>JAGSMU010000022.1:16172500-18689196 GCA_029286865.1 Teinopalpus imperialis | reverse complement strand
TTATGTATTAGAGTCTTAAGCATTCCAAATTGGTTTTTGTTGTAGTATTTGTTCAGTGTAAACGTTAGACAGTCATCCTGCACCGCATTTAAGCCATTTCTAGTCTAGTTGTAATCAGATATTTTAGTTTCATAATTACGTAATTTTATTCCATTTGTAAAAATTTTCATGTCTTCGTTTTTCGTGCTGATTTTGTAACCTAACCTAACCTAACCACCTATATCTTTATGTATTAGAGTCTTAAGCATTCCAAATTGGTTTTTGTTGTAGTATTTGTTCAGTGTAAACGTTAGACAGTCATCCTGCACCGCATTTAAGCCATTTCTAGTCTAGTTGTAATCAGTTATTTTAGTTTCATAATTACGCAATTTTATTCCATTTGTAAAAATTTTCATGTCTTCGTTTTTCGTGCTGATTTTGTAACCTAACCTAACCTAACCTAACTCTAACCTAACCTAACCTAACCTAACCTAACCACCTATATCTTTATGTATTAGAGTCTTAAGCATTCCAAATTGGTTTTTGTTGTAGCATTTGTTCAGTGTAAACGTTAGACAGTCATCCTGCGCCGCATTTAGGCCATTTCTAGTCTAGTTGTAATCAGTTATTTTAGATTCATAATTACGTAATTTTATTCCATTTGTAAAAATTTTCATGTCTTCGTTTTTCGTGCTGATTTTGTAACCTAACCTAACCTAACCACCTATATCTTGTGTATTAGAGTCTTAAGCATTCCAAATTGGTTTTTGTTGTAGCATTTGTTCAGTGTAAACGTTAGACAGTCATCCTGCGCCGCATTTAGGCCATTTCTAGTCTAGTTGTAATCAGATATTTTAGTTTCATAATTACGTAATTTTATTCCATTTGTAAAAATTTTCATGTCTTCGTTTTTCTTGTGATTTTCTAACCTAACCTAACCTAACCAAACCTAACCTAACCTAACCTTTTTTTTTTTTTACATTTGGAAATGCCTACGCATACCCACTGCGGGGGCAAGGATGGGTTATGTCGGACTCGCACCGACTAAAACCCCATGGTGTTCCACCTTCGTCGCGTATGGCGGGGCCACGGGAACGCTTTCGCACACCTCCGCAACCTGCCTGCGCCGGCCGACTAACGGCCCTTCTCCGGGAGGACATCTCCTCTCCACCTTCAGGCAAGGCGCGCCGGAACACGGACGCGCCTTCCATCTCGGCCTCCTTCTGTAGGTGGGAAACGGACTTCGAGTCCGCCCCCAGAGGCCATGGGGCCAGGAAAGCACTAAGCCAACCCAGCCCCTGCGGTGGATCTGGTCTGCGGCTCCACCGCCGACCGATGTTCGGCCGCGGAGGACAGGGAGAGCGGCAACGCAACACCGACACTCCTCTTCCCCGCGGCCCCACCACAGCCGCATCATGCGGTGCGACTCCTCGCTTGAGTCGCGGAGGATAGGAGAGCGGCAACGCAACACCGACACTCCTCTCCCTCCGCGACTCCGCCTCGGCTACTGAGGGCGGGAAGGCGGCCTGCTCCGCCACTTCCACCCCCAGCAGTCCACTGACACGCTTCCGAGGTGAGCTCATTACGAGCCCTCCGGAGCGGGGCCACCTCGGGCCGGCCTTAGAGCGCCTTAGGCCGGCCATTTGGGTTCCTCTTAGCTTCACCGTGGGTGACCAAGCCACGGTTACTAAGCCCCCGCTACGACAAAGCGAGAACCCTTCGGGGAACCTTTACCAAACCTAACCTAACCAAACCTAACCTAACCTTAACCTAACCTAACTCTAACCTAACCTAACCTAACCCTAACCACCTATATCTTTGTGTATTAGAGTCTTAAGCATTCCAAATTGGTTTTTGTTGTAGCATTTGTTCAGTGTAAACGTTAGACAGTCATCCTGCACCGCATTTAGGCCATTTCTAGTCTAGTTGTAATCAGTTATTTTTAGTTTCATAATTACGTAATTTTATTCCATTTGTAAAAATTTTCATGTCTTCGTTTTTCTTGTGATTTTCTAACCTAACCTAACCTAACCTTACCTAACCCTAACCACCTATATCTTTATGTATTAGAGTCTTAAGCATTCCAAATTGGTTTTTTGTTGTAGCATTTGTTCAGTGTAAACGTTAGACAGTCATCCTGCACCGCATTTAAGCCATTTCTAGTCTAGTTGTAATCAGATATTTTGGTCAATTTAAAAAAAAAAAAAAAAAAAAAAAAAGTAAAATTTATTCCATTTGTAAAAATTTTCATGTCTTCGTTTTTCGTGCTGATTTTGTAACCTAACCTTTTTTTTTTTTACATTTGGAAATGCCTACGCATACCCACTTTGCGGGGCAAGGATGGGTTATGTCGGACTCGCACCGACTAAACCCCATGGTGTTCCACCTTCGTCGCGTATGGTGGGGCCACGGGAACGCTTTCGCACACCTCCGCAACCCTGCCTGCGCCGGCCGACTAACGGCCCTTCTCCGGGGAGGACATCTCTCTCCACCCTCCTCAGGCAATGCGCGCCGGAAAACGGACGTGCCTTCCATCTCGGCCTCCTTCTGTAGGTGGGAAACGGACTTCGAGTCCGCCCCCAGAGGCCATGGGAGCCAGGAAAGCAGTAAGCAAACCCAGCCCCCTGCAAGACCATGAGGCCCGCCGACCAATGTTCAGCCGCAGAGGACAGGGAGAGTGGCGGGAACAACCAACACTCCACTGAACCTGCGGCCCCACCACGGCCGCATCAGCGGTGTGATCTCGGTGTGAGTCGCGGAGGATAGGGAGATACACTACCTCCCTCCGCGACTCCGTCTCGGATGTGGAGGATGGGGACGATGCGCGGTACCGGTCTAGACAGTCCCCGCACCGCCACCCCATTCCCCGACTCCGCCTCGGCTGCGGTGCGTAAGACGGCTCCTGCCCGTCCATCCGCACCCCGCAGCCCACCGGACACGCATCCGGGCGGGCTCAGCTCCAGCCCGCCCGGGAGCAGCCCTCGGCCGGCCTTAGAGCGCCTTAGGCCGGCCATTTGGGTTCCTCTTAGCTTCACCGTGGTTAACTCCACACCACGGTTACTAAGCCCCCCCGCTACGACAAAGCGGGAACCCTTCGGGGGGGGTTGTAACCTAACCTAACCTAACCTAACCCTAACCACCTATATCTTTGTGTATTAGAGTCTTAAGCATTCCAAGTTGGTTTTTTGTTGTAGCATTTGTTCAGTGTAATCGTTAGACAATCATCCTGCACCGCATTTAGGCCATTTCTAGTCTAGTTGTAATCAGTTATTTTTAGTTTCATAATTACGTAATTTCATTCCATTTGTAAAAATTTTCATGTCTTCGTTTTTCGTGCTGATTTTCTAACCTTACCTAACCTGACCTAACCTAACCCTAGCCACCTATATCTTTGTGTATTAGAGTCTTAAGCATTCCAAATTGGTTTTTTGTTGTAGCATTTGTTCAGTGTAATCGTTAGACAGTCATCCTGCGCCGCATTTAGGCCATTTCTAGTCTAGTTGTAATCAGTTATTTTAAGTTTCATAATTACGTAATTTTATTCCATTTGTAAAAATTTTCATGTCTTCGTTTTTCGTGCTGATTTTGTAACCTAACTCTAACCTAACCACCTATATCTTTGTGTATTAGAGTCTTAAGCATTCCAAATTGGTTTTTTGTTGTAGCATTTGTTCAGTGTAATCGTTAGACAGTCATCCTGCGCCGCATTTAGGCCATTTCTAGTCTAGTTGTAATCAGTTATTTTAAGTTTCATAATTACGTAATTTTATTCCATTTGTAAAAATTTTCATGTCTTCGTTTTTCGTGCTGATTTTGTAACCTAACCTAACTCTAACCTAACCTTAACCTAACCACCTATATCTTTGTGTATTAGAGTCTTAAGCATTCCAAATTGGTTTTTGTTGCAGCATTTGTTCAGTGTAATCGTTAGACAGTCATCCTGCGCCGCATTTAGCCATTTCTAGTCTAGCTGTAATCAGTTATTTTAGTTTCATAGTTACGTAATTTTATTCCATTTGTAAAAATTTTCATGTCTTCGTTTTTCGTGCTGATTTTGTAACCTAACCTAACCTAACCTTAACCTAACCTAACCTAACCACCTATATCTTTGTGTATTAGAGTCTTAAGCATTCCAAATTGGTTTTTGTTGTAGCATTTGTTCAGTGTAATCGTTAGACAGTCATCCTGCGCCGCATTTAGCCATTTCTAGTCTAGTTGTAATCAGTTATTTTAAGTTTCATAATTACGCAATTTTATTCCATTTGTAAAAATTTTCATGTCTTCGTTTTTCGTGCTGATTTTGTAACCTAACCTAACCTTACCTAACCTAACCTAACCTAACCACCTATATCTTTGTGTGTATTAGAGTCTTAAGCATTCCAAATTGGTTTTTGTTGTAGCATTTGTTCAGTGTAATCGTTAGACAGTCATCCTGCGCCGCATTTAGGCCATTTCAGTCTAGTTGTAATCAGTTATTTTAGTTTCATAATTACGTAATTTTATTCCATTTGTAAAAATTTTCATGTCTTCGTTTTTCGTGCTGATTTTCTAACCTAACCTAACCTAACCTAACCTTTTTTGTTTTCGGGGAAATTCGAAAGATACCCTGCCTCCTGGGGTGAGACAGGGTTATGTGGGACTTGTAACCACTAAAACCCCCGGTGGTCATCCTCAGTGCATTTAGAGGGGCTCCGGGATTCTAAAGGAACGCACCGGTGCCCTCTGCACGGTGCCTGAGACATCCCTGGGGAGGACAAACCTCCCCTAACACCTCAGAAGCTACGGCAACTCGAGACCACCTGAGTTGCCGTCCTTCCTGGTTCACTTCCCGGGTGGTCAGAGCCCCCACCCTGATCACCCGCGAACCCGAAATCCCCTTTAGTCGCCTTGTACGACAGGCAGGGGGTACCTTAGCCCTATTCTTATGCCCGGGACTAAAGGGCTGACGGGCCGGTGCGTCCGTTGCCACCGCCCCGGCGTCGTTGCCCCGAGCGGGATCGGCCCTCTCCCGATCACGCTCGGCGGTCTCCTTCTGTACCATGACGGCTTCACAGAAGGAGACCAGCGCCTTCCACGCGCCTTTATCCGCCAGCGCAGCCGCTACTGCGACTGGCGGAGAGAGATCTTGCCCGATCCTCTGGACCAGGATCCGTCGCTCGGACTCCCACGCAGGGCACTCGGCGAGCGTGTGCTGTGCGGAATCCCGGTCCCCACCGCAGTGGTGGCATTGCGTTGTCGATTCGCGTCCAATCCTTTTCAGGTACTCACCGAAACACCCGTGCCCAGTGAGTACCTGAGTTAATCGGAAGGTGACGTGCACCTCTTCCCCCGCTCGCAGCCAGGCTTCGAAGCTCGGCAAGAGCGCGCCGACCGTGCGCCACACCCGCAGCGCCCGTCTGCGCTCCTGCCTTCGCACCTCGCCCGCATCCAGGGGCTCGGCTTCCACCTGGGGAAGACGAAGGCGGGCAAACACCCGCGCATCCATCTCCGCCAGGATGTCCAGTGGTGGAAACCGAGCTAGGACAGTGGCCGCCTCAAAAGATATCGTACGATATCCTCGTGCGATCCTGATGGCCATCTTTCGCTGCAGGCTATTGAGCTTAGCTCTGCAGCGACGGACGCCCGTGAGTCGATGTGACCATACGGGCGCCCCGTAGAGGGCCATCGATCGCACGACCCCCGCGTAGAGGCGGCGGACTCCTTCCCTGGGGCTCCCCGAGATTGGTAGCAACCGGTGCATGGCACCCACTACCCTCTCGATCTTGGGGACCAGGCGGTCGAAGTGCTCCTCGAAGCCCCAGCGACCGTCCAGATGAGACCGAGATATTTCATCACCGGTCCCACCCGGACTTGCACGTCACCAACGCGAACCGACAAGCTGGGTGGTTCCTCCTCTGGGGAGTTTGTGGAACCAAAGCGCCTCGGTCTTATGAGGCGCTATCCGAAGACCCAGCTCGTGGATTTTATCCACGACGCATGCCACCCCAAGCTCAGCAAGCCGGATGGTGCTTTCGAAGCCGTCCCCGTCGGCCAGTACCAGAGTGTCATCTGCATAGCAGACGACACTAACACCGACGGGGAGATCGACCCGCAGGACTGCGTCGTACGCGAGGTTCCACAATTGCGGACCCAACACGGATCCTTGTGGAACCCCGCAGTTCACCTCCCTCAGGTGGACAGACGCGTCCCGACCCACGTACCGGATGCACCTGTCGTGCAAGTACGCCCCAGCGATGCGCAGCAGGTAGGAGGCACGCGATGGTATGCCAGAGCTCTCCCTAATGGTTCCCCAGGGCAGCGAATTAAAGGCATTGACTATGTCAAGATTGACCGCCAATGCCACACCGCCCCGGGTAACCGCCCGCTGCGACTGCTCTCGGACGCGAAGGATCGCGTCCGCAGTCGATCGCGCCTGCCGAAAGCCGAATTGGCTGTCCGACAGGTCGGGGCCCACTTGACGCAGGTGCGTTGAGGCGGGCGGCAATTATCCTTTCGAACAATTTGCCCGCCTCATCCAGCAAACAAATGGGTCGGTACGCGGAGGGAGATTCAGCGATCCTACCATCTTTCCTCAAGAGCACCATCCTAGTTTTTCCAGGCTGAGGGGAAGACACCGACACTTAGGCAGCTGCTGAACAGCTGTCTCAGTCTTCCCCAGCCCGGCGGCGAGAGCGATCACCCAGGCCCGACCAGGAATTCCGTCAGGCCTGGGGCCGTATTCCTTTCTCCGAGGCGCCTCACGGCTCGGTCCAACTCCTCGTTGGTCACCCCAACTCATCAGACCACGCGACCTCGTCTGATCGCAATGTTGAGGGTGTGGGCTGTCCTGACCCTAGGGAAGAGAGTGTCCACAACTCTTCCAACGAAAGTAGGGTCCAGGGTTTCCGTCAACGGAGGGACCCATGGTCGGAGCTTGCCTAGTACGATTTTGTACGGCCGCCCCCATGGGTCCCTGTTCAGCCCCTCGAGGAGTTCGCTCCAGGACCGAGACCTAGCATCCTCGATTGCGAGTTGGAGCGCTTTGTGGCGCCTCTATACGCCTCGTATGCTCTCGCCTTTCATCGGCAGTGGCTTGCCTTCGTCTACGGGCTCTGGTGTACTGGCGTCGGGCCCGCAAACAGTCCCTACGCAACTGTGCTATGGCTTCCGACCACCAGTACACCGCCCGGAGTTTGGGGACCCGGTCCGAGGCATCGACACGTCGCAGATTGACGTCATCGTAGCCCGGAACCAGGTCGCTTCACTTTCGATCGGGCAAGACCCCTGGGCTGGGTCCCCTGTCCAGGCCGCAACGATGGCTGCGGCTTCGAGCATATCTATGTCGAGCCGCTTGAGGGACCATCGTCGCGGAGGGCCGCTACTGCGTTGGCGGCGGGTAGCACCGTCGGAGAGCTGAGCGCCACATCGAGAACGATGTGGCGGTGGTCAGACAGAGTGACCACGTCTTCCGCCACTCTCCATCCCGACACCATGCGAGTGGCAGAGGAGTCGCCCACGACAGGTCGACAATCGACTCCCCTGCCACCGCACGCAGGTGCTAATGGACCCCGATTCAAAAGTCGGAGGTCGAGTCCCGCCGCCCATTCTGCACGGTTTCTCCTTTGCGTTGTCCCGGGTGCAACTCCACGATCTAGAGTGAGCGTTGAAATCACCCAGGACAAGCACAGGACGGGAAGGCATGCACGGATGCAATCGCCCAGCCCGTCCAGGTACGCCTCGTAAGCGGCGAGGGTACTGTTGGGAGAAACGTAGCAGCCCACAACTACAAGGGGACCCCACTCAACGGCGACGAATCCCTGCCCCTTGGCAATCAGGGTGCAGGGAGGATCCTCCCTTCCGCCACCCCAGTAATAGCAACGGAACCCTTAGTGTCACCGAACCAACGTGGTTGGTCCGGGACTCGGTAGGGTTCCGCCGCTACTGCCAGAGCAACTGACCACTCCGCGAGGGTTTGCAGCAGCAGGTTTTGCGCCCCGCGGCAGTGGTTCAGGTTGCTTTGGAGGATCTTCACACTTCTGTTGAAGGTGAAGCCTCCATAGCCTCCGGCGCACTCGGGGTGGCTTCAGGTAGGGGAACCTGCCCCCTCCCCTTGGTCCTTCTTTTTGGCGCGCAGGCCTTGGTCCCCAGCCGATGGTTGGCTGGGCGGCCAAGGTCCGCGCACAGCGGGCACTTCAAGGAGGCCGCAGTGCACAGGCTCGCCTTGTGTCCCGGCTCCGAGCAGGCATAGCACCGCGCGCTACGGTCCTTTTCGCTGGGGCACCTGCTGCGAACATGCCCCCACTCAAGGCACCGGTAGCACTGCAGCGGCCTAGCTGCCAGCACCTCAATCTTCGCAGCCGTCCACCCCAGCCGGACGTATTTTGCCGCGGCCAGTTTCCGTACGGCGCCCAGAGGACACCGCACCCACACCGACCCCAGACGCAAGGGTGTGCGATGGATTATGCCCACCCTTACGTCTGCGACAGCGCAACCACCTGCCTCGGCCACCGCTGCTGCGACCTCCGTTGGGGTGACAGACTCGTCAAGATCCATCACCCTCAACTCGCCGGTCTTCAGTGGACGTGCTATATGCACATCCATGTCGGCTAGCACCTCCTGCATTTTAGCGGCGAGCACGTCGGCCTTAGAGGCGCAGTCGGTGCCGGATACCTCCAGTATCAACGCACCCGTAACTGCCCTCCTTGGCCGGACCGTGTCGATGCCGCAGTCTGCCAGCTTTATCCTTTGTTCGCCGCAGCCATTACTACGGCGTATAAAGCCTGGCTATGCTCCGGCACGGTGACCGTGATGGCCGCTGATCGTGGCAACTTAGCCGGTTTCACCACTTGTTTTTGGTGCTGCCTCCTTTGGCGGCGCTCTTTCGGGTCACGGCTGCTTGCGTTACGGAGTAGCCCTAGCAGCCGCCCTCTTGGCCTTACGGCCAGCCACTACCGCCCATGTTTGGGATGCCAGAGAAACCGGGCCAATCTCCACTGGCTTCGCGGGAGGTGCGGGAGGCGCAGGAGTTGCGGTAGGCGCAGCAGCTGAGGGTGGTGCGGGAGGAGCTGGCTGCTGGCGCTGGGCGCGCTTCCCTTTGCCAGACCTCTTCTTCGCGGCACCGAGGACGAACCCTGTTCTGGAGGGTCAGCCACAGCGGCAGTCACGGGCGCTTGCGCTCCAAAAGCCGCCATCTTTTTCTCGATCAGCGCATCGATGCGCTCCATCAGCCGACTCTCAAAATCTCCGCCCGCCGGCGCAGGCACTGGCGTCTTGGCAGCAGAGGACGGACGTGCCCTATCCGCAGGTGCATCGTCCTGCCTCCGGAGTGCGCTGAGCTCCTCTGTCAGGCTCCCTACCCTCGTTGAGAGTTCTGCGAGCTGTGAACGCAACTCCGCGTTCTCGCGTTCGAGCTTCTCGATGTTTCGGGGCTGCGAGACCCTCCGCGCCAGTTCCGAGGTCGCCGCCTCAACCATTCCGCTGCCACCCGCAGGCTGTGGACAACGACTTTCAGGTTGCCGGACTTGTCGGCAACCTTGTCCACCGCCAGCAGGCTATCACGGATGCAGGCACCCAGGTCCGTCATTGACTTGCCTTCCATATCCCTTGCCATATCTTCGGGTCTTGGAAGGCTCGTCTTAGCCCTTGTCATTGACTGGGCAACTTTCGGGTCCCAGATGCCGTATTGTCGGCAACCTCCACGTCCGTGCCTTCGGCTGCGACCGCCTGAAACTTATCAGCCGCGATCGGAGGCTTGGCTCTCCTTTTCCTCGTCCTTGCGGACACGTCGGAAGTGGCGGATGTGAGCGATGCGTCCGATCTTCCGCCATCGCTTTCACCGCACAAACTGGCTGGCGTGCTCGGGCGTACAAAGCGCCCACGCCTGTCCCGTGCCGGGACCACTGGTACCCCCGACACAGCTACTACATCTCTAATTTGGTCTCCAGATGTTGGAGGACCGGCCACCGCACTTGCGGACTCTACGCTTGAGTCCCTCTCCTCATTTGTGTTTTGTGTACTTTTAATCATGACAGTTCCCACGAGATTGGACGAAATAAGGTCGGTCCCCGGGTGACGCCTTTCCGGGGACAAGGCTATATACTGTGGGGGTCGCCTGGTACCCACAGGTTTTTTAAGACTTCGCTGTCTGGTTTTAAAGAGTTTTCCTTCTCGCGGGCCGGCCAATTAAGGCAAGCCCTCCGCTCCGCTGCACTTCGACGTACCCCATGATCGTCAGCGATGGGGTCTTTGAAGAGAGTACAGCGGGTTACGGCGCGCTGGTGGAGCCGACGTAACTCCCCAGTTCTGGACGGTTGTGCCCGGAGGCAGTGTTAGTGCACACCGAGCCCGTCCCTCCACTATGAGCATTAGGCACTGGAAACGATATATCGTCACCAGTTCCAAATACCCACCATCATTTGTTGCCTTTCCCCCGGATACAGAAATCAAGGGGAAATGCAACTTCACTCCGCGCATTGGGCACTGAGAACGACGTATCGTCAACAGTTACCAATGCACACCATCGTTCGGTTGCCTTTCCTCCGGATTTGGAAATCAAGAGGAAATGCAACCCCTGCCACTCCACAGTGCCCTCTGCTTATCAGAGGGACACAGAGCAGCTATCCCCCTGTCAGAACATTCGCCACTGGCAACAACGTGTCATCACCAGTGCCCAGGGTGTAATTGGTCCCGGCGTTGCCTTTCCCCGGATACAATAGTATCAAAAGGAAATTCAACGTCCAGGCACTCGAGGAGGTTTTCTGACGTGGCACCCCAACCTAACCTAACCTAACCTAACCTAACCTAACCACCTATATCTTTGTGTATTAGAGTCTTAAGCATTCCAAATTGGTTTTTGTTGTAGCATTTGTTCAGTTTAATCGTTAGACAGTCATCCTGCGCCGCATTTAGCCATTTCTAGTCTAGTTGTAATCAGTTATTTTAGTTTCATAATTACGTAATTTTATTCCATTTGTAAAAATTTTCATGTCTTCGTTTTTCGTGCTGATTTTGTAACCTAACCTAACCTAACCTAACCTAACCTTTTTTACATGGGGAAATGCCTACGCATACCCGCCACTTCGCGGGGCAAGGCGGGTTATGTCGGACTCGCACCGACTAAAACCCCACGGTGGTCGCCACCAACGCTCGCGGGGTCGCGGGATCTCCGTAAGGAACGCAACCGCAACCCCTGCGCTTCGCTGGGATAGCCTGTCCCGGGGCGTGCGTGAAGATCGCACCCCAGAACCCTCACGGAACTATCACGACGACACGGTACCACGTCGTGCCGTCGTCCTCCTCGGGGTCGCTCATATTGACGGTCGGAGCCCCCACTCCGATCGTCAGCGACCCGTAGGCCCCGTTTACGGTAGGGGATCACCGATAGAGGGCCGTGACGAGGCGCGCGAGCGCCGCGTCGGCCCTGTCTCCGAGCAGGATCGGTCCTCTCTGTCCTGCTCGGCAGCCTCCTTTCGACCATTACGGTCTCGCAGAAGGAGGCTACGGCCCTCCACGCCGATTCCCCGCGCAGCATCGCCGACACGACTGCTGGCAGGGACAGGTTCCGTCCGATGTGACCGACCAAGACCCGCCGCTCGGCTTCCCACGCCGGGCAAGCGGCGAGCGTGTGCGATGCGGAGTCTTGGTCGTTGCCGCCACAGTGGAAGCAATTCGCCGTCGCCTGCGATCGATCTACACAGGTAATCACCGAAGCAACCGTGCCCGGTGATCACCTGCGTAAGTCTGTAGGTGAGTCTTCCTCCTCGTCGCTGCATCCAGGCTTCGAAGACCGGCAGGAATGCTCCGACGACGCGTTTGCGCGCATTCTGCCTCGCGGAGCCTTTGCGCGCCACGTCGCGAATGCGATACGTCGTTCCTGCCGTTTTACCGCCTCGAGCGCCTCTTCTGGCTCGCCACCACCGCTCTGGCGTAGGACGCGAATCCGGTGATACACCTCGCGTCCATGTCCGCCAGAATATCCAGAGGTGGAAAGCGAGCCAGGATTGTCGCTGCCTCGAACGATACCGTCCGGTATCCTCGTACGACCCGTATGGCCATCCTACGCTGGACGCTGTAGATCTTAGTCCTACAGCGTCGAATGGCCAGCCTTCGCCCATACGGGCGCCCCATAGAGGGCTACGGATCGTACGACCCCGGCATAGAGGCGGCGAACTTCACTCGGTCCCTCGAGATTGGGCAGCAGTCTGTGCATAGCACCCGCTACCCTCTCGATCCGGGGACCAGGCGCTCGAAGTGCTCTTCGAAGCCCCAGCGACTGTCCAGGGTGAGGCCCAGGTACTTCATGTACCGCCCCACTCTGACTTCCGACTCACCTACTCGGACGCACGAGTCGGTGGTTCCCTGCTCCGCGGCAGTTTGTGGAACCATAGCGCCTCGGTCTTGTGAGGCGCTACCTCCAGTCCCAACTCGTGGACTTTGGCGACGACGATTTCGCCCCAAGCTCGGCGAGCTCCTTGGTCCTTCGAAGGAGTCCCCGCTGGCGACCACCAACGTGTCGTCAGCGTAACAGACGACATATACGCCAGCGGGAGCTCGACTCGCAGAACAGAGTCGTAGGCGAGATTCCACAGTAACGGGCCCAAACCGACCCCTGTGGAACCCCACACTGGATCTCCTCCGGATCCTCGTACCGTCTCGGTCCATGTACAAGATGTACCTGTCGCGCAAGTAGTCCGCGATCACGCCTTGCAGGTAGGGGAACACCATGGTGTAAAAGTCCCCTTATCGCGTCCCAGGGCAGGAATTAAAGGCGTTGACGATATCAATGTTTATCGCCAACGCCACGCCGCCCCGGGACACAGCCTGCTCCGACAGGGAGCGGACGCGCAGAACCGCGTCGATGGTGGAACGCCCCGCCGGAAACCGAACTGGTTTTCGGCGAGATCGGGACCGACACGCGACAGATGCCTGTTGAGACGGGCGGCACCTCTCGAATAACTTGCCAGCCTCGTCCAACAGGCATATGGGACGGTACGCAGAGGGAGAATCTGCGACTCTGTCTGCCTTCTTCAAGAGGACCATTCGGGCCTCCTTCCAGGCCCTAGGGAACGAGGCGTTGCGGAGGCAGCTGGTGAACAGCTGCCTCAGCCTGTTCCCGGAGGGTAGCCAGATTCAACACCCAGACCCGGCCGGGAATTCCGTCGGGTCCCGGCGCGGTGTTCTGCCTTCAAGCGGCTCCACGGCTCGGTCCAGCTCCTGTGCGGTCACCCCCATTTCGTCACTCCATTGACACGAAGATTGGGGGTAGACTGAGGGACTTGACCGACCCTCCGGAAAGAGCGAGCTAATCACTCTTCCCAAGAGGGCCGGATCTAGAGTTTCCGTCACCGGGGCATCCAGGGACGGAGCTTACCTAGCACCATCCTGTACGGACGCCCCCACGGATCCTCGTTGAGTCCCTCCAGGAGCTCTCTCCAGGACCGAGACCTGGCGTTGCAGACAGCTGCCTGCAACGCCTTCGTGGCCGCTCGATACGCCTCGTAGAGTCTGGCTATCTCCTCACTCGGAGCCCGCCTTCGCCTCCTTCGGGCTCTGGTGTACTGGCGTCGGCTCTGCAAGCAGATCGCTCGCAGCTCCGCGATCTCTGCCGACCACCAGTACACCGCCCCGCGCTTGGGGCGACCGGTCCGGGGCATCGACGCGTCACAAATACGCGTCATCGTGTCCCGGAACCAGTTCGCTTCCACTTCCGGATCGGACGGAACCTCTTCGGCGCTTTCTGGCCATATTGCAACGTTGGCGGCGGCCCCGAGCAAGTCTCGGTCTAGCCGCTTGAGACACCAACGTCGCGTGTGACTGCCTTCTCGGCGGCTGGAGGCAAAGTCGGGACGGCGGAGTGCAAGATCGAAAATAATGTGGCGGTGGTCGGAAAGCGTGACCACCTCCTCTGCAACCCGCCAGCCCGACAACATGCGCATCGCAGCGGGAGTCGCCCATGTAAGATCCACGACCGACTCCCCTGCCACCGCACGCGTGCTTACGGACCCCGATTTGCCAATCGGAGGTCCAATCCAGCCGCCCATTCCATCACCGTCTCCCTTCGGACTGTCGCTGGGATTCCCCACGCCCTGGAGTGGGCGTTGAAGTCTCCCAGGACAATCGACGGACGAGGGAGGCACCTGCGAACGCAGAGTGCCACCTCGTCCAGGTACACCCGTAGTCGGCGAGGGACCTCGCGGGAGAGACGTAGCAGCCAACTATGGCCAGGGTGCCCCATTGCACTGCAACGAAGCCCTGACCCTTCCCAATAGGGAGCAGGGTGGGACACCCTCTCCACCCCCAGTAGATCGCTACGGAACCCAGCTCATCGCCGAACCAGCGAGGGTGGTCCGGCACGGCATAGGGCTCCGCCACTACTGCCAGAGCAACTCGGCACTCCGCAATGGTCTGCATAAACAAATGCTGAGCATTGCGGCAGTGGTTCAGGTTGCTCTGAAGGACCTTGAGGGGTGCGAAGAGGCCTACGCGACTTCCATCCCCGAGCTGGAAAATTGGTTGCGGCTGGTGCCGCTGGGACTGCTGCTGCGCTTGCGGGGCAGGAGGAGATGGTTTTCTCCCGCTCTTCTTTGATGGTGGGGCGCACCTCTTACCAAGACGATGGTTAGAGGGCAGCCCCAGGTCCGAGCACAGTGGACATTTGAGTGCAAGAGCTTTGCACTCTCTGGCCCTGTGCCCGGTTTCCCCACAAGCGTAGCAGCGCGTGCTCCGGTTCGCCTGGTTAGGCACCTGCTACCAACGTGCCCCTTCTCCAGGCACTGGAAGCAGTGCATGGGCCTGGGATCCAAGAGTTCCACCCCAGCAGATCCCCAGCCCACGCGTACACGCCCAGCGGTCACCAATTTACGCAGCACCGCTGCGGGGCACCGCACCCAGCACGTGCCCATACGCATGGGTGTTCTGTGGACCTCTCCGACCTTCACGTCGTCCACCGAACACCCTCCAGCTCGGCCACAGCCGCCGCGACATCGCTCGGGCTGACGGCATCATCGAGGTCCTTCACACGAATGTCGCCCGACTTGACTGGCGGCCAATCCAGACGTCCATTTCTGAAAGGACTCCGCATTTTAGCCGCGAGACCATCCGCCCTCGAGCTGCAATCAGGACCGCTGATCTCCAAAGGAGACCACCGGTCACAGCCCGCTTTGGCGGACAGTCTCGATGCCGATGTCCGCCAGCCTTATCTTCGACTTGGCTACCTCCATCACTTTTGCGTAAGTGGTGGAGGAGCCAGTCGGCAGCGTCACCGTCACGGCAGCCGTGGACGGAGTGCGTATGAGCTTCGCCTTTTTTTTTTTTGCCTTGTTGGCCGCAGGGGCCGCTGCCTGCTGGGTCTTAGGCTTTTTGGCCTTCTTGGCCACCTGTGCCCACGACGTGGATGCTGGCACATCGTCCACTATAAGACCTAATAATAAATAACCTAACCTAACCTTTTTTTTTTTTTTTTTTTTTTCGTGGGGAAATGCCTACGCATACCCGCCCTCGCGGGACGAGCGGGTTATGTCGGACTCGCACCGACTAAAACCCCACGGTGTTCCTTCTGCCCACCGAGTGCTGTGCATACGGGTACGCTTGCGCATTCGTCCGCGTGCGCACAGCAGTGGCGGCTCGCTCTTGCGGGCCCCGGCCGTTGGTAACCTTTATGGAGAGCGCGCGGGAACACGGGGCGCGCTCTCACCTCGCTGACTCATTTTGAGCTACGGACCTCCCCTGGCCCATAGCTCGAGTCGTATCAGGGCGGAATGGCGAGCGCATACGCTCTGCGTCTTCGCCCGATGCGGCGTCTGCGGACTGGATCCGAGGCGGCTGACTCCCGAACTCGCTCCGCCTCCTCCTTCGTGGACATCACCGCCTCGCAGTACACCTGCACTGCTGCCCACCCTTCCCGACTGTCGACCATGGCGCGAACTACGGCCGCCAGCGACAAGTCGTTGCCCACTACGGCAATCAGTGCTCGGCGCTGTTCTGCCCACCGAGGACACACCTCCAGCGTGTGCTGGGCCGTGTCTTGGAGGCAGCCGTCACAGTGGTGACAGCCCTCGTTTGGCTCCCTTCCGATCAAGTGCAGGTACTTCCCGAAGCATCCATGCCCCGAAAGCACCTGCGACAACCGGAAGGTGAGCACACCGTGACCTCTGTCCAGCCACTGCACGAGAACTGGACGTACTGCCTCTACGGTCCTGGTTCCGGCCCGGGGCTGTCGAAGAGCATGCTGCCACCTCCGCACCATGACCCTTCGACGCTCCGCCCTCGCCGCATCAACCTCCTCCCTCGTGGGTGGGAACTGGCGCACCGCGATCAAGCTCTCACGCCAAAAGAAGACGGACGCGAGAACTTTCGCCTCCAGTTCCCAGGGAGGGGACGCCGCCAGCACACACGCCGCCTCATGGGACACCGAGTGGTACCCCGGATCGCTCTGATCGCCATCGCCCTCTGGGGCCTTTGCAGAAGAGCGATTGTCCGGCTATTCAGAGCGTCACTCCACACGGGTGCCCCGTACAGCGCCATGGAGCGCACCATGCCCAGGTACAGACGCCGACAAGCCGCATTCGGACCTCCGATATTCGGCAGCAAGCTGCCGACTGCGGCCGCCGCACGCAACAGCCTGGGCAATAAGCCTAGGAAGTGCCCCTCGAAGTTCCATCGGCCGTCCAAAGTGAGCCCCAGATATTTCATCTGGGACTTGATGCCGATGCGAACTCCTCCCACTACTATGTGCAGTCCCGAGGGTGGCGCGTTCCGAGGCCCGTGAAAACACAAGGCCTCAGACTTGTTAAGGGCCACCTCGAGACCCAGCCTTCGGATACGACCCACTACGTGGGCCACTCCGCTGTAGCACGTAAGGTGCACTCCCTATAGGTGCCGCCCTTGCCGTCACCAAGGTGTCGTCGGCATAACAAGTCACGCAGAGGCCACGCAGTAGTGAACCGCGGAGGACCCAGTCGTAACCAATGTTCCACAGGAGCGGTCCGAGAACCGAACCCTGTGGGACACCGCACGAGACTACGCGACTATGCCACGCGTTTCGACACCTATATGCCACCGACCTGCCCGAGAGATACGACGCGATCATGCGCTGGAGGTAGTTCGGCACCCGGTGATACCGGAGTGCCTCCTGATGCAGCTCCAGGGCAAGGTGTTGAAGGCGTTGGCGATGTCAAGAGACACCGCCAAGACGACCTCACCCCGGGCGACTGCTTCCTCCGCCGTCCTCTTCACTCGCATGATCGCGTGTATCGTGGACCTGCCCTCGCGAAAACCGAATTGGTTATCGTCCAAGTCCGACCGACCTCACCAGATGCCGGACGAGGCGACTGGCAATGACACGCTCAAAGAGCTTTGCCACCTCGTCCAACAGCACTATGGGCCGGTACGCAGAGGGCGAGTCCTCGGGCGCCCTCAAGAGGACCATCGTGCCCGCCTTCCACACCCGCGGAAAACGGCCCTGCGTTAGGCAGGCATCGAATAGTCCTCTGAGTTTGCCCTCGAGTGCGCCGGATGCTAGGACCCACGCACGGCCAGGTACACCGTCGGGTCCTGGGGCCGTATTCCTCGAACGGAGTCGAAGAATCGCGGCCCCGAACTCTCCCGGGGTTACCGGCGGTACCACCTCGTCCCCGCCAGCAACCGCATCCAGCGCAGTCGGAGCCATGGTTGGCGGCGTGTGTTCCTCTCTCTGGGGGAACAGAGCTGCAACCACTGCGTCCACGAACTGGGGTTGGAGACTCCGCGTCAGAGGGGGTGCCCATGGGCGAAGTTTCCCCCGCACCATGCGGTATGGGCGACCCCACGGATCACGGTCCAGAGTCTCCAGCAGCTCGTTTCTCGCCCCAGCCTTGGCCTCGCCGATGGCGATTTGAAGGCGAAGCTTGGCCCTCCCGTAAGCGTCGCGCAACGATGACTCGGCCGCATCGTCACGGCGTCTCCTCCGGCGTTGCCTCGTGTACTGTCGTCTCGCGACTACGCACGCAGTGCGCAGCTCAGCTATGTCGGCGGACCACCAGTACACCTGCCTTTTCGGCGGTCGAGGCCCCAACCGTGTCATCGACGCATCGCAGACGCGAGTCATCGACGCGCGAAGCGCCACCGCTTCGTCTTCCACGCAGTGGTTGCTGCACCTCGGGGAAACCCACGATTCCACCAGGGAAGCCTCGATGAGAACTTCCCGTCGAGGTGCTTGAGTGCCCATCGCGGACCGTCGCCACGGACGACCGCTCGCCCGGATCGGACCGGAGCCGCGTCGGAATCGGAGACGCTGAAGCGGATATACAGATGGTCCGACAGCGTCTCTACCCCGGACACGACTTCCCACCCGTGAACCCGTCGCGCCATGGATGTGCTGGCGAAGGTTAGGTCCACAACGGAGCTCCCCTGGGGCCGAACGCATGTGGGTTCCGAACCTCGGTTGAGCAGACATAGTCCTACGGACAGTGCCCACCCTCCAGGAACGTCCCCGCGTATCGTTGGCAGAACAGCCCCAAACGGTGTTTTGGCGTTGAAATCACCCATCACCAAAAGGATGAGGATGACTCCTGCCAAGGAGAGCTCCGACCTTGCCCAAGAGTCCTCGAACTCGAGCGGCTTCTGCTGGGGACAATAAATGCCAATAATGACTATCCCCACCAGCGCCGCAACGAACCCGCGACCCTTCTCCACCCAATCAATGGGCGGGGCACCAGCAGTCGTCCGAGCAACTACCGCGACCAGTCCTCGTCGTCTCCCGCCCAGCCATCCCTATCTGGAACCAGGTAGGGTTCGAAACGACGGCCACGTGGGTCAACCACTGTGCCATACTCTGAAAGAGCAGATCTTGTGCTCTAGCACAGTGGTTGACGTTCGCCTGAACTACGTTAAGGCCGTAGTTCATTGCGAGGCCGGTTTCGGATCCTCCTCCATCGCCTCCACCTGTGGTTGCTGGCTGGCCGGTTGCTTCGGTGGCAACGTGCGAGCTGGCCTTTTCCCTCTCTTGGGAGGCGCGGTGCAGGCCCTTCCTCCCATCCTATGGTCGGCCGGTTTTTTGGCTGCGACACACACAGCGCAACGCGGGTTGGCGGAACACTGCGCTGCCTTGTGGCCAGACTGACCACAACGGAAACACAGCTCCCCCCGGTCGACTGCGGCGTCGCACTGGGCCCTCACATGTCCCGACTCCAGGCAGCGGAAGCACCTCAGAGGTGTGGGCTCCACTAGCTTCGCCACGGCTGAGACCCACGAGATCAACAGCCTTCCGCCATCTGCAACCTTTTTGGCTGCCGCCACAGGACATCGGACCCAGGCCACCCCAAGTCCAGCCTGATCCCTCAGGATTTGGCTACATTTCACCACATCCTTGGGGCAGCCACCGGCCTTCGCCACGGCTGTCACCACCTCCTCCAAAGTGGCGGAGTCATCCAGACCAGCAACTCTGACCTCCACTGTCTTAGCCGGTCTGGTTATCCGCACACCTTTGTCTGCGAGCGCCTCCTTCAATTTGGCGGCAAGGCCGTCAGCCCTGTCGCCGCTGTCTGCGCCGGGGATCTCGAACATACGAGCCCCCGTGGCGCATGTGCGGAACCGCAGTTCTGTTATCCCGAGGGCAGAGAGATCGACTTTCCTCTTCGCCTCGGTGATAACATCCGCATAGGTAACACCTGCCGCCACCGCTTCCGGCGCCAGTGTCACCACGACAGCGGTCGACCGAGGTGTGGCAATCTTTGCCGGCCTCGGTGCAGGATTACCAGGACTCTTAGCAACCTTGCCGCTCTTGTTCTTAAGCCCCTTTCTTACCACCTTAGTCCAAGGTTCTTCCATGGACTGAGGTGCTGGTGGCACAGATCGGGGCTCAGGAATCGTCCGAATCCCTTTAGTGGGTTCGCTGTGCTTACCCTTTCCCTTGCCCTTCCCCTTCGGAGCCACAGAACCCCCAGCGACGACTGCCCGTTCACCGGTAGCCGCAATGACAGGCGGCTTCGGGGCAGCCGGGAGCCG
Organism: Teinopalpus imperialis; assembly: GCA_029286865.1. Taxonomy (NCBI): domain Eukaryota; kingdom Metazoa; phylum Arthropoda; class Insecta; order Lepidoptera; family Papilionidae; genus Teinopalpus; species Teinopalpus imperialis. Next base: position 18,669,258 of record JAGSMU010000022.1, on the reverse strand, counting down.
GGGAGGCGATGGACTGGCTGAGGCGGTAGGCACCGCACTTGTCCTCGCATCTGCCGCCAACGGAGGACGGAGTCACTCTCTCCCTCATCACTCAACTCCGACATGCTAATATTTTGTTTTTCATATTCCATATTTGTTCCCACGATTATAGGACGAAGTAAAGGTCGGCCCCCGGGTTACGCCATTCCGAGGGCAAGGCTACATACTGTAGGGGTCGCCTGGTACCCACAGGTTTTCAAGACTTCGCTGTCTGATTATTTTATAGAGGTTTACTCCTCGCGGGCCGGCCAATTAAGGCAAGCCCTCCGCTCCGCTGCACTTCGACGTACCCCATTATCGTCAACACTGGGGTCTTTGACGAAAGTACAGCGGGTTACGGCGCGCTGGGAGAGCCGACGTAACTCCCCAGTTTTGGACGGTTGGATGCCCGGCGGCAGTGTGAGTGCACACCGAGCCCGTCCCTCCACTATGAGCATTAGGCACTGGAAACGATATATCGTCACCAGTTCCTAATACCCACCATCATTTGTTGCCTTTCCCCCGGATACAGAAATCAAGGGGAAATGCAACCTCCCACAACGCTCGACGGTTGAGTGCCCGGCGGCAGTAAAAGCGCACACCGAGCCCGTCCCCCACACTGTGAACATTAGGCACTGCCAACGACGTATCGCCACCAGTTCCCAATGCTACCCTCATTTTGTTGCCTTTCCCCCGGATACTTTGATCAAGGAGAAATGCAACCTCCACCCTCGCATTGGGCACTGAGAACGACGTATCGTCACCAGTGTCCAATGCGCACCATCGTTCGGTTGCCTTTCCCCGGATACAGAAATCAAGGGGAAATGCAACCTCCCACAACGCTCGACGGTTGAGTGCCCGGCGGCAGTGTGAGTGCACACCGAGCCCGTCCCCACACTGTGAACATTAGGCACTGCCAACGACGTATCGCCACCAGTTCCCAATGCTACCCTCATTTTGTTGCCTTTCCCCGGATACAATAGTATCAAAGGGAAATTCAACGACCAGGCACTCGAGGAGGTTTTCTGACGTGGCACCCCAACCTAACCTAACCTTTTTTTTTTTTTACATGGGGAAATGCCTACGCATACCCACCCCTGCGGGGGCAAGGGTGGGTTATGTCGGACTCGCACCGACTAAAACCCCATGGTGTTCCACCTTCGTCGCGTATGGCGGGGCCACGGGAACGCTTTCGCACACCTCCGCGACCCCACCTGCGCTGGCCGGCAAGCCGGCCCTCCTTCGGGGAGGACATCTCCCTCTCCACCTCACCTGCAAGGCGCGCCGGAACACGGACGCGCCTTCCAACTCGGCCTCCTCTGTAGGTGGGAAGCGGACTCCCCCGAGTCCGCCCCCCAGAGGCCATGGGGGCCAGGAAAGCCCAGCCCCCTGCGGCGGATCTGGTCTGCGGCTCCACCGCCGACCGATGTTCGGCCGCGGAGGACAGGGAGAGCGGCAACGAAACACCGACACTCCTCTTCCCCCGCGGCCCCACCACAGCCGCATCATGCGGTGCGACCCCCGCTTGAGTCGCGGAGGATAGGGAGAGCGGCAACGAAACACCGACACTCCTCTCCCTCCGCGACTCCGCCTCGGCTACTGAGGGCGGGAAAGACGGCCTCGCTCCGCCACATCCGCCCCCAGCAGTCCACCGACACGCATCCTAGGTTAGCTCATAAAGAGCCCACCCGAGCGGGTTATCTCGGGCCGGCCTCAGAGCGCCTTAGGCCGGCCATTTGGGTTCCTCTTAGCTTCACCGTGGGTGACCAAGCCACGGTTACTAAGCCCCGCTACGACAAAGCGGGAACCCTTCGGGGAACCTAACCTTTTACATGGGGAAATGCCTACGCATACCCACCCCTGCGGGGGCAAGGGTGGGTTATGTCGGACTCGCACCGACTAAAACCCCATGGTGTTCCTCCATCGTCGCGTATGGCGGGGTCACGGGAACGCTTTCGCACACATCCGCGACCCGCCTGCGCCGGCCGACCAGGCGGCCCCTTCTCCGGGGAGGACATCTCCCTCTCCACCCCTCCTGGCAGGGCGCGCCGGAACACGGACGCGCCTCCAACTCGGCCTCCTCTGTAGGTGGGAAGCGGACTCCCCCGAGTCCGCCCCCCAGAGGCCATAGGGGCCAGGAAAGCCCCAGCCCCCTGCGGCGGATCTGGTGTAAGGCTCCGCCGCCGACCAATGTTCGGCCGCGGAGGACAGGGAGAGCGGCAGGATCAACCACACTCCACTGAACCCGCGGCCCCACCACAGCCGCATCATGCGGTGCGACCCCGCTTGAGTCGCGGAGGATAGGAGATACACTACCCTCCTCCGCGACTCCGTCTCGGGATGCGGAGGTGGGGGCGACGATGCGCGGTACCGGTGCTAACAGTCCTCGCACCGCCACCCCATTCCCCCGACTCCGCCTCGGCTGCGGATGGTGCGTAAGACGGCCTCACTCCGTCCATCCGCACCCCGCAGCCCACCGACACGCATCCAGGGCGGGCCCAGCTCCAGCCCGCCCGGAGCGGCCTCCTCGGGCCGGCCTTAGAACGCCTTAGGCCGGCCATTTGGGTTCCTCTTAGCTTCACCGTGGTTAACTCCACACCACGGTTACTAAGCCCCCCCGCTACGACAAAGCGGGAACCCTTCGGGGAACCTAACCTTTTTTTTTTTTTACATGGGGAAATGCCTGCGCATACCCACCTGCGGGGCAAGGGTGGGTTATGTCGGACTCGCACCGACTAAAACCCCATGGTGTTCCTCCATCGTCGCGTATGGCGGGGTCACGGGAACGCTTTCGCACACATCCGCGACCCCGCCTGCGCCAACCGACCAGGCGGCCTCTTCTCCGGGGGAGGACATCTCCCTCTCCACCCCTCCTGGCAGAGCACGCCGGAACACGGACGCGCCCTCCAACTCGGCCTCCTCTGTAGGTGGGAAGCGGACTCCCCCGAGTCCGCCCCCCAGAGGCCATGGGGGCCAGGAAAGCCCCAGCCCCCTGCGGCGGATCTGGTGTTAGGCTCCGCCGCCGACCAATGTTCGGCCGCGGAGGACAGGGAAAGCGGCAGGATCAACCGCACTCCACTGAACCCGCGGCCCCACCACGGCCGCATCATGCGGTGCGACCCCGCTTGAGTCGCGGAGGATAGGAGATACACTACCCTCCCTCCGCGACTCCGCCTCGGCTGCGGATGGTGCGTAAGACGGCCTCACTCCGTCCATCCGCACCCCGCAGTCCACCGACACGCATCCAGGGCGGTCCCAGCTCCAGCCCGCCCGGAGCGGCCTCCTCGGGCCGGCCTTAGAACGCCTTAGGCCGGCCATTTGGGTTCCTCTTAGCTTCACCGTGGTTAACTCCACACCACGGTTACTAAGCCCCCCCGCTACGACAAAGCGGGAACCCTTCGGGGAACCTAACCTAACCTAACCTAACCTAACCTAACCTAACCACCTATATCTTTGTGTATTAGAGTCTTAAGCATTCCAAATTGGTTTTTTGTTGTAGCATTTGTTCAGTTTAATCGTTAGACAGTCATCCTGCGCCGTATTTAGGCCATTTCTAGTCTAGTTGTAATCAGTTATTTTTAGTTTCATAATTACGTAATTTTATTCCACTTGTAAAAATTTTCATGTCTTCGTTTTTCTTGCTGATTTTGTAACCTAACCTAACTTAACCTTTTTTTTACATGGGGAAATGCCTACGCATACCCACCTGCGGGGGCAAGGGTGGGTTATGTCGGACTCGCACCGACTAAAACCCCATGGTGTTCCACCTTCGTCGCGTATGGCGGAGCCACGGGAACGCTTTCGCACACCTCCGCGACCCCGCCTGCGCTGGCCGGCAAACCGGCCCCTTCTCCGGGGGAGGACATCTCCCTCTCCACCCTGTCAGGCAAGGCGCGCCGGAACACGGACGCGCCTTCCATCTCGGCCTCCTCTGTAGGTGGGAAACGGACTCCCCCGAGTCCGCCCCCCAGAGGCCATGGGGCCAGGAAAGCCCCAGCCCCTGCGGTGGATCTGGTCTGCGGCTCCACCGCCGACCGATGTTCGGCCGCGGAGGACAGGGAGAGCGGCAACGAAACACCGACACTCCTCTTCCCCGCGGCCCCACCACAGCCGCATCATGCGGTGCGACCCCGCTTGAGTCGCGGAGGATAGGAGAGCGGCAACGAAACACCGACACTCCTCTCCTCCGCGACTCCGCCTCGGCTACTGAGGGCGGGAAAGACGGCCTCGCTCCGCCACATCCGCCCCAGCAGTCCACCGACACGCATCCAGGGCGGTCCCAGCTCCAGCCCACCCGGAGCGGCCACCTCGGGCCGGCCTCAGAGCGCCTTAGGCCGGCCATTTGGGTTCCTCTTAGCTTCACCGTGGGTGACCAAGCCACGGTTACTAAGCCCCCGCTACGACAAAGCGGGAACCCTTCGGGGAACCTTTTTTTTTTTTTAGCGTGGGGAAATGCCTACGCATACCCACCCCTGCGGGGGCAAGGATGGGTTATGTCGGACTCGCACCGACTAAAACCCCATGGTGTTCCTCCATCGTCGCGTATGGCGGGGTCACGGGAACGCTTTCGCACACATCCGCGACCCGCCTGCGCCAACCGACCAGGCGGCCTCTTCTCCGGGAGGACATCTCCTCTCCACCCCTCCTGGCAGAGCACGCCGGAACACGGACGCGCCTTCCATCTCGGCCTCCTCTGTAGGTGGGAAGCGGACTCCCCGAGTCCGCCCCCAGAGGCCATGGGGGCCAGGAAAGCCCCAGCCCCTGCGGCGGATCTGGTGTTAGGCTCCGCCGCCGACCAATGTTCGGCCGCGGAGGACAGGGAAAGCGGCAGGATCAACCGCACTCCACTGAACCCGCGGCCCCACCACAGCCGCATCATGCGGTGCGACCCCGCTTGAGTCGCGGAGGATAAGGAGATACATACCACTCCTCCGCGGCTCGCCGGCACTGCGGATGTGAACATGCAGACGGCTCGCCATCCATGCCACCGATACCGGCACCACGCAGCATCGGGCGGTCAGCTCCAGCTACGCCGGGCGAGGCCTCCTCGGGCCGGCCTCAGAGCGCCTTAGGCCGGCCATTTGGGTTCCTCTTAAGCTTCACCGTGGTTAACTCCACACCACGGTTACTAAGCCCCCCCGCTACGACAAAGCGGGAACCCTTCGGGGGGGGGGGGAACCTAACCTAACCTAACCTAACCTAACCCTAACCACCTATATCTTTGTGTATTAGAGTCTTAAGCATTCCAAATTGGTTTTTTGTTGTAGCATTTGTTCAGTTTAATCGTTAGACAGTCATCCTGCGCCGTATTTAGGCCATTTCTAGTCTAGTTGTAATCAGTTATTTTTAGTTTCATAATTACGTAATTTTATTCCACTTGTAAAAATTTTCATGTCTTCGTTTTTCTTGCTGATTTTGTAACCTAACCTAACTTAACCTTTTTTTTAGCGTGGGAAATGCCTACGCATACCCGCCCTCGCGGGGCAAGGGCGGGTTATGTCGGACTCGCACCGACTAAAACCCCATGGTGTTCCACCTTCGTCGCGTATGGCGGAGCCACGGGAACGCTTTCGCACACCTCCGCGACCCGCCTGCCTGCGCTGGCCGGCAAACCGGCCCCTTCTCCGGGAGGACATCTCCTCTCCACCCTGTCAGGCAAGGCGCGCCGGAACACGGACGCGCCTTCCATCTCGGCCTCCTCTGTAGGTGGGAAACGGACTCCCCCGAGTCCGCCCCCCAGAGGCCATGGGGGCCAGGAAAGCACTAAGCCAACCCAGCCCCCTGCGGTGGATCTGGTCTGCGGCTCTACCGCCGACCGATGTTCGGCCGCGGAGGACAGGAGAGCGGCAACGAAACACCGACACTCCTCTTCCCCGCGGCCCCACCACAGCCGCATCATGCGGTGCGACCCCCGCTTGAGTCGCGGAGGATAGGAGAGCGGCAACGAAACACCGACACTCCTCTCCCTCCGCGACTCCGCCTCGGCTACTGAGGGCGGGAAAGACGGCCTCGCTCCGCCACATCCGCCCCAGCAGTCCACCGACACGCATCCTAGGTGCTCATAAAGAGCCCACCCGGAGCGGCCACCTCAGGCCGGCCTCCAGAGCGCCTTAGGCCGGCCATTTGGGTTCCTCTTAGCTTCACCGTGGGTGACCAAGCCACGGTTACTAAGCCCCCGCTACGACAAAGCGAGAACCCTTCGGGGAACCTTTTTTTTAGCGTGGGAAATGCCTACGCATACCCGCCCTCGCGGGGCAAGGGCGGGTTATGTCGGACTCGCACCGACTAAAACCCCACGGTGGTCGCCACCAACGCTCGCGAGGGGTCGCGGGATCTCCGTTAGGAACGCAACCGCAACCCCTGCGCTTCGCTGGGATAGCCCGTCCCGGGGCGTGCGTGAAGATCGCACCCCAGAACCCTCACGGAACTATCACGACGACACGGTACCACGTCGTGCCGTCGTCCTCCTCGGGGTCGCTCATACTGGACGGTCGGAGCCCCCACTCCGATCGTCAGCGACCCGTAGGGCCCCGTTTACGGTAGGGGATCACCGATAGGAGGGCCGTGACGAGGCGCGCGAGCGCCGCGTCGGCCCCGTCTCCGAGCAGGATCGGTCCTCTCTCTGTCCCCGCAGCCTCCTTTCGGACCATTACGGTCTCGCTGAAGGAGGCTACGGCCCTCCACGCCGATTCCCCGCGCAGCATCGCCGACACGACTGCTGGCAGGGACAGGTTCCGTCCGATGTGACCGACCAAGACCCGCCGCTCGGCTTCCCACGCCGGGCAAGCGGCGAGCGTGTGCGATGCGGAGTCTTGGTCGTTGCCGCCACAGTGGAAGCAATTCGCCATCGCCTCGCGACCGATCTTACACAGGTAATCACCGAAGCAACCGTGCCCGGTGATCACCTGCGTAAGTCTGTAGGTGAGTCTACCTCCTCGTCGCTGCATCCAGGCTTCGAAGACCGGCAGGAATGCTCCGACGACGCGTTTGCGCGCATACTGCTCCTCGCGGAGCCTTGCGCGCCACGTCGCGAATGCGATACGTCGTTCCTGCCGTTTTACCGCCTCGAGCGCCTCCTCTGGCTCGCCACCACCGCTCTGGCGTAGGACGCGAATCCGGTGATACACCCTCGCGTCCATGTCCGCCAGTATATCCAGAGGTGGAAAGCGAGCCAGGATTGTCGCCGCCTCAAACGATACCGTGCGGTATCCTCGTACGACCCGTATGGCCATCCTCCTCTGGACGCTGTAGATTTTCGTCCTACAGCGTCGGATGGCCAGCCTCTTCGCCCAGATGGGCGCCCGTACAAGGCTACGGATCGTACGACCCCAGCGTAGAGGCGGCGGATTCTCACTCGGTCCCCGAGATTGGGTAGCAGTCTGTGCATAGCACCCGCTACCCTCTCGATCCGGGGGACCAGGCGCTCGAAGTGCTCTTCGAAGCCCCAGCGACTGTCCAGAGTGAGGCCCAGGTACTTCATGTACCGCCCCACTCTGACTTCAGACTCACCTACTCGGACGCACGAGTCGGGTGGTTCCTGCTCCGCGGCAGTTTGTGGAACCATAGCGCCTCGGTCTTGTGAGGCGCTACCTCCAGTCCCAACTCGTGGACTTTGGCGACGACGATTTCCGCCCCAAGCTCGGCGAGCTCCTTGGTCCTCGAAGGAGTCCCCGCTGGCGACCACCAACGTGTCGTCCGCGTAACAGACGACATTAACGCCAGCGGGGAGCTCGACTCGCAGAACAGAGTCGTAGGCGAGATTCCACAGTAACGGGCCTAACACCGACCCTGTGGAACCCCACACTGGATCTCCCTCCGGATCCTCGGACCGTCTCGGTCCATGTACAAGATGTACCTGTCGCGCAAGTAGTCCGCGATCACGCCTCGCAGGTAGGGGGGAACACCATGGTGTACGAGTCCCCCCCTAATCGCGTCCCAGGGCAGGGAGTTAAAGGCGTTGACGATGTCGAGACTTATCGCCAACGCCACACCGCCCCGGGACACAGCCTGCTCCGACAGGGAGCGGACGCGCAGAACCGCGTCGATGGTGGAACGCTCCCGTCGGAAACCGAACTGGTTTTCGGCGAGATCGGGACCGACACGCGACAGATGCCCGTTGAGACGGCCGGCAAGAATTCTCTCGAATAACTTGCCAGCCTCGTCCAACAGGCATATGGGACGGTACGCAGAGGGAGAATCTGCGACTCTGTCTGCCTTCTTCAAGAGGACCATTCGGGCCTCCTTCCAGGCCCTTGGGAACGAGGAGTAACGGAGGCAGCTGGTGAACAGCTGCCTCAGCCTGTTCCCGAGGGTAGCCAGACTCAACACCCAGACCCGGCCGGGAATTCCGTCAGGTCCCGGCGCGATGTTCCGGCCTCTCAAGCGGCCCACGGCTCGGTCCAGCTCCTGTGCGGTCACCCCCATCTCGTCTCTCCACTCGCACGAAAAATGGGGGTAAACTGAGGGACTTGACCGACCCTCCGGAAAGAGCGAGCGAATCACTCTTCCCAAGAGGGCCGGATCGAGAGTTTCCGTCACCGGGGGCGTCCAAGGACGGAGCTTTCCTAGCACCATCCTGTACGGACGCCCCCACGGATCCTCGTTGAGTCCCTCCAGGAGCTCTCTCCAGGACCGAGACCTGGCGTTGCAGATAGCTGCCTGCAACGCCTTCGTGGCCGCTCGATACGCCTCGTAGAGTCTGGCTATCTCCTCACTCGGAGCTCGCCTTCGCCTCCTTCGGGCTCTGGTGTACTGGCGGCGGCTCCGCAAGCAGATCGCTCGCAGCTCCGCGATCTCTGCCGACCACCAGTACACCGCCCCGCGCTTGGGGCGACCGGTCCGGGGCATCGACGCGTCACAAATACGCGTCATCGTGTCCCGGAACCAGTTCGCTTCCACTTCCGGATCGGACGGAACCTCTTCGGCGCTTTCTGGCCATATTGCAACGTTGGCGGCGGCCCCGAGCAAGTCTCGGTCTAGCCGCTTGAGACACCAACGTCGCGTGTGACTGCCTTCTCGGCGGCTGGTAACAGCGTCGGGGCGACGGATTGCAAGATCGAATAAAATATGGCGGTGGTCGGATAACGTGACCACCTCCTCTGCAACCCGCCAGCCCGACAACATGCGCATCGCAGCGGAGTCGCCCATGTAAGATCCACGACCGACTCCCCTGCCACCGCACGTGCTTACGGACCCCGATTTGCCAATCGGAGGTCCAATCCAGCCGCCCATTCCATCACCGTCTCTCCTTCGGACTGTCGCTGGGATTCCCCACGCCCTGGAGTGGGCGTTGAAGTCTCCCAGGACAATCGACGGACGAGGAGGCACCTGCGAACGCAGAGTGCCACCTCGTCCAGGTACACCTCGTAGTCGGCGAGGGACCTCGCGAGAGAGACGTAGCAGCCAACTATGGCCAGGGTGCCCCATTGCACTGCAACAAAGCCCTGACCCCTTCCCAATAGGGAGCAGGGTGGGACACCCTCTCCACCCCCCCAGTAGATCGCTACGGAACCCAGCTCATCGCCGAACCAGTGAGGGTGGTCCGGCACGGCATAGGGCTCCGCCACTACTGCCAGAGCAACCCGGCACTCCGCAATGGTCTGCATAAACAAATGCTGAGCATTGCGGCAGTGGTTCAGGTTGCTCTGAAGGACCTTGAGGGGTGCGAAGAGGCCTACGCGACCTCCATTCCCGAGCTTAGGCTCGGGGTTGCGGCTGGTGCCGCCGGAACTGCCACGCTTGTGGAGGTAGGAGGACTCTCCATGTCCTTCCTACCTTTCTTCCGTGGTGGGGCGCACCTCTTACCAAGACGATGGTTAGAGGGCAGCCCCAGGTCCGAGCACAGTGGACATTTGAGTGCAGGGGCTCTGCACTCCTAGGCCTAGGTTATGTCGGACTCGCACCGACTAAAACCCCATGGTGTTCCACCTTCGTCGCGTATGGCGGGGCCACGGGAACGCTTTCGCACACCTCCGCGACCCCACCTGCGCTGGCCGGCAAACCGGCCCCTTCTCCGGGGGAGGACATCTCCCTCTCCACCCTCTCAGGCAAGGCGCGCCGGAACACGGACGCGCCTTCCATCTCGGCCTCCTCTGTAGGTGGGAAACGGACTCCCCCGAGTCCGCCCCCCAGAGGCCATGGGGGCCAGGAAAGCACTAAGCCAACCCAGCCCCCTGCGGTGGATCTGGTCTGCGGCTCCACCGCCGACCGATGTTCGGCCGCGGAGGACAGGGAGAGCGGCAACGAAACACCGACACTCCTCTTCCCCCGCGGCCCCACCACAGCCGCATCATGCGGTGCGACCCCCGCTTGAGTCGCGGAGGATAGGGAGAGCGGCAACGCAACACCGACACTCCTCTCCCTCCGCGACTCCGCCTCGGTTACTGAGAGCGGGGAAGGCGGCCTCGCTCCGCCACTTCCGCCCCCAGCAGCCCACCGACACGCTTCCGAGGCGAGCTCGTTACGAGCCCACCTGGAGCGGCCTCCTCGGGCCGGCCACAGAGCGCCTTAGGCCGGCCATTTGGGTTCCTCTTAGCTTCACCGTGGGTGACCAAGCCACGGTTACTAAGCCCCCCCGCTACGACAAAGCGAGAACCCTTCGGGGGGGAACTTAACCTAACCTAACCTTTTTTTTTTTTTTTTTTAGCGTGGGGAAATGCCTACGCATACCCGCCCCCGCGGGGACGAGGGCGGGTTATGTCGGACTCGCACCGACTAAAACCCCACGGTGGTCGCCACCAACGCTCGCGAGGGGTCGCGGGATCTCCGTTAGGAACGCAACCGCAACCCCCCTGCGCTTCGCTGGGATAGCCCGTCCCGGGGGCGTGCGTGAAGATCGCACCCCCAGAACCCTCACGGAACTATCACGACGACACGGTACCACGTCGTGCCGTCGTCCTCCTCGGGGTCGCTCATACTGGACGGTCGGAGCCCCCACTCCGATCGTCAGCGACCCGTAGGGCCCCGTTTACGGTAGGGGATCACCGATAGGAGGGCCGTGACGAGGCGCGCGAGCGCCGCGTCGGCCCGTCTCCGAGCAGGATCGGTCCTCTCTGTCCCGCTCGGCAGCCTCCTTTCGGACCATTACGGTCTCGCAGAAGGAGGCTACGGCCCTCCACGCCGATTCCCCGCGCAGCATCGCCGACACGACTGCTGGCAGGGACAGGTTCCGTCCGATGTGACCGACCAAGACCCGCCGCTCGGCTTCCCACGCCGGGCAAGCGGCGAGCGTGTGCGATGCGGAGTCTTGGTCGTTGCCGCCACAGTGGAAGCAATTCGCCGTCGCCTCGCGACCGATCCTACAGGTAATCACCGAAGCAACCGTGCCCGGTGATCACCTGCGTAAGTCTGTAGGTGAGTCTTCCTCCTCGTCGCTGCATCCAGGCTTCGAAGACCGGCAGGAATGCTCCGACGACGCGTTTGCGCGCATACTGCTCCTCGCGGAGCCTTGCGCGCCACGTCGCGAATGCGATACGTCGTTCCTGCCGTTTTACCGCCTCGAGCGCCTCTTCTGGCTCGCCACCACCGCTCTGGCGTAGGACGCGAATCCGGTGATACACCCTCGCGTCCATGTCCGCCAGTATATCCAGAGGTGGAAAGCGAGCCAGGATCGTCGCCGCCTCAAACGATACCGTGCGGTATCCTCGTACGACCCGTATGGCCATCCTCCTCTGGACGCTGTAGATTTTCGTCCTACAGCGTCGGATGGCCAGCCTCTTCGCCCAGATGGGCGCCCCGTACAAGGCTACGGATCGTACGACCCCAGCGTAGAGGCGGCGGACTTCCTCACTCGGTCCCCCGAGATTGGGCAGCAGTCTGTGCATAGCACCCGCTACCCTCTCGATCCGGGGGACCAGGCGCTCGAAATGCTCTTCGAAGCCCCAGCGACTGTCCAGAGTGAGGCCTAGGTACTTCATGTACCGCCCCACTCTGACTTCAGACTCACCTACTCGGACGCACGAGTCGGGTGGTTCCCTGCTGCGCGGCAGCTTGTGGAACCATAGCGCCTCGGTCTTGTGAGGCGCTACCTCCAGTCCCAACTCGTGGACTTTGGCGACGACGATTTCCGCCCCAAGCTCGGCGAGCTCCTTGGTCCTCTCGAAGGAGTCCCCGCTGGCGACCACCAACGTGTCGTCAGCATAACAGACGACATTAACGCCAGCGGGAGCTCGACTCGCAGAACAGAGTCGTAGGCGAGATTCCACAGTAACGGGCCCAAAACCGACCCCTGTGGAACCCCACACTGGATCTCCTCCGGATCCTCGTACCGTCTCGGTCCATGTACAAGATGTACCTGTCGCGCAAGTAGTCCGCGATCACGCCTTGCAGGTAGGGGGAACACCATGGTGTACGAGTCCCCTAATCGCGTCCCAGGGCAGGAGTTAAAGGCGTTGACGATGTCAAGACTTATCGCCAACGCCACTCCGCCCCGGGACACAGCCTGCTCCGACAGGGAGCGGACGCGCAGGACCGCGTCGATGGTTGAACGCTCCCGTCGGAAACCGAACTGGTTTTCGGCGAGATCGGGACCGACACGCGACAGATGCCCGTTGAGACGGGCGGCAAGAATTCTCTCGAATAACTTGCCAGCCTCGTCCAACAGGCATATGGGACGGTACGCAGAGGGAGAATCTGCGACTCTGTCTGCCTTCTTCAAGAGGACCATTCGGGCCTCCTTCCAGGCCCTAGGGAACGAGGCGTTACGGAGGCAGCTGGTGAACAGCTGCCTCAGCCTGTTCCCGAGGGTAGCCAGACTCAACACCCAGACCCGGCCGGGAATTCCGTCAGGTCCCGGCGCGGTGTTCCGGCCTCTCAAGCGGCCCACGGCTCGGTCCAGCTCCTGTGCGGTCACCCCATTTCTTCACTCCAATGACACGAAGATTGGGGTAGACTGAGGACTTGACCGACCCTCCGGAAAGAGCGAGCTAATCACTCTTCCCAAGAGGGCCGGATCGAGAGTTTCCGTCACCGGGGGCGTCCAAGGACGGAGCTTTCCTAGCACCATCCTGTACGGACGCCCCCACGGATCCTCGTTGAGTCCCTCCAGGAGCTCTCTCAGGACCGAGACCTGGCGTTGCAGATAACTGCCTGCAACGCCTTCGTGGCCGCTCGATACGCCTCGTAGAGTCTGGCTATCTCCTCACTCGGAGCTCGCCTTCGCCTCCTTCGGGCTCTGGTGTACTGGCGGCGGCTCCGCAAGCAGATCGCTCGCAGCTCCGCGATCTCTGCCGACCACCAGTACACCGCCCCGCGCTTGGGGCGACCGGTCCGGGGCATCGACACGTCACAAATACGCGTCATCGTGTCCCGGAACCAGTTCGCTTCCACTTCCGGATCGGACGGAACCTCTTCGGCGCTTTCTGGCCATATTGCAACGTTGGCGGCGGCCCCGAGCAAGTCTCGGTCTAGCCGCTTGAGACACCAACGTCGCGTGTGACTGCCTTCTCGGCGGCTGGTGACAGCGTCGGGGCGGCGGATTGCAAGATCGAATAAAATATGGCGGTGGTCGGATAACGTGACCACCTCCTCTGCAACCCGCCAGCCCGACAACATGCGCATCGCAGCGGGAGTCGCCCATGTAAGATCCACGACCGACTCCCCCTGCCACCGCACGCACGTGCTTACGGACCCCCGATTAGCCAATCGGAGGTCCAATCCAGCCGCCCATTCCATCACCGTCTCTCCCTTCGGACTGTCGCTGGGATTCCCCCACGCCCTGGAATGGGCGTTGAAGTCTCCCAGGACAATCGACGGACGAGGAGGCACCTGCGAACGCAGAGTGCCACCTCGTCCAGGTACACCTCGTAGTCGGCGAGGGACCTCGCGGGAGAGACGTAGCAGCCAACTATGGCCAGGGTGCCCCATTGCACTGCAACGAAGCCCTGACCCTTCCCAATAGGGAGCAGGGTGGGACACCCTCTCCACCCCCAGTAGATCGCTACGGAACCCAGCTCATCGCCGAACCAGTGAGGGTGGTCCGGCACGGCATAGGGCTCCGCCACTACTGCCAGAGCAACCCGGCACTCCGCAATGGTCTGCATAAACAAATGCTGAGCACTGCGGCAGTGGTTCAGGTTGCTCTGAAGGACCTTGAGGGGTGCGAAGAGGCCTACGCGACCTCCATCCCCGAGCTGGTGCCCGGGGTTGCGGCTGGTGCCGCTGGGACTGCTGCTGCGCTTGTGGGGGCAGGAGGAGATGGTTTTCTCCGCTCTTCTTTGATGGTGGGGCGCACCTCTTACCAAGACGATGGTTAGAGGGCAGCCCCAGGTCCGAGCACAGTGGACATTTGAGTGCAAGAGCTTTGCACTCTCTGGCCCTGTGCCCGGTTTCCCACAAGCGTAGCAGCGCGTGCTCCGGTTCGCCTGGTTAGGGCACCTGCTACCAACGTGCCCCTTCTCCAGGCACCGGAAGCAGTGCATGGGCCTGGGGTCCAAGAGTTCCACCCCAGCAGATCCCCAGCCCACGCGTACGTGCCCAGCGGTCACCAATTTACGCAGCGCCGCTGCGGGGCACCGCACCCAGCACGTGCCCATACGCATGGGTGTTCGGTGGACCTCTCCGACCTTCACGTCGTCCACCGAACACCCTCCAGCCTCAGCCACCGCCGCCGCGACATCGCTCGGGCTGACGGCATCGTCGAGTCCTTCACCCGAATGTCGCCCGACTTGACCGGGCGGCCAATTCGGACGTCCATCTCGGAAAGGACCTCCCGCATTTTAGTCGCGAGACCATCCGCCCTCGAGCTGCAATCAGGACCGCTGATCTCCAATAGGAGACCACCGGTCACAGCCCGCTTTTGGCGAACAGTCTCAATGCCGATGTCCGCCAGCCTTATCTTCGACTTGGCTACCTCCATCACTTTTGCGTAAGTGGTGGAGGAGCCAGTCGGCAGCGTCACCGTCACGGCAGCCGTGGACGGAGTGCGTATGAGCTTCACCTTTTTTGCTTTGGCCTTAGTGGCCGCAGGGGCCGCTGCCTGCTGGGTCTTAGGCTTTTGGCCTTCTTGGCCACCTGTGCCCACGACGTGGATGCTGGCACATCGTCCACTATTAGAGGCCTCGGTGTGGCCACCGGAGGCAGCTCCGCTACCGGAGGGTGGGAGGGCGTCGTCGTTTTCGTCTTCCGCGAGTGCAGCGGGACCGTCTGCACCGACTGCGGCAGCGGTTGCTTAGCACTCGCGGAAGGTTTCCCGGGCCGCACTCCTAAGGGGGGCCGGGTTGCCCTCTCCGGAAAGATCTTTGCCTCGAAGGCAGCCAATCTTGCCTCTACAAGCGCTCCCCAAGCGCTCCATCAGCCCTTCCTCTACGTTGCTTGTCCTCGGAGCGCTAGGGGCCCGCTGAGGAGGAGGCATGGCTGCCTGAGGTTCCCTCTTATCCGGAGAGCACCGAGCTCCTCCGAAAGCCTCCCCACCTTCGTCGAGAGCTCGGCCAATTGCGAGCGAAGCTCAGCATTCTCCCGCTCGAGCCTCTCGACGTTGGGGGGCTGGGCCACCCTCCGTGCCAGTTCCGATGTGGCCGCCTCCACAAATCGGGTCGCCATTCGTAGGCTGTGGACGAATGAGCCCTTGAGGTTGCCCGATTTGTCGGCAACCTTGTCCACCGCCAGCAAGGACGACCGGATGAAGGCATCCAGGTCCGTGGTCGACTTGGCCTCCATCTCCCGCTCCAGATCTGCGGGTTTTGGAAGGCCAGCCTTAGCCCTCGTCAAGCTCTGGGCCACCGTCGGATCCCAGATGCCATCCATCTCGTCAGCGACCACCTCCGTGTCCGTACCAGAGACTGCGACTGCCTGGAATTTGTCGGCCACGACAGTCGCAGGCTTGGCTCTCCTCTTCCTACTTGTCCTTGCGGACACCTCTGATGTTGCGGATCTGGAGTGAGGCATCCGATCTTCCGCCGTCACTCTCACCGCCCAAACTCGCAGGCGTACTTGGGCGCGCAAAGCGTCCACGCCTGTCCCGTGCAGGAACTACTGGTCCCGCAGATAATGCTCTTCCCTCCTGGCTCTGGTCCCTAGGTGTTGAGGGACCGTCGACTGCTATTACAGACTCAGCGCTCTTCGCTGAGTCTCCTTCTCTCTCTAGGTTTTTTGTAAGTTCCATAACAAATCCCACGAGTTAGGACGAAATAAAATGTCGGTCTCCGGGTGACGCCTATTCCAGAGACAAGGCTACATACTGTGGGGGTCGCCTGGTACCCACAGGTTTTTAAGACTTCGCTGTCTGGTTTTTATAGAGTGATCCTTCTCGCGGGCCGGCCAATTAAGGCAAGCCCTCCGCTCCGCTGCACTTCGACGTACCCCATAATCGTCAACGCTGGGGTCCTTGAAGAGAGTACAGCGGGTTACGGCGCGCTGGGAGAGCCGACGTAACTCCCCAGTTGTGGACGGTTGAATGCCCGGCGGCAGTGTGAGTGCACACCGAGCCCGTCCCTCCCTATGAGCATTAGGCACTGGAAACGATATATCGTCACCAGTTCCCAATACCCACCATCATTTGTTGCCTTTCCCCCGGATACTTTGATCAAGGAGAAATGCAACCTCCACCCACGCATTAGGCACTGACAACGACGTATCACCACCAGTTCCCAATACCCACCATCATTTGTTGCCTTTCCCCGGATACTTTGATCAGGAGAAATGCAACCTCCACCCGCGCATTGGGCAC
Source organism: Teinopalpus imperialis (assembly GCA_029286865.1). Lineage (NCBI taxonomy): Eukaryota > Metazoa > Arthropoda > Insecta > Lepidoptera > Papilionidae > Teinopalpus > Teinopalpus imperialis. Next base: position 18,652,577 of record JAGSMU010000022.1, on the reverse strand, counting down.
TGAGAGCGACGTATCGCCACCAGTTCCCAATACCCACCATCATTTGTTGCCTTTCCCCGGATACTTTGATCAAGGAGAAATGCAGCCTCCACCCGCGCATTGGGCACTGGGGACGACGTATCGTCACCAGTTCCCAATGTACACCTTCATTTTGTTGCCTTTCCCCGGATACTTTGATCAGGAGAAATGCAACCTCCCACAACGCTCGACGGTTGAATGCCCGGCGGCAGTGTGAGTGCACACCGAGCCCGTCCTCCCTATGAGCATTAGGCACTGGAAACGATATATCGTCACCAGTTCCCAATACCCACCATCATTTGTTGCCTTTCCCCGGATGCTTTGATCAGGAGAAATGCAACCTCCACCCACGCATTAGGCACTGACAACGACGTATCACCACCAGTTCCCAATACCCACCATCATTTGTTGCCTTTCCCCGGATACTTTGATCAGGAGAAATGCAACCTCCACCCGCGCATTGGGCACTGAGAGCGACGTATCGCCACCAGTTCCCAATACCCACCATCATTTGTTGCCTTTCCCCGGATACTTTGATCAAGGAGAAATGCAGCCTCCACCCGCGCATTGGGCACTGGGGACGACGTATCGTCACCAGTTCCCAATACCCACCATCATTTGTTGCCTTTCCCCGGATACTTTGATCAGGAGAAATGCAACCTCCCACAACGCTCGACGGTTGAGTGCCCGGCGGCAGTGTGAGTGCACACCGAGCCCGTCCTCCCTATGAGCATTAGGCACTGGAAACGATATATCGTCACCAGTTCCCAATACCCACCATCATTTGTTGCCTTTCCCCCGGATACTTTGATCAAGGAGAAATGCAACCTCCACCCACGCATTAGGCACTGACAACGACGTATCACCACCAGTTCCCAATGCGCACCCTCATTTTGTTGCCTTTCCCCCGGATACTTTGATCAAGGAGAAATGCAACCTCCACCCGCGCATTGGGCACTGAGGACGACGTATCGTCACCAGTTCCCAATGTACACCTTCATTTTGTTGCCTTTCCCCGGATACTTTGATCAGGAGAAATGCAACCTCCACCCACGCATTAGGCACTGCCAACGACGTATCGCCGTCAGTTCCCAATGTACACCTTCATTTTGTTGCCTTTCCCCGGATACTTTGATCAGGAGAAATGCAACCTCCCACAACGCTCGACGGTTGAGTGCCCGGCGGCAGTAAAAACGCACACCGAGCCCGTCCCTCCACTATGAGCATTAGGCACTGGAAACGATATATCGTCGCCAGTTCCCAATACCCACCATCATTTGTTGCCTTTCCCCCGGATTCAGAAATCAAGGAGAAATGCAACCTCCCACAACGCTCGACGGTTGAGTGCCCGGTGGCAGTAAAAACGCACACCGAGCCCGTCCCCCACACTGTGAGCATTAGGCACTGCCAACGACGTATCGCCGTCAGTTCCCAATGTACACCTTCATTTTGTTGCCTTTCCCCCGGATACTTTGATCAAGGAGAAATGCAACCTCCACCCGCGCATTGGGCACTGAGGACGACGTATCGTCACCAGTACCCAATGCGCACCATCGTTCGGTTGCCTTTCCTCCGGATTTGGAAATCAAGAGGAAATGCAACCCCCCTGCCACTCCGCTATGCCCTCCGCTTATCAGAGGGACACGCAGAGCAGCTATCCCCCCCTGTCAGAACATTCGCCACTGGCAACAACGTATCATCACCAGTGCCCAGGGTGCACCGTCCCGGCGTTGCCTTTCCCCCGGATACAATAGGATCAGAGGGAAATTCAACGACCAGGCACTCGAGGAGGTTTTCTGACGTGGCACCCCAACCTAACCTAACCTAACCTAACCTAACCCTAACCACCTATATCTTTGTGTATTAGAGTCTTAAGCATTCCAAATTGGTTTTTTGTTGTAGCATTTGTTCAGTGTAATCGTTAGACAGTCATCCTGCGCCGCATTTAGGCCATTTCTAGTCTAGTTGTAATCAGTTATTTTTAGTTTCATAATTACGTAATTTTATTCCACTTGTAAAAATTTTCATGTCTTCGTTTTTCGTGCTGATTTTGTAACCTAACCTAACTTAACCTTTTTTTTTTTTTACATGGGGAAATGCCTACGCATACCCGCCCCCGCGGGGACGAGGGCGGGTTATGTCGGACTTGCACCGACTAAAACCCCACGGTGTTCCATCTTTCCACCTAGTGCTGTGCATACGGGCACGCTGTGAGCATTCTTCCGCGTGCACAGCAGGTGGCGGCTCGCTTTTGCGGGCCCCGGCGATTAAAATTCCTGTACGGAGAGCGCGCGGGAACACCGGGCGCGCTCTCACCTCGCTGACTTATATGAGCGACAGACCTCCCCGAGTCCATCGCTCGAGTCGTATTCGGGGGGCAATCGAGAATTCTATGCTCTCCGACTGCCCTCCCGCGGCGGCTGCGGGCTGCTCCCGTGGTCACGGGACGGTTCCTCCTCCATCGCCTCTGCCGTTCCTAGTGGCTGGTTTGCCGTTTGCCGAGGTGGCACCGGTTGGACCGTAGGCCGTTTCCTGCTTTTTGGAGGCGCTATACAAGCTTTCCCGCCCATCCTGTGGTCCGCCGATCTTTTCGCCGCAGCACACACAGCGCAGCACGGGGTGGCGGAACACTGCGCCGCCTTGTGGCCAGGCTGACCACAGCGGTAGCAGAGCTCCCCCCTGTCAACTGAGGCGCTGCATTGAGCCCTCACATGTCCAACCTCGAAACATCGGAAGCACCTCAGGGGTGAGGGCTCCACCAGCTTAACCTCGGCTGCGACCCACGAGACCATCAGGCGCCCGCTGGTGGCCACCTTTTTGGCGGCAGCCACGGGGCACCGAACCCAGGCCACCCCAAGGCCTGCAGGATATCGCAAGATCTCACTGCATTTTACGGTGTCCTTGTTACAGCCGCCAGCCTTCATTACCGCCGCCGTCACATCCTCGATAGTGGCCGAGTCATCCAGACCGGAAACTTTGACCTCAGCGGTCTTCGACGGTCTGGCCACCCGCACTGCTTTGCCTGCTGCAGAGAGAACTTCCTTCAACTTCTGCGCGAGGCGGTCCGCCTTTTCCTCGCTATCTGCGCCGGGGATCTCGAACATTCGAGCCCCCGTGGCGCAGATGCGGAAACGCATCTCTGTTATACCGAGGGAGGCGAGGTTGATCTTAGCCTTCGCCTCGGTAATGACCTCAATATATGTGACACCTGCTGCCTCTGCTGCCGGCTCCAGGGTCACCACCACAGCGGACGTCCGTGGAGTGGCAATCTTAACCGCCCTCGGTGCGGGTTTGCCGGGACCCTTCACTGATTTCCCGTCCTTGTTCTTTAGTCCCTTCCTAACCACCGTCGTCCATGGTTGCTCCACAGACTGTGGTGATGGTGGTAGAGGTCGGGACTCAGCTGTCTTCTTCTGGACTTTCCTCGCGGGCTCGCTGCCTTTCCCCTTCAGGCACTTCTTGGCCACCCTACCTCCAACGACAGCCTGTTGAGAAGACGCCACCTTGACAGGTGGCATTGTCACAACCGGTGCCTGAGAAGGCGAAGAGCTGGACGATGGACTAGGCATTTCCGCCGGTGTCCTAGCCGTCACTAGTGGAGGGCGAAGTCGCTTTTCGGGCAGGAGGCGGTCCTCCAGTGCTGCGAACCTAGCGTTGATCATGAATCCAACCTGATCAATGATCGAACGCACAAGCTCCTCTTTCCCCGCTCCCTCGGTGTGTTGGCTGGGCCGGTCAGCCTGAATCCGCAAAGAGGCCACCTCCTCCCTTAGCCGTGATACATCGCCTTGTAGGCGAGCATTATCCGCTTGCAGCTTCCTCGTCTCGTCCGAGGTACAGCGTCGCTGCAGAATTTTAGTGACCTCACTAACATTCTCGGCAGCATCTTTGAGCGCCTTCACCCAGATTCCCTTTAGGTTTTTTGACCTTGCGGCAACCATGGCAATGACGCCCACACTGTCCTCGATTCTCTTCTGAAGCTCCGCCGCCGACTCGAAGTCGCCATCATTTGACGACGACTCCGACAGGGTTGTTATCCTGCCGGCGCGGAGCTGACGAGACGATGAGGCGATCTCCGCCTCCGCCTCCAACCTCGCCTCCTCTCTCCTGGCTTCCACTAACGCCATTTTGGCCTGGGCAAGGCCAACGTACTCCCCAGTCGTTGGGGGTCGTCCCCGACCTCGTTTGGCAGATGTTTTTGCCGTTCCCCGACCATTTCCCATATCTTGGCCCATCAATGGACCAGAAGTCCGACTTTCGTCCATAGAAGGACGTTTCCTTCCCGCACCGTATCTTCTCTCATCCAGTGACTCCACGCTTTGCATAGAGTCACTCTCCTCGTCATCACTATCCAGTACCGTCATAAGTTGTTTGTTTACTTTTGTATTGTCCATAACTGTTCCCACGATTAAGGTCGAAAAAACGGTCGATCCCCGGGTGACGCCTATTCCGGAGACAAGGCTACATACTGTGGGGGTCGCCTGGTACCCACAGGTTTTTAAGACTTCGCTGTCTGGTTTTTATAGAGTGATCCTTCTCGCGGGCTGGCCAATTAAGGCAAGCCCTCCGCTCCGCTGCACTTCGACATACCCCATTATCGTCAACACTGGGGTCTTTGACGAAAGTACAGCGGGTTACGGCGCGCTCCCCAGTTTTGGACGGTTGAGTGCCCAGCGGCAGTGTGAGTGCACACCGAGCCCGTCCCCCCACTATGAGCATTAGGCACTGGAAACGATATATCGTCACCAGTTCCTAATACCCACCATCATTTGTTGCCTTTCCCCCGGATACAGAAATCAAGGAGAAATGCAACCTCCACCCTCGCATTGGGCACTGAGAACGACGTATCGTCACCAGTGCCCAATGCGCATCATCGTTCGGTTGCCTTTCCTCCGGATATGGAAATCAAAAGGAAATGCAACCCCCCTGCCACTCCGCTGTGCCCTCCGCTTATCAGAGGGACACGCAGAGCAGCTATCCCCCCCTGTCAGAACATTCGCCACTGGCAACAACGTGTCATCACCAGTGCCCAGGGTGCACCGTCCCGGCGTTGCCTTTCCCCCGGATACAATAGTATCAAAGGGAAATTCAACGACCAGGCACTCGAGGAGAATTTCTGACGTGGCACCCCAACCTAACCTTTTTTTTTTTTTTTTAGCGTTGGGAAATGCCTACGCATACCCGCCCTCGCGGGGGGCAAGGGCGGGTTATGTCGGACTCGAACCGACTAAAACCCCACGGTGGTCGCCACCAACGCTCGCGAGGGGTCGCGGGATCTCCGTTAGGAACGCAACCGCAACCCCCCTGCGCTTCGCTGGGATAGCCCGTCCCGGGGGCGTGCGTGAAGATCGCACCCCCAGAACCCTCGCGGAACTATCACGACGACACGGTACCACGTCGTGCCGTCGTCCTCCTCTGGGTCGCTATTACTGGACGGTCGGAGCCCCCACTCCGATCGTCAGCGACCCGTAGGGCCCCATTTACGGTAGGGGATCACCGGGAGGGCCGTGACGAGGCGCGCGAGCGCCGCGTCGGCCCCGTCTCCGAGCAGGATCGGTCCTCGCTCGGCAGCCTCCTTTCGACCATTACGGTCTCGCAGAAGGAGGCTACGGCCCTCCACGCCGGTTCCCCGCTCAGCATCGCCGACACGACTGCTGGCAGGGACAGGTTCCGTCCGATGTGGCCGACCAAGACCCGCCGCTCGTCTTCCCACGCCGGGCAAGCCGCGAGCGTGTGCGATGCGGAGTCTCGGTCGTTGCCGCCACAGTCGAAGCAATTCGCCGTCGCCTCGCGACCGATCCTACACAGGTAATCACCGAAGCAACCGTGCCCGGTGATCACCTGCGTAAGTCTGTAGGTGAGTCTTCCTCCTCGTCGCTGCATCCAGGCTTCGAAGACCGGCAGGAATGCTCCGACGACGCGTTTGCGCGCATACTGCTCTTCGCGGAGCCTTGCGCGCCACGTCGCGAATGCGATACGTCGTTCCTGCCGTTTTACCGCCTCGAGCGCCTCTTCTGGCTCATCACCGAACCAGCGAGGGTGGTCCGGCACGGCATAGGGCTCCGCCACTACTGCCAGAGCAACCCCCCACTCCGCAATGGTCTGCATAAACAAATGCTGAGCATTGCGGCAGTGGTTTAGGTTACTCTGGAGGACCTTGAGGGGTGTGAACAACCCTAAGCCACCTCCATGCCCGAGCTAGTGTTTCGGGTTGCGGCTGGTGCCGCCGGGACTGCCACGCTTGTGGAGGCAGGAGGACTCTCCTTGTCCTTCCTACCTCTCTTCTGTGGTGGGGCGCACCTCTTACCCAGACGATGGTTTGAGGGGCAGCCCCAGGTCCGAGCACAGTGGACATTTGAGTGCAGTTGCTCTGCACTCCTTAGCCCTGTGCCCGGTCTCCGCACAAGCGTAGCAGCGCGTGCTCCGGTTCACCTGGTTAGGACACCTACTGCCCACGTGTCCCTTTTCCAGGCACCGGAAGCAGTGCATGGGCCTGGGTTCCAACAGCTCTACCCGAGCAGATCCCCAGCCCACGCATACGCGTCCGGCGGTCACCAGCTTGTGCACCGCTGCCGCGGGCACCGCACCCAGCACGTGCCCAAACGCATGGGTGTTCGGTGGACCTCTCCGACCTTAACGTCGTCCACCGAACACCCTCCAGCCTTAGCCACTGCCGCCGCGACTTCGCTCGGGCTGACGGCATCGTCGAGGTCCTTCACGCGAATGTCGTCCGACTTAACCGGGCGGCTAATTCGGACATCCATCTCGGAAAGGACCTCACGCATTTTTGCCGCGAGACCGTCCGCCCTCGAACTGCACTCGGGACCGCTGATCTCCAACAGAAGACCACCAGTCACAGCTCGTTTTTGGCGAACAGTCTCGATGCCGATATCCGCCAGCCTGAACCTTTTTTTTTTTTTTTTTTTTTACATGGGGAAATGCCTACGCATACCCACCCCTGCGGGGGCAAGGATGGGTTATGTCGGACTCGCACCGACTAAAACCCCATGGTGTTCCACCTTCGTCGCGTATGGCGGGGCCACGGGAACGCTTTCGCACACCTCCGCGACCCCGCCTGCGCTGGCCGGCAAACCGGCCCCTTCTCCGGGGGAGGACATCTCCCTCTCCACCGTCTCAGGCAAGGCGCGCCGGAACACGGACGCGCCTTCCATCGGCCTCCTCTGTAGGTGGGAAACGGACTCCCCGAGTCCGCCCCCAGAGGCCATGGGGCCAGGAAAGCACTAAGCCAACCCAGCCCCTGCGGCGGATCTGGTCTGCGGCTCCACCGCCGACCGATGTTCGGCCGCGGAGGACAGGGAGAGCGGCAACGAAACACCGGCACTCCTCTTCCCCCGCGGCCCCACCACAGCCGCATCATGCGGTGCGACCCCCGCTTGAGTCGCGGAGGATAGGGAGAGCGGCAACGCAACACCGACACTCCTCTCCCTCCGCGACTCCGCCTCGGCTACTGAGGGCGGGGAAGGCGGCCTCGCTCCGCCACATCCGCCCCCAGCAGTCCACCGACACGCATCCAAGGTTAGCTCATAAAGAGCCCACCCGGAGCGGCCACCTCGGGCCGGCCTCAGAGCGCCTTAGGCCGGCCATTTGGGTTCCTCTTAGCTTCACCGTGGGTGACCAAGCCACGGTTACTAAGCCCCCCCGCTACGACAAAGCGAGAACCCTTCGGGGGGGACCTTTTTTTTTTTTTCTTTTTACATGGGGAAATGCCTACGCATACCCACCCCTGCGGGGGCAAGGGTGGGTTATGTCGGACTCGCACCGACTAAAACCCCATGGTGTTCCTCCATCGTCGCGTATGGCGGGGCCACGGGAACGCTTTCGCACATCCGCGACCCGCCTGCGCTGGCCGACCAGGCGGCCCCTTCTCCGGGGGAGGACATCTCCCTCTCCACCCCTCCTGGCAGGGCGCGCCGGAACACGGACGCGCCCTCCAACTCGGCCTCCTCTGTAGGTGGGAAGCGGACTCCCCCGAGTCCGCCCCCCAGAGGCCATGGGGCCAGGAAGCCCCAGCCCCTGCGGCGGATCTGGTGTTAGGCTCCGCTGCCGACCAATGTTCGGCCGCGGAGGACAGGGAGAGCGGCAGGATCAACCACACTCCACTGAACCCGCGGCCCCACCACGGCCGCATCAGCGGTGCGACCCCCGCTTGAGTCGCGGAGGATAGGGAGATACACTACCCTCCCTCCGCGACTCCGTCTCGGATGCGGAGGGTGGGGGCGACGATGCGCGGTACCGGTGCTAACAGTCCTCGCACCGCCACCCCATTCCCCCGACTCCGCCTCGGCTGCGGATGGTGCGTAAGACGGCCTCACTCCGTCCATCCGCACCCCGCAGCCCACCGACACGCATCCAGGGTGGGCCCAGCTCCAGCCCGCCCGGAGCAGCCTCCTCGGGCCGGCCTTAGAGCGCCTTAGGCCGGCCATTTGGGTTCCTCTTGGCTTCACCGTGGTTAACTCCACACCACGGTTACTAAGCCCCCGCTACGACAAAGCGGGAACCCTTCGGGGGTTCGGGGACCTAACCTTTTTTTTTTTTTACATGGGGAAATGCCTACGCATACCCACCCTGCGGGGGCAAGGGTGGGTTATGTCGGACTCGCACCGACTAAAACCCCATGGTGTTCCTCCATCGTCGCGTATGGCGGGGTCACGGGAACGCTTTCGCGCATCCGCGACCCCGCCTGCGCCGGCCGACCAGGCGGCCCCTTCTCCGGGGGAGGACATCTCCCTCTCCACCCCTCCTGGCAGGGCGCGCCGGAACACGGACGCGCCCTCCAACTCGGCCTCCTCTGTAGGTGGGAAGCGGACTCCCCGAGTCCGCCCCCAGAGGCCATGGGGCCAGGAAAGCCCCAGCCCCCTGCGGCGGATCTGGTGTTAGGCTCCGCCGCCGACCAATGTTCGGCCGCGGAGGACAGGGAGAGCGGCAGGATCAACCACACTCCACTGAACCCGCGGCCCCACCACGGCCGCATCAGCGGTGCGACCCCGCTTGAGTCGCGGAGGATAGGGAGATACACCACCTTCCTCCGCGACTCCGTCTCGGATGCGGAGGTGGGGGCGACGATGCGCGGTACCGGTGCTAACAGTCCTCGCACCGCCACCCCATTCCCCCGACTCCGCCTCGGCTGCGGATGGTGCGTAAGACGGCCTCACTCCGTCCATCCGCACCCCGCAGCCCACCGACACGCATCCAGGGTGGGCCCAGCTCCAGCCCGCCCGGAGCGGCCTCCTCGGGCCGGCCTTAGAGCGCCTTAGGCCGGCCATTTGGGTTCCTCTTAGCTTCACCGTGGTTAACTCCACACCACGGTTACTAAGCCCCCCCGCTACGACAAAGCGGGAACCCTTCGGGGGGGAACCTAACCTAACCTAACCTAACCTAACCTAACCTAACCACCTATATCTTTGTGTATTAGAGTCTTAAGCATTCCAAATTGGTTTTTTGTTGTAGCATTTGTTCAGTGTAATCGTTAGACAGTCATCCTGCGACGCATTTAGGCCATTTCTAATCTAGTTGTAATCAGTTATTTTTAGTTTCATAATTACGTAATTTTATTCCACTTGTAAAAATTTTCATGTCTTCGTTTTTCGTGCTGATTTTGTAACCTAACCTTTTTTTTTTTTTCGTGGGAAATGCCTACGCATACCCGCCCCCGCGGGGACGAGGGCGGGTTATGTCGGACTCGCACCGACTAAAACCCCACGGTGTTCCTTCGCTCCACCCAAGTACTGTGCATGCGGGTACGCTGTGAGCATTCTTCCGCGTGCACAGCGGGTGGCGGCCAGTTGTGTGGCCCCGGCAGACTTTGCCCTGTTTTGAGAGCGCGCGGGAACACCGGGCGCGCTCTCACCTCGCTGACTCGTGTTGAGCGGCAGACCTCCCCGAGTCCATCGCTCGAGTCGTAAGGGGGGAATTGAGCGAGCCTACGCTCTCACCTTTCCCCCCTGCGGCGGCTGTGGAGTGTCAGTGAGTCCCAGGGTCGTGGGACGCTTCCTCCTCCATCGGCTGGCTGGTCGGCTGCCGAGGTGGCAACGGGCGGACCGGCCTTTTTCCGGCTTTGGAAGGCGCTTTGCAGGCCTTCCCCCCCATCCTATGGTCCGCCGGTTTCTTAGCGGCGACGCACACGGCACAACGAGGGGTAGCGGAGCACTGTGCCGCCTTGTGGCCAGGTTGACCACAGCGGCAGCACAACTCCCCCCGGTCGATCGGTGCGTCGCACTGAGCCCTCACGTGTCCCGCCTCGAAACAGCGGAAACACCTTAGAGGTGAGGGCTCCACGAGCTTCACCTCGGCCGCCACCCATGAGATCGTTAGGCGCCCGCTGGCAGCCACCTTTTTGGCGGCAGCCACGGGGCACCGGACCCAGGCCATCCCAAGGCCTGCGGGATACCGCAGGATCTCGCTGCACTTAATGGTGTCTTTGGGACAGCCGCCAGCCTTCGTCACCGCCGCTACTACATCCTCTGCTGTGGTGGAGTCGTCCAGACCGGACACCTTGACTTCTGCAGTCTTCGCCGGTCTGGATACTCGCACACGCTTTCCAATGAGCACCTCGCTCAATTTTTGAGCGAGGGCATCCGCCTTTGTCGCTGTCTGCGCCGGGGATCTCGAACATACGAGCCCCCGTGGCGCAGATGCGGAAGCGCATCTCAGTAATACCGAGGGAGGCTAGGTTGATTTTCGCCTTCGCCTCGGTAATTACGTCAATGTAGGTGACTCCTGCAGCCGCTGCCTCCGGCTCCAGGGTCACCACCACAGCAGAGGATCGCGGAGTCGCAATCTTCACAGCCCTCGGTTTGCCAACACTTTTCGTGACTTTGCCTTCCTTGTTTTTGAGCCCCTTCCCAACCACTGTGGTCCAAGGTTGGTCCATGGACTCAGGTGCAAGTGGCAGGGGTCGGGACTCAGCTACTTTCTTTGGGCCCTCCTTAATGGCCTCGCTACGTTTCCCTTTAGGGCGCTTTGGGGCTGCCGCAACCCCAGCGATAGCCGATTTGACGCCAGCCGCCATGATAGGCGGTTTTGTCTTAACCGGTGCCCGGGGAGGCGAAGAGCTGGATGAGGGACCGGGCCCTGCTTCCAGCCTCTTGTCCGCCGCTAATGGGGGGCGGAGGCGCTTTTCCGGCAGGAGGCGGTCCTCCAGCGCGGCAAATCTGGCGTTGATCATTGACCCAACCTGGTCAATGATCGAGCGCACGAGCTCCTTCTTGCCCTCAGTTTGTTGGCTGGGCCTGTCGATTTTTATCCGCAGGTCGGCCACCTCCTTCCTTAGCTGAGATACTTCGCCTTGTAGGCGAGCATTTTCGGCCTGCAGCTTCCGCGTCTCGTCTGAGGTACAGCGTCGCTGCAGAGTCTTGGTAACCTCGATGACGTTCTCTGCAGCTTCTTTGAGCGCCTTCACCCAGATGCCTTTCAGGTTCTTCGACCTTGTTGCAACCATGGTGATGACGCTCACGCTGTCCTCTACCCTCTTTTCTAGCTCCGCCGCCGTCTCGAAGTCGCCATCGTTGGACGACGACTCCGACAGGGTTGTTATCCTGCCGGCGCGGAGCTGACGAGACGATGCTGCGATCTCCGCCTCCGCCTCCACCCTCATTTCCTCTTCTTTTGCGGCCGCCAATGCCATTTTGGCTTGGGCAAGACCCACGTATTCCCCTGTAGTTGGTGGTCGCCCACGACCTCTCTTGGCAGACACCGTCGTAGTCTGGCTGTTCTTTCCGTCCTGGCCCATTGCCGGACCGACACCCATCTCTGCGTCCTTAGAAGGACGTTTCCTCCCCGCAATGCTTCTTCTCTCATCGAGTGACTCCACGCTGAGCATAGAGTCGCTCGTGTCGTCGTCACTGTCTACCCTCAGATTTTTGTTTTTGTTTGTACTCATAACTGTTCCCACGATTGTGGACGAAATAAAAGGTCGGCCCCCGGGTTACGCCATTCCGAGGGCAAGGCTACATACTGTGGGGGTCGCCTGGTACCCACAGGTTTTCAAGACTTCGCTGTCTGATTATTTTATTATACCACGTCGTGCCGTCGTCCTCCTCGGGGTCGCTCATACTGGACGGTCGGAGCCCCCACTCCGATCGTCAGCGACCCGTAGGGCCCCGTTTACGGTAGGGGATCACCGATAGGAGGGCCGTGACGAGGCGCGCGAGCGCCGCGTCGGCCCCGTCTCCGAGCAGGATCGGTCCTCTCTCTGTCCCGCTCGGCAGCCTCCTTTCGGACCATTACGGTCTCGCAGAAGGAGGCTACGGCCCTCCACGCCGATTCCCCGCACAGCATCGCCGACAATTCGCCGTCGCCTCGCGACCGATCTTACACAGGTAATCACCGAAGCAACCGTGCCCGGTGATCACCTGCGTAAGTCTGTAGGTGAGTCTTCCTCCTCGTCGCTGCATCCAGGCTTCGAAGACCGGCAGGAATGCTCCGACGACGCGTTTGCGCGCATTCTGCTCCTCGCGGAGCCTTGCGCGCCACGTCGCGAATGCGATACGTCGTTCCTGCCGTTTTACCGCCTCGAGCGCCTCTTCTGGCTCGCCACCACCGCTCTGGCGTAGGACGCGAATCCGGTGATACACCCTCGCGTCCATGTCCGCCAGAATATCCAGAGGTGGAAAGCGAGCCAGGATTGTCGCCGCCTCGAACGATACCGTCCGGTATCCTCGTACGACCCGTATGGCCATCCTACGCTGGACGCTGTAGATCTTAGTCCTACAGCGTCGGATGGCCAGCCTCTTCTGCCCATACGGGCGCCCCATAGAGGGCTACGGATCGTACGACCCCGGCATAGAGGCGGCGAACTTCCTCACTCGGTCCCCGAGATTGGGCAGCAGTCTGCATAGCACCCGCTACCCTCTCGATCCGGGGACCAGGCGCTCGAAGTGCTCTTCGAAGCCCCAGCGACTGTCCAGAGTGAGGCCTAGGTACTTCATGTACCGCCCCACTCTGACTTCAGACTCACCTACTCGGACGCACGAGTCGGGTGGTTCCTGCTCCGCGGCAGTTTGTGGAACCATAGCGCCACGGTCTTGTGAGGCGCTACCTCCAGTCCCAACTCGTGGACTTTGGCGACGACGATTTCCGCCCCAAGCTCGGCGAGCTCCTTGGTCCTCTCGAAGGAGTCCCGCTGGCGACCACCAACGTGTCGTCAGCGTAACAGACGACATATACGCCAGCGGGGCTCGACTCGCAGAACAGAGTCGTAGGCGAGATTCCACAGTAACGGGCCCAAAACCGACCCCTGTGGAACCCCACACTGGATCTCCCTCCGGATCCTCGTACCGTCTCGGTCCATGTACAAGATGTACCTGTCGCGCAAGTAGTCCGCGATCACGCCGTACAGGTAGGGGGGAACACCATGGTGTACAAGTCCCCCCCTTATCGCGTCCCAGGGCAGGGAATTAAAGGCGTTGACGATATCAATATTTATCGCCAACGCCACGCCGCCCCGGGACACAGCCTGCTCCGACAGGGAGCGGACGCGCAGAACCGCGTCGATGGTGGAACGCTCCCGTCGGAAACCGAACTGGTTATCGGCGAGATCGGGACCGACACGCAACAGATGCCCGTTGAGACGGGCGGCAAGAATTCTCTCGAATAACTTGCCGGCCTCGTCCAACAGGCATATGGGACGGTACGCAGAGGGAGAATCTGCGACTCTGTCTGCCTTCTTCAAGAGGACCAGTCGGGCCTCTTTCCAGGCCCTAGGGAACGAGGAGTTACGGAGGCAGCTGGTGAACAGCTGCCTCAACCTGTTCCCTAGGGTAGCCAGACTCAACACCCAGACCCGACCGGGAATTCCGTCGGGTCCTGGCGCGGTGTTCCGGCCTTTCAAGCGGCTCACGGCTCGGTCCAGCTCCTGCTCGGTCACCCCCATCTCGTCTCTCCACACCCACGAAGATTGGGGGTGGACTGAGGGACTTGACCGGCCCTCTGGAAAGAGCGAGCTGATCACTCCTTCCAAAAGGGCCGGATCGAGAGTTTCCGTCACCGGGGCATCCAGGGACGGAGCTTACCTAGCACCATCCGATACGGACGCCCCCACGGATCCTCGTTGAGTCCCTCCAGGAGCTGTTCCCAGGACCGAGACCTGGCGTCACAGATGGCTACCTGCAACGCCTTCGTGGCCGCTCGATACGCCTCGTAGAGTCTGGCTATCTCCTCACTTGGAACTCGCCTTCGCCTCCTTCGGGCTCTGGTGTACTGGCGGCGGCTCCGCAAGCAGATCGCTCGCAGCTCCGCGATCTCAGCCGACCACCAGTACACCGCCCCGCGCTTGGGGCGACCGGTCCGGGGCATCGACACGTCACAAATACGCGTCATCGTGTCCCGGAACCAGTTCGCTTCCACATCCGGATCGGACGGAACCTCTTCGGCGCTTTCTGGCCATATCGCGACGTTGGCGGCGGCCCCGAGCAAGTCTCGGTCTAGCCGCTTGAGACACCAACGTCGCGTGTGGCTGCCTTCTAGGCGGCTGGAGACACCGTCGGGGCGGCGGATTGCAAGATCGAACACAATGTGGCGGTGGTCGGAAAGCGTGACCACCTCCTCTGCAACCCGCCAGCCCGACAGCATGTGCATCGCAGCGGGAGTCGCCCATGTAAGGTCCACGACCGACTCCCCCTGCCACCGCACGCACGTGCTCACAGACCCCCGATTCGCCAGTCGGAGGTCCAATCCAGCCGCCCATTCCATCACCGTCTCTCCCCTCGGACTGTCGCTGGGGTTCCCCCACGCCCTGGAATGGGCGTTGAAGTCTCCCAGGACAATCAATGGACGAGGGAGGCACCTGCGAATGCAAAATGCCACCTCGTCCAGGTACACCTCGTAGTCGGCGAGGGACCTCGCGGGAGAGACATAGCAGCCGACTATGGCCAGGGTGCCCCATTGCACTGCAACAAAGCCCTGACCCCTTCCCAATAGGGAGCAGGGTGGGACACCCTCTCCACCCCCCCAGTAGATCGCCACGGAACCCAGCTCATCGCCGAACCAGCGAGGATGGTCCGGCACGGCGTAGGGCTCCGCCACTACTGCCAGAGCAACCCACCACTCCGCAACGGTCTGCATAAATAAATGCTGTGCATTGCGGCAGTGGTTCAGGTTGCTCTGAAGGACCTTGAGGGGTGTGAAGAGGCCTAACTGACCTCCATTCCCGAGCTGGTGCTCAGGGTCTCGGCGGGTGCCACCGATACTGCTACGCTCGTGGAGGCCGGAAGAGATGGTAGTTTTCCGCCCTTCTTTGAGGGTGGGGCGCACTTCTTCCCATTAAGGCGGTGGTTAGAGGGACGCCCCAAATCCGAGCACAGCGGGCACTTGAGTGCAGGTGTTTTGCACTCTTTGGCCCTGTGCCCGGTCTCTCCACAAGCGTAGCAGCGTGCGCTCCGGTTCACCTGGTTGGGGCACCTGCTGCCAACGTGCCCCTTCTCCAGGCACCGGAAGCAATGCATGGGCCTGGGATCCAATAGCTGCACCCTAACAGATCCCCAGCCCACGCATATGCGCCCAGCGGCCACCAGTTTACGCACCGCCGTAGTGGGGCACCGCACCCAGCACGTACCCATACGCGTTGGTGTCCGGTGGACCTCCCCGACCTTCACATTGTCCACCGAACACCCTCCCGCCTCAGCCACCGCTGCCGCGACCTCAACCGGGCCGACGGCATCGTCGAGGTCTCTCAGACGAACGTCGCCCGATTTGATCGGACGACCGATGACTACATTCAGGTCTGAGAGGACCTCGCGCATTTTTGCTGCCAGCCGATCCGCCTTCGAGCTACAGTCAGTGCCAGAGATCTCCAATAAGAGACCTCCAGTTACTGCCCGTTTTTGGCGGACCGTCTCAATATCCAGGTCCGCCAGGCGAATCTTGGTCTTGGCCACCTCCATCACTTTAGCATAGTTGATGGAGGTGCCAGTCGGAAGGGTTACCGTCACGGCAGCGGTTGACGGGGTGCGCATGACCGTCCTCTTCTTCGCTTTACCCTTAGCGGGTTTAGGGTAGGTCATCACTACAGCGGCGTTCGGCTGCTGGGCCTGTTTTCTGGGCTTCCTCGCCACCTGAGACCATGAGGTAACAGGCACATCCATCGCCATCAGGGGCCTTGGTGCCGCCACTGGCGGTAGCTCAGCAACTGGAGGGTGGGAGGCCTTGGTCTTCTTTTTCGCCTTCTTACGCGAGTGCGATGGTGTTGGCTGCACCGACTGTGGCAGCGGTTGCATAGCACTCGGCCGCACTCCCAAGGAGGGCCGGGTTGCCCTCTCTGGGAATAATTTGGCCTCGAAGGCAGCCAACCTCGCCTCTATGAGAGCCCCCAAGCGCTCCATGAGCCCCTCGTCCACGTTTCCGGACTTAGGAGCGCTAGGAGCTCGGGTAGGAGGAGGCATGGCTGCCTGCGAATCCCCACTCTTGCGAAGGGTACTGAGCTCCTCCGAGAGTCTCCCCACCTTGGTTGAGAGCTCGGACAGCTGTAAGCGTAGCTCTGAGTTTTCCCGCTCTAGCCTCTCTACGTTTGGGGGCTGGGAGACCCTCCGCGCCAGTTCTGAAGTGGCTGCCTCGACCGTCCTAGCTGCCACGCGTAGGCTGTGCACAAACGTGCCCTTTAAGTTGCCTGACTTATCTGCTACCTTGTCGACCGCCAGTAAACAGGACCGGATGCAGGCATCCAGGTCCATGGTCGACTTGCCTTCCATCTCCCGCTCCAATTCAGCGGGTTTTGGAAGGTTAGCCTTCGCCCTAGTTGTGGCCTGGGCCACAGTAGGGTCCCAAATCCCCTCCTCGTCGTTGACTTCAGCCTCCTTTTCAGCTGCGACCGCCTGAAATTTGTCGGCCGTCATTGTCACAGGCTTGGCTCTCCTCTTCCTCGTTGTCCTTGCGGACACGTCAGATGTCGCGGATCTGAGCGACGCATCTGACCTTCCGCCGTCGCTTTCCGCACCCAAACTAGCAGGCGTGCTCGGGCGAATAAACCGCCCACGCCTGTCCCGCGCCGGGACCACTGGTCCCCCCGACACGGCTCCTCCCTCGTTTTGGTCCCCTGTTGGTAAGGGACCGGCGGTAGATGCTTCTGCATCACCGCGCAGCAGTGGGTTGCCCCCCCCAGATACGACGGGGCTGCCCGGGCTAGGCCCGGGGGTGGACTCTCCGGGTGGGCTCTTTATGAGCTAACCTTGGATGCGTCTCGGTGGACTGCTGGGGGCGGATGTGGCGGAGCGAGGCCGCCTTCCCCGCCCTCAGTAGCCGAGGCGGAGTCGCGGAGGGAGAGGAGTGTCGGTGTTGCGTTGCCGCTCTCCCTATCCTCCGCGACTCAAGCGGACCTCGTAGTCGGCGAGGGACCTCGCGGGAGAGACGTAGCAGCCAACTATGGCCAGGGTGCCCCATTGCACTGCAACAAAGCCCTGACCCCTTCCCAACAGGGAGCAGGGTGGGACACCCTCACCATCCCCCCAGTAGATCACCACGGAACCCAGATCATCACCGAACCAGCGAGGGTGGTCCGGCTTGGCATAGGGCTCCGCCACTACTGCCAGAGCAACCCCCCACTCCGCAACTGTCTGCATAAACAAATTTTGCGCATTGCGGCAGTGTTAGGTTGCTCTGGAGGACCTTGAGGGGTGTGAAGAGGCCTATGAGACCTCCATTCCCAAGCTAGTGCTCGGGGTTGCGATGGGTGCCGCCGGGACCGCTACGCTCGTGGAGGCGGGAAGAGATGACTTTTTCCCGCTCTTCTTTGACAGTGGGGCGCACCTCTTACCGTTCAGGCTATGGTTTGAGGGACGCCCCAGATCCGAGCACAGCGGGCATTTGAGTGCAGGCGCTCTACACTCCTTGGCCCTGTGGCCGGTCTCTCCACACGCGTAGCAGCGCGTGCTCCGGTTCACTTGGTTGGGGTTCCTACTGCCAACGTGCCCCCTCTCCAGGCACCGGAAGCAATGTATGGGCCTGGGGCTCAATAACTGCACCCGAGCAGAACCCCAGCCCACGCGAACGTTTCATTGGCATTCGGTGGACCTCTCCGACCTTGATGTCGTCCACCGAACACCCCCCAGCCTCAGCCACCGCTGCCGCGACCTCACTCGGGCTGACGGCATCGTCGAGGTCTCTCAGCCTAACGTCGCCCGATTTGATCGGGCGACTAATACGGACGTTCAGGTCTGAGAGAGACTCGTGCAGTTTTGCCGCCAGTTGGTCCGCCTTCGGGCTGCAGTCAGGACCAGAGATCTCCAGTAAGAGACCTCCGGTCACTGCCCGTTCAGCTGCACCAAATGCGGGGTTGGTGGCAGTACTGCACTCGTGGTAGGCTGTCCTTCGCATACCCCCAATGGTGGGCCGGTCTGCCATACCTTACCTAACCATACATTTTATTGCAATACAACATAACTATTGCAATTTTATTACATAACTGTTGACAAGTTCTCCGACATGATTGCCGCCATCAGGACCCCGGAGAAGAGAAGCGGAGCTCAGGACCAGAGCCTGGTCATAGAACCATCCGCAAATATAGACGCGGAGGCTCAGGTCCTGAGCGTCTGAAGGAGTGTTGGTGAGTGGGAGTCTGGTGTGGACCCCACTACCCCCAAAAAAGTGACTAAGGCAGTGCGTAGGCGTATAGTGCCGACACCAGAAGATAGCGGTTAGGGGAGCTGATGGTCCCGCCGTAGGGGAAGGTACGAGTACCAGAGACAGAACCAGAGAAGCGCGGATCCACTTGGTGACAGGGAAGACGCATTTGGCCAATGCCCGCAACATTAAGACGGAGATAAAGGCAGGGGCCATAGGTGCCCTGGAGGCGCTGTACCGGCTTCTCAAAGAAGCAGAAGCAGAACTCGCGCAGGGGAGGTGGAGTGGGGAGCCTGAGGAAATAGAGGGCCTAGGCTCTCCGAACTCCCGGACGCCCCTCCCTGCTCTTCTTGATCAGTATTTTAGAAAGCAGGAAGAATTTATTAAAAAATTAGAAAGCCATACGGAACAGCTGGAAAAGAATACTAAGGAGGTGGAAAACTTGAGGGAAGCTCTTAGACGGGCCGAAAACAGAGTAGGACAGGGCGAGCGTCACGGCAGGGCTGACTCAGAGGGCGCCCCTGGGTGCAACGGCCACTCACTCGGTGGTGGTCACGTCCAACGATGACATGGACACCGGCGATCAGGTCCTGGAAAAAATAAGAAAAGTGGTAAATGCTAAAGAAGAAGGTATAAAAGTTGATAGGGTCAAGAAGGTACGGGACAGGGAAGTGATAGTAGGATGCGGCACAGAAGTGGAGCTGAGCCGCATAAAGGAGAGACTAAAAAAGGCCTCCGGAGACCTAAGAGTGGAAGATGTCAAGAGTAAGGTTGTCCTGATGGATGTTATGTCATTTAATAGTGACGAGGATATTGTCAGGGCAATCAGGGCACAGAATAAGGAATTATTGAAAGGAGTGAAAGAGAAGGATATGAGAGTAGAGGTCAGATTCCGGAAGCGGGCCAGGAATGTCCACGCATCCTATGGATTTTTAAAGTATCACCACTATTGTGGAGACAGTTCACGGAAGCTGGGGTAGTGCGTGTAGACCTTCAGCGTGTCCGAGTGCAGGATCAGTCGCCCCTTGTTCAATGCACGCGATGCTTGGGGTACGGACACACCAAGCGATTTTGCACGGAGTCAGTAGACACCTGTTGTTATTGTGGTGGTCCGCACCTTGGATCGGAGTGCGCTGACCGGCAAGCTGGTAAACCGGCCTCCTGCCGAAACTGCGCCTTAGCGAAAATCGACAGGCGGGAGCACACTGCATTCAGTGAAGAATGTCCGGTAGGAAATGGGATTCCCTGGCGAGGTCATCAGTAGCTTATTGCTAAGGTTGCCCCAGGTGTACCCTGCTCTCCTTCTACCAGACGGCCCTTTTATCACGCCGTGCAGGCAAACCTGCAGCGGTCTGAACTCGCCACGGCAAAACTCATCGTAGAGGCGACGAAACACAAGTTAACCTTCGCCCTTGTCCAGGACCATACATAGGCAGCATCCAGGGACAAGAATAGTGCAATGTGCCAGGAGTCCATCCACCGACGCGGTGGTTAAGGCGGCCAGTGTGCTGTTCGACGACACAATAAACGTCTCCCACTGTCCGCACCTCACAACTTGTAATATAGCAGTCGCTAAGCTGCGGACAGCTGCTTGGGAGATGGGAGTGGAGTCCGTCTACCTGGAGCCAGATAAGCCCATCGATCCGCTCCTGGACCAGATGGGCGCTGCCGTGGAGGGTTTGGATACCGCAGGTGTTATATAGGGAGGAGATCTGAATGCGTGGAGCACGTGGTGGGGCAGCCGAGAAACAAACAAGAGGGGGATTGAGGTCGCGGACAAACTCGACGAGCTGGGTCTACATGTATTGAATGAGGGGTCTGAGCGAACATTCGATGTGGTGAGGGGAGGTGTGCGTTTCTCCAGTTGCGTCAATGTAACGGCCTGCTCGGCCCACTAGCTGGGGAAGATCGTAAACTGGCGTCTCACGGAGGATGTATCTAGTTCGGACCACAGGGCAATTCTGTTCGACATAAACTTGGGCAGATCTAAGGGCACCAAAATGGTTTCCACCACCCGAAAGTATACTACCAAAAGAGCAGACTGGAGTGAGTTTCGCAAGAGACTCATCCTGCTGTGGGGGAAGGAAAAGATAACACCGACAGAGATTGGAAAGATAGAGACGAAAGAAAGATTGGAAGGAATGATAGGAAGGTATGTTGATTCCGTGGTGGAGACGTGCGAAGAAGTTTGCCCAACGTGGTGGGGGGGAAAATTCGAGCAGGATTGCCTTGGTGGTCCGAAGAGCTCTCGAGACTCAAGAATGAAGTCTTGAGGATGAAGAGACGGATCTCCTCCGAAGCGCCAGTCCGCAGGGATAGGGTTGTTCGGCAATACATCGGGACAAAGGAAAATTACAAACGAGAAATGAAGAGGGCTCAGACCCAGAGCTGGAAGAGCTTCTGTGGACGACAGGAACGTGAAACCATGTGGGAGGGGATTTACAGGGTGGCGCAGCCGTGAGGAAAGATGAAGTCCCTCTCATGAAGGATGGGAAGGTGCTGGAGGGGACGGAATCGGCCAGGAGCCTAGCGGAAACCTTCTTCCCGGAGGACCGCGTGGAGGAGGACGATGCGGACCACACAGAGTTAAGAAATGTAGCAAATACGGTAAATGGGAGGTCGTATGAACCATGCGATCCACCATTCACACTAGCCGAGCTTAAGTGGTCCGCATCGAGTTTCAACCCAAAAAAGGCTCCTGGTCCCGACGGCCTCACGGCTGATATTTGTTCGGCGGCCATTGAACTGGATCCAGAGATATTCCTGGCGATCGCTAACAAGTGCCTAAGCCTCTCTTTCTTCCCCAGAAGGTGGAAGGAGGCAGCAGTGATAGCCCTGCCTAAAACGGGTAAGTCTTAAAGGCCAATAGGACTTTAGCCGGTCTTCGGCAAAATCGTCGAAAAAATGGCCGTAAGACGTATACGGTGGTACACTGCGTCGGCGATCAGCGGTCGCCAATATGGCTTCATGCCGCAGCGCTCTACCGAGGACTCCCTCTACGATATGGTCCAGCACATTAGAACTAAGTTATCAGAAAAGAAGATTAAAGTGCTGGTATCATTAGACATAGAAGGAGCCTTCGATAACGCCTGGTGGCCTGCGATCCGGTGCAGGTTAGCTATTTTAGCGAACGATCAGTGCATATCAGGTTTGCGGGAGCGGAGTACGCTACGCAGACCACCAAGGGCTGCGTGCAGGGTTCTATCGGGGGGCCTACATTTTGGAACCTGCTTCTGAATTCACTTCTGGGGGAGTTAGATAGTGTGGGTGTCCACTGCCAAGCTTTTGCCGACGATGTGGTGCTGTTGTTCTCTGGGGACAGATCCTCGGAAATACAGCATAGGGCCAATGGGGCGCTCGCACTTGTTGAGAGGTGGGGAGTACGAAATAAACTAAAATTCGCGCCGAACAAAACCAAGGCGATGGTCCTCACAAAGAGGACCAAATACGACTCTCCGCGTATGAATATGGGCGGGAGACCCATTGAGCTAGTTAAAGAAATAAAGATCCTGGGCTTGATATTCGACGACAGACTCACCTTTAAGACGCACATTGAGAACGTATGCAACAAAGCGCAAGGCCTCTATCGTCAGCTGTCAAGAGCGGCCAGAGCTTCATGGGGTCTGACCCCGGAGATCATCAGGACCATATACGTGGCGGTGGTCGAGCCCACCATCCTTTATGCGGCTAGCGCATGGGCGCCTGCGGCAAAAAGAAAGGGGACTTTGAAGTTGTTGAACCGGGTGCAGCGGGTATTCGCGCAGAAAATTGTAAGGGCATATAGGACCGTGTCTTTGAACTCTGTCCTAGTGCTTGCTGGGTTGCTTCCACTGGACCTTCGAGTCCAAGAAGCGGCCCTTCTTTATGAGGTAAGGAAGGGTCACACCCGGAGGGTGCTGGGAGATCTCGAGTTGGAGGGACCGGTCCTGTACGCCCAGACACTGCACCCCGCGTACCTGGAGGGGTGCAGTTCGACTGCCTGATGGACGGTGACGAAAAGGCTCGGCGAGCTGCCGTCGATATAATCATTTACACTGACGGCAGCAAAATTGAAGGCAAGGTCGGCGCGGCGATATCCATTTGGGATGGCGCCGCGGAGATTTAATGCCGGAAATTAATGCTGGGACACTATTGCACCGTATACCAGGCGGAACTGTTGGCTCTGCACGAGGCAACCCTGTTCGTATCTAAAAGCGCTCGAAAAACGTTTGGTATTCAATCCGATTCCAGGTCCGCCCTGGAAACAATAGCTAATGGCGATTCCCTCCATCCGCTCACGATAAGGGTAAGAGAAAATGTGAAGAAAAGTGGCGAACAAGGAAAAGAGGTAAAATTGTACTGGGTTAAGGTGCACGCGGGGATGGAGGGGAACGAGAGGGCGGACGAGTTAGCAAAACAAGCTGCAATGGGAATGAAAACCAAACAGAACTATGAAATGTGTCCCGTTTCATACAAGTCAAGCCACATATCCGGTTGGAGTCGCTGGATGTATGGAACGGACGCTACAGGGACGGGGAAACTGCCGCGACGACCAAAGTCTTCTTCCCGGACGCTGTCAAGGCATACCCCATCTTGCGGAGGACAGAAACGGATCCAGTCCTCATACAGATTTTTACGGGACATGGAGGGTTCTCCTCTTACCTTTCGACTGAACCTACTCAGGTTCAGTCGCAAGGAAAGCCCTTCGTGTGTCTGCGATCCGGGGGAGCAGGAATCCGTGCTGCATCTTATCACAGAGTGCCCTACATACAGTAGAGAAAGAACGAATATCGAGATAGATCTAAAATTAAAATAAGTAGCAATAATATAAATGAAATTATAAGAAATAGTGAATCTAGAAATAAGTTTATAAGTTTCTGTAAATACGTAGCAAATAAAGTCATAAATAAGAACAAATAAATGATATATAGTCCTAGTTACACATGCATATACACATAATTTAGAAAAAAAAATAATTGAATTTGATTAAAGCGATAACTCAAATAAGATAAAGCTATATAATAAGTACATAGATATTATGGAAAGATAAAAATTTTGTAATATATAAAACGCAATAAACAAGAAATGATTATTTTTTAAAGTTGACATTTCTTCTTCTTCTTCTTCTCCTTCTTCTTCTTCTTCTTCGAACAGTGGATTCGTACCTACCACCTTACCACCTACCACCTTCAGTTACGCAGACCGTGCACTAAGCCATTAGGCTATTGGCGTTTCAATTTTCTTTGCTCAAGAGTGTAGTTACAAATTTTTCGACACAAATTGCCTACGTTCGCTGTGTAAGTGTATATTTAGAAGCGGTTGAGGAGAGAAATCTTTATATTGATGGCAGACAGTTTGTTCCAGTCGTAGAGTCTAAACTCGTCAAAGAGAAAAATGGAAGCGGCCGGAACATAAACAAGGCGTCGGTGCGTCAGCGGGAGCAGTTCCTCAGCGCAGAACCAACTTACGGTGAGTTTTTAAAAGCAAAAAGTAACGATGTCATAATTAAAAAGTTACAGTTAACGACGAGTTGATTTAGCGTCAATGTCAATTAAATTAAATTGACGGCGGGATGTCAGTCCAGCGACACTGTTCTGTTTATTTACTTCTTGAACCCAGTCGTGGTCCAAGAAGTAGATTGGACTACATACTATCGTTGTCTTGTTCTGTTCCGGACACGTCACACGAGATGCGTGTCAGAGTGGCGGAAGAATTTCTTCTAAGTCGTCAAGGGTGACAATGCATCTGCATTATGATTCCTTCTGTATGCTCGTTTGTTACTCTGGATATATTTATATATATATATATATATATATATATATATATATATATATATATATATATATATAGTATATATACACATATATATGTATATACAATTTCAGAAGTTGGCCGCCAAATGTATATATATTTTTATATAGTTTTTAGTTTTTTGATTTCACTTGTTGATGCGTCCACCGGCCGGCGCGGCAGAGTCCCGCGGCGCGTCGAGCTCGCCGCACGCGTCCGCGAGCCCGCGTCTCGGTACGTACACCCGCGACACGTACAGCTCGTGGCTATCATCTGTAATATCTTGTAGTAAAAAACAATTTATTAAAGTGAAATAGTGTTTTCCTATTTGGTGGGTTGACTTAAGAACAAAGTTATAAGTGCAAAAGTTTTGAAAATAGTAACTTTTTTTTTAATCTTTTTGATTTTTCACACTTGCTTCGTTTCTTCGAATAGCGCAGTAAAAGTTTCACAGTAAGTATGACAACTGTTCAAACTTATATATGAATAAGTATTTGTTATTTATTAAAAAAAAATGTTTGAAATGCATTAGAAGCGAGTTATAAAATATAAGATTTTTGTACTGCACTTATAACACCAGTAGACCGCAGTCGGCGCGAACCGGCAGCGCGGGCCGCTATCTGTTAGTTTTAGAAAATACTAATATTGGAAGGACACGAACACCTGCACATGTATTGAATTGTTCTTAAAAGTCAATGATAAGTAAGTCTCAAAGAGTCTGAAGGCCAAGAACATATTCATAGTGTAGAGGACACTATGAATATGTTCTTGCTGGTCACTGCACGCACATACAAAAACAATTAACAGTGAAAGAGCTTCCGACTGAGCTACCGCGGCGATTGTCGTCTTATCCACTCAGATATTATTATTTAACAATAATAATATATGATTTCAAAAAACAAAGAGCATGCATCGTCGGTCCTGTCGTACCGAGACAACAGGCGAACACCGCGCAAGGGCGGCACCAACACGTCGCCGGCTCCACCGCCACCGCACACTTGCCTCGTGGCTTAGCGCACAGTCTGCGTAGGTTCGAATCCACCATTCGAGTATTGTCGAGACCCGTCTCAGGCACAAGCATGGCCGGCGGAGTTGGTGCAGCGTGACCGGAATGTTAGTGATGTTAATAGCATTGCTAATATATATTTAAATAATGTTCCCGCGGTCGCTCCACGGCACGAGCGTGCGCGCGCGCGAGTGCCGGAACATCTCGTCACCGCCATACGTTCCATGTTTTATTAGAAAAGTTTGTGTAATGACTGCGGAGCGACATCGTTCCCTCGGCTTATTTGACAAATATTTTTCATAGAAGTTGTTTTTTTTCTTTTTAAACCATTTTAATATCCTTATAGTTATAGTCGGAATAAACAAAATGCTTGATGTTATACTAATATAATTAGTGCTCAGTCTGCAGCGCCGTTGCTTATTAATGATTTAAGACGTGAACGTGGGCAGTAGCTCGGAGCCGCTCACTAGCGTTCGGAACGTTAATGAATGTGAGAGAGGCCCGCGTTGCGCACCGACTGCACACAGGCAGTGCGGGTCCACCGGCCTCCAGGCTCGTAGCCCCGGGCTCATAGCGCCGGCCTCGTAGGTCAAAGCTCGTTGCAGTGTGCTCGTAGCGCCAGGCTTGTTGATCGGAGTTCGTAGCTCTGGGCTCCGTCTACGTTACTGCTTCAGTTTGATATCTTTATCCACTACACACTTCCGCTCTCTGTGCCCGCGACCTCATGGTGACCTCACGATGACCTAACCTCAAAAAAAAAAGAATACTCAAGTAAGAAGAATTAATCAGGTTTCTTCATCAATTTTGTGATCATGTTTTGAAAATATTATTTGTTTGAAGATATTTTAATTGAGTTACGTTGGTGGTCGACCGCCGCGCCGCAGATAAGGAGCCACTCCAGCGCTACGGCTACTAGATACGGATACGGATACGTATATTAATATTGATATTGGCTCCTGAACTTCTCCACATAATGAAGTGCTGAAGCGGTAGCGGCTCAGTGTTTGTTCTTGATAGACGAACAGTTACACCGACATATTGGGAATTATTAATGATTAGGATAAGCCTACGTGATAACACCGTGCGTAGTCTCGAACCTACGACCCCGAGGAGCGCGGCACTCGTTACCGGTTAGATAAACGTTCTAATGTTCCCCAGGTTTAGTCAAGTAGGAACGAGCGCTGGCCCGGCCGCGGATCTCTTCTCGTCTTGTCACCTGTTTTACTATTTTCTAGTTAGTTCAAACGATCGTGCGAAAGTTCCTCCGCGCGCGTTCCTCGCGTGAGGCCTCGTCAGCACGGACTACTGTTCACAAGTCAGGTAAGGTTCCACTTTGCCAAGTTACTTGGAAACCTAAGTTTAAATTTAATTATAACTTAAGGTTATTCAACATTTTGAATGAACGTTTAACTGATTTATAAAATCGGGGGCGTGTTCAACTGCTTTGTGCGTCTACCTGCTATATTTTTCTAATAAAGTGTGAAGGAGACGCCGCTGCGCCGGTCCATTGGAGCTGCCTCCCGAGTGAGAACAAATCCGCATGTTCCGCTTTGTGTTCGATGTAGAAAGTTTACACTGTTCGGCACAGTTTGAAACAATAACTTTATGTCAGGCCATCAGACCAGTGGTCGAGCCACGTTATAACTAGTTTCTAGATGCAACATGAACTCCTCTGCTGAGCTAGGATCATGAGCCCAGCCCTCACAGAAACAACATAGCGATGCTGTATTTCACATCTTGAGAGTCGGGATCCAGACGACAGGGAAGGAGGCATTCACCTTGAATCTTTGTAGCGCTGGATGTAGACATCTTGGGCCGCCGTTCTAGCTTATCTGTGTGAAAGAACTGTGCGCTCGTTTTTCACTTTTAATATCATAAAAAGCTTTATGTTAAAAAAATTAAATAAAACTTTTAAGATTATTACGCCGAGCGTTCTACGAAGGACGGAAGGAAAAATGAATTTAAAAGAGTAAATTGCCATTGACTAACCCACTCGGGTTCCGAAAAATTAATTCAATAACAGTTAATAAAGATCTGTCCAGGGGTGCTGTCGTAGATTTACATCGAAATATATTGAATGGAACTCGGAGGCAAAATAATAAATTGAGTCAAAGATGTGGAAACCAAATGAAATTATTTATTATTACTTCTTGTCTGGAAAGCTGATTGGGATTTTTATTGCGTTTGTATTGTTAGAGGAATGAGAGCCACCCTCCAGCTGCCATGGCCTCAGCGACCCTCAAGATCGTGAATCATGGTAGATCATGACGGCCAAATCATCCGCATATACAAGGACGGACACTCGTTGGGGACTCGGGAGCACTATAAGGTAAATAGTATTTTACGTAACACTAGCAGTCAGCAGGACCTGCTCATGTACGTACGTAGGACGCAGCACTCCCCGGCAGGCTGCAGCGACACAGCGACGGTTGCAGTCCAGTTCCTCCGCCACTTTAGCTGTCAGGCGTGAAACGTCATGTCGAATAATCGAGAGTGAATGCATAAATGTAATTTTTCCGTTTTCATTACCATAAAATGAACACATACTTTTTACCAAGGTTGTTCATATAATTCTGGCGTAACTTGGCTCCGGTGACGGGGCAGCCCGCTCGCCGCGGAGGCCATGCGTCCGCAGGAGAGGGTTCACGCCAAGTCGAATAGCGGATTCCAAGCGCAACGTTAAGTTTCGTAGAGCGAACTATGAGGCAAAAAGGTACTCGATGTTTTAACTAAAAAAGAAACGGATTGTTTGCATAGAATAAACAATATGCAGTCGTCGGCGCCCCAAAGGCCAGGCCCATCTCGTTGGCAGCGACCGTGCCCGGCCCGTAGCCGCCTGACCTCCATAGTGCCGCCGCCCGGCGTTGCGCGCCGTGCCCGCCGACCTCACTAGTGCGCTGACCTAGACCTGCTGGTACACGGCACCAACGGTTCACTACGACTACGATGCTTTATTTTTAATTACCTGAGATTTAATAAATGTAGTGCATTAAGTATACAAATGTAGCAGCCACCGCCGCCGGTCACACGGAGCCATTGCGTGCCGACACCATCGTTCCATGTTGCGCACCTCGGCGTCAGGACCGCATGGCAGCCGACACGACGCCCATTAAATCATGACGATGAAATAACTCTTAAAGTAACAATAAAGCTGAAGAGTTTTTGTACTGAACTGCTAAGAAGAAAAGCATTTTGCGTTAGTACTAAAAGTTCCTTTAGTGTTTTGTCTGTTTATTGTAACAGAGAATTTGTAGATCACTTGTTTTACATAATTAGCCAGTACAGGCTTGACCCGCCAAACACAAGACCGCGGTGAGCCCAGGCTTGCTGTTGTACTCCTGTCCCCGTGCCGGAGAGTCCACTGTGGCCGCAACATACGTTTAGATAGACGTCAGATCTTATAAAACAATAAACATTTTGAAGTCAGTTAAATGTCTCGAGTGCTCGAAGCAATCGCTTCTCGCTCCGAGCCCGGTGTCAAGTGCCGACTTCCTGTCGCGATGCGGTGCGGGCGCTGGTGCGAACTTCGTTGTGATCTCGTAGCGATGTAATATTATCGTTTAATACGACAATTTAGTTGTTATTTGGTCCCGGCAGAGGGATTCGGTGCTCAACGTTGTAATTATTTTTTATAATGTAACATAAGGTAGCGACGCTTAGATATAAAACGTGAAGATATGTAAAGTTCGACATTGCTTCTCATGATCACGCGTTGCAAACTACCTGCACCGTCTGTAGACAGAGGGCATGTGTGCAACTGTGTACTACCTGTACCGTCTGTAGACAGTGGGTTCGCAAGGATCTATCTACTTTAGAAATAGTTGTTTACGAGCCTGAGCAAGTAGCTATGTGCGGAGTGCGGTAACTTAAGAATATGTAAATCAATTAGTTGACATCGAATAAACATATTGTCAACTCAACTGATAAATATTTTATATCATAAATTTCTGTATAAAATTCTTCTCAATGGTTTAATTCCAAAAAGTTTCTCATGAATTTTATTTTATTTTAATTTGTCTCTCACGTACCTTTTAACGTAAACATACGTTTTTTTTATAAATGTTTTTGTATAATCCAGCCCAATTCAAAAAACTTACTCGGTGTAAGTTTTTTTGACGGGCAACCTTATAAAATTCCGGGACAGTCGTCGAAAATGAAGGAAATCTTAGCTAAGAATAAAATTTCCCTTGATGAGGCCGACTGTGGACTAAATGTCTGAAAGAGAAACTAAACGGATCGTAGCGACGTGACTCAATTATCAATTGTTCTGTAATTTGGTGAAAGAAAACTTAAGAATAAAATTAGGAAATGTTAGCGCCGTTATTAATTTTTGTCCAACGCGTCCGCGAGCGAAGTACCCCAACGCTGGTGGTGCGAGCGGCGGCAGCTACTGTTGAGGTTTGCGTATAAATGATAACTGTCGAACCTTGATGAACCTTGCTCCCATGTATTGCTCCTGCATTACATCACACTAGGAAAGGGGTTGACGAGTGAGTGCCTCTATGTTTCGGGAACTGCTTACGCACTATACAATGTTCTGCGCAGTTGGAGCCATCTGGCGACAGGCTGCAGATATTGAGCGGTCGCTATAACATTACATTACGTTTAATTATAATTTTATATTATGTATTAATATTATAATACTTGAGATGTAATGAAACTAAAACTAAACGACAAAGCGCGCAGGGATGCGACGGTCACGTTAACTTTGCGAAGAGTTTTTAAACGTCGAGAGACGTCCCGAGAGTGGATACTTTTGAAAATAAATGACTGCAATTTAT
Source organism: Teinopalpus imperialis (assembly GCA_029286865.1). Lineage (NCBI taxonomy): Eukaryota > Metazoa > Arthropoda > Insecta > Lepidoptera > Papilionidae > Teinopalpus > Teinopalpus imperialis. The sequence continues at coordinate 18,622,433 of JAGSMU010000022.1, read as the reverse complement.
GCTCAGTGCGAAAGTTTCATAAATTTTATACGAAGATGGTGAAGGTTTTACATGTTGCGGCTTGGAGGTTTTGTCGCCAAGCTTTTCTTTAGGCGTTTTATTGCTTTTTTTATTTTCTTAACCACTCGTTACCTTCTTTTGATAGTCCAATAGCTCAACAGGAGTACAGTCCAGGTTGCCACCGGGCGAGCCACGTTCCTTGGTTTTGTTGTAGATGGACACAGGTGTCCACGCGCTGCCACGGAAATCACTGTACCCATCAGGTGCTCCCTCGTCTACTATTTCCAAAATATGTTTTGTAGATCCCGCGTATGCACGATTACATAAATCAATTTCATTAGAATACTTTGATAGGATGTAGCAACGCTTGCCGCACAGTACAGCACGCGATTGCTTAGCGCTAAACAATCACTGCAACTGGCTCTCCCGCGATGTTTAACTTTTCAATTCGCAGCACGCGCGGCCGCGGTCGTTTGTCCGGTCAGCTATTATTTATATTTTGGTCTGATCTACGCAGAAGCGGCCCACGGTATCGTGAGGTCTGTCCGAGGTGTTCCGAGGAGCTTAGGTATTTATTTTATTAATCACAGGATTCCAAGCCGATGGTACCCAACCATCTTTTCTATTGAAATAAGGATGTTTTAACTTTTTATATAATTTTTGGGGCGTGGCCAAGTTACACGCTGATCACCTTATGGCAAGTGCTGGCTGCAGCCCACGACATGTACATTCATTGTAAACAGCATTGTAAAAAAGGCCTCAGGATGCACAGGTGTTGTCCCTCCTGCCGGCCGAGGTGGGACGCTGCTGCTATCCCACCGGCGTCCCCCGAGGTGGTGCTACGGCCGACGGTGTTGCTGTTTGTATATCACGTTGGGTAGATTACAAAAGTTTTATGTAAACATTACGTGTCACAGTAAGTGTGAGTACGGGCGCGTAAATAAATTCTCGCCGTGCTTCCTGTTCTTGTTGAATGTCACTTGAGGAGCCGGAGCCCTCCACGCCTGACCTGAGCGAGCTGCACGTGCAGTGTGGGCTGTATATGTGTTCAGCTTTAGTTAAGATAGTAAAACATCACAACTAATTTGAGTACACCTAACGAGTACTGTTCCATGATGAGCTTTAAATAAAGATGTTGTAAAAAGTATCGCGACTGACGCATACAATCGCTCTAAATCCGTTCCTAGACGTGAGCGGCGCCAGCTGTCGGCCGGTCCCCCGCTGCGCCGATTGTATGATCTGATCGGTTCATTCCATGACGAGATAATTAGTTTAACAAGCTGGTTGCAGGCGCATCGGACGGGAAATTAAATTTAGGAAACATTAGAGCGGACAAACATTCTTACGTTATTCGTATTCATTGTGTTGAATGGTTATATATCATTAAAGCACTTAATAAGCTCGAAGTTCACAACAATTTGTTTTTGATTAACTTGGTGTCGTAATGGATATTACAAATTAAGTGAGACTTGGAAGTTATTAGGTCCGAACTTAAAATTCCGACAGCGAGATGCGGATTCAATTCTAAAAAGACAAAGATGCTAAAAGCTTTTACCTAATCTCCGGAGAAAGCGTTAAACGTAATCCAAGTAAATCCCGCGAACCGAAAGACTGTTCTCCAGACTTACTACCAACTAAGGTCGGGCAAGAAGCGGGCGCTACCCACGGGTATGAGGTACTTGTAGCGTTTTTATACACAGTCTGGGTCTAACGGAACCGAAATACGCATTTTTTGAATAACACAATTTTTTAAGGAATTTATCGCGTTTTAGCACTCATGGCAGGAGAGCTTCACGTTGCCACGAGATTCGTACGGGACTCCCGCCACTGACAGCGGTACAATGTTCTTTATCAAAACTTCTACGTTTGTGAATCTTTCTTTATATAATAAATAGTAATGCGCACCGCCTGCACCCTCACCGAGTCACCACGGAGCTACGTGTGTCGGCGGGAGGCGGAGCGGTCGTCCGTGCGACTTATGACATGATATCCTCATCTAAATGTTACCTCAACTATAGCGCTTATGGGGCCCTGGTGTATATATAATATTAGATCCTTACATGTGAAACTGGCGTTGGTGGATCAAGGGTTGCATGTGATTACTTTACTGCTGATGTCGAGGCATTGCATGCCAGGGCTGAGAGCTCCTTTGTCGCCCTCGATATCATGAACAGTCCTCCGCACCCAGCAGCCGATCTCCGGTTTCATTTCCTCCGACAAAATAAATGAGTGAAGGTACGCCACGGAAGCCGTTCTTACCTCTTCATATCTCATAGGACTCACTTCAAGGAACATAAATAATTGTGTAACACACGTCCGACCAGAAAGGACTTCCCTGGACACGAAACTAACTTAAAATTCATTTATATCTCCATTGTTGAGACGTGCCGATATAAATAGCGCCTGTATGTGTAGACGTTTATTTATGGGTAACTACTTTTTTATAATATTAGATACATATGAAATTGGTGTTGTGTTGAACTGATCAAAGTGGTAAAACTCAAATAATCTGGCGTTTGGTTAGGAATTCCAAATTCAAATGTATTCTAAATCTAGGCTTGTGTATTGGTTTCGATTTTAGTGATTTATTGGTTTTCATGACATTTGTTTTTCTTTGACATCTTTCTGTTAACAAAATGGAAAAAAAGAAATATCGCGTTATTTATGAATATGAGTTCCACTGTGGCACCAGCGTTGCAGAAACATCTCGAATGATTACAGATGTGTATGGGGAAGCTGCTGTAACAGAAATCAGGGTACGTTTTGGTTCTAACGTTTTCTTTGGAGATTTTGACCTCCAAAACAAACCTGGCGGACGGCTGGAGACCAAATTGACAATGAAAAATTAAAGGTGATCGTGGAAACGGATCCGCTACAACCTACGTCAGAGTTAGCGGCACTTCGGTGTGAGTGACTAATTTAATTCACTTGAAACATATTAGTAAAGCGATAACGCAACGAGTGCTGCGTTACATTACTCAAGCGACACAATAACGAGAGAATATTGAATCGTTTCGTTACTTGTGATTTTTTACGACAGAAACGCTCACCATTGTGGTTGAACCCAGAAGAGCCAGACAAATGCGAAAGTTGACTCAGAAAAAGGTGCTGGTGAGTGATTGGTACCAGTGCTGGTGTTATATACTGCAGCTTCCTAAGATCAGATGCGGCAGATCTGTATTGTCAACAATTGCTAACCTTAGAGCTAGCAGTTTAACAACCGAGATTGGTCAATTGCTGTAGCCCACTGCTGCTTCATGACTACGCTAGACCCCACACTTCACGACCGACGGTCGCTAAACTAGAAGAGCTGCGATTGGAATGTCTCCGACACCCACCATGCTCTCCGGTCCTGGCTTCAAAATATTACTATTACTTTTTTCGTAATTTGGTCAATTTCTTGAAAGGAAAAAAAATCAATTCCGATGAAACAGTTCAAACCGCTTCCAAAGATTTTGTTGATTCTTGCTCCCAACATTTCTTCAGCAATGGCATCAATGACCTGATATAATAGATAATGATGATTCTATTGATTAAATATATAATTTCAACAAAATAGTTTTTACTTTTTCCATATAATACGCCAACTTCATATGTAACGACCAAACGTATTTGTTTATAACTTGTCTAAAGAAGTAGAATCAAACTGTAAAAGTAACTTTTACACTCAATCCGTGGATTCATTCCGGGCGTGACTGCGGAGCCCAGCACACGCCCGTGTGTGTGTGTGGAGCTTAAGCCGATGGAGTCATCCTGATGTCAACCCGAACTACCATCAGCCTTGTAATTGTTTAATTTGTGTCCTATCTACAATGAAGGAGCCCACAGTGCCTTCAGGTCCTGCAGTGATCTGGTACAGATGTCTGGTTTGGGATATAATTTTACTAATCATATTACCCCAATCGTCTTCTCTATTGAAATTAGGATGCTTTTTAATTTCAATAGTCTTACAAATGATCATCATTATCAAATCTGATGTAATGGTGCAGGTGGTAGGGAAGGGGCGTCGACTGCAGACTCCCAGAACATCGATGTTCCAAGTTAGCTTCGAGTATATGCTCTTTTACTCGAATCTTAATAGATCTTGAGAAACCCATAAATAATGTTTTAATCATATGTAATTATTACTAACCCTAGATATTAAGAGTGTGATTACTAACAATATATGAGTCTTATGATACTTGAAATAAATGTTTATTATTATTATTATTAATAATTAAAAAAAATTTATTCAATGTGCAGTATTCGTGAAAATATAACATTATAATTATAATTACAAGTTACTAACGAGCAGCGGGTTTAGATAATAATAATATAGTTTCATGGATAGCGATGCGAAGTTGGAGCTGCTTCTGGAAACAAGAGCAGACCTGGCATATTCCTTCTGGAGCACATTCATCAACAGAGCGTCCTCGGCGCCACCCATCCGGTGCCCGTTGGTCACACTTAATCTTATAAAAAAGCTCCGGCTCACAATTGACTGCTAATGCTGTCTATAAATGTTACAAAATTAGATGACGTTTTAACGATTACTGTGAAATTCTTGAACTGTAACGCCGCGAAGCGTTGCCAAAATATTAAATCTTTTTTCATCTTTATACGCGTGATTTACTAAAGTGAAAATATAAACTTGCTTCCTAACTACTTTTTTTATTTTATAAACTGACACTGAAGACAAAATCGTCTGAAACTATAATACAACAAAACAACAAGACAACAGGATTTAAACTAATATATAGTTCGAGGCTTAGAATAGCGGCTGCTCAGTGGTGTTCTAAGATTGGTGGTGGACCAGATGCCATCACCTGCGAGCTGTCGGCGCCGACGTGGAGTCTACCGCTTCTCGAGCAGAAAAAATATGACTCCTATACTGCGACGTGTGCTGAGATAACTCATTCAAATTCAAATTTATTAAAAATATTTGAAAAAATAAAACATTAAGCACGTCGGCCTCGTGCTCGTGGGCCGGACAGCTTCAACATATTTTAGTGCGGAATGTCGGAGTTGTTTAGCACAATATTTATATTGAAATCATCAAACATTTGCGACGTCTAATGTAAGTAAATTTAGGAGTTTTAATACGTGAACACATTGAGCGGGTTTACTGTCATTAGAGATGAAAGCACAATCTGGAGCTGGACCACGGCCGCGGGGAGGTCGCCCTGGAACAGTCGCGTCCGCGTCCATCGGAACGCCACAATGGTCTTTGGTAAACCTGTTAGAGCCTTAGGTGCGATTATTTTTCATTCAACAACTATATTTCAAGATTAAACAAATGAGACAACACGTACAATATTTAAATTTAGAACGTATTGTCTTGTTAATCGAGTTTTTCGCTTCAGGGAACCGACGACCATACCAAATTTGATTACGCAGGACCAAATAAAACATTTTACACTGGTCAAACCATCACAAAAGAATTTCGGAAACATCCAGTGTCTCTTAGAGATTAATAACTTAGCAGATTGTCGGAGGAGGATGTCAAGAATGGAGGCGGCGCGACCTGGGGGAGCCGAGGCCGTTCCGTGCAACACGCGGTCAGCAGCTTGATGTTGTTGTTGTTGTTGTTGTTGTTGTTGTGCTACAGAACTGTTTATAACAGGAGACTATAATCAATAATATTTTTTTATGTTCATCAGAAGTTTTTTGTTTACAAAACTAAAAATGTGTTTATATTTTAAATGATCTCTGTTGTAGTTACTCGTTGCAGGCAACTTCTTAGATAGCGATCGCCCTCCCGGGTGGGGTCGCTGGGGTCGCTGGGGTTTCTTCCAAGTATCACGAGTTGTCTGTTGTCTTGTGTTGAATTACGTGTTGCTTTCTATACGTAAGCAACCGTGGGATACTTGATACATAAAAGACCGATTGGACCGAACACAACGCTGCAGCGGACTGTACATCGCGGCTGGGCAGAGTGCGCAGAGCACTGGGCTGGACGCGAGCATACTATGTAATAGTTGGAAGCGAGCGACGCAGGAACTGACAGGGGTCAATGCCCTCTTGGCAGGCGACACAATCACCTTGTGTGCCAAGTCGTTCTACTAATAGCCTCTCTTTAACCAAATTTCATACAAAACAAACGCTACACGGAACTAAAACCACGTCCCGGTTATTACGAGCAGCAAATTTTCATAGTTCCGTCGAAGCCCGTATTTTTAGCTGACCGGCGAGAAAACGAACGTATAAATAGTGAAACTATTTTAAAATATTGCCATCGGTTAGTCACGCGCGGAGCCGTGCGCTCGTGACCTTCGCAGCTGTTACTGCTTCCAGAGCTCACGGCGGCGGGACTCCTCTGGACCGAGCGCTGGATACGCCGGCCGCGTGACGTCACCGCACAGGGCATATTGCCCCGGTCTAAGTATTCGGCACACGACAGCTCAGCAAGGTTATAGCTGCCTCATCGGAATTGAATTTTTTCCTTGCAAGTATCGGATAAATTCCAATCACAGCTCCTCTAAGTCAGAGACCGTATGTCGTGAAGTGTGGGGTCTGGCTTGGTCCTGAAGCAGCAGTGGGCTAGAGCTATTGAGCAGTCTCGGTTGTCTAACGCCTAGCTTTTCCATTACGTTTTGTTTTGTATTGTTGATAACCCAGATCTGCCGTTATCGTCTCGCCGGATCTTAGGAAGCTGTGTGTATGACGCCACCACTGCTCCACTGGTTCTCCCGGGTTCAACCACTGTGATGAGCGTTTCCGATTGTCGTACAGTATACATTTTCATCACAAGTAACGCTACGATTCCAAGCTCCCTCGTTCTCGTTACGTTTGAGTAATGTAACGCCGCACTCGTTGCGTATTTATTGGTGTGCTTCACTCAATTTTAATTTTCTAATTTGTTTCAAGTGAAATCAAATTGTTTTAACACTCACATCGAAGCCTGCCGCTAACTCTGAAGTGGTTTGGGAGGGATTCATTTTCTTTCCTTACCTTTAATTCTTCATTGTCAACTTGGGTCTCCGGCCCTCCGCTGGCTTTGTTTTAGAAGTCAAAGCCTCCAGAACGAAAACGTTGGAACAAAAAACGTACCGTGCTTTCGTTAACAGAGGCTTCCCCATACACATCATCAATCCTTCGAGCTGTTTCTGCAGTGCTGGTGCCACGGTGGAACTCATATTCGTAAATAACGCGATTTTTCAAGTTTTCCATTTTGTTTACACAATAATGTCAAAGAAAAAACACATTGGTCGGAAACAAATGAATCACCTAATGCGAAACATAAATACACAAGCCTGAATTTGATATACATTTGAATTTGGTTTTTTGGGTTTTTCGGTGGTCTGGTCGACAAAACGCCAATTTCACATGTACGGAGCTAATATTAAATATTCTGTTGGACTGCTCCTTAGATTCTCGTGAATCATCTTTTAAAATATACGTAGTCACGAGCACTATATAAAGTGTTGAAGCATTTAAAATCTTTTCCTTTTAGGCTTTAAAGCGTTATATTTCTGAGACACGCACCGGTGCGGGCCAGTTGTTTTAGGTTTTTGTGCTGCACTGTAATTTACTGCGCGTACGTACTTATTGTTTGTGTGTGCTTTTACTGTACTGACGGTAACAAACGAGCACACAGTTCCGATAAGTAATCATAGTGTGATGATCTAATGATCTAATCACGTTAAAGTAATAAATATTAGGATAAAAGTCTATTACATTTACATGTGAAAATTGTGTGCAGGCGGCAACAGTTGGTGTTATTGCGCGGAGAGGAAACGCCTCGCCGTCATGTCGTTGGTATTGCACACGTCACATGACGAGCAAGCACCAGCACGCGCGTCGGCGACGCTGGCGCACCCAGCAGACACTTCTGGACACCAGGACTGCAGGCTCGGCGTGGAGATCGAATGCGACCTTACGGACTGGATCACGAATTTAACACGAGGAGACCGAGAGAGCGGAGAACACCCCCGCATCTCGACACACGCGCGCGCTCAGGTCGCACGTCAAAACTTTTAGAATTTCATAGATAAAGAATTCCAGCCGGAATCAGCGACTTCACTCACATCACACTCGTTCATCTCGTCCCTTTTGTCACGAAGCCAAGATATCCTCGTGACTCGCGAAATATAAAAATCTCGGTGCTATGTGATTTCATTAATTCCGGAAGCATATTATTTTAAAACGTGGCAGGCATTGACATGCCACCAGCGGGCCACAGCAACCGTCAGTGGTGGTGGGCGGACTGCTGACAGCTGCGGAGACTAAAACATATTAATGCAGATTTATAAAAGAACAAATATTTGTCTTCCTACCCACGTCTCCGCTGTACGTGCCAGTGGGGAAAATAAATTATTTTATGCGAGACGCAATCGTTGGCAAGGGGTCAGTTTACCCAGGATCCGGGAGACGACCCAGGGTAGTGTGGAGCTGCAGTCGAGGACACGAGCAGACGGCTGCGCGCACGCGCTCGTGTCAACAGGTCCCAGTAATTATTTAATTATTTGCTGTTAAGTGACTCGTAGCCCCACTCGTCATCTCTAATTCCACAAAAACCTCAGGAACGGTGATATTTATATGAGCCCTGTTCCAATACGAAAATTAATATGAAATGTAAAGTTTGTGTTATTGGCTTTATCGTATTCAAATTCAAATTCGATCCTTGCTATTTTATTATTTATTTTACGAACAATGGTTCGTATGTTGCACGAGGCGGCAGTCGACCTGAACCTCCAACAACTTGTTGCACGAGGCGGCAGTCGACCTGAACCTCCAACAACTTGTTGTAAAAAATATTATTTATAGTTATTAAACTTAGGTGTAGACAAATAGAAATATTTCTATTTTAATAATGTTTTCCATCTGGAAGCTCGAAAAGAAATGGTGACCATTACGGAACTCACTTGCCGCGCCGTCATCGGTCACGTCTGCCTTCAACTTCATCCAACAAGCGCTTCACACTAAACTGAAATAAAGAAATGTTCCAATGTTCCAAGTCCATAAGAAGATATCATTTATTTTGTAACCCATCCTGTGCACTCAGACACCGCGCTCGGAATGTTTCGACTAATATTCTTATCAATCGATTGTGTGGCCCATCCCGGCTCGTTCCGAGGACATCAGATTGTGATTAATTATGTAATTGTTGTCGTGCTTTGGACTCGTGAAGTTTCATCTATAAATATTTCTTTATTGTGTCATTGTGTGACGCCGTAGCCCGCGCGCTGTGGGCGAGGTGCTACGTGTCATATCGTTTTATTGCAGATGTTTAAAATCATTCTATATAGAACACATGTGCAATCAAATGTAAACCTTGTTGTATCGGATTAAAGCAGCATTTGTTTTATTGCTCTCCAGCCGTATTTTAGTCCATAAATTTAATTATATTAGCATTGTACAAAAAAACTTTACGGATTTCATAGCGTTTTTTTACATATTTATTTCCCGACGTTTCGAGTGCTTTACAGCATTCAGTAAATACGTAATTCCAGTACGATGGTATATTATTGCTACAAGGCACTGTGTACACTACAGAGATATAATGTTTGGGAATGTTCCAAATGCAAGATTTGCAGGTTCCAACTCAATAAGTGGTTTCGTTTGTTCCACATGAGTGCAGAACTTGTCATGCGCCGCATCACACCCACGGCACCGTTTGGGTAAAACTGTGGAATGTTGATTTAAAACAACGCTCTATTTTTGTCTTGATCGCTGCCAGGCGCGCCAGCGTCCCCAGGGAGACATCGAAACGGCAAAAAGGAATATATCTCCCCGTCGGGCTCTTACGGACGAAACGATAATTAACAAAACTATTTAAATAATAACACGAAAACTTAATTATATTTTACTATTCTTCTTTAGGACTCTATCTTATGCGTAGTGTGTGTATTCTGCGTGCGTTATACATTTTGTTCATTAGGTTCTCTGAATTAAGTCTGCGTTAGACTCGCATGGGATCCTTAGTCCGCAGCCACGGGTTCTGTATAGCTCTGATCCCAACCATCGTCGATATTAGTGAATTTTAAATGTAACCAAATTATAGGAAATAATATAAGGTATAACATAGGTATTTTATATTTATATAATCATACGTTCCCATCCTCCAAACTTGTCCGACGTCTGCAACATTTACTGGCTGAGTCTTCATCCATCTGCATCATCATAAGTACAAAACGTTATGTTATTGAACTTCGCGAGAAAAGTCTTAAAAAAAAAGTCGTAAAAAAAAAAGAAAAGTTAAATTAATATTAAACAAAGAAAAAACTTGGAAAAAAAACCTGGACGAGAACAAGGCCATACAGTGTTCGCGAGCAGGGAAAAAGATATAAGAGAAATTAAGAAATATCGAAAGACGATCTCAAATGGACAGCAGGTCCCTATATAATATATTATATAGCCTCTATATAATATATAAAAATGTTGCTCGGTCAAACAATAGAAAAAATGTTTTGCAAAGATTTTTTCCTTTTTTCTCTCTGACGAGTTATATTATTTGCATTCTTTCAAACTGATTAAATCGGATTTTCCGGTGAGATATTGGGTCCTGAGGTAGAATTGCTTATAATTAAGAGCCGCCACCCGCTTCAGTCGCTGCGTGTGATGTGTGGGATCAGCGTACATACGTTTGGGCGAAGTTAAGTTTATACAAGTGTTGTTTGTTGTCAACAATGTTGTTTTGTTGACTTCAGTTGTCAGTTCAATAAAGAAGTCGGTTGGCGGCTCGGCGGGGGCGGAAATCTGTTGTCAATAAGGAGACGAGGCTAGGCCATCGCCATCACTCAATGAGGGCGTCATGACAAGTTCTAAATACTTTCCTGACATCATAAACAAACTATCTGACTGGACTGTGGACTGGAAGGAAACATATCGCGTCGCGATGTTCCCATACTTTGACATGTATAACACACGGTAAAAAACATAAACAATCATGAAGCGGAGTTTGCAATTTTCATAACGACGCGACTACTTTAACTTAATGTGACAAAGGAACACTATCCACTTGCCGGTGTATCCACGGTGTCCTAATCGTTCCTCAACTAAGGTTCAAGTTCCACATGCGCCGTCGCCGCTGCGCAGTGAGCTGGGTTGCCAGACTCCTGCACTCACCATCGACACGGTACTACTACACGGTATCCTATATCCCACTGGTATCTGTGAAACGGTTAGAAACCAGCTGCGACGTGGCTCTACTCTACGGCCGTTAGCGGCTGAAAATTATTGATTTTTAATTTTGGTTTTGATTTTGTTATTATTGTATTTTTTCCCAATATTTTTTTGTGGTAAAGCCATAAAAGGATATCCAAGGTTCTAGGATATTCTAGAAGGAAAGTAAATGCTTTATACTAATGTATTATATAATACTTAGTTACTTAATTTACTTGAATAACAGCATATTGGTTTTATGTTTGACGCAACTATTATAGATAGAATAAGCGAAGTGCATAAAAATGGTCAAGAAAATTGTGTTTCACATAAGTTGCCGGAATATGGAACAGAATAAAGAAGCGAAGTGGCGAGTAGATATCCTTCGCTGGTGGAAAGTAATAACTACAAACCCCTCGCCACTGCAGAAGTAACAACTATGCTATGTAATGCTAAAAGTTTGTTCCTCTGCATCTGAACTATTTCTTGATCAGTTATAAACATTGTATCACTCAGCGGAATTAATTTCAAATATTTTTGTAAATCCATTAGCGCGGCGATGTAAACATCTCTCAGTGTGACGATTCAATTAGTCTAAAGCCTCGTCGAAATGATTTAAAAAATTATTCTTGCTTTCGCGAAATCACTGCAGATGATGTTTTTGATCTGGTTGGCTACTACAAGAGTATAAATAATACGCTATACGTACTTGTTCTAAGTTATTTAATATTTATTTGGCTGGTTAAGTACAGATTGCCGGCGAGACAAACGACAGATGACATGACGTGTACATTCCGCCCATCGAGGACGTAACCGACGGATTGCTCGTAACGATACACAACACTAGTTCTTGATGCTCTGAGCGTGAAACCAATTAACGTGAATGCAATATATGAGCTCAGTAATGTTTCAACATTAACTAAAAAAAACTTAAATCCTAAGCTATATTTTTTAGGTTTATTTTATTCATTTTAAAATATTGTTACATATGTAACTTTTAAAATAAATAAAAATAAAAACTACTCGCTTGTTGGCAAGATACATAGCCTCGATGTGGGTCATCTTTAAAAGATGTACGGGTAATATTATCAGTACCGGGTTGCTTTTCGACTATCCTCCCATAACTTGGCGGTAGGTTTATTAAGATAAGATCACCAATGTTCGGCTCTGGTACTCTAGAGCTCCATTTGTATCTATTCATTTAATTAGAGAGTTTCTCTTGAGACCAGCGACCAAACCTTTCAACATTTGTTCAATAAATTGCCCCCATTTTAATGAACTAACATTTGATTCCAAATAACAATTGCAGCCAATGTGTCTTCACGATATTATTTATATACAATCCATGAAGACTGAGGATCCAAACTCCCAAACGTCTCAACGGGTCCTATATTCTTACCTTCTCCTATGCTTTGCTCGTGCATAACCACTGTTGTATGACGTAACTAGATTAGCTTGTCGGTTTAAAAGTTGACTTCGGCTGAACATACGCTAGGAATAGAAAATAACAATATAATATTAATAATTACATAATAATGGATAGAGATTTAATAAAAACGGTTATCTGAAAGTTTCTGAAAATTAAAATGTTATGTTATTAAAGTCCTGCAGCACTCTGGGTAATCTATTACTTGGCGGGTAAAGGAACTGCCGTAGTTAAACAGGTTTTGTATGTTGAACATAATCATTACATTTTTGGGAAAGTTATTTCCCTACTTATGATATGCATCCATAACTGCGATTTTTTGTATTTGTAGTAACGCAAAAGTTATTGCATCAATTTTGTTTAGAATCGATAATATTGAATTAATTTCTTGTTGACTTTTATTCGAAGTTTGTTTGGACTTGGCAAATAAAACCCGTAATACAAACGTTTACTGCGCCTTGACATAAATGGACTTCCTCGAGACCTCACGAAGTTTACAAAACAATTTCCTGTTTCATAATACCTCTGAAAGTTGAACGTTGTTTGGAAACAACTCGTCAGGTTTCTATTAGAAGCTTCGTTTCAAGTTATGATTGGAAAAGTAAAGCATATGATGACAATTTATGTAAATACTCTTCGCAATCCAGAAATTAATCAAAGACACGGGAAAACGGTTTCTTTATGACAACGAATGAATCTAGTTTGCGTTATGAAACACTCAAAGAATCGAATCCCAAGCTAATCTGTTTGGTTGGGTGATTTTATTGGTGTTAGTTGCTTATCCAAAAATGTATTGTCTTCCAAATATAGGAAGTGACGTGCGTTGTCAGTGCACACCGGCCTCGTAGGAGCGCGCTGCCCGGGTGTTGCTCCGCGGGATACACACGTCATTGGTACGTCCGAAAATTTTCATAAATTAACTAGTTAATAATTATAATATATAGATTTTATTATTTGTTAGTTTGAAGTAGTGTTATATATAAAGTTTGTTGTTGTCCGCTAGAGTCGCGTGCGTCATGGACGACCCGCAGCGCCGCGCGCGCGACGCGGCCGCCTGCGAGCTGCGCAACAACCGGTCGCGCCCGCCGCCAGGTGAGGCGAGCTCCCCTGCCGCCCAGCGCAGAGCACAGGCGCGACAGCCCGGTTCTCGCCCCGGCTAAGTCTTGATCAAGAACAACTATTAATGTAATGATGATATGGGCAACCTGAGGCATGACAGCGACTTGAGAGACTTCAGATGGAACACTTGCTATCTGTTCTGTTAGGGGCTACAGGAGATGCTTTATTATAAAACTGTAGATTGTGATATTTCAAAGATAAAAGTATTTTTATACCTCATTTAGTTCTGATTACGATTACGAATAAAGTTAGACGTTCTCGCAGGACTGTACTGCGAGGGCACCTTCGACACGTGGCTGTGCTGGCCTCACGCGCCGGCTAACTCCACGGTGTACGAGCGCTGCCCGCAGTTTGTGCACGGCTTCAGTCCAGAATGTGAGATCTATTATGAAATAATTTCCACAAAAAACATCATCATCGTCCGAGTAAATAATTATCTCGAAAATGAAAACAAAATATATTTGTCGCGTCTGCTCCAGGGCGCACCCTGATAGAACGGAGGAATAGATTGCACTTAGCGGTGTCTCCTTGTCTGCAGTGTTCGCCCACAAGGAGTGCACGGACGACGGCTCGTGGTACCGGCACCCGCTGACCGGCATGCCCTGGTCGAACTACACCACTTGTGTGAAGCCGGAAGATGTAAGTACACCTGTGGAGTCTTCCTCTCACGAGGGCAAATTAATAAAGTTTTTGAAATTGTTCAGGATGTCAGCGAGATCATCGCGGTGTACGAGGCGGGCTACAGCCTCTCCCTCGTCGCGCTGCTCGTGTCTCTCGGGATACTCTTTTACTTCAAGTGAGTTCATGTGTTCATCAGTGGCATTCTAGTTCATACGATAGTGGCATTCTAGTTCATACGATAGTGGCATTCTAGTTCATACGATAGTGGCATTCTAGTTCAGATGATAGTGGCATTCTAATTCATACGATAGTGGCATTCCAGTTCATACGATAGTGGCACTCTAATTCATACGATAGTGGCATTCCAGTTCATACAATAGTGGCATTCTAATTCATATGATAGTGGCATTCTAATTTATACGATAGTGGCATTCCAGTTCATACGATAGTGGCATTCTAATTCATACGATAATGGCATTCCAGTTCATACGATAGTGGCATTCTAATTCATACGATAGTGGCACTCCAGTTCATACGATAGTGGCATTCTAGTTCGCGAGATCACATCCAGGCTTGCGGACAAAATGATCCAATCCTGAGGATGACAATGTAATGTTTTCTGCCAGTAGCTTGATGTTTTACTGCCAGGGGCGACATCGAGCCTACAGTTCTACTGGTGGTAGTGACCCGTGGGCTCCGATCTAAGGAACTAAGGGATTAAGATGGAATATAGGTGAATTTATATTGAGGACTCCGTCGTCTTCATTCATCTAATGAAACGCACTAACGCTAAATTACCTCGGCAACGTGCATACGCTGCAAGCGCCGGGTGCCGTGGGCTGCGTCAGCTCCGGGCGCCACACGTTGGTTCGCTTCCAGGAGCCTGCGCTGCGCCCGCATCACGGTGCACATGAACCTGTTCGCGTCGTTCGCGGCGAACAACGCGCTGTGGCTGGCGTGGTACGGGCTCGTGACGCGCTCACCGGCCACGCTGAGCGCGTCGCCGGCCTGGTGCCGCGCTCTCAACGCTGTGCTGCAGTACGTGCTGCTCACCAACTATACGTGGATGCTGTGCGAGGGCCTGTACCTCCACACGGTGCTGGTGAGCGCATTCGTGTCTGAGCGCCGGTTGGTGCGCGCGCTTCTGGCGGGGGGCTGGCTGCTGCCTGTGCTGCCTACGCTGGTCTACGCGATCCGCCGAGCCGTGGCGGACGAACAGCTGTGTTGGATGGACGATGGTCCTCCGCGGCCGGAGCTGGCGGTGCTGGTTTGCGTGGCGGTAGTGCTGAACCTCGCGTTCCTCTGCAACATCGTCCGCGTCCTTTGCACCAAGCTGCGGGCGGGGGGCGCCGCCGGGGGCGCGGCCCGTCCCTCCGCCACGGCACTGCATGCGTTACGAGCCACTTGTTTGTTGGCGCCTTTGCTCGGACTGCAGTACTTACTAACGCCCTTCCGGCCGGACCGCACGGCAAGCTGGTGGCTGGTCTACGAGTACGTGTCTGCCCTGACCATCTCGCTGCAGGGCCTGTGCGTCGCCGTGCTGTACTGCTTTTGCAACGGCGAGGTGCTGGCGCAGCTGCGGCGGCGCTGGCGGGTACTAACCTTTCGGCCTCGAGCCAACTCGACGACTAACACGACTGTGTCTGTAAGTAGACTATTGGAGCGTTGATTGCTTGCCCTGGGGTGCGGTCACATGACGGTTGCCTGTGTTCCAGTTCGTGCGGTCCGCTGCTCCCGGCGCGGGGGAGGATAAAGTTTGACTGGCGGTGGGCGGCGCCGGCGTGGGGAGCGCGGGAGACGAGGGGACGCGGGGACGGGCAGGACAAGGCCGAGCGGCGGCGGAGCGACGGCCGCCACATCCGCTTCCAGTGCATGGACAGCGACGAGGAAGCGCCTGCGCACACGCGCTTGCTCTGAGCCCCCGGCCCCGCCGCGCACCATCCCTCGCATCCAAGAGGCGCGCCCGCCGCCCCTTCGGAACTTTTTTATTTTTGAGTTTTGTGTGTTTGTGCGTAATAAATGTTTTTGTTGGTTTCAATTGCGATGTGATGCGACGAAACACGACACAAAACAAAAGTGAAATATATAGACAATATAATAAATGGACAGTCTTGCAACACGACGGGAACGAGTACATTAAAGTACTTTTCCATGAGTTCCGAGCCGAAACACAGCCGGTTCACTCGTGGATCAGCGCGAGCTCCAGCCGCACACTGACTCATGGAAGCTAAATCTATTTTACGAGTTGTGGTTCCATTCTTGTGACGCTCGTGTTACTTATGTACTGTTTAATAATTTTAATAACAGATGTTTGTAAATATTTGTAAATAATTTGTAAATTGCAAATACAAAAATATGCAAAGTGATTACTTTTGTTTAATTGGTTCAGTCGCTACAGTACACGCCTTACGAGGTCGAGCTACGATACAGCTAGGAAATTACTGCACACGATAGCTTGACCACAGAATGAGGACTTCTCTTAGATAACTGCAGCGAGAACAACAGTGTGGCGCACCGCGATAGACCGTAGACCAGGTGCACCACCAGCCCAAGCTTATTATTTGGAGAACTGTCGCCTTATATGCCTTAATGGTTTAAAAATCTAATTCATTCTCTGGTTTTTTCGTTGTCTTAGCCAGTTGGTCCTGCTTATGTCCTCACAGTCGACGATGAGCACTGCCACATATCCTGGGTATTATGAAACGTTGTCACAAGAGGGATATATCATAGTGCCGTGTGTATTTGCGTTTTATTATTTTATTATATTATAGTGCAGGCTCCTTAGTAATCTCGCAGGTGGAGCGAGCGCTGCTGCCGCGCTGGTAAGGCTGCTGATGTTGAAGCATTTGCGTCAGAAGCGAGAACTTCCTTCATCACCTCGACCCGGACTTGGTGTAGTGTGATCAATAGGAACGTACTTACACACCCAGACTTGGTAACCAGCAATACGTTATTTAACAATTGCTGTGAACTGAACCCAGTCCGCCCCCAGCGACCAGACGCTAATCCCGACCAGGCATGAAGCAACCGTACGTGTGATTGAAGTTACAGTGAAATGTAGTTTGTCAATAAGTCAATAATTGCCTGCCTTTTATACAAATCCGTTACGTAGGAGCTCACACGGGCGCGGGCGGTGCACCTGCCTGAATCACAACATTAACTTCAAGAGGACACAAACCACTTAAACAAGGTAACGGCGTCTTGATGGCCTTGCTGTATGATGGATGGACTGGCCCAGCGGTGTGGGTTCCACTGATGGGCATCACTTTCCTCGGCGGACTTTATAACTATATATTCGGATTCTTTATTTATTGTTACACATGCAGACTGTTGCAGCGTGTTTACTTGTAGCCACGCACGCGGCGCTCTCTACGACGCATCGTTCCCGGGCTCGCGCCGACCCCGACTTACGTACCCTGAAATTAAATGGTGGTGTGCCCAGATCTGAACTATCATAGGTCTATAATACATTTCGCTTTTACTTTTATAATCGTACTGTAGCAACTATTACACTTGTCAGAAAATCTGCATATAACTAATCAGTGAAGACAGCGTTGACGTCAGCTGCGAGAACAGGGACGCGGAAGTCAAGAACCTCGGCTCCTGACCGACGCCGGCCCGCCAATAATTCATAGACATTCGAGTCAAATGAAACAAATTTAACCTATGACCTTCGCAAATACTTCGCCGAACAGTTGGTGAGGATCGTAATTGAACTCTCTGACGAATCTCGCTTCGGAATCAAATGCGATGTCACGGCAACTTCTGAGTCCTTTAAGCATAATCAATGATAATGATTTATTTCACACTACCTATATATATAATTATTGGATCTATGCTTATTCCCAAAATATCGGTGAGAAGAAGTGCAGTGGAGCTCGCCACCGCGCTGTCTCCTGCGACCTTAACAACTCGATAAAGTCTAACCACAAACAACTCTATACTTCAACTTCGGTGGATTTTATAATGCCTTATTTGCATTATAATGCTTTTTTGTAGCAATATAAAACTTGGTCTAATAAAATAAATGTAGTATTTAATTTAAATTTATTTATAATTATTTGTCGATAACATTACGACACGTGCTCTGCATGTCATTATGCGTTGCCATGAGACCTGAGAGTGAGCGCCCAATATGCTGCGCAACGCTCCCACATATCTGAACCCGACCTGCAGTGAGATAGTAAACGGGCTGCAATAGCAGCTACAAACATATATTTTAGTTTGCTGTAAGCGTGTATAGGTGTGAGATGAGTTGACGTCAACGGTCCATATTGAGTCTGAACCAGGCGGAGACGTGGCGAGGCTCACGTGGCGACGCAGCGATGGCAAAATACAACGATTTCATTCATGAGAGACGCCTGCCAAAAGTTTTGGGAGTGGTGGGAGTACCTCGCGTACGCAGTGGGTATGCCGGGATGTGGTTGTCGAGTGTGAGGCACACGTCCTGCCGTGTCGCTGCCGGCCTGGGCGGAGGACATGGCTGACGTCGTCACAATATCGATATTTCAGTTGTGCACATTGCGTGGAGATTATTTAATATTAGCATATGCCCGTGACTTCGTCTGCGTGGACTTCAGAATTGGGTCCAAAGAGAAATTAAAAATATGTGAGACGACAGAGACGTGCACACACAGAACTGCGGTCAACAATGTAGATCGGTGCCGGCGCCGAGATCGAACCCGGTATATGCGTACGCGTCTCGCAGCCACTGAGCATAAGCGAGAGATAAACAAAAGAACGCACCGACCTCGCGCCGCTCAACAAACGGTCGTGTAATGACGTCACCACATCGACAGTTCTTGCCGTCGATACCTCGTCCCGCACTATTTGTCCTCATGTTATTTTTCCATGCAGTAATAAGTTCCACTGCGAGCGAGCGATCTTAGTCGTTACTCCACACGTATTAAAGTCTGAAATATATGTAACAGCAAACTTAGTAGACATGCTCTTCGGTTACAATAGGTATGTACGTACCTGTATATTGGATCGCGTGTAAGTTGTACATGTGTATCTGCAGACACTCGCCTGCTGCGGAACAAAATGCAAATGATACGAGGGTCGTGGAGGTCGCCTTTGTACATGCGTGTGCTACTGCACCGCGACGGAGTGGCTCTGTTCGCCGCCGTCCGTGTGGACAGATGGAGGCGACACGGATCCGTGGAGGAATTGTGGGTGAAGATAAGAAATATAACGTCCTCTTGGTCCTAGTGTTCCGTTTACTGCCAGATGCACTGCACAATACTGTGTAAAGTGCCGTAAGCATTTGTACAAACAGGCACTCGCTCGCGGCCCCTCGCCTGTGTGCAGTGACATCGGAGGAAGGTGCAGCCGCAGCGACAGGGACACGGGACGACACCCGGAACCAACCACTTTCGGCGCACGTGTACACGTGTCGCTCCTCGGCTGGAGTCGGGCCCGCAGCCCCGACACCACCACACTTCGTTCAACATAACGGCATATCATATCAACACATAGTATATCTGGCACGGTGCACGATACAACGAGTTTAGTTTATGGAAATATTTCAAAATTTACATAAGAAAGAGAGAAGGGAATCTTTGTATATCTCGTTTGTGTTTCGCGTTGAATACGAAACATTTTATTTCCATAGCGTTCGTCCGAATTCGTCAAGAACACACACACTACACAAACACCCCGACCAGTACTGGGGAACAGTATAATTGCGTATCCACGAGTCCACTGCCTCTGGACTAATGACACTCCATGGCGCGACGCCACCGCCTCCCACTCCTGGCGTGGTGGCTGAATAACGTAATGGCCGACAAGTTCACGCCACGAACACGCGCCGCAGTATACAGCACGCAGGGGTGCTGTTTGTATCACCAGCGACACGACGGCATGTCCGCTGTCCTGCGGTTTACGAATAATTCTGTAATTGTTTGCCGTCGGATGGTCAGCTCCGCGTTTTATAACACAAGAATGAGTACCGAGCCCGCGGGTCTCCTGACGACATGCCATGAGCGCTACATCATCTACAAAGCCGCCGACGCCCGTGACACCGCGGGTCCCGCTCCCACCATATGAACACAGCAACATTCGGATGGTGTTCTGCTAGGCCGCAGTCGCTCCGCGGTGCAGTCGATCTATTCACGCTACACCTCTGAGCTAGCTTCAATGAGGCTCCACCACTCAAATGTATGCTCGTATTAAAGTAAAAAAATAAGAGATTACAATTCCTCATTTTGACGCGAGCGCTGCATGTTTATTGATTTTGTATATGATGACGAACCGTCGGGAGCTCTCCGTGCAGCGGTGGAAATACTCGAAACGTCCCTATAAAAAAGCTGAAAATAATCAGGATAAATTCGTAAAAGAAATAATAACCCTGAGAATTACGTTTATAAGACTATCACAGTCGAGTTGCGAACAAGCGTATCGTGAGATACAAAATACTTTAGAAATAAAACAGAGCACAAGTTGCTATACATTATGCCTTGCATTAAAACGCTTACACCTGCTGCAGAGCGGCTCCCAGACCAGTGCTCTGTCGCACGGTATAAAGGAAGCTTCCTTCGATTTTTTTTTATAATTGCAACTCACACTCAAGTCTTTTATCCCACGCACAGCAGACAAAGATAGCAAGTTATCACCTCTCACCTGGAACCTATTACATTCCACTCGTCAGCAGCTGGGGCCAGGGGGACGTAAGCACCGATGGGTGATGTTCGTGCACATGAGATCCTGAAATTCCGTCTGAGTTATAAACCAGGTATGGATCGAATCGGGTCCACGCAAGGCGTTAAAATAAATGTTGTTATTAGCAATTGTTGCCGCGCTAAAAGCGACGCGTGGGCGTGGCGTGAGTTTTACGAGGTTTTTATTGATGACCAGACCTAAGTTTTGGATGGTCGTGGTTGCACACTGGGAGTGGCACTTGGGTTCAGCCTCAGACAAATCTCGATACAGAGTCATCTAATAGGCAAATCAACTTCCAACAGGACCAGTTGACCGGAAAACTTGCGGCCATATTTTTTTGGGATACAGAAGGAATCCTTTGGATTGATTGCAAAGAAAAATGTTACGGACAGAACATTGAGTGAGAGCGAGCTGGACGGGTGCGTCCATGTGTCATGTGTCTGCGGCAAGGGCACGTTGTTGCATAAAGAAAAGGTTTTGGAATGTTTCACGAGTATATTGAGTATACTTTTATAGCTCTTAGGACTTATTTAGTTCCCCCCTCGCGAGGTCGTTCGTGTATTACGGACATGGTGACGTCACTGCGCCGCTTGGGATCGTTTACGTCGCTGACATTTATTTATTTGAATCCCAAACACGAAATTAAATCAGTGTTACGGTTACAGAAATTGTCACCATATTTTATTTTTGATTTTCATTTTTAATTTATTTTTGTGGTCATTATGACGAGATAGACGAGAATAAAAGAACTTCTATTCCGAGTTGGCAACCAGTACTCCAGGCGGTGCGAGCCAGCAGCTCGCTGTACCGATCTAATATACAAATATTTTCAATGACAATGAGATGTACGCGAGCTGTGCTCTGCGATATTGTATTCTGACTGTTCGCTGAACTCTGTCGTAACAATGCTAAGTAATTGTTTTCGTATTCATTACGGGAAAAATTTTTTACATTGTGTTCACAGAGCGTCGTCACGCGACCGCTCGTGGCGCACGAGCAGTTCCGTCTGCAGCTTCACAGCATTTACATTACGTAAGTTGAAAATATTGTACGAAACGTTCATAAGTAGCTTATATAGTCAGATAAGAAAAGTTGGGCTTAGAACAACATGAGGGCGCAATGTTTCCTATCAGAAACACTAACAACATGAGGGCGTAATGTTTCCTAGTAGAAACACTAACAACATGAGGGCGCAATGTTTCCTAGCAGAAACACTAACAACATGAGGGCGCAATGTTTCCTAGTAGAAACACTAACAACATGAGGGCCCAATGTTTCCTATCAGAAGCACTAACAACATGAGGGCGCAATGTTTCCTAGCAGAAACACTAACAACACAGGGCGCAATGCTCTAGCAGAAACACTAACAACATGAGGGCGCAATGTTTCTT
Source organism: Teinopalpus imperialis (assembly GCA_029286865.1). Classification (NCBI taxonomy): domain Eukaryota; kingdom Metazoa; phylum Arthropoda; class Insecta; order Lepidoptera; family Papilionidae; genus Teinopalpus; species Teinopalpus imperialis. The sequence goes on along the minus strand of JAGSMU010000022.1, from coordinate 18,600,134 downwards.
AGTAGAAACACTCAACAACATGAGGGCGCAATGTTTCCTGTAGCAGAAACACTAACAACATGAGGGCAATGTTTCCTAGCAGAAACACTAACAACATGAGGGCGCAATGTTTCCTAGTAGAAACACTAACAACATGAGGGCGCAATGTTTCCTAGTAGAAACACTAACAACATGAGGGCGCAATGTTTCCTAGCAGAAACACTAACAACATGAGGGCGCAATGTTTCCTAGTAGAAACACTAACAACATGAGGGCGCAATGTTTCCTAGCAGAAACACTAACAACATGAGGGCGCAATGTTTCCTAGTAGAAACACTAACAACATGAGGGCCCAATGTTTCCTATCAGAAGCACTAACAACATGAGGGCGCAATGTTTCCTAGCAGAAACACTAACAACACAGGGCGCAATGTTTCCTAGCAGAAACACTAACAACATGAGGGCGCAATGTTTCCTAGTAGAAACACTAACAACATGAGGGCGCAATGTTTCCTAGCAGAAACACTAACAACACAGGGCGCAATGTTTCCTAGCAGAAACACTAACAACATGAGGGCGCAATGTTTCCTAGTAGAAACACTAACAACATGAGGGCGCAATGTTTCCTAGTAGAAACACTAACAACATGAGGGCGCAATGTTTCCTAGCAAAAACACTAACACCATGAGGGCGCAATGTTTCCTAGTAGAAACACTAACAACATGAGGGCGCAATGTTTCCTAGCAGAAACACTAACAACATGAGGGCGCAATGTTTCCTAGCAGAAACACTAACAACATGAGGGCGCAATGTTTCCTAGCAAAAACACTAACAACATGAGGGCGCAATGTTTCCTAGCAGTAACACTAACATGAGGGCGCAATGTTTCCTAGTAGAAACACTAACAACATCACAGTGTGTCAAGTAACTTCTGGTTGTGAGCGAGGGACAAATGATAATAAAAACGCCGTGTGATATGAAAATTTGACTAAAAATTGTTATAAAATATTAAGAACCATGTTCTTTAGATTGAGTCACGGGCGCAAATCTGCACGGGTTCAGTCATACGTTTTATTTAAAAAATCGTGGCATCGAATTACCTACCGCGAGGCAATGTTGACCTCAATAGCGTTGACGGAATTAGGTGGCGCCACGTTTTTGGCATTTGTACCTATGTATTTAAGTTTTATATGAAATGTATAAATTTCATATTTGTTTATATTTGTGTCAATTTAAAGTTTAAAATAATTAAGCAGGGTAATGTCCAGAAAGACCATATAGTGAGACATCGAATAAAACTAATTATATAGATTTTATGACGTTTATTCAAACTTTTTGATCCATGACTTTCTGTGGTCTACAGTACTCGGGGTCGCCAGGCCGGGGCGCTTGTGGTTCGGATGTCGAACTGCCGTTAGGTTTGGATTATTTCTTTATGGTCCGATCTCCGCAGAAGTTCACAGTGTATATGTGCGTATGTCGTTGCAGTATTTAGGTTTTGTAAACGTGTAAATGTTGCGTATGTGATGTATAATTCAGTGTTAAAGTCACACAAACATGGCGTAGTGGGGACTCGCTTTCACCTGTTACACACTTTAACAAGTTCAACATTTATATGTGGCCTCACTACGAGTATAACTGCCCGAATACAAATGTAATTAATCAATTAATCATCTCCGACGCGGAAATGTTAGAGGTATGTGCCGGTCGATATAACCATAATTATATTTTATTCATATACACCGGTGTCCGGCGTGGTGGTCCGCTTGAGTCCGCCACGAAACCATCACGTCGGAACCGACCGTCGTCCCCTGTTGTTGACAGTCCCCAGCGGACGACGGCTTGTTTTCCAGCAGATGCGGCTCTGAACATGGTCTATGATACACATCGACGCACGACATCAAAGGCTAAACTAACGGCGTGTTTGATGTAGTACACAAGCATATGCCAGTATGTCCGGATTCTATTTTTATACCCGAAGAAAATTCTTTGGCATTCCTTTTATTTATCTGAACTGACGCTGTATAGAGGGATAAATTTAGAACATGCTGTGCAACTGTTTATATTACCATAAAAGCCAGTAAAGGGTCTTGAAAGCATGGGGTACTCATAAGTGAGAGACTGCCCAGGTGCTACAGTGAACGAGATCACCTCCTGACTGTCTGAATATTGTCAGTCACAGGAAAACCAGGGCAATGAAATGGAATACAGGCGTGAATATTTGAAGTGTAATAGAAAAAATTAAATATTCATCATATTTTTTTGACTAGTCATCCCAACGACATAACCTGAAAGTGACGCCATGATGCAGATCCTATATGTCACGCGAGGATCTTTTGTATTACCGAATTCGTGTCCTACGTTAGAGCGGCGGTTGCGAGTCAGAGGAGCGTCCGAGGCAGTGAAGGCCGGCATTACCTGCCGGTCTTCAATGCCTGGATGCAGCGACGAGGAGGAAGACTAGAGTAAGCGGGGTCCACGAAAATTTATATGCTTTCGATAGTGAAGAACTGAAATGTTGGCTAACTTCACCTGTCATCATAGGCAGATCATACTTGTAAAAACTAGCATCAATCAATCAATTAATTAATTAACCAATCAATTCTACCATTTTTTTTGAAAGCTTGTGAATTGTCACTAGCAGGTCCTTTAGTAATATCTAAATCTTTTAGAAAACAGGTGGTACATTGTCACTAGCAGGTCCTTTAGTAATATCTAAATCTTTTAGAAAACAGGTGGTACATTGTCACTAGCAGGTCCTTTAGTAATATCGAAATCTTTTAGAAAACAGGTGGTACGTTGTCACTAGCAGGTCCTTAGTAATATCGAAATCTTTTAGAAAACAGGTGGTACACATTGTCACTAGCAGGTCCTTTAGTAATATCGAAATCTTTTAGAAAACAGGTGGTAATGTTGTCACTAGCAGGTCCTTTAGTAATATCTAAATCTTTTAGAAAACAGGTGGTACGTTGTCACTAGCAGGTCCTTTAGTAATATCTAAATCTTTTAGAAAACAGGTGGTACATTGTCACTAGCAGGTCCTTTAGTAATATCGAAATCTTTTAGAAAACAGGTGGTACGTTGTCACTAGCAGGTCCTTTAGTAATATCTAAATCTTTTAGAAAACAGGTGGTACGTTGTCACTAGCAGGTCCTTTAGTAATATCTAAATCTTTTAGAAAACAGGTGGTACGTTGTCACTAGCAGGTCCTTTAGTAATATCTAAATCTTTTAGAAAACAGGTGGTACATTGTCACTAGCAGGTCCTTTAGTAATATCTTAAATCTTTTAGAAAACAGGTGGTACATTGTCACTAGCAGGTCCTTTAGTAATATCTAAATCTTTTTTAGAAAACAGGTGGTACATTGTCACTAGCAGGTCCTTTAGTAATATCTTAAATCTTTTAGAAAACAGGTGGTACATTGTCACTAGCAGGTCCTTTAGTAATATCTAAATCTTTTAGAAAACAGGTGGTACACATTGTCACTAGCAGGTCCTTTAGTAATATTCCAAATCTTTTAGAAAACAGGTGGTACGTTGTCACTAGCAGGTCCTTTAGTAATATCTAAATCTTTTAGAAAACAGGTGGTACATTGTCACTAGCAGGTCCTTTAGTAATATCTAAATCTTTTAGAAAACAGGTGGTACATTGTCACTAGCAGGTCCTTTAGTAATATCTAAATCTTTTAGAAAACAGGTGGTACATTGTCACTAGCAGGTCCTTTAGTAATATCTAAATCTTTTAGAAAACAGGTGGTACATTGTCACTAGCAGGTCCTTTAGTAATATCTAAATCTTTTAGAAAACAGGTGGTACATTGTCACTAGCAGGTCCTTTAGTAATATCTAAATCTTTTAGAAAACAGGTGGTACATTGTCACTAGCAGGTCCTTTAGTAATATCTAAATCTTTTAGAAAACAGGTGGTACATTGTCACTAGCAGGTCCTTTAGTAATATCTAAATCTTTTAGAAAACAGGTGGTACATTGTCACTAGCAGGTCCTTTAGTAATATCTAAATCTTTTAGAAAACAGGTGGTACATTGTCACTAGTAGGTCCTTAGTAATATCTAAATCTTTTAGAAAACAGGTGGTACATTGTCACTAGCAGGTCCTTTAGTAATATCTAAATCTTTTAGAAAACAGGTGGTACATTGTCACTAGCAGGTCCTTTAGTAATATCTAAATCTTTTAGAAAACAGGTGGTACATTGTCACTAGCAGGTCCTTTAGTAATATCTAAATCTTTTAGAAAACAGGTGGTACATTGTCACTAGCAGGTCCTTTAGTAATATCTAAATCTTTTAGAAAACAGGTGGTACATTGTCACTAGCAGGTCCTTTAGTAATATCTAAATCTTTTAGAAAACAGGTGGTACATTGTCACTAGCAGGTCCTTTAGTAATATCTAAATCTTTTAGAAAACAGGTGGTAATGTTGTCACTAGCAGGTCCTTTAGTAATATCTAAATCTTTTAGAAAACAGGTACATTGTCACTAGCAGGTCCTTTAGCAATATCTAAATCTTTTAGGAAAACAGGTGGCACATTGTCACTAGCAGGTCCTTTAGCACATCTAAAATCTTTTAGGAAAACAGGTGGTACATTGTCACTAGCAGGTCCTTTAGTAATATCTAAATCTTTTAGAAAACAGGTACATTGTCACTAGCAGGTCCTTAGTAATATCTAAATCTTTTAGAAAACAGGTGGTACATTGTCACTAGCAGGTCCTTTAGTAATATCTAAATCTTTTAGAAAACAGGTGGTACATTGTCACTAGCAGGTCCTTTAGTAATATCTAAATCTTTTAGAAAACAGGTGGTACTGCTGTCACTAGCAGGTCCTTTAGTAATATCTTAAATCTTTTAGAAAACAGGTGGTACACATTGTCACTAGCAGGTCCTTAGTAATATCTAAATCTTTTAGAAAACAGGTGGTGGTACATTGTCACTAGTAGGTCCTTTAGTAATATCTAAATCTTTTAGAAAACAGGTGTACATTGTCACTAGTAGGTCCTTTAGTAATATCGAAATCTTTTAGAAAACAGGTGGTACATTGTCACCAGCAGGTCCTTTAGCAATATCTAAATCTTTTAGGAAAACAGGTGGTACATTGTTGTCACTAGCAGGTCCTTTAGCACATCTAAAATCTTTTAGAAAACAGGTGGTACATTGTCACTAGTAGGTCCTTTAGTAATATCTTAAATCTTTTAGAAAACAGGTGAGTACATTGTCACTAGCAGGTCCTTAGTAATATCTAAATCTTTTGAAAACAGGTGGTACGTTGTCACTAGCAGGTCCTTTAGTAATATTCAAATCTTTTAGAAAACAGGTACATTGTCACTAGCAAGGTCCTTTAGTAACATCTAAAATCTTTTAGAAAACAGGTGGTACATTGTCACTAGCAGGTCCTTTAGTAACATCTAAAATCTTTTAGGAAAACAGGTGGTACGCTGTCACTAGCAGGTCCTTTAGTAATATCTAAATCTTTTAGAAAACAGGTGGTACGTTGTCACTAGCAAGGTCCTTTAGTAATATCTAAATCTTTTAGAAAACAGGTGGTACATTGTCACTAGCAGGTCCTTTTAGTAATATCTAAATCTTTTAGAAAACAGGTGGTACATTGTCACTAGCAAGGTCCTTTAGTAATATCTAAATCTTTTAGAAAACAGGTGGTACGTTGTCACTAGCAGGTCCTTTAGTAATATCTAAATCTTTTAGAAAACAGGTGGTACGTTGTCACTAGCAGGTCCTTTAGTAATATCTAAATCTTTTAGAAAACAGGTGGTACGTTGTCACTAGCAGGTCCTTTAGTAATATCTAAATCTTTTAGAAAACAGGTGGTACATTGTCACTAGCAGGTCCTTTAGTAATATCGAAATCTTTTAGAAAACAGGTGGTACATTGTCACTAGCAGGTCCTTTAGTAATATCTAAATCTTTTAGAAAACAGGTGGTACGTTGTCACTAGCAGGTCCTTTAGTAATATCTAAATCTTTTAGAAAACAGGTGGTACATTGTCACTAGCAGGTCCTTTAGTAATATCTAAATCTTTTAGAAAACAGGTGGTACATTGTCACTAGCAGGTCCTTTAGTAATATCTAAATCTTTTAGAAAACAGGTGGTACATTGTCACTAGCAGGTCCTTTAGTAATATCTAAATCTTTTAGAAAACAGGTGGTACGTTGTCACTAGCAGGTCCTTTAGTAATATCTAAATCTTTTAATAGCGTTAAAACTTTTTTCAGTTCCTGTAAACGAATTTAAATTACTGTCACATACAGGTTTTGTTAGACATATTTCTAGGATATGATAACGCAGGCTTTACAATTGAAAAATGTTTTGAATCCCTACATTTTTCTTTCTCATTACTGTATATGATCTTCATTCTCAAAATGTAAAATTGTTGGATAGCCTCTTTGGATAGATTTGACGTAAGTCCAAAAATGTTTTTCAACTTTCTCGTTTCGCATTCTCATTCTTGGATGCAGGAACGCCTATAATTTCAATATTTTGTCTCGCTGGCAACGTTCGTTGTTGCTGCTTAGATAGTTGCTCCGGCAGCGGCGATACGCAGTCCTGCAGGCAGGCACGGCTGCGCTTTAAGACTGAATGTGAATGGATTGTAAAGAATTATGAGATGAAGCCAACGATTGTTATTCTTATGAGATCGCTGAAATGTTTTTTTATTTCTGATGTTGTTGCGGATTTTAATTCAACAATTATATTTGTTTTCATTTCGTCCAACTTTTTATCAAATAGTTTCTCCATATCTTGAATATATATACATTGAAATTTACATTTAAGATAAATATAATAAGCGCGCGCTCGCGGGCGTCCGCTTCACGACGGCGGCCTCCTGGACCTGGGCAGACGGCACGCAGCAGCCAGCTCGTATCCTGTCATCTCATGGGAACTAAATCTGACTCCTCTCGTCTCACAATTATTTCACTGATCTTATTTTTCCAACTAGCGTGACGTCCGGCGCCAGGAATTATGAAAATGTATTACAAGCGATTTTATTCTTTACACCTCACACATTAAAGTCTAAAATAAAAGTAGCAGCTTGTTGTCGGGCTCCTCAATTGGCACACATGCGTTATTTTCAAGACGATACGCAGAGCAGAATAAAAACCATACAAAGTTGGTATGTATACAAGCAAGCTTCGGTGCCAAGCTGCCAACAGTATGTTATCTAATAAAAAACGGCTTCAAAGAATCTTATAATTCCGCGACACGAGACTAAATCTGGTTTCTCATGCATCCTGCTTGTTCTATAAAAACAAATAATTTATAAACACAATTCAAGAAATAATAAAAATAATTTACACTGGTCAGTTTGTCTGTCTGTTGGCGCGTGAAGCGGCGAATTTCAATATAATTATATTAATTGTATAATTAATAAATTTATTTAATTAATATTTTTGTATTAATAATATAGCTAGAATCGCAATTAAAGCATGGTCAAGTTTTACTTCCATTGGTTATTGCAAGCTTACAGCTTGAGCTCTACGTGCTATGCTGTACCAAATAAAGCATGGTCAAGTTTTACTTCCATCGGTTATTGCAACCTTACAGCTTGAGCTCTACGTGCTATGCTGTACCAAATAAAGCATGGTCAAGTTTTACTTCCATTGGTTATTGCAACCTTACAGCTTGAGCTCTACGTGCTATGCTGTACCAAATAAAGCATGGTCAAGTTTTACTTCCATTGGTTATTGCAAGCTCACAGCTTGAGCTCTACGTGCTATGCTGTACCAAATAAAGCATGGTCAAGTTTTACATCCATCGGTTATTGCAACCTTACAGCTTGAGCTCTACGTGCTATGCTGTACCAAATAAAGCATGGTCAAGTTTTACTTCCATTGGTTATTGCAACCTTACAGCTTGAGCTCTACGTGCTATGCTGTACCAAATAAAGCGGGGGTCTTTAAGATTTGCAATGAAACGCACAAAGAAAGACGTTGTAACTCGCGTGGGCGCGGACCCATCTGTTTCCATAACGTTACATGTTTCCATAACGTTACATGTTTCCATAACGTTAAATGTTTCCATAACGTTACATGTTTGCCACGCTGGCTGTCTTATATTAAACATATATGGCATTTATATTAAACGAGAGCTCAGTAATTATGAAGGTACTTTATAATTCCATTTCGCCAGAATCCCCGCGGCATACCTCCGGCGTCTGCCAGCATCATACGGAATGCCCGAGTGAGCTTGCGTGGGCTCGCGGAGCTCTCTGTACCAAATTAACTGCTAAAATAATAAGTTTATCTCGTAATAATATCACACGGGAACAGAACAGATAACCAATCAGTGAGTCGGACTCTTAGTATGGAAATACGCAAGAGGTTCCCGGAACTACATGGAACAAGAAATTTGACAGTTTACAGCGGAGTAGGGCTGCAGGACCTCAGCACTGCCCCCCTTTCATACAAAACGTACATGTGTAGCCTAGTTCTTAGAGCTAGAGAGGGGATGCCGCTTTTCTCACTGCTCTTCTAAGAAAGGACCTTGTCGGTCAAGTCGAGCTCTTTGTTGTGGGGCTAGTTTATAACTCTGTCGCAGCTCTGCCATGCAAGTCCGCATGCGGGGAAGGTAGATCTTGAAACATTAGAGTTAAGGAGAAAATACAAATTGCTGTTACTGTTACTGTCGCCTGTTGTGATGCAGTATTGACCTTTGTTCGCTGATAAATATTTAGGAACCAGGGGTCGAGGGTACAAGCTGGTGCAGCCCCTACGTCCAGCTTCAAGAATTTTAAGATTATATTATAAGGATCAAATGACATTTTAAAAATGAATGATGTGACGTCATCTTTGACACTATCTTTTATAAATGACCCATTTTGCTCTTTGGCTCTGGTAGCGATAGGTCGTGTCAAAGTGTGCGATACATTTTGAGGTTATAATTGTAATGAACGGTTGATTGTCTGTTCCTCCTATTTGTTGTTAAAAAGTTTCGTTAAAATAGTTAAAGTTTGTGTTTGATCAAATAATAAATTCCTTCGCCATCTTGTTATTCTTTTTTTTTTAAACAAAATTCGTTCATAGTTGCTAAAAATATTATTTCCACAAATGAACATGGTAACCTGAGGACGTGTTTAAGTTATTGTACTTTGTATTGTTTAGTACTATATAATTTTTATCAAAAGTGTGAAGAATTGTCTAGCACTAACTCAACAGCTCGAGCTCAGGAAAATGGTCTTATATTATGTTTTGAAAGTTCTAGGCAAACAGTGGTAGAGCCACTCCGCTGCTAGCTTCTGGTCACGTGAATGGAGTCAGGGAACGATCACTGTTTGGTCCCCAGGTCCTCAGTGAGAGCGCGTGTGCTGAGTCTGTGCTGCAGGTGGATTTTGAGATCAATATAATAATAGTATATAAAAAAGTTCGTACATGGCAGTATAGAAATCCAATAATACAATAAAAACTTGTCGCCACGATTTGGATGTGTTGTTTAATCATGTGTGGCTGTGGCCCGCGAGGTTACATCCACAACAAGGCTCGAGTCACACCCCCACCCTAATCTGCATTATGACTCCTTATCCAAAATTTGATAGGCCGCAGGAACCGCTTGCTAGCAGGTGAACGATGTGCTCCATATTAACACTTAATACATAATTGTTTTTCACCCTTGTTTCAAATAAGAGAGAACATCAGTATCTAACTCATATTTAATAAAACATAAACAAAATCTGCATGATTCGCTGATGTACTTATATATTCTGTTCCACTCGACGCATGCTTGCTCGGCGGAACTTTGCGAACTTCCTTTTAAATTTGTACGAAGTCTGAGACGAATGAGCTCCGCCTCCACATCTTATGAACTAACGAATATTTAATGTTCCGGAATTCATCTCCCCTACATACGAGTAACGAGAGAAGGAACCGGTCAGTGGCAGACGTCTGATGGTTTTTCAACGAACAAGGCCCGACCCTACTTGCCAGCTTGTAGCGCCAAGCTCTGGCCTAGCTACTTAAGTCCGCAGGAGGTGTTCGCGTGTACAATGAAATGCCACGGTACGACTGCTAGCGACTTCGAAGGTAAGAACAAAACCATTCCAGCGCTACATCGCAAATTAAATGGGAGAAGATTGCAAGTGGGATGTCATGACTGACGACATTAAAGTCGTTGGAGAAATCAACTAAAACCGTAAAAGTGATTTCAGAGTTACCTGATCTAATATCGCCACCCACTGTGGTAGTACCAGGCCTAATGCCGGACTGAAATGGACTTATCAGATTATTTCCAAGTACATAACGAGAAAATTGCTTAAGAGCACATGACTCAAGTACCTTGGAAAGAAGGGGCAGTATAGAGATAGGTCGATAATGAACGAGAAGTGAAGGATTGGAGCATTTTGTAAGTGGAAGGACAAAGGCATTACGCCATGAGGAAGGGAAGGATCGGGTGTGCAAGGAGAAGTTAATGATATGCGTGCATACAGGAAGAAGGAAATTAAGGGTTGGGATCCTATCATGCGTCGGCCGATTTTGTCACTTCCAACTGCGATATTTATTTGATAGACAGGATTGTTTTTTTGATTTCCTCAGAAGTACTCCTTAGTACGTAAGTGAGCTCACTCGTTACTGTAAAGATTGAAGTGATAAAACTGAAGGGTGGATCGAGTGTAACATAACGAGACGTTTTTTTTTAGTATGTGTTATGTTATACGACACGCACCGACCAACCTGCGCACACCGCCTCGCATACCTTAGGCACTTGTTGCGAGGACTGGTCATCACTCACAAGAAACACTGCAATGCAGCCCGCCGCCTGCCGCACGTGGACACGGGTACTCGTATATAGTCCATTTCTGTTTGCGATAGTACGCGGCGACATGACATGTACGTAATTTGGAAATAACGTTGTTCGCTCAAATTGAGACAAAACATGATAAAACAGAAACATCATATTTAAAATAAATTTATTTGTTTTTTAATACAAATAGTTATAATTTGCTATTATTAAGGATCTAAATGACCAATATTCTATAATATTTAACCTGAGCTCTAATGTGACAGCCCACGCTCCGTACGGCGCTACTGGTAAGAAATAAACATAATCCACATAATAAACGACCGCACGACCCTAACGAGTGCCAACGTTGTTGCCAGGCCGTTGGCGTAATGACGGACAGTGAAGCTCCTCCACGAGTGCTTTCTTCAAATTTATGAATGTGTGGCGAATCTTAATTAAAATTACTGACTTGTCACTCACAATATTACAAGAAAGAATTGTTGCTGCAAGCTCATAGAGACCCAACCGAATCACAGCGACTCCGATGGACAGTATACAAGTACTTTTTTTTAGATTTCAACTATTCTAGATTATTTCAATAATCGTCCGTCAATTTTGCTCTTCCAGTCAAATATGATTGCCTGTAGCAGCGGAGAGCGTCGCTAAGCTAATGGCTGCATTGCTTGTAACTTTTTTTTCGCTGGACAAAATTGTTTTTGAGATGTATTTCCATCAACCAATCTTAAGAAAATTGTTCTTATGTTGGAACAAGTGAAGTGAGTGCGCGGTGTTCGTCGGACACTTGGATAATAACTCAATAAAACATTTACAATGAAGGACTGCACCCTCGCCTTGGTTAAATTAAATAAAATCTAAAATGCTCGTGCTACGTGGTGGTCCACGGCAATGGTCGGATGGCGACTTGGCACCTCCGATCTTAAGTTTCCCAGACGTACCTGCACCAAGTTACGACTGTAACCTGCAAGTAATGTCGAATACATTTGCTTTAATTGCTTTTTCCTCCGTAACGTTACGAGTTGCGCCGCCGGGACAGCCTGGCTGCGGCTGTGGACAGATATTCTATATCAGTCAATATTAAAAAGTCGTTAAAGCTAAAAGCGTAACTCTTGACAATCTCGAGCTAGTTGCTGTTGTAGGCAGCTGGCTGACTCCGGGCTGTCGGTGTGATCGGGATTCACGACATATCGCATTTATTATTTATTGATCGCGCTTTTAGTAATACTAACCTTTTGTATATAAAAATGGAGAAAATGCTGAGCCAGCGTGAGGATGCCGCCGCTGCCCCAGCAGTCGCTCTTGTTTATTTTAGTGTAAGCGCGAGGAACATACCGGGAACACACTTCACACCAGGAACTGAAGTACAGGTGCCGAATTGTTCCATGTGTCCACCATGCTGACGAACGGTGCGCAACTTGAATCTCAGTCGAGGAGTCGTCACTCGCCATCAGATGGTCTGCACGCTTGGTGATAATGGTGTAGGTTAGAGAGCCTGGCTGCTGCGTCTGATTCCCAGGCGGGGAACAATATCTGTATATCACAAATTGCTAGTTATCGGGTCTGGATGTGTATGTCCCGTGTCCGTTCCGTCATCGGAATACGTGAGAGCACTACGAGTGCCTTTGTGTTTGCGCACACGCACACGGCACTATAAAATATTGTGCGCAGTTGAAGTCATGTGGCAACAACCAGGAGATATCGATCGGTGTGACACCATCATCTTCTAATAAAAAAAATAAGCTTCCATTGCCATCGATCGTCCATAGTGATGAATTGAGTGCCGTCCGCCGCCGTGGTTTCTGTCAGTCTGTCTCCGCGCAGTAAGTACTTGACTGTACTTTATAACTAACGACTAACGACTAACTAACGACAAGAACAAGAACAAATATGAAACTTAGGATGCTAGCTTACATAGAAACGACGTTAAAGTTTACTTAAATATTAACCAGATATTATACACGTTGTTAATTTAAGCTAAGAATGTGTAGTAAGAACTGTTGCAAAAATTCGATTTGAAATACGATAAAAAGACACGAACAAAGCACCTACATTGAAATATATATAGGGTCGCAGAAGGTTGCTTAAAACTACACTCGTGAACAAAAAAATTGACTTGAGCGTCATGTCCGAGGTCAACTGTCTTTAAAAAAATAACTAAGCCCTGAATAATAATTTTCTCTTAGAAATATTAAAGCATACAGCTTTCTTCACATTACAGTTTTGGCTTCTAAATAATGTAAACAAATATTATCTATTCCAAGAACAAGACACCAGTGTTGCACTTCTTTACACTAGCGCTAATAGGGTTGTCACGCTCTATCCAAGCCAGGCCAGAGTCAGCGAGAAGTGGCTCGTGTCTTAAGCATGAGCCCGTCTGCTATATCCAGAGCTTACTGGTGATATCAGGACACGGGTAGCGGTCAAGTCCAACAGGAATGCAAAGAAACGCGAGGAATGGCTGTTAGCGGCTGGGTAGTTAGAAGAGCACTAAAGGCAGCTAACCTGACTCCAAAAAATGCCGACTACTGGCCCTAAATTGACCCCAGCTCATTGAGCAGCCCGACTGCAAGTTCGCAAGAGAACACGTGAACTAGGCGGAAGAACAGTGGAGCTCTGTTCTCTTCTCAACTAGACTACAGAAGACCTGGAGAGCAAGTGCTGCATAAGTGAAAATGTGGCATTGGGCGCAGGTTCCTGGATGGTGGGGGTGGGCATATTCAGTCAGTTTTCATTGAAACCAGCGGCAAAGCTTGACGGTGAACCGATATATTGCAGAGACATTAGGGGATCATTTTATTTATAAATAAAATTTATTAATATTAATATCATCTCATTTTAAAGCTAAAATATTCATCTTTAATCTACTATAGTTAAAAATAAATCTGAACTACAGATTTTTTACGAGAATACTTTGACCGCAAGCGCACGGCGCGAGTCGCGAGAGTTTTTTGCCCACACCCATCACCCCATTTACGCTACAGAGCGCCCCAAACAAATAGACAAACATACAGGCGAGAAACATTAATTTTCTCTGGAACAGGCAATTGAAAAAGGTGTTTACATAATTCAAACAACTCAACGATTACACATTAATTTTCTGGTGAGCATCGTCATCTGGCGGTGAGCAGGTCATAGTCATTGTACATTATAAAAATAAGACTTTCGATATAAACAAATGTTGCTTACGATAAATTAAGTTGTCTCATTGCCGCGAATTTAAAATAAATTAAACATAAAATGGACATCAAACGAGCAAGCAGCCCACCGGATGGCAAGTGGTCGCCGAGCCAGCAGACTCGAGTACGAGTGAGCTGGCCCGCAACTGAACAATTACATATTCAATTTAAAAAAAATATCACATTTATTTTAAACTTCTTTTCCCGACGTTTCGAGTGTACTCGTGGCGAGACCAGGAGAGGACCGTGGTGTGCACCGTTAGAATGCCATAGGACTACCATTTCGGACGGGACCCCATTCAAAACGTCCATATAAAAAGTTAAAATATTCGCGATGAACAATTTATTGTATATATTTTATTTAAAATAAATTGTTCATTTCTTGGCCAGTTCACTCAGTTTTATTCATTGTGTAATATTGGTATAGATACGAGGAACCGTTCCACAATACAATGATTCGCCAGCTTCCAGTAAACATTCAATGCGGAACAAAGAATGTATCTGTATGAGTACCTCAGTCCGGCGCCGGTAACGTGTTCCAGTCCTGGCGTAATAACTTACATCCAGCACGGCTGCTCTGCATCGTGTATTTGTCCAATAAAACATAACATTTCTATTTTTACGCTATCGGGTCTTCCGTTAGAGAACTGTTCTGATTCTCTGCACGATCCTCTCACAATGTTCTGTTTGTTCTGCGCCGAATGTTTTTTTTTAATTATGAGATTCTAGAAATCTGACTCCATTGATCGAAGAAACGCCCTATTACTGCGTGTCGATGTCGTGTATCGATTAAAAGCCGATGCCGATATTATTTTGCAGTAGGTACTTTACTTACACTTTATAATTATTTGTGAAAAACGTGGCCACATTTACCACTTGGTACACATTAAAGGCAGTCTCACTAAAGCCTTGATTGATAAAATATAATTCAAATAAATCCATAAAAGAGTAACAATGCGAAGAGTAAGCGTTTGAACTTCATTCCCTCAACTACACCCCAATCCGAATTGTAATTGCTTTTGAGTAAGGCCGTTTCCGTCAGGGTCGCTCAGTTGGTGACCTTCTGGTCTATTTGGCTCATCGATGGGCGCAGGCAGTATAGACCAAGGGAGAGGCCTTGATGGTTAGTCTGGACATAGCGAAGGTCTTTGATCGGGTTTGGTAAAGCGCTTCTTCCGAATCTTCCTTGCTATGGCTTTCGCGACAAATTGCAAGCGGGTTATCAGTTTTCCCACGAATCGTAATCGAATCACGAATCGTTAATAGAGCGAGATAGTATTTCCTGTTGGCCCACTGTGGAATACTTGCGGTCGGGGCAACCCAAGTTCAGCTCCCTCCATTTGACCGCCCCCCCCCCATTAAACGAAGGGCGACTCTAACCGTCGATAATCAGGTTCCTTTTCGTTCGGCTTTTATCACTGGTCTCGAAGAGATGGTGCATCTCAACGATTTTTTACCGAATTTACCCTGGAGAGTGTTCTGAGGAGTTGTTCAGATTAATTCCAGCCGCTGAGGTTAAACATCGTACATCAAGACAGAATTCAAAATGTCATCCTCATGATTTCGGTGTTGGCAATCCATCACTGTGCACTTTACGAACCTACGAAATTTCCTTATTTTTTATTTTTCGTTATTTACAACACGGCTTAGGGAACACAAGCCGACAAGACAAGAGTTTTTACCTTTCTAAGGCCGGCAGCGTATCTGCGACTCCCCTGCTGTTGCTGACCGCAAGCGGGCGCAAGAGCTTCCATTACAATAAATCAATCTGGAGTTGGTCTCGTGCGATTTATAGCCGGACCAGACAATTTATCGGTGACCCTTTCTTTCTTAGAATCAGTGTTTTAGCTTTTTAATGAAAATAAATAAAAAGTAATAAAAATGTGTGGTTAATAGGAATATTTATTATGTAAAGTAAAGAACAGGCTATGTGTTTAGTCCCACTGCTGGGCACGGGTCTCCTCTCCCACTACGCATTGGCGGACTATACATATCTTCGAAATATATTTTTAAATGCAATTCTCCTCACGTCGGTTTCCTGACCGTCGAGCACGAGTAACGCGCACCGGCTCCGAACTCGATTTGAACGCAAAAAATAATTGAAACCCAATCAACTTAATTACTTAAATTTAAATAGATGATTTAACTTTATTAGTTTCGTCATAAGCACCTCTCCTATAATGCTTCAGCGCTACGAGGCGTATGAGGCGTGTTGGAGTAAGGAACTCGTAAACCTTACTACCTACACCGACTTTACTCGCATGTTTATAAGAAGTCAGTTCAGTCAGTTGTCAGGTCAGTCAGAAGTCTTGTCCTGTTACCTGTCGCGTAGAGCTCGCACGCGTCGTCCCACAGGTTCCGCACGACGCACGACGTCTAACGTCTATGGCTGGTGCCGTAATTAATCAGTGTACAATTTTGACATTAATTTGAAACAATTCATTCCCTTTTAGATATTTGAACAGTGGTAGAGACACGTTGCGACACTTTTCTGTTGCTGATGGTCCACAGACCTTTACAGCTTTATCTAATTAGACTCTCGAGCGGAAGACCCGCTGAGTAGGGAGACAACGACGATGTGGCTCCACCACCGCTGCACTCCGACCCCTGTGGACGAAGAACGTCGACGACAACAGAGGGGGGCGATAATACTATCCGAGGGGTGATTTACGATCGAATTGAAATATCATAGAGATATTTCTTTAAAGTATTTCCTTATGTAGGGTATCTTAAGGTCTCGGTGTAATTCCGAGTTTTTTACAAACTATGGAGCGCATGTCACGCTACGAATAGGATGCTAAAAAGACGACCTGTGATAAGGGCCGCCCTTGCTCTTACATTTTCAAGTGTGCTAAAAATGATAAGTTACGGTCTAGAGTAACTCCTAAATATTTTATGTGGCTAGACCACGGACTGACGTCTTGAACTGGGTAAAGTTAGGATACTTGACCTTTATCAATTTCCTGTGTGCACAAGAACAGTTGCCTGAGAAAATTATCGCATTGCTCTTTTCCGCGTTCACTTCGATTCTCCATTTCCTGACCAATCGCCTAATGCGTTGGGTGAGGTCTGAAGACGTGAATAGAGCGTTCTGATGTCACCAGGAGCCGCGGCGCTGATGCTCCGGCTATTGAGCGGATTGTCTACACAGTAAACACAATTAAAACGTTCGCATGTCTCTTTAAATATTGAGCGCGGACAAGCGGTGCGTCGTAGCCGCACGTGACTGCATGCTGGCGCCGGGGGAGCCGCGGGGTCGCGCGCAACTCTACCCTCAGGTAAACGTACCGCATACATTTGAACGAAACAGCTAGTATATTTTAATTTAACACTGATTATTCAGCTTTCACTTCAAATTAAATATGTGTTAAGTTTATTTATATTATTTATACGTAGTTACGCGCTCGTTACAAATTTGTGAGGCTGCTGCATTGTGGTCCCTGGATTCGATTCCCACTCGTGAAATGTATCTATCAATTCAATTCAATTCAATTCATTTATTATCGGATAACAATGATCCATTAATACATTTACATTAATACATTTAAATAAATTACAATTAATACACAACACACATAGACAAAAACATAAAATAAACAGAGAAAATAAAACAAACAAAGAATAACAATAAACAATTAGGTCTGCTCCACTAACATTATAAAATTATTAAATGACAAATATAGTTAAAATGTCATCTTAAAGCATTAATTGCGACTTCTATCATTATATTTATTTACCTATGAGGTTATTATTATTAATTATTTATTTATTTATTAGTCAGTAAGTGAACCTTGGCACAATGGTTCAAGTACTGACAGTCATAACGGTCTGCTAATACCCTCAGGATGCTGTTCGGGCTGACCCGGACCCGACGATACAGGGATGTGCACCGTTTCCGCATGGTCGTATAGAAACAATCGACTCGTGCCTCGGCGAACATCCCCGACGCGCTACAGAACCGAGGCAGCCCCAACAACGCCCTGAAAAATTATTAGTTTCCGATGTTGGGCGTGTTGCACGTGCCGTATCTATGACACTGCGTCTGTCACACTGCTTCCACCAGTGTGAGTACGTGGCTTCCACCAGTGTGAGTACGTGCCTTCCACCAGTGTCAGTACGTGCCTTCCACCAGTGTGAGTACGTGCCGCTGCTATTGCGCGAATGATAACGACACTATAATATAAAGTTGATGTCAGCTGGTCATGTGTAACAATGGATTCAGTCAGGAGGATATCGTGACTAAAGACAACCGCACCACGCCTGCCGTTCGCAAGAAAGTTTCCATTTGACTAAGAACAACAAATACCCACATAAAGTTCATCTCAAGGGCAAACTCGTGTGTGACAACCACTGGCGTAGAAGAATACCAAAATATATATATAAAGATCGAAACATTATATATATAGTAATAAAACTAAGAAAAAATAATATTCCATCTGAACTTTAATTATCTAGGCAGCACGTGACCCAAAAGGCGTAATTAATGAATCGCGAGATCAAAAGACAATGTTCAGATCAGTGAGAAAGAAATATTTCCAGTACAGAGGTCTTTGGAACATTACAATAATTAACGACGAACGCACAGAGACTTAAATTGGAACAAAACATTTATTTTATCTGAGACGATGTAAAGAGTGTATTGGTTATATTTTTACTTTTATTTAAATATTGTCACTCGGGCAGCACTCGGCTGACGCTCCGTGATATTTCTGTAACATATATAATTGGTTTGATGAAATATATCCTTATTTTGATTAGGTTGTATAATAAATCATACAAAACAATGAATGTTTTATTTAAATTAGAATATAAGGTTATAAACGATTTGACACTGAGAAGGTATCATGAAATTTCATTCAAGCTGTTGGCGGGTGTCTTAAGAAGCGTCAAGCTGGTGGCGGGTGTCCTAAGAAGCATCAGTAGCTTGATAGCTTAGGGTACGACTTTGAACACTTAGGGTCGTAAGTTTGAATAGATTGTTGCCGTGAAGCATCTCCTAGCACAAGCATTGAAGCTTAGTTGGAGTGCTTAACGGGAATGTTGGTAATTATAGAGTTCTTTTAAAAAAATAAATATGACCATTGTATGTTGTGACCGTTTGATATTATTTTAGTTAACCTGTTTTCTCATGTTTACATGGTGGTTCACGTAAAGAACAACTTCCTGAATAAATTTTATCAAAATAAATTAGTTATCCCATAATAAGGTTTGCAATGAAGCTAAACGCCCGGGCGCTCCTTTTATAATGGATTCTTATGAAAGGTTCACGTATATACATAGATAGATTGCTTGATTCCCGCAGTTGGCAAGCCGCAAACGTAATTGATTTCCCAAAATAGTTAGTTCCCAGACCCCGAGCGCCTTCACATAAAGCGGTCACTTTAGGCTTCAAAGGGTTTGGAGGGTCGTACGAGTCGAGCGGTGTGACCGGCGTGCTCGCTGGTCTACGTTTAACATTAAACGTAAATTATATATTTTACAAGTTCCGTATTTTTATATAGAGAATATAAGAATACGGAATATAATATAATTATATATTGTGGGTTCAAGAAAATAAACTTACTTTAATTTTAAAGTATAAAAATGTAATAAATAATATATTAATAGAAATAATTAAAGTTACTTGTACTTTACATTTGTACTGTATATTTTTTAATATAACGAAATTATCATGTATTTGTTATGACGTTTCATAACAAATACATCATAATTTCGTCATAAATACATCATAAAATCGATAATTAAAAACCTGCGACCACGCAAGGCTCCCGGCTCCGACGGCATCACCAACAAGGTGATAGAACTCCTAGCTCCTACTGGTGTTAATCTACAACGCGGCCATATCCAAAGGCACCTTTCCGAAAACCTGGAAGGAAGCTGCCGTCATAGGTATTCTTAAGCTCTCGAAACACCAAACCGATCCATCAGCCTATCGATCCATAAGCCTACTCAAAGTCTTGGGTAAGGTATATGAAAGGCTTATCCTCATCTCCCAACTATAGAGTTATTTGATCGTCCAATCCCCTGGGAATCGAGCAGCGTTCGTCCTAGGTCGTTTGCACCCGTTACTCAATAAAAATAGCAAAACGTCCCTGCGTATTAAAATTACACTATACAAAGCGTGCATCCGACCCATCATGACATACGCAAGCCCCGTCCTTCAGGTTATACAAAATCGTTTCCTGCTCAAGGCCACTCACCGGTGCGCCATGGTTCTTGCGTAATGAAAATCTACACATAGATCTTGGGATGCCGACCATAGCTCAGTACCTGAAGCAGGCTTCCCACTGATATTTCGACTCTGCCGTCACACACTCTAACCCCTTGATTCTAAGTTCCGCCACTTACAATCCCAACGCGAATCACAGATTTATCCGCGTCCGAAGGAGACCGAGGCACACCCTCGACGACCCCGAAGACGCGACCACTAGGGCCCAGGCTCTTCATAAAACACTACACACGTACCCTCATACCGCCCCTGCCAACGGCGAGGGCGTCGCATACAACGTTCTTCGAGATACCGACATGTCACAGGCCGGTTCTCTCCAGTCAATACAGATAGAAGCGTCGCTGGAGTTTCTTGCACCACTTCTTCTCCAGCGCCCACGAATTCTGAAGTGTACAGATAGCCAATAATAATAATAGAGATATTAATGTAGATAATTCTTAGTCAGAAGCAACTTCTTAGTAGTTAGCAACTGACCGAGCCGAGGTTCGTGCCTCTTGGGCACTCTTGAGTCAGACGCTCTCGTGGAACAGGGTAACAATCCAAGCCGAGGCTCCCTCTTGGGCTTCCAAGTAACGTAAGTGGGTAACTAGCACAAGGGCTTCCTTGTGCTAGTTACCCACCAATAGAGGTCTCCACTGAGCGCCATAAGCGCTCGGTCACCTCTCAACCCGGCGAAACTGTAAAAGCCCTAGGGCTAACAGCGGCCATTAATAAAAAAAAAACATTCAATATATTTTGAGTTTAAACCTATTTTCTATACAATTTTCTGTGTGTTAATGTATCTAGAGCAAGCTTTTATTATTCATCACCGTAAATGTTTTCGATATTAATTGTTCCCATAAACTTAGGTTTATCATCTTTGTGGATCACACTGTGTGAGGACACTTCTGGGGCCAGTCGCCGAAGTAAGCCAAGCCATTAAATGTACAATCGTTAATGCAAAACGTTGTCAGTTCTCAAAATATTTTTTTTTCGTTCTTCTTAGCTATTTTAACGATATGTGGAATAATACTAAGTTAAGAAGGATCTTAATTATTCATAATTAAGATTCTTTAAGTGGTATAGTTAGACTAAAAGTTAGTTTACGATACGTTCCGAAAATGAATGCTTTGAGACAATTATTCGTAAGTCAATAGTTATATATGTTATATATGTTGTATATGTTATATCAACGAGGGAGTCACAGCGGCTGGCGTCACCTAAAACGAAATTAACTAAATAGAACGAGAAGAAAATAAACTAACTTGTTACAACTTAGGGTCGCACGACTTCTGATTGATCAATTGAGATAAAACTCTTTAGCTCATAGTACACTTTACCGCCCTGCGGGGGGTCGCAGGAGGACTTCGCTCATTACGTTTTCCATAAGACATTATAATGCAAATGCGTTATCAACATCGGAGCCTCGTTACGTGTAATTGGAAACCGAATCAAATTAAAATGCCTCGGTTGCGTTACGCGCCACTTCGCCCGCTCGGTCTGGAACACATCGTATGCAATTGATTTCCAGAGTAACGGAAAAGGTAGTATCTTTATCTAAAAGAGAAAAAGTGATATAATATTAAGTTTTATTGATAAAAACATGAAAAGAAACTGGCGCAGGCTGTCTTTACAGGAGCAAAGTCCACCGCGAATTGGCGGACATGTGCCGGCCCCTAGCGCAGACCGGTGTCGGTGCTCGGCGCACAGTGGCCACACGATCTGTTACGAGCGCTTGGCTTTACCCTTTTACGTTTCATACAACTTACTATTTGGTTGGGTAACTAAAGTTCGGTGCGTTGTTTGAAAGCTTTGTATGAATAACTGTCTGGATATTGTCTAAGTAGAATCTTGTTAGCCGCTGTCCACGACGTCAACAATACTTATTAAATTTATTCAGTTTATTTATGTTCATTCAAATGTAATTCATAAATGAAACGATTAACTCGATCCATGTATAATAAAACGCCAGATACAAAAAAATCCAAAGTAAAATAGTACCATAACGCTGCCGTGATTCGTCTGGTGTGTGTCGAGATCCGCGGTAGCTACCGGTGACGAGGCATTTCATCTTAGTCCTCAGGGCTGCCAACGCACCTGCATCATGATATCTCTACGAGGATGAACGTGGGCGTCACCACCGTCAGGTGAACTGTGTGCTAGTTTATCACTCTCAAAAAACCATACTGTTGTATTATGTTTACGTTCCGGTCATTAAATAGAGAAGCGAAAGCACGTGGCCGATGTTACGTGCAAATTCAATTTGGTTCCGTGGCGACTCGTTTGGAACAATTCGATTAGACGCGCAGTTGTGTTCCACGTGGCAGGAACCGGTTCACTCGCCGGGAATGGCTCAAAAACCTTAACTACATGCAGCAGCAACCCCGAGCACACGGACTCAACGACTACCATCAATACATCAATCGTCAAGCAAGTCACACCTTTCACAACGAGAAGCTTCAACCGCTCCTTTCGAAACCTTCGGGACATCAAATTTTGTGTGTATTGTATTATATATAGTGTATTTTAAGTTAGCATATTCAAGTTTAGTTACGAAGGTGTCACCTATGCAGGCAGATTGACTGTCACAGGACCTGACTCGTGCACCCTAGCTGCAGCCCACCTCCTGGGTATGTTTCATTCAAGATTATTATTGTGTAATATAAGAGTGGTGTAGCTATAATGAAACTAGTTTCTAGCAGCATCATGAATAGGTTGAGTGGTTGGGTGCTCGACCGGGAAGGACCTCGCCTTGGAGAATAGCAGCATGGCAGCTGCGTTTCGTATGGAGATTGTATCTAATGTGGAAATCCGGACGTTCATTCCTAGTCGCCAGGGCGGACAGCACGCGGGCATATTGTATTTGTGATGAGGATGGACGTAGATGTTATGGGTTGTAGTTATTATTTTGCATCAGGTAGAATGTGTGCTGTTTAGTTACCCTTAGTACTATATAAAGAGTCGCGTCTCGTGTTTAACCGACACGAGGCGCGCCGCCCTCATGTAATGTCAACATTACTTATGCTACGGACTGTCGCTTCTCGTTTCGTTCAAATTTCCGTTTCTTCCTGTTGTCTGTACTTGTTTCATATCCGAGGTGAGTGTATTGCATATTATATACGTGAAATAATGTTTCGTATCCGAGGTGTGTGTATTGCATTTTATATACATGAGATAATGTTTTGGTTCACATACTTGTACTTGAAAAGAAAATCAATGTCATGATGGATTGATATCAGTTGCGGAACTTTCCGAAGTCGGAGCGTGCAACACGACGGAGATGATTACCTGAAGAAGATTTAGTAACTCGTACGTTAAGGTATACAAGAATACTCAACTGAACGTTGAGATCGAGTGAATTTTTATATTTACCGGAGTGAGAGCTGGACGCTCACACTTCTCAGCGGCTTCAAATGTATACCGAATATGTAGAAATACACATGAGCGACTTTACGAGACTGCGGCCAGTACGAGCAGATGACGATCAATCCAATCATCACCACCCCAGCGCCGGTGTCCCTCAGGGATGTACTGTCTCGCCACTACTGTCCAATGTGTCCATAGAGCTCATAATTAGGATTATACTTGAAGACAGGACAGATGGCATCTCGAACGGCGGCTTGAAGATCTCCAACCTGCGATATGCATAAGATACTACTTTGTTCGCCACCAGTACCCAGCACATGCAGAAGATACTACTTTGTTGGCCACCAGTACCCAGCACATGCAAAAGATGGAACGCGTTTGCCTTCAGTTCGGACTTAAGGTAAATCGGAATAAAACAAAAATGATAATTGTAGACCGCATGAATAACTATTATCCTAAGTACTACACAAATAGCTAATTGTGATGTGATGTGATGCAATCATACATTTATCTGGGAGCCTTCAGTACGAACAACAGTGGATGGATCGACAAGAGGCGTATGGCAATTTCTAGGACTGCAATGGGCAAGTTGTGGAAAATATTGCGGAATCGCAACATATATAGAGCCACAAAAATATGGAGGAATTGCAACACATATAGAGCTACAAAAATATTGAGGAATCGCAACATATATAGAGCCACAAAAATATGGAGGAATTGCAACACATATAGAGCTACAAAAATATTGAGGAATCACAACATATATAGAGCCACAAAATATGGAGGAATCACCAACATATATACCAACATATATAGAGCCACCAAAATATGGAGGAATCGCAACATATATGAGCCACAAAATATGGAGGAATCGCAACATATAGAGCTACAAAATATGGAAGATCCACCAACATATATATAGAGCCACAAAATGGAGGAATCGCAACATACATAGAGCCACAAAATATGGAGGAATCAACATATATAGAGCCACAAAATATGAAGGAATCGCAACATATATATAGAGCCACAAAAATACGGAGGAATCGTAACATATATAGAGCCACAAAAATATGGAGGAATCGCAACATATATAGAGCCACAAAATATGGAGGAATCGCAACATATATAGAGCCACAAAATATGGAGGAATCGCAACATATATAGAGCTACAAAAATATGGAAGATCCGCAACATATATAGAGCCACAAAATATGGAAGATCCACCAACATATATACCAACATATATAGAGCCACAAAAATACGGAGGAATCGTAACATATATACAGCCACAAAATATGGAAGATCCGCAACATATATATAGAGCCACAAAATATGGAGGAATCGCAACATATATAGAGCCACAAAAATATGGAGGAATCGCAACATATATAGAGCTACAAAATATGGAGGAATCGCAACATATATAGAGCTACAAAAATATGGAAGATCCGCAACATATATAGAGCCACAAAATTACGGAGGAATCGCAACATATATGAGCCACAAAATATGGAGGAATCACCAACATATATACCAACATATATAGAGCCACAAAAATACGGAGGAATCGCCAACATATATACCAACATATATAGAGCCACAAAATATGGAGGAATCGCAACATATATAGAGCTACAAAAATATGGAAGATCCGCAACATATATAGAGCCACAAAAATACGGAGGAATCGTAACATATATAGAGCCACAAAAATATGGAGGAATCGCAACATATATAGAGCCACAAAAATATGGAGGAATTGCAACACATATAGAGCTACAAAAATATTGAGGAATCGCAACATATATAGAGCCACCAAAATATGGAGGAATCGCAACATATATAGAGTTACAAATATATGGAAGATCCGCAACATATATAGAGCCACAAAAATACGGAGGAATCGTAACATATATACAGCCACAAAATATGGAGGAATCACAATATATATAGAGCCACAAAATATGGAGGAATCATAACATATATAGAGCCACAAAATATGGAGGAATCACCAACATATATAGAGCTACAAAATATGGAAGATCCGGCAACATATATAGAACCACAAAAATACGGAGGAATCACCAACATATATAGAGCCACAAAAATATGGAGGAATCATAACATATATAGAGCCACAAAATATGGAGGAATCAACATATATATAGAGCTACAAAAATATGGAGGAATCATAACATATATAGAGCTACAAAAATATGGAAGATCCGCAACATATATATAGAGCCACAAAAATACGGAGGAATCGCAACATATAGAGCTACAAAATATGGAGAATCATAACATATATAGAACCACAAAAATATGGAGGAATCGCAACATATAGAGCCACAAAATGGAGGAATCGCAACATATATAGAACCACAAAAATATGGAGGAATCACCAACATATATATAGAGCTACAAAAATATGGAGGAATCACAATATATATAGAGCTACAAAAATATGGAGGAATCATAGCATATATAGAGCCACAAAATATGGAGAGGAATCATAGCATATATAGAGCTACAAAAATATGGAGGAATCATAACATATATAGAGGCCACAAAATATGGAGGAATCATAACATATATATAGAGCCACAAAATATGGAGGAATCACTTAACATATATAGAGCCACAAAATATGGAGGAATCATAACATATATAGAGCCACCAAAATATGGAGAATCATAACATATATAGAGCCACAAAATATGGAGGAATCGCAACATATATAGAGCTACAAAAATATGGAGGAATCGCAACATATATAGAGCCACAAAATATGGAGGAATCGCAACATATATATAGCCACAAAAATCCGGGTAGTACGGGCACTTGTATTCCCCATATTCTTGTACGCCGCAGTAACATGGACCCTGCGGGAAGTAGAAAAGAAGAAGATAGACGCCCTAGATATGTGGTGCTGGAGGAGAATCCCCGAAGTATCGTGGACTGCATTCTGTACCAACGAATCTATACTTCGAGTACTCGGCATCAAGCAGCGTTTATCATCTTTGGTACATTCTCGTAGCCTCACCTTTTTTGGTCACGTATGCCGCCGAGGGGAGGTGGCTATTAAACGACTTGTGGTCCAGGGAAAGGTTGAGTGCAACAGGCCATGAGGAAGATTGCCTATGAAGTGGACAGACCAGATAATAGCGGCAGTAAACGGCTCATCAACACTTCATGAATGCACGACGAAGGCGGCTATCAGAGAGTGGCGGCGAGTTGTGAAGCTTGCCACTAACACCTGAAGTTATGACGACGAACACTATGTCAAGAGTGATACCGACAAAGAAGAAGATCAAGTTATAAATTTGAGGTGCGTCTTATAGTCCGAAATATACGGTAGACAAAAAAAACTACTTAAAATGTTTTGTTTTTGTATTCTTTAGGATTTTGTTTTATTCACTGCATAGATGTGTTGTTTGTTGAACTGCTGACGTTGGCAGCACTGCTCGCAGATACCTTGGCATCCGGTGGCGAGACATTCAATATTATTTTGTCTTCGGTCGAGGGAAGTCGTCTATTGAGAATGCGGGCAAAAGCAATATAGGAATATTCAGTACAAGTGTTGTACCATTCGTAACGTGCGGGTCACTGACCCCAAGTGGAGATTGCTTGTCGAGTTAGTTAACATGTTTGCTGCCCTCGGCCGCACCGGTGCAGCAACAGCGTCGCTCGCTGCGGCGCCTCGGGGTCTTGCTTATTGCGGTTAATTGACTATTATATATATTTTATACATTTCTGTTTTGTATACCAACACATATACCAATACACATATACCAACACATATATCAACATATATACCAACACATATACCAACATATATACCGACACATATACCAACACATATATCAACACATATACCAACACATATACCAACACATATACCAACATATATACCAACAAAAATACCAACACATATACAAACACATATACCAAGACATATATCAACATATATACCAACATATATACCAACACATATACCAACACATATACCAACACATATATAAACATATATATCAACATATATACCAACACATATACCAACACATGTCCCAACACATACTAACACATATACCAACATATATACAAACACATACCAACACATATACCAACGTATATACAAACACATACCAACGCATATACCAACATATATACAAACACATATACCAACACATATACCAACACATATATCAACATATATACCAACATATATTCCAACTCTTATACCAACACATATACCAACACATACACAAACACATATACCAACACATATATTAACATATATACCAACACATATACCAACACATATACAAACACATATACCAACATATATACAAACACATATACCAACACATATATCAACACATATACCAACACATGTACCAACACATATACCAACACATATACCAACACATTTACAAACACATATACCAACACATATATCAACATATATACCAACACATATACCAACATATATACCAACACATACCAACACATACCAACACATACACCAACACATATACCAACATTTGCAGATTACATTCAATAGTACACCCTACTAGTTTACTGCACTAAAATACCATTAGCTGTGATTGTATTGGCGTGCAGGTTTCCTAAGTTGTCAGAATTGAAATTTACAATTTGGAATTTCAGATAAATCTAGGGATAGAGCTCGCAGGGTCGCTTGCCTCACTACTTGGTATCTGGATAAAATATTTTGAAAATATTATTTTGCGTATTTATTAATAACAAAATTTTAATAAAAACCCATAAATTAGATTCTATATTTAATATTTCACAAGTGCTGCAGCGCACGCTGGACGCGATGATGCGACTTTATTTTTTTGTTAATTTTTATTTATTTATTGAGAAAGATACACATCAATAATATTATTTTATATTTTACACTTATATTATAGTTTATGTTTACTAAATCCTAATCATTTGTCTTTAGGTGTATACAGAATTAGTATCTTGAAATCTACGAATCTAAAAACACTATATTCTTTAAATAATATTTTATTTAAAATTATAAATAAAATATGAAAATAAGAACAATGCTACAAGTTAGAAGAAGTGACCAATAACTTGAGAAGTGAATAAAGACTTTAACTAGATATTACATAGTGCTATAAGAAGTGACCAATAACTAGAGAAGTGAATAAAAACTTTAACTAGATATTACATAGTGCTATAAGAAGTGACCAATAACTTGAGAAGTGAATAAAGACTTTAACTAGATATTACATAGTGCTATAAGAAGTGACCAATAACTAGAGAAGTGAATAGAAACTTTAACTAGATATTACATAGTGCTATAAGAAGTGACCAATAACTTGAGAAGTGAATAAAGACTTTAACTAGATATTACATAGTGCTATAACTAGATATTACATATGCTATAAGAAGTGACCAATAACTTGAGAAGTGAATAGAAACTTAACTAGATATTACATAGTGCTATAAGAAGTGTCCAATAACTTGAGAAGTGAATAAAAACTTTAACTAGATATTACATAGTGCTATAAGAAGTGACCAATAACTTGAGAAGTGAATAAAATCTTTAACTAGATATTACATAGTGCTATAAGAAGTGACCAATAACTTGAGAAGTGAATAAAACTTTAACTAGATATTACATAGTGCTATAAGAAGTGTCCAATAACTTGAGAAGTGAATAAAAACTTTAACTAGATATTACATAGTGCTATAAGAAGTGACCACTAACTTGAGAAGTGAATAAAAACTTTAACTAGATATTACATAGTGCTATAAGAAGTGACCAATAACTTGAGAAGTGAATAAAGACTTTAACTAGATATTACATAGTGCTATAACTAGATATTACATAGTGCTATAACTACGGCAGTTACGGCTGCTTACTGACACCTATCATCTTCAATAATAAATCTTTTAAAACATGCAGTTGCGTTGTTAGTTTGTATATACATATGTGTGCGGGGAAGAACACACTGTGTTCTTCACGATGCGCCTATAGGATGTCTAAATAAATTTATAAAAATTCGTAGACGTATGAAGTCCGTTAATGCGCCGTGGCGTCGCATGGCGGACTGGACACATCTCTAGGATCTCTTTACGTCTGTTACTTAACTACTTTTCTTCAAACCTAGATAGATACATGCGACCCTGTTAACCAAAATTGTGATGTGTGTATGTAGTCTTTCTTCTTCCCGAAATCTGAATTATCTGATATTTTTCAGAATTAAATAATTCCACAAGTTTGCGTGTTAACACTATAAACTGTTTTGAACGAAAGAAGTAACGCGTGTGAGGATGAGGGTATGCTACTGAAACTCATTTCTACGAAACTCACGTCGTTGTATTTCATTAGGGATCGCATATTTTCCACAGGACTGTCTAGTCTGGCGGCGGCGGTGACGTCACTCATGTCACAGTGCTGGGTAACGACAGGTAAAGTGGTCTACTGGACCCTGGCGGTGCCGCGGACCAGGTCAGGAGTGACGTAAGGAGACACGGGCGGCGCTGCTGGCGATATTGCAGGAGCAGACGAGCATACGTAGTGATGTCTTGTATACAGACACTCACTACACATTATTTATTTTTCCCGACGTATCGCATGTACAACAAAGATTCAAGCTGAACTGAACTGATGCATTGTCTCACTCTAGGTCTTGTCACCTTTTCACCTGATCTCCGGATCCTTACCCACATCATATGAAATGCAGCAAATTACTATTTTACGACGTACATTGCAGTGAAGGAAAACATCGCGAAAAAACCTGCATGAGTACGAAATAAATTGAAACAAAGTCCGGCAATATGCAGAGAGCTCTCTAGACAGGAGGCATGGCCGACCCTTACATACTTTTACTTTACGCGAGTTTGCTGTCCTCCTCCGGTCGAGACGACCCATTTATGCTGCAGCCAGAAACCAGCTGAAGCGTGCCTCCATATCTGAACACAAATATTTGAAAACATTACAAATATTTTCTATTTAAAACGTCAGGTAATATCACGTAAATGTAAAATAATAAACAAGCTGTTTGTTAAATAGCTTTGTTAACCACTGTGTAGCTTTAAGCTCGTCGTGTTTGTGTGGAACACCAGTAGCCGCTGTTGATCTTGGGTAACATAACAAAGTGACGGCGGACAATAAACTCTTGTTTAACGTTCTCGTGAAAACGTATCAATTAATTTGAACGAACGCTAATAATATTTCTAAAAATGTTTACAGGAATGCTTCGTTAAATAATACGCAGCCTCCGGCGACTGAGGCGAGCTACGGAGTCACGGCTAGATGTGGCGACCGATCTGTCGTCTATACCTATTCGCCATCTTGTCTTTAGTTGAAGATCTGATGGCATGACCGGAGCTGCTTGCCACTTAGTTGCTGTATGTAATGTAATATTAAATTGTTCAATATGCCATATGTCCTTCTTTTTGTTGGGTGTGATGTATATACCAAAGAAATGTTTATTTTATTTCTTTCTTTCTTTTGTTCATGGTCACCACAGCTTGTCTCTTCTGCTCTACATCTATACTCAACTAACAGTCACCCCTTAGACTGTGAGGAATGACCCCTCAGCTACACGAAGCAGCTGGTCTAACACTGAAAGCCTAAGATAAATTGTAAGAAAAAGTGCATTATTTGAGGAATTGTTGGCAAGTTGTACAATAAATTGTATTTTAATTGTGTTCGCACTTAGTTTTATAATGAAAGACTTCTAGATTAGCGGGGTTCACGGAACCGCGGTACTTCCTGAGAGACTTCTAGTTTAGCGGGGTTCACGGAACCGCGGTACTTCCTGAAAGACTTCTTGTTTAGCGGTGTTCACGGAACCGCGGTACTTCCTGAAAGACTTCTAGTTTAGCGGGGTTCACGGAACCGTGGTACTTCTGGAAAGTCTTCTGATGTTACACTCGATCCCGAAAATTTCAAAGTAAAATTAACAATGCAATTTCCACATCGGTGTGCCTGGTGCTGCGAAGTTAAATAATACTAATCTATATGAGTTTCACAAACTGAAGGAACGCTCGTGGTCCTGGAATTATTGTATTCACTGCGGTTCTTATCATGTCTGCAAATTCCAGTTTATACACACGCAGGTACATAGGTACACAGGTACACAGGTAAACAGGTAGTTACATTTTATTTTACAAGCTTATTTGTCTATTTTACACAAATAAAGTATTGAAGCCGAGCAATGGTCCAGACTTTGTTTTGGTGTTTACTAATAGCAATATAGGAACATACTTATGTACATACAGGTTACAAATTAATCAACACGTGTTTATTAAATAAAAATCCTTAACCAGGTCATAGCTGGTCATGAAACTCCTCCAACCGGGCAATTTAGTATCGATGGGGAATCTTGTGTTTCCTACTACCATATTGAGTAAATGTGTAAAGGGCAATAAGTCTGCCAATAAACTTACGTGACTTAAATAAATGGCTGCTTCACAATCCGCCGCTTACGATATTTTTCAAACTTTTTTTCATAATCTAAGTCCATTTAATAAACAGCAATACCTAATTGGTTCCTGACAGAAAATTCATAAATAGGTTTCTGCAAGGCGAAGGTTACGAAAATGTAATTCGGCCGATGGTACTCTACGGATCGAAATGCTGACTAACGAAGGTGTCGACTTTAAAGTGATAGAATTTAATAAAGTTTAGGGGTTTTTTATTGAATTTCGGATTTTACTATCAACGCAGTTTCATCAATAAGTCTAAGGGATACAATAATTAAATAGCTAAGGGAGCTTTAATTCCTTATGTAGTGGGAGTATAGTTATATAGAAATAACATATAAATAAATACACTGTCGGCCAAAAGTTTAAGACCACCTTCATTAAAGTAGGAAAATAAAGTAAAACTCCAATAAAACATTAAATGTTTAATTAACCTGTTTAATCATCTAATAGAACATTGATTGACAAACAATATACTTTAAAAGCGTAAACAAATATTAGCAGTCCATGCAAAAAAAGGCTATAGTTAGCTAAACTGATTTTTCATCAAAAAATCCTCCTTTACATAATATGACTTTTTTTCACAAGTCTCGGCATACGGGCAATCAATTTGTTAATGGTGTCTTGTCATATATTGTTCCAAATTTCGCATAAAGGATTCCACATTTCTTCTCGCGAGCATGGGCCACGATGACGGACGTTCCTATCAAGCTCTTCCCACAAAAGTTCAATGGGATTGAGATCCGGGCTCTGAGGACGCCTAACCATGTTTTTTAACACCCCTTGTGCCTCTTTCTCTTCTAAATATCCTCTACATAATTTTGAGCTATGCTTTGGATTATTATCTTGTTGGAAAATGAATCCATCTCCAATTAATCGCAACCCGGAAGAAACGGAATTTTGTTCTAAAATGCTTTTATACTGTTCCTTTTTCAAAATTCCTTCAATTTTAATCAAATCGCCAGTTCCTTGGCAGCAACCCCAGACCATAATTGAGCCACCACGATGCTTGATTGTTGGGCCTACACAATCTGAAATCATCTTTTCTGGGGCACTGCGTCGAACGTAAATTCTACGTTTTGAACCGAAAAGTAGTAATAGTTCAGAATTGGATTCATCGGTCCAAAGCACTTTTTTAAAATCTTCTTCAGTCCAATCTCGATGTGCAAGAGCCCACTGTATCCATTTTTTCTTGTTTAGTGGCCTTAGCAGAGGTTTTTGACCGGCAACACGACCATACAACTTCGCATCTCTCAGTCACCGTTTACTGTAGTCAATGATAAAGGTTTTGCTTTCTTCAACGTGGATGTCTGGTGCTGTTAAGCGTCTATTTCGCTTGCTGGTAACAACAATGAAATTATCTTCACTAGACGTGGTAGCTCTCGGCGTTTACGGAGCGTGGACGATCTTGAAAACTCTCTGTCTCCATGTATCGACTTATTGTATTTACCATGAACACAAGTCTTCGATAACTTCAGTTGTGAAGCAATCTCACGTTCGGATTTGCGTTCATTATGTAAAACAACGATGGCAGAACGCACTTCACAGCTAATTTCTCGAGCTTTTTCCATTTTATGACTTCTTCACTGTAGAAACCACAAGTTTAGACTAATTGGGATTGTTTGTGAACAAACCTAAGTAAACTCGGGTAAAAATAAGTCAGAAACACGTATTTTCAGGAGCTAAATAGTCCTTATTATTGACCAATATGTAACAAAAGTAAAGTAATTAGTAATAAGGACATTATAAAAATATTATTACGACTCTACCACGTGGCTCTAGCGCAGCGTTTGTCGGATTTTGAAAGCAATAGATGTTTATTGGCCAATAACTTGAAAGTAAACAAAAGAATGACTTCTTTAAATATTCGATACTAACAATAGAATATGCAGATGTGCATTTCTTTTATTTCTCCTGTGGGATTTTATTACAGTTGATGGATAATTATGTTGTTTATGTGCGGCAGGTAATTTTGGCCAGCAGGGTATGTGTATAAGTGACCTTTCGGTATTGTATTGTGTATGTATTATATATAAGATATTTAAAGCGTGTAACCCATTTAAGGAAGATATAACAGATTTATCCAGAGTCCCATGTACTGCATTCCATATAAGGGATTGTTTATAACAAGACACTGAAAGGTGATCTTATAATGGAACACAGTTATATACCTATTAGTTATATATCATATAGCAAGTAAGTACTATACATTGGAAAGTTTAATTGATAAAAGAGTCAGTGTTAATTGAACTCAAAGGTGTTTCATTACGTACTTCGTCCCAACATCGCATTCAGTCAGAACATCACTCTCTGGAGATAACTATTGGTAAAAATGGAGATCACAAATCAACGCAAGTTTTAAGCGACAGTCTTTCAATTTGAAAACTTTGACTAATTTTGGTGTTCTTTTGCATAGAATATACATTTCATTAGAATATGGACAGTCAAAGAGAAAATAATTTGTTAGTCATTTACATGATATCCATTGTATTTATCATTATTATTGGGCGGAAAACTAACTGTGGGGCTGATCGGTTAATTATTGAAATCAAAGTATATGTACATCAAGTCCAAATAACCGAATGCAGAGTGCGCGTGTCTACTGGCGCGCGGCATGCCTCTGTGCACGCAGTGCCTCTAACTAATTCTCGGCTGGCCTGATCCCCGGTTTAGTGATCGTAAGGTGTTTAAGATAATATATATTTTCGAAGCTGTATCTCAAAGTAAGGCAGACGATTCGAATGCACACAACTATCTTAAACCTGCTTGTGGTCCGCGCGACACAGGAGTCAGTTGTCTGTCACTGAAATATTATCTCAGTGAAGATGTTTCTTTATATCCTTGTATCCATGGTTCCTACGAGAATTAGACTTTTTATTAATATTAACAATCGGATCAACAACTCTGATAAGTCTAAACTTTAGTGTTAGCAAATGTTTTTCGATATAATTCAATACAATATGTTGGAATGCTAATGTTGAAGAGAATTTTTCCTTAATTTAATTCATTATGTAAAGGTTCTGTTGTAGGGCAGTCTCTTCTGTATGTAAGTGGGTGGGTCTCCTGTCTAACTTCATTTCCTTGGCCATGAACTGATCATCATCAGCACAGCTTTCCGCAGCCCACTGCTGGATACAGGCACTGCCCACGGACTGCCACAGAGCACGATCCTGCACCACCTACACCCCTCGACTTCCCGCAAACCTGCACAAGTCGTCGCTCCGTCTAAAGCCTCTTCCTCACGAAAGGTTCACTCAGCGCTAAACTTCAGTCGATAACTTTTCTGTCTAACTTCAAAACATGTACAAATGATTGTTTCTCTTCGCCTCGTGAACTTGCAAAGTATGGAAATTGTTTCACTCTGAACGTCGGAACTTTTCGTTTTTAAGAATTATGCGGAGAGAACTTTGGTTTCTCTTTAACCTTTATGTTGTTGTTGGTGGGAATTAAGTTTTCTCTGTACACAATATAGTTGTGCCCACCCGCAGTCACCAACAGATCATTTGTTGTTCCGATAATTTGAATGATACAAAAAAAAATTACAGTACAGCAACGTTAATACTAACCTTATATGTTTGTACCCATAACTTATATGTTAACTGGTTCACAAGCACAGGCGAATGGCGGCTGGACCACGTTAAGTTTCGCACCCTAACCTATTACCCTATTGACGCTATATATTTATAGTTACTCAACTTATCAGAAGGAACAGATGGAAGCATTGCTTATCGTATATTTTTATTAAAACAGTGGTAAGGCTACGTTGCAGCTTTCTTTATGACACAGCAAGAATAGGTTGGCCCGACCGGGGTACCACGCGGGCCGGGGCAGAGATCGACCCTAACATTACATTGGGTCGACGGTAGCCCGGGGACGGCCAACACTTCGGTCTCCTTAACGACTACGAGTACAAGTAAAACACTCAAAACGTCGGAAATTAAAAAGTTAAAATCAAACGCGATAAAATTTGTAAAATTGGTTTTATTCCGTAATAACTAGAGTTTGCGGGATTTTAATTTAAAATCGAAAGTTAGAGCATTGATAATGTAACGTTTAGATAACAAACTTGGAACATAATCCGTTCGACCTAATTTACTTGGAAGCTCTGTAACGACATTAGACTAACGGAACTTTTGCGAATACCCGCCATATTGTTTTCCAACAGTTTGCTTCGAGATCCTTCGGAGACACTTGTATGAACTATTTTATCCTTCCCTTAATCTGTTACCTTAACAGATAATATATATATATATATATATATATATGGCAATCGTGCACATAATGGTGACACCCGGACTTAGTTCTACATACATAAGGAGTCAGGTTTGCGGTGGGTTGTGTGCAGAAGTTTAAAAAGTAAGTTTGAGATGAGTTTGGACCCGCTACCTCAAGACCAGAGATTGGCTTAGCGTAACGTTTCATTTGGAAAAGCATTTCCGAGTATCGATTTAGGTTTGATGATCTCAGACAACCAATTATAGTGAAGTTCGTCTCGATCATTTGGTTACATTGTCCGTAGTAAATTTTTGAATTTATAAAATGATATAAAATCGATTTCCCCTTAGTACTGTAGTTCGCTTACGATTCACAGACAGAATACAGTTTTCTTACAATTGTTACAGTTTTGACATTGATACACAAAGTCAGTTTATATTTGTTCTAAAAGAATCTCATGAACGCTTGTAGATATATATAATACGTACAGAATGGCGGCCAAGAGGAGTTAATGTAAACAAAACATAGACAATCCTATTTGTTCTGACTTACAGTCCGCGCGAGCGAAGTTCAATCTGTTGTGCATCTCGCTCTTACCATAAGTCAATGCCTTCTTTGTTTCTTTAGCACACGCGACACATTTTGAGCAGCCTCGGCCACTAACGCTTCAAAATGGGTTCATCAAACAGCGACACATCGCGGTCCGTGTACCGGCATCATGCAAAAATAAATACAAAACAAAAAACAAGGGCTTCATCGAGTTTTGTTAAATTTATTTTAAATTATGGACGTTTCGAGTATTGTATAGCGCTCATGGTCACCGAGGGCCACTGCTAACGTCCCTTTGAAAACATGGGTGTTATTAAACTAAACGCGATAAAATATATAATTTTTAGTTTTGTAAATATAAGAAATTAATATGCAAACTAGCATTATCTTCAAAAACAATGGCGGCGGTGAAATTGTTATACAAATTAAAAAATGTATAACTGAAAATGTAAACACAATTTTTTTATCATAGTAATGTAATAGTAATAGTAATAGTGATAGTGATAGTAATAGTAATAGTAATAGTAATAGTAATAGTGATAGTGATAGTAATAGTAATAGTAATACTAATAGTAATAGTAATAGTAATACTAATAGTAATAGTAATAGTGAACGTTATAGTAATAGTAATAGTAACATAGACACTAATGTGTAAAGAATGAGTTATCCCGCATGTCTAGACGCTAATGTAAAACCAATTTATAATAAAGTGAACAAAGTGGATCATGTTATATTGCTGCAGAAAATAGTATTTAATGTTAAAAAGGGCAATTTATTACGTTGGTTCTGTTCGTATGCGACAAAAACAACTCAAAAAGTTATAATTAATGTTTATGCATCAAACTTACAATATATACCAGGAGGTGTGCTCCAGGGTTCTATTTTTGTATAAATTTGTTTATCTTATACATTATAACACATATTAACACTTGCTTTCATTATGTAAACATTTTTCTTTATGCAGAAATATGTAAAAAACTAATAGTTTTTATGATTGCCGTAAACTACAAGATCCTAATCATTTAATCAATTTACAGCGCAGAAAATAAATGGCATCTTAGTTTACGTAAAAGTTGTAAATACAATATAAAACATACACATTACAAGTATTTCCTCTGAACTAATTTCAGCTTGAAAATGTAACATCAATTACAGATCAAGGGTTACTACTGAATGAAAAATTGCATTTTGATAACCTCATTGAATACATCATTCATAAAATTTTTAATTATAGAGTTTTGTAATGCGCTTGTGCATATATACCTGCCGGCCAAAAGTTTAAGACCACCTTACTTAAAGTAGGAAAATAAAGTAAAACTCCAATAAAATATTAAATATTTAATTAACCTGTTTAATCGTCTGATAGAACATTAATTGACAAGCAATATACTTTATAAG
The DNA here is from genome assembly GCA_029286865.1 of Teinopalpus imperialis. NCBI lineage: Eukaryota > Metazoa > Arthropoda > Insecta > Lepidoptera > Papilionidae > Teinopalpus > Teinopalpus imperialis. The sequence continues at coordinate 18,562,017 of JAGSMU010000022.1, read as the reverse complement.
CGTAAAGAAATATTAACAGTCCATGAAAAAAGGCTAGTTAGCAAAACTGATTTTTCTTCAAAAAATCCTCCTTTACATTTTATGACTATTTCCACAAGTCTTGACATACGGGCAATGAAATTGTTGATGGTGTCTTGTGATATATTGTTCCAAATTTCGTTTTAAGCATTCCACATTTCTTCTCGCGAAGATGGGCCACGATTACGGACGTTCCTATCAAGCTCTTCCCACAAAAGTTCAATGGGATTGAGATCCGAGCTCTGAGGAGGCCAAACCATGTTTTTTAACACCCCTTATGCCTCTTTCTCTTCTAAATATCCTCTTCATAATTTTGAGCTATGCTTTGGACCATTGTCTTGTTAGAAATGAGTCCATCTCCAATTAATCGCAACCCGGAAGAAACGGCATTTTGTTCTAAAAGGTTTTTGTACTCCTTTTTCAAAATTCCTTCAATTTTAATCAAACCAGTTCCTGGCTAGAGAAGCAACCCCAGACCATAATTGAGCTACCACGATGCTTGATTGTTTGGACTACACAATCTGACATCATCTTTTCTTGGGTACTGCGTCGAACGTAAATTCTACGTTTTGAACCGAATAGTTCAAACTTGGATTAATTGGTCCCAAGCACATTTTAAAATCTTCTTCAGTCCAATATCGATGGGCAAGAGCATCTGCATCCGTTTTTTCTTGTTTTGCGACCATACAACTTCGCATCTCTCAGTCGCCGTTTTACTGTAGTCAGTGATAAAGGTTTAACTCGGGTTTTGTTTAATTCAACGAGGAATTCTGGTGCTATCTGCGTGCATCTATTTCGCTTGCTGGTAACAACAATGAAATTATCTTCCCTAGACGTGGTAGCTCTCGGCGTTTCGGAGCGTGGACGATCTTGAAAACTCTCTGTCTCCATGTATCGACTTATTGTATTTACCATGAACACAAGTCTCCGATAACTGCAGTTGTGCTCACGTTCGGATTTACCTTCATTATGTAAAACAACGATGGCAGAACGCACTTCACTGCTAATTTCTCGAGCTTTTCCCATTTTATGACGTCTTCACTGTAGAAACCACAAGTTTAGACTAATTGAGATTGTTTGTGAACAAACCTAAGTAAACTCGGGTAATAATAAGTCAGAAACACGTGTTTTCAGGAGCTAAATAATCATAATTATTGACCAATACGTAACAAAAGCAAAGTAATTAGTAATGAGGATATTATAGAGATATTATGACGACTCTACCACCTGGCCCTAGCGCAGCGTTTGACGGTGTTGGAAAACAATAGATGTTTATTGTCCAATAACTTGAAAGTAAACAAAACAATGATTTCTTTAAATATTCGATACTAACAATAGAATATGCAGATGTGCATTTCTTTTATTTATCCTATGAGATTTTATTACCAATTGCAATAATCGAATTAATGCATAATTATGTTGTTTATGTGCAGTCTTAAACTTTTGGCTTATACTTTTAACATGTCCATTTGCTTTCTCAATCTTAAGCAACAAAATCCAAACATAGAAACAAAATATAAAAACCGTCTCTGCATATGCTCTGAGTGTTTAAATCTTTTTTCGAACTAACCTACCACGGGATCCGTATTTAGGTTAGGTAATATTACTAGTAATACTTGAAATAAAAGTATTAATAGTACTTTGTTTTTATATATTTTGTTATTTTAGTGTTGCCCGGCGATCATAGTACGTGACATCCGATAGGTAATCAGTCACTACCAGTAAACATATATTGGAGATGTTAATTGCAATCCGCCACTCTACTTACTGCTCGGAAAACAGAGCTAATGCATATGTAAATGACTATTTTACGGATATGGGCGTTTTGTGATTATCTCATGTCAATGCACACGAACCTACAGTTTTATAACGTAAGACAAATATGTTGGTGGCCAACGCCACAGTACAGCAGACGGTACGACCGCGGCCCGCGACGGCTACATCCGTCTTCAGCAAACACGCACCGGGACTGGGACTGAGATGGAATGTCTCGTTACCTGTAATTGGGTCTCCGAGCCACTGTTAAGAATACCATCACTAATTGAGGTAAACATCGTAAAAAAATCACTTACGTGGTCTTTCCCAAACGGCCGGACGGACGGCCCCACGCTGTCCAGTGTCACATTAAGTTTTTTACAAGACGTGACGAGGGGTTGCCGACCCCGGCCGCCGGTACTGACGGGCGAATTGTTTTATATTAAACTAGGGAGACGAGCAAGTATGCCACACCTACCTCACAGCTGCAGTGTGGCTTCAATGCGTCAAAAAACGATCGTTGTAAAATTCACATTCATTGAAATAATTTTGTTCAAACTGTCAGCCGACATAGTTCAAAAGATTAACAAGTTAAAATGGCAAGTAGCCGACCATATAGTTTGTTGAACCGATAACCGACGGGGAAGCAAAGTTCTTGTGTGGCAGTCCGGGTCTGGCAGTCACAGTGCAGGAGCAGCCTCCACCGGGCGGAGTGACGAGGGACAAGCGGCTGCAAGCTTGCGGGAAGGCGCTCGCTTTTAATTTCAGGGTCCGCGAGTGACCGGCTGCGACCCCCGGTGCTGGTGCCGACGTCGATGAACATTGCTTATTGCACTTTGAAGTGCTGATTTAGCACGTGGGCCGCGGACAACCCAGTGAGCACGTCTAACTAATGTAACATTTCCACTAGGACTGCGCTCCAACTTTAACATCCTCTCGAGACAGGAGGACTAAGCCCAGCAGTGGGATATATATCATATAGGGTATTATTATTATTATTTATTTGTGTAAGTTTTTATTTATTTATGTATATAAATAAGTAGCCAACACGCAGCATGTCAGTATATAGTTGATGATCCAGTCCTTCAAAGGTGTCGTGACAAATGGTGGCGAAAGAGGGTGGACTGGCGGCACGCACTCGTGACAAGCCTGTCGTGGAAGCTCATGAACAGTGATAATAAGCAGCTGATGATGACAGGCTATTAAAGAAATAACGTTTAGGCAGGAAGTGCTCAGAAAGGCGCGTGGTGCGTGCGGTCTTCAGCGTTAGGTCGGCAATCAAACTCTTTCCATTTATTTTTTTATTTTATATTCCACTGATACAGAAGTGACATCTTATTTGCTTAAATTTTTCGAGTCAAACCCGGGTGATTTCTACCAACGAGATATTGAAAATCTTGTTGAAGGTTGGTAGAAAGTTGTAAACAATATTATAAATTAAAAAAATTGTTAAATTGTTTTATAATAAACCCTGGAAAGAACTTAGATGCCAATAAACACCAGCGCGCCCGTACGTATAAATGTACTGGAATGTTGTTTTTTTTAATTTAACTTGTTTCTACATACATTTATTTAATGACCACGCGATGCGCGCTTTTTTAGTTTCTTATAACTATAAAAAATATTTCAATGCAGCCCGCCACCACTACTGATGATAACCCTCCCCCACAGACCACCACAACCATGTGCCCAACTAACCTGCATCAAAACATGGGTTCCACATGGTTTATCAGCTCTACGAGCTACCTGGTCATCCTGTTGCCACGTCAGCTTTCTCTGCTTTTGAGCAATGTGGCCCCCCACTCGCTCCACTGTGGATATTCAATGAGTAAGTGGAATGCTTAACATATGGTAATAACCAAATATTAAGCATTCCAGGTCTGGATGTGTTGTGTGACATGCACACACGTGGCTTGGACATTGCATCTCAACCTTCCTCCGATCTCATTGCCAATGTCCATCGGACAGGAAGGGAACGACAAGTGAGCCAGCGCCGCTGATTGACCTGTCGTCTGGTACGCCTCCCTGCTGCTCACAGACCTTCGCGACGTTACGGAGGGAGCGCTGTTAGGACACCGCCACAGATTTTATACTATAGACTTTTTTTTTATTTTAAATTTAAGACTATACCAATGATCTACAGTTATGAAATCAGAAGAAAACATTAACTTTGTAGGGATATATTATAAATGTTTCCTAATGTTAAATTTAAGTATTGTATTGAATGCGCGCCGCGCGAGGCGAAACGTTTTCGCATAGCAATAAGCTGCTAGGGCGCAGTCGGGAACCCTCGGCTGAGCTCGGTTTCGCCGCGCTCGCCAGTCGATTTGACGTTCTGACACCGGGAGGCTGCGCGCACTTCGACTGCTCGACCCTTTGTTCTCGCGCCACGCCACATAAACAACATAATTAAACAAGTGTGTTATCAACCAGATCCCCGCGAGTCAGAGCGATATCTTGTACGACCGACCCTGCCGGCCAAAAGTTTAAGATGCACATAAACAACATCATTAAACAAGTGTGTTATCAACCAGATCCCCGCGAGTCAGAGCGATATCTTGTACGACCGACCCTGCCGGCCAAAAGTTTAAGACGCACATAAACAACATCATTATCCATCAATTGTAATAAAACCCTTTAGGATAAATAAAAGAAATGCATCTGCATATTCTATTGTTAGTATCGAATATTTAAAGAAGTCATTCTTATGTTTACTTTCAAGTTATTGGACAACCAACATCTATTGTTTTCAAACACCGACAAACACTGCGCTAGAGCCAGGTGGTAGAGTCGTAATAATATTTTTATAATTACTTTGCTTTTGTTACATATTGGTCAATAATAAGAATTATTTAGCTCCTGAAAATACGTTTTTCTGACTTATTATTACCCGAGTTTACTTGGGTTTGTTCACAAACAATCTCATTAAGTCTAAACTTGTGGTTCCTATAGTGAAGACGTCATAAAATGGGAAAAGTTCGGAACCACCTTAATTAAAGTAGGAAAATAAAGTAAAACTCCAATAAAACATTAAATGTTTAATTTACCTGTTTAATCATCTAATAGAACATTGATTGACAAACAATATACTTTAAAAGCGTAAAGAAATATTAACAGTCCATGCAAAAAAGGCTATAGTTAGCTAAACTGATTTTTCATCAAAAAACCTCCTTTACATTTTATGACTTTTTTCACAAGTCTCGGCATAGGGGCAATCAATTTGTAAATGGTGTCTTATGTTATAATGTTCTAAATTTGGCATAAAGCATTCCAATCTCATGTTCGGATTGCCTTCATTATGTAAAACAACGATGGCAGAACGCACTTCACTGCTAATTTCTTGAGCATTTCTATGGTGTCCAGCTGCCAGAGTACGGCTGGCTCTATGATATATTGTGGCAGAAATACACGGGACTATGTTACATCGCGACAGAAGGGAAATACTGGCGAACACCTGGCGCCCACGTTTCTACATTAGTACCGACATTAGTTTACACTTCGGGCCCAGCTGCTCACTTCACTGCCACTAAGCGAAGCGTTTTATCGACAAAGGATAATTTTGTCAACAAAATATTTAAAAGCTTTACAAATATGCCATCTTGCTGCTTGTTTCTACTTGCAGTTTCAATGGGACGGCGCGGTCGGTGCGACACCCTCCCAGTCCACCACAAATAAATTGTAACTTATAATTTAATTGATGCCCGCACCGGGGATCGAACTCACGCTCTCTTTACTCGCATGTCGTGTATTAAAAACGCGTACACTCAGGGCTACCACGGCTCCTCAATACTCAGTACGCGTAAATACTTAGGTCCAATGGGCCACCAGGCGCACCACTAGGCGGTCGGCACCGGTTGCGAAGTGTTGCTATTACGGTCGACAATTGTTCTCCAAGTGCAACTATAAATCGTCGAGCGCCAAATGTCGCCAAGTAGGGGCCGTTTTGTTATTGTATTGAGGGTGACCAACGACCCCGCATCAGTGATTGCCCCTGGCCCCACATTCGTCCTCGATAAGGATAAGAAACGTAGTCACCCTGAGTACTAAAATCCATGTGCGGTTCCCTAGGCTCCCTGGGACCTGTGACGTCATCGCATGTCCATCGCCTGCTCCTTTACAATAAATTGCCAGAGAAGTTCAAGTTCTACGAGACACGACATGATTACGAAACCAGTTGTGTTGTTTTATATTTTGCTTCGGATTCACGAAGACACGTCGCCTGGAGTTTCCAGCCATGTAACGTGCTGGTATTTTTGATTAATTAAACACATATAATTAATTTTGTTATAATTTAAGAAAGCTAAAATTATAAAAACTCAAAATACTCTTATCTAAGGATAAAACTTAGTTTAGTTTAGTTTATTTAAATTATTAATTATTATTTAACATTGTATAAGTAGTTCATTTTCTCTTAATGTTAAGTTATCGTACAACTAGTTTTAATGAGCACGATGTAACTACCTGTGGGTGGAATTATGTGTATTTAGCAACCTATGGACATGTTTTTATTTAACATTGTATTAGTCGTTCATTTTCTCTTAATGTTAAGTTATCGTACAACTAGTTTTAATTAGCACGATGTAACTACCTGTGGGTGGAATTATGTGTATTTAGCAACCTATGGACATGTTTTTATTTAACATTGTATTAGTCGTTCATTTTCTCTTAATGTTAAGTTATCGTACAACTAGTTTTAATTAGCACGATGTAACTACCTGTGGGTGGAATTATGTGTATTTAGCAACCTATGGACATGTTTTTATTTAACATTGTATTAGTCGTTCATTTTCTCTTAATGTTAAGTTATCGTACAACTAGTTTTAATTAGCACGATGTAACTACCTGTGGGTGGAATTATGTGTTTTTAGCAACCGATGGACATTTTTTTCGACTAATAAAGTTAAATGTAATACTGTTTGTGGTTGTATTAAAATAAAAAAAATTAAAAAATTGGTGATTGTCAAATGAGCACACGGTTCATCTGGTGTTAAGTGAGCCATGGGACCTTCGTCCATCACAAAAACATCCAAGATTAGGAGGACTGAAGTGGAATGCTGGATGACATCACCTGCCTTTACGTAGCATTGCACTCGCCGGCACACAACAGCGTTATGTTTCACGTTGGTGTTCTGCGAGGGTGTGATCTTTCCGCGGTCAAGTGGACCCATGCATATTTAAGCTATAAAAAAGCTACAGCGTGCCTCCACCACTGCTTCAAACTAAGCTCTCCGTACTCCTACCAACAACGCTCTTTACCGCTCCTTCGCCATACCTCACCTGGCGCAGGGGTTGTGTCTTTCTGGCCACTGCACTTGTACTGACGGTTGCCAAATGTGACTTACAACGTGTACGGCTATTATGTTTGTATGTGTGTGTGCGTGTGTATTGAATTTCTTACAAAGCCAACCAACTTTAGCTTTAAATTATGAATAAATAAATTAAAATGGTGCGGTTATATAACTGTGTTGGTGTAGAGAACTTTAATCTCGGACCCTTTACAATATGAAGCGAAAGCTAATTATGTGCGCCAGCCTTATATCTAAAGGGTGAATGTTTGTTGTATTAACAAGAGGTATATTTTAAATAGGATCGTAACACGCACACGTTCAAGTGTGAAACTGAAGTAATTAATATAAAAACAACAGTGTTGTGTACATAGAACATATAGAACATACTGATGCTGAAGAGGATCATTTTGTTTCATTTATTTGTTAAATGTACGCGTTTTATTGATCAAATATTTATAGTCGATGAAACGACTGTCACTGTCACGTGAAATTAAATGTTGTTCATTGGTAAACGCGTCACTTGTGAACAACATCACAGGTTTCGTAATTAGCACAGTATCCAAATAATCATAATAATCCGAATAATCATAATAATCCGAATAATCATAATAATTCTAATAATCCGAATTAACTTAATATAGAAAGAAAAATTGGAAAAGTAGGCCCGAAAATTAGCAAATACGGGAAAAACTGAAAGTTATTTTTTCTCTGAGATTATATAGTATGGACGATTTGATGGATCTGTAATTTTCAAAAATTCAAATTTATTGTCATTTGGTCAAGACGCCTGTGGGGTCAGCTAGGTTAAGTTAATACGGTTAGAATGAACAAAGTTGTGCTGAAACTGACCGAGGAACTTCGATCTGCTATCTATATAATATATATAATATCTACTGAATCATATCAACTAAGCAAGATGTATTATAGTTCTTTATGCATGTGTATTTAACAACAGTAACACCACGTTGAAGTTTGTTTCTAGCTACGACATGCGGGTTTAGCATGAGTGGGGAGCACCACGCCCCACAGAACCTCAGTGATAACTATAGGTATAACTATAGCGATAACTATAGCGATAACTATAGGTATAACTATAGCGATAACTATTGCAATAACTATAGGTATAACTATAGCGATAACTATTGCAATAACTATAGGTATAACTATAGCGATAACTATTGCAATAACTATAGATATAACTATAGCGATAACTATTGCAATAACTATAGGTATAACTATAGCGATAACTATTGCAATAACTATAGGTATAACTATAGCGATAACTATTGCAATAACTATAGGTATAACTATAGCGATAACTATAGGTATAACTATAGGTATAACTATAGCGATAACTATAGGTATAACTATAGCGATAACTATAGCGATAACTATAGGTATAACTATAGCGATAACTATAGGTATAACTATAGCGATAACTATAGGTATAACTATAGGTATAACTATAGGTATAACTATAGCGATAACTATAGGTATAACTATAGCGATAACTATAGGTATAACTATAGCGATAACTATAGGTATAACTATAGCGATAACTATAGGTATAACTATAGCGATAACTATAGGTATAACTATAGCGATAACTATAGCGATAACTATAGGTATAACTATAGCGATAACTGTAGGTATAACTATAGTATAACTATAGCGATAACTAGGTATAACTATAAGCGATAACTATAGCGATAACTAAAGGTATAACTATATAGCGATAACTGTAGGTATAACTATAGGTATAATCCATAGCGATAACTATAGGGTATAACTATAGCGATAACTATAGGTATAACTATAGGTATAACTATAGCGATAACTATAGGTATAACTATAGCGATAACTATAGGTATAACTATAGCGATAACTATAGGTATAACTATAGCGATAACTATAGGTATAACTATAGCGATAACTATAGGTATAACTATAGGTATAACTATAGCGATAACTATAGGTATAACTATAGCGATAACTATAGGTATAACTATAGCGATAACTATAGGTATAACTATAGCGATAACTATAAAGGATAACTATTGCAATAACTATAGGCATAACTATAGCGATAACTAGGTATAACTATAGCGATAACTATAGTATAACTATAGGTATAGCTATAGGTATAACTATATAGCGATAACTATTGCACAACTATAGGTATAATATAGGTATAACTATATAGGTATAACTATAAAGGATAACTATAGGTATAACTATAGGTATAACTATGTGATAACTATAGGTATAGCTATAGCGATAACTATAGGTATATAACTATAGGTATAACCATAGCGATAACTATAGTATAACTATAGGTATAACTATAACGATAACTATAGGTATAACTATAAGCGATAACTATAGGCATAACTATAGGCATAACTATAGCGATAACTATTGCAATAACTATAGGTATAACTATAGGTATAACTATAGCGATAACTATTGCAATAACTATAGGTATAACTATAGCGATAACTATAGGTATAACTATAGGTATAACTATAGCGATAACTATTGCAATAACTATAGGTATAACTATAGCGATAACTATAGGTATAACTATAGGTATAACTATAGCGATAACTATAGGTATAACTATAGCGATAACTATAGGTATAACTATAGCGATAACTATTGCAATAACTATAGGTATAACTATAGCGATAACTATTGCAATAACTATAGGTATAATATAGCGATAACTATAGCGATAACTATAGGTATAACTATAGGTATAACTATAGCGATAACTATAGCAATAACTATAGGTATAACTATAGCGATAACTATAGGTATAACTATAGGTATAACTATAGCGATAACTATAGGTATAACTATAGCGATAACTATTGCAATAACTATAGGTATAACTATAGCGATAACTATTGCAATAACTATAGGTATAACTATAGCGATAACTATAGGTATAACTATAGGTATAACTATAGCGATAACTATAGGTATAACTATAGCGATAACTATAGGTATAACTATAGCGATAACTATAGCTATAACTATAGGTATAACTATAGCGATAACTATAGGTATAACTATAGCGATAACTATAGGTATAACTATAGCGATAACTATAGGTATAACTATAGGTATAACTATAGCGATAACTATAGGTATAACTATAGCGATAACTATAGGTATAACTATAGGTATAACTATAGCGATAACTATAGGTATAACTATAGCGATAACTATAGGTATAACTATAGCGATAACTATTGCAATAACTATAGGTATAACCATAGGTATAACTATAGGCATAACCATAGCGATAACTATTGCAATAACTATAGGTATAACTATAAAGGATAACTATAGGTATAACTATAGGTATAACCATAGCGATAACTATAGGTATAACTATAGCGATAACTATAGGTATAACTATAGGTATAACTATAGCGATAACTATTGCAATAACTATAGGTATAACTATAGCGATAACCGTTCTCAGATTTCAATGAGATGGTTGATGACAATAGACGAATGGTAGGTCCGACCTTCGCAGACCGTACGTACGTACCCTACGCCGCTAGGCTATTGAAATTTCAAAGTAATCTGCTCATACAAAAAATATTTCGGTTGCAAAACAATTTTTCTATGAGAGTGAATATAAATACAATTCAGTAAATTTATTCAATAACTATGTAAATCTGAGATTACAGGCAATCTGCGGTTCCCGCCGACCCGCAACTCGCGACTGCTGGCCGGGATCGAGAATGCGACACAGGACTATTTGAATACGAATCCTTTGGAACAAGGCACTTAGCTTTGTGCGTTAATAATAAATTGTATTTGATATCTATGAACCTTTTGATTTTGATATATATATATATATATATATATATATATATATATATATATATATATATATATACATATATATATATATATATATATATATATATATATATATATATATATATACATATATATATATATATATATATATATGCTCGGTTAATCACCATTCCATGGGATTTTATCTTAGATAAATATATCCCGATATATTACATTTTATTGTGAAAGTGTCAACAACAAAGTCTAACAAATAAAAGAAAATAAATAAACAAATAGAAGAAATGAGAATCAAAGAAATGTCAAGTCTGCTAGTCCGCAGTGGAACCGCTCCAACAACTTCATAGATAAGAGGCTTCTGTCCAACAGAATGGGGGATTCATATATAAAAGCTAATACTTTCCTGAGCAGGCGCCTGCTGCAGACGAGCGGGCCAGACGGATAGAGAGCCAACACACGAACGCTGTAGGACAAAATTGTATTAAATTTTGTCCTTTCGGATACAGATAAAGAAGCGCAGACCGTATTCTAAAGCACTATCAATCGCAATCGGTGCGGAGGGCCGTAGCCTCCTTCTGCGAGGAGGCTGCCGAGCGGGATAGAGAGAGGACCGATCCTGCTCGGAGACGGGGCCGACGCGGCGCTCGTGCGCTCGTCACGGCCCTCCAATCGGTGTTCCCTACCGTAACCTACTACCCTCCCTAACCGTCCTATGGGTCGCTGTCGATCGGTGTAGGGACTCCGACCATCCAGTATTAGCGACCCCGAGGAGGACGACGGCACGAAGTGGGACCGTGTCGTCGTGATAGTTCCGCGAGGGTTCTGGGGATGTGATTTTCATGCACGCCCTCATGACGGGCTATCCTAGCGAACGCAGGGGGGTTGTGATTGCCCGATCCCGCGACCCCCCAGCAGCGCTAGTGGCGAACACCGTGGGGTGCGAGTCCGACATAACCCGTCCTCGCCCCCTGGAGGTCGGGTATGCGTTTACACACGCTAAAAAAGCTGCTGCGGTATGGCCAGCTCGACCGGGGAACGACCATATCCTCACAGAGTATAGCGTCAAATAGCAGCATAAAGGTGCTGTTTCGTATTCCAATAGGAATCGGGAGACCCCATGAAAGGTTACGACGAGAGTATTATAATCTTTGTCGAGGGTGGATGTCGACCTCACACCTAATTATATAATGACACATCACGTCCGATGGGCGAGTATTTTAAATGATCGCTTATCTGCATATGAATTCTATCCAGCTCAACCCCACCAACAACATCCCCAGGGGGAGATTCGCATCCGGTTGGACTACATTGACACAATTTCCATGGAAGTACCTCCCTGCCTGTACCTGCCGCAGTATGCTCGTTTGTCACCTCTCGTATTATTAAAATAATTAAGTATTTGCTAACACATGTCCCAATATGCAGTAAAAATGTTTGATACCACAACAAAGCCGGCGCCACGACGTGCCCGTATACTTATGCCGGACAAGTAAATCCTGCTGGATTATACTTTCATTAAAACACGATTTTTCTGTTTGTTTATGTTGACCGAAGCTTTATATATTTATTTTTCACTAAAACACTATCCCTGCTGGAGAAGCCCAATGCGATACATTTATATAAATTCATAATTAAATAAATATTCTAAATAATAAATATTCACAAAGCCAAGCACCTTGTTTGTATATACTCGTGTAACATGTAACACACAGTGTATTCCTAGTCAACTATTGAAGGTTTAAAAAGCAGACAGTTAAGATACATGGGACGCCTGCAATGTTCCTTACTGTAACTTATTTTAAAGACAATCAGATTCTTTTGTACGAGCTAAAGAGTGCACGCCGGCTAGATTCTGTTGATGTTGATGCTGTTAGCCTATGCGGCTCTTACAGCTTCATCAGACACAGGGCTCACGGAACTGAGGGGTCCGTAAGTACTGAAGGGTCCGTGAGACTGAAGGGTCCGTGAGAGTGCGCGCCGTCAAGCGCGAGCTGAACTGAATACCAATGTCGTGTTTCAATTCACTCAATAACTATTGCCGAGTACAGTCTATTGCGCAGTCTTATGCTGTATCGCTATATTTTCACTTATACAATTATCGTGGTAAATATTTAAATTTTGTGTCATTTTTGCTTTCTAATATTTCGCTATTATATTTCTTCCTTGTGTGCATGCGTAGCTAACAGTGACTGAGCTAAGTAACCGCGGTCCGCACGCTCCCCCACGCGCGGTGGATCAATTGGTTTCAGTAAATGTATTCAATAACTGTGAACTGTCAAGCGTCAATAGGCTAATGGCTTAGAATGCGGTCTGCTTAACGGTAAAGTCAAGGTCGTAGCTTGGAGTCCCGCGTGCGGCTGCACCAGTGCGGCTTGCTCTTATTTTAAATGCATCGGTTGACGAGACTAATGTCTCCAGTAGACCAGTTTGTATTTAAAAATTGTAGTCATTGATAAGTTCGTGGCTTCATGAGTCCTTTGCACCCATTTCAACCGGGGTGATGTCTTGAGGGTCCGATCAGATGACATCAACAGGATATATATCCACGCACCAGAGCACCTCGTAACAAATCCTTAGTTTATCGACTTCATCTGTTATCTATATAGTATACATATTTATATATATCTATATAGTATTTATATTAGAACTATTAGTAATTTAGCATTTTTTTATGTAATAGAATAGAATATAAAGACAAGGAGACATTTTTTATTATAATTAGTAATAATGTGAAAAAACTTTGTATGATCAGATAATTTAAGTTTAAATTTTAAGCATTGGAAAACACAGTTGTTCCATTGGAAAACAGTTTGATGGCAACACAAACACAACGAAATAAATTTCTTATTGCTTTACTAGAACACTTAACTTTTACTACTGACTAACCTCCACTGTACACTTCCTGATAATTCATAGTTTAATAATTTAACTTAATCATAATGGCTGAAATACTAAATGGCTAATACCTATGTAGTAAAATAAAGGAATTTACTATTTTATTTAATTAATTTATATGATTATATGATAACGTTAACGCGTGTTCCGAGCAGACGCTCGCTTCCAATCTTACGAACGGTAACTCGTCGGAATATAAATACAGGCTGTGGACAAAGATAGGGAATGTGTCCCTATCTTTGTCCACAGCCGGTGTTTAGTTCACATCGTAAAGTTTACAATAAAAGTCGCTTTCATTAATTATTTTTTCGCAAGTATCCCATCGTTTGATTGCAATAATTAAGGCCATGCGGTGGCGGCGGCGGTGGCGGCGGCGGCGGCGCCGTGTGTGCTCGTTGCTCGCACCTCATGTTGTAAACGAACGCTTGGCAACGATCCTCGTCATCGTCACCACAGGCCTTAGTCCACAGAGCGCAGGCCTCCACACAGCTCGACCCTGAGCCTGCAGCGACTTACCGCAAGGTGGTCGCTCCATCCACGCAGAAGGATATACTAGATGACTAATACATTTTATTATAATTATATTTCAGTTAAATAATTATGTTTGTGTGATTAGGTAAGGTAACATCCCGGGACGGTGTTTGCGCAAATTATTTGAGAAACGATCGCGTACCGTGACGTATTTTCACTTAACAATTCGTTTGCCACTTCTTACTTCATACAGAACACGTTCTTCACGGAAGCTGTAACTAGTATGTCATTCATTTTATTAATCTCATCACACAAATTGAAAGAATAACATTTTAATTCCACCCTAGTTGTTTATTGAACCACTGGTCGGATGGATCTGAAGCGGTCATATTAAAAAAATATATTGATAAAATGATTACGAGAATCATTATAATTCTAATATCTCTTTATTAATATCTGAAGATTAGAACAGTTATTTTATTTTTGTAGAATAAAAAAACTTAATCGTGACTCACGGTTAGAGTTGGTTGTGGAGTCACTGGGGCCGGGAGTCTGTTGCTTTGGTATAGTTGAAGGATCTGTCGTGTCCTCGACACTACATTCGACCCTTCCTCCGATCTTAGTGCACACTCCACTGCAGGCGCTAGGCAAGGGAACGACGAGTGAGAGCTTCTGTTTTTCACCAAATGCTTACGGCACTATGATATATTCTGCGCAGTCGATGTGATCTGGAGATAAGCGGCAGACGCCGGGCGGTAGGCACATTACAGACGAGGAGCAGGGGACCTCGGGGCTATGAACGTAAGTAATTAGGTTTGCGATCGTCTGGATATTCACAAATCGATGAACGTCAACAACGTAAAGGTTAGGCAGCGGTCTGCGTTCTACTCTTATCGTGAATATCTTATCATGATCTCAAGCGTCAGGCTCGGCTGGAACGGTTTACCGATATTTAACTAATGTTTATATTCATTGTTCATTATTCATATTATTATAGTTTGTTTAAATTTCATTATTATATATGTCAGTTTGTTCGATAACTTGTTGCCTTTTTGTACAGACAGTCCTCTCTTGTTGTTAACCTAACGCTACCTAGAGAATTGTGAAGAGACCGAAAATCTTATCGGTCAGGGCTACACGGTGGATGCATCAACACTTGCCAACCAAGCTCAATATTTGCTGAGTGGCAACGACGTGTGTGGTCTGGCGTTGTCATAAAAACCACACCCTTTCTGTTCATCAATTTCGGCTGTTTTTTCTCTATTTCTTGCTTGAGTCTCACCAGCTGTTGGAGGTAGAGATCCGAATCGATGGTTTTGACCGGCGGTAAATGCTCATAAATATCATATGTTCAGATATGATATTGTAAAGTAAATAAAATGCATATAATACAATTAAACAATATACCAAACAGACGGAAGTCCAGACAGCCGGTGGACGATACGAGTGGTTTCGAGGAGCACCGGCTTCTGAACTCTGATCTGAACTCGGAGCTGTCACGGAGTCCCAACTACCGCAGCTGATCAGGCTATGAGGATAATATTGGTCGGAGTATCTCTATACTTCGGCCACTTGGAGTGCCAAATCTAAATATATTTATTTTTATCTGTTTCATTACCCGTGAGGATCTCTTCATACGGTATGGTGGTGTCGACCAGACATATGCTAGACCAAGCCCGCTCCGGCAGCACGATGTCAGGTTGATTCAGTTCCGTCCGTGATGACGGGCCGGCCTCAGTAAAGCCTGGCGCGGTTATTCTAGAGCAGCCTCCGGTGTGGGCTTATGAGGCAAACTTCAGAGCGAACTCTACATTGAGAATCCTGACTAGCAGGTTTTGTCTGTGTAGACACTCAGCTAGAAAGCGCCGAGGGTGTTATTATTATATCGTGTGCTCATCGAAGTGAACGAAGACAAGGATTGGTTTACGAGGTTAGTTATTTGCCCTCCGTTAATGGTTCCAAGGACTTCCCCGTGACGTCACCTTCAATATAGTAGTACACTTAGCGACAAATTATATCGGTTCTAAATCAATTCGTTGCGACAATAAAACCTGTGAGCTTGTTTATGAGGTGTCCTAGTGAGTCCGGGGACAGTCGGGAGTTCGAAGCCGACTTTCCAATATAGTATAGGATACAATAAATATAAATAGTGTACGGGTACAGGCGAACTTTAGATGTTCGTGTTATCTCTGTCTACGCAGATCACAATAAAATACCAGATAATTTTGTGTGTGAAGTTATTACTGTTTCTAATAACGCCGCCATTAAAACATGCGAACAACATGTTATGTCTTCATTTCTAAATAACATTGATTGTAGTTGCATTTTGTATTGATTTCTAGTTGTATTCTGAATGGGTCGGCTCGATCGGGCAATGACCGCGCCCTCGCAGAAGTCCAGCGCGATATATAATTACATAACTTACTGGACCCGGGAAGGAGATCGTCCTTACGGAGTACAGTCCCCGGGAGTGACACCCTATGTCCACCTGGACTCTTCTTTGAGGATACGTGTTGCAGTGACCGGTTACCACTCGGACGGTAACACTAACTTTGTAATACGAAGTCCTCAAGGGATCCTATGTCTCTAGAGGTTGGTTTTATTTATTAAAAGATATCTTAGTTTTGAATACAGAGAAATCTCATTATAGAACACAGAAAAGAGAGTATTGTAGCGACATCTCAAGAGAGGGAGTTAGAGCATAGGGAGTCCACCGCGCGGACAGGTGGATGTCACATGTCTTCCAAATATTTTATTTTCCTTAACATGCAGATTTTTTGTTTTTTGTTTTTTTAAACAGGTTCACTTACGCGCGTTCACATAAAACCTTATATATTAAAAATGTGTTAACATTATCACAATTACTACACATGTGACGCACAAACAAGCGAACACCACACGCACAGGAAACTAGTTTATACGCTATACAATCAATAATATAAAAATACAGGACATTCCCAACTACAAAATTAAAATTAAAGTTAAAAAAATGACAATTGGTTTTAAATTTGTGACGTTGACAGAAACATATCCAATAATGTCACCAAAATAATTAAATTAAAATTATTATTAAAACACCATAACACAACAATAATCAATAAAAAAAATATTTACATTGAAAGTATTAAATTTATAATACAATTTAGAACAGGATCATTAACGAAATATTAAAACAAAATAAAAAAATAAATTAAAATTAAAATGAGGATATTGCACATCATAACTATATAATAAGTTTGCGGAGTTCGGTTAGCGCGCAGTTGTTAACATCGATTCGGTCACTAAAGATTATTCTATCACCAATTTACACAGTCGCGACTGGAGAATTCGCGCCGTGTATTGACCTGCGAAGAGGTGGACAAAGCGGAGTTATACATGCTCGTGGAATTCTACGGGGAACCCGAAACTTAAAATGTTGCAATAGTTGGGGACAATCAATCTTGTTATTAAATATTTTTATAACGAAGAAGATGTCAATTAAGTCTCTACGTTTATTTTTATTTTTCATTATACTAATGATGACATTTTAAAGTATCTAAATCTGTATCCTCATACGGTTGAATTTTTTTGGAGATGCCTTTTTTGAATGCCACACTAGAGACGAACCTTCTTTGAAGACGTTCTAATTTCAAACGATGTGTTGAATAATGTGGCCTCCAAACGGTAATGCAATATTCCAGGGAGTTTCTTACAAGACAATAGAGTAATCTTTTTTTTGTTATATTTAAAAACCTTAGTATAACGCAGAACAAATCCTTGTGTTCTGGACGTTTTCTTAACCACATTTTCTGTATGAGGAATAAAGGTGAGTTTCTTGTCAAATATTACACCTAAATCCCTTATCTCGTCTATTTTCACTAATTTTTTTTAATTTTCATTATCTCCGATTTTGTAGACAGAGTCAAATAAACTCTGTTTTCGTGTAAATTTCATAAGATAACAGTTTTCCTTCACCGGCGAGCGCGTCATGTATGACTTGAAGCAGCCGGCCCCGAAAATCGAACCCGGCGCACCGCGGCTCTCTGCACGGAGCTGGATATGTACCTACTGTATTACATAATCGTGAATATACACTAACACATGTACCATGTAGGTGTGTGTGTGTGTGTGGCGCTGAAGGCAACGTTCTGTTCCGTGACCTTACACGCTCCGATGCTCCGAATGCGAAGTCGCACTCGACTGAAACGAAGCGAAAACTGATTTATTTTCATTAGAGCATAAACTTTTGTTTCAAATATTTTAAGTTGTTGATACAAAAAGGTTTGAAATACATTTATTTTAGTTAACACATAAAATCCATTACATAGTAATAATAATAATAAACTAAGGTAACCTGAAGTGGCGCTGGGCTGGCCAGGTCGCTCGAGTGGACCTGCACTAGACGGAGTGACACTCTGCGGGGTGCGATGGCTGCAGTGGCGGTCTGTGGGCGTCCTATGTCCAGCGGTGGACTAGTGTGGCCTGAAGTTGATAACGTTGTTATATAAGTACATGACGCTACAGTTATGAATAAATATTTATGCAATTCGTCCAAAGGATTAAAATGAAAACTACAATTCCATATCTATCTGTTATTGTAATTAAAGAATGATGTAGCCAATATATAGCTGGACATGAGCGGCTCGACTGGACAGGACCACCCAGGACCATGGGCAGGTCCCCCCGAAGGGTTCTCGCCTTGTCGTGGCGGGGGCTTAGTAACCGTATTTTGGAGTAAGCCACGGTGAAGCTACGAGGAACCGCTCCGGGCTAGCTTGAGCTGAGCTCGCCTCGGATGCGTATCGAGTGGGCTACGGGGAGCGGATGGACGGATCGAGGCTATTTTCCACTCCATCCGCAGCCGAGGTGGTTCCGGTGCGCCTTGACTGGAGGGGTGGAGAGGGAGATGTCCTCCCCCGGAGAAGGGGCCACCTGGTTGGTCATCGCAGGCGGGGTCGCGGATGTGTGCGAAAGCGTTCCCGTGACCCCACCATAAGCGATGATGGAGGAACACCATGAGGATCACGCCGCACAGAGTATCGCTATAAAATATCAGCATATCACCGCTGTGTTTCGTATGGTGTAGGGATCCGACAATCGGATAACATATAACCAGGGGATGGACCCTCGTGCCGCACTAGACGTACGCACGTTCGATGTGTAGTCCAGGGAGCGTAAGGTCACAAGTACACCTGCTTATACTCAATATATACAAACGAATTAATATAAAAATAATAGTACTTTTTTTATAATTGACAAGGAAGCACAATTCGCCTGATGCTAATAGATCGACATCAAAGCCCGGGTCCCTGCGTGCCGCGCCGCGCCGACCCATTCGTGTTAAAAAATGAACTGTATCGTGGCTGACCATCGTGCACTGAATCATGTTAATGTTTTAATATTTTTATAAATAGGATATATAAATTCCCACTTGCTATTATACAATGGAGAGAAACTACGAAAGGAATAAACGCGGAATATTGTTATCAGATTCTTGTTGATGTATCAATTTGTTGGTTTATGAATCACTTTTGTTGATAAAATTGTATCAGAAACATTCATTGGCGTAGCGTTCACAAAACAAAAAAGCGCCACGCACTCCGTGCTCACACAAATTAAATCAAGGTTCGCGTAACAATATTTGACTGCGAGTGCCTTGTTCTTTATCTGGCTGCGTCTTCATACATGAAGACGGCAAGAATTATGGTGGACGTGGAGCCCAGAGCCGCGGCACCACGCGAACAAACCGAGTTGAATCCCGGAGATCAATGAACATTTTTGTTGCAATTTAATTAGGTTAATTTATATAACGTGCTCGACGGTGAAGGAACGTCGTAAGGAAACCTTCATGTCTAAGAAATAAATAAATATTTTTTTTCCGAAAACATGTGAAGTCCGCCAATGTGCAATGCAGCCGGTGGAGTTCTTACACCCTCCGTACATAGGCAGTCTATTCCCAGCTGTGGGATATACGTATAGTACACGACAAATATTGCTTTAATATATAATTTAGGCCCCATCCCCGGTCCGCCATCGGACCTGGATTTCATCCTTTTGTTGTGAACATCCATCAAACCCGAACGAAGCGCTTTGCTTCGTCTTTCATTATTCGTACAGCAAAGGACTGGAATAGTTTGCGCGCGTCTGTCTTTCCCTCCGATTACTATGTGGGTGTTTTCAAGAGTAGAGTGAATAGGCATTTCTGAGCTAGTGCGCCTTACCATCCAGGACTGCATTTCCGCTTAACATCAGGTGGGATCGTAGTCAAGCACTTATCAGAAAGTATAAAAAAAAATATCACTTTCTTGACTGTCAACCTGTCCGTGTGTCCGTATGTCACAGCCTATTTTCTCTCAATCTAATCGACGAAAAAAGAAATGTAGATATATTATACAATGGAAGATACCGTAATTACATTTAAGTCAGTTTAATTCAATTTGGGGATAGTTATGGGAGGGGAATAAAAATAAAAAAGGAAAGAAATTTAAGCATCACATGACATATGAGATGAATACGCTCAATGTAAGAAATATTATACAAATGTTTTGTTAATTTTAAAAACATACTTTTAAAGATAAACAAATTCGAGTGTTCGTGCCTCAATGTCCACAACTACGCAGCTTTATTGGTTTTTTATAAAAAAACATGTAACGTTCAGTGTAAAGTTCAAACAAAAATCTTAGTTTTCACGTTAAACCAGTTAGGTTGGCACTTGATCGGGTTTTTTCTTCGAAATAGTTTTCTGGTCGTCAGCATCTCAGCCACCAATCACCAGGAAATGCAATCGTCATGATCATAAATCCTTCACCACGTTCAATTAGTAAACCTTACGAGTAGATTATGTTGTGAAGACATTTTAAAATAAAACATGAGATAAAAATATGTTTAAGGCTATATTAATAACATGAATTAGTGAAGAATCTTTTGAGAAATTTTGAAATTTTTATAACCTTTTATATAATTATAATTACGTTATTTTGATTTCGATTTTGATTTTTGCTCTCGGCTTGGCATCGCACCATTAAATATCCTCGCAATGTCTATATTCGCTCATAATTATGATAAAGTTAACCGGCCACGAAAGAACTCTAATCTCTTATCTTTAATAGATTTTAAACACACACTTACGCGATCACACGCGTAAGCTTTAAATAAGTTCTTTTCTTTTTTAATTATTTTTGATAAAAACTTTAAAAGTTTTTGTTTACCTTGTTGTTGTCATCCTACTTGAAAATAAGAAAGTGAGCACCGATTCCTGATATTCGGGTTTCATTTCTAGTTCAGCAGTTCGTGTATTTATATACAAGGTGGTCAATAATATTATCATCATTATACTATTGTGTAGATATAAATTGTTATCCTCGTCTATAAAAATCCCTATCCAATACCTATCCAATGCCTATCCAATCTTTATGCAATCCGCGCTAAGCTTTCAAACAAAGATGACGTACCACGTGTCTTTATCGACGATACTGCTGCAAGACAGGACAATCAGAGGACGTCAGAAGTGTTCTGTGAACTTAGGTAGTACGCCACGTGCTGGTGGAAGGACTTTACTGCCTCTTGAAGCTTTCCGCCGCACGCAAGTATTTCCTTATGTGCAATGACAATATTAAAAAAAAATTAAAATATATATTCATATAATTTTTAAAGGAAATGATAACTTACAAGACGGCCCTTTAGTCCCGGACTCATAGAATAGGGTTCTGTCCTGACTCATAGAATAGGGTTCAGTCCTGACTCATAGAATAGGGTTCTGTCCTGACTCATAGAATAGGGTTCTGTCCTGACTCATAGAATAGGGTTCTGTCCTGACTCATAGAATAGGGTTCTGTCCTGACTCATAGAATAGGGTTCTGTCCTGACTCATGGAATGCGTGATGGTAGTCGTTATCATACAACAGGTGCAGTACGTACGTACGTTACGTCCGACAAGCGTCTTGTTGAGCGCCTACTACAGTAATACCGTTTGTGAAATTAATCAAAATAGTTTTGCTTAAGTTTTCGTGTATATAAGTAAATTGTATTCAATTAAGATCGTAGCGAACAGTTGTTTCGTAAAGTTTATTATTACATAAGTCAACCAATTGAATATCACCCCAACTTGGTTAATTGTGAATATTTGAGATCTCGGGTAACTCTAAGTTCGCAATATCGTACCGCGAGGTCTGAATCACGATATTGATGTTTCTATCCGATACAAATATCGGAACATTGCTTGACTCGGACTCATCACCTAGCCTGGTGAGGAATTATCCCCTTCCCTTCACCGTGACTACGAACAACGAGATAAAAACAATGAAATTAGTAATTTGTTTCTTGATGTGCTAACATATTATCTAATCATATAAATGTTATGTTGCACATTGCTGACGAGCTCGTGCTAGGTGGTCCAACGAGTGGTCCTGGTGCTCCAACCAGGAACTTGTTTGATAAACATTGTTTAACCAATTTACCTCGTGACATATGTTATTTATAAATGTTATCATTTTAATATGGATGTCAAAAAGGAATCATTAACCTTTCCTTAAATTGAGGTTAATGATTGAGAATTCATTGCACTATAATTTGAAGGAAGAGATTCTCCGGTGGCGTTCTTATAAAAACGCTCTGTAAGGAAAGGCGACGCTCACGGCCGCACGTGCCTCCCGCAGCCTCCCCATCTCCAGCTGAAGACTAATGAGGCGAATACGATGGTATTAATTATCTTCGTAAACAACGATAATCATTCTGTTACATGGGATCTAATTAACGCAAGTAACGAAGCATTTAGACGTTTTTTTCACATAGCAAGTAAAATAAAAAAAAAAGGTATTAACTATTATATAATTTAATAATCTTTTTATAGTATTGTAGTGATGACAGACACACGCGGCACAGGTTCAAGCGACAATACCCATGCGTCGTCACCCCTGAGGCCTCGCTACCAGCGACCAGGCCTCCGGTTGCCGACACTGCTGTACGACATCCAACAGCATTATGTTGCTATCTCACGCTTGTTTTCCGTGAGGTGTACACCTTACTGTTCAAGACGACCCATTCAAGTAGCAACGCCACTATGCCAACATTTAAACCAATCTTTTGTTATACTGAACGTATATTATAAAGGCCGCGTGGTGTTCTGGTATGGTACATGGCTGCTGCGTTGCAGGTCCTGGGTTCGATTCCCAGCCGAGGAACAATATTTGTGCATCACAACTTGTTCGTTTTCGGATCTGGGTATGATGTGTGTCCCTGACACTGCATCAGCACCTTCCTCCAACGTTATTGCAACTGCATTACATCGGAATAGGGAAGTCGACGGTGTTTTACTAACGAACAACGCGGAGTGCCTCTGTGTTTGCTCAAGGCACATATTCTGCGCAGTTGATGACATCCGGCAATAACTAACAGATATCGTATCGACATGGTTCGAGAGGACAACTAACAGTGGTAGAGCCACACTGCAGTTTGTTTCTAGTTGCAGAATAAATGGGTCAGCTCGACCGGGGTAGTAATACGCTCTCGCAAACAACCAGCGTGAAATGTAGCAGCATAATGCTGCTGTGTTCCGTCTGGTGAGTGTAGGCATCCGGAAACCTATATAACTGGTGACGAGGCATTCCATTTCAGTCCTCAAGGGTGACAACGCATCTACATTATGATTCCTTGTAAAGGATGAATGTAGATGTCATGGGCCGCAGGAATCACTTGCCGTCAGGTGAACTGTGTGCGAGTTTGGTACTCTCAGAGTAATAAAAAAATATATCATATTGTTAAAGCGTGGTAACCTCATGTGTGCGCACAACGCGATCATGTGGTGTAGAGTCCAGCATCCGACGACTGGCGGAGTTGCATGAGCAGTACACTGCCACACTACTCTACAGAGAACAGCTCGATATTAAATTTGTAACTTCTGTTGGTAGATATGATGTTTGTTGTTATATATATATATATATATATATATATATATATATATATGTTTGTGTGTGTGTGTGTGTAATAAAATAATAATTAGGCATAACTTCAAAATGAGTTAAAAACGTTTTGCATTGTGCATTTTAATTTCAGACTTCATTAAGATCTAAAAACTATTGTAAATCCACAAAGTTGTACGAAAGTAGCAAAGCAATGAAATTACGTTTGTCTGTGATATACGAGACTATATACTCTCTGTATATAGGTAGGAATGGAAACCCGCAACCAAAGTTCACCAGTTTCCAAATTGGAGTGGACACGTGAACACGTTTTTAAATATTTGATGCGTTAAGTTGGGAGGAGTTAACATATATGAGGTTGAAACGAATAAACCTCGAAAACGTGTGTTTTTTTAGTTATTTGAAACAGTAAGAAAAAATAAATATTCGTGAGTTCTGTCCTCGCGCGCCGCGGGGGCGTCGTCCGCACGTTCACATAATGTCTAATAAGGGAGACCATAATTTTGTTTTTGTTGGATACCGTACCACTCCAGGGACGAAATAACTTTTGTACAGAGTTGTTTTTTTAGTAAATTGAGAGTGATGCCATGAGCACTCAGGTTACCTTCACATACACCTCGATAAGAAATCCTAATGCAGATGCATAGTCAATACTCATAAAGGTCTCCGGTTACTACTCTCAACAAATAAACCTCGCTGGTACTCTGAGACCCATACATGCTGTAGCCAGAATCAAACTGCAGTGTCAACGCACCAAGATCAAGACGGTCATTTAAAAAACTCCTGATAACAATTTTTGTGATCACTTTATATCAATATAAATTTGAATGTGCCCACTTCGCGTCGAATCAATTATTCAGTGGCTACCAATATTAATGTTACAATATTAATCTCTCAGTTTTTTGATTGCGGACGATGAGACTTCTGTCAAACGACAGTTGCGTGAGAAACTAACACTCGGCCCTCGCACACTGAGACCCAGGACCGGAGTCCAGTCGGCGAGTTCATAGTATTTATACATATAGTATGTATGTAGTATATAGTCTGTATATAGTATAGAAACGTTAACAATCGGCCCTCGCACACTGAGACCCAGGACCGGAGTACAGTCGACGAGTTCATAGTATTTATACATTTAGTATGTATGTAGTATAGTTACAGAGTATATCTAAAATTAAATAATTTGGATTTGATTTTATTTCAAAACATATATCAGGCTCGATAAAAACTGTGGGTATCCACAGAAGAAGAAAGGTAACATAGCAGAACATACTGCTGCTGCAGGCCGGTATCCTATGAGTGAGCGGCCCTTGTCCGGGCGATCCATTGATGTGGAAGCTCGTTTCTATCTTCAACATCGCTCTAACGTGTAAATGGCGGACCGTTGAAATAGACACATCTTCAACACTGAATTAAGATTAAGATTAGGGCGCTGACAGATTGGTCCCGAACCCCTTTTTTGTGTATAAGTAATACTACCCTACTAGCCTCTGCAACTTCACTGGAACAGATTCGCCAGCAGAGCCCGGGTGAGGAGTCGGACGACACTGCCGGCACGAGGACGGCTGCAATCCCACCCCTGTGGACCAAGAGCGACAACGACCGTGAACACAGTGAGAGCGAGTAGGGGTTCGTGGGCCACTCTTAAGGAGGTACAAAACGTCAACTCGGGTCAAGCCCAGGCCTACAGTTGGAAAAATAATAGAAGTAAAAGATATTGATAAAAACCAACAGTGTATTATATATAACAGAATTAAACTGCCCAAGGAAAATGGTCTGTAATGAGAAAAATACTAATTTCGATACTTTAAAGTTTCTAACACATCTTTATTAAAATTTTAATTGATTCGGAAATTACGTAGTGCGGTTAGGTTAGGCGGTCTGGGCGAAAAGGCTGGCCATCCGACGCTGTAGGACAAAAATCTACAGCGTCCAGAGGAGGATGGCCATACGGGTCGTACGAGGATACCGCACGGTATCGTTTGAGGCGGCGACAATCCTGGCTCGCTTTCCACCTCTGGATATACTGGCGGACATGGACGCGAGGGTGTATCACCGGATTCGCGTCCTACGCCAGAGCGGTGGTGGCGAGCCAGAAGAGGCGCTCGAGGCGGTAAAACGGCAGGAACGACGTATCGCATTCGCGACGTGGCGTGCAAGGCTCCGCGAGGAGCAGTATGCGCGCAGACGCGTCGTCGGAGCATTCCTGCCGGTCTTCGAAGCCTGGATGCGGCGACGAGGAGGAAGACTCACCTACAGACTTACGCAGGTGATCACCGGGCACGGTTGCTTCGGTGATTACCTGTGTAAGATCGGTCGCGAGGCGACGGCGAATTGCTTCCACTGTGGCGGCAACGACCAAGACTCCGCATCGCACACGCTCGCCGCTTGCCCGGCGTGGGAAGCCGAGCGGCGGGTCTTGGTCGGTCACATCGGACGGAACCTGTCCCTGCCAGCAGTCGTGTCGGCGATGCTGAGCGGGGAACCGGCGTGGAGGGCCGTAGCCTCCTTCTGCGAGACCGTAATGGTCCGAAAGGAGGCTGCCGAGCGGGATAGAGAGAGGACCGATCCTGCCCGGGGCCAAAGCGGCGCTAGCGCGCCTCGTCACGGACCTCCCTACCGTAAACGGGGCCCTACGGGTCTCTGACGATCGGAGTGGGGGCTCCGACCGTCCAGTAATAGCGACCCCGAGGAGGACGACTGCACGACGTGGTACCGTGTCGTCGTGATAGTTCCGCGAGGGTTCTGGGGGTGCGATCTTCTTGCACTCCCCCGGGACGGGCTATCCCAGCGAAACGCAGGGGGGTTGCGGTTGCGTTCCTTACGGAGATCCCGCGACCCCTCGCGAGCGTTGGTGGCGACCACCGTGGGGTTTTAGTCGGTGCGAGTCCGACATAACCCATCCTTGCCCGCAGGGGTGGATATGCGTAGGCATTTCCCCATGTAAAAAAAAAAAAAGGCACGTGGTCCCCCCCGAAGGGTTCTCGCTTTGTCGTAGCGGGGGGGCTTAGTAACCGTGGTATGGAGTTAACCACGGTGAAGCTAAGAGGAACCCAATCGGCCGGCCTAAAGCGCTCTAAGGCCGGCCCGAGGAGGCCGCTCCGGTCGAGTTAGAGCTGAGCTCGCCCGGATGCGTGTCGGTAGGCTGCGGGGAGCGTATGGACGGAGCGAGGCTGTCCTACGCACCATCCGCAGCCGAGGCGGAGTCGGGGGAATGGGGTGGCGGTGCGGGGACTGTCAAGACCGGCACCGCGCAGAAAAAAAAAGGTTAGGCACGTGGTTCTTGCAGCAGTGATAGGATAACGACATAAGCATGATTAAATAAAACTGATCTTAAGGTTTTTAAGTAGTGACTAGAATAGAGTAACTAGAATACTATAAAGCACTTATGGCCAAGAGTGACTGGCTCACTTGAAGGCAAGTGACTAGCTACAGTTCACCTGAAGGCAAGTGACTGGCTCCAGTTCACCTGAAGGCAAGTGATTCCTGCAGCCCGTGTAATTCACCCTCGGTAAGGAATCATATGCAGATGCGTTGTCACCCCTGGGGACTAAGAAGCAATGCCTCGTCACCAGCAGTAAGGGATGAAAACGTTTGACGTCACGATGCGCTAATAAATATTAATTTGTGATGCGATCCACGCAATAATCATTACGTCATAAACGTCTTACGCGTGTAACATTATTATGTCATCATTATCACATTGTTATTATGTATTGTTATTTATATCTCATTACAAAACCTTAAAATTTATTTTTTTATATATTCTATATATAGGTGGCAAACGAGCACGCATCCCACCCGGTGGTGAGCGGTCACCGCCGCCCGTGGACATCCGCAACAGCAGAGGAGTCGCAGATGCGTTGCCGGCCTTAACGAGGATTTGGCAACTATGATGATGAACGCAAGGGTCGAAGAAATATTGTTTCAATAAAAATAGAAAATTCTTGTCATACTACCCTCTCTCAAGTTTTAAAACAATATGCAATACACATAGTCACGTCCAGTAAAACAATATGCAATACACATAGTCCCATCCAGTAAAACAATATGCAATACACATAGTCACGTCCAGTAAAAACAATATGCAATACACATAGTCACGTCCAGTAAAACAATATGCAATACACATAGTCACATCCAGTAAAACAATATGCAATACACATAGTCACGTCCAGTAAAACAATATGCAATACACATAGTCACATCCAGTAAAACAATATGCAATAATAATATAGTCACATCCAGTAAAACAATATGCACACACATAGTCACGTCCAGTAAAACAATATGCAATACACACATAGTCACGTCCAGTAAAACAATATGCAATGCACATAGTCACGTCAGTAAAAACAATATGCACTACACATAGTCCCATCCAGTAAAACAATATGCAATACACATAGTCACATCCAGTAAAACAATATGCAATACACATAGTCACATCCAGTAAAACAATATGCAATACACATAGTCACGTCCAGTAAAACAATATGCAATACACATAGTCCCATCCAGTAAAACAATATGCACACATAGTCACATCCAGTAAAACAATATGCAATACATAGTCCCATCAGTAAAAACAATATGCAATACACATAGTCACATCCAGTAAAACAATATGCAATACACATAGTCACGTCCAGTAAAACAATATGCAATACACATAGTCACGTCCAGTAAAACAATATGCAATACACATAGTCCCATCCAGTAAAACAATATGCAATACACATAGTCCCATCCAGTAAAACAATATGCAATAAACATAGTCACATCAGTAAAAACAATATGCACACATAGTCACGTCCAGTAAAACAATATGCAATACACATAGTCCATCCAGTAAAACAATATGCAATACACATAGTCCCATCCAGTAAAACAATATGCAATAAACATAGTCACATCAGTAAAAACAATATGCACACATAGTCACGTCCAGTAAAACAATATGCAATACACATAGTCACATCCAGTAAAACAATGCAATACACATAGTCACGTCCAGTAAAACAATATGCACACACATAGTCACATCCAGTAAAACAATATGCAATAATAATATAGTCACATCCAGTAAAACAATATGCACACACATAGTCACGTCCAGTAAAACAATATGCAATACACACATAGTCACGTCCAGTAAAACAATGCAATACACATAGTCGTCAGTAAAAACAATATGCACACACATAGTCCCATCCAGTAAAACAATATGCAATACACATAGTCACATCCAGTAAAACAATATGCACACATAGTCACATCCAGTAAAACAACAATATGCAATACACATAGTCACGTCCAGTAAAACAATATGCAATACACATAGTCCCATCCAGTAAAACAATATGCACACATAGTCACATCCAGTAAAACAATATGCAATACATAGTCCCATCAGTAAAAACAATATGCAATACACATAGTCACATCCAGTAAAACAATATGCAATACACATAGTCACGTCCAGTAAAACAATATGCAATACACATAGTCACGTCCAGTAAAACAATATGCAATACACATAGTCCCATCCAGTAAAACAATATGCAATAC
Organism: Teinopalpus imperialis; assembly: GCA_029286865.1. Lineage (NCBI taxonomy): Eukaryota > Metazoa > Arthropoda > Insecta > Lepidoptera > Papilionidae > Teinopalpus > Teinopalpus imperialis. The sequence continues at coordinate 18,532,286 of JAGSMU010000022.1, read as the reverse complement.
ACATAGTCACATCCAGTAAAACAATATGCAATACACATAGTCACATCCAGTAAAACAATATGCAATACACATAGTCACGTCCAGTAAAACAATATGCAATACACATAGTCCCATCCAGTAAAACAATATGCAATACACATAGTCCCATCCAGTAAAACAATATGCAATACACATAGTCACGTCCAGTAAAACAATATGCAATACACATAGTCACATCCAGTAAAACAATATGCAATACACACATAGTCCCATCCAGTAAAACAATATACAATACACATAGTCGTCAGTAAAAACAATATGCAATACACATAGTCCCATCCAGTAAAACAATATGCAATACACATAGTCACGTCCAGTAAAACAATATGCAATACACATAGTCACATCCAGTAAAACAACTAACTATCGGCAATCAATACTCTATGCGGTGCAAATATTAATGTAATTTAGTTTTTAGTGTATCGGTACTGATCTATTGTACGTTTATAATTTTTGTATATTAATACATAACCAAAAAAAAAAACACAAAAAATAAACTAGTTGGTATTTAAGAAAATTATGAATAAATTTAAGTTTGTTTGTAATGTCTTAAAGCGATTAGTTAAACTTAATTATAATGATAGATTAGGAGCAAGTGTAGTGAGATCGCCCGAGACGCGAGACAGCGTGCGCCGCGCGTCCGCCCGCCATTAACAATTTCAATTTTCCACTTTATGTAATTACCCTTACTCTCATTATATATGAACGTTATTACTGTAACTGTGTTGTCTTCTTCTTACTCGTTATCCTTATTGCTGAAGGTCGTCCCCTGAACGTCCTTCGTTGTTGGTTGTGTGATCTGCTTCCATTTAGTCCAGTTTTCGGCTTCTCTGAGGGCGGTGGTTACGGGAGGCCTACTGCCCTGTAATGTAACGAGATCGGCCACTTCCACCTTCACCTACCATCGCAACCTGCTCGTCAAGGTTATTAGGCTTTCGACGAACAAAGTGTTTTTAATGTTAAAATAATTCCTTATGAAAATGAAATAGTCACTTTACTCACTCACCTCATTAATTCATACACATTACAGTTTTGAAGCGACGAATATTAAACAAGTAATTACGTCACATGAAACACTTATTGCAATTGTATGTTCGTTCTGATTTAACGAAGTTATAAGCAGTGAAGAAGTGAAAATGTATATGAGTGACGTGAGTAGGGCTCCTACTCTACTGGTTGAAGAATATTTTAATAATTATTGAAATATTTTTTAATTAGTTGCAGACGTTATGTTTTGAAAATTAATATTTTGTACCTTATGTAATATAATATATGATAAAAACAGCAATACAACAAGCAGTTCAACTTAATTTTGTCAGAGACCATTTAAACCTATTTCATATATTGTATCAATTTGCATGGTCTCCAAGTGTTCACACTCAGCCACGAGGTGGCAAACGAGCACACACTGCTGGTGCCACCACACTCATCAACAGCTGGAGTCTCCGAATTCCTATTCCAATCAGCGTTCGAAAGACAGCATTATGCAGCTTCCTTATGCTGATATTCTATGACTAGTATCTGTTCAGTGCTTTCTAAAGTCAGCTCGGAAGAACGAAGGTACGTGGCGGAGATATTTATCTATACGATGCAGTATAAAGATTAGTTCCGCTGGCTTAGCCGAACCGGCTAACAAGTAAAAACCCCGCAAGGTTCTAAAACTGATGGAACTATTTACGACACTACCAATTTGTGGAACAATTTCTGTGTTTACGAACTCGTTATAATGGCCTCTACGATTTCGGGGTTCTACCGTCGATACACGTAGCGCCCTCTGGGACTTTTTATTGCAATTCGGATTTCAATGAAATCTTTATTAATAGCATTCTGAAGAGCGATGAGCAGCATGACCATCGATATCACCACTCATTGCAGGACACGATCGAATAATTTAAAATGATCGTTAAAAACAGTGCAGTGTTTGGTCTTATCATAAATCTTCAAACATTCCATTAGTTGAGAAGACGATGATGGTGACTGTTAAAGAGTTAGTGCATTGCATTATTTTATTTCTTGTATGAAATCTACCGCTTACAATATTAAAAACAACTTTTTATAATTTCTTTATGCAATGTTCAAGCCATTGTAGATTTACATTATTTATGCGTACATTGTTACACATGACTACGGCGATGATATTCTTTACAATTAAATAGATTTTTAAGGAACTTAATCTACGTCAGCGAGTGTGTGTGTGTGTGTTTGAACGTCCCTTGAAACTAATGATAAGGAGTGTAATCACTAAGTCTTTATAATGGTGTTTTTGAACATAGCTTTTGATGTGTGGAAGAGATTTGTATTCGAGAAATATTTATTATACGTAAGTAATATTCTATTGACAACAGAATTTTTTGCGTAGTTAGTAAGAGTCTGTGGAGAATAAAACAGTTCTGTCACTCTTGTTCGTTTGTTGGCAGAAAGTCATGAGGTGCTGTGTGCACACAACGCAGGTGCAATAGCAACATGTCCGCTACACATCTACGATCCTTCACAACGGGTCATTTATGATAAAAACACGAGTTATCATAATTATGTTCGTAATGTCCGCTGCGGTTGTTGAGATGCCGTATACATTTCTATTGTATATCTTCTATTGCTGTTATATATGATTTTTATATCGGGCGTTCCAAGCAGCGGCACACTGTTCTAAAACTCTGCGAACATATGCGAAATTAAGAGTTTTAATACATACGTCGTTAAAAGATTTAGAGATTCGAATTATGAATCCAAAGTTTTTGTAGGCTTTATTAGTTATGAGTGTTACATGTTCCGAAAGGTTAGCTTATTGTCTGAAGTCACTCCTAAGTGTTTAACAGTATTTGTTCTAGTTATAAATTTCCTATCCATGCAAAGGATGCATTTTGCGAGTGAAAGATATTGATGTGCATTTGTTTAGTGTTCACAGCAGTACGGTTATTGGTAGAGTAGGCAGCGAGACTATTGAGGTCGTCGGTTACATGTACATATTTAGTTTAACTTGCTATAAATAAAGAATATATAAATACATAAATTAATTGTACCAATATCGGTTACCGTTGGGTCAGGCGGTGGGTGTGTGACTGCTTGGTCACTAATGTGACCGTGTGTCGTGATTAGGGTACCTGGCTGCCGCGTCGCGGGCCCGTCATCACAAGTTGTTGGTTGTGCGGTGTGGGTAGGTTTTGTCTTTGACGCTGCAGCTGTTCTTACCTGCGGCCTTATTGCACAAGCATCACTCGGAGCCAGGGAAGCGGACGATGGGTGAGTGACAATTGCTTACGGCACTATTGCATATTCTGCGCAGTTGCTGTGATCTGGCAGTGAGCAGCAGATGTTGCCGTGATCGGCATCGACCAGGGGGACATGATGAGGACAGGCCGCAGGGATCATATTGGGCATCTTATAATAAACTCATTTGCTTTCGTCAAACACATTGACTTCTTACGTTTATTATAAATATGTGAGACGTGCTCAGTGTGCTTAGTGCTTACCTGCACAGCTCGCCAGCCACCGTGTTCGCTCCCGGGTATCGGCACCGTGCCAACTGTTTATCGCAACAGTTAGTGCCGATGCACCGCGTGCACCGAGCACCTCGAGGAACACATCGTGACGAACCTGCATGTCTACCATATAATAATAACATAAAAAAATCCGCACTCCCACGCGGCCCGGTCCGAGTCTGCGATGCGTCGCGTGTGAACTATTGTCGGACTGTAAAAAAAGCTAGCAAAGTAAGAATGACATGTTTGCTTGTTCAGTAAGATGCATCGTGAGTATCAATTTATCCAAACGTTTACATTGTAAACTAACATAACAAATGTGGTGAATACTAACCGCGAGCGGTCAAATAATGTGCAGCCCACGCGGCACACGCGACCCACGCGGCCCACGCGGCTGACAATGTTTCTTTTAAATAAAAATCGAGCAACTGGTGAGTTAACCGCAAGTTATATTAATGATACGGGGGAGATATACATCTGTCCCGTATCATTACTTTTTCTTAAAGTGTATATTATATGGGTATTGATAATCAAACTAAGCAGACTTGATCCGACACCAACAACTTGCTAATTAAACTAAAATTTGTTATAAACAAAAACTTAACTGCTATCAAAAATATTTTGGTCTATGCTACTAATATTATAAATATGAATGTTTCTATGTTTGGATGTTTGTTAGTCAATCACACGAAATTAGCTGAACAGATCTCAATGACTACACAGATAGTTTCTATGTTTGGATGTTTGTTAGTCAATCACGCGAAATTAGCTGAACAGATCTCAATGACTACGCAGATAGTTTCTATGTTTGGATGTTTGTTAGTCAATCCGCGAAATTAGCTGAACAGATCTCAATGACTACGCAGATAGTTTCTATGTTTGGATGTTTGTTAGTCAATCGCGAAATTAGCTGAACAGATCTCAATGACTACACAGATAGTTTCTATGTTTGGATGTTTGTTAGTCAATCACGCGAAATTAGCTGAACAGATCTCAATGACTACGCAGATAGTTTCTATGTTTGGATGTTTGTTAGTCAATCACGCGAAATTAGCTGAACAGATCTCAATGACTACGCAGATAGTTTCTATGTTTGGATGTTTGTTAGTCAATCACGCGAAATTAGCTGAACAGATCTCAATGACTACGCAGATAGTTTCTATGTTTGGATGCTTGTTAGTCAATCACGCGAAATTAGCTCAACAGATCTCAATGACTACGCAGATAGTTTCTATGTTTGGATGTTTGTTAGTCAATCACGCGAAATTAGCTGAACAGATTTCAATGACTACGCAGATAGTTTCTATGTTTGGATGTTTGTTAGTCAATCACGCGAAATTAGCTGAACAGATCTCAATGACTACGCAGATACTTTATAACCTAATGCAGTTTATAAATACACATACTTAACTGCTATTATCAATTAATGTTAAATCATCTATTCGTGACTTCGTCTGTATGGACTTTCAGAATTGGTCCAGAGAAAAATTAAAAATATGTGTGACCCACAAAGTATGATTTATTATTTTCCGCCAGTGCGTGTCATTTTATGTGTGATTTTCGATACTCTTGTGCAACTGACATAAGGCTGACAACTAGAGGAACAAGGAGCGCCTAAAACACACACATACAGGTGGAAAATAATAAATCTATCTCTATCTAATCTAATTTAATATACCCCGGAAGCCAATACAGGAACTTTGTTTTATCCCTAAGTGCAAAACAAGGTTGGGGTTACAGTCTCCTAGCACGGATTTGCTGTGAATATAATGCTGTAACAAGAAAAAACCCTGAAATCGATATATTTCACGATTCATTCGGTAAATTTAAGCGTAACGTGCTGAAAGCATTCCAAGCGCCAGCTTAGCGGCAAATGTTTATAAATTTTACTTCTTATTTTATTCATTTCATTGTTTTACATTTAAATTTTACTACATCGTGTGCTTGTCTTTCGTTTAGTTTTTAATCGATATTCAATTGTTTAATATCTATATTATATAAGGTTGTTGTTGACATTTCATTATTTTGTAATATTACGATACAGCTCGTAGAACCGAAAGCCGATGGGGAAGAAAGAATCTTGAGGTCGATCCTCCGCTAGACGAAGCAACGAGTTGCGTAAGTTTGCGCGAAGTCGATGAATGCATATACTATGTAGATATCAACATCTCGCATCCACAAGCGATAGTTTAACATATTCAAAAGCGATAATTATAGAAGACTTATGAATGTTCTGTGAGCCAAAGCATAGCGAGAACCAATCGACCTGCTGTGACATATACGAGTAGCTACACAGAGAGAGCATAAAAGTAAATTAAATTAGACTCAAACGATTCAAGGTGTACTGGAGTAAGAAGTTTTTATTAAGATTTTATAACTTCATGTAAATTTAAAATAAATATTAGTAAAGTTGGATAACATTCAAATTTATCTTTAACTTAAGGAAACAACCAACATAAACACACGTGTGTACAGTACTTTGGGGATCCTCGTTGGCGAAATTCGTTAAGCTAATGTTGACACATCGTCCTGGCCAGATGTAACATCAGTCTCATGGTGCAGTTTGTGGACGTGTTCGTGCAACGTGACACGTACGTGGCGTTAAGTTGGTAATAAGTTAATTATATTAAGTGCAAACTAAGTAAATGCTTATTCACTGTTCACTTGACTGCAGTATAACTGTGGAGTCTAATGGGTCATTGCTGGCTGCTGAATAAATGGGTCGACTGAGGAATCACGTCCTCGCAGAATGCCTGCATAATGCTGACGTGTTTCGTTTGGTAACTCATGGGACCCGGAGACCCAGTTCCTAGGTAGAGAGGTTTTCCCTCCTGGTCCTCACGGGTGACACCGATGTTTTCTAAAAATGCCGACAGTATAGCTAGTAATTTTTATGCATAGAGTTGTATGTTGTATGTTGTATGGGAGAAAACAAGATAACAGCCTACACCTTTCTTTAACGCCGGCAGCACATTTGTGTGTCCTCTGGTCTAGCGCACGTCCAGGGCGGCGGTGACCACCAACCATCAGGGAGCTGCTTGCTCGTTTGCCACCTATCCTATAATAGAACAGAGTCAGTGCTTTAAGCTGATGATAAGTGATTTTTGCAGTCAATGGTCACCCATATGTATGTTCAAACATGCAGATGAGTTATCACCTTGTAAAACTAAGATAGTGTGTCCCTATAAATCATATGAAATGGCGAAAATCCTATTTGACATTGGTACTTTATATGTCCATTACATATACATTATTATATGGGATGCCATTGGGAGCCCATTGGATGGGCTGCAGGCTCGTTTGCCATCTAATCAATAAAAAAAAAACTTCATATATTTGTCGCCGAACGTATTTCTTTGATACAGTGGTAACTTTTAATGATCACGACGGAGACAGTCTTCGGAAACGCAAACTTAACTCCAACTGTAAAATATTTTATTGCATAAAATGTTAAGAAGAATTATTCGGTTTCATCGAATTCATGAAAAGCCAGTTCCTAAAGTGCTCTACTCTTATACCCATGAGAAGAATCTGATAAGAAACTTATTGCGCCGGGAGGTGGTCAGGAAATTCCCAGTCATTATTTACAAGTATGGAGACCCTACGAGCGTCGGATTGCGTTATTAATGAAACTTATATAACGGTAGGCGCCGGTCGTCGGGCGTGTGGGATTAAGTACGGGTTCCAAACAATTTGTTACACAAATATTCTTGTATTTTCCGGAAGTCGATAAAAAAACTCTGCTCAATTAGAGGAAGTGAGAGGAGAGACGCGGCCATGCTTGCCTAGCGGGGTGTACAGCCTGCTATCCTGGACTGCACTGGAACAAGCTAATATATATATTATTTAAACATTTGTTACAGACTAAAGTTTGGTCAATATACGCCAACCTCAATGCATTGGGTAGAGCTCCGGGGTCTCCTACGGAAGGCACCGCTGCCTCTGCGCTGAACGGCCTCGTCCCAGGGGAGGCCTCGTCTCCCCGGCACCCTCACTGTGCTACGGTATCCCGGAACCACCGTTTTGCGATCCTGCCCGGGGTGGTCCACATATCCGCCGCAAAGAAGCAGATTTATTTAATAATGCAAAACTGACCAGAACACCTGCCTGAACTAGCATGTGTTTCGTATCGTAAGTAGAGTACAATACTTATATTTATGTATGAGTATGAATGAGGCATTCCATGTTAGTGCTCGATGCGGGCAAAGCATCTGTATTATGTTCCACTATTTTTAAACTGTGCTCGTTTGTCACCCTCGACACAATAAATAATATATATAGCGGATAATTGAGCGGCGCTCGCAGTGTACACGAGACGTTAATTGTTTGATGTAATGCGCCGTTACCTAATTAAAAAGGGGGCACCCCTCCCTCACGGGGGGGACCGCACTGGGGTGCGAGCGGAGGGGTGGGAGTGCGCTAATGGCGTTTTTATTTAGTATTATTAGGATATTAGCGTGCATGCTCATTTACAACTACGAGTCCCAGCGAGTACCAGCGAGGCAAAAAGTAATAAACGGTGAAGTGATCATGACAATATAATATTAGAAAGGACCATGTTGGTCCCTGCGTGTGGAATACTTCGTTATTTGCAATAAGGTCCCTGGATTTCTACACCCACCCTGCATCCACAGCAGCGTCGTGCCGATATTTCAAACTGGTATTCTCTGAGACTGTGGACCGTCGGCGGTTAAGCCAGGTTAACGCTGCTGTCGGAGGTAAAATGCAGCATGGCTTCACCACTTTTTAAAACTTTCTTCACATATCTCTGTTATACACATATATTTTGTCACTGCTTTAATATTACAAAAGACAAACGAGCCCACAACTCCATTGACTGCGGCGCGAGGCCACATCCGCATATCCTGACATCCTCACGTCCTGACATCCGCACATCCTGACATCCACACATCCCCACATCCTCAACAAAGACATGCGCTGCCACCGCTGAGGACCACGATGCAATACCTCGTTGCCTGTACAACTCACTAACTCTGTGAAGAATCGGTAAGAAACGCGCAAAGCTACCAATTACGTTAAAATTGTATCATCTGCAGCAGTGATCCGTTCTGCTAAGAACGAGATTGATGTCGGGTCATTAGGCTGAGCGGCGACAGAACGACGCGGAATTAGTTCGAATTGATGACATGTCATCCGTCTTCCGCCGCATGACTGATGCTGCACAGCTCGGGGGTTCATTAGTAAATACTTTCAGATAACGTGCGGATAAGACGGTGGCTGCACTAACTGCTACAGAATCCAGGATCTGTTACAATCCTACTTAGTTAAGGCTAGTGTCGATTGCAGTTCCTTTTCGCTGACCAGGTATATATAATAAGCTCCTATATAAATAACAGGTGACGAGGTATTCCACCTCAGTCCTCAGGGGACAACGCCTGTGCTTCCTGGATCTTAGTTGATGATGGATATAGAGATCACGGCCGGCAGTCTGGTAAGTGTCATTACTGGTAAGTGTCAGGTGAACTGTGCGCCATTGTCTGCTATTTGTCACTTCTAAAAAAATATAATATAAAGGTCAATTTAAAGATTGCACATCTAGCTGGATTAGTCAAGGACGTGGGTTATCTCAGCCCAGACACCACGGAGCCTTCACACCACCGGCTACAGTTACGGTATCTCAGCTGTGGCTCATAATATATTTTTATTCAGCTATAGATAGAAAACACGGATTCTTCGCCGCAGGTCTGATGACACGGATTCTTCGCCGCAGATCTGTCACTAATTTATATGAAAATAAATAAATTTATTGATGTACGTAACAAAAATATATTCGTCCCCAAGAAGGTCGTCAACCGCCGCAACAAAAGTCTTTTGTAGTTCAATATAAAGAAGTCGGTAAACAGTGCAATGTAGGTGCGGGGCGCGCCACAGCCTGCGCTGTGTGTTGGAGGAACGCGACGTCGATGACAGACTTGCGGCTCATTTTTTTCTATTTTTTCGTATGGAATAAATATCTATTTATTTATTTTATTATTATTACTTCTTTGTGAACACCTCATACAACGGTTGATACGCATGTATGTACGTAGTTTCTGGTGGCAATGAACATCAAGGACGCAGGGCGCGCTCCTGAACGAAGGACGCCTCACGCGTCGCCGTGAGTTCGGATAGAATAATAGGAAAACTGGAATGAGTGTTTTTTTTTACTTTAATTTAAAAGTTGTAAGCATTAAATTTGGGAAATGACAAAAAAGGTTATTTTTTGAATTTATATAGCTTTTTTCAATTTTCACAAGAGAAATACAACACTTTCGTTTAATTGAAATTCCCATGCACAAAAGATTTTAATAAGTTGGGCCAACTAATGGTCATTCCATTGGGGTTCCGCAGAACCAACAAGCGTTGCGAAACAAACAGTACAGAATCCTCTTCAAATCCTTTCAAACATAAAGCGGTCGCCTCGGGGTCAGATGATTAAAACGGACTCTACTAAGAAACAATATTGATTTTCATATAGTTTCCCAGCCTCGATGCGCACCGTTTACTCGTCTACTATAAGAATGGATAGCAGTTTGTTTCTAGCTGCAAGACGAATGGGTCAGCGCGATCGGGGATGGATCACGCTCCCACAGAATACCAGCGTGAAATAGCAGTATAATGCTGCTGTGTTTCGCTTGGTGAGGGTAGTGACGATGCATCCCATCTCAGTCCTTGAGGGTGACATCGCTTCTGCATTATGATTCCTTGTCAAGGATGAATTTAGATATCACGGGCCGCAGGAATCACTTGCCGTCAGGTGAACTGTGCGCCATTGTCTGCTATTTGTCACTTCTAAAAAATATAATATAAAGGTCAATTTAAAGATTGCACATCTAGCTGGATTAGTCAAGGACGTGGGTTATCTCAGCCCAGACACCACGGAGCCTTCACACCACCGGCTACAGTTACGGTATCTCAGCTGTGGCTCATAATATATTTTTATTCAGCTATAGATAGAAAACACGGATTCTTCGCCGCAGGTCTGATGACACGGATTCTTCGCCGCAGATCTGTCACTAATTTATATGAAAATAAATAAATTTATTGATGTACATAACAAAAATATATTCGTCCCCAAGAAGGTCGTCAACCGCCGCAACAAAAGTCTTTTGTAGTTCAATATAAAGAAGTCGGTAAACAGTGCAATGTAGGTGCGGGGCGCGCCACAGCCTGCGCTGTGTGTTGGAGGAACGCGACGTCGATGACAGACTTGCGGCTCATTTTTTCTATTTTTTCGTATGGAATAAATATCTATTTATTTATTTTATTATTATTACTTCTTTGTGAACACCTCATACAACGGTTGATACGCATGTATGTACGTAGTTTCTGGTGGCAATGAACATCAAGGACGCAGGGCGCGCTCCTGAACGAAGGACGCCTCACGCGTCGCCGTGAGTTCGGATAGAATAATAGGAAAACTGGAATGAGTGTTTTTTTTTACTTTAATTTAAAAGTTGTAAGCATTAAATTTGGGAAATGACAAAAAAGGTTATTTTTTGAATTTATATAGCTTTTTTCAATTTTCACAAGAGAAATACAACACTTTCGTTTAATTGAAATTCCCATGCACAAAAGATTTTAATAAGTTGGGCCAACTAATGGTCATTCCATTGGGGTTCCGCAGAACCAACAAGCGTTGCGAAACAAACAGTACAGAATCCTCTTCAAATCCTTTCAAACATAAAGCGGTCGCCTCGGGGTCAGATGATTAAAACGGACTCTACTAAGAAACAATATTGATTTTCATATAGTTTCCCAGCCTCGATGCGCACCGTTTACTCGTCTACTATAAGAATGGATAGCAGTTTGTTTCTAGCTGCAAGACGAATGGGTCAGCGCGATCGGGGATGGATCACGCTCCCACAGAATACCAGCGTGAAATAGCAGTATAATGCTGCTGTGTTTCGCTTGGTGAGGGTAGTGACGATGCATCCCATCTCAGTCCTTGAGGGTGACATCGCTTCTGCATTATGATTCCTTGTCAAGGATGAATTTAGATATCACGGGCCGCAGGAATCACTTGCCGTCAGGTGAACTGTGTGTGAGTTAGTTACTCTCAATGTAATAATAATAATAAAAATGATAATAATGGTGCTATTATTATAAGAGCAGCAGGTCCGCAGCGCGCGGCGTGCAGGCTGGGCGAGCGGGCCCGACCGCGCCCTCACACCATACCACCACGTAACATAAAGGCATAACGCACCTGTGTTTCGTCTGGTGAGTGTAGGGATACGGAGTAATAAGATTCGAGATAAGGCATTCCTTCATAGTGTCCAGAGGTTTTTTTCAGAGGGATTTTTTTTTAAAACGTATATTAGCATTCTATTATCCTTACTAATATTCCGGTTAACCATTCCAACTAAGCTTAAAGTGTGATTGTTTGTACTAGGGAGATAGTTCACGACAAAGGTCTAATGGTGGATTCGAACCCACGACCTTAAGTTTCGCAGACCGTACCCTAAACTATTAGGCTATTGACGAGAATGAATGCGGGTGTCATGGACTGCAGCAACCTCTTGCCATGGAATGTATTGTGTGCTCATTTGTCACCAACAAAATGACATAAACTTTGATATACGAGTAAATAAACAAATGCTTATCCTTTCTACATCTTTAATGCCAGCACACTGCACGCACTGCACACGCTGCAGCACAACACTGGCTGCACTAGTTAGGTTCAAATTGTTTGTAGCAATTAGATTGTTTATTACAATTGCTGAATGCTGAGCCGACGAATATCGCGGAGGATCGTCGGTAGGAATAGGAATTAAAAATAAAGTGAGCGAGGCCCGCGGGAGTCGCGAGTTATTGTCGATACGTACGATACGATATGCTTAGGGCGAGGTGTTTCAGTTTTATAAATTACCTACACCTTACACTAAATATATATAATAATTATATAAAGGCTTGAAATTACTAGATGGTTCCACGTAGATTGCGGAACAATTGTACGTCACACCGCAGCCGCAAGACGGACGTGGGGCTGCGGATCTACTACTAGACTATCGATCTACTACTAGACGATCTCATCTCCACTAAACTATCATTAATATATGTCCAAGTACATTCGGCGGACGCGCGGTGTAGTGGTGTACCTGACACTGCATGTGCACTTGCCTCAGTTTGACTGCCAGTGTTGATTTAGTGCTGGCTTGAAACTGCACGACTGCATGAATGACAAATAACTTATTTGTTATTATATTTCACAGACATGTGAAGTCCGCATATATATATATATATATATATATATATATATATATATATACCTAGTCCTGCCATAAGTTCTGTTACAAATGAAAGTGCATTTTTTTAAATAAATTAAAATTTATACCTACATATTTATTAGTCTCAGAAAAAAATAAAAAGATATCATATCCGAAAGGTGGCTTTTATACAGGCCTTTAATCTGTTCGGCCACGAATCTATGGATTTACGCACTGTTTCCAAGGGAAGTTTCGCCACTGCTTGCTCCAAAGATTTTTTAAGAGACTCAATGTCGCCGCGTCGTTTAGAGCAGGCCATGTCCTCTAAAACAGACCATAATTTGAAGTCTAAAGGGTTGAGGTCTGGACTAGATGATGCCAGTCTTCAGCTCTTATAAAGTCCGGAACGTTGGTTTCAAGCCAAGCTTGGATACTTCGTGCCTTGTGACCAGGTGCAGAGTCCTGCTGGAAAGTCCACGGTATATTTTTAAAAAGTGTATTGCTGAGAGGTTTCACAACATGATCTAAGACTGTATCGTAAAACATCACTGACGCAGGATGATGACCACGTTGTACCTTTCCGAACACTCGAGCAGCTTCCTTAGAACTGTAAGCGTCACTTTATCATTTTGTTTATTGTAGTGTTCTTCAAACGTGAAATTTTTTGATCGGTAAAGAGGATATTTCTGCGCCATTCACCTGCGTATCGCGACAGAAAGCGTTTTTATCGATCCACTCTCTTTAATTGTAAAGATTGATTTAAGGCATGTCCTGTATATCGACGATAAGCACCGAGCTTCAGGTCTTGTTTTATAATACGCGACAGAGTCCTAGCGGGAATCTTCATTTCTCGCGATAAGATTTTTTGCTTCCTAATGGGGTTTCAACGAATTCTGTAACAGCATTAACAGCCCTTGTAGTTCTAACAGCACGCGGCTGCCCCGATCTTTTCTGGTCTTCAGCAGAGGAAGTGTTGTTGTATCTGTTGATGGTACGATATACGAACATACGGCTGATCCCCAGCTTTTAAAGTGTCTGGAACATGACCGAGGGCTCCATACCCACTTTGTGCAAGGCGATCACTGCAATCCTATTTTCTTTAACACTCCATTTCATATTGTTATTTGATAATGAACACGAAAAAATATGTGAAATGGCGCAAAATCGAAAGAAAATAATATACGTGTTCCAAATTCAAAATAATTGAAAAGTTGAAAAAAAGACGAAGTTGTTATGTAACAATATTTATGGCCAGACTAGTTATATACAGACTGCAACTTTCCTTTTTTTATAGAGATTACTAATTTATTCCTAACGTGTCGTGTTCAAATGAGATAGATTCAATTCTCCATTGATGAGAGATGGATCCATTCCCCATGCACGAGCCGGGAGCCCGCGGGGCCCGTTTACACACTGACGTTTACCCGGTAATACATTTACTGAAATCAATTTGCATTCGCTCCGCTTTCTGGCGGCAGTACCTTCAGCTCCAGGACGTGAACAAGAAACTATATGAGATATAGAATCTCTTATCCTGTCTACACACACTTAAAATAAGCCATGCAATATATTTACGACTATGAACGTTATTTGGTGTGATAGTTCCCCAAAAATATTACCAGCCCAGTACTAGGATATCATCAGCCCAGTACTAGGATATCATCAGCCCAGTACTAGGATATCATCAGGTATAAATTAGTCCGAGCTAAAATGGTAGAACTAAAGTGTTTTTATCTTTATTTTAATGAAGTTTATCAATGATATTAGCTTTACTATCATCAGCCCAGTACTAGGATATCATCAGGTATAAATTAGTCCGAGCTAAAATGGTAGAACTAAAGTGTTTTTATCTTTATTTTAATGAAGTTTATCAATGATATTAGCTTTACTAACATTCACGTTAACCACACAACTACTAACATTAACAAAACTACTAACATTAACAAAACTACTAACTTTAACAAAACTACTAACTTTAACAAAACTACTAACTTTAACAAAACTACTAAAATGCTTATGCTAGGAGATGGTTCACGACACTAGTTGATGGCGGATTCGAACCTATGATATTACGTTTCGCAGACGTTACAACCATTACGCTATTTACATCTTAAATCGTGGGTTACACTGAACCTGAAAATTAGAAAATCGTACGTTGAACAAACACAAGCACGGACTAACTCGCCCCAGCTCGTCACTAGCCTGGGAACGGTCATGTGAGTGCGCAGTACACTGCAGAGGTTACTCAATATAACAATAAAAAATATTACGGTCGTTGTTCTATTTCTTTGATAAAACAACATATAATAAGTTTCCCGCCGATGTGTTCCTCCAGCGCGAGTCGGGAGTCCTCAGTCGGGAGCTCGTCAGCTCGTAGCGGGCGCAAACGGCACTTTAAATTGCAATTAAGGATTTCATCAGCATCGGGGTCGAACTGGCGTCGCTCGCATGCCGTGAAATTGAACCCGATACCGAGATCGTATATCGCTATATATCGGCTCGATATTATATCGATATACGACCGAATATTTTGAAGACAATTCAAATTGACATTTATTTGACACAGCGCCCCTGAGGTACGCAACGCAACATATAGACAACTAAAATAAAATGAAATATATGTATGCAACCTCTTACCGCTTATATTTAAATATACTGCTGATGTCCGTCGTATTGCTAGAAGGTCCTCACACAGAATAATCAATAAATCAGTGATTAACGATCGAAATAAATGATGAACAAAGTAATTACATCTTAACTCGGAACTGTATTCACCAAGCCGGCAGTGGGAGGATGTCAAAACTTGCTTTCTAGGAAGAAACATTTATAAGATTGACTACAAGAGTTATTCGTATATATTTTAAATGAATACAAACCAGTGCTTGTCTACGATCCCACCTGGTGGTAAGTGGTGGCGTAGACTTTGATGTAGCACGTGCCTGGTCACTCTTCTCTAGAAGACACTCACCCGGAAGTAAAGACTGCCGGAGGCAAATTATTCTTTTCCTACGCTGTTCGCATTAAAAAAGACGTCTGTAC
Organism: Teinopalpus imperialis; assembly: GCA_029286865.1. Taxonomy (NCBI): domain Eukaryota; kingdom Metazoa; phylum Arthropoda; class Insecta; order Lepidoptera; family Papilionidae; genus Teinopalpus; species Teinopalpus imperialis. The sequence continues at coordinate 18,516,523 of JAGSMU010000022.1, read as the reverse complement.
GCTCACCAGTAACACCGCTACCTATACATAGTACGTTTAAGTACGTACTCACGGGTTATCGAAGTTTTAAACATAACACTTTACCTGGCAGTAAGTGATCCATCGTTAATAAGATTCAGTGTGCAAATGCGATGTCACCCCTGAGTACTGAGATGGAATCCTCGTTATCCATGGAACCTTTACCACCATACACCATACCAAACAGTTATTCTGCAATTGCGCTGCTGTTCCGTGAGGGCGTGGTCCTCCTCGGCCGGCTGTTCCATTTCTGATGATGGGCCGTAAATTTATGAGTTTCTCGATTTATGTGAAGGTTAATATAAGTAAGAAATGAACTCGACAATATATACAATATATACAATATATAAATTGCAACAAGTGGAGGCGGCGGGAGAAACTGTTAGCATCCACTTTGAGAAGTTTTGCAATAAAGCTCACAATAGACACCTGTCTACGAAGTTAGATGTGACGAGCGGAGGGGGAGTCGGATGGATCACATAACTTGCGTACAGTTGACGTTTTAGTTAAAACGTGGAGTGTCATTCCTACTTATCTTTTGTTGTATCCAGGGTGAGGCGGGGACACCGCCCACCCGACGACAAGCAACGTGTGTTTTTAACTAATAAGTACAGCGTGTCTTGGACTCATTGTAGCTACGCAGCTACTTTACACTGGTACTCTGTGAGGGCGTGGTCCTTCTTCCGTTGAGCCGACCCATTCAGGCTGCGGCCACAAACGAGCTGCAACGTGGCCCAATACTGATACCTTGAGTATTCCTTACTTTAGGTATACTTGATAGTGGACCTGCGATGATTTGAATTAGGGACTGGGACCGATCATTTATAATAATTCGCACGATGCTATAATATGCTCGTGTGTTGTGTGAAGCCCCCGTAACGACAAGACATAAGATTATTCCACACGACGCTGTCCTGAACAATATTTGTTCACGACAAGGAATTCGGGCACCTTCACTGTTCTTGCAATGTTGCACGACCATGATATTTTAGAAGTAGTCTAGTGGTCAGGCCACACGCTCATAGAATATCAAAAGTATCAATAGAATATATAAACCGTGTTTTGTATGGTAAGTAGTCACAGGTAGCAAGACGTGCCATCTCAGCCCTGAGGGATGCTAGTGCATCTTGAACCTTTGCTGAAGATGACACGGGCCGCAGTCATCATGTACCACCAGGTAATAATGTGCTCGTTTATCACCCCTAATATTATAATAAAAATTAATTACTAAAGCTAGTTAGTGACCACTCTACGTGTATCCTGAGATGGAACTGCAAGCATCCCTTTTATTGCTTCCCAGCGGTGTAAGTGGCGAATTAAGAGCTAAAAGGTTTTAGTTCTCTTGGGTCCGCAATCAGTGTCCTGATCTGGCTCTTTGGCGTTACTTCGTGAATATTAGCCGCACAACAGTAGCGGGCGCTTTATTATTGTGTAAAACAATTCTTCTAAGTAACGTATCTACATGTTACACGAAATAAAACTACACGGGTGTCCTAAAGTCATGAGTTTATGTACCTAGTCCGGCCATAAGTTCTATTACAAATGAAAATGCATTTTTTTTAATGAAGTAATGTAATATTATATTATTTTTAGTATAATATATTTATTAGTCATCAGCAAAAAATAAAAAAATATTCTATTCGAAATGGCCACCTTTGGCTTTTATACAGGCCTTTAACCTGTTTGGCCACGAATCTATGGATTTACACACTGTTTCCAAGGGAAATTTACTTGTTCCAAAGATTTTTTAAGAGACTCAATGTCGCCATGTCGTTTAGAGTAGGCCATGTCCACTAAAACTGACCATAATTTGAAGTCTAAAGGGTTGATGTCTGGGCTAGATGAGGGCCAGTCTTCAGCTCTTATAAAGTCCGGAACGTTGCTTTCAAGCCAGGCCTGGGTAGTTCGTGCCTTGTGACCAGGTGCAGAGTCCTGCTGGAAAGTTCACGGTATATTTTTAAAAAGTGTATTGCTAAGAGTTTTCACAACACAGACTGTATTTTGATAAACTTTGACTGAAGTTTACACTACTTTTTTCACAAAAATGTAGTTTTGTGACTCCGATAAGACACGCCCCACCAAACCATCAGTGACGCAGGATAATGACCACGTTGTACCTTTCCGACCACTTGAGCAGCTTCTTTAGAACTGTGAACGTACACTTTATCATTTTGCTTATTATAGTGTTCTTCAATCGTGAAAACTTTTTGATCGGTAAAGAGGATATTTCTGTTCACCTGCGTATCACGACAGAAGGCGTTTTGATCGATCAACTCTCTTTAATTGTAAAGCTTAGGGCATGTCCTAAATATCGACAGAGTCCTAGCGTGAATCTTCATTTCTCGCGATAAGATTTTTTGCTTCCTAATGGGATTTCGACGAATTCTAGCCTTTGTAGTTCTAACAGCACGCGTCCGCCCCGATCTTTTCTGGTCTTCAACAAAGGAAGTGTTGTTGTATCTGTTGATAGTACGATATACGAACATACGGCTGATCCCCAGCTTTTGAAGTGTCTGGAATATGACCAACGGCTCCATACCCACTTTGTGCAAGGCGATCACTGTAATCCTATTTTCTTTAACACCATATTGTAATTTGATAATGAACACGAAAAAATATATGAAATGGCGCAAAATCGAAAGAAGTTTTTAAAATAATATACGTGTTCCAAATTCAAAATAATTAAAAAGTTGAAAAAATAAATTTTTATATGTAACAGTATTTATGGCCAGACTAGTTATAAGTACTCGTATATATCTATGTATATCCACCATTGGGCATTGGACACCTCTATTAGGTGGAATTCACACGTCTTTATAAATATATATGCATTTAGTTTTTAGGTTTCCTCACGATGTGTTCCTTCCACCGGCGACGTCGTCACGGTCCACGGTCCTGCTGACCGCAGCCCCCCCACTCCCCGCCACACGGAGTACCACTAAGCACGCACCTGAGCCATCATCCCTAGACTTCCGGCCAGCTTGCATGGGTCGCACGATCTAGTGTCATCCTACACCAGCCAGTTTAGCAAATAATATAAATATTTCAAATTATATAAATTATTTACTTACGTCCACAATTATTACGTTGTTAAGTTGTTGGTACTGTCGTCCTCTCGTGCACTCTGCACATGCTTTCATGTGAATAAGTTTACGTCAACTTTGCTCTGATGTTTCGAAACATCTATATTTGTTTACCAAATGTCTGTTTGAGTTGTACTGTAGACTCTAGACAACTCATTACATTAGTTGGGCCCTGCGAAGGTAACCCTGCCGAATTGCGGAGTCACCTTCAGCTAACGTCTGTCTAGCCGCATGGATGTAGTGTATCTTAGCTTAATGTGTTCAAGGGTGCGGTGTGCAGCGGACGATGTTTATGTGTTCAAGGATGCGGCGTGCAGCGGGCGATGTTTATGTGTTCAAGGATACGGCGTGCAGCGGGCGATGTTTATGTGTTCAAGGATGCGGCGTGCAGCGGGCGATGTTTATGTGTTCAAGGATGCGGCGTGCAGCGGGCGATGTTTATGTGTTCAAGGATGCGGCGTGCAGCGGGCGATGTTTATGTGTTCAAGGATGCGGCGTGCAGCGGGCGATGTTTATGTGTTCAAGGATGCGGCGTGCAGCGGGCGATGTTATGTGTTCAAGGATGCGCAGCGGGCGACGTTTATGTGTTCATGACGCGGCGTGCAGCGGGCGATGTTTATGTGTTCAAGGATGCGGCGTGCAGCGGACGATGTTTATGTGTTCAAGGATGCGGCGTGCAGCGGGCGATGTTTATGTGTTCAAGGATGCGGCGTGCAGCGGGCGTGGTTTATGTGTTCAAGGATGCGGCGTGCAGCGGGCGATGTTTAGGTGTTCAAGGATGCGGCGTGCAGCGGGCGATGTTTATGTGTTCAAGGATGCGGCGTGCAGCGGACGATGTTTATGTGTTCAAGGATGCGGCGTGCAGCGGGCGATGTTTATGTGTTCAAGGATGCGGCGTGCAGCGGGCAATGTTTATGTTCAAGGATGCGGCGTGCAGCGGCGATGTTTATGTGTTCATGATGCGGCGCAGCGGGCGATGTTTATTTGTTCAAGGATGCGGCGTGCAGCGGGCGTGGTTTATGTGTTCAAGGATGCGGCGTGCAGCGGGCGATGTTTAGGTGTTCAAGGATGCGGCGTGCAGCGGGCTATGTTTATGTGTTCAAGGATGCGGCGTGCAGCGGGCGATGTTTATGTGTTCAAGGATGCGGCGTGCAGCGGGCGATGTTTAGGTGTTCAAGGATGCGGCGTGCAGCGGGCAATGTTTATGTGTTCAAGGATGCGGCGTGCAGCGGGCGATGTTTATGTGTTCAAGGATGCGGCGTGCAGCGGGCGATGTTTATTTGTTCAAGGATGCGGCGTGCAGCGGGCGTGGTTTATGTGTTCAAGGATGCGGCGTGCAGCGGGCGATGTTTATGTGTTCAAGGATGCGGCGTGCAGCGGACGATGTTTATGTGTTCAAGGATGCGGCGTGCAGCGGGCGATGTTTATGTGTTCAAGGATGGGGCGTGCAGCGGATGATGTTTATGTGTTCAAGGATGCGGCGTGCAGCGGACGATGCTTATGTGTTCAACGATGCGGTGTGCAGCGGACGATGTTAATTTGTTGCTGAAAGCTTACCAGAATATAAGACAACACCTGGTACAATTCCTGCAGTTAATTTTGTACACCACGACGCTCTAAATTTAATTAGGGTTGTTAAGCTAACGACTCTAAATGGTCGTGTTATCGCAGCCTGTTCATGTGTTAGAGCTACTATGTTGCTGGCTTCTTACATAATATATTACTATAGTGTTTTAACGAGTATAGAAAATATTTCTGTAATGATTGGATTAAAAGTGTTTTTTTAATATGAAGTGTGACAAACGGACCCACACCACACCCGATGGCAGTTCCAGTGGGAGCAGCAAACATCACAAACACTAATAAATATGATGAAACAGTCATCACCCGAAACATTTGTCAGGTCCGCGTTCTTGCTAAATGGCGAACTATTTAGAAACGTAATGTATACGTAACGTAATGTATACGTAACTTAATTTACGTTATTTAAGCTTACACTCATATATGGTTTAAATTTCATTATTTACAATAAAATTAAAATGTATTATTTAAACTATTTATTGTTGCAATACTTTAATTTAATTTCAACATTAACATGAAATTAGAATATTGCCGTCGATGTGACTGTTGCACATGTTCCACTCGACTCGTACTGCACCGGAAGTAGGTACTGTCAGCAAAAAGGAAATGTTGAAAGTGAAAATCAAGATTACGGATCAGAGTGAAGCTGACGGAGAAACCAATTTCCGAGAGGACTTTGCGAAATTTTCCCGTTTCAAATACGGCGAGGAGAAATACAATCGGATTGATATAAAATTACACACGTGTATTTGTTTTGCCATCTACATAAGCTACTACATACATACTACATATATCTCACGACGAAAGCGCTGGCAGAGACCTGGAACACCTGCAGCCAGCCGCGCATGTCGGCGCTGTCTTTCGAATTGTGTGATACATCATTATCATCACTCCAGCCACAAGAGGACACAATTCGTTTCCGAGTACTTGCGTAAGTCTTAACTCCACGTAGCGGGCTCGGCCTGTGGTCGGCCTACGCTGCGAGCTACATTACCGGTGCTGTGTCGGTACCTTAGCTCTACTGCGAATATCCGCGGTTCTGCTGCGATCACCGAGCCCAGCCCTCTCCACAGCTCGCCGAGGGACTGTGCTTCCTCATACGGCAGCAGTTCCCTACGTGGCACTACAAACTATTTAATTAATGCGCATTGAAACCGCATGGACATTTTTCGATTTATGTTTACCTGTGTAATTATGGTCCCTCCCCTGCTGGGCCGGAGACCCCTTTATTATGCTGCTGCTAGTTTCTAGCTGGTGTTTGACTCGTGCAGTATTCTGTCTCAGGCACTAGTGATATAGCTCCACGTAGGTTATCGCGTAATCGTTGCTTGGGATTTGGAAACAAAGCCACGAGAGTTTGCTGTCCTCTTTATATTCATTAAGAAACGCTTCGCCGCAGGAACAATGCGCGGATGTAATAGAAAACCTGTCTGCTAAGACTCGAGTCAGATCCAAATCTTGACAATCAGCAAAGTGACCGTTGAAATAAGGTTAGCACATAATTACATTTTTAATATTTGCTGAGACGAGAGCGGAGGACATCGACAAACAATGTTTCTAGTGTTAAACAAATAAAATGTTTTAGAGCAAAGAAATCAATATAAAAGTATGAGAACGAGATGAATTATTTAATAAAAATTCAAATTAAATATATATTTATTCGAGTTATCTTAGTTTTAAGTTTTTTATTCTAACACTTAAAACTAACATTACGATGTATATAAGGTGCATTAAGTTACCGCAAATATTTTATAACAGTTGTCCCATTACAACGTTTATAACGATTTTTTATATATACGCTAATACTGGACATTGAATAAAACGCTTTTACGGATTTCTTTGCATTAATTTTTTAATTTTTTATCTCGACGTAGTTCAACTCGCAAAGGAACACCGAAAATATATAGATAATGTAGAGAAGATGGCTGGTGGTTACCGCCGACTTGAGATTCTGTTATGATAAGATCAAACCACGAACCACACACACGGCTGCGAGGACCTCTTGCTGCATACGTCTAAATAAATAATGAAAAGCTGCCGGTAGTTCGGGACAACTCTAACATCAGGACGAAAAACACATCCACCCCGTGACCATGATGGCTCGAAAGTATTCAAAATTTCGAATAAAAAAGAAATTAAATGAAATGAGTAATATATATATATATATATATATATATATATATATGTTTGTGTTGCCGTCCACAGATATACAAGTATAGTGCTAGGACTTGTCGCTGCCATTGCGCAGAGATGTTGCATTTTTACCGATTGTATCAATGGGAGGGCTTGGATTAATTCTCACTGAGTCCAAACAAAATTGAATGTCCCGCACAACTACTCCGTTACCTAGCTATTGTCAGCGGTATTATTATTAGACAAGAGGCTATATTATTCTTAAAGGCCGGCAGCGCAAATAGCAGTTCTCTGGTGCTGCGGATGAGAGTAGCGGTGATCACCTCCAGGTGCCAGCCATTCTAACTAGTCTGGCTATAAATACCGTTACATAAAAACTTTTCTTTTTTTCAACTATTTAATTATTTTCAATTTGGAACACTTATATTATATTAAAAACTTCTTTCGATTTTGCGCCATTTCACATATTTTTTCGTGTTCATTATCAAATTACAATATGGAATGGGGTGTTTAAGAAAATAGTATTGCAGTGATCGCCTTGCACAAAGTGGGTATGGAGTCGTCGGTCATATTCCAGACACTTCAAAAGCTTGGTATCAGCCGTATGTCGTACTATCAACAGATACAACAACACTTCCTCTGCTGAAGACCAGAAAAGATCGGGGCGGCCGCGTGCTGTTAGAACTACAAAGGCTGTTAATGCTGTTAAAACCAGAGTTCGTCGAAACCCCATTAGAAAGCAAAAAATCTTTTCGCGAGGAATGAAGGTTCCCGCTAGGACTCTATCGCGTATTATAAAACAAGACCTGAAGCTACCGTGCTTGTTCTTTTAATCGTTGGCCTGTATGACGATAAGCCGGTGCTTATCGTCATACAGGACGTGCACTAAATCAATCTTTACAATTAAAGAGAGTGGATCGATCAAAACGCCTTCTGTCGCGATACGCAGGTGACAGGCACAGTAATATCCTCTTTACCGATGACAAAATTTTCACGATTGAAGAACAATACAATAAGCAAAATGATGAAGTGTACGCTCACAGTTCTAAAGAAGCCGCTCAACTGTTCGGAAAGGTACAACGTGGTCATCATCCAGCGTCGGTTTGGTGTGGCGTGTCTTATCAAGTCACAAAACTACATTTTTGTGAAAATGGAGTGAAAACTTCAGCCAAAGTGTATCAAGATCTGTATCTTGGATCATGTTGTGAAATCTCTCAGCAATACAAGGAACAAGGTACAAGGCATGAACTACCCAAGCCTGGCTTGAAACCAATGTTCCGGACTTTATAAAAGAGAGCTGAATACTGGCCCTCACCTAGCCCAGACATTAACCCTTTTCACTCAAATTATGTTCAGTTTTAGAGGACATGGCCTGCTCTAAACGACACGGCGACATTGAGTCTCTTAAAAAATCTTTGGAGCAAGCAGTGGCGAAATTTCCCTTGGAAACAGTGTGTAAATTCATAGATCCGTAGCCAAACAGATTAAAGGCCTGTATAAAAGCCATAGGTGGACATTTCGAATAGAATATTTTTTGCTGAGACTAATAAATATGTAGGAATAAATTTTAATAATATTACATTACTTCATTAAAAAAAAATGAATTTGTAACAGAACTTATGGCCGGACTAGGTATATATATATATATATATACATATACACACATATATACAGTATCACACACAAAGTTCGCACCGCCACCAACCCCTCGCCCTGCGCGGCCATGATTTTTTCATACAGAGTTTACGGCGGCAGAGGTCACTTAAAATAGTATTTTTTTATCTTCGACTATAAAATGTTTACGACGCCGTTAAGCTAGTATTGATATTCGGATCACATCGTCGGATTAACTGTAATAATATACTTGGACTTTATTTTGGCCTTAAATATAGAGTTAAATTTTTTAATTGAATTGAGGGTGGCAGCCGAGCGCGTAGTCACCTGAGTGCAAGTGGTTCCCACCGTAATGCCAATAGACGAAGCGTCAATAGCTAAATGCTTTAGGTTGCGGTCGGACAAGCTGAAGGTCGTAGGTTGGAATGCACCATCATACTATCAACGTGAACCATCTCATTGAATTACAAACATGTGTTTGTATGTTTGTATGTGTGTGTGTGTACTCGCCTCAGGTGAGGATCAAGGTGAAAACTCGTAGCTTTAGGTCTGATGGCCACGTGGTCCCACCACTTAGTCGCGGTGCTCAGTTCGGCAAAGAGATTAATTTAATTTAAATGATTATTCATACAATAATAATATTTTATATTTTAACAAAAAGTATGAACCTTCTAGAAACCTACATTTGAAACGTTACAAGATCAATTAAATATTTTATTTATATAATATTAGAGTAGACGCGGTTCACGTGGCGCTGAATGATGACCTTTTTATAAGAATATTAACAATGCAATTAACATTACTAATACTCCAGTCAACCGCTCCAACTGAGCTGACAATCCTTGTGCCAGGAGATGGTTTACGACAATAATCTAATCCTTAAGTTTTGCTGATCGTACCCTCAACCATTTGCTGATGATGCTTGCCTCATGGCATGTATGACACATGTGTCTGACGCCACCAGCCGCCACCAGCCGCCCTGGCCCTGCGTTGGCGACCTGGTGACGAGCGCTGGTCCACCACTGTCGGTAATATTTGTATAAATCTAAATTTATTCATGAATACTTTGTTGTTGTTTTAAATATAATAATGAATACTTTGTACAGTTTATCTGAATAATAAAATTGATTATTTATTTAAATGCCAGCACTTTATTAACATCGCCTTCCATCACATCCAAGTCTTACACTCTTAACCATCTCGCCTGTTCACAATCTACTGCTGAACGACGACCTCCCACAAACTATTCACCGATTTTGTACAAACTTAAAGCTGCTGCTTAACTTCCAAGAGAATGGTCTAAGCTGATAAGAGCACTGAGCATTTCCGTGGCTATATACAAACAATTACAAGCAAGGGTGGCGGGGGCGGGCGGCTCCCACCCATCTGCACTGCCGCGTAGCACGCTCAAGGCTATGAGGGGAGACAATTAGAATACGTCGAGTCAAACAGGTTGTAATAAAGCACTCAGCTGACTGCTACGTCATCAACGCTTTCCTATTAGGGAACATTTAGCCTTTCAATGAAGTTATTGCTAAAGAAATATATATTTTTCTTGTTATTGTTTTGAGGCTGACAAGCACAATGTTCAACTGATGGTAAGTGGTCCCTGAAGACTCCTATCAGTCTCGATAAGGAATCACAACGTCGTCACCCCCGAGAGCTAAGCTGGAATGCTTCGTCGCCAACAATAAAGATGATGACACTAAAAATCATTGTTTATGGAATGTGACGGTTGAAAATCATAGGCAATTCAATGGACGTTCCTATTGATAACTATTTGAAGGTCGAAGAAAAAACAAGAAGCGCCAATAGCTCAATGATTCGCAACGATCTGCGAAACTTACGGTCGTAGGTACGAATCCGCCATTCGACTATCAATGTAAATTTAAGCTTGGTCGGGGTTGTTAACCGAATTGTTAGTAATGTTAGTAATGTTATGACACTTTCTTTCAAAAACTTTATTTACAACGACTAATAGTGACAGCACGTTAGTTAACATTTTGTTTTCCAGAAAAGAAACCGTCGTCTCTTTTTATGCTTTATTTCATTATAAGTTTCTGTTAGGCAGGATTCTTACCGAGTCATAAAAAAAGGCTTATTAACTTTTTGTTCGCGGGTGTTTACGTACACATAAAGCTTTTTACAAACCCCTCCGACAAACCCGACCCTTTTTTCTGAACAAAATGACTAGACTAAGTAAGAGTACGGGAGAACGATCTAATTCATAATAAATTATCGTTGTAATGATCTGAACGTACATTAAACATGTGATGTTTTCATAGTATAACTCGAATGTCTAGGATCCACGTCTCGGTCAACGGTCGCCACGTCTACCTGCTCGTAGCTAACTGGACAGGTGCAAAGGAAAACAAAAAGCTCGCGGTGGGAGAAACGGTATCTTCCACACTTATACACGTATCTACTGCCATTAGGGAAAACAGAGCTAATAACGTTTCATGTTAAGTTAATTTTTTGCCGTGTTGTGGGTGTGAAACACTCTTACCCTGCAGCATACAGTTCACATGTCGGTAAGCGATTCCTTAAGGAACCACATTGCAGATGCGTTGTCACCACTGAAGACCGAGAAGGCATTTCTCGTAACCAGTGATAAGGATGTCTATATTCCTACACCAGCCAGACGAAACTCAGTAGGTTAAGTTATTATTTCACGCTGGTATTCGGTGAGGTTGTGTCTTCCCCAGTCGAGCTGACCCACGCATGCTGCAGCTGGAACCGATTTGCAGCGTGGGACTACCACAGTTCGTATGTGAGTATGAGTACATGTGAGTACATGACGGGAAGACAGAAACTTCATTACTATATGTGTAGGATTATTATAAGGAATTTTATAGACTCAGTCTGTAGTTAAAATAAGGGGTGATGAAGAAGGGCAGACCACCTGGTAAGCGATGATTGGAGTCAAGATATATACATCCATCGGGTTCACGTTCCTCGTTACCTGTGATTGTGTCCCCGGATCCATTCACTCACCATACCCGTATGTATGTAATCCGCACATCACATCACATTATTGCGCAACTTACTTCATCTTGCAGCCGCTTGATTACTCAGCGCTATAGTTTTATACAAACATCAAGTTATGACGGTGCGCGTCCTGAGGGTGCTCGTTGAAATTCCTTAAAGAAAACATTAGGTAATTATCTAACCTTTAGTTGTTTGCGAACGTGACGTACATCGTGTGGACAAGTTATATTTGTTTGTTCAACGAAAATATTTAGTTCGGCCCGAGTGTCGGAGGCGAGCGCGTCGTTTCTGGGACGTTAACTGTTGCAAAATTATGAAGCCGCGTAAATAGGATTTATATATATATATATATATATATATATATATATATATATATATATATATATACAAACACTGTACACATACACACTGTACACATACACACTGTACACATACACACTGTACACATACACACTGTACACATACACACTGTACACATACACACTGTACACATACACACTGTACACATACACACTGTACACATACACACTGTACACATACACACTGTACACATACACACTAAAATAACATACACACTGTACACATACACACTGTACACATACACGCTGTACACATACACACTGTACACATACACGTACACACTGTACACATACACACTGTACACATACACACTGTACACATACACACTGTACACATACACACTGTACACATACACATACACACTGTACACATACACACTGTACACATACACAATGTACACATCCACACTGTACACATACACACTGTACACATACACACTGTACACATACAGACTGTACACATACACACTGTACACATACACACTGTACACATACACACTGTACACATACGTACTGTACATACACGTACTGTACACATACACACTGTACACATACACGCTGTACACATACGTACTGTACATACACGTACTGTACACATACACACTGTACACATACACACTGTACACATACACACTGTACACATACACACTGTACACATACACACTGTACTAACATACACACTGTACACATACACACTGTACACATACAGACTGTACACATACACACTGTACACATACACACTGTACACATACACACTGTACACATACACGCTGTACACATACGTACTGTACATACACGTACTGTACACATACACACTGTACACATACACGCTGTACACATACGTACTGTACATACACGTACTGTACACATACACACTGTACACATACACGCTGTACACATACGTACTGTACATACACGTACTGTACACATACACACTGTACACATACACACTGTACATACACTGTACACACATACACGCTGTACACATACTGTACACATACACTGTACACATACGCTGTACACATACGCACTGTACATACACTGTACACATACACGCTGTACACATACGTACTGTACACATACACGTTGTACACATACACATTGTACACATACACACTGTACACCTTCACACTGTACACATACACACTGTACACATACACACTGTACACATTCACACTGTATACATACACACTGTACACATACACACTGTACACATACACACTGTACACATACACACTGTACACATACACACTGTACACATACACACTGTACACATACACACTGTACACATACACACTGTACACATACACACTGTACACATACACACTGTACACATACACACTGTACACATACACGCTGTACACATACGTACTGTACATACACGTACTGTACACATACACACTGTACACACACGTACTGTACACATACATGTACATTGTGAACTCTCCCATTAACTATTTAAGTCTAACCACTATTATTTTAATGTAATTACGTCATCAACTCATCACAATCATTACTTCAGCCCACACTAGTCCACCGCTGGACATAGGGCGCCCATAGACTGCCTGAGCACGATCCTGTCTCACGTGCAGCCATCGACCTGCAGCAAACCCGCATTTAATACCATTTCATCCAGTGGTGGTTGCACTGCACCCTGGCTACCAGTTCGAGGTTGCCTTTATGAGCTATGCGGTCAATCTATTGCCGCATCAGCTCGCTGTTCTTTTATGCTATGTGGGTGACCCTAGTTCTCCTGCAGATGTCTACGCTAAGTATTCTCTCACGCAGAGCAACGCAACGTAACCCGCTCCATAGCTCGCTAACTTACTCTGAGCTTCCCCCTACGGTGCGCAGTGAAGGACCATGTCATTGGAGAGAAGCTGATCGATCCTCGGTGCCGACACTAATAAAATGATTACATACAGTTTCAAGCGCTGGTTTCCCATCACCAAGGCCATGAGAAATGCGAGTGTAAACTCAACGCCTGGATAAGGAAGAACAGCCAATTTGTCAAAATATTTCGTGCAGCTAATTAATTGGATATCCTACTGGTCGGCGCTCGAACAAAACTTCATGCATTATTCAAGCTTGTTAAATATGCATGCATGTCGCGCATATCTGACAAACATTTAATTATGCAAAACGCTCGGGAAAAATCCTAAATAGGTTGCAATAAATGTTACCCTAGCTGTACTTAGTTTTTTATATTTTATATCGTATTGAGGGTGACAAACGAGCACAGTTCGACTGATGGTAAGTTGTTCCTGCGGCCCGTGAAACCAGTAATGCGTCTCCGGATCCCTACACTCACCAAGAGAAACACAGCAGCGATTTTACTTCGGTATTCTGTGAGGTTGTGGTCGAGTCTATCTATTCGTGCTCTGGCTAGAAACAAAAAGCAGTGTGGCTCTACCACCGTTATAAATCAATGTATTATTATTACTAAATCACTCGTACGTAACTAAAGCTTTCAGGCCTTAATGTCGTGGTCGGAATCATGCAGAAGTGAACTATGACGGAACGCGAGTCAAATATAGTCCGAAGGCGCTGTGGGACGGGCCAAAACAATCAGAGGGTAAACACAGAAAATTAAAGTTAATATTTATTCAATAAATTAAAGTTTGCTCCGCAACCAATGAAAATATGTACTTAGTGACAATTAAGAAATGTAAATTAAGTAAAAAGCCACGATATCTGATCACGTTTCATGTGGCGCTCGTTATTGACACTGAACGGAAGACACGCCCAACTGACAACGTATTTAAAAGCCATTTTATAGGTAATTTTTTTATTTTATTGAGGGTGACAAATGAGCACACGGTTGAACTAACGATGTGTGGTGCCCGGGTCCCATGACACCCACATTCATCCTCGATAAGGAAGCAATGCAAATGCATTTTCATACCTGAATACTGAGGTGGTTAAATTTGCAGCTGCAGGGCGTCGATCTCAGCTTGATTGAAACATCATCAACAATATCGGCCTTTGTGTTTAAACTCATCCTTCATAAATAGAATTTAAGCAGAAAAGAGTATTTACAGTTTCCCAATTTATCAAAATTACCAAAAATGCTTTATGAGAATTTAATGATCATTTTATCATATGTCACTCACTTGGACGCATTACACAAGGATATTATTAAGAGATTTAAGGATCCTTTAAATTTAAAAATTCTTCAATGGATAATAAATCCGTACAACATCACAGCCAAGGAAGAAGCCAATGTGATGATGCCAGAAGAGTTGACTACCATCAGTACAGACGAGAAGCTTAAGCAGAAGTTCAATCAAGTCCATCAGAAGTTCTGGTTGCAACACAACGTTGTAACACAATATCCTTCATTTTGGAACATTGCTGAAAAATACCTCCCTTTTCCCTCATCATACCTAGTTGTAAAAGGCTTCAGTGTGGTTACAAACATTATGACAAAATACAGAAAGCGTTTGAAAATCAAGGAAGGCTTAACTCACCAATGTTGAACCAGACTTAGCTAGATCTAGACAGTCGTTAGGTTCATCCATCACATAGAAATTTTTATTCTTTTATCTTTACTTTGCGATTATGTTTTTTTTTATCAAAAAATAATTACCTACTTTAGTATTTTTACGTAATTTGTATTAATGGTTATTAATTACACTTAATATTTAATAAGTTTTTTATTATTTATTTAATTTCTTGAATTTTGATTAGATGTCAAGTTTACTCAGCCATCTAACTTTCCGCAAAGTTTTTAATTTGGTAAGTAATTTGTATCAATAGGAAAAACCTTAAGATAGGATTTTTAAAGTAATTTGGCTATGGGGGAGGTATCAGGTCGGAGGTATACGGAATTCGCTACTTGTTGTGTTCAACATATATTTGTGTCTAACAAGGAAATAGAAATATGACTTTTAGTAAGAACGGCTTTAGAAGTATTTTTATCTGGTCTGCAAGCATCGCATTGATAACCAATACTTTCAACATACCGGATACTGATGGCTCCACCACTGTTAATTCCGTGGAAGTGGATTATCCACAGCAGGATTTAATTCATTAGATTTTGTCACCGATCGTTAAGGATCACAAGAGGAGATGCTACTACGAGTCACAGGGGGAGATACTACTACGGGGCATAGGGACAGATGCTATTACGGGTCACAAGAAGAGATGATACTATGGGTCACAGGGGGAGATGGTACTACGGGCTACAGGGGGAGATACTTCTATGAGTCATAGGGGCAGATGCTACTACGGGTTACAAGAAGAGATACTACTACGGGTCTGGTGGTGAGTGGTCACCGTCGCCCATGAAACTCAAGTCTCAGATGTGTATGTCAGTACGTTGGCGAACTTCATCTGATTCCAAGTGAGTGAAGCGACGACCCATGAGGGATAATCACCCACCGATTCATTTAAATGCTATCCCTATCGACTATATCTTCTATATCATCTTCGTGCACTCGAGACGCGTCCGGTCGCTGCGAGCTCTAATAGCAGAATGCCCGTCATCTCCAGAGGTCAACGGTTCGCGATGACGTCATGCATGCATTCGACAGTAGGGCTGCCCGATATAATATACGAGTATATTAGAAATTCCCCAACATTTTTCATCTTTTCTTTACTGGATCTCGGAATTTCATTTGATGATAAGTTGACTCAAATCCAATAGTGTGCTGGTTAATCACATCTTTGCCGTAAATGTTTGTGAAAATGGCAACATTAACTCATTCCTCTTTTTCTCTGTTCAAACGAACGGTGGCAGCAGTTAAGAATTAAGTGATCTAACTGGACGCATAAGATACAACAATATATTGTCGTACCTGTACCTTATATACAAAAACAAAACTTGTTATGTCTATGCCTTTCCGACATCGAGAGCCCGCGATGAGATTAGTATTTTTTAGTAGTTTTTACATTCATTAAAAATAAGAAAATACAGACTTTTATCAGAAAAAGATAGTACGTACTTAATTAGAGTTTACAGAATTATTGATTGATAAAATTTAACAACATAACACTTCATTACAAAAAGATATACGAAACTGCGGCCAGACAAGAATTTGACGTCCGTCATCATTTTTAACTTATTACGTTTTACTTTACTTTTTAAAAATATTTGTCGGCTATGAAGAAACGATGCGGCTATAGAGTGTAAAAATATATATGAGATTATAGAAATTACCTTTTTGTGAAATATCAGTTCACAAATAAGACAGACAGTCTAAAAGGTAGGTTAACACATATATACGTATGCACCAGGCAAGGCCGGACTATTTAGCTGCTGAAACAGTTTATTTTATTTCATAATTAAATATGTAACTTCGTAGGTTCGTCGTCGGACCATAGCTCTAGTAACGATGGTCAGGCGAGCAACTTGTACAACTTGTAATGGAAGGTGGAATGGATGTAACGAGCGCGCCGTGTCGGCAGCGAACTCGGTCGTATGTCTGAAGGGCACTTAAGTGTGTGCGGACCGAGGCGGCGCAGTGTAATGGTGATCACTTGAAGTTATGTTGGCGAATAAACGGGAAATGTCGTCACGTTATATTATTTTTTATAGAAGGAGCAAACGAGTGCAACACCAGGTGTGCTGGTGGTAGTGGCAGCAGAGGAGTTGTTATACTTCGGCTATTTCTAACATGAATATCGGGAATTTCGAGGGGAGGACCAAGAGAGATGTACTCCCACAATTGACTGTTCGAGTGTTGGGAAAATCCCCAAGGCTCGTCCCTGCAACCCTTAAGGCTGTAGAAGATTCCAATGTAACGGAAGAGGGGGTGCAAGTGCGTTGCGAGCCTTTAAGAAAGGACTTCTTAATATAATTTATTGAAAATCTCGTAAGTTGTAACGTATCGGAAACACCGCTGCGACAGCTGATTCCGTAAAGTACGAGCTCGTGCGTGATAAAAGATTACGTAGAGTGGTGCAGTGGTGCAGTGGTGCAGTGGTGCAGTGGTGCAGTGGGGCAGTGGGGCAGTTGTGCAGTGGTGCAGTTGTGCAGTGGTGCAGTTGTGCAGTGGTGCAGTGGTGGCGTGTCAAGTATCAAGATGGTGTGGATGAAATTTTACATTCTGTCCCGATGTATACTGGTTAAGTTGAACGTTTGTTGACGAGCACAAAAGGCATTATTACAGTTCAAAATTATTCATGTCAACATTATCCACTTCTGTGGATTATTTCTATAAGGTAATCGGCAAAGCTCAAAGAATAAGTAAGGTGCCACGTGCCGGCCATGCTGGTGGAAGTATAACCGACGGGGAGGAAAGGTTCTTGAGTGACAATCTCGTATTGGCCATCATGGTGTAATGTGGCCTACTGGATGGAGTGACGCCTGGTGCAGGTGTGCAGGGGCTCAGGGTTGCCCGCCGGGCAGTCTGCGGGAGGCCCATCTTCAACAATGGACTGAGATGATGATTTTGATTATAAACACTACTTTAAAAAATATAGAGATATATAGAAATCCACCCCCATTATCTTAATATATCAAAAATTTTACAGACCAAGAACAAAGCAATCCATTAGAGAGGCTGTGGATCGCATCTCTCTGCATTATACAAAAGTCTAAACTTTTATGAAGAAATCACAAACACAATACATACAGTACACGTGATCCTTTTGAAATGAAAATGTTCTATTGTGTAAAACGTAACTTTTCCCAGTCCAAACATACAGGATGTATCACTTTGTTATAATGTACAAACGTATAGGTGTACCACTTTAGTTATAATGTACAATCATACAGGGTGTATCACTTTGTTATAATGTACAAATTGAAAGAATGCTCACTTTAACAGATTATTTTTCTTTCTTTGCGGATCTTATAAAATATGTATTTTATTAATTTCTTATTAGTTTTATAAGATCCGTAGAGGATTGATTGAGTAAGATTGCTGCCGTATGGACACCAGCTCTTCATTGTAATTATTGATGCCTTGTATATATATATATTTATAAATAGCTTGTCGTTAAGAATTCAGTCACACGAGGAAACAAGGAAGACGATACTGAGCTTGCTCAAGGGCTTACTAATTTTTTTTGTGAGTACACTATTTTTTTCCCCCGATAATATGTTCAAAACCAGGCCTGCTGGAACAAAATTTTTATTGTAAAATAAGCTGCGCCTCTGTACATACTTTTCCTACATTAGTTCCCTTATATAAATGCTTTGTGCACATATAAGTTAAATAATTGAATATATAAATAACTCACACGTGACAACGATGTTGTGAGTCTGTACTCTATGAGGATCTGGAGCGTCCTCGGTCGGCGGTGGACCGTCGGGGACCGTGTCGGCTCACACCTCATGTACAACTTAGTCGATCCCTCGCTGCATGACCACACAAGTCAACGATGCATGCTGGATCAGTACAATGCTTCACCGCAACTTGTGGAGACGGGCGCTCAACAGCGGACTAGTGGTGAACTGACATGATCAAATGGATGATGTTTAATACGTTTGCTTCAGTTTCAAATAACACAGTTTATTTATTATTTTATAAAATGTCGATATAACAGCAAAATTATATTCCCACGCGAGTGTCAGCGAGACAGCTCCTCGATGTCAAGTGATTGCACTATTAAATTCCCACGCGAGTGTCAGCGAGACAGCTCCTCGATGTCAAGTGATTGCACTATTAAATTCCCACGCGAGTGTCAGCGAGACAGCTCCTCGATGTCAAGTGATTGCACTATTAAATTCCCACGCGAGTGTCAGCGAGACAGCTTCTCGATGTCAAGTGATTGCACTATTGGCGAGAAGGCTAAATGAACTAAATATAATATTAAAAAATGTATTTAAAACAATTGTCATCTTTTAATAATTTACAGAAGAAAATTTTTATTTTTTTTATTTTAACCACTTAAGTTGGCATAAAAGTTTTTGTTTGGTTCGTTTCTGACTGACACCTATTTAGCAGACCATTGACGATTGAAAGTGAAGAAAACTTTACCTTTGCACTACAGTCCTGTGGGCATGAGGGTGTAGTCCATAAATGTCTTAGTAGGGATCCCGGCTTGTCAATCCTGGACCCGTTGGTCTGGTGTGGGTCATACCATACACACGTGGTCAGCGCGTGGTTCGAACACTATTCACTCAATCGTTTAAATTACAAAGTATGATAAATTATTTATACCTTATATCCCGGACGTTTCAATTACATAGTACAAACTGTTCTAAACAAAACAATAAAAAGCTAATTAAATATAATTTATTTTAATTCAGATAACAATATGCTTAACGTGGCAGAGCTACACTGCAGTTTATTTCTAGCTGCAGAATGAATGGGTCAGCTCAACCGGTGTAGCACCACGTGTATTATTATTCCTTGTCAAGGTTGAATGTATATATGATATCAGGGGCCGCAGGAATCACTTGCCACCAGGTGAACTGTGTGTGAGTTTGTTTCTCCGAATGTAATAAAAAATTTTTACTGGTTTTAGTCAGTACCCGAATCAATTTTATTGAACAAATAAATTTTAACAAAAGTGTATGAACGTTAACAAGCCTAAAGTTGTAAAAGACAATTATGAATACAATTTTTAATATATACATAATTATTATCTTGAGACATCGACATCGTGTCAACCTAATTAACATCCCTCGCCACCAGGAGTCCCTGTAGATCAGAGTTCACCTTCTAGCTAGGGTCAACATCTTAATATATCTTAATATAAAGTAAACCAGGGAGGATCGATCTGGGAGCGATCAGTTACTTATACAGACAGCTTACGATGGCGCCTGATGGTGGCGTCAAGCGATCCCTGCGGCTCACGATTCCCACACCCTCGATAACGAATCATAATGTAGGTGCGGTATCACTGCTGAGGACTAGTCTACGCCTCCTCACCAGTGACAGGGGAGTCGTGACTCCTCGACAGTGACAACATTTTCACATAACGATTTCTTATCGAGGATGAATAGGGATGTGATGGGTCACAGGAATAAGGATGTGATGGGTTACAAGAATATGGATGTGATAGATTTCAGGTATCACCGTCAGGTGAAAGTGTGCTCGTCTGTTACCACCTAATAAAAAACATGACGTCCACATGCATCCTCACGAAGATCCAAGATACACATCTCTGGGGACTGAGAGGTTTGATTAGTTCTTGTAATTGTGTCTTCAGACCCCTACACTGACCAAACGAAAGACAGCAGCGTTGAGCTACTACTCCACTTGAACATTATGCGAGGTCCTGGTCCTTCCTTCCCCGGTAGAGAATGCCCATTCATGTTGCAGCTAAAAACAGGCCCCGGCCTCTATCAATGTAAAAATGCTGTAAATAAGTATGAGTTTAAACAATGTTTTGTTATTGGAACGAAAGGACTCTATGTGACAACAGTCGCTGCTTCCGTTCGCGTGGTTCGTTTTAATGAAGCTCATAATGTGTTCATTCGGGACCTGAATACTTTAAACTTTTGTCATCGCTGTTAACCTTCTACATTTTTAAAGTTAAGTTTGGAAACGAAATGATAATGGAAGTTTGTGCCTTTTAAACATTACTTGGATGGACTTGGATGTGACGGGTCGCTGCCGCCGGGGAACTACCTCGGTGACCACTAATGTTAAACCTTTTTGTTTTCTACTTTAAGTAGAACAATATTATTATTTGTGATGCAAATTCCCTCCACATTTATTGGTTGTCCAAAAGAACGATGCACAGAGCGGGTTGGGTTCCCTGCGTGCGGTGTGCACATCGTGGCAAGTTTAAAAATGTTAGTCTTTAGTATATGTAGGTCTGGCTGCTGCATCACGGGTCCTGGATTAGATTTCCAGTAAAGGAACAAGATTCGTACATCACAAATTGTTGGCTTCGACGTCCGAGTGTGTCGTGTTTTTTTTACTACAGTGAACTGAGGACGACAAGCTCACACACAGTTCTCCCTCGGTAATAAACACGGTCGACGTAATAAAAACAAGGAAATATCCCCAAAGACTACCGGTAGCCTAACGTTAGAGAATTTAAAGGCTATGTTGCAAAAAACGATGGATGGTCTTCTGAGTAATACGGAGATAAGGATGACAAAAATAATTGAAGAAAAGTATACAGAAATGTTTAAGGAATTCTATGAAATGAAAGAATCAATTACATACTTAAAAACTGAATACGAAGACATGAAAAACGAAAAGGAAAAGCTGAGAACCACAGTTAAAGACTTAGGCAATCGCCTAAATACTTTCCAACAGTTCTCCCGAAGAAGCAACTTAGAAATTCAATGTATACCGGAACACAAAGCAGAAAACTTGATGAACGTCGTACAAACAAATGTACAAGGATTCCCAAAATAAACCCAGACAGCAAACGCCCAGCTTTGGGGTGGTAACATATAATATCAGACCTGACCACCTGGTGAGGTGTGCAGAGCCCCTTTCACTGCCGGTTAGTATCATTTATAACGCGACACTAAAAACTGAAATCTATCCGGGATTCTAGAGACAGGCCAGAATAGTACCAATATATAAAAAGGGGACCGTAGTAATATACCTATTCCGACCATAAGTTCTGTTACAAATGAAAATCCTTTTTTTTAATGTTACTTCATTAAAAAAATAATGTAATATTATTAAAATTGATACCGACATGTTTATTAGTCCAAGTATTAGTATTAGTAAAAAATATTCTATTCGAAATGGCCATCTTTGGCTTTTATACAGGCCTTTAATCTGTTTGGCCACGAATCTATGGATTTACGGACTGTTTCCAAGGAAAATTTCGCAACTGCTTGCTCCAAAGATTTTTTAAGAGACTCAATGTCGCCGTGTCGTTTAGAGCAGGCTATGTCCTCTAAAAATGACCATAATTTGAAGTCTAAAGGGTTGAGGTCTGGGCTAGATGAGGGCCAGTCCTCAGCTCTTATAAAGTCCGGAACGATGCTTTCAAGCCAGGCTTGGTTAGTTGTGCCTTGTGACCAGGTACAGAGCTCTGCTGGAAAGTCCAAGGTATATTTTTGAAAAGTGAGTTGCTGAGAGGTTTCACAACAAGATCCAAGATATCTTGACACTTTGACTGAAGTTTTCACTCCTTTTTCACAAAAACGTAGTTTTGTGATTGCTAGATTCCTAGATAAGACACGCCCCACCAAACCATCACTGACGAAGGATGATGACCACGTTGTACCTTTCCGACCACTTGAGCATCTTTTTTAGAACTGTGACCGTACGCTTTATCATTTTGCTTATTGTAGTGTTCTTCAATCGTAAAAAACTTTTTATCGGTAAAGAGGATATATCTGTGCCTTTCACCTGCGTTTCGCGACAGAACGCGTTTTGATCGATCCACTCTTTTTAATTGTAAATATTAATTTAGGCACCGAGCTTCAGGTCCTGTTTTATAATACGCAACAGAGTCCCAGCGAGAATCTTCATTTCTCGCGATAGGATTTTTTGCTTCCTAATGGGGTTTCCACGAAATCTGGCTTTAACAGCATTAACAGCCTTTGTAGTTCTAACAGCACGCGGCCTCCCCGATCTTTTCTGGTCTTCGACAGAGGAAGTGTTGTTGTATCTGTTGTTAGTACGATATACGAACATACGGCTGATACCAAGCTTTTGAAGTGTCTGGAATATGACCGACGGCTCCATACCCACCTTGTGCAAGGCGATCACTGCAATCCTATTTTCTTTAACACCCCATTCCATATTATAATTTTATAATAAACACGAAAAAATATGTGTAATGGCGCAAAATCGAAAGAATTTAAAATAATATACGTGCTCCAAAATCAAAATAATTAAAAAGTTGAAAAAAGAAAAGTTCAAGGATAGATTATCATTTGTAGTGGTTAAAGGGGAATGCCCTTCACGGCCTTACCGATCTACAGCAGGTGTACCTCAGGGTTCTGTACTGGGGCCAATTTTATTTAATATTTACATTAATGATGTCCTACAATGTATCCATTATTCGAATTTTTATATCTTTGCTAACGGCCTAAAGATTGCGAAAGAAATAAGTTCGGCTAGTGATAGTAAGGCTCTTCAAGAGGACTTCTTAGGTTAGGTCTAGGTTAGCTGATTGGTCTCGTCGTAATGATATGGCTCTCTATCCTCAGAAATGCTCTTTTATAAGATTTACACGTAATCGCAATTCTATCCAATCAGTATTCGACATCAATGGCGTAGCGCTAACTGAACAAGAAGTAGTTCGTGACCTAGGTGTTACATTCGATACCAAAATGAGTTTAAACCAGCATTTTGAAAACTTATGTAAATCTGCAAGGCGAATATTGGGTTTCGTGTTTAGAAATTGCAAGGATTTCAAGAACTTAATAACTAAAAAACTTTTGTTCATTACACCCGTGAGAAGATCTGCTTGCCACGCCACCCAAGGTCCATCCTCACTCACAGAACGTATAAATCAAATTTGGGCCATCATTCTTTGGTGCCAAGGTTGTGCAGACTACTGCTATTTCATAAACAAAGATAGCTCCATCGATATATTTCATATTAAATTACCAATGTTCAAATCCAAAATGGTCGGGGTATTGAATCCCAGTGCAGTCGCTGACGTCTAATATTTTTTTTTGTTTTGCCATATCGTAGACAAGTACATAATCATATAACCATTTTTGTTCTCAATGTTGTCAAAATTGTCAATTTATAGTCCTTACACAACTAGTTTAATTTAGAGGTTAACTTAATATATTTTTTTCTATCCTTTAGTTTAAAATTGCACTGTAGTTTTGTAATTTGTTTTTATATAGTAAGTATTTATGCATAGTTACTTAACGCAAGATGTGTTTATCTGTAAGTGTAGTTACATGTTGCCATTTTTAACTTGATTTATAATGTTAAATCATGAAACCAATAAAGTAATTATGTTGATAAGCCATAATAAATAAATAAATATAAATAAATAAATACCACGATGATGGAACTTTCGTTCTCTAATCTCTAGCATCCCGTTTCCCAGGTCATCTCCGTAATGTGCGGCGGCTTTACTGAGCTCGTCTGGTCGAACTCAATCACTGTTGTCCTTTGAATCCTAATAACGTCTTCACTTCGAGTAACGAGTACTCAACTGTGAAACTAGCTTCATCTTTGCACGTGTTAGAGATTTTTTACTAAAGGAATTGTTAGAAGAAAACCGCTAGGGTCGATATATTTATTAGTATAAAAATTAATATAAAGGTCTAAATTAATTAAATTTCACCAACATCAAATACGCATACAAATCACTTTATAATTAACTTTCTTGGTCCATTACCAAGATAAAGCAATATAAGATGACCAGACACTGACTTTTACATACGAACACTAACTTTTTTTTTATTTTTCATTTATTTAATTTGGGTCGGCTACAGCGCATACAGGACAAATCGATGATGTCACATCTGATGCATGCTCCAAGACGCACACATCAATTGTTGCATATTAACGGTTATCGTGTTTCATAATAATGAATTAATGAACACAAAACTAAACAATTACTGAATAAAACCAAAAACAGAATGAAATTATCAAAATGTAAATGAATAATAAGTAGTCTCCAAACACTATGCGCCGATGAATGTTCATTAAACGTTTATGTCAAAGATCTACATTACATGTAGTTTATAGGAAGACAATAGAGCAACTATACCATCGACACGAGCGTCGCTAACAGAAGAAATATTTTAAAACACCAAGTTAGTTGTATTAAACTGAACTTATGTATAATACATTTTATATAATATTCTATTATAGTTAGATACAAAGAGATCACAGTGAATTGTTTCAGTCATTTTCCTGTCTAAAATGTCATCTTGTCGCAACAAATGAAATGGTAATTTGATGTTTTTGTTTAAGTGCCGACACGAAGTTATACTATGCCTTAAGCTTAATGTAATGACTCAAATATAAAAAGGAAAATGTTTTTAAGTCCGGCAATGTTTAATTTTTATTATATGCATCTCTGGTAAACATACATGTGTTTATTATATTTTAAAATAAAATAATAATTACTTAAGTCACAAGTTGCGAGATCAGTTACGTACGTTTAGATAACAACTAGATGAGGGTATCAACTAGACTTAAGTATAACGGATCGCCAGAACCCTCACCTTGCATTTAATTATCTATTGCAAATTATACTTATGATCCAACAACATGCGATGACGATGTGTGCATGGCCACACACATGCGTTTGTGTGTGAGTTATTTAATTAGCGCATAAGGAAGGAAGTTTTATCGATTTTTCTGTTTTAATAATTCATGTTGATTAATATAAAATATATATTAAAATATATTTGGTCTTGTGAAAGAATATGTTGAAATATATATAAAATTATTATAAAAATAATGACCAAAGGAGAAATAAAATATGCAACAAGATTTGCAGAATTAATTCTATAAATTACGTAAATTCTTGCGTGAAATTTGTTTCCTTTGATTAAATTCCAGTCGTATTTAATATATTAGACAACAATACAACATTCATCTGAGAGACATCTGCTTTTAGCAAAGGGATTGTGTAAGATAAGATACATCCGACAATACATCACAACTCCAAAACCTTTGCATCGGCATTGCAAGCTCAATCATCAACTTCAAAGTTAATTATAAACTCGTTATCAATGTTTTAGAAATATTAAAAATAAAACTGCTACAAGTGCTAGTAACTTCACTAACACTCCGGTTCACCACTTTAACTAAGCGACATCATATACATTGACGAAGAGGCAAACCTACGAACTTAAGTTGCTCAGACTGTACTGACCTCGACCATTAGACTGCTGACCTTTCTTAGTTATCTCAAGTTAATAAGTGTTGAAGGTGGACGGAGTAGGAGGTAGGAGGCAGTGAAGTGAACGTACGTGGAGACGGCGACGCGTAATGCACACAATGTATCAACTATACGTCACAGTTAGTCCGATAACATTTGCACTGCAAAGCACACAATGTATCAACTATACGTCACAGTTAGTCCGATAACATTTGCACTGCAATGCACACAATGTATCAACTATACGTCACAGTTACTCCGATAACATTTGCACTGCAAAGCACACCATGTATCAACTATACGTCACAGTTAGTCCGATAACATTTGCACTGCAATGCACACAATGTATCAACTATACGTCACAGTTAGTCCGATAACATTTGCACTGTAATGTTCACTTGTACTATAATAACTTAGTGATAAAAATTAATGAGACATATAGTTTTTAATAATATTAAGAAAATAAAGGTCGTGGCAGCTCCCCTG
Organism: Teinopalpus imperialis; assembly: GCA_029286865.1. Lineage (NCBI taxonomy): Eukaryota > Metazoa > Arthropoda > Insecta > Lepidoptera > Papilionidae > Teinopalpus > Teinopalpus imperialis. The sequence goes on along the minus strand of JAGSMU010000022.1, from coordinate 18,489,582 downwards.
GTGCCGTGGTGCCTGCGGCCAACTACCGCATCGATCCTCCGTGAAAGTGCGCCAGCGAGGATAAGACGTTCCTATAATTGGGCTCCCGCTCTAGGGTGGTGTAAACATACCAAACAAAACACAGCACACTATGCTGCTATTTACAGCTGGCAGTCTGGAGATATAGTCCTCTCCGAAGTTTGAATCTGATTTAAATGCATATCACTTTTAAACCTAAAAGTTAGCCCTTAAATTGAATGATTTAGCCGTCAATCTACTATGAATGTAAGTAAATCTCAGTAGAATGGATTATCGATTATCTTGAAAATCGCACTATATGCAACTAAGCATCGTTGGCACGACCTGCGTCCCCCGGGGGCTGGCTCCCCGTGGAATCAAGTTGCTTCAAATTTCGGAAAGCAATCTGCGCCCCCACCGGCCGGTAGCCCACCAGCACTATATGTGCCTCCCCTCGCCCTCCCTGGCTCGGCTTCGCCCGGCCCGCTCCGACACAAGTAGACAAGGCAAACTTATATATGTTTGTGTTACGAAATTTTCTTTTGACTTTAAAAATCATCTTCGAATTTCTCAATCAGAATTTCTTTTCTTTATTATCTTATTTTCTTTCATTTATTCTTAGGCAGAAATAAATTTTATTATTATGATTTGTGACATTAGTTTGTAACTCGGGTAACTGTAGTGTAAGACACACTACAGTTACCTTTGTTATTGTTAGTTTTACTTGTTAGTGAGCCACGGCCATTTATTATTAAATTAAATCCAACGATTTAAAATATATTAAGATTCAATGGTTCTGGTCTTAACCAATTATGGTTAAATATAATTTCCCTAATTAGTATATATTTTCATACATATACTATACGTTTTCTTCTTATTTTAATTCTATTTACACTAAACTAACTTTTTACAGATGAATCGGTATATGATTTTGTGTGCATCGTAGGAAAGAGAAGAGCTTTGGGGGTCGACTTCAGCTTCGATATATAACCAGGATTTGGAGGAAAAATTTAGTGAGGAACAACAAAAAACACGAATGAACAACTTAGAAATTTTTGGTATACCTGAACGCCGCTCCGAAAACTTAATAAATATTATCGGTAAACTGGCTAATTATCTTAATGTTCTCATCGATAATGAAGATATTGAGTTTGCAACTAGGATTACGACCCGCTTGAAAGATTCTAATCTACCAAAACCCATTGTAGTCAAATTTTTAAAACAGGATCTAATAAATAAAATTCTTAGCTCCATACGCAGAAAAAAAGGTCTTACATCATCAGAAATGGGTTTTGATGGCAACACTCGATCCATGTATGTTAATGAGCACCTCACTCCTCAAAACAAATTGCTCTTGAAAAACACACGAGTAAAATGTAAATCCTTGGGGTTTCAATATGTTTGGACAAAAAATGGATAAATATTTATTCGAAAAAACAACAATTGCGCTGCAATAAATATACGAAATATGAAGCAGTCAGAGAAGCTGAATACAGAAGCAAAATCTATAAATGTTCAGTAAATTACAGTTATCACCATATCCTTTATAAACTCAGTTGAATACATTTAAACTCTAATAACACTACACACTCACTTGCTAAACATTAACATACCTTTATGCGTTAACCTGTCTTTAAAAGCTTTTTTATATACTTACAAACATTTTTGTACAATTTCTTATAAATTGAATAATGAAATATTTGTACTCAAAAGTCGAGACGAATATCTTATATTATTATAAAATATATTTTCAAAACTCCCGTAGTTTAAGAGAAAAACATTTGAATTCTCGTACAATTTGCTCCTCTACGATTACGACATAGTAAGTGTAGTGGAGAGTTGGCTTAATCCACAAGTGAGTGATTCAGAAATTTCTGACAATAGATATGATGTGTACAGATGTGTTAGAGATTCCGTGGGTTCAGGGCATACTCGTGGAGGTGGTGTCCTGTTGCTTACAAAAAAATGTCTTCATGGTTTCCAGAAAACGTTACCTCCTTGCCCATATGAAGTTCTTCATGTAACAGTTAGAATTGGTGGACTACTTAACATCATATGTGTTTATCAGCCTGGTACAAACGGAAGGCATAACTTCATCTTAGAACATTTCATAAATCTACTTAAAGGTATCATAAGTCGGCATCAGAATGAACGGTTTCTTGTTGTGGGGGATTTTAATATGGACGATGTGAAATGGGCTTTGGATGATAAGCATGAACATCACGTACCATCTTTTAACACTAATTCTATTAGACAGAATTTTTTGGATTATGTCGTAACAGCTGGCCTAAATCAATATAATAATGTTTTAAATGACAATGGTCGTCTGTTAGATCTCGTCTACGCATCTAACCATATAGGTGTTAAACGTTCGTCTAACCCACTTACTCGAGAGGACATACCTCATCATCCAGCCTTAGAACTCTCTCTATGCGACGTTCGTTTTACTCCACTTAAAGATTCACCAAAGAAAATTTTCAGTTTTAAGAAACCTAACTATGACAAAATACAAATCAATTGTCACAAGTAGACTGGGAAGAGGCCCTACTACGCGACAATGTGGATGCTTCCGTCGATCAATTTTATATTATTCTTTACAATATTATTGAAACCTCCATACCTTACTTCTATAGTATACCAGCTAGGTATCCTCGATGGTTTTCTAAAAGTCTTATAAAAATAATTAAAGAGAAAAAGAAGTTTCACAGAAGATGGAAGAATTATAAAAATCAATTAGACTATGATATATTTTCATTGCTCCGGCGTAGGCAAAAAATAGAACAAGATATCTGCTGGGATAAATATATAAGCAAATGTGAAAAGTTTATAAAGATTAATCCTAAAATTATATGGAATTTTGCCCAAAATCTTAAGATGCGAAGTAGCATTCCCAATCAAATTCTAAAAGACCAAGATTTAATTATTAGTCGGAAAGGTATATGCGATACATTCCTTGAATATTTTCAATCAGTTTATAACTCATGTAACTCAACACATTTGTTTGCCACCACTAATAAACCGAATTCGCATACCCTTTCATCTGTCCATATAACTCCTGAGGTTGTGTTTAAATATATCCTACGAATAAATACCAACATGGGCGCGGGTAGCGATAATAAACCACCTTTATTTGTAAAAAAATATGCCAAAACACTAGATTTTCAAGCTATTGCACAAAAAAATTACTCAATCTTTATGTCAAAACATGTCAAATAATAACATTCAGTCGCCAAGTACATCCATTGCAATATAAGTACATATTAAATAATTGTGTGATAAGTCGTGTTATGAAAGTAAGGGATCGAGGTGTTTTGTTGGATTCAAAGCTAATATTTACAGAACACTACAATTACATCTGTCATAAGGCTCTTAGAATACTTGGTTTTGTCAAGAGACTTTCAAAAGTATTCCGGAGTTCAAGTCCCCTACTACCTCTATATTTCGCTTATGTCCGAAGTACACTTGAGTACGCTTCACCCGTTTGGTCCCCATCCTACATAACCCACACTCGTAACATTGAAAACGTCTAAAAAATTTCTAAAGTTCTTAAATCATTTTACCAAAAAATCCACGCGTGATTATAATATCTCGCTAACGGAATATAACCTCTGTCTTTATCTAATAGACGAATTATTTCCGATGATAGAAAAATTGCGTCTTTGTATCCCTAACACGCCGCCTACGAAGTACAAATTTATTTTATGTCCCTCTTACCAAACGACATATTTCGTTTTTGTTCAGTCCCAGCCCAGAGCTCAGTCTTATATAGGTGTATGCAAATCTATAATAATATGATTGGAAAAATTTACATATTCCATCTTAAACGAAATCAGTTTCTAAACAATGTTTCTGAAGCACTCCTCAATTCGCCTTAATAAGATACATGCGCTAAAACACAGACGTGCATACGCACACACGCACGCACATACACACACTACACTACAGATTAAAATGTATGTTACTCCTGTTGCACATACATTTCAAAAAAAAAATGTATATAGTTGTAACTTCTTTGATGGCTAAATATCCTTGTTAATTGTATTTATGTTTAATGTTTCTTGTATGCTGTGAAGTTTCCTAATAAAGTAAATAAATAAATAAATGTAACGACAGGCGATAATTACATGTTAATCATTCGCTTTACAAATCCAGAAGAGGGGGCGGCATCGTACCTCCAACAACCGCCAAGGTTATTGTTCCTCGGCTGAAATTATGTATTTCATTAAATTATATATGAATATTATGTTTTTTAATAATAAAAATAACTTTATTTGTTGATGACAGGTACTATGTAAATCTGTTAGTGTTAACAGAAGTACCTGATGGTCCACCAATATTGACATACAAATTTCTAAATTTAATTATAAAATAACCGCGGAGGTCAAGAAAGATAAAGATCACAATTGTAATAATTACTTTTAAATGTCAGATGGTTCAAGATAAAATATTATTAATAATAATAAGATGTGTAAAGTAGTAATGTATATGTTAAAACTTATCAATTAATTCTTTAATAGTGCAATAAACTTCTCTTCTTATATATATATATATGAGTGTGTATGTGTGTTAATAGAGGTGCTCCATCCGCCGTAACAAAAAGCTTATAGCGTTTATATAGCCCCGTGTTTACGGTACACATAAAACCGTGAAGCCCGTATCGGTTTATGATACCCACGTCCGGTTTCTCGCTAAATATCCTCCAAAGGTTTTTCTTGTTTTATGAGTAAGTATTTTTTTAATTGTAAACTGCGATTTCATAACAGATATGTCCTAAGCATTGTCTACCACGTTACATTACAGGGTGAAGCAGACATGAACCGAACATGTGTTAAAAATCTTTACAGCGCTAGTAAAATACTGTTTTATTGTATTAATTATAAGATAAGCAAGATATGCGGCCTTATAGTACACATACAATATATCAAATACATAATCATCTAAAGTTGATGAGGACTCTGCCAATATATAATGGGTAGATGGTAAGATCTGCTACAAGTAGCTTGATGTTAACCTAACACTACCTAGAGAATTATGAAGAGACCCAAACCAGAGAAAATCTGGGGGTGCAAGACATGTGGTGGATGCTTGTGAGTGGTCTGGAGTTATCATGGTGAAAGAAAGAGGAATTTCAGGCCGCTTCTTCTCTATTTCTTGCTTGAGTGTTGGCAGTAAAGATCTGAATCAATAGTTTTCTCGGCGGTGAGAGCTCATAATGAATAACATACACATGGTATTGCCTGGCCAGTTATTCCTGGTTTCGGTAGAGTCTGTGGAGTTAGACTGCCCTTTAACCATGACTTTCTTCACACGTTCTTGTCGTTTCCACTCAAGTAATCCACTTTAAATTACCAGTGATCAATCTTTTCAAAAACGGTTCGGTTTCATTACATGTCAATAGAGAATCGCAAAGAAGTACATGATTCATTAGGCTCGTAAGGCATCCAAGTATTGAGCTTATTTGTATAGCCAGACTTTTTATATAGGTCAACACTATTTTGTGGTTAGTTTCTAGCTTCAGCTATGTCGAAATGACTAATATTCCGATCTTGCTCCACTTTTAAATAGGTCAACACTATTTTGTGGTTAGTTTCTAGCTTCAGCTATGTCGAAACGACTAATATTCCGATCTTGCTCCACTTTTAAATAGGTCAACACTATTTTATGGTTAGTTTCTAGCTTCAGCTATGTCGAAACGACTAATATTCCGATCTTGCTCCACTTTTAAATGAGTCAACACTATTTTGTGTTTAGTTTCTAGCTTCAGCTATGTCAAACGACTAATATTCCGATCTTGCTCCACTTTTAAATGAGTCAACACTATTTTGTGGTTAGTTTCTAGCTTCAGCTATGTCGAAACGACTAATATTCCGATCTTGCTCCACTTTTAAATAGGTCAACACTATTTTGTGGTTAGTTTCTAGCTTCAGCTATGTCGAAACGACTAATATTCCGATCTTGCTCCACTTTTAAATAGGTCAACACTATTTTATGGTTAGTTTCTAGCTTCAGCTATGTCGAAACGACTAATATTCCGATCTTGCTCCACTTTTAAATAGGTCAACACTATTTTGTGGTTAGTTTCTAGCTTCAGCTATGTCGAAACGACTAATATTCCGATCTTGCTCCACTTTTAAATAGGTCAACACTATTTTGTGGTTAGTTTCTCGCTTCAGCTATGTCGAAACGACTTATTTCCGATCTTGCTCCACTTTTTAAAAAATTGCATTGACTTTATCTGTAACAGGTCGACTTGTGCGAGCTTCATGGTAGGCATCAAAATTCCCGGATTGAAAACTCTTGAACGAATTTGCAATGTGCTACTCTTACTGACACAATTTGCAATGTGCTACTCTTACTGACACAATTTGCAATGTGCTACTCTTCCTGACACAATTTGCAATGTGCTACTCTTACTGACACAATTTGCAATGTGCTACTCTTCCTGACACAATTTGCAATGTGCTACTCTTACTGACACAATTTGCAATGTGTTACTCTTAGTGACACAATTTGCAATATGCAACTCTTACTGACACATTTTGCAATGTGCTACTCTTACTGACATAATTTGCAATGTGCTACTCTTACTGACACAATTTGCAATGTACTACTCTTACTGACACAATTTGCAATGTGCTACTCTTACTGACACATTTGCAATGTGCTACTCTTACTGACACAATTTTATTCGCGGCTTGTATCACTTTTGGCACTTTTCTGTAATAAAACTTCAAAATGTATCGAACAAAATTCGATTAGTTAGATTCAATCATTTTGGCGGACAGAAAAACAATAGACAAATGGCGGGACACCGTTTTAACTTTTGATTGTTTTGTTTTTAAAATGACATCTATGTAATGGTATCAAAACCAGCCAGATACAATAAGAACAACTAAAGAAATCGTGCTACAATCTTTTAAATATAAAATACGAATTTCTCGACCTATTATATATTATATACAAGTATATTTATAGTACTTGATGTTTGTTAACCTTGTAGAAATTTGCATCGTCAGTATTACAATCTTTTCATATATAGGCCGACCCTTAGATGGAGTAACGACCTGTACAAGACTGTTGGAATTGGTTGGACGCAGAAGGCCCAGGATCGCGCTCTGTTGCAGTGACCTGGTGCTGCGTAGAGATCATGAAGTATGTAGCATATAGTAATGTGACAGAACGTTTGAGAGTTCGCCGGAGGACAGGAAGTGGTCGCTTGGTGTTAGATCGAAACCTTTCATCGAAAGGAAATTAGTTCAGTACTAATGTTTACTATCTGGAAGTTGTAAGTCTAAAAACGTCTTTCCCTTACTGCTAAACTTGTATATAACTATTAATAAACCAAAAATCCTGACAAAGGAACACTGACTATCAAAGATTCACGAAACTGTTGATACTTGTAGTAAGAAACATTACATTTTCGTTAAGAAATGGATGCCAGCTACCCATAGGCTTGGGAGTATGTGATTAATAAAATTAAATTCCAAAGTAGACATACCACTGCTAGAGCTCAAGTCGCCGGCGTCGTTCTGTGTACATCCGACCTAAACATAAATAATTATATATGAACAATAGTTCGTTTTAACTTTGACATGAGGACGACAAGCGTCCGCGCCACGTGTTCATAAAACGAAACGTCGGATTAAACAACAATCGCGATAAAAGCTCCAGTGTGCAAAATAAAAAATCATTGCCGTCAATGGGACAGGGCAAGACAAATAGATATTCGACTTGTATAAATAATGTGGATAAATTTTTTTTTACAACATCGAGGGTGATAAAAAAGCACACAGTTCACACAAGGATTCATAATATGTGTGCGTGGTCACCTCTGCAGGCTGAGATGGAATGTCTCGTAAGTATCAAGGGTCTCCGGATTCCAGCATTACACTTTGATTTTACTCTGTTATTCTATGTGGGCGTGATACTTCTCATTTATGCTGCTCCTAGAAACGAACTGTAACGTTGCTCTACCACAGTCAGATGTATGTGACCTTACACAACCTGCGATCTGGTAGGACTTAAATCACTAGCTACGTGGAAATAACGTGATACGTAGATATCACAGTTAACATGTCTATAACAATGTCGTTGTACATTGTAGGCATCTGAGGAAGGAAAACAAAACAAATCAAAGGAAAACAAAGAAAAACTGCGCTCTCACGGGCGCTTTAGGACACTCAAGGAACTTCTTAGGTTTCACGTCACTTAAGTCCATTAGCGCAACACAGATATTTCATATCCGCGCACGTGTAAGAAAAACGTCGTATGTGACTTTATACGTGTCAGTTTAATCAACAAGATGAGGTACCACGCTGCAGATACGAACGGGCACGTCATAAATACAAGCACAACGTTGCTGTGGGTGACAGTGGACACTGGTGTTTATGCACCGCAAGTACCAGTTACTTCAGCTGCAATGTGTTCTGTTTGTCTTCCTTAGTTTTGTAAAAAAATATACAAAGCTCCTAATTAGGCGGCGGCGTATAAATTTATATTAGTGTTATAACTTTATTATGATCTGTTCGATAGTTATCAAGGTACTTTCTTATATATGATCATCTTGCTGAATATTCGCCTCCCCGTGAGATTGCCATAGAGCACGACCCGCAGCCACCTGCCTCCGTCGACTTCTCACAAACTCCAACCACACTGCGACTGCCAGTCTGAGGCTGCCACTCAAGGTGGTCAAGGTTCCAAATCGGCTGGGCTGGGTTCGATTGGATAGTTTACTGATCTTTTGGGCTTTGCCAACCTCGCTCTACTGCCGTTCTATTGCACTAACGACCCTGACCCTGGGACTTCCTGTGAACTCGCACAGACCCTCGCCTCGCCCAGTAATGGTACGTCTGCCAGTCCAAGGATGTTTGTGAATTGATAATACTCTTTATCTCGGAGCCTTCATCGTTAATTCCCATTTGATTGATTTACAGAACTTCTTGATGTATTAGCGAATTAAAGTGCGTTAGTCGCCTCGCACCAAAACACGCAATAAATCTCTTTGAAGAAAACTTTGATCTCGTGACCCAAATGGAGCTTTACTTTGAGGTTAAACATCCATACATGTTGTGATAACTTTTATTATGTTATAATATTACAATTATAGATGACGAGCGCACAGTTCACGTGAGGTTCCGGTGGTACGTGAGGACCGCAGCGGTACGTACCGCGATGCTGCCGTCGTAGATATCAGCATCAAAGATTCAAGATACACTCATCGTAAGTCCTGAGAACTGAGAATGAAGGCCACGATACCTGTAGTTGGGTGCTCGGGTCTCTACACTCACTATACGAAACACAGCGGCGTCATGCTGCTATTCTGTGAAGGTGTGTTCCTTCACAGAGTCGACCCATTCATACCATCATATAGCACTTCGAATAATGAAATATTAATGTTGATATAAATTAAACTCTTAAGTCGTAAAGTAAGTGAGCGTGTACGTGTGAGTGCGCGCCCTCGTAATGAATTTAGGTAAAGTAAATAATTACGACTTTCTTTATCCATGTTATAACACAACCGAGACCTTGTGCCTCATCACCGTCCTTCACAGCTGCTAACCACGAGCCGCCCCACAGACCGCCACAAGGCACGGTCCTGAACCATCGGCCTCCAGCTAACTTGCGTAGGTTGCCGTTCATTCAAGAGGGGTCGGTCTACACTACGACTGCCACTACAGAATTACCTCTCTAGAACCTTTCTTCCCCATCGGTTATCGATGTGGTGCTTCTGTTCGTATAACATTAATAAACAAGGGTATTTAAAGGAGTCTGTGTATAATAAATAAACATTTCCATGAATAAGTATTAAATCATCTTTCTGATTTCATATTTAAAACCGTTTTAGTTGGTAAATGTAACATACCTGTATCTTGTCTGGAGTTATATTTAGAGCAAGTGCGGCCAGATCGGCGCAGAGCTGAACAGATGCAGATACTAGCCGCGGCGCCGGGTTCGGTGTAATGGTATCGTGGGTTTTGTCCCTGTCAGGTAAAAACATATAGTTTTCTACAACAAGTATCGTAAACAAAATATTTTCTGCCACTGAATTAATTATTACGTATTAAATAATCATATAGAGACATCAATCGCCCGGCGCCGAAGAGCGTAGGTGGGTCCTGAGGGAACATCTTGTAAATAAAATCTTCGTTTCTGCCTTGATTTGTTTTTACGTCAAATATTGTTCGCGTCGCAGAGTTGATTGCATTTGAATGAGTCCGTCCGACGCGCTTGTGTATATTTTATTTGACAAACGCGGAGAAATGAATATCATTTATTATTACTTGGTCTTGTTATCATCTTATTGCAAAAAAAAACGTTCACGATTTTAAATAAATATATTTCTGTTGTCAATCACGCCGCGAATAAATGAGTATTATCAGGAAGTAATGTATGATACACAGTGGTAGCGCCACGCTGCAGCTGTTTCCTACCTAGCGCATTAATGGCCCGGTTCAACCACGGCAGTGCCACGATGACTCGCAAAGTCCCAGCTGGAAATAACAGAATAGCGGGGACCGGAGGTGCTTAGTAGCCCGAGTATGCGGGCCCAGCGTGCAGGAGTAGCGGTGACAGTTATTGGTCGGGTCAAGCGCCGGGGCATGCCAAGGTGTAGTGCCGGCTGTGCTCTTAATAATTAAGGTATATGGAGATACTATAGAGGTCTTTGGGTGTTCTGAAAATTTCGATACAAAAAAGGATGTTGTTTTGGAATTTTCAGGAACTTATGTTTAGTGTGACGTCAGGAGACATTGGATCAGTTATTTGATTCATTTTCGTGTGGTCATGGAGGGCAATCAGCTCAGGGTCGTGGCTTATAGCGGATGTGGATATATTCAGGACATTTATTCATCAGTATACTCTGAGGAAGCTGCGGGATGCTGGAAGTTTTCGCAAAGTGGAGCTTTCCTGGAGCAAGTTTTTTTTACATGGGGAAATGCCTACGCATACCCAAGGATGGATTATGTCGGACTCGCACTGACTAAAACCCCATGGTGTTCCTCCATTATCGCGTATAGCGGGGTCACGGGAACGCTTTCGCACACATCCGCAATCCCGCCTGAGCTTGCCGACCAGGCGGCCCCTCCTCCGGAGGGAGGACATCCCCCTCTCTAACCCCTCCAGGCAAGGCGCACCGGAACACGAATGCGCCTTCCAACTCGGCCTCCTGTAGGTGGGAAGCGGACTCCCCCGAGTCCGCCCCCAGAGGCCATGGGGGCCAGAAAAGCAGTAAGCAATCCAGCGCCTTAGGCCGGGTTCATTCACCACGTTCACCATGGGTGGCCAAGACACGGTTACTAAGCCCCCCCGCCACGACAAGGCAAGAACCCTACGGGGGGGGGGGAACTCCCTGGCTTAACATGAATAGATCAGCATTACAAGAATATCAGTTAAACAGCAGAATGACGCTGACGTGTTTTGTAGGTTGAGCGTAGGGATCCGGAGATTCTCTGAGGTGATGTTTATCTCCGGACTCTGGGGTACCACCGCACGTTTGGATGGATGGGTCGGCGACGGATGCAATCATGGAAACAGCGACACGGTACTGCTACTTCAGGCGAGTATTCAGCGATGGCGTGGTCCTTCCCCCGAACAAGCTGACCCATTTATGTTGCAGCTGGAAACTAAATCCAGAGTAATGATTTTATTTACTAATACACGTTTAATTAGTTTATAAAAATTTTAATGTTGCTACACCTTTCCTCTTTAATAACCAATTTATAGAGCACATTATTTAAATATTTTATCTTTTGCAATCCTGATAATATATTCAATCGCTTAATTTTTTAAAGGAATTGAGACTATTACACAAGATTTATGATGCTGTTATAGAGAACTCTCAGTAAGTGAAACCTTGTCTAAACTTATATAGATGTTTTATACTTGATAATTCGGAAAAAGAAAACCAAGCGCTAGTACGTAGCGACTCGGCACAGATCTCGTGTCTTAAAGGTTGTCGCACGTCAAGGATAGTGTACTCTTGGGAAGTTCTGAGGAAAATGGCTGAGACGGAGCCGCACTAACGTTGTGACGGCAGCGCTCGAACCTGGACTCCCTGGACTCGCAGTTGAAATCTGAAAGCGGTTCCAACTCTTCCCCGGCATTATTCCAGACACTCAAGGAGACTATGGCGAACCGATGGCAGCTTTCCCGTATAGTCATGGATTGTTGAGGCATATTTTTCTTAATTTTTTTTTATTCATTTCGAAAAAAACAGTTTTACATTAAATTATAAGTATGCAATGTTTGAAAAATGCTATTGTGATAAATGCAAAAACATAATAATATCCGTGGACACAGAATATAACACAATAAGCGGAAAAGAAGGAAAATAGGAAGTGATCCGTAACACATTTATATATGATATACTACAAACACAAAACAATATAAGAGTTTAGTACAAAACATTAGGTCAACATTATTTTATTAGACATTCATTAATTTATTAAAAACATGTGAATACACCTTGAAATAATTCTCTTACTGTATATATATTTTACTGACAATTTTTTTTTATTAAGTAAGCAAAGGTTTTTTATATTTTGCATTAACCAACCGCGTCGAGCTGGACGCCCAGACGCCGGCTGCCCGAGCTGTGCTAGTGTATTATTTGCAGTCCGCGCCCCTGGCACGACGGCCGTCTGGGCAACGTCTCCAAGGGCACCAACTAATGAATGCAAACTGAATAATGCATGGAATGATGCTAAGTGCTTCTAAGGTTTCTCATTTGTTACGATCCGTGCTTTTATTGGCAAATTTATTGCCAACGGAACGGTTTCCCGGCGATTACGCAACGTTTGTATAATATAAATGGGAATAAACATTATTAGATTTATATTAAGAGAGAGATAAGTAGCAGGAACACTTTCCTAATGTGTATTGCTATGGGTAATAACCAAAATTAAAATACATTAAGTATTACATAAATATATATATATCTATAATATATATATATATATACATATATATATACCTAGTCCGCCCATAAGTTCTGTTACAAATATAAAATGCATTTTTTTTAATGAAGAAATGTAAAATTATTAAAATATGTATGTATATGTATAAACCTACATATTTATTAGTCAGACAGCAAACAATAAACAAATATTCTATTCGAAATGGCCACCTTTGGCTTTTATACAGGCCTTTTATCTGTTTGGCCACGATTCTATGGATTTACGCACTGTTTCCATGGGAAATTTCACCACTGCGTGCTACAACGATTTTTTAAGAGACTCAACGTTGCTATGTCGCTTAGAGCAGGCCATGTCCTCTAAGACTGACCATAATTTGAAGTCTAAAGGGTTGAGGTCTGGGCTAGATGAGGGCCAGTCTTCATCGGTTTCAAGCCAGGCGATAAGCACCAAGCTTCAGGTCTTGTTTCATAATATTTCATGCTACAGAGTCCTAGCGGGAAACTTCATTTCTCGCGATTAGATTTTTGCTTCCTAATGGGCTTCGACGAATTCTGGCTTTAACAGCATTAACATTTATATTCTCCTTTATAGTCTTTAACAGCTTAACAGCAATACCGCACCGGTTCACCGCTGTTGGGAAAATGATGACACGATCAGTTTTATATGTTTTACCTATATTTATTCGTTTACTTTGTTAAAGTTTTGTTAGCAAATAGTTCATACCCAACAAATAGCAACACTTATTCAATAAACCCCCGTGCACTAGGCAGGTACAAAAGAAATCTTTGAAAGGATATTTTTTTCTGTCACGTCTGTATACTCCTTCGCGCCGAAATAAAACTGAGACACTTCAATAAAAACAATAAACGTGAGTTATGTTGAAAGCCTTTCTAAAGCTCGTGCAGACCTGAGATGCTGGCTCCACGCCGAGGTCACGGCTGTTACGTACGAGATAAACTAAAAGGAAACAAACGTTGATCCTTTTATGAAGGATACACCTGACTAAGGCGGTCGGATTAACAGCACACTCTCCGAGTACTCTACTAAGTGAGAAACGAGGTTGCTTACTACATTAGAATAAACTAATCTGACACTAAATCTGAAAGCATGGAGTAACCTTGAGTTGATACAAGTAACTAGAGATAGTCAATGTAGTGCCTCAAAATGATAACAAAGATAGAACGCCTTGCCATCAGTAAATAATGGTGTCTGGATCCCTAAACTCACCAGTCGCAAAACAGCAGCGTGATGCTGGTATTCTGAGAGAACGTGAGCCATTCCAAGATGTGTAAACACATCTGCCTCATTATTCTTCGTCGACGATGAACGTATGTATCAGTGACCACTGCAGTCGCCATCGGGAGAACTTCGCGTTTGGTTGTCGTCAATCTATTTCTTTTATATAGACTCTTAAAATCCAAATCATAAAAAATAAAGGAGAGTGGCCGAAAATCTCATTAGTTGCTCTTTTTCAATACTTAAAAGTTTTATATTTTTATTTACATGAAAGGTCAGCCATCCCACACGTGAAATAACGTTTTAATTCCAACCATTTGTGTCGTTCGTATGTTCTAGTACAGAGTAGTGTGAGTTACTAAGTAATTATTTATAGATTTTGTTTTAACTTGATGAGCTCGCAAAACAAAAACAGACCTTGCAATCTTATTAGATGCGAATAGCTTGCCCCATAAAGGGTTCACTGACTTAGGAGACAAAAACTTGAAGCTATAGAATTTATCCGTATCTAGTATCTATAACGTACGTATAACGATTACAGGTAACGAGGTATCCAGCTCAGTCCTTAGGGGTGACGACGCACGTGGATCTTGAGCCTTGTTGAGAAAGGATGTAGGGGTTATGGAACTCAGTCATCAATTACCACCCGGTGAGCAGTGGGCTCGTTTGTCACCCTTAACTTATAAAAAAAAGATAATAAAGACGTATTACGTATTATTTTATACGACTGTTTAAAAATGATTGGAATCAAAACTGTGAATCCATTTGTGAGAGCCGTGAGCTAAAATATTCACGTCTCAGCCTCCACCAGAGTGTCATCCTTCTCGTAGAATATTTAACGCGGCCGCCTTTACTAGCTCACGTCACGAACTCTAGCCGTCTGCGGACACAAAAAGCTTTGTAAGCTTTCGTAAGTCCAAGATAAATTAAATATTCTTTTGAGTACAGTAACACTTACAGACATAAGTTCAAGTATTTTTTAGAAATACAGGAAAAAAATTAAGGTATGAAAAAATCGTCCTAGTGCATAATGAGAGGCTGTGATGCTGATACTTAATCCCACGCTTTATTATCCTAATCTAGATAAACATGTTTTATGTTTTTTAATAATTTATGTATCAAATAGATGTAGTCAGACAACCGGTCGATCCTTCGGTGGATGCTCTAATAAAGAGCCTCGGCTATATTTCGCGTGTGACAGGCGGGGCGCTACGACCGCTACGAAATTTCCACCGTTATTGAATAAATTTCCTGCATCCGACTGATACACCGCGAGCGTAATTGTGTGGAAGTAAATGTATCCAATAATACATGATATCAGTTCCCCATTCAATAATAACAAAACATTCGTCTGCAAAACAATATACGTAATAATGAGATTTCGAGAGCGTTTCTTGAGCGTTCTTTTTCATAATATTAGGAATGATAAACTCACACGCATTCCACCTGACGGGAAGCGATGACTGCGGCCGCGACGTCTCCAATAAAGATGATAGATGTACATGCGTTGTCGCACCTTGCGGACTGATATGGTATGTCTCTTTACCTCGAGTCGTTTAGTCGTTGGGTCCCTGCACGTCTCATGTAAAACAGAACCTGTTGAATAAATAAATTTATAAAGTAGTTCATAGGTGCATTAGTAGTAAGTAGTTCATATCGGTCTTTGTAATGTTGTGTTGCGGACTGCCTTTATAAATGTGTAAGTTAAGTTTTAAGTTTTTGCCGCTGGTGGCGCTTTTTGTTGTCTTGCGAATATAGAGTAATGTGAGTGATGAGAAAATATATGACATCGTGTTTATAAAGAAATCTAATGAGTGTTATTTGAAATACTGCTTAAAACCAATAGAAGCGTTATATACGACGGTTTTCAGCGGACCCATCCATATTGTAGCTAGAAACTATCTGTACAGTGGCCCTAGCACTGTCGAAAATCGCATAATTCTATGGAGTAAAGCTCATGGAATTGATATAATCGAATCGGTATTGGAAAATTGCTCATAATTTACTTTACTTACAACAATTTTTCTACTCAACTAACATTTGTAATTATACCCTTATGCATAAACTTTTCTACCCTTTGTAAGTTGTGAGCAAATTGAAATTCGTCATTTAAAGTTGTAATTAACAATCACTTAACAAAATGACTTAGGTGACAACTGTTACGCCTCCGCGTCCATAAAGCTTGTCTAACTTGCCTTATTCAGTGACAGAGACATCCTGACCCTGGTTTTAATTTAATGAAATAAATCCAAAGAGATCATTACAATAATAAAGTCAATACGTCATATTGCTTTACGACAAAAAATGGTAGTCTTGCAGTTGACAACTTGCTAAAAGGATTTAAGTAAGGGTATTAGACGATGATGTCCACCTGGTCGATTTCGCCGACCACGACATCCTCTAGTTGTTGCCAGATGACGTCAACTGCACAGAATATAATATAGTGTCGTAAATATTCGCAGAAATAGAGGCACTCGTCATCCACTCCATGTAGTCCGATCTAATGTATGTACAGTAGCAGTGTCGAAGATACGGGATACATTTACAAGGCGCCCAGATCCCGAACATCAATATGCTCGGCTGGTAGCGACCCGAGCCACGAGCCGCGCAGCTCTCCGGGTATATCACGATTTCTTATTCATCATGCTTCACGGAAGAACAACTGCAGAGTTTCCCGCTCGCACTTATCAAGAGACACCTGGTCTGCTGCTAAAGAGACTCCCAGTATACTGTTAATATATTTTTAAATTTATTTAATATTCAGTTGCAGTGGTAGTGGAAATTAAAATAAAAGATTTAATATATTTGAGTTTTAATTTATTTCCGTTTGTAACGTCACAGACGCTTAGAGGATGAAAAGAGATTTAGTCGTAGGTATGAGATGCATAAGATGACTAAGGTAAAATTTGAGAGGAACTCTCGCAACGTGAGAGGGAAACAGTCATGTTTAGTAATCCAGAAGAAAGTTATCCAAATCAGAGTTGAACGAACCGTTTGCCCGCTGATGCTGCGGAAGATAATGAGGTTTTCGAACCTTGTTTACTATATAGAGTACAATGTAAATTTTCCAACAATACCTAATGCAAATATATTTCATTTTAACTATTGTTATCTCGTTTGTAAATTGCGCTATATGCAATTATATAAATTTGCATTTGAACAATTTACAATTAGCATTGAATCGTAGCAATGCTGGTGCCAGTGACATGTGTTTCATTTTATTTTAATTCTATTTGTCTCCGTATAGAATTAAATTTGATTAAACTTAGAATTTGTATCAACATGTTAATACTCCCCTCGAGGTAACAAAGCACTTATGGGCTGAGATCTTTTTATTGGCTCAGCTCTGTACTAATTTGGTGCCTCATCGCCATCATGTCCTCCCCACAGATCACATAGTAGGATCCTAAGCCATCTGCATTCATCAACTTCCTAAAAATCCTCATACAACTGTACTCTTGTCAAAACAGCCACAAATATTTCACGACGATAACACTCCTCAACAAATATCGCGTCAACGAATCCGTACAGTTCGAGACAAAGCGATGAACTACATTACATTAGTTTAATTCAAAGCGCACACCAAGGTCATCGTAATGCAGACAAGGACCTCAGCAAGGTTTTAAGATGCACAAGCCTTGTCACCCCTGACGATAGCGAGGGAATTCCTCGTCACCTGTGATTGGATCCCTGGGTCCCTACAACTCATTCACTAGTTTCTAAGTCAACTACTAGCTCGAAGCCAAAATTACATAATGTTATATTTTCAGCAAAAAATGTAAGTAGTACTCATTTACGTAAGTGAAGCAACTTTCGTTGGGATAGGAAGCTGCATCACAAAAAGTAAAACGAGCAGAAATATGCATTGGCTGATAGAAAACCAGCATAACGCTGTTGTGTTCTGGTCGAGGTCCGGAGACTGTAACGACAAACATCAAAAACGTGTCAGGAATGTTCGTTGGGGATGCACGGAGACTTCATGGACCGCGCTTATCACTTACCTTAGATGTTCTGTGTGCTCGCTCCTCATCTCTAATATTACAAAAATTATAGTTTACAACTACTTTTTGATTTACGAACTCAACTTTCCAAAGATTCAGAAATATTTTTGTATATATAATATTAAATTTAACTTTACTTAACATTAAGATTATCTTAATAAGACCAATAATTGCAAACAAATAGAAAACAATTTACTTTCGGAAATTGAAGAATTAATAGAAGAGTTACATTTCGTTAATTACAATAATTGAAACAAACGGAGGAATGATAAGTAAAGAACAATTGTTATTCTAAAATAAACGTAAAGTTTGACGCTCGGAACTCATTTATTCTGAAGTCGACTTTATACTTGAATCGAACAGCGAGCTTTCCAATCGGCTGTTGGGTGACCACGACGCGGGCGAAGGAGGGACGTAACATTTCATTTAAGTACATTGTTCTTTAATTCGAGTATTTAGAACAGAAATACTCAGTCGTCGTTCATCAAAATATCAAGATTGTCTTGTCAACCCTGGGGACTCTGAAAACAATAATGTTATTTTCTTTTAATACCGACACCGCTTAATTATCTATTATTTAATCTTATCGTTTAAAAGTGAGATAATAACTGTATCGTTGCTGTTCATGTTTACACCTATCCTCAGCATCCACATCACCTGCCAGCAGCAGTTCTCTGTCGGAGACAGGTCTCACTACCTGTCGTACTGTTTTACAGAGATAATGCGACGCTGCAGTTAGCTCCTAGCCACAACATGAAAGCCATAACACAAAATATCAATATGAAACAGCAGCATAACGTTGCTGTGTTTCCTATAGTAAACGAGGGGATTGGAGGAGTCAGGTACAGGTAGGGCATTGCATCTCAGTCCCCAGAAGATGGATGTAGATGTCATCGGCCGCAGTCACCAGCATCACGTGAGCTGTGTGCATGTGTGTCACCATTAACATTATTATAAAAATGTTATTTCGTTGAGTTCCATGACTGCAGAGTAAAGTTATTAAGTCCATACAACATAGGGGTTCAACCCTTTAATGTTGTCAAAAAAAGCCGACACAGCTGAGAGTCTCTCTGATCTAAATACAATAACCAAAAAAAAATCACGACGAAATCTTTCGAAATGTTGAGGCGATTTAAACAAAAAGGGTACCTTCTTTTTAACATTGATACAGTTATAAATCTCTGGAATTTTGTGTGAACGTTTCGAATACGAGAACGATTTTATTAAATAACTTGCGAAATATTTCGTAATCAAGAATTCCGGGCACAGTGGCGCCGACGGACGAGCCCAGTGAGTACAACACCCTAGCCTTGCTATTTCTTTATTAGTATGGAAATAAATTGTGGTATAACGTATAGTACGTAGGTAGTCGGCCGAATCTCTCTCAAGCTGCTCCATCGCGTTGTCAACTACAAAACTACATAAAATAGTAAAGATAACCAACTCGCCGGACCAAGGCAACTGGTCTCCGACAGTGCTCTCCCACTTGAAGCGAGATCTACCGGTTCGACTTTATGACCAAAGTATATGTTGTATGTTGTTAATACAAGAATTGGAATTAACATTGAATATATATATAGTTGGATCATCTGATGCGTTTAAAAATGTACCGCGACATAAGATCATTTATTATTGATGCGTTTTTCGGAGTTACATTTTGGAGTTAGCTACCGTAGTAGATGCCTCTACACGTATTCACTCAGACTCAGCGTTAGCCCAGGGTGCGGGTGTTCCTAAGACTCGACACTAAATTATTTTGCACCAGATATATGAAAGTCAATGAACCATCGATCACGGGCGGCGACCAGGGCGGCTAGGGCGGCGGGAACATGCGGGGAATTTATGTGGCGTCATATACACGCCACTATAGTATATTGGCTTATATCGTGCAATGACCTCATGTTGGGAAGATAAGTAGATACTACGATAAATATAGGTTGTCTCAACATCACAGTGGTGTGGTGTGTGTGCGTGCTGCCGGGGAGGCTTCTCGCGGAAGTGTTGTACTACAGGGGCGGCCTACTGAGCCGCGGCGAAGAAAAAATCTCAGTTATTTCCAGAACTATGGTGAGGGCTGAGCTCGCTGGCAGAGGGTTAGCAAGCTGCAGTGGTCAGCGTATACCACGTAGTCCACGTAGTCCGAGTTTAAAACAACAACTGAACGAATATGTAGAAGCACAAAGCTAGTTTGAGATCTCGGCTAATCATAAAAACAGAACTACGCAAACGGTCCAGAAATTAAAAAGGAAGGAATTAAAAAAAACATATGTATCGGTTCCAGAACCACCTTCATTATTGAAATCAGTTAAAAATAAAAGTTCGAAAACGACAAGTTCCTTTACCCCGGTTTGTCTGATTTACACGCCGTAAATCAGGACTTTAAATAACATATAACAAGGTTCATTAGTGCCGGGAACGACCTCGGTTTATTTATGAAACTTACTTATTTATTCTTCTTGTTCTTAAATAAGGCGGTTACAGTTAAATCAGAAAATTTATTTTAAGAAAGGAGAACATCATTCCTTATGTCAAACTAATCGTATTTATCACTAAAAGAAAATCAAGAAAATGAGATGAAGACAGAAGCTGTCGCGTTGTGCTGCCGTCGGTACGGTAACAAGGAACACATCGCCACGCCGGACTCCCGAGCGGTGTTCGGAGCTCCTCGCACGTCGGATACATTACACTATACACGTGTATTGATTACTAATTAACAAAACTCCCCAGGTAGCTGTCAAATGTGACTGGTGTCAATCGTTTTTTTTGTTTACTTTGCTGAATAGAGGTTTAAATATCATTTCAATAACAACATTTTAACATTATAATATTTAACGAAGCCACGGGCGGATCCACGCAGAGTGAGGTCACGCTCACCTCATGGGCGTGGCAGACGGAGGGGAACCCCTCTTCCATAAAATGAAACAATTATTTTTTGTAACAGCATTCGGAAACAAAAAAATGTTTTTCAAGAAAGAAAATAACAATCAATATATTGCCAGGTCTCTGCAGTTTTAGTATTGGAGATTGTTGATTTATGTTTTTGTGTTTCTTTCGCAGACACGCAGGCTTTAGAGAAAATTACAATTAACAATTTAATGTGCGCCAGTACGTAACATGCTGGTCGGGTACCGGACAATAAAAGCCAACAACTGTGCACTGACTCTGTTCAGTGTATATTTTTGTAATATTAAGTGCTTAGATCAGCTGACGCGCACAGGACTCGGGAACAGGCTTTGCTGCCCTAAGGACTAAGATGGAATGACCAGTTACCGGTAACCGAGTCTCTGCTGTGGGTTGTTCTAGATTATTGTTAGTATTTTTTATAATGCGTCGTAACGTCATAAGAAAATACTAATTTTGAAAAAGCGTAGATGCGGTATCATTGAAATGTTTAGTGATTGCTGTTATATTGTCATGGTTTACATCGTCTAGTGAAAGCATTGTTGCGATTATTGATTCAAACTCACAACTCCTATATTCTGGAAGGCAGGAAGTCGGGGCCGGAGCTGCACGGTCGTTCCTTTGCCTTTCATGATTTAGCAACCGCGTATTTACTCGCAGAAATGTTAAGTTGAAAGCAACGCGAATGCGACAGACGAATGTTTCTTTTTCGGGTCTAAGTGTACAGCGACGAGCCTGTATCGTGGACACTGTAGTGGAAGCTTCCACAACACTTTTCATTACGTCGGCTTGAGTTTGGAATAAGTGAAGTAGGTGTTACCTTATTGCAATATGATGTATTTCACTACACTAGACATTTTTAAATAAAAATTATATAAGACACTCGGACCACATCACATAACGTTGCTAGAGCCAGCATGCAGATTGTTACTAGCTGCAGCATGAACAAGTCGACTCGCCCGGGTAAAGAACGCGTCGGATGTCTGGTCTACATGTATATATATATATATATATATATATATATATAATGCTGAAGCAAAGAACAATTTGAAATGAATCTTATTCAAATAAAGATATAGAGATACTCCAATCCGAGGGAGGAGGGTTATGGCGAGATATATACCCGACTATATTACTTTACTTACTTTAAGAATAAACACAAAGTTTCACGAGATGCGTGTGGGGTTGAAAAGTGTGTACTTCAGGAATTCCCATGTTTTTTTTTAATTTCCTGCATGTGCGGTGAGCTCGTAAATATTTCCCGTCTCATCGAAGGCTGTCTGACGCATCACATCTCCCGCGATCCCCGCACCGTGTGATCGCAGTGCAAAAGGCGCCGCCACCTATATTTATGACCCTTTTAAGCGGATTCTAGATATACTCGTATATCAAGGTTGCCTACACAAACGAATATTTTTGGCTTTTACAGACTAAGGCTTTACGACGAAATTATATTCATTTTAAAACGACGTATATACTAAATTGAACATTAATATATAAGTATTTAAATTTTCATAAAAACACCATATATATTTCTGTTGGAATATGTATCGCCTTACTACTGGCAGTGATTAGTGAGTGACTAGAGTGAGTGAACCCTACGCCCGTGACACCCATCCCCGATAAGTAAATACAGTGAAGCTTTGTTACCCTCGAGGACTTGGATGGTATGCCTCGTCTACAAGTAATAGGGATATCTGGATTCCTACAGACCCACCAGGGTTATGTTGATATTTTATGTTATTGTTCTGCAAGGGTGTGACCTGTCCCCGATCGAGCCGACCCATTCGTGCTGTAGGTACAAATAAACTGCTGTGTTAACTATTTCATAAACGACGTATGTCGCACATTAAGGATTATCTGTGAAGCCATGTTACACTGTAGAATATTCAACATTAAGAGATAATCAACTTTATCAACAGATTTGTAAAAATGTATCTGCACGTACAATCAGCAAACGGTAGTAAAACAGGTTATCATTTTTTCGATGTCTCAATTTAGCTGTAGCAGATCGTAACCTATGAGGACGATAGGCGATCGTAGCCTAACGGTTTACGTTAGGCTATCGTCGTTTAAAATTAAAATTGGGACTTTGTCAACCGAGTGATGTAAAATAACATCACATATTTTAGTTGAAATCATATGGATTTCATTCAAGACATGTGATAGATTAACATGGTATCTATAGGAGAATCGACAAGGGGAGGATCACGCCCTCGCCAGACGGAGATAGCCGAATAATGCTGCTGTGTTTCGTGTCCGGATCAGGAGATCTAGTTACAGGACCTATTTAAAGGCATCTTAGACCTCGAAGATGATACCGCAAGAGCAACTGGAATCTTACTTGAGGAAATAGGAAGGTGTGTTGTTGAGGATGTAGGAGGTGTGTTGTTGAGGAAGTAGGGAGGTGTGATGTAAAGGAAGTGGGAAGGTGAGTTGATGAGGATGTGGGAAGGTGTGTTGTTAAGGAAATAGGTAGGTGTGTTGTTGAGGATGTGGGAAGGTGTGTTGTTGAGGAAGTGGGAAGGTGGGTTGTTGAGGAAGTAGGAAGCGTGTTGTTGAGGAAGTAGGAAGGTGTGTTGTTGAGGAAGTAGGAAGGGGTGTTGTTGAAGAAGTAGGAAGATGTGTTGTTGAGGAAGTAGGAAAGTGTGTGGTTGAGGAAGTAGGAAGGAGTGTTGTTGAGGACGTATGAAAGTGAGTTGTTGAGGATGTAGGAAGGTGTGTTGTTGAGGAAGTAATAAGGTGTGTTGTTGAGGATGTAGGAAGGTGTGTTGTTGAGGAAGTAGGAAGGTGTGTTGTTGAGGATGTAGGAAGGTGTGTTGTTGAGGATGTAGGAAGGTGTGTTGTTGAGGAAGTAGGAAGGTGTATTGTTGAGAATGTAGGAAGGTGTGTTGTTGAAGATGTGGGAAAGTGTGTTGTTGAAGAAGTAGGAAGGTGTGTTGTTGAGGAAGTAGGAAGGGGTGTTGTTGAGGAAGTAGGAAGGTGTGTTGTTGAGGAAGTAGGAAGGCGTGTTGTTGAGGATGTGGGAAGGTGTGTTATTTAGGAAGTAGGAAGGTGTATTGTTGAGGATGTAGGAAGGCGTTTTGTTGAGGATGTGGGAAGGTGTGTTGTTGAGTAAGTAGGAAGGTGTGTTGTTGAAGAAGTAGGAAGTTGTGTTGTTGAGGATGTCGGAAAATGTGTTGTTGAGGATGTGGGTAGGTGTGTTGTTGAGGATGTGGGAAGGTGTGTTGTTGAGGAAGTAGGAAGGTGTGTTGTTGAGGAAGTAGGAAGGTGTGTTGTTGAGGATGTGGGAAGGTGTGTTGTTGAAGAAGTAGGAAGTTGTGTTGTTGAGGATGTGGGAAAGTGTGTTGTTGAGGATGTGGGAAGGTGTGTTGTTAAGTAAGTAGGAAGGTGTGTTGTCGAGGAAATAGGAAGGGATGTTGTTGAGGAAGTAGGAAGGTGTGTTGTTGAGGAAGTAGGAAGGTGTGTTGTTGAGGAAGTAGGAAGGTGTGTGGTTGAGGATGTAGGAAGGTGTATTGTTGAGGATGTAGGAAGGTGTGTGTTGTTGAAGTAGGAAGGTGTGTTATTGAGGATGTGGGAAGGTGTGTTGTTGTTGAGGATGTGGGAAAGTGTGTTGTTGAGGAAGTAGGAAGGTGTGTTGTTGAGGAAGTAGGAAGGTGTGTTGTTGAGGAAGTAGGAAGGTGTGTTGTTGAAGAAGTAGGAAAGTGTGTTGTTGAGGATGTGGGTAGGTGTGTTGTTGAGGATGTGGGAAGGTGTGTTGTTGAGGAAGTAGGAAGGTGTGTTGTTGAGGAAGTAGGAAGGTGTGTTGTTGAAGTAGGAAGGTGTGTTGAGGAAGTAGGAAGGTGTGTTGTTGAGGAAGTAGGAAGGTGTGTTGTTAAGGAAGTAGGTAGGTGTATTGTTGAGGATGTGGGAAGGTGTGTTGTTGAAGAAGTAGGTAGGTGTATTGTTGAGGATGTGGGAAGGTGTGTTGTTGAAGAAGTAGGAAATTGTGTTGTTGAGGATGTAGGAAAGTGTGTTGTTGAGGAAGTAGGAAGGTGTGTTGTTGAGGAAGTAGGAAGGTGTGTTGTTGAGGAAGTAGGAAGGTGTGTTGTTAAGGAAGTAGGTAGGTGTATTGTTGAGGATGTGGGAAGGTGTGTTGTTGAAGAAGTAGGTAGGTGTATTGTTGAGGATGTGGGAAGGTGTGTTGTTGAAGAAGTAGGAAATTGTGTTGTTGAGGATGTAGGAAAATGTGATGTAAAGGAAGTGGGAAGGTGAGTTGTTGAGGATGTGGGAAGGTGTGTTGTTAAGGAAGTAGGTAGGTGTGTTTTTGAGGATGTGGGAAGGTGTGTTGTTGAGGAAGTGGGAAGGTGTGTTGTTGAGGAAGTAGGAAGGTGTGTTGTTGAGGAAGTAGGAAGGCGTGTTGTTGAGGATGTGGGAAGGTGTGTTGTTAAGGAAGTAGGAAGGTTTGTTGTTGAGAAGTAGGAAGGTGTGTTGTTGAGGATGTGGGAAGGTGTGTTGTTAAGTAAGTAGGAAATTGTGTTGTTAAGGAACTAGGTAGGTGTATTGTTGAGGATGTGGGAAGGTGTGTTGTTGAAGAAGTAGGAAGTTGTGTTGTTGAGGATGTAGGAAAGTGTGTTGTTGAGGATGTAGGAAAGTGTGATGTAAAGGAAGTGGGAAGGTGTGTTGTTGAGGAAGTAGGAAGGTGTGTTATTTAGGAAGTAGGAAGGTGTATTGTTGAGGATGTAGGAAGGTGTGTTGTTGAGGATGTAGGAAGAGTGTGTTGTTGAGGAAGTAGGAAAGTGTGTTGTTGAAGAAGTAGGAAATTGTGTTGTTGAGGATGTAGGAAGGTGTGTTGTTGAGGATGTAGGAAAGTGTGATGTAAAGGAAGTGGGAAGGTGTGTTGTTGAAGAAGTAGGAAATTGTGTTGTTGAGGATGTGGAAGGTGTGTTGTTGATGAAGTAGGAAGGTGTGTTGTTGAGGATGTAGGAAAGTGTGTTATTGAGGATGTAGGAAGGTGTGTTATTGAGGATGTAGGAAGGTGTGTTGTTAAGGAAGTAGGTAGGTGTATTGTTGAGGATGTAGGAAAGTGTGTTATTGAGGATGTAGGAAGGTGTGTTGTTGAGGAAGTAGGAAAGTGTGTTGTTGAAGAAGTAGGAAGGTGTGTTATTGAGGATGTAGGAAGGTGTGTTATTGAGGATGTAGGAAGAGTGTGTTGTTGAGGAAGTAGGAAGGTGTGTTGTTGAAGAAGTAGGAAATTGTGTTGTTGAGGATGTAGGAAAGTGTGTTGTTGAGGATGTAGAAAGGTGTGTTGTTAAGTAAGTAGGAAGGTGTGTTATTGAGGATGTAGGAAGAGTGTGTTGTTGAGGAAGTAGGAAAGTGTGTTGTTGAAGAAGTAGGAAGGTGTGTTGTTGAGGATGTAGGAAAGTGTGTTGTTGAGGATGTAGGAAGAGTGTGTTATTGAGGATGTAGGAAGGTGTGTTATTGAGGATGTAGGAAAGTGTGTTGTTGAGGATGTAGGAAAGTGTGTTATTGAGGATGTAGGAAAGTGTGATGTAAAGGAAGTGGGAAGGTGTGTTGTTAAGTAAGTAGGAAGGTGTGTTGTTGAGGATGTAGGAAAGTGTGTTGTTGAGGATGTAGGAAAGTGTGATGTAAAGGAAGTGGGAAGGTGTGTTATTTAGGAAGTAGGAAGGTGTGTTGTTGAGGAAGTATGAAAGTGTGTTGTTGAGGAAGTATGAAAGTGTGTTGTTGAAGAAGTAGGAAGGTGTGTTATTGAGGATGTAGGAAAGTGTGTTGTTGAGGATGTAAGAAGGTGTGTTGTTGAGGATGTAAGAAGGTGTGTTGTTGAGGATGTAGGAAAGTGTGATGTAAAGGAAGTGGGAAGGTGTGTTATTGAGGATGTAGGAAAGTGTGTTGTTGAGGAAGTAGGAAGGTGTGTTATTTAGGAAGTAGGAAGGTGTATTGTTGAGGATGTAGGAAGGTGTGTTGTTGAGGATGTGGGAAGGTGTGTTGTTGAGGAAGTAGGAAGGTGTGTTGTTGCGAAAGTAGGAAGGTGTGTTGTTGAGGAAGTAGGAAGGTGTGTTATTTAGGGCGTAGGAAGGTGTATTGTTGAGGATGTAGAAAGGTGTGTTGTTGAGGATGTGGGAAGGTGTGTTGTTGAGGATGTGGGAAGGTGTGTTGTTAAGTAAGTAGGAAGGTGTGTTGTCGAAGAAGTAGGAAGGTGTGTTGTTAAGGAAGTAGGTAGGTGTATTGTTGAGGATGTGGGAAGGTGTGTTGTTGAAGAAGTAGGAAGTTGTGTTGTTGAGGATGTAGGAAAGTGTGTTGTTGAGGATGTGGGAAGGTGTGTTGTTAAGTAAGTAGGAAATTGTGTTGTTGAGGATGTAGGAAAGTGTGATGTAAAGGAAGTGGGAAGGTGTGTTGTTGAGGAAGTAGGAAGGTGTGTTGTTGAGGATGTGGGAAGGTGTGTTGTTGATGAAGTAGGAAGGTGTGTTGTTGATGAAGTAGGAAGGGGTGTTGTTGAGGAAGTGGGAAGGTGGGTTGTTGAGGAAGTAGGAAACGTGTTGTTGAGGAAGTATGAAAGTGTGTTGTTGAGGATGTAAGAAGGTGTGTTGTTGAAGAAGTAGGAAATTGTGTTGTTGAGGATGTAGGAAAGTGTGTTGTTGAGGATGTGGGAAGGTGTGTTGTTAAGTAAGTAGGAAGGTGTGTTGTTGAGGAAGTAGGAAGGTGTGTTGTTGAGGAAGTAGGAAGGTGTGTTGTTGAGGATGTGGGAAGGTGTGTTGTTGAGGAAGTAGGAAAGTGTGTTGTTGAGGAAGTAGGAAGGCGTGTTGTTGAGGATGTGGGAAGGTGTGTTGTTGAAGAAGTAGGAAGTTGTGTAGTTGAGGAAGTAGGAAGGTGTGTTTTTAAGGAAGTAGGTAGGTGTATTGTTGAGGATGTGGGAAGGTGTGTTGTTGAAAAAGTAGGAAGTTGTGTTGTTGAGGATGTAGGAAAGTGTGTTGTAGAGGATGTGGGTAGGTGTGTTGTTGAGGATGTGGGAAGGTGTTACGCCGAAGTCACCACCTGCCGTCTGGTCAACTGTGTGTTGTTCGTTCGTTTGTCACACCTAATGTTATAATAAAAAAAGCGTCATATCATAGTCATATGACATAGACATATAATACCCATATCTGCAACTGAAAGCTTCCCCCGCCCTCATAAGCCGGCTAAAGTAAAGTAATGCTAATTCAAACTGTTCGCAGCAGTGCGACACAAGGCACATACTCAAGCGGCGTGAGCTCTATTGATGTTTAGAACGGATATAATATTTATGAACATATGACAAAAGATCATTGTATCTCATGGTGATGGGTGTTTGTCCTGTCTTAAAGTTTTCTCTGTCGACTTAAATGCATTCTAAGGAGACTGATATACATATAATGGATCGGGAAAAAAGTTTTTAATAAATTAAAACATCAAAAAATGCAATAATCCTTTTAATTGCGTTTGCAAATTACTCTTTCGTAGGAACCACATACGGTTATATGCTATGTCAAGTTCACTCTCTCGCTGCGGGCCGGGTTGTAAATCACGGTTTCCGTATATGATGTGTGCGATCGCGCGCTTGAGTGCTGCGGTAGTAAATAACTCATGTGAATAATTAAATAGTGCATGGGTTCCGGTCCGTTATGGTACTACAGATAACAATGAGTTATTTATTTTAATGCATTCGGCATTTGAACACTTAACGACATGGAGACTTTTTTTGCATGCAATATTACGTCTGTTGATGTCAATATAATATATAGTAGACAAACGCACGTTGTTTTAAATAATATTGTTAATAAGATTTGTTGACACCACTGTGCGAGTGAGTACGCAATATGCTGCGCTACGCTCATACAGAATGCAAAGCAGCCTGCAGCGAGACAGTGAACGGGCTATTCGTTGGTTATGAGTTGATAGGTGCTATAGGTAGATGGCTAGTCAGTATTGGTTGATGTTTGATGTTTGTTTTGAAATAATAACTATTTTAATTGCTTGTCGGTATTTTTTTTATTTTTATTGAATATATGGCAAACCAGCATGCTAGCATCCCACATAAGAAGTTCAGAGATGGTGATGCTTTCAATTGATACGTCAACGTGGGGTCAATTAAGGTCAGCTAGTCTTTACTGTGGGGTCACCAAGATTTTTAAATTTTAAGTCAATAAGTTAGTATTCGTAAAAAAAATTAGCTCGTTCCTGCAGAAGGTAATGTATTTTATCTCATTATGAGGTAACAGCACATATAATATTATCTTTAGTTGAAATTGTTCAATCATTTTAAATTCCATATTCTTTATTGTAATTTTTTTTATTTATAAGCATAAATAAATTATGAGCTGTTACGATTTCATATATAGGAATAAATTGTTACCGTAAATATTCAATAATTCGGTCAATACTGTCTTTTCTTTCTCAATTTCTTAGACGGTCTGCGAGAATCTTATATATTGTTATTTAATACAACGTAGCATATATGTTTCTTACTAACTTATTTGCTGGGCGTCAAAAATAAATAAGATGTTATATATATTCTACTTTAATTAATTGCTTTTTACAGTTGGAGAAATAGTAACACACGCTTTCGCCTTTGATATGCGATAACCCTGGGTTCCCACTATTGACTTCTGGGGCATGTCCTGGGAAGAGGATTGCTTCTACCATTTTTTAAAAAAAGTAAGTATGATATTCAAACAAACAAATGATTACTCAATCACTTTTATTCCGTTCGTTCAATTTTACAGGCTCGTCTGGGAGAGGGCACACTGGTAGAACAGAACAATTACCTGAGCGGCGAGGGACGTCTCCGCCGGGGGCCCTCCCCCTCTCTGTCGGGGCAGTCGGCATGTGTCTGCATGGCTTACTAGGAATTTGCATACCCTCATCGATATACAGTCCAGGATATCGACCAGTAATTGTAAACTAAATGAACCCTCTGTCCCTAAAGAGTTGAGTTTGGCGCACAGTTCCCCTGATGGTAAGGGGTTCTCTTGGTTCCACTTGATCCTCATTCATATCGCAGATGTATCGTCACACCTGACTGAGATGAATTGCAATTGCAAAATTTCAATTTGAATATTTTTTTTTTAAATAGTGATTGTCATAGTCCATTCAATTTCCTGTTTTTATTTTTCAGATAACCGTGATGTGGTATATAACAAAAAGCGCGCGTGCACGCCTGTTCTTGATGTTTATATCAACATTTTTTTATATATAACAGGTGGGAAACGAGTGAACAGCTCACCGAGATCGTAAGTGACCCTCACTCATGAACACCCACCACGCCGGAAGAGTCGAAATGCGCCACCGGCCTTTAAGAAAAGAGTCGACTCTTTTCTTGAAGTCTATACGATTAGAAACACCGCTGGCGACAGCTAACTCCACAGTCGTCGTGCGTGGCAGCTAACATCGCGTGACAACATCCTGGTGGATTGCCTAATATTGAATTCTGACGCTATGAACGATGTTGAAACTCGACTATTATATAAAAATGCAAACTCTAAATTTGTCATATACATATACATATACATATATGCTGTTGGTAACTTTTCTCTTAAATAAATCTATCGCACTAACAACATATTGATGTCCATATATGTACGTAGTGGAATGTATATAAACATCCTTGTAATGGTACAAATAACGAGACGTGTCAAATGTATGCTATCCGGGGAACGCCTCGCAAACCAGTGAAACCTATTTCATAATTATTTCCCCGGAGATGCAGTGAGGATTCTAACATATGGAATTAAATTATGCATAAAGTTATAATCAATCGACAACTTGAAAAGAATTCCATTTCCAAAAGACTTCTTTTTTCACTCGTTTGTATTTTATGTAACGAAATGTGACAAATGAGCACACAATGCATGTGATTGTACGTGAGGCCTGCGCCCGTTAGTCACTGTTAATGTTAGATAAAAATAAATAATAGAGCAACATATAGTTTAGTTGCGTTGATAATGTACGTTGTTGATGATGAAGAGCGGCTTGATTCACTGTCATTGCGAAGAGATGTTGTATCTCTTTACATTTTTAACCGAATTTACCATGGGGAGTATTCTGAGTTTACATATTTTATCACGCCAGAATTCAAAATTTCATTCTCATCATCTTAATGGTTGACAATCCACCGCAGACGTCCATGCGCGGCGGTGGTCACTTACCACGGGGTGAACTGCTTGCTCGGTTGCCACCTGCTCGTATTTTATAATAAAATAAAAAAAACTAATGAAAATCCGAGCACGTTTCACGTTATGATTCCTTATTCTCGTGCGGAGAGGAAAGCAAAGCTGCATGCATAATGCTTTACCATAAGACGAGCCTCGGGCGCGGTGCATGCACGGTGAACTTGTGGCCTAAATATCAATTAATGTGATGGATTTATCTGCTTCTTTGGAATTGGTTCCGTTTTAAATATTAAAATGCTGTAGTTAGTTTAGTTGTAGATCAACACTACAGTTTGTTTCTAGCTACGGCTTTAAAACCAACGACGATAGAAACATGACACTGCTTTGTTTCGTCTAGTGATTGTTATTGTTATGGGTTACTGTTACATATATTGGGAAGTCATACCACTAGTATTTCATCACCATCTCAGTTCTCGCAGATGACAAAGCGTCTGCACTATAATTCCTTATCGAGGATGAATGTGGGTGTCACGGGCCGCAGGACCACTTGCCATCTGGGGCAATGTGTGCTCCTACGTCTTCTAATAATATCACGTTTGTAAGTAGTTGTTTCTGATATTCAAAATGTATTATCCTGAGGGTACGGCGACCCCATCGACAACAGTTACACTACAAACACCAGATGTGTAATGTACTTCTGGTCCTGCTAACTGAACCTGGAAGTTAATCAGCACACTCAAGCCTCCTCAATTCTCTCAATAAATCTCAATTCTCCAACGATTCCCATTTTTCACTCGTCCGTGTTTCAAACAAAGAGCTTGTTCCAAGTCATTCCAGGAAATTAGTTTTCTCCTTCAAGTCACGAGTGGCTACGATTTAAAATCTCGATTTTCAATTGAACACTTCTATCAGCTAATAGTTCAATTTTCCCCGTGCACTTCCGGGTCATCCACATCTGAAGTAAATTAAAATTGGAATCAGGTATCGAATAGTGGTCAGTTGCTGTCAATAATTGTGTATAAGTTGGAAATTGTTTGGTTAGTTTGTTCTGAGTATTCTAATGGAGCGGTACGATGCACTACCTACCACGAATAGTAGACAAGTGTATCTTGTTCAGCACTCCAGGTCAACATGTAGGGAAAATATTTCCGTAATTAATATTTACAAAAATAATTGTGTTAACCTGTACGCAATTATATGGTTATTATTCAAAAAGTATATATATTACAAAAGTAGTAACAATTATAAATCTGTACGCGTGCTTCAACAAAACGTGTGAAGCTGTGGAGATTAGACAGAAATAACTTCTCTTCACTTTTTGGAAGGATTCAATATGTTTCTTAAAAGTTGCATAAAGTTGTCGTCGGGGCGATCGCTCTTGCGGGGCAAGCGGTCGCTTGTTGTCAATATAAACAGTGCATGAGAGGTTTTATATCCACTATTGTATTTAGACAAAAGTCGAAACCTTGGCATTGGACGCGCGTCTTCCCCGAATCCTGTGGCTCCTATCCTAAACAAAGATTGAATGCTATTAACCTTTCATTTTAAAGCCTAGTATTATGGTGTTCGGATTAAGGTTAATTAAAAATATTTGACGAGATGATCAGGTAATAAATAGCTAAAGAAACTTGTCATCTAATTGCAAGTGAAGGGCTTGAGCTCACGGTAACAAGCTATCAAGATCGGCCGCAGCCTCAGCTGACGGGCTGCACGTGTCGCGCCCATGCTCATGTAGTAGCGCATGCATTATGCATGAGCGCATGCCACGTCGCTCGCCTCTTAATAACATAGTATGGAAGCTTCCCAACGTAATATTACATTGCAGAGATTGTAACTAACTCAAGTACATGAACATTCTTTGTTTCTTTACATTTTATTTTTCACCGATTTTAATATTACGAGGAAAAGTTTTCAGCCTAAGGTTGACATTTAAATTCAAAAGAAAAAATAATACTGGCACGTAATAGCCATTCCTTTTTTAATTATTATCTGCTGTCTTTTGTTTTTATTGTTTCAAAATTGTAAAATTTGTGATCGATTCAACAAACGAAGTTCGCGGTTTCCGTAGAAATGTATAAAATTGAGCATCGTTCCGTCATAAAATATTTACAAATAAAATGATTAACGCCAAAACAAATTTATGAAGATATGTACGAGACTTTGGGGGAATTTGCCCCATTATATGCCACTGTCAAAAGATGGGTAGCGGATTTCAAACGTGGCAGAGAAGCAGTGCAAAATGAACCTAGGAGTAGTTGGCCGCCGACGGCTACCACAGACGAAAATACCAATAAAATATTAGACCTGATTTTGAATGACAGGAGATTGACAATTGCAGAGACAGCAGAAGCAATAGGCATTTCCTGTCAACATAATTTCCAACGATCTTATATTTTCTAAGGTCTCTGCTAGATGGGTACCTAGACTGCTTTCAGCCGAAAACAAACGCACCCGCCAAACAGTATCACTGGTTTGTTTGGATCTGTTCCAATGTGATCCTCAAGATTTTCTTAGCCGTTTCGTAACTATGGACGAATCTTGGGTTCACCACAATACACCAGAGTCCAAAGTACAATCCAAGCAATGGAAAAGAGCAGGGTCACCGCCCCCTAAAAAAGTTCGGGCCGTTTTGTCAACCAAGAAGGTAATGGCCTTAGTTTTTTGGGACTGTGGAGGGGTCATTATGGTTGACTACCTTGAAAAAGATAAAACCATAAATGCGGACTATTATTGCAGACCCTAACAACGTTTGCGTGAAGAAATAAAAATAAAAAGGTCTGATGTATGTTGTCTAAGCAAGTTTAGTTCCACCAAGATAACGCTCCTGTCCATACTGCGGCGAAATCTATCGCACAAATACTTAATTGTAGCTTTGAATTGTTGCCGCATCCTCTCTATTCCCGTCTGATTACCATCTCTTCGCCAATCTAAAAAAAGACATGGCAGGACGAAAATTTTCGACGAATATCGAGGTACAAGAAGCTGTGACTGAAATTGAAGATTCTTTTTTTTTAGAAGGAATACTAAAGCTAGAGACAAGATGGCAAAAGTGTATAGATCATTCTGGAGACTATGTAGAGAAATAATATAATCATTTAGTAAAAAATCGTTTTTTTTATGGTCGGGCTCAAAACTTTTCAATGTGCCCTCGTATCTTAGAAAGTGTTCTCATATTCATTGCGTTGACTCTCGGATCAGAACTCCGCGAGGTAATAATTGCTTCAGATAGATCAATATTTATGACAAGCTATACCCGGGACTTTGTTCGCAACTATTCTTTAATTATTAGAAAAAAATAGCAATTATAAAAGAAATTGATAATACGAAATATGATCTCACAAAAAGCTAATAATTAGTAAATCGCAATAGGAAGACAAGATGCTAAAGATGGTTTCACCCCTTTTATTCATAAATCGCTCGGCAAAGTCACGCCTAGGTTCACCCCCCTCACTGTCCCCATCACTGATGCTGAAGCTAACCTACCTCTAGCTGAAAAATCATGACATTAGATTCACCTGGAAGGGATCACGGCATCGGAGAATACCAACGTGAAGTAACAGCATACTATGTTTCGTATGTTCAGTGTAGAGATCCAGGTACCCAATAAAAGGCAACGAGGAATTCTGCCTCAGTCCCCAAGGATTGAATTTAATCTTTGTTAAGGAGGGATGTTCTGATGTCCTGGGCAGCAGTCACTGAGCTTCAGTCAGCTTGCCATCAACTGAGCTGTAGGGACGTTTCCTTATATTAGTAAAAAGGCATTACTTTCGCATGATTCATTGACTAGACAACGTTACTCCTTGATATAACATCTCAGTAGAGCATCCCTCGTGGTAAGACCTCGCTTAACATTTATAACCATGGCAACACAACATTATCTTAATTCACCGAACAGTATAGCTGTAAGTGTCTACAATCACAGCTGCCGCTCAGCACCAGATAATCGGTCTGATCTTTTGCCATCCTTACTTCATAGCAACTTTCGAATTTAAAAATCTTTTGCTTCAAAGGTTTCTGCAATTTTATTTTAATTTAAAAGTTCATCAAAGTGGGCGAAACATTTCAGAAATAATTAAATGGCAATAGTATCTTAATAATATAATAATATATAACAATATATAATAGACTGTTGCTTACATCGGTCTACTACACGTGTTGCGGTCCGTGGTCCGAGCGGAAAGTTCCTACACTTTAGCAATTACTTTTACATTCTTAGATTGGAAGTATTTAATTTAAAGGAATTATGAAATACAAGTACGGATAATATTACATATATACATATTTTTTTAATTTCAGGATTGGCACAATTGACCTGGTGGTTGGCTGCGACCCCTGACACCCACATCCATTTTCAACAGACACTGGTTGCACATGTGTTGTCATTTTAGGACGTCGATGGAATCCCTCGTTACCTGTCATTGGGTCCAGAGGCACACATCATCACCATGTTGCTATTTCGAGCTGATATTCTGTGAAGGCGTGGTCCATAAAAAAGGCAAACAAAAAGGGGAGTTAATGTTATGACGAATTCTTTAACAGCCAACAACCGGAGCCATGAGAGTAGGCGCGGGTGCTTATACGTAATGTTTTTTTGAACTTTTTGTTAGAATGTCCATTCAAAAGAAAAGAAAGAGATGAGCTGAAGAGAGAAAGGTGATGAGCGTTAAAAATAATAAATAGATCTATACTTAGTGTCCAGGAAGAGCTAGGCTCAGTGTTTCAGCGCAATCTTTTAATCGAGCAATCGCGAGCTGGGTGCCCGACGGCTCCAATAAAGCATGTTGATGATCACGCTACGCGCCGACTGGCTCCAGCTCGGCGGTCAAGGAAAACATGTGGATTATGCTCTGTTAATATATACATGCTGGAAATTTACTTACTTATTATTTATGTACATACATACACACATACATACATACAATGGGACTATGGTCCATACCGTTACCGGTACCAATATGGTGAACCATAGTCTAGAACAGGCATGTCAGCTTATTTGGTGGCAGACATGTTAGTAATGTTAACATTCCTAGTTCCCTATAAAATAAATCAAATCTTCTAAATGAACCGTCAGGCAGGATGGTGCTTTGTGGCAGTCTATTGTGCGCTTTCATGCACACAATCAGGATGGTGCATTGTGGCAGTCTATTGTGCACTTTCATGGACACAATCAGGATGGTCCTTTGTGGCAGTCTATTGTGCGCTTTCATGCACACAATCAGGATGGTGCATTGTGGCAGTCTATTGTGCACTTTCATGGACACAATCAGGATGGTGCATTGTGGCAGTCTATTGTGCACTTTCATGGACACAATCAGGATGGTCCTTTGTGGCAGTCTATTGTGCGCTTTCATGCACACAATCAGGATGGTGCATTGTGGCAGTCTATTGTGCACTTTCATGGACACAATCAGGATGGTGCATTGTGGCAGTCTATTGTGCACTTTCATGGACACAATCAGGATGGTCCTTTGTGGCAGTCTATTGTGCACTTTCATGGACACAATCAGGATGGTGCATTGTGGCAGTCTATTGTGCACTTTCATGGACACAATCAGGATGGTGCATTGTGGCAGTCTATTGTGCACTTTCATGGACACAATCAGGATGGTCCTTTGTGGCAGTCTATTGTGCACTTTCATGGACACAATCAGGATGGTGCTTTGTGGCAGTCTATTGTGCACTTTCATGGACACAATCAGGATGGTGCTTTGTGGCAGTCTATTGTGCACTTTCATGGACACAATCAGGATGGTCCTTTGTGGCAGTCTATTGTGCACTTTCATGCACACAATCAGGATGGTGCATTGTGGCAGTCTATTGTGCACTTTCATGGACACAATCAGGATGGTGCATTGTGGCAGTCTATTGTGCACTTTCATGGACACAATCAGGATGGTCCTTTGTGGCAGTCTATTGTGCGCTTTCATGCACACAATCAGGATGGTGCATTGTGGCAGTCTATTGTGCACTTTCATGGACACAATCAGATGGTGCATTGTGGCAGCTCCATTGTGCACTTTCATCGACACAATCAGGATGGTCGCTGTGGCAGTCTATTGTGCGCTTTTATGCACACAATCAGGATGGTGCATTGTGGCAGTCTATTGTGCACTTTCTCATGGACACAATCAGGATGGTGCATTGTGGCAGTCTATTGTGCACTTTCATGGACACAATCAGATGGTCCTTTGTGGCAGTCTATTGTGCACTTTCATGACACAATCAGATGGTGCTTTGTGGCAGCTCCATTGTGCACTTTCATGGACAATCAGGATGGTCCTTTGTGGCAGTCTATTGTGCACTTTCATGGACACAACTGTGATGGTGCATTGTGGCAGCTCCATTGTGCACTTTCATGGACACAATCAGGATGTTGCTTGTGGCAGTCTATTGTACTTTCATGGACAATCAGGATGGTCCTTTGTGGCAGTGTATTGTGCGCTTTTATGCACACAATCAGGATGGTCCTTTGTGGCAGTGTATTGTGCGCTTTCATGCACACAATCAGGATGGTGCATTGTGGCAGCTCCATTGTGCACTTTCATGGACAATAATCAGGATGGTGCATTGTGGCAGCTCCATTGTGCACTTTCATGGACACAACTGTGATGGTGCATTGTAGCAGTCTATTGTGCGCTTTTATGCACACAATCAGGATGGTGCATTGTGGCAGCTCCATTGTGCACTTTCTCATGGACACAATCAGGATGGCATTGTGGCAGTCTATTGTGCACTTTCATCGACACAATCAGGATGGTCCTTTGTGGCAGTCTATTGTGCACTTTCCTGGACACAATCAGGATGGTGCATTGTGGCAGCCCATTGTGCACTTCTCATGGACACAATCAGGATGGTCCTTTGTGGCAGTCTATTGTGCACTTTCATGCACACAATCAGGATGGTGCATTGTGGCAGTCTATTGTGCACTTTCCTGGACACAATCAGGATGGTACATTGTGGCAGTCTATTGTGCACTTTCATGGACACAATCAGGATGGTCCTTTGTGGCAGTCTATTGTGCACTTTCATGGACACAATCAGGATGGTGCATTGTGGCAGTCTATTGTGCACTTTCATGGACACAATCAGGATGGTCCTTTGTGGCAGTCTATTGTGCACTTTCATGGACACAATCAGGATGTTGCTTTGTGGCAGTCTATTGTGCTTTTTCATGGACACAATCAGGATGGTCCTTTGTGGCAGTCTATTGTGCACTTTCATGCACACAATCAGGATGGTGCATTGTGGCAGTCTATTGTGCACTTTCATGGACACAATCAGGATGGTGCATTGTGGCAGTCTATTGTGCACTTTCATGGACACAATCAGGATGGTCCTTTGTGGCAGTGTATTGTGCGCTTTCATGCACACAATCAGGATGGTGCATTGTGGCAGTCTATTGTGCACTTTCATGGACACAATCAGGATGGTGCATTGTGGCAATCTATTGTGCACTTTCATGGACACAATCAGGATGGTGCATTGTGGCAGTCTATTGTGCGCTTTTATGCACACAATCAGGATGGTGCATTGTGGCAGCTCCATTGTGCACTTCATGGACACAATCAGATGGTGCATTGTGGCAGTCTATTGTGCACTTTCATGGACACAATCAGGATGGTCCTTTGTGGCAGTCTATTGTGCGCTTTCATGGACACAATGAACTAGGTATATATGTATATACAAGTAAACTACTACATTCTATATATATATATATATATATATATATATATATATATATATATATATATATATATATATATAGATATATTTACATATATATACATACATGTTTCCATTTTTCTTTGTGGATGTAACGAACTCGTTTCACGCATTATTCGAATGGTACAATTTATACCAACAATTAATTTTGTGCAGAACAAGATAAATGTCATTATTAGAGGTCATTGAGCTGGGCGGCGGCTGCAGGCGGCGGCTGCAGACGGCGGCGTCCGTTCTTGTTGATGGGGTTTACATTTTACAGTTTCACATGAACAAATGTTTCCTGCCAACTAATAAAGAAACCGAAAGCAACAAACTCTAACTCGTCGTGTGGTGCCTCTATTTATCCTCTATCTATTGATTATTCTTTTCTTTTGAATCTAAGGTAAAATAAAAGTAATTATATATTTATTTATTTAGTCTTTATTGCATAAACCTTAACGAACTGAAAAGTTCACCAAGGGCGGACTTAATGCCGAAGGCATTCTCTACATATAACTACAGAAAACATAAAACTAAAAATAACTCATACAAGTCAAGAGTAATGCATAGATATATAGATATTAAATACTTAATAAATGTATAAATACGTAATACATATATAAATACAATATACATAATAAGAAATAATTAAAAGATGTAGACTAGTATAATTTTAACATCTTAAACAATATGTTTATAACAAAATATACTTGAACATTTTTATATTACAAGTGCCATCAAATAACATAAAAATAAATCTATTTCTTCCATATATTGTAAACACGTTATTTAAACATTAATTATTACAATTCGCTATAAAGATCCCGCTAGAAAATAGTTCTACGATATTTAATAGCGCTAAAGCTGCCAACAAAACTCCGTGTCCTCCAATAAATGTGAGGAATATGTCAAAATATGCACCCCTCAGCCGGCGAGCTTGAGCGAACTTCATGAATAATTCAAATCCATTCGTGAGGTTCCCACTCCTGCATTGATTAGGTTCAGCACTGTGCAGCATTACCAAACATCCAGCAAAGGGTTTCCGCATAAGGTACTGTAACTAAAATATTTTGAGTGTATGTCCCACTAGACTACCTAACGATACATATTACCTGAACATATGTTTTAAAGACTGCTAGCAGTTCAACATTACTAATGAATCATGTAAACGAATACAAAGCACCGTTTAGTGGCCGCGGGTGACGACTCTGGTAGATCAATAAGCAGCAAAAGTTTAAAGCTAACTCAATGTTTATAACTTATTAGAGGCCGGTGCGGTGGCTCCGTGCGGGGCGGTCGGCCGGCAGGTCGGGCTCAGGCTCCGTGTAGCCACCATAGCTTACGGTCTGTAATAATCCTTTGCCCACCGCGTGTTGTAGCGGTTAGAGTAACTGGCTGCTACGTACAGGGTCTGGCTAACCATTCCCAGCCGAATAACAATATTTTTACATCACGAGTTGGTCATCGTACTCAGAAGTAAAGAATAACTCCGCTGTGTTTCGAGTGCCAAGTCTAAAATTTAGAAATCTTATAACTGGTGTATCTATTACTTAATGTTTGGCGCATTACGTCGGAGAACTCAATAATGAAAAAAGTAAAAGGTGGGTGCCATGAGTACTTGCTATCAGGAGAGTTGTGTGACGGTTTGTCACAAAATTAAAAAGACACATATTAGGTATGTACTTTAGACAAACCAGTAATTAAACGGTTCGGTTCGTTTATGAAAACATCGTTAATTACTTAAAGGCCACAGAGACCGGCGGGCACTGCTCACCTGTAATCTTTTGATCTTGCTTCCGTTAAGACGATCTTTCGACCCTATACTGTTGTACTAAACGGTACACATAAATATTTATGTAATTTTAAGACCTTGACAATATTCGCGATTTCTTTTCTTAACTGTTGTAACACCAAGAAGCCCACGGTTGCTCCGAGTGCGGCCTAAGACACCTACATCCATCCTCGACAACGGTTCAAGATCCGCATGCGTCACATGGCATGTCTCGTCACGTGGTATTGGGTCCACGGAACCCTCTACCATGCGAAACACAGCAGCGTTATGCTGCTTCGTCACGCTAGTATTCTATGTGTTCGTGGTCCTTCCTGCATTAGGAAACAAGCTGCAA
Organism: Teinopalpus imperialis; assembly: GCA_029286865.1. NCBI lineage: Eukaryota > Metazoa > Arthropoda > Insecta > Lepidoptera > Papilionidae > Teinopalpus > Teinopalpus imperialis. Next base: position 18,448,579 of record JAGSMU010000022.1, on the reverse strand, counting down.
CGCGATTCTTCTATTGTTAACTATTGGAAACATTAATAAATATCTACCAACAGGGAGGCAGGTCGAAAATGATCTGTAACAGCATGACCATTCAGAACAACAGGAATCACAACAGCGTAAATATTCTGGAACATACATGAAATGTGAAAAATCATGTAATAGTCGGAAAACAAAATTATATCATATAAGATTGGATTACGGGCACATATTATAGAAATAACAGAAAATGTATGGTTAGCCTACTGAGCACTTTCTAGTTAGACTGTGCGAGAGTATCAAAATCATATTATATACGACATTGGGCTATATTTTAGATTTGCTGCAGTCGTACGGGAAGCTCTGTAGAGAGGGTAACGAGGCTGAGTCGTGCCGCCACGAGGTACTCACGGGCAGAGCTCGCATTCAGATATCTATCTATTTATTTGTTTCTCACACTTATATTACTACTCAACATTGGTTGTTTTTGTCATCGGCAGAAATAAATTTTAAATTATATTCATATTTATATTTATATTTATATTTATATTTATATTTATATTTATATTTATATTTATATTTATATTTATATTTATATTTATGTTTATATTTATATTTATATTTATATTTATATTTATATTTATATTTATATATATATATTTATATTTATATTAATATTGCTCAATTTCTTAGGACTATATATGTATATTATCGTATCGATATTAAGGAATGATATATGAATGAGATGAATATTTACGTGTGGTATAAATGTGGGTGCTTTGTACAAGTCAAACGTAGTTAAATAGTCTGTAGTGGTACACTGTAATAATTCTTGTTCAAACCGCTCGTTTCCGTTTTGTGTTTCACCCTTCAGCACTGTCGCTCAAAATTAAATTAAAACACAATTACCTCTATCGTCTCATCTATGTAGATCGTCAGCTATCTCTTTCACTCAATCCATGTGTTCCATTACCACATAGATAATTAATTGTTGAAAACTTTAATATACATATACTCCTATATTCCTCAACTTTGTAAATACTTCGTTAATGAAAAAAAGCAAGCAAGTTATAAATGACGTTATGTTGTGGCGGAATTTAGATCGTCATGTCATGTATAACTAATTTATTGAATAAAATTAACTGACAGTTGGAAACTCAAACCTTAAAGGACGGAATCGTATGTGTCACAGTTTCATGCGAGGGTGGAGACGAGCTGGTTAAAACAAAGGTGTGTTGAAACCTTTGTGAGCCCGTTATTAATTACTCTAATGCTCCAAAGACCGCTGTACTGAAAGTAATTCTTTCTCACTGATCTGAACATTGTCTTTTGATCTCGCGATTCATTCGACACTCTTTTGGACCGTGTGCTCCTTGTGATAATTAATATGTTCATATGAAACGATGAGTCTTCAAATAAATATTGATAAGAAGCTGTAGATCCCGTCTTTACTGTGACCTAACAGTTATTCAGAATACAACAGTTGTACCCCATACTCCAGTTAGTTTCTAATCGCAGCCTGAATAAATAGACTTGATAGGGAGGACTTCACCGTGAAGGAAAAATAGTAGCAAAACGCTGCTATATTTCGGAGTGCAGGCAGCAAAGTAACGAGGCCTCAACCTCCAGATTTTTTGGACAAATAAGATTCAAAGTACACAAATCCCGCGACCTTTACAGGATGTGCGATGTGCCCCAGTGGCACTTACCATCAGGTGCTGGACACTGCAGGCTTCTATGTCTACCAGTTAAGTTATAAAAAAAAATATTTCTTAATATTAACTAAACCTATGACACATGACAATATGACAATATTAACTAAACCTATGACACATGACAATATGACAATATTATTGCTACTAGCAACATTCATTCATTGCATTAACTATAAACATTCACGTTAGTGTTACAACGAAGTTTAAAATACTTGTCATAGGAAATGGTTCTAGAGTTCAAGAATAGTCGAATGACAGATTTAAACCTACAACCTCAAGTTCCACGGACCGCACCCTAAACTCTTACCACCTGCTTCAGTGCAGCACCCTACACCGGCGGGGTATCGGTGGAACGTAAGCGATATAAATACTCGTAACGTGTGGACGTCGATCGATCGTGTGTCAACATGGACTGGTATTTTCTGTCAAATATTGTTTCCGCCGAGGTAATTGTATTTGTATCGAGTCAGTACACAGTACACGAACTGTTGTTTGTTCTGTTAAACAAACGCGTCAACACACATGAGGAATATGATTTATTACTCCTCGCTTTATGTGAGGAAATTATAAATATCAAAGAAAATGGCCTGAACTAATATCCAAACAAGCTACAACGTCCCTGTAGAGTAGTTAGTGTGTTCTCAGACTTTGTACACAACTGTTACTCATCATGACAGCGGGTCCATAGTCCACTGCTGTACAGATTGCCACGAGGCATGACCCTGAGCCACCTGCATATTGCATAGGTCGCCGCATTCAGGAGAGGGATGACTCCACTCCAGCTTGCTGATACTTCAAGCTAGTTTTCTTCTCGCAAACTTTATGTGTGTTCCCTGCATCGGTTTATATTGTAAAACAGCACATTGATGTTTGTAAGAACGTGTTATGAAGAAAACTTAATGTTAGTGTTCAAAGCGGATTATAATTCGGTATTAGTGTTGTTATTGCATAAATAACAATTGATAAAAGACCTTGTGTCTAAAGACTCCTGCATAACATCTTAAGGGGAAGGAAATGGATGAAAACCGGCGCAAAGTGGAATCACAATCCCATGTCAGCCAAACTGGATTATTTTCTGCTGTCCAAGTTCTCAAGTAACCAAGGTGTGAAATCTAGGTCATGTATTTCTTGTTTTTATTTTTTTTTAATTATAAGGTAACAAACTGTTATATTTATATAAATTCGGATTTCTTCGATTCCGAACGACAGCTCAATGTTAGATCGAAGACGTTGACAGCGTAATTACTGAATTAAATTCTATCCTGAAAGCTTAATAACTAATCATTACGCTGTGGAGTATCTAGCAATCATTGTAAATGCCAAGGTGTTACTGTGGGTTGTCGTTTCAGTATCGTATACAACGCTACTGTAATGGTATATGGGTATTCAAGCTTCACGCCGTTTGCGGAGCTTGACTGCCCTTTGAACATGATCTTTTTCACACGATCTTGTCGGAGGTAATCCACTATTCATCACCTGTAGTTTTTTTTCGAGCTGATAGCCGCTGTTAGCCCGAGGGCTTTAACAGTTTCAACGGGTTGAGGGGTGGCCGAGTGCTTATGACGTTCAATCGAGACCTCTTTGAGTGGGTAGCCAGCACAAGGGCTCTCAAGATGGAGCCTCGGCTTGGATCGTTACCCTGTTCCGCGAGAGCATCTGTCTCTAGAGAGGACCGAACCTCGGCTCGGTCAGTTGCTTCTGACAGAGGATTATCTAAATTAATATCACTATTATTATTAGCTATCTGTACCACCACTTCGGAATGCGTACAAGATGCATTAGGTTTCTTTCAGTGAGCTGGTGTGGCACCCATATATCGTTTTTTGTATGTCCAGACTTTCTCAAATGGGTCAAAACTGTATTGCGCTTAAACCCTAGTTCGTAACTACTAATAGGCTGATCTTGCTACACTTTTACAAAAATGACATCGACTTTATCTGTACCAGATCCGCCAAAACGAGCTTCATCTTTGACATCGCTTCCCGGACTCAAAACGAGCTTCATCTTTGACATCGCTTCCCGGACTCAAAACGAGCTTCATCTTTGACATCGCTTCCCGGACTCAAAACGAGCTTCATCTTTGACATCGCTTCCCGGACTCAAAACGAGCTTCATCTTTGACATCGCTTCCCGGACTCAAAACGAGCTTCATCTTTGGCATCGCTTCCCGGACTCAAAACGAGCTTCATCTTTGACATCGCTTCCCGGACTCAAAACGAGCTTCATCTTTGACATCGCTTCCCGGACTCAAAACGCTTGCACTAATGTTGTACTCTTACCAACACTGCGTATACACATAAGTATAAAAACGTAAAATGTTTTCGTGACTTGTGTAGCATTATTCCCTTTTTTGTGTTGAAACTTGAAGAGAAGTTCATTAGACTCAATCATTTTGGCGGACGGATGAACAATAAAAATGGTTTTACTGCAACTTAAAATAAAATACAAATAAAATAAAACTTATAAAATACGAAAATACTTTTTCTTTTTCTTCAGTATTAGGTTATATGATACTAGACTATATGATACTAGACTAATGATACTAGACTATATGATACTAGACTATATGATACTAGACTATATGATACTAGACTATATGATACTAGACTATATGATACTAGACTATAAGGATACTAGACTATATGATACTAGACTATATGATACTAGACTATGATACTAGACTATATGATACTAGACTATATGATACTAGACTATATGATACTAGACTATATGATACTAGACTATATGATACTAGACTATATGATACTAGACTATATGATACTAGACTATATGATACTAGACTATATGATACTAGACTATATGATACTAGACTATATGATACTAGACTATATGATACTAGACTATATGATACTAGACTATATGATACTAGACTATATGATACTAGACTATATGATACTAGACTATATGATACTAGACTATATGATACTAGACTAATGGTAAAATAGAATGATTACACGGTAAAGCCGCATCTATAAATGATCTGCAAAACAAACAGCTCAGGCCACTCTTTCACATCAGTGTCAGAAAGTAGCTCAACACTGTGTTTGTCCGGTGGCTGGACAACGAAGACCTTGGATTCCTCAGAGTTGACGAAATGTCTTCGGAGATTAATGATAATTAATGCAAGAATCACTTATCATTACAAAAATTGTGTGCTCATTTGACACCAAATCAAACTGTTATACAATAATAAGTATATAATTTTCATTCAAATTTCCAATTCTTTAAATAAAGATCACCTCACACGATCTCTCCCGCGTCGTGTATTTTTATCACGTATTCACATTTTCGTGTCGAATTTTCTTGAAATTATTCTAAAAATAAATATTCCGCTCAGTTCTGTCAGCGCGTTACTTAACGCAGCTTACCTTAGCGTCTCTGTACAACGTGTGGCAATCAATAACGATACACCGCATTTACTGAATAAACCAACAAACTTAGGCAGTCGTGGTCGAGAGCTCCTCCACATAAATACATGGGAACTAAATATGTTGAGCAGTATTGGAGCAAAGTGCGCCACGAGACGCCACTGCAGGTTGGCGGACTTAAGGTTTCATAAAATATTCACATTTATGTATATTTTAAGTACAGGACTCCTTGCGATGTTTCCCGCCGCCTTCGGGCTCGTGGTACTGCAGCATTTAGATTGCAATTATTAATGAAAGGTGATCGAACTCGGTTTGCTCGCGTTCCGTGGAATTGCTAGCGCGCCCTCCAAGCACGCGGAGCTGGCTCTTAGGAAACGCATTAAGGAAACAGAAAGTCCCCATTTTTGAATTTCAATTACATACATAATGGCTCGGATGATAAATAGGTATGCTAAAATTAGTTTTATTATACTGAGTACTAGGAGAGCGCTTCCGAACACGAAGATAGACGATAGTACTAATGACACCTTTGATGATGGCACGGAAAAAAAATCGATCCTGATTAATAAAAAAATCATATGTTTAAAACGTTTTATTAGCATTATTTACGCTCCGTCATGTTAGTACAGCTAAATGAACAGATAGTTTCATAAAAAAACAGCAATGAAACTCAAAATCAAAAACAGCTGATGCTCGGATCAACGAACGCACGGGCGGAACTGTAACAAAACTAAAAATACTAAACATAATAATCAATCCCGCCAAAACAAACCGCCCCTTTTGCGGTGGACCGCGGCTGCCGTTGACGGCACTTTGATCATTTCCACAGATCAATAAAGCGTTAGACATTCCCAACTTTTATTTTATAAGCTTAGTTATCCCTACTAACTAGTCTTTTTATGGAATTTAGAAGTTATAACTCTAATTATTTAATACAACTATACAATCAATAGTACCCTGACGTAACAAGAAGCTCGTTACTACATAAATGATATTAAAATATTAAATTAACATAATTAGATACTCACGTACACAATTATAAAAACTATTTAATCTTTATCTTATTTTGTACAAGAAATTAAAAATCAAATGGCTACTGGTACCATTTAATTTTTAATTTCTTAATATATCTATATTAATAATATAATTATATATTAATATAGATATATTATAATACTTATATATATATATTATTTGATAGTTAAAATTAATTGCAATTATGATCGAAAGTTAATTAATCTATCATAATGAATTTAAAATAGTATTCTTATACTTCACAGACTTTCCGTTTTTAGTCCGTCCAATACCATAATTTGAACCATCTAAAATTAGTTATAATTTTTATTGTGGACGCCGCTTCTAATTCTTTCATGGCGCTGCGCCGCGCCCGGGCGTTCGTTAATCCGAGCATCAGCTGTTTTTGATTTTGTTTCATTGCAGGTTTTTTTTTTAGTAAAGTAATGTATTTTTTATGGAACTATCGCTTCACTCAGCTGTACTAACATGGTGGATCGTAAATAATGCTAATAAAACGTTTTAAAAATATGATTTTTTTTAATCAGGATTCAGTTTTTTTCCTTGCCATCATCAAAGGTGTCATTAGTACTATCGTCCGTCTTCGTTTTCGGAAGCGGTCTCCTAATACCCAGTATAGAGGAGGGTCTAAGTAAAACATATATATACCTAGTCCGGCCATAAGTTCTGTTACAATACATTGCATAACAATGCATTGATTTTTTAATGAAGTAATATAATATTATATTATTTTTAGTATGATATATTTATAAGTCAGTCAGCAAAAAATAAAAAAATATTCTATTCGAAATGGCCACCTTTGGCTTTTATACAGGCCTTTAATCTGTTTGGCCACGAATCTATGGATTTACGCACTGTTTCCAAGGGAAATTCCGCCACTGCTTGCTCCAAAGATTTTTAAGAGACTCAACGTCGCCGTGGCGTTTAGAGCAGGCCGTGTCCTCTAAAACTGACCAGAATTTGAAGTCTAAAGGGTTGAGGTCTGGGCTAGATGAGGGCCAGTCTTCAGCTCTTATAAAGTCCGTAACGTTGGTTTCAAGCCAGGCTTGGGTAGTTCATGCCTTTTACTACAGAGTCCTGGTGGAAAGTCCTCGGTATATTTTTAAAAAGTGTATTGCTGAGAGGGTTCACAACATGATCCAAGACTGTATCTTGATACACTTTGGCCGAAGTTTTCACTCCTTTTTTACAAAAATGTAGTTTTGTGACTCCTTGATAAGACACGCTCCACCAAACCCTCACTGACGCAGAATGATGACCACGTTGTACCTTTCCGACCACTTGAGCAGCTTCTTTAGAACTGTGAGCGTACACTTATTTTTCATCGGTAAAGAGGATATTTCTGTGCCTTTCTCCTGCGTACGCGACAGAAGGCGTTTTGATCTATCCACTCTCTTTTATTGTAAAGATTGATTTAGGGCATGTCCTGTATATCCACGATTAGCACCGAGCTTCAGGTCTTGTTTTATAATACGCGACAGAGTCCTAGCAGGAATCTTTATTTCTCGCGATAAGATTTATTGCTTCCTAATGGAGTTTCGAAGAACTCTGGCTTTAACAGCATTAGCAGCCTTTGTAGTTCTAACAGCACGCGGCCGCACCGATCTTTTCTGGTCTTTGACAGAGGAAGTGTTGTTGTATTTGTTGATAGTACGATATACGAACATACGGCTGATACCAAGCTTTTGAAGTGTCTGGAATATGACCGACGGCTCCATACCCACTTTGTCCAAGGCGATCACTGCAATCCTATTTTCTTTAACACCTCATTCCATATTGTAATTTAATAATGCACACGAAAAAATATGTGAAATGGTGCAAAATCGAAAGATTTTAAAATAATATACGTGTTCCAAATTCAAAATAATTAAAACGTTGAAAAAAAGAAAAGTTTTTATGTAACAGTATTTATGGCCAGGCTATGTGTTCTATGTGAGCACACCGAGTTAGATCTGTTGTGACATCGTTAATTGCATTTTTAGTGCTGATTTACCACACGCCATCGAGGATGAAGGAAAACACACTTGCTTTGCGCCAACAACAAATAATAATAAAACAACATTTGGAAGGCATGTGAAGTCCGCTAACCCCGGTGGACTTGCGTAATGGCCTGCGCCCTCAAACCATTCCTCCCTCAAACTTTTACCTTTTAGACCTTTTGTAATGGGCTTGGCCTTCCTGCTCCGCATTCTCAATGTAAACTGACAATGAACAAATTTAACCACATGGTGAATCAGTTGCACTCATACACACACATATATATATGATCAAATGAACTGTTTTCTCGTTCGACACCCTCAATACAACAAACATAAATAAATATTACAAATTGCAATAAACTCCTGAAAATAAAAACAGGCCAGACCCATTCATGCTACAACTGCTACAAGCTGCAGTGTGGCTCTACCACTGTTCACAGCAACTGATTTATTCTGAGAGACTTAAGACTTAAGTCCTTTTAGTTTTGTATTTTAACAGTGAGTGACGTCACTGTGTATATAAAGATGTTTGTAACTACTATTATATATAAGTGTTATTGTGAGGCAGGGTTCCGTGCAATACGGTAGAGGTTACAAGGACGTGTAAGCGACACCAACTCACCGACACCGCATTCGGGGGAAGCTATTGTTCGCGTATTTTCCTTTTGTTCGTCGAGAGGTGATTGATAACTGTACGAGGAGCGTATATAAGTAGAGGATTAATGTTCTCCTTGCTAGGGATCTTGTGTTGTTAGCATAAACTGGTTGCAGCGTGGAGCGACCAAACTCTCGCAGCATAAACTGGTTGCAGCGTGGAGCGACCAAACTCTCGCAGCATAAACTGGTTGCAGCGTGGAGCGACCAAACCCTCGCCGCATAAACTGGTTGCAGCGTGGAGCGACCAAACTCTCGCAGCATAACGCTTGCTCCTTTGTGGAGGATGGATGTAGCTGTCGTGGATCGTTACGATAAATTAAAAAGGGTCACTGCTTCTCACTGTAATTTATTATATTACTAAGTATATATAACTAAGTTTATATTTTTTTATTGTTATATAAAAAATATTATATATATAACGTAATGTGTGTATAAATGTTATTTGATGGAAATAATAACTACTTAAATACATTACCCTCCTTCTGGAGCGGTCGGATAAAAAACCAAGTCACGGAAACATAATTAAAACGAAAACTTTTAATAAAATATTCTCGTGAATCATATAATGACGGCATACGTGGAAACACAAAAGAAATTCTTCCGTTTAACCAAAATTATGAAAAATAATCGATGCCCACATTGCGGGAATATTCGCAAACAATGTACTACGTGGATTTATTTGCGGAATACTTGGTGAAATGTTTATCTTCCTTGTCGGGGTCCGCTCCAACATCCTTGTGATCTTTCTCACATTAAAGATATTTGGAAAATGTTAATATCTTTATGTTTTATTCTATATTATAATTATCGTTTTAACTTATATATTAATAATTAATTTTTATGTGTATTAATATTACTTTTCATCTAAAGTTATCGATAACTAAATAGTTTTAGTTTGCAGAATGTAACTACCTGTCATTTAAAATACGTGTATTCAGCAATCTGTGATCACTTTATTGAAGAATCAAGTTGCATTTAATTCTTTTAGTACTTCTATTATAATAAATTAAAATGAAATGAAAAATAAATATGAGGTTTAAAACAAGGAGATCAAAGGACTGTACGATGGGCCCCGACAGCCGCGAACGGAATAAAGAATAGATGTATATTTTAATATTTGGTTAACAACTTAAAGCGTGCACTGTAATGAAACAGCTAACTTATTAATTGTTAAGTTAACGGTTCGTTTATTAAGTTCAAGTTATCAAGTATATCTTCATTATTATATACTAAATGTTAGTTGAGTTGACTTTATTAAGTTCATCCCTACATCCCTACACTCACCACACAAAACGACGGCGTTATGCTACAGCTTAACGCTGGCACTCCGTGAGGCGGTCCGTCCGAGATAGCCTCGATCTGCCCTATTCATGTTGCTGCTTGAAACAAGTTACAGTGTGGCTCTACCTATGAACATGAAATCTATTTGTAACATATCTAATGTGTGTGGGGGTGTTTCCGAACGTGTATAGTGAACTGTTTACAGGTTAAAGTACCTGGCCGCGCGGGTTCTGCCTTCGATTCCCAGTCTAGAAATTATATTCGTGTATTACAAATTACTGATTTTTTAATTAAAATTATATTTGTATATATATATATATATATATATATATATATATATACATATATATATATAGCAGACTGACAGATCTCTTTAGTCATTACAAAGGCTACATCTGCCGCTATTCCCGGGCCGGGTAATGTTTGTTCCGTTCTTCAACCATCTTTTGCCTTTTGAACATGGCTTATGGAAAAAAAGGTTAAACAAATAAATAGAAGATATTTAGTAATTTTCCCAGGAGACGTAGCAAGACATTTAGTATAATGAACGCGAGGAAACCTAACAAATTATCTTGAATTATGGATGAAACTTCGCTCGGGCGGCCGCCGGCTGCACTGGCTGCGTGGGGTCATTAATTATGAGCTGGAACAGACTAGAACAGACTTTATTTTCAAGAATATGTTATAAAACTAACAACTTAAATAATATTTTAGTACAACACTCTTTACTGAAGTCATTAAAGTCAAAAAACATGAGCTAGTTCCTGCTGCGTTTAGCATGAATTTTCATCGACAAATGCTTCCAATTCGTTGTCTTTAAAAAAGATTTCTCTCCCACCACCACGCTAGTCTCCGACTTTGAAGTCATCGATCTTCAAACGTTGATTGCAGTCATGACACTTTGTTTCACTCAGATCACCGTAACTATTGGAAATCATGCGACGAGCCACAGCTGTGGTTTTGTTCGAACAGAAGCATTAAATCAAAACTTTTTGCAAATGTCGAGAATTTGTCTAGAAAACCGACATCTAGAATCGACAATAATTCAAGAATATAAACTGACCCGGATACGGCGAAGTCGATACGATAACAGAAGTTCGAACCACTAAATAAAATAAAAATATTTAATATATGTATTTCGACCAGCCCAGACCGATGCAGCCATCTATCGGAAAATGTGAGCAAAGACGTACATATATATATAGACGTATATATATATATTAGTAGAGCAGTAGCCGGCAATGATGGCACGGAACTAATATATATTCATTGATAGATATATTATGTTATATGTTACGTATAATGATGTCTAACAAATACGATACTACCGACCAGACCTGACCGGGCTTCATGTATGATAAATATTTTAGGGAAAATTCAGACAACGCTACTGTAATGTTCACATAATATATATACATAGCATAAAAACCACGGATACTTAAGGAAAGAAAAATATACACAATGTACGTACATTTTATTGAATGCTTCCGAGTGCATAGGGTTCCGTTGTACTAAATACTCTTCCTAATAAATGTAATGGACTGGACCATTTATTGAGTGTCGAGACATCCATCACATGTTCTTACATAAACTAATCGTCATTCGCAGCTAAACTATACAAATACCTTTTTTTCATAGTAATCCAAATAAAATTATAATGAAAATTAAACTATATCTAATTATAAAATAGATTTTCTGTACAGAGAAATGGTCTTTCACGGTTGATCGTGTGAGAACACTCAGTCACTCAGCGGGCCAGGCCCGGTGTTTCTCTGCCTGATAGAGTACGCAACGTAGACACATGTGCAGTAGAACCACAAACCAACAGCAAGCTGAAGTGGCAACGGGCGGCCAAACAGCTCGTAGCTCGTGGAATCGGTTACCGATCAGTGGAGTGACGTCCTGTGCAAGTCTGCGGGAAGTAGATGGTGCTCAGGGTCGTACTCTATGGCAGCAGTGGACTAGCGCGGGCTGAAATGATGATCAATGACGTCATTATAAATATATTACGAAGACAGACAAATGGTAAAGCCACGCTGCAGGCAAGCTCATAGCAGCAGTGTGAATTGGTCGGCACGATCGGGGAACGTCCAGAGAATTAAGTGAATTAGCAGCATAACAAGGCGCAGCATCGTCCTGGGGCCTGATGACGCATACGTATGTTGACTCTTCATTGAGTATTGCAGCTGCAGGAATCGTTTACCATCAGCTAATTGTCTGCTCGATTGTCATCGATAGTTTTATATGAATGATCACCACCAGCATTAACTGCATTAAATTGAATGCATTAGAGCTAAGTGTGGAGCGTGTGCTGGATCATTTATTATTTGTCCAACTACATCCTGCATCGCAGGTCCAAACTGTCTCCTTGGTCCTTTTTTCTGTTCTTTTATTTTTCGCACACGTCCAAGTCCTCTACAGCCATAGCGAAGCACATCATCCACACGAAACAACACCTTTCGCCGATATTGTCAATATTTATCACTTACAGGTCCGGGAAACTATACAACCGGCGTATTTTACTTAATTTTTTGGCATACAAAACCTAAATAATGTTTAGTGAGAAGGACAAAGACGGGAAGAAGTTAAGGGTTGATCAGAGAATATACATATTATAAAATAAATTCAATTGCTTTAGTAGTTAAATAAAAAACCCTTGACAACGCTGACGTTTTGATAAAACCAAAGCGGAAACGAGAATTGAACAAGATCATATCGCGCTGAGATACTGATATGCAGTGAGGCGAGATTTATTGTTCAAATGGAAACAGTAGCGAGGGTACGAGGAGGGAATTGGGACTCGGGGTTGTTTGTTGGAGCCGACTTGGTATATACATTTATGTATTTATTGTTTGTCATATCAACCTTTTTCTTATACAATTCGTGGTAAATGCTCAAAATGTTGGTGAAAAACGTCAACTGATGGTACGTGAGCACCGCCGTCATGAATATCCGCAACACCAGAGGAGTCCAACGAAGTTGACACTTTTCGTGAAGATGTGTATGAAGGTATCTGCTTTAGTCACATTCTAGAGGGACGGACTCCGTGCCAGCGAAGACAGTAAGCGGCCTGCAATCGTCATTTATACTAATTTAATTCGATCTCAATTTTCTTTGTTCTTTGTTAATTAATTCATTGCTTTGCAATCGGTATATTTCTTTACTAATAATAATAAACCATTTTTCTTGGAATTAAAGGTGAGGTAAAGACTTGAAAAGAGAACATTTTTACATTGAGTACAACAACAAACAAATATAAGAAAATATAGGAAATTATTTGTCACTTGAGGAAATTATGCTGTAGCAACTTTAAACATGCTGATGCACCAGTGTTGCGTGTTCCCGTGTGGCCACACCATCGATAAATATCATCACATGTTGGTGAGTAATAGAAATATTGTGTCAGTTCAGGTGATGGGCACCTGTCTGTGCGTGTGCATATGTTACTGCACCTGCATTACATGGATATAGGGAGGGGAACGACCAGTGAGTGCTCTGTGTTTGCCCTAATGCTTACGGCACTATTAAATATTGTGCGCAGTTGATGTGGTCTAGCAATAAGCAGAAGATATCTCCGAGGTCGGAGTCGACCGGGAGGACATTATCAAAGTATGTGTTACTGCTAACCTCACCTCCTCTGATCCATTACTACACTTGGTATTCTACCTTTTTTAAAATATAAAACTATTTTAGTTCCCGTTTTATTGTACGCTGTTTCGAGGGATCTGGTCCTGCCCAGGTTGCACCGACCAATTCATGACACTGCTACTGCTAGTGACCAACTGCAGCGTGGCTCGAGCAGTGGTATATAAATAATAATAAAACGATGCTTTCTATTTTTTAGTCTATTTTTAAATGAATATGCTAAACACAAACATTTTTCACATAGCGAGCCTATTCTTACACTTAGCGACACCTTAACCAAGCTCAAGAGTATCCAATCACCGCGGGAACCAAACGTCCGTTCGAGAAAAGTAACTTTGATTAAATTTATGATAGTTTAAGGTGGCCATCTTTATGTCGAGTTTATCTCGTAGTCTACACTGTCTCAGGGGATAAGTGTCGTTGAAGATATCTAATTATATTACATCATATATAATATCATTTTTATATGTACGATATCTTAAAGTTAATGGACTAGGATATTACACCTTTCTATATCAAAATTGTTTGAATTCTATTTCCAAGCATTAGTTCTTTATTTAAAATATGGCATTAAAACAAAAAAAATCCTAAAAAAATCTCTTGTTTTCCATATAATAATGAAGTCAATAGTTTTTGATGCTTGCCCTTGCTTCTGCCAGCAAGATATTTTAGTCGGTGTATGTAACTGAAACGTTGTTATCGTTTGTAATTTCAAAATGCCACGTGAACCATCCAAAGTTTGGCGCGCAACGACAATAACCTATAAGGAGGAGACACCGTCTGTCTGTCTGACCCGCGGAGTGCCCGCGTTGGCAATGTACTCGAGCACGGCTAACGTGGCTGATTCTTTTCATTATTGTTTGAATTCATTTGATATATTTTATCATAACCATAAAACATCATAATTGTAACGATACGTTTTCCAACGCAAACTGCACACCAGCCTACGGGTCCGCGTGCTCGACTTGCTACCTGCCTTGATATTGTAAAAATAAATAAATAAACATCTAATGTTGAAATTTTTAATAAAACAAGGATAAGTGTTTCCTTTTATTAATCTATCATCAGTATAGTTGTTTAATTTATTTGTATAAACTTATAATCGATAGTAATGTGAGTACAAAACATATTTCCGTCCTGTTATCGCCAATCATTTTTCCATTAATCCATTTCATTCCGTTCCATTAATCTTCGGGCAATTTACGGAGCGCACTCTCTCTGCTGTCATCGCATCGGAAGTTTCAGGGAATATCAGTTTGCAAAGCTTTTAACAAGTTTATCGATTTGTTTGCAGAAATGTGACTCGAATGTTAAAAGTTGAATCTTTATCCATTTGGTAATTTAAGTTTGTATTAATAGATAGAGGTCCCATTGTGTTTACAAAACGTTATGTATTATGACAACATTTAAAGGATATTCGTATGCGAATTGATGAAGTTTATAAAGTTGTAAGCTTTCAACGTATTTCAAACCAAATCTTTACGTCGGTGTATCTCACCTAGATAGGCATATAGTGAGAAAATTATTTGTAATTATTTGTAGGGTTGTCAAGAGAAATAAGAAATAAATTTTCTCAGGTCTTTGTGTTACTTATGCTGATAACTTCATCCTGAGTGATCTAGCACAGCTCACTCCTGGTTACTGGAAGACAGGAACACTGGTCTACTAAGGTCACTGGGTAGCCAAGTTCCGCAGCTGTCCGTCTAAACGTTTACATAGTCCAAGGCACAGAACAGAAAGAACAAGAACACATTCAGAACATTGATGATTAAATCTCATAATAATGAGGCGGCTCATAAAGTATGCATCCGCCTATTAAATTGGATCGGTATCACAAATGGGTAGATCGAAGGGAATGAGAATACCTACTCTCAGAGTACTTCAGAAGAATAGTGTCCTAGCAACTGATGTCAGTGGGAAGATTGGAGCTAGCAACCGTGCCCAGGGGGAATATGAACGACAGTAATGACACAGAAACTTGCGAACACTAGAGCATACTGTATGACCCAAATAGCATATGGGGGAGTACTTTAATCAACCGTCCGGCATTATCCGCTTGCTTGTCACCAGAGAGACCAAACACGCTACTGGGAAAAACTACTACGCTATTTACTAGAAGGTTAATTGCGTCCACAACAAGACTGAGCCTGTCAACAAGAAGAGCAACTGTGTGTGTGAATGACTAATTGCGAGACCAAGAGCGTCGTAGGGTCAAAAACTTCTCTGCTTGCTGTCAAAGTAGCTTCCATTTCTATACAATACATAACTAATAAACAAGTATGAAACGACGTCTATATAATATGTAGGTATAATTGTGTCGTCTCAAGCAATCCGCGCTCCGCATTAGGAACCAAAGGACTTACGAGTTTATAATATATATAAGCGCGATGTTAGAGGGAATACTCCGCGTACTGGAGGACAACACGCAGTACGCGTACTGTGCACCGATACTCATCTACATCTGGAACATCCGCTCTCAACCACTTCCATGTCAAGACTCACTAAAAAGTCAAAGAGGTAAGTAAAAAGCCTTGCCTTTTATAATTTTCTAGTGAAGGGAGGGGGCACTCACTATAAAATAAAAAGAACATTTTAATTAAAAGTTAATTTGTTACAAAGCAAGCTCTAAGTATTTTTTTCAATTTGTTATTACTTGGCAATATTTAGCTTTACAAATTCATTCATTATTTTAGTAAACGAACTTTATGTATACAGGTCTTTTTTATTGAACAGATTGCGACCCTCTGTATTAACAAACGTGACTCAACCAGGAAGAAACGATGCTCTAGAGTTAAAAGTGAACAAAAGTTACATAAAAAAATCACACTTTATTCACAAATTCAACGTCACCAGATCATAAACGTGACTCCTGCTGTTATCGCAATATAAACTCCACCAGTCACTCAGCCACTCGTCAGTAATTACTTAAACAGAACAAAGACATAACTTTCCTTTACAACGCTCCTCTGATTTGCAAACGGTTTCAATTCAGATAATTCCTGTTTATTTACTAAAAACATTGAACAAGTATTAGGTTGACAGTGCGAGTCAGAGTAACGAGCAACTCAATATAAATATAAGATAAGCCGAGTGAATCTCACTGGGCCAGCAGCGGAGGACCAGGGTTCCGTGCCATAGGTCCACTGGCAAGACGCACGCGCCGGTTAAAGACTTTAGTTTTGTAGATAAATAATAATTCGCAAACATATTTCGATTTATTCAAGATGTAAATATTATGTAGGGTACATAAATCTAATTTTCAAATTATTTTACCCTTATTTGGCAAAGAAATTAGGGTCGACGCTTCCCACCCCCCGTCCGGATTCGGATCCACGCATGAAATATGATCTATTTAGAAATTTCGGAAAATATCAATCATTGTTTATACTGTTTTCTAGTGTAATGGATAATGGAAATATTTCAAAAACAAGATTGATTCTCATCTCCGAGCCATCTGCCTCCAGGAATAGAAAACACGTTTGAGATGTTTTTAGTTCTTTTCAATAAATATAAATATAAGTAAATATTATTATAGTATATATGTATAGTCGAGGACACGCACATACATACATACATTGTCTATAAGACAGACACCAGTAAGGTCTCCGTAACTCTACACTCACCATTCGAATCACAGGGCTTTTCTCAGGTCAAGCCAACCCATTCATGCTATATCTAAAAGGAAGCTGTTATGTGGCCCTACACTATTAATGAAAGAAGTGAATCTTATAGGGAACAGAGCCCACCCTTTCAGATGACATTCAGCTTCAATCTCTCGCCATCAGGGGGGGTGAAGATGAATCATTATCATGATCACAACTAACCATAGTCCACTGCTAACCGTAGTTCTCCCACGTAGACCCATTCATACTACAGCTAGAAACAAACTGCAGCGTGCCTCCAGCACTGTTGCCGATCTATTTCAGTTTATCCATTTCATAGATGGTTAGCCTGGATGTTGCTGGTTGAACACCCAGCTGCCACTCAAGCTGCCACGCCAGCTGCCACTCAAGCTCTGCATAATCCTAATTCGTTGGTTTTCATGAATAATTTTATCAACAGCTTGAAGGTTCTCTTGATATACTGCGGTTCTACAAAGATTCCCCGTCCTGTTTTAAATTCAACGAATCAGTTAAACCTCACCAAAAGTCGTGGCTAACAGTTCAAAGCATTCTTGCGGCATCAAATCTGTTTAATAAGTGTAATCATAATAAATGATATCGTGAAAATCTCACCGAGTGAGCTCTTATTTTGCGGGCAAATTCCCGTCAGATTCTCAAGAAAAATACACAAAAGAAATAATAAGCATTCCATTTCAAATTTATCAGCAAATAACAATTGATGTGTGTGCTGCTGTGTTACTCGGATACTGAGAGCAGGAATCCGACGATCCACTTGGTATCCAACAGGTAACGAATGCCTCGTCCAATTTAGTCTCCAGGGATAGTATAACAAGGTGTGGACATCTTGAATCTTTGTTGAGGATAGGGGTAGGTTTCATGGAACCGCAGTTTTCACTAACACGATCAGGTGCACGGTGGGCTCGTTTATCACCCTAATATCATCAAATACAAACCACCGCATGTTGGTTAGAGCACCTGGCTGCAGGGTTCGCTGCTGTGTCGCGGAACCTTAGTTCGGTTCCAGGCCGAGATTACATGAACTACATCTAGACCATCCTCCGTCTTATGATCATGTTTTACATCGGAATAGGGAAGAAGGCTATAAGATTTTCAATACGTTGGTAGAAATCACTCAGTTTCGACACGAAAAATTCATCCACCCGATATTTCATTTCTGCATCAATAATAAACGAAACAAAAAAACAAAAATAGATTCCAGTAGAACACAACATTCCCTTTTCAATCAATCTTGAATCTAATGCCAAAAACATGTAATGACATGCGGAATATAAAAATTAAACAACAGAAAGAATTGAGTGTACCAGACTAATATAAAATCTATTATTGGATTGCTTACATATTTCCACATGAACACAAAACGGGTTTAAATGACCGAAAAATAATCCAATTTGCGAACGCGGATAGCTTTCCTCTCATCTCGTGGATCCTCAAGAATACCGTAATTGAGTTGATTTAAAACCGTGAGTTGCTTTAAGCGAGTGTTATCGTTTATGGCATTGCTACAAAAAAAACATAAAATGACTCGTTCTTAGTACGTGCGTCTTGAATCTTGGTTGCATCGTTGAGAGATGACAACGGCGGAACCGCCTCCGGATGAATCGCGAGCAAAATGTTGTTGAAACATGAGACGATTGTCAGATTTATCAAGTCACACAGCCTAAGGTGGGCAGGACACGTTGAGAGGAGGGAACACCTTAGGGCACCCAAGGTAATGAGTAACTGGAAGCCGCAACAAAAAAGACCAAGAGGAAGGCCGAAGAGAGAGAATGAGATGGTGCGACATCATTGAGGAAAGTTTACCGCCTGGAGAAGGAAAGCCAAAGTTCAGAACGAATGGCTAAACATTGTTTAAGTGGCGGCAACACTCATGGAGGGTTGTAACGCCGAAGTAAGTAAGTAAAGTAAAGTAAGAGTGTAGTTGAGGACGCATGGCGGCCAGCTGCCAACGTTCCACACGTGCTCACGTGTCACACTTAATACTCATGTTTCATTATTTATCATATATATATTTTTATCAATTATTATATAATTAGATCACACTCAAACGTAATTTCATGATAAACACGGGCGGGGTAATTCGCTGGGAATGCTTTCGCCTATCTTGAGATAGCGGGTTGAGGTAGATTGAGTGCACGCAAGTTAAGTGCCGAAGCCGGCTATTTGTTTTTCTCCTATCTGCTGGAGATACACCTCCGCAATAACTTAGTGACACAATCAAACACCCAGGCGTTTATTCATTGAAACAAATCATCTAAAACAATGAACCTTGTGCTATATTCAGAATATAACGTTCAGATAACTCTCTAAGGTAGGTCTGTGTCAAAGCGCTCGCTGTTTGATCACGTGTGGCGAGCACGCCGAGACCCGGCCGTGGAGCCCGCGGCACGCTTAAGGCATTTAGACCTACTCGTACGCTGACACTTTTCAAATGAACTATAGCTATCTCTCTCTGTCAGGCCACGACAACAGACTAGAGATCAATTCTCACCAACATCACTTCATTAAGTAATTTTGTTGTATATATCATGACGTATTACAGAAATTGGCAATGTTTAGGCAAGGCGTCATGATCAAAGAGTACCGCAACGATTAGCGTTGTCAGATCAAACGGGGTTTATTTCTTGTGTTAGCGCGTCAGCTTTTCTAAAGATCAGATGTGTTGTGTGGCTTCGCTTAAAAAAGTTTTTCAATACCACCGGGAATTTATCTTAACAGAAATAACAAGACGCGAATTATCGCCATTATCAACACTAGGATTTTATCTGCATCGTAGAACCAAATGAAACACGGTTCAAGTAGACTAGTTTTACGATCAAACGACTCCTTGTAAAATCAAATACAAAACTTTGTTAGACTAATATTATGAAAAATATACGATATACATATATAACATATATATTATACGATAAAGTAAACTTATTTATACTTATATTGTTGAATTAAAATATAACTTATAAAGAATAAATTATTTTACCTAGAAGACGAAAGCTCGCAGACATTTGTCCAACTGATACAGGTTGTTACGGACGTGCCATCGTAAACAGCGTTTCACGTGTACACATATAAACCCTCGCACGTGTCAAGCTTACGCTTTGCTTACGTACGTCGCGGCGTAATTGAGTAATGAAATAGCCTTTTCTTCACAGCTCTGCAGCACACAGCGTGGTCTCGGAGACTAACATCAGAATTACCGTCAGATTAAAGTTTTTAATTTAGTCCGATTCACGCAGTACGAGCTCCGGTACTTGGATCTGTCCTTAGAGGAGAGTATCCAGAAGTTGTGTTAAGAGAAAATTGCCTAATAAAACTTGATCGAAGTGTCGCCCTCGGGAGCGAGCGATCTCGGCGCAGGTCACGTCACGCAGTTTCCAAACGTTGAACGTTTTATTATTGGTCGAGACATTGGGTTAGTACCGTGGCTATTCTATTGAGATTTTATTAAAGTTTTCTAGCACATATTTCTGATTGTGACAACTGCAATTTGACATCTACGTCGATAGTCATCAAGCTTCAAGATGCTCTTGCGTTTCCACCCCTGAGGAGTGACATGGCAAGCCACGTCATAGCTAGTGGTTCACCATACGAAACACAGAGGTTTCATGCTGCTATTCTGTGAAGACTACATTACATTTTCTTTTATATACGGAGAGGAAACAGATATTCTTTATATTATAATATATATTTTTATCCTCTTGAACTTGATTATTTCGGGCAAAGTTACAAACTGCAAGTTGGTTGAAAAAAGGTTATTAAACAAAGTAAGGAAAGTAACGAATGTACATCTATGTATAATATACCCTCGTATGTGTTCAAATTCCTGACCGAATTACAAAATATAGTAAATATTTTTTAATATAATTGGTTCATTGTGGCCGACTATAGCGACGCCGCTCTCTCACGGCATCGGTTTACTAAATTTACTGGAACAATGTTTAAATTTGCATCACATTTGCTTGAAAAAAGACCAACCAAAACGATCCTTTGTTCCTTTTTACTTTCTTTATGTTTATCTTGTAAAATTACAATTTAGTTTCACTTTATGTTATCTTTGTGTTATCATTAACACCAAAGTGTATCGTACACGTACATATTTTGATATTGTTATAATAATTTTCTTTATATAGTATATATAGTTCATTTGAAAATTATTAATATTTAAAGTACTAACCACAACACCTACCTCTGTGGAGAATGGCACTGTGCCCTGGAACAAAACGGCATAACTATTCCACCGTCGGATCCTGGGGTCGTGCTCCTTCTTCGGTCGAGGTCATATATTGTATGATGGCTTCTTAAGCTAAATATATAGATTGTATGAACCGTCATATGAAATTTAAAATAGATCGCTATTACAATAAACAACAGTCAATATTAAACAATAAAAGTTATTTAAATATAAAAGACAAAATCACGCGGCGAGAAACCAAGCAGATCGTTCCCAAGCCGATGTTTACGACATCGTGTGCGTTAATCCCGAGCCTTAGGTTCTTAGGGCAGATTCACGGTGAGCCTACACTCAATCTGGCGTAACGACTGCAAAGAGGATTTCATTAGAATTGGTTTCAACCGAACTAACAAAAGTTTCAATATCTTATTTATTTATATACTCGTTACTGTATTAATGTAGAAAGATTCAAGGTTCACAAACGACAGATGCCTAAAATTCTGCTAGGTTTTTGCTTCATATGAAAGGGTCGACTCGAACGAGGAAGGACCACGGCACTACTGTTCCACACGGTGGGTGTAAGGCTCCTAACACTACTGTTCCACATGGTGGGTGTAAACCTGCTAACACTACTGTTCCACACGGTGGGTGTAAGGCTCATAACACTACTGTTCCACACGGTGGATGTAAGACTCCTAACACTACTGTTCCACACGGTGGGTGTAAACCTGCTGACACTACTGTTCCACAAGGTGGGTGTAAACCTGCTAACACTACTGTTCCACACGGTGGGTGTTAGACTCCTAACACTACTGTTCCACATGGTGGGTGTAAACCTGCTAACACTACTGTTCCACACGGTGGGTGTAAGGCTCATAACACTACTGTTCCACAAGGTGGGTGTAAACCTGCTAACACTACTGTTCCACACGGTGGGTGTAAGACTCCTAACACTACTGTTCCACATGGTGGGTGTAAGACTCCTAACACTACTGTTCCACACGGTGGGTGTAAGACTCCTAACACTACTGTTCCATACGGTGGATGTAAGGCTCAAAACACCACTGTTCCACACGGTGGGTGTAAGACTCCTAACACTACTGTTCCACACGGTGGGTGTAAATCTGCTAACACTACTGTTCCACACGGTGGGTGTAAACCTGCTAACACTACTGTTCCACACGGTGGATGTAAGGCTCATAACACTACTGTTCCACACGGTGGGTGTAAGGCTCATAACACTACTGTTCCACACGGTGGGTACAAAACCTCCTAACACTACTGTTCCACACGGTGGGTGTAAACCTGCTAACACTACTGTTCCACACGGTGGGTGTAAGGCTCATAACACTACTGTTCCACACGGTGGGTGTAAGACTCCTAACACTACTGTTCCACACGGTGGGTGTAAACCTGCTAACACTGCTGTTCCACACGGTAGATGTAAGACTCCTAACACTACTGTTCCACACGGTGGGTGTAAACCTGCTAACACTACTGTTCCACACGGTGGATGTAAGACTCCTAACACTACTGTTCCACACGGTGGGTGTAAACCTGCTAACACTACTGTTCCACATGGTGGATGTAAGACTCCTAACACTACTGTTCCACACGGTGGGTGTAAACCTGCTAACACTACTGTTCCACACGGTGGATGTAAGACTCCTAACACTACTGTTCCACACGGTGGGTGTAAGACTCCTAACACTACTGTTCCACACGGTGGATGTAAGACTCCTAACACTACTGTTCCACACGGTGGGTGTAAGACTCCTAACACTACTGTTCCACACGGTGGGTGTAAACCTGCTAACACTACTGTTCACGGTGGGTGTAAACCTGCTAACACTACTGTTCCGCACGGTGGGTGTAAACCTGCTAACACTACTGTTCCACACGGTGGGTGTAAGACTCTAACACTACTGTTCACGGTGGGTGTAAGACTCCTAACACTACTGTTCCACACACGGTGGGTGTAAACCTGCTAACACTACTGTTCCACACGGTGGATGTAAGACTCCTAACACTACTGTTCCACACGGTGGGTGTAAGACTCCTAACACTACTGTTCCACACGGTGGGTGTAAACCTGCTAACACTACTGTTCCACGCGGTGGGTGTAAACCTCCTAACACTACTGTCCCACACGGTGGGTGTGTAAACCTGCTAACACTACTGTCTCCACACGGTGGGTACAAAACCTCCTAACACTACTGTCTCCACACGGTGGGTACAAACCTCCTAACACTACTGTTCCACACGGTGGGTGTGAGGCTCATAACACTACTGTTCCACGGTGGGTGTAAGGCTCATAACACTACTGTTCCACGCGGTGGGTGTAAACCCGTTAACACTACTGTTCCACGGTGGGTGTAATCCTGCTAACACTACTGTTCCACACGGTGGGTGTGAGGCTCATAACACTACTGTTCCACACGGTGGGTGTGAGGCTCATAACACTACTGTTCCACGGTGGGTGTAAACCCGTTAACACTACTGTTCCACACGGTAGGTGTAAGGCTCATAACACTACTGTTCCACGGTGGGTGTAAGGCTCATAACACTACTGTTCCACACGGTGGGTGTAATCCTGCTAACACTACTGTTCCAATACGGTGGGTGTAAGGCTCCATAACACTACTGTTCCACGCGGTGGGTGTAAACCTGCTGACACTACTGTTCCACACGGTGGGTACAAAACCTCCTAACACTACTGTTCCACACGGTGGTGTAAACCTGCTGACACTACTGTTCCACGGTGGGTGTAAACCTGCTAACACTACTGTTCCACGGTGGGTGTAAGGCTCATAACACTACTGTTCCACGCGGTGGGTGTAAACCTGCTGACACTACTGTTCCACACGGTAGGTGTAAGGCTCATAACACTACTGTTCCACACGGTGGGTGTGAGGCTCATAACACTACTGTTCCACACGGTGGATGTAAGACTCCTAACACTACTGTTCCACGGTGGGTGTAAGGCTCATAACACTACTGTTCCACACACGGTGGGTGTAAGGCTCATAACACTACTGTTCCACACGGTGGATGTAAGACTCCTAACACTACTGTCCCACACGGTGGGTGTAATCCTGCTAACACTACTGTTCCACACACGGTGGGTGTAATCCTGCTAACACTACTGTCTCCACACGGTGGGTGTGAGGCTCATAACACTACTGTTCCACGGTGGGTGTAAACCTGCTAACACTACTGTCCCACACGGTGGGTACAAACCTCCTAACACTACTGTTCCACACGGTGGGTACAAACCTCCTAACACTACTGTCCCACACGGTGGGTACAAAACCTCCCCACCAGCTATCGCCCAATCAGTCTCCTGAACTCCGTGGGCAAGGTATACGAAAGGATTATTCTTAGGCGACTTAAAGAACACGTCCTAGCTAATAGATTACTTCCCGACGAACAGTTCGGGTTTAGGAATACGCACTCCTGCGTTCAACAGGCCTTCCGCTTAACGGAACACATTCTCGCAGGGCTAACCCTGAAAACCCCATCGGTACTGGTGCACTATTCTTCGATGTCGCAAAGGCATTCGACAAAGTCTGGCATAACGGTTTAATTTATAAACTTCACTCCATCAACATACCAGACAGGCTCGTGCACATCATACGAGCCTTCTTGTCGAATCGCACTTTTCGATATCGAGTCGACGGCACGCGCTCCTCAAGCCGGCCGCTCTAGCAGGTGTCCCTCAAGGCTCCGTTCTTTCCCCTCTTATTCTCACTTTACACAAGTGATGTCCCGAAAGATCCGCAGGTCAGTCTTGCGCTTTTCGCAGACGATACCGCCCTATACTATTCAAACTTACACAAGGGCCGTATCACCATCCGACTCCAAGCCGCAGCCAACCGCCTCGCCGAGTGGTTTCGGTTATGGAGAATCGAAATTAACCCGGATAAAAGTGCAGCAGTCTTCTTCTGGAGAGGCTCATCCGATCCATTCTGCACTGCATCAGTACCTAACCGTAGAAAGCTAGGACGCATCACGATCTTCGACCGTCCCATTCCCTGGGTAGAAACGGTCAAATACCTAGGGGTCACCTTTGACCGTAAACTCAACTTCCGTCCGCATATTATAAATGCGAGGAATAAGGCCGCGTTTGTCATGAGCCGGCTTCACCCGCTCATCTGCGCTAAAAGCAAAATGTCCTTAAGACATAAACTCCTTCTATATAAGACCTGCGTAAGGCCTATTATGACCTACGCCAGCGTCGTCTTCGCCCACGTAGCCGAAATCAAAATTAAACAACTCCAAACGGTTCAAAACCGTTTCACTAGAATCGCAACCGGAGCAGAGCCGTACCAACGCAACATCGATCTGCACAGTGACTTACACCTCGTCACCATACCGGAATACCTCAAATCTCTCTCGCAGCGCTTCTTCGAGAAAGCGCTTTCGCATTCTAACCCGCTAGTGGTAAACGCCGCAACCTACGATCCGGATCCGAATCCGGTAACTACGAACCGTAGACCCCGTCACGTCCTCGACGACCCCCACTTCATGGGGGAACCAAACGCCAGTCCGTCCTCAACGGACCCTGACCCACACAGTGCAAACACCTCGTCGCGTCGCCCTCGCCTCCGAGCGCGACGCAATCTTCGCGACACCGCGTACACTCGCTACACCCGCGTGTCAGGGCGGTTCTCACCGCCCACAGCTTCCGATTGATATGATTACAGGTGGCGTCCGTCAGAGGCTAGGTTCGCATACCGAAACCTCGGACGGTCATTAGTCATCACCATCCATTCTCCACTCGGGAGAATCACAATATAGCTAGGGAACTGGCAACTTGGGTAGCATCATTAGATAGGTGTGAGATCAAAGAGTAGAGCGACACGCTCAGTTTAAGAGCGCTTTGTGTAAGTAAGAGAACCACAGTAGGCAAAACACGGTTGAAAAAAAAAACCAGCTCACGGACCCCTCAGTTCCGTGAGCCCTGTGTCCGATGAAGCTGTAAGAGCCGCATAGGCTAACAGCATTAACATCAACAGAATATAGAAAAGAAACTAAAGTCAAGTCAAACTTCAATGTCTCGCATGCGGTATGACTCACCTCACACTTAATCGAATTAAAATAATTTGTTATCGGTTGTGAATACGTTTACCAAATTTCAGTTTAATCACACGTCCGAAATGGATAATTAAATATTCCATTACATTCGTTCGTACATACATACATACATACATACATAAATATATACTTACTTACATCTCTTAAAATGTATATATACGCGCGCCTGTTTAATATTGCCATCCAAAAAAACGGATTTTAAATTACCACAAAATAAAAGAACAAACAGAATGGTTTTAAAGATGTACTGATAAATAAGTTATTAAGAAATAAAATATTTATATTAAATATTATAAATAATTGTTTTATAAAATAGTTTTTCATCGGCTACATTGTTTATAGACCTAGTTTATACTAAAGATCAATAGCATTCAGTCGCACACACCAAAAGTCTTTATTATGAATACTCCACACGGTGGGTGTAAGACTCCCTAACACTACTGTTCCACGGTGGGTACAAAACCTCCTAACACTACTGTCCCACACGGTGGGTACAAACCTCCTAACACTACTGTTCCACACACGGTGGGTACAAAACCTCCTAACACTACTGTCTCCACACGGTGGGTACAAACCTCCTAACACTACTGTTCCAATACGGTGGGTGTAAACCCGTTAACACTACTGTTCCACGCGGTGGGTGTAAACCCGCTAACACTACTGTTCCACACGGTGGTTGTTAACCTGCTAACACTACTGTTCCACACGGTGGTTGTTAACCTGCTAACACTACTGTTCCACACGGTGGTGTAAACCTGCTGACACTACTGTTCCAATACGGTGGGTGTAAACCTGCTGACACTACTGTTCCACGGTGGGTGTGAGGCTCATAACACTACTGTCTCCACACGGTGGGTGTAAGGCTCATAATACTACTGTTCCACGGTGGGTGTAAACCTGCTGACACTACTGTTCCACGGTGGGTGTAAGGCCCATAACACTACTGTTCCAATACGGTGGGTGTAAGACTCTAACACTACTGTTCCACACGGTGGGTGTAAGACTCTAACACTACTGTTCCACGGTGGGTGTAAGACTCTAACACTACTGTTCCACACGGTAGGTGTAAGGCTCATAACACTACTGTTCCACACGGTGGTGTAAACCTGCTGACACTACTGTTCCACGGTGGGTGTAAACCTCCTAACACTACTGTTCCACGGTGGGTGTAAACCTGCTGACACTACTGTTCCAATACGGTGGGTGTAAGGCCCATAACACTACTGTTCCACACGGTAGGTGTAAGGCTCATAACACTACTGTTCCAATACGGTGGGTGTAAACCTGCTGACACTACTGTTCCACACGGTGGGTACAAACCTCCTAACACTACTGTCTCCACACGGTGGGTGTAAGACTCCCTAACACTACTGTTCCAATACGGTGGGTGTAAACCTGCTAACACTACTGTTCCAATACGGTGGGTGTAAACCCGTTAACACTACTGTTCCACGGTGGGTGTAATCCTGCTAACACTACTGTCCCACACGGTGGGTGTAATCCTGCTAACACTACTGTTCCAATACGGTGGGTGTAAACCCGTTAACACTACTGTTCCACACACGGTGGGTACAAACCTCCTAACACTACTGTTCCAATACGGTGGGTGTAAACCTCCTAACACTACTGTTCCAATAATGGTGGGTGTAAACCCGCTAACACTACTGTTCCACGGTGGGTGTAATCCTGCTAACACTACTGTTCCACACACGGTGGGTGTAAACCTGTTAACACTACTGTTCCAATACGGTGGGTGTAAGACTCTAACACTACTGTTCCAATAATGGTGGGTGTAAACCTGCTGACACTACTGTTCCAATACGGTGGGTGTAAGACTCTAACACTACTGTTCCAATACGGTGGGTGTAAACCTGTTAACACTACTGTTCCAATAATGGTGGGTGTAAACCTGCTAACACTACTGTTCCACACGGTGGTTGTTAACCTGCTAACACTACTGTTCCAATACGGTGGGTGTAAGACTCTAACACTACTGTTCCAATACGGTGGGTGTAAGGCTCCATAACACTACTGTCCCACACGGTGGGTACAAAACCTCCTAACACTACTGTTCCAATAATGGTGGGTGTAAACCCGCTAACACTACTGTTCCAATACGGTGGGTGTAAGGCTCATAACACTACTGTTCCACGGTGGGTGTAAGGCCCATAACACTACTGTTCCAATACGGTGGGTGTAAGGCTCATAACACTACTGTCTCCACACGGTGGGTGTAAGACTCTAACACTACTGTTCCAATACGGTGGGTGTAAGACTCTAACACTACTGTTCCAATACGGTGGGTGTAAGGCTCATAACACTACTGTTCCACACGGTGGGTGTAAACCTCCTAACACTACTGTTCCACACGGTGGGTGTAAACCTGCTAACACTACTGTTCCACACGGTGGGTGTAAGGCTCATAACACTACTGTTCCACACGGTGGGTACAAAACCTCCTAACACTACTGTTCCACACGGTGGGTGTAAGGCTCATAACACTACTGTTCCACACGGTGGGTGTAAACCTCCTAACACTACTGTTCCACACGGTGGGTACAAAACCTCCTAACACTACTGTTCCACACGGTGGGTGTAAACCTCCTAACACTACTGTTCCACACGGTGGGTGTAAACCTCCTAACACTACTGTTCCACACGGTGGTTGTTAACCTGCTAACACTACTGTTCCACACGGTGGGTGTAAACCTGCTAACACTACTGTTCGACACGGTGGGTGTAAACCTGCTAACGTTCACGCGCGCTCAGCCGGACTGTCGGTCATGTTAATAGAACTGCTAACATAAGTTTTTTAACAAAAACTCCATAAATAATCTCCACAAAACCCACAATCTTGTTATTTGAGTTATTATATAAAAGAATTATACAAGTAAAGTTTCAAGCAACGTACTTCTTTTTAGTAATTATTTTTAACCGAAATTTTTGAATTGAGCATCAGATTAATTGCTTGAGAAACTTGCAGGGTTATTAAATATTCAAAGCTCTAAGGTGGGTGGGTAGTAGATAACGAACGGGGTTCGCAAAGTTTTGCAATAAGGCGAGCGTCAAGGAGCCGGCGACAGGCACGCGTAACTGGAGTCGTTTAATCAAGAACAAAAGCAAGAACTATTACACTTGCAGAAGTTTCCACCTGCAACATGAATGGGTCGGCAAGATGAAACGACTACTCTTTTCTGGATGCCTGTGTTAAATAGCAGCATAACGCTGCTGTGTGAGTTCTCGGGGACTGTGCATTATGAATCTTCGTCGATGTTGGATCTAGAAGCCATAGACATTGTCACGCCCTAATCTCATAAAATAATTAACTAAGCAGTCGCAATTGGAATCGAATATAAGGAAAAACTGTAATTCTTGTAATAGTCTATTGGCGATCTCATAGTAAAACACCACTTGGCGCACTTAAAGCGCACCAACACCATAAGAAACTAAAGTCAAGTCAAACTTCAATGTCTCGCATGCGGTATGACTCACTTCACACTTACTCGAATTAAAATAATTTGTTATCGGTTGTGAATACGTTTACCAAATCTCAGTTTAATCACACGTCCGAAATGGATAATTAAATATTCCATTACATTCGTTCGTACATACATACATACATACATAAATATATACTTACTTACATCTCTTAAAATGTATATATACGCGCGCCTGTTTAATATTGCCATTCAAAACCGATTTTAAATTACCACAAAATAAAAGAACAAACTGAATGGTTTTAAAGATGTACTGATAAATAAGTTATTAAGAAATAAAATATTTATATTAAATATTATAAATAATTGTTTTATAAAATAGTTTTTCATCGGCTACATTGTTTATAGACCTAGTTTATACTAAAGATCAATAGCATTCAGTCGCACACACCAAAAAGTCTTTATTATGAATAAAGCAACCGCTAAGTTATCCGGAGCTCATAGGCTTAAAGGCCAAGTTAAATATTTCTAACTTAAATACTATGTGTGCATATTGGAGAATATTTAACAACTTTAAATAAATATATGTATGATTGATGTTCCAATAAAGGGTTCGCCGAGGTGGACACTGCTGGCGTGTGATGAGGATCAGCTCCGGGCTATGCTAGTGTTCCTCCGGTGGTCGAATCCGAGACGTGAATACTCACAGTGGAACTAAGG
This sequence comes from Teinopalpus imperialis, assembly GCA_029286865.1. Lineage (NCBI taxonomy): Eukaryota > Metazoa > Arthropoda > Insecta > Lepidoptera > Papilionidae > Teinopalpus > Teinopalpus imperialis. Next base: position 18,417,839 of record JAGSMU010000022.1, on the reverse strand, counting down.
TAACCGACGTAGCTCAAAGGATCAGCAAGCTGAAGTGGCAATGGGCAGGACATATAGCTCGTAGAACAGAAAACCGGTGGGGAGGAGAGGTTCTCGAGTCAATCTCGTGTTGGCCAGCTCGGCGTAAGACGACACGTCGACGGAAATATTAGTAAAGCTTATATTAATACGAATTTCCGGCTGCTTCCTTTGTGATCATTTTTTTTCACTTTGACATAAGTTCCTAGTTGGTACACGTTGTTGGAGAGCTTAGAAAACGGTTTTCAAAATAATCTACAAGCCTCATAAAGTGTTTTTTTTGTTTTTAAGGCATTTTAGTGGAAAAAATGTTGAAATAATATCGTTTTTCGTCTCTTATTTTTAAATTTTGACCGACAATTGTTGTCCTAATATTGATAAATAACCAGTGTTTAATCGTTTTTATAAATCACGAGAAAAAATTAGATTTAAATTGATACTTTTTTTTTAATAAATTTTTGATTTATTTTGAAAAAAGCTAATAAACATGATAACTCAAAAATGGTTCACTTTTGCATAATACTATGGGGTTTAAAATTATGACAAATAATCACCCCTATCCTCCCAACGGGAATACGTCGAATTACCAATAAGCCTGTATATTTCGTATATTGGCTGCAGCTGGAGTTCCACTTCCATGTGACGAGGCTTCCATCTCTGTATGTATCCTCATGCATCTTGAATCCTTGTTGACGATGTACATCTAAGTTTATGGTTCGCATACTTGCCATCAAGCGACCCATGCTCGTTAGCCACCATTCGACTATAATCCTAACACAATGCTTTAAGTTGGAAGCAGGTAATTGAAAGAATTAATTTTATATAAAAATATAAGATAACAAAAGAGAATTTATTTACAATTAAAAGGGAAAAGATAAATTCTAAAAACCTAAGCCATTAACAAAATGTTAATTGTCTACAGTTTTTTTTTATTACGAAGCAGTTTAGTCACATAGAGAATATAACCACCTCCGTCAACAAACAACATGTAGATAATGTGATTATTTTTACAATAAAGGTCACTCTCGCTACACTTTATAACTGTTTAGGTGTTTAGGTCACCACGTGCTGGGTGTCCTATACTACATAAGTGCGTCAAACCTTTTGACCCATCTTATCATAACATTGACGTAATAATGTAACGTTACGTCATACTTAAATGTTTTATTTATTGTATTGAGAGCGACAAACGATAACACAATTCTCCTGTCGACGAGTGATTCCTGCGGCCCACGACACCGACATTCATCTTCGATAAGGAATCATTATGCTGATACGTTGTCCCCTCTAAAGACTAAGTTGGAACGCCTCTTCACAACTAGTAAGGTTCACCGAATCCGTCATAAGACGAAAAACGGCGTAACTCTGCCATTTTACGTTGGTATTCTGTGATGGGGTAGTTGTCCCTGGTCTAAACGATCTATTTATGTTACAACATGAATCGGCTACTCAGCTAGTCTCTTACCATGTAAATTGTCTATACTACATTGATATAGCTTCTACTTCTTATTTTCTGCGTGGGTTGTGTGTTCATAAATCTCTTCCCCACTAATCGAATTATGTCCAACATCCGACATCTCGGCGCATCAATAGCTCGCTCCCCTTTGTAGCCGCCGCGAGAGCTCCGATTTGTGACCCTTTTAAGAAGCTTTTAGATTTATATTTAGGATCGCAGTATACGGTATATCTTGGGGTTCATATATTACCTGTATTACTTTTGTTTAAATAACGTTCGAATAAAATCGATGCGTTTAAATTATGAGATTGTATTAAATTACTAATTAAATTTCAGAAAGGAAGTGATATACTAACTGCCAACATATGAGACCGGCAAACTGGTGACGATCCCTATATAAGAATATTCGTAAATGTATTGAAGGTTTTGAAGACTTGAATAAATATTGATGTGAACAAAAAAAATGAAGTCCAGCAGAAGTCTGAGACGTTTCAAAGGTTTTCGAACGATACTATAGCAATCTACAGCGGAAAATTTACTACTTACCAGTAGTAGATACGCGTTACTGTGACCAATGGGTTGGCTCGACGAAAAGGGAAAGTGGGCATATCTCACAGATTTCTGACGTATAATAACCCAATAACGACATTGTGTTTCGTATGGTGAGTGTAATATATAATATTTAGCAGGTAACAAGGTGTGTTCCACCTGGCCCGCAGACCAACAATGACAAGGTGTGTTCCACCTGGCCCGCAGACCAACAATGATAAGGAATGTGCAACTTGCATTTTATTAAAGGAGATATGCAGATCATGGACCGCAGCCATCACTTACTGGTTTATCACCCATCGTATTATTACGAGCTGGAGGGTTCGTTGGATAGCAAACAGTCTTTAAAGTAATATTATTTAAATGAACTGCAAGGAATCACTCATAACATCAATGAGCTGGTTTATCACCCATAATATTGTTACGAACTGGAGGGTTCGTTGGATAGAGAACAGTCTTTTACGTAATATTATTTAAATGAACTGCAAGGAATCACTCATAACATTATTCACTTTCAAAATAATTCTTATGAAACTCATTCGCTCGTCGCTTTTAATTCCATCGCTTCGTATCTTAATTGTGAAAACGTCGTGCGCGGTCAATCAATCTATAAATTTCGGCAATGTTCCAGTCAGCCCGCGCATACAGCCGTCCCTAGTACACATCATCCGGAACATTCCGGATCGTAGTCGTACAAGCCCATCTCTAGCACGCGTGCAGCAATGCTTTTCACATTTTGCTGGATTATTTTGGATACATAATTGATTACAATCGTCTCTTTCACGCATGTAGCCATCCTGCTTACACCTCTTTTGGAATTGTTTCAGAGACATGATACTCAACCCTCTCTTTCGCGTCGCTGCTTGCACACCTTCTGGAATGTTCCGGAGAAAGGTGGGGTAAAACTAAGCCTGAAACGGCTGGAAAATGTGTTTTCAGGAAATTCAGCCAAGTTAGTCTTAGTGTCACGAAATTCCCTGAAAGCATGTTGCAGACTGCTGAAAACGGTGTTAACTTGAAGTAATTTACTGGTGCGTTAAGCCTAAGTTTCAGAGGATAAACGGCCTGAAAACATGTTTCAGCCTGTTGAAAACGCCTGTAAGTGAAGGAAAATGATTCTGCGACCTCTTCTTTAATCTGACTCCGTAACTGTATTATACAAAAAATAAACAAAATTAATATGGCTTAGGCTTTTATTTTAATTATAGACAATGCATGTGTTTGTATATTTTCGAATACTAAAATAGAAAACATCTTTTCTAACTTCCCTCCATAATGCGGGATTGTTTATAAACAATTCGAGTTCAGATAATTGATGGATGTTTTCCTGGAGGCACGTGTAACGAATACCCACAGGACTCGAGCAATTTTTTTTATATTTTATCTACTTAAAAGAGATTTATACAAATAAACAAAGAATATTTAATCATTGAAAAACATTGCGGTTTAATAATTTTGCATGTTACAGATATATTCAGGTTTTATTGCCACAGTGTTTGCCTTGACTCAACGGTCAAGGCAAACACGCGTGGAAATCAACATTTAAAATTGCAAATTACAATTTCATCGGTGTCGGCAGCCGGTATAGAACTCGCGTGCCTACATATGAAACTGAGTAGACAAGGCTCTTCATAACAATACCCATCAAAAACAAATATATTCTAGTACACAATTGCGTATGCACCCAGGCTGTCTTGCTAGATCTTTAGAGAGCTCCTACTTTACAAAACCGTATAGAAGCATAGGACAAACATAGACAGGCCTGCGTCTTGAATGGTTTTTTGGCTTGGACTGAAACAAAATTAAAAGATATCTATTTTACACACCAAATTAATTTAAAAACACTTAAAACCGTGGAATTTAAAAAAAATCATGTACAACTTAAATATTGAGTACAAAAAAATTCAATTCGCGGAAGAAAGCACACGTCTATCGCCTCACCGATCTTTTTTAAGGACACCAAATTGGGTTGATATAAATCGCTTGGTCTAAACGCTATGTGTTATGTTTTACCAAAAAAAATGTATTTTCTCCGCAGCTGACCTTATGGAATAAAATATAAACATAATTCTTTTTGCAGAGATTGAAATTTCACCCGTTTTCAATGTTGTTATATTTCTTAACGAATTGCGATTGTATTTAATTTTTTTGTAACAGTATTTTTCTGGAAACTCAAACATATTTTATTAATTTCATGAATCGACCACACCTCTACATACCATCACGAGTTCCTCAGGAATTTACTCTTTTCTAAAATATTTATATTTTCGAGATAAGAAATAATGGCGCTGCCAAGAGTTAAATGTTTTTTGTCCTTAGATTACTTCGATAACTCCAGATTGTACCAGACCATCACTGTGAGACAGAAGTGACAAATAATTTGGCATAAGTCTCGTAATAGAGAAAAAATATCTAGTCGTCTCACAGATGGAACAATTTTCATCTCGTTGGCAAACAGTACCTAAGATGCGACTACGATTTCATACTGGCAACTTGTCTGGCAAAAGGAATGACTATGATAAACAATAAATACCTTTAACATTGGTATGTAGTATGTAGTACGCTGGTTTCCAGCTTAAGGGACCACGCCTTCACAGATTACCTTGAAATAGCATCATAACGCTGCAGTGAGCGTAGGGAGGTCCTAATTACAGGTTACGAGGAATTCTCTTTCAGTGCTCAGGAGCAAGTGCGTCTGGAATCTTCGTTGAGGATGGATGTGTTCCTGACAATCGGACCGAGTGCTCGTTGCTGGTCAGCTAGTGCAATAAAACTATAGTAGTAATAATTATAATATAAAATTTCTTTTGAGAAAATCGACGAATACGATCTCATTAGTACAAGTGACATTTAATTTAATTAAAACTTATAAATATTTTTTCTTAACTTTTTTTTATTATTATTTAAATGATAGCAATGAAACGTAATTGAATATTTGTGTTTATTTTGTTTGATAATAGTTTTATTTTATTTAATATTTAATATTGTTTATTTCAGAGCAAGTTAACTTTATTTAAACGTAATCTTTATTAATGTTAACAATTTCATATTTTTATTTTTTTAATCTTGTTAATTATGTTTTTAATTCCTGTTTTTAAGTTTATATTCATTTACATATTTTTAAGCATGTTGTGGTTACCTATAATTGTAGGAACAGTTACATAGAATACCTTATTCTTGTCTATACATACTATACATTATTCTCTTTATAAAATATAAATTCTTATATATAAAAATAAATAAATAAATAATATTTAAAACAAGCCGCTTAAATCTTATGAATTGGGGCAAATAATATTTTGTAAAGCATTACGAAAAACGTAACGTCTGAAGTCTTGCATTTGTGTTTTATATACAACTTCTTATGTACGATCCTCGTTCGATTATTTTGTGTATTATTAGAAGTAAATACTGAAAAATACATTTAGTTAAGGATTTTAAAGAGTTTCTTAACTTTTATATCCCGACGTTTCGAGTGCTTTACAGCACTCGTAGTCCGGGGGAGGTCTGAGGTGTTTGTTCCCGATATTATACTTAACCGGAACTAACGAACCGACAACTTTTAATTATTTATTTTTCGGTCCAATCTACGCAGAAGGTGCAGTACGTACTTTTATGAGTGTTGGAGTCAAGCATCAGCTTCTGTTGTTGCACGACTGGGCCGGCTCGACCGGGAAGTTCCACCGCCTCACAGAACACATGTGTCATACACTTCTGCGTTTCGTCCGGAAAGTGAGCTAGCCCTAAACAACATGGTAGCGGTGATTTCAGGGTCCGTGTAACAAAAGATCCCATCTGCAGAGATCGTGATACTCGGCGACTTTAACGCTCACCACGCCGAATGGCTTGGACCGCGTACAACCGATCATGCGGGGAGATCTGTTCATAACTTTGTTTGGCGTATGATCTTTTTTTTTTGTCCTACGCATAGCCCCCATAACCCCTGCGGGGGCAAGGATGGGTTATGTCGGACTCGCACTGACTAAAACCCCATGGTGCTCCTCCTTCATCGCGTATGGCGGGGTCACAGGAACGCTTTTGCACACACCCGCGACCTAGCCTGCGCCGGCCGACAAGGCGGCCCCTCCTCCGGGGGAAGACATCGCCCTCTCCACCCCTTCAGGCAAGGTGTGCCGGAATACGAGCGTACACCAATTTATTTCCTGACCACGGGTGGAGTGGTAGAGAAAGATTAAAGACGTAAGTATTTCTTTTGTACCACTTTTTGTAAAGCTTAAATAAATATAATATATTTGGCGTTTAGTAAAGCATAAATTCAAGCGAATTTACCTTAACTTCACGCAAATCATAAACGCAAGTCTAATTTAAGTTGTTCTTACGCGGAAATCGAATGAATAAAATTTTAATAAAGGACGTATTCACTCCCCCTAGTAAATATTTGATTTGAATTGAGCATATTGAAAATTTAATTGCTAAGAAATTACATCCGGGAAAGTACTTTAATTTACTTTCTTTCAATTTCTTTGAATGTTATATTAAAAATTAAAGATTGAATGGCTCAGTGATCAAGTGGCAAGTGCAGGTATCAAGTGGCAAGTGCAGGTATCAAGTGGCAAGTGCAGGTATCAAGTGGCAAGTGTAGGTATCAAGTGGCAAGTGCAGGTATCAAGTGGCAAGTGCAAGTATCAAGATCTAATTCAATCGAACTCAGCCAACATACCTAACAATCAATTGTTTTCATTTCGATTCCCGAGTTGTTTGATGTTTCTTACATCTGTCCTGTCCTCATCCTATAGTGCGTATCAATCACGTTTTGCGTAGTGATGTGCCCGTCAATTGTGCATTATATCGCAATGTGTATGAGTATTGCTGTTGGTCCAGAGACTCGCGGGCGGGAGTAAGGAGACCTAGTTCGCGCGCGTAGCACTACGACAGGAAATAGCTCGTGTAAACAATTAAATAGTGCGGTGTGGTTTAGTAATATAAATAACTGTGTAATATTCATTTTGATGCGTTCAGCATATGAATACTTATCGACATGGGGACAATGCTTAAACTGGTGCGTGAATATTAATAGACAAGCGCGGATTGTTACCAACAACAACTTTATTCATTTTTAGGTAAAATTAATACGACCTAAAAAATTAAAAGAAATTAATATCATAATAATCTAACGTGAGATGTTGCTGTAAAAACTGTGGCATAAGTTTAAACACAGTAGATTCTGTAAAAAAAGTAAACCTTTTTGTATAGTCTTTTTTATTTGAGATAATGCAAGGATAAAATAAATGTAGTTTTTTATTTTAAATTTTATATATAATGATTTGTCGATAACATTGCGATACGAGCGCTGGACATCATTATGCGTTGTCATAGGACCAGTAAGTGCGAGTGAGCGCGCAACATTCTGCGCTACGCTCACACGTTTAACTATCCGGCCTGCAGCAAAATATTAAACGCACTATAGTATACACCGATCTCTACCAAAAATTGAGTGCTATGTACAACTAAAAATTTGTTTCATAGTTTAATAAGCATATTAGTGAGAGACTTATGACAGAAATAAATAGATTATTATATTATAAAAAGAGAATACACGTTGAATACTAGCATGTACTTTACGTAAGAAGCTGTTATCTGATAAGATACCGAATAACGTGCAATCGCCGGATATTAAAATTTCATATAAATCTGAGCTATCTACCCACATTCGCTTAGTGTAGTATTTGGGGGATCAGGGGTTCCAACAGGTAAGGATACCTTCCATCTCACTCCTCGGGGGTAACGATGTGGATGTGATGGGCCGCAATCTTCACTTATCTTAAGATGAAATGTGTGCACATTTGTCACCCTTATATTATAATAATATTAACAGAAGTTTGTTCTGCACTCGTGGAATCATTATTTACATTTATTTATTATTTACTTTACAACTCCAATTATTTTACATCGTCAGTACATGTTTTACAAATAAATTGAACGAGAGAAGAGACCGTTTTTGGAACCCTAATATTACATAAGTATAGTAGTTGATAATTCACTTATATTCACTTCAGCACATTAGATACACAACCGTCTGTTTACTTAAATGTCGCTAAGTCACAGCTATATTCACTTAGTTCACTTAATATATCGCTTACTTAGCTGTCAAATATCGTAACTCGAGCCTTGATTTATTTTGTGTCAGCTCGGAGTGCGTGTGTGTTTGTTTGTTTAGCTAACATTACGCCAATAAATTTTATTTGACAGAATTTTATGTAGGCTTTGATTTATTAATCAAAATGTTATTCTTGTGATGTTTTCAAAGAATAACAGTTTAGAATAGCAACATAACGATGCTGTGTTTCATCTGATGAGGGTAATGATCCGGAGACCCTTATCACTGGGGACTTATTATGATTCCTTATCAAGGATGAATGTGGGCGTCATCCGCCGCAAGAATTACTGCTATACAAGCTAGTTTGTCACCATCTATAATAAAGAAAAACATTATGGAGAACGCGTTCATAATTGATACTCTATCTGAGTGTGACTCGGGTCCCGGGTTCGACTCTCAAGCCGGTAACAATATTGCTATGTATCGCGAACTATTGATTTTCGGGTGGATGCATCACGGACTAGGGACCCGGACTACGAACGACGGGTTTTCATGAATACTTAGGCATTATAATATATCCTGCGGGATTGATGTCGTCAGGTAATAAACACATGAACCAGGAGAACACCGTTGTCTCTGGTATTAAAACCGTGGACCGCTCAGTGGTTCTATAACCAACGAGTCAAAGGTTAGATCACTTTGTTTTGATGATGTACTCCGGGATGCCGACCACTGCGATATCTCATTGCCACGATATCAACTGCGCAGTATATTTTGTAGTGCCGTAAGCATGTGCACACACAGCCCACATTTCTATTCCGATGTAATGCACGTGTGGTAAGATTGCGTGAAGGTTCGGATGCAACGTCAAGGTAATGCACAAACATGCAACATACGCAGACCCGAACAGGTACAATTTGTGATGAACAAATATTGTTTCTCGGCTGGTAATTAAACCCAGGAACTGCAGCACAGCAGCCAGGTATCTTACCACTGCACAATTCATTTTATTTTATTAACATTCTATATTCTTTTATTGCTATGTTGTATAGATACAAAATCTCAATATTGTTATATCAATATAGTTTGTTATTCCCACATACGCAATACATTCGATATGGAATTTCATTGACATTCGGCAGACGTATCTCGCATTATTCTACTAAATCGCGAACGTGATCCAATTCGGTTCACGGAAACACCTGCGAAATGCTGGAGAGGAATGGCGGAAATCAAATCAAGCAAATAGTTGCGACTCTATCGTGTCCCCTAATGAGATTCCATATTTTGTTAACTATCCTATATTATTATAACGTTTGTTGTCAAGAAAAGTTATTGAAGTAAATTAGATTTGATTCCAAGAGAAATGTATCGAAACCAGATACATGTTAATACTTGATTGATTGATGTTTTCTCAACGACGTCAATCTTGGTGACCAAAGGCTTGCGCTTTAGCTGTCATAGATGACAACGCATCTGCTTTATGATGACTTTTATATGACCCGATGAACGATGAGTGTGGGTGTCAGGTTCCGCAAGGATTAGTTACCCTGATATTAGCCATGTGGCCATTCCTCACTTGCAGTACAATGTATTTGATTGGAAAGGTGTGTTTATTACATATATACATACATATATGAGATGACTATTTCCGTTAGTCTATTGGAGCGTATTCTCGTTGGATGTGCAGCTTATTTAGTAATCAGCACCGGCTTCACAGCGCTTATGTGCTCCGAAGCTAATCAACGCAGCGCTTTGTGCGCGACATCCAAGAATATCTATTGCGAACGTTACGTACCAAACACTGCTCCGGGACGCCCGGGTTTAACACGTGTTATTGGATTCCTTTCTTTCCTCTTATCTGAGCAAATGAAAATTGAAAACTTATGTATGTCTGTATATGATATAAGGAGTCAATATGTTGATTCATTTCGAAACGAGGAGCAACACAACGTATCAATGTTATTAAGATTTAAACGTTTTGGATGTTGTTCTGCCACTTGCACGCTTGCATTTCATAAAGTGTTATTATGTTGCATCATATCCTGCATCTGCATAATAAGTAGTGACCCTTGTTAACTTTTCTTTATTCTTAAATGTATTGATTCATTTTGAAGAGTATATATGTGAATATAAGTTACAGTTGCATGACTTCAGTTGTTTGTTGATTTCAGGTAAAGTTGGTGGTGGTAGGAGATGGCGGCGTGGGGAAGAGTGCGATCACCATCCAGTTCTTCCAAAAGCTGTTTGTGACAGACTATGATCCTACCATCGAGGACTCATACATACAACACACAGAAGTGGATGGCCAGTGGTGTATACTAGACGGTACAATTATGTATATCTTTTGCACGAGCACATCTGGTGGAATATCTTTCAACATAAACTACAGGAAAATATTATTTTTTTTAAACATAAGGTTCAAGTTGACTAAGGAGCGCACAGTCCACCAGCGGCCCGTGACGTCACATCCATCTTCAACAAAAAAGAAGCATGTGTTCTCAACCCTGAGGACTGACCTTTTATCACTTTCTCACTCATCTCATTGAAAAATGTTCTCTTTCTATGAGAAAACAGCGAACCAGTTCCCATCCAAGCAAGTCGCTTTGTTGATTTAAGTGTGTTAGGGATATTTAAGTCTTAAATAAATGAAAACAATTATTCGCACTTCTGTCAATAAATGTATTCGGACTTATATATTTACGTTAAAATACAAAACTATACAGTCCAAGAGTCTATTGAATACCTTAATGCTGGTCTAACTAAAGACTTTTGTTTTTAGGAAACTCCATAGTTTGAATTTCATAATTAGTAAAGTTTGCTAATTAGTCCGGCCATAAGTTATGTTAGAAATGAAAATGTATTTTTTTTTTAATGAAGTAATGTCATATTATTAAAATTTATACCTACATATTTATTAGTCAGTCAGCAAAAAATAAAATTTATTCGCCACGAAATGGCCACCTTTTGCTTTTATACAGTCCTTTAATCTGTTTGGCCACGATTCTATGGATTTACGCACTGTTTCCAACGGGAATTTCGCCACTGCTTGACACTCCAAAAATTTTGTGACTCCTTGATAAGACACGCCCCACCAAACCATCACTGATGATGACCACGTTGTACCTTTCCGACCCCTTGAGCAGCTATTTTAGAACTGTGAGCGTAGACTTTATCATTTTGCTTATTGAGGTGTTCTTCAATCGTGAAAATCATTTCATCGGTAAAGAGGATATTTCTGTGCCTTTCACCTGCGTATCGCGACAGAAGGCGTTTTTCAGAAGAGTCTTAGAGAGAATCTTTATTTCTCGCGATAAGATTTTTTGCTTCCTAATGGGGTTTTGAAGAATTCTGGCTTTACCAGCATTAATAGCCTTTGTAGTTCTAACAGCACGCGGCCGCCCCGATCTTTTCTGGTCTTTGACAGAGGAAGTGTTGTTGTATCTATTGACAGTACGATATACGAACATACGGCTGATACCAAGCTTTTGAAGTGTCTGGAATATGACCGACGGCTCCATACCCACTTTGTGCAAGGCGATCACTGCAATCCTATTTTCTTTAACACCGCATTCCATATTCTAATTTGATAATGAACACGAAAAAATATGTGAAATGGTGCAAAATCGAAAGAAGTTTTTAAAATAATATACGTGTTCCAAATTCAAAATAATTAAAAAAAAGATGAAAAAGAAAAGTTTGTATGTAACAGTATTTATGGCCACACGAGTTATATGTTTCGAATAATGAAAATATGAAATAAAGAATTTATATTTTAGTATTAATAAAAATGCTTAATATTACGAACAGTTCCATTACGCTCTCCACGGTTAAACTTGCTCGGATGGTTAACTACAAGAGTACCCGAAATCGAACTTACGATGCCGAGTTTGGCAGACCGTACCCTAAACCATTGGACTACTGACGCGTGTATTCTATTTTATATTCTTACAAGTAAATGCACCAAATAGGATTGAGCTGTTGGCATATAGAAAATGCTCCCATTGGAAAATTGATACAGCGTCAAAGAAAACTTTATATAGAAAACCAATTTCAGGCAACGAGCTTTCCGTTCCAACACATGTCGCGAATGGCGCGTCAGCCCAACAGTTGGTGAATATGACGACGATATGAGGTCGTGTAGTAACGTAAGACACACACGCACACACGCACACACACAAACCCTAATGTATAGTTTGTAGAAATGTCGCTTGTCCTCTTTGTTATTTGTCTAAGTGACGTCAAGACATGTGTTGTGTACACAACATAATTATAGTTAACAGAAATTACAGGAAGAACAGGAAGATGAGTAGAATTAAAAACCTAGATGCTATTCCGAGAGGTAATATTTACAATAAAAGCAAAAAGTAATGGTTTACTTAAATTAAAAATAAATAAAACAAAACCGTTCTAACTAATTAATAATAAATAAAAATGTCAAATATCAATAAAATATTACAATTAATTTAAACAATTTAGCAAGGTTCATAGAGAAATATGTAGAAAAAAGTTTAAAAGAGAAAATTGCAGAAAAATCGGTTTTGCCGAAGAAGGATACTAGATACCCTCACAGAACACCAGCGTAATGCTGCTGTGTTTCGTTTGCTGAGGGATACGGAGACCCAGTAACAGGTAACAAGGCGTGTATACCCCGGTCGAGCCAACCCATTCCTAACGGTGAATGGGCCGACTTAAGTTGTCTTCACGACTTATTAATCACCGCATTAGATATGCTGAAACAGGAGTCGATGGCTATTATGGGAAAGCGATCTGGCGCTGAGCTTCGGTGGTGTCGAGGCAGATCCAACTGAATTCTGTACGCACCTGCTGATTAACAGATTGTCCAAGTATCAGCACTGATCACGCACAGCTAAATAAATATTACAATCTATTAATGTATTTCTTATATTATGCTTGATATTTTGTAATATCGAGAATACGAAATAAGCTATTAATAACTATGTGACGTTATAAAAAGGTGTACGTACACATAACAGCATTTTCTCAGGCTCAATAAAACAAATAACGAAGCCGTTTTCAGCAAATCCGACGTATAAGCCGAGGCGTTTCGATTATAACGACGTGAATCGTCGATAAGCTCGACCGACCCCGGCGACGGCACTATGCAAGTTTTACGAGGCAATTCGCTTCGACTATAACCTTTACATATTCCACGATATGACGTCATAACCACAGATAAACGAAATTGCTTTAAGAATCTTGTATAAGCCTCTTGTATAGTACATAAACTCGTCAATGTTGCGTAAAATTAAAGAATCAATCAATATAAATCCCACAGTGCTTCCGCCTCGACCGTATCAGTAACTAGATGTGTACAGATTTTTAGAAAATTAATTAATATTTATTAAAAATCAAAAAAATACCACAAGTACCAGGCGCGCACAAACGATAAGGTGCGAGTAGTGCAACCACAGTCACTGACAGTAAGAGTGGGACAGAAGTTTGCGAAGAACCCTTCATCTGCAATTACATTGTCAACTATTTCAAGATCCCGGCTGGGCTGCGTCTTACGTGCATATGAGGCTCAAGGTATTTTGATAAATCCTAACTACTTAGACTTTAAACTATTTTTTTTTCTTCTTTTAAATGAACCGAATACTCCTCTCTAAGTCCCTTCTACTGGGTTTGCTTAACCGCATACGGTATTCGATTCGGATGTCGCTAAATTAGTGGAGCACGTAACGATGCAACCTTTTGTAACCAAGAGGTTAAAGAGACCTAGAGATACTTGTTGTGAAGACCGACAACAATTTGTAGAAAAAATTTTATCGATGATCCAAGATATGTGTAATAGCCAAATTCTTAATTTGATCAAACTTATTATGGATGTAGCTCACATAAAGGTACAAAACTCCGAGATCCCACAACCTAACCAGGAGATCGAGAACCTTGCAGCTCCTCTCTGACCATTATGATAGTATGTCAGTAAAAATGGAGATTCTAGAGAAGGAACGCAAAGAACGTATACTTTATATTTCGTCAATGGAAGCTAAAGTTGAATATCCAACGGTCTTTGAAGTCCACAACTGTTGAATTTGGGAACATGCCCTGCCCATCAAAGAATGAGAACAAATCTGAGCTAACCAACGTTATCTAAAATATCTAAGGTTCTTGCCGATAATGTACAGTCAAATGATCTTAAGGATGTCTTTCGGCTCAAAAAAAAGCAGAATCATCTACCATCGTGGGTGACTTGACACGCACCGCGAACAAGCATGAATATGTTATAGTGCCAAACAAGTGCCTATAATAAACAACACCCAAAAGACAGAATAAACTCAAAACATGGACCGGAGTTCTCGTGCGTACATACATTTCCGAGGTCCTCACTAGTAAAGGACGTAGATGTTTATACTTGGCTCGTGACCTGGCTTCATCGGCTACAAATACTGCTGGACGACAAATGGTAGGAAATTTCTTCGGATAACTGATGACTCACCACATCAAGAATGAATCTGATGTTGTAACCCTGAAGAATCCAACATAACTATTTTATAATATTCAGTATCGCCTTGCTAAGATTTCTCTAATATGTCATTCCTACCAGCCCTTTCAAAAGTGTTAGAAAAGGTTATGAATTCTTAGATCAAACAAAGGCGTTCGGCACGGTCTCTGCTCCCATACTCCTACAAAAAATGAAAAAATAGGTATCCGCGGTGAACTGCTACAATTGTTTGAAAGTTGCATTTCCAATTGAATTCAGAGTGCTACCGTCACTAGTAGGACACTAGAAGTTTGCGAAGAACCCTTCATCTGCAATTACATTGTCAACTATTTCAAGATCCCGGCTGGGCTGCGTCTTACGTGCATATGAGGCTCAAGGTATTTTGATAAATCCTAACTACTTAGACTTTAAACTATTTTTTTTTCTTCTTTTAAATGAACCGAATACTCCTCTCTAAGTCCCTTCTACTGGGTTTGCTTAACCGCATACGGTATTCGATTCGGATGTCGCTAAATTAGTGGAGCACGTAACGATGCAACCTTTTGTAACCAAGAGGTTAAAGAGACCTAGAGATACTTGTTGTGAAGACCGACAACAATTTGTAGAAAAAATATTATCGATGATCCAAGATATGTGTAATAGCCAAATTCTTAATTTGAACAAACTTATTATGGATGTAGCTCACATAAAGGTACAAAACTCCGAGATCCCACAACCTAACCAGGAGATCGAGAACCTTGCAGCTCCTCTCTGACCATTATGATAGTATGTCAGTAAAAATGGAGATTCTAGAGAAGGAACGCAAAGAACGTATACTTTATATTTCGTCAATGGAAGCTAAAGTTGAATATCCAACGGTCTTTGAAGTCCACAACTGTTGAACATTGAACATGCCATGCCCATCAAAGAATGAGAACAAATCTGAGCTAACCAACGTTATCTAAAATATCTAAGGTTCTTGCCGATGATGTACAGTCAAATGATCTTAAGGATGTCTTTCGGCTCAAAAAAAAGCAGAATCATCTACCATCGTGGATGACTTGACACGCACCGCGAACAAGCATGAATATGTAATAGTGCCAAACAAGTGCCTATAATAAACAACACCCAAAAGACAGAATAAACTCAAAACATGGACCGGAGTTCTCGTGCGTACATACATTTCTGAGGTCCTCACTAGTAAAGGACGTAGATGTTTATACTTGGCTCGTGACCTGGCTTCATCGGCTACAAATACTGCTGGACGACAAATGGTAGGAAATTTCTTCGGATAACTGATGACTCACCACATCAAGAATGAATCTGATGTTGTAACCCTGAAGAATCCAACATAACTATTTTATCATATTCAGTATCGCCTTGCTAAGATTTCTCTAATATGTCATTCTTACCAGCCCTTTCAAAAGTGTTAGAAAAGGTTATGAATTCTTAGATCAAACAAAGGCGTTCGGCACGGTCTCTGCTCCCATGCTCCTACAAAAAATGAAAAAATAGGTATCCGCGGTGAACTGCTACAATTGTTTGAAAGTTGCATTTCCAATTGAATTCAGAGTGCTACCGTCACTAGTAGGACACTAGACGTGTGCAAATAAATCACACATTATCAACTTTGAAAAATCTCAGCGCCCATTGCTTAAAGTTATGACCTTAAAACCTTTTGGATTTTCCTCAACTCAACTAAACACATTTTGTAATGTGCTATCAGTAAGAAAACTATTTATTGCTGACACCATCATAGCACAACATTGAAGACTCAGTAATGTTTAATCATCCCCACATATGCAGGAACAATAAAATATTCTCAAGTATTCCCTGCTGTACTTTCTACGCTCACAAATTCCAATATTTTCTTTGTAAATCGTATTCTATTTATACATACAATCGCTTAATAATTACGGCTGTAAAACTAAATTGACATTTTGGCTTAAAACACAATGTTATGAAAATATTAAAAGTTTATTTACAATAAAAAAATAATGAGCGAAGTAAATTAATATAATATATATATATATGGATAGGAGAAGAGATATATAGATTTGTTATATTACATGTAAGTGGAAAATATAATAAATAACTAGTGGACAATTAGATATACTAAATTATAGCAATAATTTACATAAGATAGTATACGTGATACAGGCTAGGCCTCGTTAAGATACTAGTATGACGCAATATTTGTCGGCTACTTTTAATGATTTTCATAAAGATTCACATTGCAGTGGTCGAATTATGAAGTACAAGTGAATTCTAGTCGTTAATTACTTTCTATATATAATTTTTGCTGTACCTACAAATTGTACTGTAATATTTTACCGCTAAATAACTTGTTAATATAACATTGTGCTGGGTATACTTCTCTTTCTTACTCCTCTTCGGAGCAACGGACTTCACATGTCATACATATATATATATATATTTACTGACAATGTGGTACGTAGTACACAGCTCGTTAACTGACCGAGCCGAATTTGGGTCTCCTCGGGGTGTTCAAGTATTAGTTTATACATGTATGTCATCTTAGTTCAACTATTGAATACTAGATGTCGTTGTACTTAAAGTGCAAATGATTGAAACGCGCTAACTAAATTCCCACGGATAATGATATAGTCTTGGATCGAATTGTTATTTGACAGTTCTTGTGTTATTACCAATGTGGGCCATTAAAGAGATTACTAGACGTTAGTTGACCATTTGGTCCTTTGAGCCGGATTGTGTAAATACAAGTGAATATTAACATAGTGCAATACCAGTGATCAAAAGACTTTGTGCTCTAAAAAGACGTAATTTCAAGTGAATATCAATGAACAGAAAGCTTTGTGATCTAAAAATACTTTGAAGGTATTCGAGCAATATTTGATGGAATTTTGTGTCTAAATTAACTTAGTTTCTGGAAGTGATTTTGAACTTTTTAACGAATCGTACTGTTAATTAGAACTTTAACCTTTGATTAAATATATTAGAGTTATTAACTATTTGTATAACATGGAAGCGAAAACTATTTAGCAGCTTTTAAGTAATTTGACGGATTATTCAAATAAAATACAGACACTTTCGGTGAATGCTCAAAAATGCGCTTTTGCTAAAAGAATAATTAATATTAAGACTCAAGACTTCCAACGATTACTATACCTGTATTTGGTGGAGATTATACTCATTGGATTACTTTTAGAGATTTATTATTTTTAGAGACAGATATTCACAAGTCTGATACATAATGACGAACGCCTTTCAAAAATTGAAAAACATCACTATTTAAAGTCTAGCTTAACTGGGGAAGCGGAGCAATTGTTGAGTAACTATCCATTAACTGAAGACACTTATGATGATGCGGAACAAACTAAATGACAGATATGAGAACAAACGCATGATAGTTAACAGTATACTTAATCATTTTATGAACCAGAAATAGTTAGTAACAGAAAAAACAAAGGGTATTAAAGACATTTTAGATAGAACAAGTCAATGTCTCTCTTCTCTCAAGAATTTAAAGATAAATGTAGATTCATGGGATGCGATTGTGGTACACATTGTAGTCTCAAAGTTAAACATTGAATCTTACAAACTTGGGGAACAATCATTAGAGAATTTTGTCGCAATACCAACGTACAATGAACTGACAACATTTCTTGAGAAAAGATTTAGAACCATGGAGATGATTCACATCATACAACCTAAAGAACGAAGTAACCTACAGAAAGCATCAAAGCCCTCACCAAAGCCTAATTGTGTACAGAGTTATTCAAGAGTTGTTCAAACTGAAATCGTGAACACATGCAATAGTGCGCACAAGAACACTACATTTGCCACTGTAAACAATTTGCTGGATTGACAATCAATGAACGTCAAGAGTTTATCAAGAAAAACAATATTCGTTTTAACTGCTTTATGAAGGGTCACGCTGTCAACAAAGTACTACCTGTAAGAAATGTGAACGTAGACACCATACGTTGCTGCATTTTACTATGAGATCGAAAATTAATGACACATCAGAAACTGAAAAGGAGAGTAAGTCAACTAATAATTCTTCTTGAATTCAATTTGAAATCTGAAATAAATGACGATCAAGTCATTTTGGCTACGGCTGAAATCAAGGTCAAGTCAAAGAATAGTGATACCTACACACTACGAGCGCTAGTTGACCAAGGCTCGCAGGGATCTTTCATTTTCGAGGCAACTTCATAATTCTTGAATCTTGAATGTACCCCTGTAATTGGCAAAATATCTGGAATTTCAAATACGTCAGTGGTGACAACAAAATCTTTGGTGACACTATTCAGTCCACTAAAGATAGATCAATGCAATTCGAAATTGATGCTTATGTATTAAATAAACTCACATCGTTACTACTTTCTCGAGAATTTTCACAAGATACTTGGCCTTCATCATTGCAGTTCTATCGGGTGGTGGTATGTCCTACTTGGTACCAACGTGCATGCTCACATTATACTGAAAGGTTTACACAACCACAAGTCTCTAATTGCACTGAACTCTCCTAGGATGGCTGATATCTGGTAGAGTTGTACAAGCTAATACTGCAACTCATGTATACAATACGATTTTGGGAGATTGAAGAGAATTTAACAACAATAATCCAATGACAATGTGAAGAACATTGCAAGAGCACACACAAACGTAACAAAGATAGACGATACGTCGTGTCAACCTTTTAGAGACGTCTCTCCCACGAACCTTGGTGATTCTAAACCTCTCGCAGTCAAACGTTTGATACAAATGAAGAAACGTTTTTTACACGAATCCTGAATTCAAAAAAGCATATCACAAATTCATGGACGAATACGAATCCCTTGGTCATTTGAAAATAGTTACTAAAAAAGAAAAGAAACAAACACAAACTTTATGCTAGTTACCTCACCATGCAATACACAGACCTTCGAGTTCCACCACAACGTTCAGAATAATGTTCGATGGAACTGCCGAACCTGAAACTGGCAATTCTTTAAATGAAGAATTGCTGATTGGTTGCCTACTATAACTAGATATTACAGATTTAATAATACGATAGAGAAGACATAAGTTTTGATGATGAGTTGCTGATATTCAAAAAATGTACAGACAGATCTATATATCGGAAAATAATTATGACTATCAAATAATCCTATGGCGAAGTCACCTGCACAACCAATTGACGAATATCGATTACTCACCGTCACGTACGGAACGTCCTGTGCTGCTTTTTTGGCAAAACGCACCCTCCGCCAGTTAGCTGAAGACGAATGGTGAGATTATCCGAAAGAATCTGAAATACTAAAACTGATATATACATGGATGATCTGATGGCCGGTGCAGCTACTGAAGAAGAAACGATTACTCTGCAAAAGAGACTAACCGAATTGTTCGCACGAGGCTGTTTTCCTTTACATAAGTGGGCATCCAATAGTGAACAAGTATTATCTCAAATACCAGATGCAAATAAAGAATCGCAGGATGCATTGAATAATAAATTAAAAATATTAGGTATTACGTGGAA
This sequence comes from Teinopalpus imperialis, assembly GCA_029286865.1. Classification (NCBI taxonomy): domain Eukaryota; kingdom Metazoa; phylum Arthropoda; class Insecta; order Lepidoptera; family Papilionidae; genus Teinopalpus; species Teinopalpus imperialis. The sequence continues at coordinate 18,397,804 of JAGSMU010000022.1, read as the reverse complement.
CTCACAAAAAGATAATTTTTAATTGAACATTTACTTAAAATATACCAATGAAAATGTGACTAAACGAAATATATTATATTAGGTTTAGCTTACAATGGGATGAAGAGTTACCGAGTAGCTTAAAAAATGAATGGGATACTTACCTTGAACATTTCTCACTCGCTGAAAATATTCAGTTCCCTCGATGGCTTAGAGTTTCAGAAAATATGATTAAACAGGAACTGCAAGGTTTTAGTGATGCCTCTTGTACTGCTTATGCTGGCGTGGTGTATCTCAGAGTTTCGAGAAGTGAGAGTGATGTAGAAGCTCAAATCGTGCTTGCAAAGTCCAAAGTGGCTCCTGTAAAACAAGTATCACTCTCACTGACTCGAACTCTGTGGTGCTGTTCTTGTCTCTCATCGTTGTTGCTGAAATATTGTCCTACACACGTAGCTATCAGTGGCATCATGTTAGTTCGGCTCATAATCCCGTAGTATCTCGTGGAGTGTATGCACAAATGCTACAACAGTCACAACTATGGTGGAATGGCCCTCAATTTTTACAACAACCAAAAGTGATTGTTCCTATTACAACTGTAATTCCTGAGATAGCACTAGAGTCAAAATCTAAACCAAAAATTTAACCAATGTACATGTCACTGAGAACAATCATACAATTGCTTATTTAAACGTTTTTTTAAACGACGTGTCACAGCTTATAGCTTGCACTTTGTAAAATTGTGTAAAGCTAAGATCAACAAAACAATAGTAACTGAACCAATTTATCTTAGTGCAAACGACCTTAACACAACAAAAAACGTTTGTATAAAAATGACTCAATCACTTTATTTTAAAGAAGAAATATCACGTTTGCAACAAAATAAACGAGTGCAAAAAACTAGCAAATTGATTTCACTTAACCCTTACCTTGATGCTGAAGGCATCAGTCGTGTTGGCGGTAAACTCTCAAATGCAGCAATTTCTAATGACATGAAAAATCCTATCATACTGAGTAACGAATGTTTATTTTCCCACCTTATTGTTCTAACTGCTCATTCGAAGACCCTGCAAGGCGTAAATCAACTAACTTTAAACTGTGCTCGACAAACTCTTTGGATCATTCGAGTAAAAAACATTGTAAAACTTGTTCTCAGAAAGTGTATTTCGTGTTTCAAGCAAAAGGCTAATCCTTTTATTCCTTTTATGGCAGATTTATCTAAATTTCGTGTTCACCCAAGTCATCCTTTTCTGACAAGTGGAGTAGACTTTGCTGGTCCTTTTACTTAATTATACCCTGGTAGATTTGTAAAGCTTATATTTGTCTCTTTGTGTGTACCGTAACAAAAACCTAGAAGTGGTTTCTGACCTCACATCTGCTGCCTTTATTGATACTTTTCGACGCGGTTATTGCAAGGAAATTTGGAGTGATTGTGGAACCAACTTTGTAGGAGCTTCACGTGAATTAGATCTTGCATTCAAGAATTCAAAATCTCAACTTGTAATTGAGATTTCTGAACTTCTAGCGAACTATCAAACCCATTGGAATTTTATTCCTCCTAGTGCCCCCCATTTTGGCGGTCTCTGGTAATTTGGGGTCAAAAGCGTGAAATGATATTTCAAACGTGACGAAATGAAACGCAAACTTTGATTGAGTACTCACCCACATTGCAACATGGTTACAAATGGAATACGAATCAAGCCGAGCTTCCCTTAGGCACTGTCGTATTGGTAAAAGACGATAGACTGCCACCTGGTAAATGGCTTTTGGGACGCATTGTTCAGAAACACCCAAGTGCAGATGGTATTATCAGAGTTGTGACTCTGCAACATAAAGATAATGTTTTTAAACGACCTATTGTTAAACTGTGTCGATTGCCTCTGGCTGATTCTAATAGTCATAATTAGATATATTTTTTTTTTTTGAAGAACTATGTAGTTCTTGGGTGGCGGTATGTTCAAGTATTAGTTTATACATGTATGTCATCTTAGTTCAACTATTGAATACTAGAGGTCGTTGTACTAAAAGTGCAAATGATTGAAACGCGCTAACTAAATTCCTACGGATAATGATATAGTCTTGGATCGAATTGTTATTTGACAGTTCTTGTGTTATTACCAATGTGGGCTATTAAAGTGATTACTAGGCGTTAGTAAGTGTTTAACTTGACCACGGGGGCCCTCGAAGGAGAACTCGCACAGAGGGTATACGGCCCAAGCTGAGGTTTTCCTTCCGGGGGCCCATGTGCTAGTTTTACCAACAATGTAGGTTTAGGCTGGGTGCCCTAAGCGCACGACCAGCTATCAATCCGGTGAAGGTGCCTTCGGGCCAACAGTGGCCATCAGCCAAAAATTAAGTGAACTGTGTTCATTTATCACCGCCCAATATTGTAAAAGAATTTTGGATATTCCCGCATAGACTGCCACGATATTTTGTCGCCACTTTGAGCACTAATTACAACGAGCAACAATACACGTCTGAAATGAAAAACCGTCCAATCTACAGATGCTGTGATTGTGGGACTGGACAAAAATATCTCTCAAATTAGATCTCCGCCGAGTATAAAGCTTTTTTCATAAAAAAAACTGTACATATTAAAAATAAAGTGACATATTTAATATTTTTTATCTTACATACATTTTCTATTACATATCTATGTACCTTTTGTATATACATATTATATCCCCTGGTAGGTCGGTGTGCGAGCGCTCGCTTCTAATTCACGGTCTACAAACCGAGTTCGATCACTAAACTTTTTAATAACAATTTAAAGTGCTGATTTAGCACGTGCTCCGTACCAAAGGAAAACATCGTGAGGAAACCTAAAATAAAAATCGAACAGCGTGTGGCGCGCTCTAACATAGCTCTTTTTATTTTTTTAAAGTCTGCGGGAGAGGCTTCGGTCCAGCACTGATTGGCTGAAACGATGAAATTCAAAAAAGTATAAATAAGAAGAATAACAATTCTGCCATTCAATCTACAGATGCAATCTCGACGACAGGCCGCGGCGGGTGCAGCCAACTGTCCCAGCACAGGTCGACATTGGATGCACAATACTGCACATCTTACTAACTCATGAGAACTGATACTTTAGCTTTCGTACGGCAGCGTTCCGCCGCATTTTCTCGCTGGTATTCTGTGAGCTCGAGGTCAAACCGAGCTACACACATTACAGGTACAAACTAACTCTCACGCTGTTCAAGTAAATAGTATTTTTTTTATTATTTTAATGTAACATCATTTGTCGAAAAACATGTCCATAGGTTGCTAAATACACATAATTCCACCCACAGGTAGTTACATCGTGCTAATTAAAACTAGTTGTACGATAACTGAACATTAAGAGAAAATGAACTACTAATACAATGTTAAATAAAAACATGTCCATAGGTTGCTAAATACACATAATTCCACCCACAGGTAGTTACATCAAAGCACTAAAACTAGTTGTACGATAACTGAACATTAAGAGAAAATGAACTACTAATACAATGTTAAATAAAAACATGTCCATAGGTTGCTAAATACACATAACTCCACCCACAGGTAGTTACATCAAAGCACTAAAACTAGTTGTACGATAACTTAACATTAAGAGAAAATGAACTACTAATACAATGTTAAATAAAAACATGTCCATAGGTTGCTAAATACACATAATTCCACCCACAGGTAGTTACACCGTGCTAATTAAAACTAGTTGTACGATAACTGAACATTAAGAGAAAATGAACTACTAATACAATGTTAAATAAAAACATGTCCATAGGTTGCTAAATACACATAATTCCACTCACAGGTAGTTACATCGTGCTAATTAAAACTAGTTTTACGATAACTGAACATTAAGAGAAAATGAACTACTAATACAATGTTAAATAAAAACATGTCCATAGGTTGCTAAATACACATGATTCCACCCACAGGTAGTTACATCGTGCTAATTAAAACTAGTTGTACGATAACTGAACATTAAGAGAAAATGAACTACTAATACAATGTTAAATAAAAACATGTCCATAGGTTGCTAAATACACATAACTCCACCCACAGGTAGTTACATCGTGCTAATTAAAACTAGTTGTACGATAACTTAACATTAAGAGAAAATGAACTACTAATACAATGTTAAATAAAAACATGTCCATAGGTTGCTAAATACACATAATTCCACCCACAGGTAGTTACATCGTGCTAATTAAAACTAGTTGTACGATAACTTAACATTAAGAGAAAATTAACGACTAATACAATGTTAAATAAAAATAATAATTTTTATTTAACATTTGATGTTGACGTATGAATGTATAGCTAGGGTATATATATTTGATGTTGATGTATGAATGTATTGCTAAGGTATATATATTTGATGTTAACAGATGAATGTATTGCTAGGGTATATATATTTGATGTTGACGTATGATTGTATTGCTAGGGTATATATATTTGATGTTGACGTATGAATGTATAGCTAGGGTATTTATATTTAATGTCGATGTATGAATGTATAGCTAGGGTATATATATTTGATGTTGACGTATGAATGTATTGCTAGGGTATATATATTTGATGTTGACGTATGAATGTATTGCTAGGGTATTTATATTTGTTGTTGACGTATTAATGTATTGCTAGGGTATTTATATTTGATGCTGACGTATAAATGTATAGTTAAGGTATATTTATTTGCATTTAGAACAACAACAAAACTCCTTAACGAACCTAATCGTAATGCGTCAATAGAGAACATTTTATTGTCTCCAGCTAATGATATTCTTGAGTTCAGCTAAATTAAAATATTTCACTTGTAGCCCTCTCACATTCCCTTCGGACGTGAACATGGATTTAATTTGTTCCAACTAAAAGAAATCCCCATTCCAAGCACGGTGACGGAACTAGTTTGCAATGGATTTGGACAGAGGTTTTACTTGCTTTTTTTCTTATGTGTTTAATATGAATGTCATACTGTAATAGATAGGGTTATGATTTCTCACTATATAAATTTTTCATTTCTATATTTTTTTAACTCACGGTACGCGAGTAATCCCCGGTATTTTATTTTTTTATACTTATATTATATAACGCCGTCTATTGTCCACTATACAACCACTGCCATTATAAATGTGACAAGTGGCTGACAGTTGGGTGACATTAGAAACCTGACAGATCAAGTAATCATTGCAACTGTACTCGATGTGTCAAGGTAATAAGAATTATTCTTGAATAAATGTGTGAAGTGAAGTGTATATTAGTACCGTTTAAATATATAACAGTATGACGGTAATTATCTTTTGTCTCTCTTGCCCGCTAGAACGTCTGTCGAGATCGTTCTTAACTTTTTTCAAAGAAGGAGATACTATTTAATTTACACAATATCTGATACTGCAAGTATATATGTATTTGTATATGGTATGTATTACTATATATATTATAATTACTATATATATATATTATATATACATAGGGGATAAACAGGAACCTAATTATAATATAAAAATAAATAAAAACTTGTAAAGAGATTGTTAATGTGTGTCTCCAGCTGCATATTATACCCTCTAACAGTCAGAGATCGTCTGAGTATCGTAGTGTAGCTATCTCTTAACTATAATATATAGACTATAATTATGGAGGTGTTGTGATAATCGGATAAAATATGGTAGAACCTCCCAGAACAAATTATACATAAACACTGACGACATTTTAATTCACCGCAAACAAAATTTGCATAATGCCTAAATCTGCTTACAGAGCTAGCGCTGCTTGACGCTTGTCACCGCCGGCCTCACGTTGCTTTATTTAAAATTGTTTAATAATGATGGCCAAGCCTATCATACAGCTCCATTATTGTAGTATAGCCACACTGCAGTTTGCTTCTAGCTGCGGCTTACAACGTAAATAGCAGGATAACGTCGCTGTTGATTTAGGGATCCGCATACCCCTGTTACGAGTGTGACAAGGCATTCCTTCTTAGTCGTCAGGGTGACCAAACTTCTGCATTATAATACCTTATCGAGGAACGTGGGCAGCACGGACCGCACTATCAGGTGAACTGTGTGCTCTTTTGTCACCTTTTTTAAAAATCAAGAGTAAATAAATAAACTCGCAAACCGTTCACCTGATGGCAAGTGCTTCCTGCGGTCTAAATTCATCCTTGACAAGGAGTCATAATGCAGATGCGTTGTCACCCTTGTGCACTGAGATGGAATGCCTCGTCACCAGTCATAATGGTCTCCGGATTCCTACACTCATCAGACGAAACACAGTAGTAAGTTAACACCCACACCAGAGAACCAACAATTTGACATTTACAAATATTGTGCCTCGTCTGGGAATCGAACACAGGACCTACGACGCAGCAGCCAGTTGGTCAACCCGTTACATCACTTTAAAAAAAACCGTTAATCGCTATCCATTGTCAAGAATTAATCACGTTAGAGCAACCAGATTGTCTCGCTTTATTGGAGCCCGTTTTCCTCGACGTTACTGATTCAATTAGTTCTGCCACATGCCGTTCATTACGCTACAACGGCGTATGGTGTAGGCCCGGGGGCCCGCCCGCTCCGCCGGGTCATGATCTAATGAAGTCACGGAGATGCTTCGCTCTCGTCAACTTGAAGTATCTTATGTCAAATTGAATGTTAAGTGGCCATTAAAAACTTAAGATCTTCTACGGAAAGCTTCGGTGCTTCTCTGCACTGACCATAAGCACTTCCCAAGCAGACAACGCCTCTCCTAGCACCCTCACTACGCTACGGGAACACGAGACGACCCCGTGATGTGCCCTGATCACTCAGGAACTCGAGATTCCCACGCAGTCAAAGTCCCCAGGGAATTTAATCGTATTCTATAAGCCCGGGACTAAACAGCTAGGTCATGAAAAACTATTATCACTTTAACAAACTTAGCAGCCTGTTGAGCGTTATGGAATATCATATTGTAAATAGGATCTAACTGCATCGTAGCTCCACCATTAACGTGTTTGTTAACGAGTTGCATAAACATTTTCCTTTTCGTGTTGCACACTCTCCTGACGCAGGCCTCTTCCAAATTTTGTTGGAAACAATTCAAGTCAGGCAGAAGTGGCAGGTATGGTATTGGTAGTGGCAGGTATGGTATTGGTAGTGGTAGGTCATGTTGATAAAATTCACGACGATTTTGCAAGGTAATGCACTTAGCGAAACGCATCTGATGGTTAGATTATGTTTTTTGCTCTGACTGTCCTTATTGTTGAAATAAATAAATATCAGTATACATATACTGTTTGTTCGTAAGTGTTACAGTTTACATGTTATATGGGATTATTGTACTTTATGTAAATGAATCTCCACGAAATTCTAAAACACTTCTCGAAGCTACCGACTTGCGCTGTTCTTACAGAGAAAAAACAAATAACTGGTCGCGGATGTTCAAAAGGCCCTTTTGTGCGATACTCAAGAATCACAAAGCATCCGTCAACTTGATAGACCTGTTTTTATTTTTTCATTACAACGTCGTTTTGTTTCCAAAGCGGAACAGCTCTTAATTAGTACTTTAATCTACGAGGGAGATCTCGTAAGCCGGTCCAGATAGTTGATTACTTTTATCAGAGAGCTTGACGAAAATAATTAGCGAAGACCGGCTTGTCTGAAAAGGACAGGAAATGAACGCAACTCTTTGTTATCATTTAGTGGATTCGTCACCGATCAACAACAAAATATCTGTTCACAAGTTATTAATGTCACTTTCTATAACTACGCATAGAGTTAAACCTACGCATATCCCCTATGCTAGCGAGGGGTCACGGGATCTCCATAAAGAACGCAACCGCAACCCTTCCACGCTTCGCTAGGATAGCCCGTCCCGAGGGCTTGCGTGATGATCGCACCCCAGAACCCTCGCGAAACTATTTTCGACCTATTTTCATTGTATTGAGGGTGACAAAAGAGCACTGTTCACTGTTTGTAAGTGATTTTTACATCCCACGACACCCAGTCTTCCTCGATGAAGAATGAATCTTTATTCTTTGATTGATACAGAATATGGAATTCCTCGTCACCAGTTATAACGGACGTGTGTTATGTAAAAGGTCACCGACAGACGAAAATTAATCGTGTCATGTAGGAACACCGACGTTATGAAGGTAACCTCGTTACGAGTACGTCGCGTCGACGTGAGCCGATGTCAATTCCCGCAGTAAGTGGACGTCACTCCACACGTCGCGTATACATCGCGACCTATATTCATTATTTTCTATTGTACTGATGGTTCCACATACACACAACATAATGGTTCCACATACACACAACTTAATGGCTCCACATTCACTCAACTTAATGGCTCCACATACACAACTTAATGGCTCCACATACACACAAATATAATGGCTCCACATATACACAACTTAATGGCTCCACATATACACAACTTAATGGCTCCACATTCACTCAAATTAATGGCTCCACATTCACTCAACTATAATGGCTCCACATACACACAACTTAATGGCTCCACATACACACAACTTAATGGCTCCACATTCTCTCAACTTAATGGCTCCACATACACACAACTTAATGGCTCCACATTCACTCAACTTAATGGCTCCACATACACACAACTTAATGGTTCCACATACACACAACATAATGGTTCCACATACACACAACAATGGCTCCACATTCACTCAACTTAATGGCTCCACATACACACAACTTAATGGCTCCACATACACACAACAATGGCTCCACATTCACTCAACTTAATGGCTCCACATACACAACTTAATGGCTTCACATATACACAACTTAATGGCTTCACATATACACAACTTAATGGCTCCACATACACACAACAATGGCTCCACATTCACTCAACTTAATGGCTCCACATACACACAACAATGGCTCCACATACACAACTTAATGGTTCCACATACACACAACTTAATGGCTCCACATTCACTCAACTTAATGGCTCCACATACACACAAATATAATGGCTCCACATTCACTCAACTTAATGGCTCCACATACACACAAATATAATGGCTCCACATACACAACTTAATGGCTTCACATATACACAACTTAATGGCTCCACATACACACAACAATGGCTCCACATACACAACTTAATGGCTCCACATACACAACTTAATGGTTCCACATACACACAACAATGGCTCCACATTCACTCAACTTAATGGCTCCACATTCACTCAACTTAATGGCTTCACATATACACAACTTAATGGTTCCACATACACACAACAATGGCTCCACATTCACTCAACTTAATGGCTCCACATTCACTCAACTTAATGGCTTCACATATACACAACTTAATGGTTCCACATACACACAACAATGGCTCCACATTCACTCAACTTAATGGCTCCACATACACAACTTAATGGTTCCACATACACACAACAATGGCTCCACATTCACTCAACTTAATGGCTCCACATACACAACTTAATGGCTTCACATATACACAACTTAATGGTTCCACATACACACAAATATAATGGCTCCACATACACACAAATATAATGGCTCCACATATACACAACTTAATGGCTCCACATACACAACTTAATGGTTCCACATACACACACAACTTAATGGTTCCACATACACACAACAATGGCTCCACATTCACTCAACTTAATGGCTCCACATATACACAACTTAATGGCTCCACATACACACAACAATGGCTCCACATTCACTCAACTTAATGGCTCCACATTCACTCAACTTAATGGCTTCACATATACACAACTTAATGGCTTCACATATACACAACTTAATGGCTTCACATATACACAACTTAATGGTTCCACATACACACACAACTTAATGGTTCCACATACACACAACTTAATGGTTCCACATACACACAACTTAATGGCTCCACATTCACTCAACTTAATGGCTCCACATACACAACTTAATGGCTCCACATTCACTCAACTTAATGGCTCCACATTCACTCAACTTAATGGCTCCACATTCACTCAACTTAATGGCTTCACATATACACAACTTAATGGTTCCACATACACACACAACTTAATGGCTTCACATATACACAACTTAATGGCTTCACATATACACAACTTAATGGCTTCACATATACACAACTTAATGGTTCCACATACACACAACATAATGGCTCCACATACACACAACTTAATGGCTCCACATACACACAACTTAATGGCTCCACATACACACAACTTAATGGCTCCACATTCACTCAACTTAATGGCTCCACATTCACTCAACTTAATGGCTCCACATTCACTCAACTTAATGGCTCCACATACACACAACTTAATGGCTCCACATACACACAACTTAATGGCTCCACATACACACAACTTAATGGCTCCACATACACAACTTAATGGCTCCACATACACACAACTTAATGGCTCCACATTCACTCAACTTAATGGCTCCACATACACACAACAATGGCTCCACATACACACAACAATGGCTCCACATACACACAACTTAATGGCTCCACATATACACAACTTAATGGCTCCACATATACACAACTTAATGGCTTCACATATACACAACTTAATGGCTTCACATATACACAACTTAATGGTTCCACATACACACAACTTAATGGTTCCACATACACACAACATAATGGTTCCACATACACACAAATATAATGGCTCCACATTCACTCAACTTAATGGCTTCACATATACACAACTTAATGGCTCCACATACACACAAATATAATGGCTCCACATACACACAACTTAATGGCTCCACATACACAACTTAATGGCTCCACATACACAACTTAATGGCTCCACATACACACAACTTAATGGCTCCACATTCACTCAACTTAATGGCTTCACATATACACAACTTAATGGTTCCACATACACACAACATAATGGTTCCACATACACACAACAATGGCTCCACATACACACAACTTAATGGCTCCACATTCACTCAACTTAATGGCTCCACATACACACAACTTAATGGCTCCACATACACACAACTTAATGGCTCCACATTCACTCAACTTAATGGCTCCACATACACACAACTTAATGGCTCCACATACACACAACTTAATGGCTCCACATACACACAACTTAATGGCTCCACATTCACTCAAATTAATGGCTCCACATTCACTCAACTTAATGGCTCCACATATACACAACTTAATGGCTTCACATATACACAACTTAATGGTTCCACATACACACAACATAATGGCTCCACATTCACTCAACTTAATGGCTCCACATTCACTCAACTTAATGGCTTCACATATACACAACTTAATGGCTCCACATACACAACTTAATGGCTCCACATATACACAACTTAATGGTTCCACATACACACAACAATGGCTCCACATACACAACTTAATGGTTCCACATACACACAACTTAATGGCTTCACATATACACAACTTAATGGCTTCACATATACACAACTTAATGGCTCCACATACACACAAATATAATGGCTCCACATACACAACTTAATGGCTCCACATTCACTCAACTTAATGGCTCCACATACACACACAACTTAATGGCTCCACATACACACAACATAATGGCTCCACATACACACAACTTAATGGCTCCACATACACACAACTTAATGGCTCCACATACACACAACATAATGGCTCCACATACACACAACTTAATGGCTCCACATACACACAACTTAATGGCTCCACATACACAACTTAATGGCTCCACATACACACAACTTAATGGCTCCACATATACACACAACTTAATGGCTCCACATACACAACTTAATGGCTCCACATACACACACAACATAATGGCTCCACATATACACAACTTAATGGTTCCACATACACACAACATAATGGCTCCACATACACAACATAATGGCTCCACATACACAACTTAATGGCTCCACATATACACAACTTAATGGCTCCACATACACACAACATAATGGTTCCACATACACACACAACTTAATGGCTCCACATACACAACTTAATGGCTCCACATACACACAACTTAATGGCTCCACATACACACAACTTAATGGCTTCACATATACACAACTTAATGGCTCCACATACACACAACTTAATGGCTCCACATACACACAACTTAATGGCTCCACATACACACAACATAATGGCTCCACATATACACAACTTAATGGCTCCACATACACACAACATAATGGCTCCACATACACACACAACTTAATGGCTCCACATACACACACAACATAATGGCTCCACATACACAACTTAATGGCTCCACATACACACACAACTTAATGGCTCCACATACACACAACTTAATGGCTCCACATACACACAACTTAATGGCTCCACATACACACAACATAATGGCTCCACATACACACAACTTAATGGCTCCACATACACACAACTTAATGGCTCCACATACACACAACTTAATGGCTTCACATATACACAACTTAATGGCTCCACATACACACAACTTAATGGCTCCACATACACACAAATATAATGGCTCCACATATACACAACTTAATGGCTCCACATGCACACAACTTAATGGTTCCACATACACAACTTAATGGCTCCACATTCTCTCAACTTAATGGCTTCACATATACACAACTTAATGGCTCACATACACACAAATATAATGGCTCCACATACACACAACTTAATGGCTCCACATACACAACTTAATGGCTCCACATGCACACAACTTAATGGCTCCATACACACAACTTAATGGCTCCACATTCACTGAACTTAATGGCTCCACATTCACTGAACTTAATGGCTCACATACACACAACTTAATGGCTCCACATACACAACAATGGCTCCACATACACACAACTTAATGGCTCCACATACACAACATAATGGCTCCACACACACAACTTAATGGTTCCACATAATAATAACTTAATGGCTCCACATACACACAACATAATGGTTCCACATAATAATAATAACTTAATGGCTCCACATTCACTCAAATTAATGGCTCCACATACACAACATAATGGTTCCACATACACACAACTTAATGGTCTACATACACACAACTTAATGGCTCCATACACACAACATAATGGTTCCACATATACACAACTTAATGGCTCCACACATACACACAAATATAATGGCTCCACATTACACACAACTTAATGGTTCCACATATACACAACTTAATGTATTCCACATACACACACAACATAATGGCTCCACATACACACACAACTTAATGGCTCCACATACACACAACTTAATGGTTCCACATACACACAACTTAATGGCTCCACATACACACAACTTCTAATGGCTCCACATTACACACAACTTAATGGTCTACATACACACAACTTAATGTATTCCACATACACACACAACATAATGGTTCCACATATACACAACTTAATGGTTCCACATAATAATAATAACTTAATGGCTCCACATAATAATACAACTTAATGGTTCCACATACACACACAACATAATGGTTCCACATAATAATAATAACTTAATGGCTCCATACACACAACTTAATGGTTCCACATACACACACAACTTAATGGTTCCACATAATAATAATAACTTAATGGCTCCATACACACAACATAATGGTTCCACATACACACAACTTAATGGCTCCACATACACAACTTAATGGCTCCACATAATAATAACTTAATGGCTCACATACACACAAATATAATGGCTCCACATTACACACAACTTAATGGTTCCACATACACAACTTAATGGCTCCACATAATAATACAACTTAATGGCTCCACATACACACAACATAATGGCTCCACATACACACAACTTAATGGCTCCACATAATAATAACTTAATGGCTCACATACACACAAATATAATGGCTCCACATATACACAACTTAATGGCTCCACATTCACTCAAATTAATGGCTCCACATTCACTCAACTTAATGGCTCCACACATACACACAACTTAATGTATTCCACATACACACAACTTCTAATGGCTCCACATTCACTCAAATTAATGGCTCCACATACACACAACTTAATGGTTCCACATAATAATACAACTTAATGGCTCCACATATACACACAACTTCTAATGGCTCCACATACACACAACTTAATGGCTCCACACATACACACAACTTAATGGCTCCACATACACACAACTTAATGGCTCCACATACACACACACAACTTAATGGCTTCACATATACACAACTTAATGGCTCACATACACACAACTTAATGGCTCCACATACACAACTTAATGGCTCCACACATACACACAAATATAATGGCTCCACATATACACAACTTAATGGCTCCACATACACACAAATATAATGGCTCCACATATACACAACTTAATGGCTCCACACATACACACAACTTAATGGCTCCACATACACACAACTTAATGGCTCCACATACACACAACATAATGGCTCCACATATACACAACTTAATGGCTCCACATTCACTCAAATTAATGGCTCCATATTCATTTCGTTCATTACGAAATTAATCACTGCTACTAATGACAGCACTCGATGGATTTTATAACGCAATCGGTGGTAAATCTACACTGTAGCTAGTTTCTAGCTGCAGCGTGATGGAGTCTTATCGATCGGGGAAACATCATATCCAAATACGCAGCATGACGCTGCATGTTTCGTATGATTAGTGCAGGAGATCCGGAGACTGTAATTGGTACAGGGAACGAAGCACTCTATCCTCAGGGCGACATAGAATGTGGCATCATGAATCTTTGTTGGGTTGTGATGTAGATAGCATCGGTCGCAGTTACTATTTACCAGTATATATACATACGTAATTATTTCCAACGTCATGGTCCAAAAGTTGCAGCTGCAGAAGAGGCATCAGACCATAAGGTGTCGCACCACCGGACTACGCAGCGTGTGGCCATCATGAGATTCGGTATTTAACTGAGACTTATTTAAAATATTTATCCCGCTAAAGATTCTATGCCCGCCACAAAGCGGCAAAGTTATCCATTATTTATATAAATTATGCGCAACACAAAACGTTATCTGTGGAGCTTTACAACGCTCCACTTGTACACAAAGCTTCGTGACTTACAAAGCTCATTTGTAACTGAATATAAAGAAGTCGGTAAACGGCTACATTTACATATAAGGACCGTTACCTTACTTTGTTGCTATAAAACTGAAAACGTTGTTGATGGAAGAGTCACGACTTGTCACGTGCGTATACAACTTCATCACCATCACAACAGCCCATCGGTTGTGTTGGTGATGAAGTTGTATGTCGGTTCTACGTTTCTTATGTGATGATCTTTTATGCTATGTCTGTCAAACTCATTCTACTGCGGAAACACCGAGCATCCCCCGCTCCATAGCTCGCTGAGAGACTCTGGGTTTTCTCACACGGTCAACAGTGAAGGTCTCTGTACCGTAAGTCATTGCTGACAACGTGCACTGAGTTAAGATTTTGTCTATAAGCATGAGGATTATTGGACTAGAAGATGTGTCACAGTTGTTGAATAAATATTAAATGATTTCTGAATTAATTCCAGTGATTCTGAGTCCAAAGCTGATCATATAAGAAAATCCTTATTATAATAAAATCGATAAAACCATTTTCTTATACAAGTGTTATGGGTCATATCACATCATGTTTTTCTTTCTCAAGACCAAGTATTTCTTTGACAGTATCAAACCCATGTGCACACACAACAAGTACAGGTGTACATTTCATTTATTAACGTTCTAAGAAGTGGCCAACTCGTCCGTGAAATGGAACCTCTGTGATTAGCCGTTCGTATTTATATAACGAGTGGTCGGATATTTGGTGAGTTATTTTTGTAAACGAACAAATACAGAAATAAATATGAACACTTACGGAACTAATTATAGTATGTAAGTATTTGTAGAAACGTTTATGTATTAATGAAATCAATAAATACAACTTACGACAGGTAAGCTTAGATACGCTTTCTGTCACCGCACGCGAACAAGCCGAGTGCTACGAACTAACCAATGTCGATAATTACAATTTTATCTTCTCATTTACCACGTGACCAGGGATGAAGAAAAACATCGTGAGGAAACCTGCAGCTCTAAGAAATAAATAAAATTACCATATGCCTGTTTTCTACAAAGGCGTTTGTGCACAGTCCGCCGTGAGACTGCTGTGGTCACTTATAATAATTTACATTTTTTTATATACCTCAGACGTGCAGGTTTCATCACCATGTACGTCTCACTATTAGCTCTGTACGTACGTACGTATGTACCTATATATGTATAGATATTTTTAATAGAAATTTTAAATTCAATTTTCACCCACGACGTCTGAATAATCTAAAGTTCTCCAGACGTGTTAAGAACTAATGACAATTCATCAATCTCATGTGCGTGCGTGTTGTTTTAGTTTGTTTAAACTTTAAGAAATATTATTTGTTAAATCATTACATTGTTAACGTGTAACACCGGCCGCCGCGGACGGGGACCAGGACGCAACAAGGAACATCGTTTGACGAAATATCACAAACGATCTATATCTATTAAAAATGTACCAACTTGGAAAAATTAAGCATTAGAGTTAAGTAAGAACATACATTTTTATTTTCTTTTTTTATTTAAGCTTTATATAAATATATAAAACATAAATAAAATAATATAAGGAACAAACGAGCACACGGTTCACCCGACGGCAAGGGATCTAAACCCATCCTCCAAGGTTCCAGACACACGTGTCGTCACCTGAGGACATACATATATATAGAATGCTTCTGTACCTGTAATTCCTTAATTCTGTAATTGTAATTAAGGGATCCCTCACCATATGCTACGCATAGCCTCCCCCCCCCCCCAGTAGAGCCGACCCATTCACATCGCAGTTAGAAATTTGCTGCAGCTTGGCTTTAGCTGAAAATGATTTTTTATGAATTTTTCCAAAGATACAGGATGTTTTGTTTTAAAATCGGCCGGTCTACGGTCGGTGTTCGGAAAGAGAGGCCTGGAATAATTTGCCACGATTGTCTATATATTTCATAAATGTAGCTTAAATAGTTTGTAAAGCGGAAAGACGTCGAAACAAATTGTTTGTAAAGAACTCAGCGCTGCTGGTTTCGTTCCGTTCATCCAATGTCGTAATAAAGCTTTGAAAGGAAATCCCGGGATGTACTTCAAACAGATTATGTTCAAGGCTTTTTACTACTTGTTACAGCATCATCCGATCTCGATTGAAACTTGAAGTTCTTAAGTCGAAGATAATAAAACATTATACTTTGCAAACACCGATGATATCACAATACCGCCTTTTGTTATAGAGACTATGGATAACTTGCTTGACTTAATTACGAAGTAAGGATCCATATAGCCATCCAAATAGCGTGATGAAGCCACGCTGCAGTTCGTTTCTAGCTGCGACATGAATGGGTCGGTTCTACCAGGACAGGATCACGCCCTCACAAAATAATAGGTCTTTACCTATGAAATTGCCGTTTTGTAGGAAACAAGTTAAAGTTTTTTTTTTCAAACTTTTTTATTTCTGTTATTCATGTAATCGATGCATCTTTGCCAAAGCAGTGGTAGTTTATTTATGCCCTTCTTGTAAAAATCAGCTGGACGGGAGGCAACAAACTCTTCAAAGGCATTTTGTACTGCCTCTCGAGATTTGTCGGTGGGTGTAAGGTCTGGTGAGTACGGTGGATGAGGAAGAACTTCCAACCCCAACACTTGCAGCTTAGAGAATGTCTGTTGTGCAGTATGGGGTCGCGCGTTGTCGTGTTGCTGCGTGGAGCAGCGGAGACGACCGATTGACCGAAACTGGTTGCAGATGTGCGAGCTTCTCCATCATTGTCGTCAGTTCTTCACAGTACACATCTGCAGTAATGCTCATGCCGTTTGGTAAAAAACTGTGATGAATCACACCGGCACTAGACCACCAAAAAGTGACCATCAACTTTCTAGAGGTCTTTTTTCATTAAAGCCATTGCTTTGGTGCTGAACCAGGATCTAACCAACTTGCTGAGTGCTTTCGATTGTCGAACAAAATCCACTTTTCGTCGCACGTAACTATTCGGTTAAAAATTCTTTCATTTCTGTGCCTGTTGAGCAGCACGAGGCAGGTCTCAACGCGTACGTTGCGCTGGCGATCGTTAAGTTCGTGGGGCACGCATCTATCAAACTTTTTTACCTTGCGAATTTGTCGCAAATGGATCAAAATTGTTTCGATGTTAACATCAAAAGCTACTGCTAGCTCGGCCGTAGATTGAGTATCATCAGCTTCCTCAATCGCCTTTAATTCATCATTGTTGACCGAAGTCTCCGGACGACCACGAGGTTCATTTTCAAACCAAAATTTCCAGAACGTAACCGGTCAAACCAACAACGGGTTATGCGTTCATTTGTAAAGTTCTCTCCGTAAACGTTGTTGATGTTACGTGCCGTTTGGCCGTTGATGTCACGACGGAACTCATATTCCATAATTACACGAATTTTTAAAGTATCCATTATGACGAAAAATGATCAAACGTAATGAAAATACAAAGCTAATCAATAAACTGACTTTATAAAAAGAATGTCTTGTTTTTAAAACAAAATTAATTCGAATTTAGAATTCACAGCCAGTCGAAACTTTTTTTTGGTTTTAAATGGCTAATACTGAAGAACGGCAATTTCATAGGTAAAACCCTAATACTAGCGTAAAATAGCAGCATAACGCTGCTGTGTTTCGTCTGGTGAGTGCAGGGATCCGGAGACCCGTATTACAGGTGATAAGGCGTTCGATCTTAGTCCTCGGGAGTGACAACGCATCTGCGCTAGGGTTCCTTATCAAGGAAAAAAGGGAGTCACGGGCCGAAGGAATGACTTGCCATCAGGTGAACTGTATGCTCGGTTGTTACCCTCAATACAATTCGGATTCTTCTTCGAAAAGGCAACACATCTGCGACTCCCCTGGTGTTGCGGACATCCATGGGCGGCGGTGATCACTTACTATCGACTGGGTTGTTGTTGGTGTATAAATGAGCGCAAACTTCCATACCTCTGACATCTTATAATGTTTCCACAATCAATTAAACTGGGTAAGTGGCAACTGTGAACCTTATCATATTAGAGAGTAATTCATTTATCACCAACCTTAAACCTAATTACAATAAACATGAATATTTTGTAGTAAGTAAGTCATGGTTGATCGTAACAACATCCACCGGGCGGCACTTGGACAATAATAGTAATATTAAAGATGGGGTTCCGTCTGTTTTGAACAAATAATGTTGAACAAACTACCATAAAATTTTTTTGTCTTTGTTTATATTCTTTATGGAATTAACAGCACTTGAAAAATACAAACACAGCCTGATAGATATTAAATCTTAGTACCGTCCTGTGTCACATTTTATTTAAGGTTAACCAGCACAAGGGTGCCCGAGAGGGAGCTTCGGCCTGGCCTGCGCGCGAATCGGACTCAACCTTTTATCGGATTGTGTCCCATTTTGAAATGTGGTTTTTAAGTGTTGTTATCAGAGGCTTGACGAACATTGCCGTCACACTTTTACTCGTGATACAGTGACATTATAGTACTGCTGCCGATTTAACAGTAGTGGAGTCATGTTGCAGCTAATTCCTCGAGGCAATATGAAAGGGTCGTCTCGGCTGTGGAAGGTCTACATCCGCGAAAAAACCAGAAATAGCAGTATCATGCGGTAGTGTTGTGTACGGTGAGTATAATGATTAGGGGAAACAATTACTGGCAACCCGGCATCTAAGGCGTATAAAAAGCGATGATTTGAGTTATTTTTTTAGTTAGGCTGTCTCAGACTTTGCACAGGAGGGAAATGAAACCCCTTCTCCCGCTTCTCCTTTTATTCTTCTTAATTATAAAATTTTGTGTCTGGAGTCCGCGCCATTGCGTTCGCGACACACGAGATGAGACTTAACAGGTAACCTGCTTCCGGTGGTCACTAACACTATAATACACATCTTATTAAAGTTTTATTGTTATTTCACAATATTTAATGAATTATTGTTATTTTTTTAATAATGTAAAATTTGCATATTTTGATGAATTTTTAGGACAATTTTCTTTTTAAATTATATAATATTATTTTCAAACTGGCACCTTTACAATGTTATATTATCTTAATAAATTGCAATAATTTGTCGCTCATTATAATTGCGTGCAGTCTTCGCGTATAATTGTGGTGACACGAATCCATTACATTTTCTCTACGTAGCATGGCTCGATACGCAAATACGTAGTCACGTCATTTTTTACATTTCTGTCTCGAGTAAACGACGATATTAAAAACGTAAAAAAAAGTAACCATGCTAACATTCCTTGTCACGACACATTTTAAAAGTAAGTAGTTTTATAATATTTTAAATTGTAGCTGGTATTAAAAGTGGTTCTTGGGTTTGAGTTAGTCCGTCCACTATGAAATTAGTTAGCATTATTATATACTAATATATATTTATAGTATCTTGAAGTAAACAAACCTGAAGCTGTTATTAAAAGTGGTTCTTGAGTTTGAGTTAGTCCGTCCACTATGAAATTAGTTAGCATTATTATATACTAATAAATATTTATAGTATCTTGAAGTAAACAATCCTGAAGCTGTTATAAAAGTGGTTCTTGAGTTTGAGTTAGTCCGTCCACTATGAAATTAGTTAGCATTATTATATACGAATATATATTTATAGTATCTTGAAGTAAACAAACCTGAAGCTGTTATTAAAAGTGGTTCTTGAGTTTGAGTTAGTCCCTCCACTATGAAATTAGTTAGCATTATTATATACTAATATATATTTATAGTATCTTGAAGTAAACAAACCTGAAGATGTTATTAAAAGTGGTTCTTGAGTTTGAGTTAGTCCGTCTTCTATGAAATTAGTTAGCATTATTATATACTAATAAATATTTATAGTATCTTGAAGTAAACAAACCTGAAGCTGTTATTAAAAGTGGTTCTTGAGTTTGAGTTAGTCCGTTCACTATGAAATTAGTTAGCATTATTATATACTAATATATATATTTATAGTATCTTGAAGTAAACAAACCTGGAAGCTGTTATTAAAAGTGGTTCTTGAGTTTGAGTTAGTCCCTCCACTATGAAATTAGTTAGCATTATTATATACTAATATATATTTATAGTATCTTGAAGTAAACAAACCTGAAGCTGTTATTAAAAGTAGTTCTTGAGTTTGAGTTAGTCCCTCCACTATGAAATTAGTTTGCATTATTATATACTTATATATATTTATAGTATCTTGAAGTAAACAAACCTGGAAGCTGTTATTAAAAGTGGTTCTTGGGTTTGAGTTAGTCCGTCCACTATGAAATTAGTTAGCATTATTATATACTAATATATATTTATAGTATCTTGAAGTAAACAAACCTGAAGCTGTTATTAAAAGTGGTTCTTGAGTTTGAGTTAGTCCGTCCACTATGAAATTAGTTAGCATTATTATATACTAATAAATATTTATAGTATCTTGAAGTAAACAATCCTGAAGCTGTTATAAAAGTGGTTCTTGAGTTTGAGTTAGTCCGTCCACTATGAAATTAGTTAGCATTATTATATACGAATATATATTTATAGTATCTTGAAGTAAACAAACCTGAAGCTGTTATTAAAAGTGGTTCTTGAGTTTGAGTTAGTCCCTCCACTATGAAATTAGTTAGCATTATTATATACTAATATATATTTATAGTATCTTGAAGTAAACAAACCTGAAGATGTTATTAAAAGTGGTTCTTGAGTTTGAGTTAGTCCGTCTTCTATGAAATTAGTTAGCATTATTATATACTAATAAATATTTATAGTATCTTGAAGTAAACAAACCTGAAGCTGTTATTAAAAGTGGTTCTTGAGTTTGAGTTAGTCCGTCCACTATGAAATTAGTTAGCATTATTATATACTAATATATATTTATAGTATCTTGAAGTAAACAAACCTGAAGCTGTTATTAAAAGTGGTTCTTGAGTTTGAGTTAGTCCCTCCACTATGAAATTAGTTAGCATTATTATATACTAATATATATTTATAGTATCTTGAAGTAAACAAACCTGAAGCTGTTATTAAAAGTAGTTCTTGAGTTTGAGTTAGTCCCTCCACTATGAAATTAGTTTGCATTATTATATACTTATATATATTTATAGTATCTTGAAGTAAACAAACCTGAAGCTGTTGTTAAAAGTGGTTCTTGAGTTTAAGTTAGTCCGTTCCTTCTCTTGGAGCTGCCACTGGTATGTTTGACCTTTCAGTAGTGGTGCTCTGGGCTGGTATCGGCGTGGAGGTGGCTCCTTCGGCCTGGACCCTCCCCTTGCGCTTCCTCTTGCCCCTCTTCTTTTTAGATTTTACACCTTCCCCCCGTTCTGTGGCGTTGTTAGCCGGGGGGATGAGCGTCGCACCAGTTGCTGCTGTTGATGATGTTGTTGCTACTGGTGCTGGTGCTGGTGCTTGTGGTTGAGGTGGTTGTGGTGCTGCTCTCGGCGCTGTTGAAGTTGAAGGTTGGGGGGGGGCTCTTGGCCTCTGTCCTGCTCTAGGGGACTGAGGCTGAGGCTGGGGGTCCGGCGCGGGGGGGCTGCCTGCCCACCTGCGTCCATCCGTCCTCTGTCACCGTGGGCGCTCTCCGCTGCGCCTGCGGGGGAGGGGATGGGGATGTTTATACCCTTCTTCCTGGCGATGCGCTGTATAACGGCGCACCGTCGGTCGTTTGCGGCGTGGGCCTTTGCGCAATTAGCGCACTTCGGCTGTCTGTCCTTCGGGTGGGGACAGGAGGACGCAGGGTGTTCTTCCGAGCATCGGACACACCTGAATGGTCTAAAGCAGGTGAACGACGAGTGGCCGAATCCCTGGCATCGGTGACACTGCGAGGGCCCTTGTCGTCCTTGCCAGGCAGAGATGGTAATGCCTGGCATGTAGAGGAGCTCGTCAACGCTGTAGAGGCGCTGAAGTTCTTGGTGGGGTAAGTGGGTCATCTTTGCGTGGAATACGCATCCCGGCTTACCCCTCCTCGGCGGAATCAGCCGCACGAAGGTCACTGGGAAGTCTAACTCCTTCAGCGCCTCTTCGATGGCTTCTGCAGGTGTGTCCATGGGCAGCCCCCGGATGCTCACCTTTGTTGGCAGTTCCTCAGCAGGAGTGTAGCAGAACCAAGTGATGGTGTTGTCCTCGCTGCTCTTTTCAATGAGGTATTTTTGCGTGACCCTATATTCCACCGCAGTCTGGGGGCGGAATCTTACGCCCTTCCCGAAGGGACGGGCGTTGGGTGCATGACCTAACCTCTTGGTCAGTTCTTTGAAGTGGCTGGTCCAATTTGGCAGGCATTCCACTATGATTGGGGTATATTTTTTGTCGTCCGCCGTACGCTCAACGGGGCGCTGCGGCGGATGAACGGAAGGGGGAGGGGGAGCGGCACGGCGTGGAGATGCCGGCTCGGATGCCATCTGGGCGTAGGATGTCGACGGCTGAGGGGAGGTGGGGCGGGGGGTGGGGGGAATTTGAGATGCGGGGGGAGCTGGTAATGCCATGCCACGGGGGGGGCGGGGTTCCTCCGACATCGACGGAAGGGTCGCGTAGGACGTGGTGTCCCAACCGCGTTCCCCTTCCGGCGACTCCTCCTCGAATTCCCGCATTTCTTCCTCTGACTCTCTCCGTCCTTGAGGTGGTGAAGGTGAAGTTGGAGGCTCAGTATGCCTCGTCACAGGTGGTGGTATGGGCGTGTTCACGTCATCCGTGCGTGGGCGCTTGTCCTCATGGACCAGGTCTTCTATTGAGGGCGTCCGTCTTCGCCCTTGGGTCCGGCGTGGTAATGGCGTCGGTTCCACGGAAAGTGAGGGCTCAACCTCACTAGCGTCGAGCGCGACGTCCGTCGCTGGTCTGCCCGGCTTGGTACGGACCAGGTACCCGGGTGGTAGGATCCGAGACGTTCCTGGGGCGAACAAGTTTCGCTCCACTAATGCCCTATCGACTACCGCCTTCGGGCGCCTATCTCTAACTGGACGGGGGGGGGGGAGGATCTTCCTCCGGCTTGGACATCTTCTTTCTTGAGGCGTTACGCTGCTCTCAAGAGCTGTGACTTGTTACAGTCCTGTTTTGTTTGTGCCTTTCGCGTTGCAGAGCGCTGGCACGGCGTCGCTGCGGGGAGCTCCCCCTCCTCGCGGGGGGGTACACACCACGTTGACTACGATACCAAGCGTTGCTGCAGATGTTGGTTGCGTTAGGCTGTTGTCACCGCCCTGATAAGGGCGTTGCACTAGGTGGTCCCTTTCTCAAAAGAAAGGGGACCTAGTGCAAGAAATGCTCGCGGTAAGCAGTTGGCACAAAAAGGGCGTACTGAGTACCTGGAGCTCAGGGCGATCTCGCGGTCCTCCGAGGTCCTCAACGAATGCAGGAGTTAATACCTCGACTGCAGACGGAGGTTCCGCTTTGGACGTTGGTTAATGTAGCTCTAGTGTTTTCCCCGAGGGTACTTGCAATCGAACTACACCGCACGAGAACGCTCTGTTTATTATATACTAATATATATTTATAGTATCTTGAAGTAAACAAACCTGAAGCTGTTATTAAAAGTGGTTCTTGAGTTTGAGTTAGTCCCTCCACTATGAAATTAGTTTGCATTATTATATACTTATATATATTTATGTCTCACTGTTTATGTTTTTATGTTCGTTATTATATCTAGTCTCTTGTTTATATTGTGTTTGGTGGAGACCAGCTTTGTCATTATTTTTTTAATGAATGCAATAATAATAAATAAACTTACAAATGCGATACTATTTCATAAAGTTTCTAATAAATAGTTGTATGAATGTTTATATTTTATACGATGCCATGCGTTCGCCAAACACAATTATTTTGATGTGAAGTTCTTGTAGCAAACTTTCGTCATTCAGTTTCTGTTGGCTGCTTTTTTATATTAAGTTGAGAGTAACAAACTCACACACAGTTCACCTAATGGTAACTGATTCTTGCTGCCCATGATATCCACATTAAGCCTCGACAAGAAATCATAAGGCTCGATGGGGCGAATGCCTTGAAAAAATAAAGATACTGGATTTCAAAAAGTTTATTGCTGGCGACTAACTAACACCTTCCTTTTTTTTCCTTCTTTCCTTCACAAATGCAATTAAAAAAATCATTGTTATCACCGGAAGTGTCGGAGATAAATAAAAAGCTTAATTTTAGTTTGCCTGATATGGTGGACAACAGGAATACTAAACGCGACTTTTCAACACCAAGAGTCGCTTCCTCCTTATGCCTACCCACAAGATTTAAAACTTACCGGTGAGTGTTTATGGTATTAAAGTTGACACAATCTCCTTACAGTAAGTTATTCCTACAGCCCAAGACATCCACATTCATCATCAATAAGGAACCACGATGCAGGTGCGTTGTTACCGATGATAAGGGTCGCCGAAACCCTTCGCACAGCAGACGAAACCCAGCGACGTTATGCTACTATCTTCCGCTGGTATTCAGCCGGCGTGGTCATTCCTCGGTCGAGAAGACTCATTCATACCGTAGCTAGGATGAACTGCAGTGACTGAACGTCAAACAACTCCTTCATCTCATTACATCATCAGTCACCGTCAAGATACTTTTTATTACGATATAAACCGTAACGTTTCACTAATGCAGACGGGATGGAGTTCGACTACATAGTAGTGGGGGCAGGAGCTGCGGGTTCGGCGGTGGCTGGCCGGCTGGCGATGGCGGGAGAAGATGTACTTCTGGTGGAAGCCGGAGGGAATCCGACCTTGCCAACCAGGGTATAAATCTTGACTATCCTAAAACTATTATATGAATTATATGGAAATATAAATATATCATTTATCAGCCTCGATTAGGCACAAAACCAATTCTGTTTTCAGAATTTAACCTTATCCACAAAATGGATAACGCATTCCAGATTTTCCTTTGGTTAAATTATACAAAAAATGAGATGAAATGATATGATTGTCTTACGCAGTCACCTCTATCCTAAGGATAAATCAATATCGTCAAAATCGCTGTAATCCTACGGATTCCAGCAAACGAATCGGTCATTATTACGTAAAGTTATTCGTCACAACATACGGAGAAGTGAAATCCCTGTAAACATAGAAAATGAATATAACTAGGCTGTCGTATTTAATTTTAATGAGACTTACACAGTTTTCTTGGTTAGTAAGTGATCGATAAACATTTGTTCGTTCTTCATAAGTTGCAGGGGTTGCAGCATGTGTTGTCAGTATGAGAGAATATATAATATACCTGTCACATTTTTTTTTACAACAGATACCGGGCGCTTCGAGGGTTTTAATTGGTAGCAACGTGGACTGGTACTCCAAGACCGTTTCCAATAACGTTTCGTGTCTCTCTTCGGTAGACCGGCAGTGCCGTTTCAGTCGCGGCAAGTGCCTCGGAGGCTCCACCAGCATAAACTACATGATGTACGTACGAGGAAATCGAAACGATTTCGATAGATTGAACATTACTGGCTGGAGCTGGGAGGATGTTAAGCCGTACTTCTTACGTTACGAAGGCTTAGAAGACTTGGATCGACTCCCTCCGACTTCTGTCCCATACCATAACACTACGGGACCGGTACGAGTTGGATTCTTTCCTGATCCCGAAAACGACTGGTACCCAAGGATCATTGAGGGTTATACAGACTTGAACTTCTCTTACAATGACGATGTTAATGCGTTAAGTCAAATCGGAGTAAGTAAAGTTGTTAGTTACGTGTCTGGAGGTGAACGAATGAGTTCCGCGAGAGCATATCTCAAAAGAGAAGATGTTAAATTAACCCTGAATCTTTCAAGGTATACACTTTGTACACGAGTTATTATAGATGACAATAATGTTGCGGAAGGCGTGATAGTGCGATATTTAAATAACACGTTACATTTGAAAGCGAGAAGAGAAGTTATTTTATCAGCCGGCGCCATCGGGACTCCGCAAATCTTATTGCTGTCAGGTATTGGACCAGCCGATCATTTGAATGAGTTCAACATACCGGTTCGTGCAAACCTAAGCGTTGGGGACCATATGAGCGACCACGTATTGCCGCTGGTCTTTGTTAAAGTCGACAAAGGCGTTGGCATTGGACAAACTCTTTATACCTACGCGGCCACAGCTGCCGGGATCGCCCAATGGTTTACGACACGCACTGGTTCTCTGGCGACCAATGGTCTCACAGACGTTTCGTGAAGAAACGTCTCGTGAACGACAGAAATGAATGTGAGCTGCCAACTTTACAGATGATTCACGCTTACATAGAGCGCACACTGCTTACTGTCGGAGGACCGTTTGTGACTCGCTCATTGCCATTTAATGACGAAGTGCTAAACCAGCTACGTGAAATAAATGAACACTTTGGCCTTATAGTTATATCGCCAATCGTCCTGCAGCCAGGTTCACGTGGAACCGTCCGTCTCGCAAGCGCTGACCCCTCGCCCCTCCGGCAATAACGCCAAATTACTTAAAAAGTTCCAGCGATGTGGATGAAATGGTGCGCGCATTGCGTATTATCGAGGATCTGGTAGAAACGCCGGTGTTCAAGGAGCAGAACGCATCCCTCGCTCGTCTGAACTTGGCCAACTGCAAAGGGTTGAATGGTGATGACAGACGACGATGCTATTCGAGGCACTTGACATATTCGGTGTTCCACGCGGTGGGCACAGCGGCGCTAGGCCGAGTGCTGGACGAGGAGCTGCGCGTGGTTGGCATCGGGCGACTGCGAGTGGCGGATGCGTCAGCGCTGCCACTGCTGCCACGCGGGAACACCTCGGCAGCGGTGATAGCGTTCGGCGAGCGGCTGGTTGAATTTTTATTAAAAGCCAAAAATAATTGATAGGCAATTTGAAACAAATAATACATATTATAATATAATATAATTCTGTTACTGCATTTTTTAAAGGAGGACGCAGTCTGTTCAATAAATAAGACCTGTACACGAACTTTTTACTCACCTTTTTGACCTTTTCGTGTGACGCAACATAAAGTACTTGAAAAACAATGTCACACTATCCAAACTATTGTGACTTTGTCATTAGAACGAATGTTCATGTTAATGACCGAACGGATGGTCATGTGAACTTTGTTGAGGAATGAATGAAGGAATGAATGTTGAATAATAAAGAGGAGGGAGGCTCCAGACGTATGTGTGCGCACAATGTTAATGTGTAGCACAGTAATACATTCACACTTTTATCTCATAATATATTATTGATCGATAAAAGAAAATATTTGTATTGAGTTAAAAATAGATATTTCATTTCAAAACACCTAAAGTCCTAACGCTCTATTGTAAAAAAGTTGGCACAATACAGTTTAAACAGCTCTATCTGGCCGGTAAGAATAAACAACAAAAAATGGAGTGGATGGGGGAGGTTGTTTGTTTTGTTTCTCCGGAAGGTTAATCTTGGCGGGCACTTCGTTGGCATGTTTAAGTGCTAAGAAAGTAGGCGGTAAGCGGCGGCGGGGGCGGCGGGCCACGTCGTCGTCATAGATTAGCGATAACTACGAGATTAAACATTTCTTCGTCTCGTCTTTTTGCGTAAATCGAGATGTTGGAATATAAACTTATTCAAGAGTGTTCCAAGATAACTTTATTATACTACTTAATACGATACAATATATATATATATATTTATTATTATAACTAACATGTTTTAGAAAAGATATTGGCCGCAGATGTATTTATTTCAATTTAAAAAAAACAATGGCTTAGATTCCTACCGACTGTATCAATCGACTTTACAAGACTGGATAAATACTGGCAAGGTAACCAGAAGAAATTGGTAAAGTATGGAATCAGGTGTAACGATGACTACACCAGAGCACGCACGCCAGCACAGCGTACTGCTGTGAGTGTAAGTGACAAACGGGCACTCAGTTAACATTATTAAAAATCATCCATATTGTTTTGAATATCTACATATTATTTAAAACTGTACATATTTAATTGTTATTGTTTAATTTCGACTTTATTTAATCAATCTTGTGTGCACGCGTAAAGGATTCATGTACAATGCCATTGTTGGTAATATTTTTAATTATTACCAACAATATAATTATAAAAATCAATAAAAATACAAACAAAAATATGTCAAACCTTCATGTAATATTATAATCGAGTCAATGTAAGAAATGTCAATCACATAATATATCTAATAACTTCCCACTGCTTCCCCCAAAACTAAGATTTAATAAGTTTCCATATCATTATTATTAAGATAAACTGGTTCTTTTATAAATAGGGAGTAAATTAATTGTTTTAAAATAGTCATAACACTAGATCATCGTTTCTCAACCTGGTGGGATCGCGTTTGTTATTCAAAGGGTTCATAACGTAACGTTTCATAATTCAATCTGTTAAATAAGACCTGCATACATAAGGTCATAAAACAGCGATATAAGCTTGCTACGATTAAATAGATTATATATATATGTTTGTATAATATAGGGAAAGGAGTGAGGACTTTTTCTGACCTGTTTGGCTTATTGGTGGGTTATGAAAACTAGTTGAGGAACAGTTGGTCTAGGAAATGATTCAGCTCGCGCGACCTGCCGGCGCTAGTTTTCGACTTTTAATATACGATTACTATTATTTATTACTTTACATATTGTTATCATTAAATGAATTAATTAAATTGACTAACACTAGTTTTGAAAACACGCACACACACTATCTAGGGGCAAAATAGTGAAATAAAACAGGCAAAATGATGTGTTCATTTATTGTGTCATAACATATAAAACATACATAAACAACAATGTCCATTAATACGCTCACAGCTTCCGTCCACGGGAAACGAAGATTACACGGTAGTAACAATTATAGACTAGAATTCCGACAACGATATACAAACATGTTTGGCGTACGCTGAGGACAGGAGGAGGATCACTGGTGCTTGTGGCTGAACGTCCAACAACATCGTGATATTACCGCGAGGGTCGGGGACAGGCCAGGCGCTGTGGACGGCTACCTTGCGCTTCTTCATCGCTGACCCTCGGAGGGTTTTGTTCGATCGGATTTAGAAACGTGCCTAGCGAACTGAACCAAGTTAAAATTATCGTCAGATATCGAACGAAAATGTGACGACAGCCCATACAGTAGGGAAGCGCGCACGCAATGAAAGAGAGGCGTAACCAAATACCGTACCCCTTTCTAATAGAGACCGACCTTGTTGTACCCTAATGAAAAAGAACCATATATACGGTACTAAGTTTGAAATAGATTTTCTGGTTTACACATTAGTAAATCTTTCTCTATTTTCTTCAATTCCCTGAACACTATACTTTTAATAATATATTATTAATAATTGGTAGAATACAATTACTACACATATTTGGTAGCAACCATCCCAATAACTGTCATAGTAACCCCCATAATAACCCCCCCCCCCAACCCCGGTGGTCGACACTTAACGTACTAACGTAGGCCTACGCTATCACTTAGGACCCTTATATGTTTACTTTCAATTCCTTTTGGTTTTCCTTACACTTAGATAAGCTATGTATGAAACTATATATTCCTAAGAGACTGTCCTGAAATATCACCGCGAAGATTGCCTTTGGTAAAATATTACAGGCCAATTTCAGAATTGTCAAGTATTTATTATTTGTATTGAGGTGACATGGGACAGTGATGTAAGTTTCATTTATAGTAAGTACAAGAGGTCAGCCCGACATTTGTCTATGGATAACATTTTTTATACATTCTGGAGCAGGCCGAAATAAATCCCGGAACTCAGCTCTATGATATTTTTGGTATTTTAGCTCTTGTTTAAAATCTGTTTAATTTTATCTTAACTTTAATTAATACTTTAACTTACAATAAAGGGGTTTTGGTTTGTAACGTTTCCGCCTAATACCCGACATCGAACATGTAAATGTCCGCCACGTATGTCTTAATAAATACGATAAAATACACAAAAATTAGTGTTTTGTAATACACTCCAAACAATATTACACTTTGTGCATAATATACAAAACCTAAATCAACTAGACATTCAATCTAAAGCACAACATTAAACATCAATTCGGCACAGATTAAAAAAAAGCCAAGCTTTATGCTCGCGAGCGTGTCTACACGAACTGTGCGACGACTGTGCTCTGTGACATTTGTGTCATAGACAACTCAATAATCATCTATCAGCTCAATATTCGGTTATCGGGAGCGATTTTTTTTTTGGGGAAAATCCTCTTCGTTTAATATTGACGGTGACAAACAATCACACGGCGGCGACAAATGGTGCTGCGGCCGACATCTGCATCCGACACCTCTCAAGACTAAGTAGGTATTTATCGTTATGTTTTTGGTTCCGAATTGGAGACGAAACACGGCAGCGTTATTTTCCACTGTCTCTCTACTACTATGAAACAAACATATATTAGGAATAGTTTTCTTTTGGACATCTGTCTGGAAGATGCGAGGGCGTTAAGCGGAGTGTCCCGAAAGCATGGTCCTATCCGGACTACCGCTAGTTTATAGATGCAGTGTGGCTAAACCAAGTAACAGCTTCACCAAATATCAGGGGACAAGGTAACATTGTTACTAATAACGAGGCACTCCATCGTATTCCTCAGGAGTGGCATCGCATCTGCATGATTTTGAACGAGGATGCATCCGGTTGTCACGGGCTACAGGAGTCACTCACCAATGGATGAACTATCATAAGTGTGGCAGCCCTTCCATGTCTCCAACGCCTCTAACATGCGACATATTACGCAAACATGTGAGGACTTATTGGAATGTTGGAGCAGTTAGGACGCACGGAAGCGCGCGGGGCCGCGGCCCCGTGTGCGGGCAGGTGTCATGCGTGGTTCACAGCAGCGTGCAGCGCCCGAAGAACCGACGTCGACGGCGCTGCTTCTCTTCTTGCTGAGGATGCTTGCGGATGATGCGCACCAACTGGAACGTAAGGCCTTTGTAACATTACCGGTGTGGAGGGCAACATGACGAACATAGGCCAGTCTCAGATTTATTTCGGTTCACGAAAAGCTATATATTCCAGAAATATTTTCATAAACAAAGCGAAATATAAAGGAAAGTAGGGAGGGGAAGGGTTAGAGGTTGTAATCCAAAAAAGGCGGAACAAGAACTAAAACATGAAGCGAAGAACAAAGCAAGGGGCGTGGCGATAATGGGAGTGGCGACACTCACGAGCGAGGGGCAAGTCGACGTCTCACCTCATGGAACGCCGCGTCGATGTTGAGCGGCGGTTCCTTGGCGCTGGTCTCGATGTAGGGGGCGGCCAGGGTGCGCGCCAGCTCGCGCCCCGCCTCCTCGCTGACCACGCGCGCGTGCACCAAGTCCACCTTGTTCGCAGCCACCAGCATCGGGTACGACTCCCTGCCATCAGGCGAGACCATTACCAATGTTACCAGTTTCTACTTAATTATATTTTTGGATTACGCGACACTTTCCGGTTTTTACCAGATGGGGCACGTCTAAGACTTTTCACTTAAAAATATTGTAAATTAATATTGTAATTTATTAACAGTGGAATTGAAATTCATAGTAACCTTATGCATTTTGAATCTGGGATCTATAATAGACATTCCGTTGTCTATGACATATCCAGGCAAACAAACAAACTAGCCATGGAACTGTGTGGTATACAATACATGTATTGTTATACAATCGACCTCATCTCTTAGATCTTTTAAATATTTACAATAAATCTAAAGTAATATAGATACCAATGAAGTACAAGACTGGTAATTAAAAAACTAAACATAAATTGTGATATAATAAATAAACCATCGTAAACATAAATTGTGATATAATATATAAACCATCGTAAACATAAGTTGTGATATAATATATAAACCATCGTAAACATAAATTGTGATATAATATATAAACCATCGTAAACATAAATTGTGATATAATATATAAACCATCGTAAACATAAATTGTGATATAATAAATAAACCATCGTAAACATAAATTGTGATATAATAAATAATCCTTACTAAAAATAAATTGTGATATAATGAATAAACCATCCTAAACATAAATTGTGATATAATGAATAAACCATCCTAAATACAGTACTAATAAGTAAATAATAACATAAGTACTTACAAGTTACTGTACTTATAAGGAGGCAGTCCAGTGTCTCCATTGCAGTCTTGAAAGGTTATATTGCATGTGCATCTTGAATCTTTCATGTATATAGATGTGTGGCCACAGGAATCACCTACCATTAGGTGAACTATGTGCTCGTTTGTCACCCTTAGTTCCACAAAAATATACGTAAACCAGACCTCCACCAACATATGTTATCAACCACCTACTATATGCATTATTGATGGGCTGACATGGTGATGCGGAGGTGGAATACCATCTCAAAATGGGAGCCCGTGGTGCTATGTTTTGTAGTGTAGGGCACTGAAGACACAATGGATAGCAACTCAATAATTAATAGTTATTATTAGTCAATGGTCACGAAAGATACAGCCACACTACAGTGCCTCTTTATGAGTTATATCTCTTCAAAAAGGTGGTTCTGTTACCGGTCCTTGACGCGAAGTATCTGCGTGTGGAAATGCCTTATGTTGTCGTAGCTCTGCATGTCGGTGACGGAGTACACGAGCAGGAAGCCGTCCCCCTTGCGCATGTATTGCTCGCGCATCGCACTGAACTCCTCCTGCCCCGCAGTGTCCAGCACTGCAACCACGACCGAGTATCTTACACTGCCTTACTCACACGAAAATACTCTTTGGTATTAAATGATAATTTTTACACTTTAAAGCAACGGAAACAACATTCACATTCATATAATGACTGCAAAATTAGTTTCTTTTAACTGAATTAATTCCAATACCTTCATTCACACATACATTCAGGTCAAGCTAATATAAAGCCTATTTAAAATGTAGACCAAAAAGAGCATTGCATAAAAACGAGCATCATGTAACTTGAAACAATAATTAAAATATTTATTTATCACAACATTCTGTTTAACCCTTTCAAGAAGATTTTTTTAAAGGAAATAAAAGAGGCAGGTGACTGTTCTAATACTTCAGGTGATGAATTTCATTATAAAAACAGTAAATTAGTAAAATATACTAAACCCACTCTTCACCAGTTTTGACAGTGGTAGAGCTACACTGCAGTTTGTTTCTAGCTGCAGAATATATGGGTCAGCTCAACCGACCACGCCCGCACAGAATACCAGCGTAAAATAGCAGCATAATGCTGCTGTGTTTTGTGTGTGAGTGTAGGGGTCCAGAGACCATTACTGGTGAAGAGGCATTCCACATCAGTCTTCAAGGGTGACAAGGCATCTGTATTATGATCCCTTGTCAATAAGGAATATAGATGCAGTGGCCCAAATCACTTGCCATCAGATGAAATGTGTGGTTGTTTGTTACTCTCAATTTAATTTAAAAAAAACCTGCATTAATTGCCTTCCCGCAAACTTGCGTAGGTCATCATTCCATCTAGTGGGAGGGGTGTCCTACACTGCGATAACCACTCCAGAACCTATCTTACCCATCTGTAATAGAGTTGTTGGACATCCTCATTCTACTCTGGATGTCTATCTGTTTGGTAACCTATCACAAATAGCCCACTCCATAGCTTACTGAGACAATCCACTCTGACAGTGCCCTAATTGAATCAGAACAAGGTGGCACCTGATTGTAACCAGAAGATGTTAAGTAAATAGGATATGGTAATATAAATAGTTGGCTTTCTAATCCCAGTTATTGTTTGTGTAATACGATCAGTGGAAAAGGTTAGATTGTCATTGTCATCAGAAGAAATTTACTTTAACAGTTGGAGAACCACGCCTAGTAGCTACCTACTTCTTAGCTGCTTGACAGAATGCTAGTGTTAAAGAATAACATAATGCTGCTGTGTTTCAAGTTCAAGTTTGCAAGGACCCAGGGATCCAATTATAAGTAATAAAGCATTCCATCATACTTAAGTTAACACAATGCCTTCATGTGCCAACAATGAATCTTATGTTTAAAAAATAATATTTTCCTGTAGGATATTCCACCAGATGTGGTCATGCAAAATATATACATAATTGTACCATCTAGTATACACCACTGGCCATCCACTTCTGTGTGTTGTATGTATGAGTCCTCGATGGTAGGATCATAGTCTGTCACAAACAGCTTTTGGAAGAACTGGATGGTGATCGCACTCTTCCCCACGCCGCCATCTCCTACCACCACCAACTTTACCTGAAATCATCAAACAACTGAAGTCATGCAACTGTAACTTATGTTCACATATATACTCTTCAAAATGAATCAATACATTTAAGAATAAAGAAAAGTTAACAAGGGTCACTACTTATTATGCAGATGCAGGATATGATGCAACGTAATAACACTTTATGAAATGCAAGCGTGCAAGTGGCAGTACAACATCCAAAACGTTTAAAGGTATAAACACACTTTCCTTTCTAAAAAAAATAAGTTAAAGAACCTCACCAAAGTTGCTTTAATATACACAATTGTTGAAATGTCAAATTGCACTATAATGTAACTGTTTATAAATAGTAAATTTCTAAACTTTACATGTGTGAAAAGGACACACTACCAGAAAATGAGTCTCTTGGACCATTTTTTAAGATTACCTATTGGTTATAGTTTTGTTATATGGTGTATATTTTGTTAGTAGTGGTAGTAACATATTATTTATAAAATTTAGATACAATTCCTATTTTTTTGTTTATGTTGCCAGAATCTTAAGAAAGTCATAAAAAATAAAAAAATCATTATTATTTAACTCATAAATGCATCACAATTTTGAAATAATTGGCCTATTTCTGGCCTTTTTAAATTTAAACATTCAATAATTTTTAGATTTTAAAAAAATTAAAAAAACATGCATAGTCATAAAATTATTTAATTGTCATTGGTTCTCAATATAACTGCAAATTTATTCAGACATTCAGAAGTTGGTGAAAATTGAACTAAAAAACTCGGTACATTAATTCCTTCCACACATACCTTCATTCAGGTCAAGCTAATACAAGGAGTTACATATAAGCAAGCATCTGCTTCAAACAAAAATGAAAATGTTTTATTTTTCACAACATTCTGTTGTTTAAGGCATTTAAAACAACAATAAAAAGCAACCAAAACAGCAAAGCCACATACACTATCGCAGTCTTTGAAAATAGACATGGCCAGCTCAAACATTACAATAACAGCTGTCAGTACTGAAAGAGAAATCATTAATTTATATACATAATATTGACTTAATAAAACAAAAAATCAAAGTTTGATTTCTTCTGTACATACAGAATGATGTATTGTACATCCTTCACTAGGATACCTAATTAAAGCAGCACAAGTAACAGTTATAAATGCAAGATAATAAAGTTTATAAATAAAACACATTGTTCATCATGAAATCTATGGAAAGGTTAGAAATTGCCATTATGGCAAAATAAACTTCACCATGTTAATGTAAGATGATATACCACACATGGAGTAGTTGTCAACTGTTACATTTACCACACTGCTAAACTATTATATCCAATACTTTTATCCTTTGAGAATAGTACTGTTCATTATGACGGAATATTTTCATTAAAGCTAAAATATAATATAAAAATAAGTTGAAATAAATAAATATATATTACAATAGCAACTGAGATTTTCCATTTTTTTTTAAAGTATATCTAGCAGTCATTAAAAGTTTAGGGCAAAATGTTTAAGATTATTTGAAATGGGACATTTTATTCTACCGGAATCTAAATATTTATATTTTTGTTCCATTTAATTAAAATCTTGTTGGATGGTGGGAGGAAGTTTAAAACAAAAAAGGTTATAGATAAAAAAAGTTTATAGATAATAGAAAATTAAGAAAAACAAATGGAACTTAGTTGCCATTCCCATTTTCATGAAAATTGTTTTTAAGAAATCATCTAAAAGAAATATTTTAACTTTTGAATCATATAATAAAATATATTATATAATAACAGATTGTTATGCATTAAGAAAAATATTTATTGACATTAAAGACAACATAAACAAAACTGTGACAAAAGTAAGATATACTATTATAACGAAATATGTCTAGACAAATTCATCACAACATATCTAGCAATCTTATCAACTTCCTGCTCACTAAAGCATTCTATCTGTCATGTACAAGATTTATTTATATAAAGAGAGTAAAGTCCAAATAAAGAAATTCAATTTATATAAACATATATGTTTTAAATAACAAATTTTAAAGTAAAGTTTTTAAATATTTATTTTTAGATTTTATTTTATTTTACAATTTTCATAACTAACTTTATATACGATAAATGGACAACCTAGAATAGAAGCTACAACATAGAAGAAAAACTTATTTAAATTCCAAACCTATACCAATGATTTAATAAAAATAAAATGTCAACAAATCTATTTACAAACACTGAAATAGTAAGTTACATGTAAGACCTCTTTAAATATCGATAACAAACATTTTCTGGTAATCTTAATATGATTTACGAAAAACATCAAATCGAAAACATTGTAAACAACTTACAGTAGGAAGATTTTCACTAGGAGGACCAGGACGCGTCATTTTGCCTTCGCGGTGTAGCACAAATCACACCTCAGCCTCGAGCACTACGCTCGTGGGATATTATCTGTAACAATTATTGCAACCGAACCGTGATGCTTGTATATCTATAAGCAGGTAAGCACAGTTCTATATCGTCCGTTCTACGCCCCAGTTGTATTCAACAAATAACTGTACCTCGACATTACTTCCAGTGTATTGTGCATAGTGCGCGGCCTACCAGGAGCGAGCGTTCTGAACAGATTATTTGCGTTAACAATACAAATTGAATAGCAAACATGGAAATAGTATTATTTAATATTTCTATTACATTTAAAATAGTCTTCTATAGAAGATAATTGACCGCAGTCCCACAGAATATGTCATGACAATATAACAGTGACAGTTCTAACTACTAACGTAGCGGTTATTTAAACTCTTTGGTGCTAGCCTTTTTAGATAACTTAGAAAATGTCTAAATTTTTGTGGAACAATTTTTTTTATTTGTGTGAATAACAATATAGAAAGGTAAGAATATTAATATTAATATTTTTGTGAACATTATAAGGAAAAGGAGCGATATTGCAACAAATAAAAAGTTAACAAGATTGTTCTATATCATTGATGTACAACTACTACGCTCTGTACTTTTGATTTTTGTTATGAAATATACGCGTTTGTTATGAAATATATATAAACTAAAAAAATAGCAAAGGTTCCAGTCATCATGTTGTAATACTAACAAATTTAAATGTTTTTATATAAATCAGTGCGTCTTGCAAACCTTGTGTAAAATAGTGATTTAGAATATAAAGAAAATTATGCTGAATAAATCAAAAAACTAATTATTTTTATTATTATTACTGTAAGACCGCTGTAACCGGATGCCCGGCCGTCTTTTTAACGATTCTTTATTATAATTTAATAAATTTTTTAATGATACTTATTGTTGAACGTAAATTGAAACTTGGTTGTAGCAATTTTTTGGCAACACTCATCTCAGACTTTTTAATACCTTTTAATAGTTCAAATATATTCTGAAATAAGATCAGATGGTCTTTTACCAGTAATAGGATATCCAGTTTCTTTCACAATAATTAATCGTCAATTCTATCTTAGAGTATAAGTTAAATAAATTTTAATGTAATATGTGCGTCAAATGCAACCCACCTGCTTGTATAAAAGCGATGGGTTGTAGATGTCACAAATATATTAATAGGGCTACCATGTACCAAAAACTATGTTTTGCCACTTGTCGCTACAGACTCTACCTGCAACGTGAACGTGACGGCTCGGCCGAGGCTTTGCTTATTGTAGTGTTCTTCAATCGTGAAATTTTTTTCATCGTTGAAGAGGAGGAGGAGCGACTGAAGGCGTTTTGATCGATCCACTCTCTTTAATTGTAAAGATTGATTTAGGGTCAAACATAAGCACCGAGCTTCAGGTTTTGTTTTATAATACGCGACAGAGTCCTAGCGGGAATCTTCATTTCTCGCGATAAGAATTTTTGGTTTCTAATGGGGTTTCGACGAATTCTGGCTTTAACAGCATTAACTGCAAGGCGATCACTGCAATCCTATTCTCTTTAACACCCCATTCCATATTGTAATTTTATAATGAACGTGAATAATATACGTGTTCCAAATTCAAAATAATTAAAGAGTTGAAAAAAATAAGTTTTTATGTAACAGTATTTATGGCCAGACTAGTTATAAGTCAATTAAGTTGATTTTGTATATTGTATTGAGGGTGACAAATGAGCAGACAGTTCATCCTCGGTAACGAATAATAATAATAATAATACAAATGCCTTGTCTACACTCATCAATCGAAATACAGAATATACCGTTATGCTCATATTATTTACGCCAGTATTCTGTGAGGGTGCGGTCCTTCTTCAGTCGTGCTGACCCATTCACTCCGCAGATAGAAACAAACTGCAGCTTATAGCAGCGGTGTGCACGGACCACTTTCCGCTCCCTCACACCGCAGCCGAAAGCTAAAAATTTAATTATGCAATGATCTTTTAAAAAACGAATGTTCCAATTTCAATTATTACATTACATTACATTACATTCCACAGAAAACCGTTGACGGTCGTCAAAGGATTGTATCGAGTTTTCTTCGTGGAGGTTATGAAGCCATAATGAGTTTCGAGGAGCTTCACGAGTGTGAGGGTGAGTTTTTATAATAATAAATAATAAATTTATTTGATAAGTACGATTTACAGGTTATTTAAGGTTTTTATAACTAAGTAGGTATAGTAAAAGGTGTGCTCACAATTACTGATAAATAAATTGAAAGACAGTGTGCTGCCATCTACACTAGGCATACCTGAACTGTAGATGACGGCGCCCCTCACGGACACTGCGGGGTATACCACAACAACAAGTTAGGAGTTTCAATTATACACATTATTATAAAAAGTCTAAGATCTTTATGTTGGGTACTGTATGGAAGAATGAGTAAAAATGAGCTTATTAAAATGATAATTTATTATTAGTTTAATTAAAATGAGTAATGTAATACGATTCAGTTTCTTTAGACTCAGTGTTTAATAACCATGTTTTTTAATTTATTTTGGCATTGTTTTTACTCAGTGTAGATATTTCTAGATTTCTATTAGCCCTATTATACAGCAAAGGTTCCAAATAGCACCGTTGTTGTTTAGTGTCCGTCCATAGAGTGTGTAGCACTCGGTCCACCCTGCGCTTGCTTGTCTGTAGCTTGTCATATACAAACGCTCCATGTTGGTGGACAAGCAAACACAGAATATATAGTTGCCTTACATTTACAAGTTTTGATTCAGAGTAGAGTAAGTTAGTTGGATGTCGAATTTTTTATAAATAAATAACTTTTAGGATAGATCTGTATGTTAATGAGGTGTGTTTTTATTCAGAGTAGAGTAAGTTAGTTGGATGTCGAATTTTTTATAAATAAATAACTTTTAGGATAGATCTGTATGTTAATGAGGTGTGTTTTTATTCAGAGTAGAGTAAGTTAGTTGGATGTCGAATTTTTTATAAATAAATAACTTTTAGGATAGATCTGTATGTTAATGAGGTGTGTTTTTATTCAGAGTAGAGTAAGTTAGTTGGATGTCGAATTTTTTATAAATAAATAACTTTTAGGATAGATCTGTATGTTAATGAGGTGTGCTTGCGGCTTTTTATAGTTTCAGTTTATTGTAAAATCTTGAATTTATAATATTTATTTATTTATTTAAGCTTCATATATAGTATGTATAAAGGTGGACTTAATGCCTTAGGCATTCTCTACCAGTCAAACTTAGGGCAATGCAGAGATGAAATGAGGTAGGTGTATGCTTAAAGAACTATACTATTATATAATATAAACAAACAGTATATGCGTAATTATAAACTATAACTAGAAATATATAACAAATAAAATATACATACATTTATATTTATGTATATATAAATACATAATCACTTAATGTTAAGATGATTCTGCCAATCTGTTGAGAAATTGCTCCCGAACCTTTACCTTAAACTGGTTACGATTTGTAGCCGCCCCGACTTGATACTTTCAAAGGTTATAGATGAATCGAATGCAGCTATTCAGAAGACGATCAAGTTTGTTAAGGAGATCTGCATTTAGCTCGTAATAGCACACATCGCCAGTCAATGAGGGGAAAAATTAAGGTCTGCATAATCGTTATTTAGGTCTTGGACGGGAGAAAGTTTCGCAAAGGGTGTAGAGCACGCAGGGTCCTGGTAACTTTTTGGTTAACATGAGTCACTTGTGCTCGCCAATTCAGCGTTGTGACAACGTCAATACCGAGGTCTTTAGCAGTAGATTAGGTGGCTTTAGGTAGACATACCGCGATCACTTTTTGTGGACACAAGCCTCGAGTACCTTGGATAGGGAAGAATGGATAGTTTGCATTTAATATTGCCTGTATACCATTTACGTGGGATAGTTCACCTAATAGTTAGATCGCCAGGGCGCAAAATACCAAAAGGTGCAATTACTCGTACTTTAGAATATTTAGTTTAAGTAATAAACGCAATGTGACATTAATTTTTTTTATATTTTTTATAATAAATTATAAATAGTTTGACCGCATCAGCACGCCGTGCTCCCGGTAGAGGACGATGTAATAGCATAAACCTTACATAATTTTATCTCACGTACAGTTCAGTGAACAAGATCAAACACATTACATTTCAATGCACTAATGTTAGGCCGCCCGCGTGGCGCAGTGGATAAAGTGCCTCGCCGCCGCCGGCGTATTGGATTCCTAGACCTAAAAAACAATATTTATCTAGCACATCTGTTGGTCATCGAGTGTTGATGTGTTACAACACAATCCTGTGTCCTCGACGCTGTATCTGAACCTTCTTCCGATCTTTTTGTACATGCATTGCATCGAGGTACGGAGCGGGACTTCGAGCGAGTGTTTCTGTGTTTGTACGAGTGTCTTGCACAGTTGATGTTATTTAAAATATTAAGGGTGACCAAGGAGCTCCAAGGCCTTTACACGAAGACACCCATG
The DNA here is from genome assembly GCA_029286865.1 of Teinopalpus imperialis. Lineage (NCBI taxonomy): Eukaryota > Metazoa > Arthropoda > Insecta > Lepidoptera > Papilionidae > Teinopalpus > Teinopalpus imperialis. The sequence continues at coordinate 18,355,751 of JAGSMU010000022.1, read as the reverse complement.
CGGCGTCACCTCTATTCATTAAGTTAATGCCTCGTCACCAGTAACAAGAGTCCCCGCATCCCTACGTCCACCGGAACTAAACACAGGATTTTTATGCTGTTATTTACACCAGTATTAGGGCGAGGTCCTTCCCAGTTCGAGGCGATCTGTTCATGCTGCTTGAAAACACTGCAGCGTGGCTCTACGACTGTTTACTATTGAAAATATATAAATAAATAAAATATTTTCAAAGTATCATCTATAAAAAGCAACACGCAATAATGAATCCAACGTTTCTATATACGTAAACTAAAAGATAATGCGTCCGTCTCAGCGGACACGTTCGGGATAATCTAGATAATCAGATCCTTGTCTCTTTCGACCCCTTTATCGACACAATTGATTGAAGTCCTTCGTAAGCACTCTGCAAAGTATTAAGTGCATTAGGATTTTTTTTTAATTAAAAAAAGGGCTTTTTTCTCCAAATATTTTTATTTAATTAATGTCGAGTTATCTAAATTAAACATCATACTGTAATCGTGTCCGTAATTGGACATTCGTCAAAATTAGGACGAAACTTAGGCCATAGTTTGAAATCCACAACAAGACTATTGTCCTGCACCATCTCCTAGCACAAGCATTGAAGCTTCGTTGGTGTTAAACGATATGTTAGTTAGATAATGTCTGTTAACATTATCTAACTAACTGCTATTGCACTGGCAAAAAATTTATGAAAAAAACTGGACAAGAGACGTTTAGGTGACAGACTTCATTAGAGTCCTTCCGACCTAAATATGAAGTTGTAAAATATATACTCTCATAATATCTTAATAGAAACTATTTCTCTTTTTTCGCCAGATATGAGCACGGCATTGTCTACTGTATCCACAAGTTGTTAATGAGTTTTCTTCATGAGGTGCCTCCTACCGGAGGTCGAACAAGGATTTTGTGCTCAGGTTAAACCATGTCCGGAGATTCTAAAGCCAGGAAGTATGCCTCCTGCCAGGGTCTTTTTCCCTGGATCTTTCCTTGCATAATTAGTTGGAGCAGTTCGTATTTGTCATTAGGCATTATATGACCAAAGTACTGCTTGCGTTTTTTAATAGTACTCAAGCCCTCAGCTTTCTCATTCATCATCTGCTTTCTTTCATATGATATCCTATCCGTCCACGATATTATCAAAATTCTTCTGTATAGCAACATCTCGAAGGCTTGTTAGCGGTTGCTCATATTCCGGGTCCGTGGCTCTACGCAATACAGAAGAATAGGAAACACGTAGCAACGCGCCAAGCGCGCCCTGCTAGATGTTTTCAAAGATCGATTGCAAAGAAGATGACTCGGCTTTAGAAATGCGTTGCGCGCTTGCTCTATCCGGCATTTGATCTCTACGCTATGATGTTAATAGGATATAGTAAAACGGTTGTCAACCGTACTCTAAGCTCCGGTGTTGATCTCCATTATATATAGTTGTTATTTACAATCTTCATTGGAATTAAAAGAAAATGAGCTCATTGTCTATCTGGACTTGGATGGATTAGAATGAAACGTACAAATATTTATAAAAATGTTATGTACCACAAAAAGTACAAAAAATATCTGTTTTAAAAATCTTTATGAAACTCTTAATTTAATATCTAAGATCTTATATACTTTATTACTTCTAATAAAAAGTTTGCAACCTTTGCGGATATAGAGGCACAGATTAAATCAATAACTGTTTCCTACTTCCAAATAATGTATTTTATGTGAAGTATGACCTGAAAAAATAATACTAACGGGATAAGGTTTTAAGAATCACGATCGAGGCGAGCCAGCTGCTAGCATTTAGCAGTTTAGTATTCTAACTGGAAACCTATGCGGTATAAAAAAAGGTAAACGCACTATCGTATAAGACAGCCGGCCGCGCCCAAAGTCCGCATTGACCTAAATTCTTTGCCCCTTTCTTTCACATTAAAAACGATAGTTATGTCTCTGCAATAGAGTATCTTGTAATCGGCGTATTTATAATCCAATCCAATAAAATTTTGTATTTTTTAGTTCCTTAGGGGTAGATGGTAGAGTAAAATTAGTTACAGTACGGATGTATTGGTTTGAACAAGATACGGAACGAGGACCTCATAGAAAATACTTGGAGTCGCCGTGCTTCGTCTCGTCAGGGAAGAATTCTTTCAATTGAGTTTCAATAACGAAAACGTCCGGACATTCCAATTATTTGTAGGCAGGCCAAGTTAAGCCTCGGTAGGGTAACAATGCATCAACCACCAGATTGTGTACCGTCTCTTCCTTTTCCTTTTTTATATAATAATAAAAATAAATCAATTTATTGCCACACAGAAAAAAAAAAAAAACCATATATTGATAAGTTTAACAAAAGGAGATGACTGCTTTTTCTGACACGGGATTGTAATACCACGTAGCACTGGTTTTCAATCACTCGCATCTTCCATGTATGTGGCGAAATAGCTTGGGAAAAAATTTAATGGAAATGTCGGACTCGCCCTAACTAAAACCCCACGATATTCAACCTTCGCCGCAAACGACAGGCCCACGAGAACGCAATCGCACACATTCACGGCCCCACCGACCCCATCCCAAGCCGTACATGCGCCGCAGAATTCCCTCAACCCCGGGTGAACTGCCTGATCTCAATTATAATATCTTAGTATCTTAACCACAATAAAAGTCTTTGTTACCAACTTTTATATTTCCTAACCTGCGTGTCATCTGAACAAATCATTCGGCTCTCACAAACACGTGTACTGCTTAGTACATATTTACGACGCCCTTCGGGGACGGGGAGGGTACCAGGTGCTGATTTATTGTCTTCACGCTACTCACTGATTCGTTTAGCACCCCAAACATGAAATTATTCCGACACACACGCACTACACAAAATTGAACGCAATTTCTTTCTTCCACAGACTTTAAAATATTATCTTGGTACATGTAAGAACTTCATAAAATACGGTATTAATAAAATACATAGAAAATAAACTTGCATTTTAATAAAATTTCTAATATTTTAAAATAAATTGAGATATGTTTGTTAGTTTCATTAAAACATCTATTTTTTTGTGACAATTTGATTTTTAATTAAGGTACTTAATGGATTATATCCAAGTTACTACAGACGTTATCGCAATGGTTAAAATTATAGCTGCATTGTTACCGTTACCATGGCAACACACCAAGCAAAATGGCGAAGCATTGCGGGCTTCCCGCGCTTTCACCGCTTTCCCGCCTTATCGATCTAACGCGTTCTGAAATGTTTGCAACCTTGAAGGCTATCCTTTTCGTATTTAGACAAACGTATTTGAATTACAATGTTACATATATTTTTATAGATCCTTACTCAAAATACATTTAGTTGCTATTTTATATCAAACTGACTACAATGTATTCATTTCAAACATTAAATTATGTTAGTATTTGAATTCGTCCATTGTTTGACAAATATAATAACGATGTTATAACTTTGCTTGTTACTCTTGTATTGTTTAAATAGTACAATTACACGAATGGTATAAAAAGTTCCCACAAACAGAAACAACAACGTTAAATGTAACAATTAAACTATATATCGCAACAACAATAAAAAAACTTTTTATTGCACTGTAACACAAACATTTAAATCCAAAAACACCAAACTTTTATGGGAAAATATAAGATTCATATATTTATAATGCTTATGTAAATATTTTCATGTCCATTTAATTATAACTAAGCATTTAATGGTTTCGTTGAAAATAATAACACAAATTCTTAATAAACAAAGAATATACATATAATGTTATATGTATATTCTATATAATATATGTATATTATATATAATATTATATGTAAATAGCAATAAATATACGCTTGAAATTGCATATTGCCAAAATCGGAGCGTTTCGGAACGGACCTCAGACCCCACTAACCCCCAGTACGTCGCGCAACTCCGTCACGACAGACGTGTTTCATTACGCCAAAATTACACTCCAGGTTCAATGCACTTGGATAAATAATACTATGTTTTATTGACACGAATAAATTTCCAGTAAAGTTAACGATATGCTTTACTATGTTTGTTCAACGATGGACCGTATAATTACGTATGAAATGTGGTGTTGATATTACGAAGATGCTGAGTGGCCGGTAAGTTGTCTTTATTTAGTAATCATAGCACTTGTGTAGGAGTGGGCTGGGAAGCTGTGCTGCAATCATTGAGAAGAAGGGTGCGGGCGTCCAAGAGCGTTAGTGCTACTTATATTCCGGACTGTTGTTGTCAAGTTATTCTTTAGCCTACTTCTCTTTTAATCAAATACAATATATATATGTATATATATTTATATATATTTGCTAATATAATTTATATAACGTTCTATTATATTTTTCTATTTTAATGCAGTCACGAGTAGCGTTACGTAAGTGAAGCTCGCTCGCTTGGAGTTAAACAAAACATCTGTTTAATTTTCAAGACGAGTTTATGCGTAGCAGATTCGAAATAAGATAATCCGATCGCCACCGGATGCTTGCGGCAAGCTCAGGATCTGCTGTTATTAGCTTTAAACTAACGCCGTCGTCCTTTGTGTTTGAATTAACATTATTTCTGTCTATGAAGAACGATAACAAAACAGATCTTTACCCGATTTTAGTATGAAATATTGTCACAATAAACTTTTTTTTTATTGTATTGTTGATAACAAAAGAACACACAGATCACCTGACGGTGCATTTGAATGGTGGAGTGATTCGTGCGGCCCGTGACACTCAAGTTCAGCCTCGATAAGTAATCATAATGCAAATGCGTCCAAAGCAATAATAAGTGTCTCCGGACTATTACGCACACCGAACGGCACAGCATTATCTTACTATCTTATGCTGGCAATGCTGGTGTTCCGCGAGGACATGGTCCTTGGCGGTCGGACCGACCCAATTATACCGAAGCTAGCAACAAACTGAGTCGTGGTTCTATCACTGCCAAACTTTGGACAAAAGCTGACCACATTATGATATCTACCGCAACTGTATGCGCTACTAGTATAAGTAATTCGAGTCCTCTCCGTGAGCATGAGAGTCTTATAGCATATATCGAAATGACGGAAAAGTTAAAAATAAATGCAATAAAATCCATATAAATTAATTTCATTCAATGTTTATATATTATGTAAGTCGTTTTCCTGTAGTCCGGAAGAGGGTATTTCTTTGATACCACTATCTAATGAATTCAGTGCCATAACGCAAAATATACGCAGTATTAATGCCAATATGGCAAGTTTTTTAACACTTAAACAAGATAAAAGTAGAATGTGACTTAATTGTGCTATCAGAGTGCTGGCTTTCGTGTAGCCCAGATATACCGCTATTTACAGGTTACAATTATTATAAATCCGCTGTAACCTACAATCAAAATGACGGTATCGTAGTGCATGTTAACAGTTCCGTAATGAATGTCAGTCTCTGTTGTAGACCCACCGGTGTCTCAATGTAATGAATATCACAGTTGTAGACCCACCGGTGTCTCAATGTAATGAATATCACAGTTGTAGACCCACCGGTGTCTCAATGTAATGAATATCACAGTTGTAGACCCACCGGTGTCTCAATGTAATGAATATCACAGTTGTAGACCAACCGGTGTCTCAATGTATTTGCCTGCTTATCAAAATTTGCTCTGAATTTGCGATGGTAGCTTTTGTGACATTAATTTTTAGTTAGCTTGTTGACATTAACATAGATTTCGGTCAATAAAATTCTCACTCGTTGGACTTCATTGACATAATCAGTCAACATGGTCTTTATCCTGGACATAATCACTTAACGCATGGAACAACGTGTCTGGATCGTGTTATCTTACGGACAAAATAATAACTGATCATTTCGATGTTATGCTCTCTCTTATGTCTAAATATGTGTTTCATAATAGGATTGTGAATAAAATTGATGATGAAAACCTGACACGAGTGATTAGCGTAATTGATTTTAGCCTCGGATTTACAACCAAGGACCCTAGTAAAGCAACTGAGTATTTGCTGCTGTATTATCTTATACTAGAAGTATTCGCATCTCACATAGAATTAGAGCAATTAGACCCTGGATCTCACCTAGTTTAATTAAATACATGTGATGTCCCTAACAAACTGCACAACAAATGTAGAAAATCACCGAAGGATGAAACTCTTAAAATATTATATATAAGGTACCGTAATTATCGTAACTCGTTGCTTAAGAATACCAAAGAACATTTGAAAAAGAAATTCATCCTATACTCAAGACGGATGACCGAAGCCAAATGAATAATTATCGACCTATTTCTATTCTTCCCGCTATGACAAAGGTCCTAGAACGCTTATCGAATAAAAGGCTTGTGGCATATCTGGAATCCAAGGGTCTAATCTCGGATAACCAATTTGGTTTTCGAAAGAAAAAGTCAACAGCAGATACCGCAGATGGCCTTGTGGACTATGTCGTCAGAAGCCTAGATAAGGATATTTTTAGATTTGGCAAAAGCATTTGACACAGTATCGATTCCCCTTCTTCTTGACAAAATTGAACTGCTGAGTATCCGAGGCACACAGTTATCTATTTTCCAAAGTTATCTCACGGGTAGATCACTTACGGAGTTTCCCAGGGTAGTACCCTTGGTAGCGGTACTTTTTTGGTATACATAAATGATCTGTGTAAGCAAATTTAATTAATGGCAATATATTTTCATATGACGACGATACTGCACTTATCTTTACCGGTAAAACATGGCCAGAGGTCTAAAATGATGAGGATGGTTCTGACACTGTTAATGAATGGCTTCAGAACAACTTGCTTACTTTTAATAAGATTTTCTATTTGAAATATTACGGTGCCCGATGTAGCATTATGGCTAATTTCCCAAAAACGGATATTAAAGTATTGGAAGCGGTTATGACTCTTGAAAATTGTGACACCATAAAATATCTTGGAAAATACAAAAATCCGCATTGTCTTAAATTTTATTTTTTTATTATATAGTATATTTCTTTATTTTACTTTAGTACCATTTTATTTATTTTTTTATTTATTTAGGCTTGCCAACATAATATGTTACATAGAGAGGTTGCATCTTAATTAAGAAAATAAACACATTTCATTTACAGACAAACACAACATTCATTGAAACAAAAGATAGCATAAAAACAAAAACAAAACTGTGTGAAAAACATCAAACTAGTAGTTGTACTACGGAATTAGAAGGCATGTTTTATTCTATGAATATGACACTGGTACATTGGGCTCCAAGCTGGGGAGGCTTACTCGAGCACGCTCCCAACATATGCGTTGTAGAGAGAGAGAGAGTTTTAGTGGTAAAACGCTTTGGAAGTCCCTGCAACACGTTTTAATAAATACTAGAGTTCTGTTTGCTTTACCAACAATGTTATCGACATGGTGTATAGATGAAAGCTTGAAATCTAAACGATTGCCACGATTTTCACGGAATAGACTGTGTAACATGTTGTTGGTATCTCAAAACAATGTTCAAGTGCGACCTGAAAACCGGAGTTACGAGAGATTCGAAGAGTTTAGCAAATGTACTGAGTAATGACACGGGAAGACAGTATTTTATATTCTTTCGGTCACCTTTTTTGAATATAGGTAACACATTAACCATTTTTCAATGTTCGGGAAAGGTGCCAGTGGCTAAGGAGGCATTAAACAACTTTTTTAAAGGGAGGGCAAGGTGTTGAGCATATCTTACAATGAAAAAAGACGGTATACCGTCAGGTCCACAAGCTTTATTAATGTTAAGTTTTTTAATAGCTATTAAGATGTCTGATTCATTTAATTCCAAATTAGTTAGTATGTTTTGGGGAAATTCACATTCGCTCGCAATTAGGCACGCGTTCCTCTAAAGTTCTGATAATAAATATACTGTAAGAAAATCGTGCGAAGAACTATTACTAACACATTGTTGTCGCGCATTTTTGAAGTTTGATGTCATCAAAACTTCTAATAATTTTTACTTAGAGGAAATTCAACGAATCCAAATTACAAATTTGTTTTGCAGATGCCCCTTCGTGTTTGCGGCTTTTCCTCTCACGCACCCAGACGAATTTGTATATACCTTTTCTCAAGCGACTTTCCGCGTTTCTGCGTGAATGATTGTATTTGCTGGTGATAAATGCTCCGAAATGAAAACACGGCTAACTATGCCGCCGTAATCTAGATGCTTAGAATTTAATTTACTGTAATTGTTAGCTTTGTTAAATTAAATAACTGATGCCAACAAGTCGTCTCCGGCTTTAATGCTTAGCTTGACTACAACTCTTTAACGGTTGATGACACGATGTTGTGAACAACATTTAACTACATATTATGTTACAAAAATAAAACAAATATCTACGTGTATTTAAAATTTTATCAGTAACATTAAAAACTATATCTTAAATATTAACAAAAGTCAATTGATTCTTGGGTCCGAAGTGCGACAATGCAGTGGACTCGGCGCGAACTGTCTTGCAGTGGGAACGCAGTATCCGCCGTGCTATGTCTATGGTGATTGATACGTTTAATTGCAGATACAGGTACTAGGTGCAAACCTAGTACAAGCTGCCAGCTCCCACAAACACTTGTGTCAATTTAATTTTTTCCATAACATTACTTGTGATTTAGTTAATGTTTGTGGGGAGACATCAAGAATTATTATATTATAATGTTGCCAGTATTCGCGTAAATATTAGCTCTTTACCTATGAAGATGCCGTTCTTCAGTATTGGCCATTTCAAACCTAAAAAAGTTTTGATTGGCTGTGAATTCTAAATTCAAATTAATTTTCTTTTAAAAACATGACATTCTTTTTACAAAGTCAGTCTTTTGTTTATTGATTAGCTTTGTATTTTCATTACGCTTGAACATTTTTCGACATAATGGATACATTAAAAATTCGTGCAATTATGGAATATGTGTTGCCGTCTGTACTGCGTTGATGCCACGATCAACGCAGTACAAACGGCACGTAACATCAACAACGTTTACGGAGAGAACTTTACAAACGAACACACAACCCGTTATTGGTTTGCCCGGTTCCGTTTTGGAAATTTTGATTTGAAATATGAACCTCGTGGTCGTCCGGACACTGGTCAATGATGAATTAAAGGCGATTGTGGAAGCTGATGATACTCAAAATACAGCCGAGCTAGCAGCAGCTTTTGATGTTAATATCGAAACAATATTGGTCCATTTGCGACAAATTCGCAAGGAAAAAAAGCTTGATAGATGCGTGCCCCACGAACTTAACGATCGCCAGCGCAACGTACGCGTTGAGACCTGCCACGCGCTGCTCAACAGGCACAGAAATAAAAAAATTTTGAACCGAATTGTTACGTGCGAAAAGTGGATTCTGTTCGACAATCGAAAGCGCTCAGCAAGTTGGTTAGATCCTGGTTTAGCACCAAAGCAATGCCCTAAACGAAAAATGACCTCTAGAAAGTTGATGGTCACTGTTTGGTGGTCTAGTGCCGGTGTGATTCATCACAGTTTTTTACCAAACGGCATGAGTATTACTGCAGATGTGTACTGTGAACAACTGAAGACAATGATGGAGAAGCTCGTACAAAATACTTTGACTTATTTCTTACAAAATGGGAATTTCATAGGTCAAAGACTTATTATAAGAAATATTTATGTATATGAGAAATTTGAAGTCAACTAACCACGTGAACGTATTCATCATGATTTTAATCCATCAGCAGTCCGCAGGCCTCCCCCTCCCCCCATATTGCCACAAAACACGATCCTGACCCGCCTGCATTCATCGACTTCCCAAAAATCCCTCGCGTCTTCCAGTGGGGGGTCGTCCTACACTGCGACCGCCAGTCCGAGACTGCCGCTCAAGAACTTGTCCATCGGTTTCGGTGCCATGAGCTATATGGCCAGCTTATTGCCACTTTAGCTTGCATAGATCTTTTGGACTGTGTAGGTCACCCTGCATACCTTGCTAGGTTACGAGTGACCTACTCGTACCTATTGATTATGTATTACTATTTTGTTATGTGCTGTAGCTGTTGTTTAGTTAAGAACTCACTGTAGCTTGAATTTGTCGCCTCATTCAAATAGCAGCTTGAAATGTGGTATTTTCTATAATATTAGGGGTGACAAATGAGCACACACGTGATGTGGCGGTAAGTAATGACAGCGACACAACATCTGCACCCATCCTCTACTAATATACAGGTGGCAGGTATGCTGTCGCCCGTGATGGCTGAGAGGGAATGCCTCGTTACCGCTAGTTCGGTCCTCGGATAACATAACGCGGCTTTGTTTCGTATGGGGAATATAGTTCACGCGGGTGTTGATGCTCGTGCTGTGCGGACGTGGCCCTTCTCTGGTCGAGCCGATATCCTAACGCTTCAACTTGCCTCTACGCGTGCATATCCTATTACCTATAACGAGACAGAGACAATCTGCATGTTGATTCCTTATCTAGGATAACTCTAGGCTCTACCAGCTCAGCCCTGTACTCCCGGGTGTAGGGATAAGGGCTTGTCGTATAAGACTAAAACGGGACGATTACGACGACCTGGTCGTCCACTAAACCGAAGCAACAGGGAGTGGTCCTGACCTGTCATAGGACAGCGAGAGCGTTAGCGGAGGCGACGTCTACCCTGATTACCTGACGCTGATCAGCTCGAATATGCAACATTACGTGTTGTTAGTTTATTCTAATTTCTATAGTCAATTGCAGTTTTGCAACCAGCACGCATGCAGATCTCTGGAACCATAAAAAAGTTAACTGCCAGTACGGCACTAAGCACGGGGCGGCAGGGGGTCGCGTGCTGGGTGGCACCAGCATTGGTTGGGGCTCATCATAGAATTTATGTTTTTCGCATTCGACTGCCATATTACGCAGAACCTCCCTAGTAACGTTAACGTAACGACTACCAAACTCTAATACCGATACCGAACGATACTTTAATAATATACTATATATTTTTTTAAAAAAACTTTAACTGGATTTTATCGCTACCCGACCGCTAACCGTGGCAGCTCAGTGTTGCACGTTCGCTTTTAGTTGACGGTATGCGAGCAAACCGAGATCCATCCCTGTTGTAAACATCGTGAGGAAACCTGCATGATTTAGAATTAAAAATATTCCAATCTACCGGAACTACGGATGTCCTGACGTCTCTATTATATATATACATATATGAATATACCTTAATATAATATGAAAGCAGGACATTGTATCTTCCACTGGCAGCCCGTGACGGATCGCGACTCATCCATCACGGGCGCTCCGAGCAGGACTCATTACTGTATTATCAGTTTCCGAGCTGCTGGAAAAGTAGGTCGATAAAGACCGTTATACAAGGAAAACGATTTTTCGTGACTTTGATATATTTAAATAGTTATAAAAACGTACGCGTAATATGAAAAAAAAATTTTTCCTTTTTTGGTACAGATGGCTGCGGCCCAAGTCATCTCCATACCAGGTGATGAATTGGACCAGAAGTGCAAGGCCTCGTTAATTTATTTCTGTCTCAACCCCGTGTCGTGAGACATCGGTTTATGTACAGGAGCTGGTGGTCCTATACAAGTTAGTATGACACTTATCCTGCGTTAGGTCTATGTGTGACCGTTCGCTTTTAATTTCTCGGTACAGCAAGTTTATGTGCTCTTACGTATTAGGTACGGTTACGATACACTTCAGGTCCAAATGAACATCAGCTCCGTGGTGTTGCCGCAGCAATGTAGTTTAGTACTTTCGTATGTCCCTACCATCGTCGATAAAACCTTTAGTGTTAATAAAATACATAATTTATCTCCAAAACAATAGGGCACAGACGCGTTGATTGGGGTTGAGGGGGATGAGGGGTGGACACCCCTAATGAAACAGTTCGCTTCGGTAACAAATCCAACTCCCGCTGAGGTTAGATCTCGGTTGACTTATTAACTGTTAGGAAACCCATTCCTGAAGTTATTTTGGTACAAGGAATTTATAGAATTAGTTATCAGATTGTATCCTACTCGTAAGTCTAAGATAAGTTAGTTGTAAAAAAAAATTAAATTTAAGAAACGTTTGATAATTCCTTATATTATCAATTCTTTCTTAAATTTTATATCAATCATAAAAAAAACGGATGATTTAACCAAAATAAATAAATTTATTGACATGCGGAGATTCTCCAGGGTGTGCTGAACATCAAGTGTGAATACTTGTGGCTCTTGTGGAGTGACAGCGTAACGTTGTACAAGGAATTACTTGTACGAGAAATAACGAACCAATGGGCGCTCTCACCCGCTTTATACAAAATTAATTAGAAGTCAGATTACAAACTAAAATTTAAATTATTGTTTACAACGCCAAATTAATATAATGATTAACTAAATGACTAATTATGAATGTTTAGATATTTGTACGTCATTTGCTGGACGCCTGTGTGTTGCTAGTTAACACAAGACAAGAAGTAACTGTTATCATAGTCTGTCCTATCTTTTAATGGCGGACTCTCTCTGGACAAGGTCTGCAGCAATTGTCAAACAGCTCGCTTAAGAGCATCCCATATGTGCTCGACTGGCCAATCGTCTTATACAGGGTATAAGGAGAACGTTTCCGAAAAACAAGACAGACGATAGTACTAATGACACCATTGATGATGGAACGGAAAAATAATCAATCCTGATTAAAAAAAACATATTTTTAAAACGTTTTATTAGCATTATTTATGCTCCATCATGTTAGTACAGCTAAATGAAACGATAGTTTCATAAAAAAGCTGTTTTTAATTTTGTGTTTCATTGCTGGTTTCTTTTTATGGAACTATCGTTTAATTTAGCTGTGTACAGTCGGTGGGTTCAAAGTCTGGTGAGTACGATGGATGTGGAAGAACTTCCAACCCCAACTCTTGCAGCTTGGAGACTGTCTGTTGTGCAGTATGGAGTCGCGCGTTGCCGTGTAGGAGCAGCGGGGACGACCGATTGACCAAAGCTGGTTGCAGATGTGCGAGCTTCTCCATCATTGTCTTCAGTTCTTCACAGTACACATCTGCAGTAACTCTCATGCTGTTGGGTAAAAAAAACTGTGATGAATCACACCGGCACCAGACCACCAAACAGTGACCATCAACTTTCTAGAGGTCATTTTTCGTTTAGGGCATTGCTTTGATGCTGAACCAGGATCTAACCAACTTGCTGAGTGCTTTCGATTGTCGAACAGAATCCGCTTTTCGTCGCACGTAACAATTCTTTTCAAAATTCTTTCATTTCTGTGCCTGTTGAGCAGCACGAGGCAGGTCTCAACGCGTACGTTGCGCTAGCGATCGTTAAGTTCGTGGGGCACGCATCTATCAAGCTTTTTTACCTTGCGAATTTGTCGCAAATGGACCAATATTATTTCGATATTAACATCAAAAGCTGCTGCTAGCTCGGCTGTAGATTGAGTATCATCAGCTTCTACAATCGCCTTTAATTCATCATTGTCGACCAGTGTCCGGACGACCGCGAGGTTTATTTTTCAAATCAAAATTTCCAGAACGTAACCGGGCAAACCAATAACGGGTTGTATGTTCGTTTGTAAAGTTCTCTCCGTGAACGTTGTTGATGTTACGTGCCGTTTGTGCCGCGTTGATGCCACGACGGAACTCATATTCCATAATTACACGATTTTTTACGGTATCCATTATAACGAAAAATGTTCAAACGTAATGAAAATACAAAACTAATCTATAAACAAAAGACTGACTTTGTAAAAAGAATGTCATGTTTTTAAAACAAAATTATTTGAATTTAGAATTCAGAGCGTGGGGGTATCAAACAGAAGTATGACGTATATTTATGTATCTCACGCACGCATGTACGCACGCACGCATGCACTTTCTATAGTTATTCTGTCCGCCAAAATGAGTGACTCTAACGAAGAAATTCGATACATATTGAAGTTTTATTACAAAAAATGCGACCACAATCCCCAAAAAAAATGTGACGAATTAACGTAGAGTCGGTAAAGGTAGCACAAAATTGGTTTTAAAAAGTTTTTTAAAATTTTTTATATCAAAGATGAAGCCTGTTACAGATAAAGTTGATGTCATTTTTGAAAAAGTGGAGCAAGATAGCTGAAGAGCTAGAACTTGACCACAAAACAGTTTTGACCCATTTGTAAAAGTTTGGATATGCAAAAAAACTCAATATTTGTATGACACATGAGCTCACAGAAAGAAATTTAATAAACGTTTGCGATTCTCTATTGAAACTTTGAAATCAAACCGTTTTTGAAAAGATTGATCACTGGTGATGAAAATTTTTCCCCCGACAAGAACGTGCGAAAAAGATCGAGGTCGAAAGCTCCATAGACTGTAGCGAAACCCGAATTAACTCACGATAAGGTGATGTGTGTGGTGGGATTGGGAAATGGGATGTCAAAACTTCAAAGATCATTATGAGCTTCAAAGAGGTCAAAACCATCTATTTCCAATAGCTGTGAAACTCAAGCAAGAAATAGAGAAAAAACGGCCGGGATTGATGAAAAGAAAGGATGTGATTTTTATGATACCGCCAGACCACACACGTCACAAATATTGGTTGTTTAAGCTTGGTTGGCAAGTGTTGATGCATCCAGCGTGTAGCCCTGACCGTCGGTCTCTTCACAATTCTCTAGGTAGCGGTAGGTTAACATCAAGATAGGACAGTCCTTGTCGTTTTTCACAAGTCCCAAAATCTCAACAGCAATGGGATTATGTCACTACCTACAAATTGGCCACAAGTTATCGAACAAACTGATTCATCTATATTGTAATCAAATGTAAATAAACTACGATTAAAAAATATCTTGAATTTGTATATGAAAATGAAATAGAAAAACTCTTTTTCCCCGACCCTCCATCCCGCTGATCGTGTCTCACACTGGGATCGCGATCAATATACTAAAGGTTCCTTTATTAAAGAAATTAATTTTAATGTTCTTTTATAAAATTAAATATTACCGTGAAATAACATGAAAAGTTAAATTTACAGCTTGCTTTGTGTAAATAACGATGGACCAGGTGGACATCGTCATTGTGAAAACTTCCGCAATTTCACAATTGACATAATTGGATCCAAACCATCAGGAAATTTTTAATGCTTATTAGATATCCTTAAAAACACGTGAGTTCAGGTCGTGTATGACCCTACTTTTCAATTGGAAGTTCAATACACGGCCGATAAAACTTGTAAATAGAATGAAACCCTATAATTTGCCAACAAGCTGCCGAACAGCGAGCGTTCGACGGTGTGAACGAGGTAGACAGACTGACAGACATTATTACATAACATGGCCCCTAATTGCGTGGCACGAGGGTCGCTCACCCTCTAACAGGGGTGGAGGGTAGTCGCAAACAATAATTCACCTTAACTTTTAAACCTCAAAGTTTTGTTTACAACGCCATATTTTCATACGGTGAACGGATCAACGATTAAAATTTCGACGCCAATAAACTTTTCTTTTTAAATCTACGGTTATTTTTAGTCTGTGTTGTTGCAATATTAAAAGCGAGAGAGTTTCAACATGATCCCATCACTTATTATATAATAATAAATAGTGAGTGGCCTTTTTTGTTTATATCAAGTAGCTTACTGTTTTTAAGCTGCTGACCACACCCGGGCGCGGGCGGAGCCAGGGTGCGTGCAAAAAAATGCAAAGTAAATTTTAAAATACTAATTTTAATGTATATACAAATTACAAGTTAACTATTCCTGAGACTCGACAATTGCTCCAAGTGACGCTACCCGCGATGGTGTCGACCCTCCGTTGGACAACCGCGTCGTGTCCGTGGGGCGAAGGCGAAGGCACGTAGCACTGTATAAGCAATCCCGTGGGAATGTTGCAGCAGCAGATAGATGCAGAGTACGCGATTTCCAGGATATTCAGTTGTGTACAAGTGAACCTACATGTTTAGGAAATAAAAACAAAAAATATTTCCAACACATGTGAACCCCAAGTGGAGCCATGGCGAACTACTCCAACACTCTAGGGAGGAGCATTATGCCCAACAGTGGGTTACATACATAGGCTGTAACGTTACTTTATCCTGGCCCAATGTGAGCTTAAGCTATGGCATTAGTGTCTCAAATTATTAGTAGACTCCAATTCAACAATATTTTGTAATGCTATACATTTGGAAATCCTTTTTTTATTGATCTCAACATAAAATAGTTTTTATAAGGTGGTGGAACGATCTCTTAGATGATATCTAAAGGCGGACAAAACCTACCCTCTTCGGGCCTTAGCTAAAACTTAAAACATGAAATAAAAGTTGTATCCCCTTATTATTTCTTTACATATAGGATTACAGTTCGTCATCTGTTTGAAGTAGATGTTAGAGAAAGCTTTGAAGTAGGCGACCCCGGCCGGCGCGCCACTAGTACCGACAGCAACAAACAAAACGAACGAAATAAGTTTCAATTACAATTACATAAAACTTTTCAAATGTCTGCATGTGAATGAGCATTCATTAAATTTTATTTTGAGTTTTAACGAACGGAATGAGTATTAAAAATATTTTTTTTATACCTACTCGTAATGGTGACAACTTTTTTTTTTGCGATCCAGAAACCTCTACAGCTTTATCTAATTAGACGCGCGAGCGGGAGGGTGACAAACCCTCACATAATCATCGTCATGATCACCACTGCCTATCAATAGGCCTTAAACCTTCCCGCAAACTTGAACAGGTCGCTCCGTCTAGTGTGGTCTGGTTTATCCATCCTAAAACCATCATAACGTATTCGTACGAAGTGTGTAGAGCTCCAGTGAGCCAATTTCAGGTAACGAGGTATGTCTCAGTCCTCCAGGGTGACGACGTACATGTGGAGGCTTCGTTGAGGATGGATGTGGATACCATGGGCCGCAGCCCTCACGTACCAACCGCCTATGCGTCTCATTTTAATGCGTCCGCCAAAAGAACGAACAGTAGGAATTCGGAGAGCTTTATTACTGGTGTCAAGGCTTCAGGAGTAACATAGCATCTGCATTATGATTCCTTATCGACGACATATGTAGGTGACAGGAATCACCATCAGATATACCACAATACAATAAAAAAAATGTAACAACATAAGCTGCGAAATGGTGAGTTCGACAATCTAACCACTACTCACTAAACTATCAATTTCAAATCGTGTAGACGCAAAAAACCTGTTAATTCTCTTCGTCTAAGAACCCGTGCGCGACTGCAAACGAAATTCAGTGGGAAGTTAAATCCAATTTGTCGTCCCGTTCCGACCGTCTCGCTCTTCGGGGGACAATCCTTGACGTGTGTTGAATTCGTATCGATGTAAATATAACACGCCAAGCCTAGCTGAGGAGAGCAACGTTTCCTTGTGGAAATCTTATGCTTGCTTGTTTGCTACATTTATTTACATACAGCTTAATTCTCTGGTCATGAATTGCGATATTTATGTTGTTAAATATTATAACGTATATTTGTTGAATATTTATCCTGCTTTAATAATTTCTTGTTAGGATAGTACCAATTTTACATTTCGCACGGAGAAGTGTACAATATCCCATCAATTTCTTTAGTGACGGGGCGGGCAGCTGACAGGCGAGCGTAAAAATTTTACAAATGTAAAAATTAAGAAGTTTTAGCAAAACGTCGTTACAACATCAGTATGCTCGTTTTACACACAGGTTTTTATAAAGAATATTCAAATTTATTTTGTAATAATTCAAAAAGTAACGCAAACGACCATCGCGTTCTGGTGTTAAATGCATATATGAATACAAGTTCATGCGAGCAACCGTATTCATGCGGCCCGACCCGACCCGTGGCGACGAAACATTGCCTACTGTACGGCTTTGTGCTTTACGGAAAGCCTTTTGTACGACTCCCGGCGGCAAATGGAGGAAAATTAAAATCTTTCTTTAAACTTTTTTTGTGATTCAACTCTTTCTTTCCTTTGAAGTGCACTTTTAAAGATTTTGTTGAGATTTAGACTTTAAATTCAAAATCAAATGTTACGTAATATAGTTACAAATTGTGTAATAACAAGTGTAACAGTGTTAGAGGCACGCTGCATTTGTTGTTGTTGCAGTTGCTGTTTGTTTCTAGCGGTAGCAGGGATGGGTCGGTGCGACCGGGAAAAGACCACTCTTTCACTGAATACCAGCTATACGTTACTGGGTTTCGTTCAGTGAGTGTAGCTATTCGGCGATATATACTGGTGACGAGGTATTCAGCCTTAGTTCTGTGGACGACAACGCAATTGCTTCATGATTCCTTGATTGTCATAGGCCACCGGGGTCCATTTCATTCCATCAGGTGACCTGTGATAGTTTGTCACCATCAATGCAAAAAATATACATATATATTTTAAAATTGTGAATGTGACTCTTATATTGTTTTTAAGTATCATACTAACAATTTGTGGACCCTTTGTTGTTTGGTAATATAATAAACGCACTCATCCCCCATCTCAAACACACACACGTTTTATTTTTCTTTCGTTTAAATTGTTGTTCAAGGCATTGATTTATATTAACATTTTATTTTATTAAAACCTTTTTTTTGAGCTAATGTTATGTTGATTACATTTTAACTTTCGTGTAATTTTGTCTTAATTTCATTTAATTAACAATTATTTCTTAATGTAATATTGTCTTATTTGGTACAATTACTTGGAAATCGACAAGTTGTCCTCTCCCACAGGACAGGCTTAGCCTGGTGTGGGGCCAGACAGAACTGAAATTGTATTTAGGAATACAGCAAATATATTATTATTACTTGCCTGACCGACCACCCAGACGATTATTTCCTTCCTTACGACTGTTTCCGTTTGACAACTCAGTGTTTATAATTATAATACTGCGCTTACAGTACACATTCGTAAGGGTGTCGGAACCCTTAACTACCCAATAAATAAATAAAAAAAAGGAATACAGCAAACCACAATCCACGTGCTCGGTTCGACCGGGGAAGAACCACTCCTTAACATACACAACCTGGATACGAGGTTCTGATTGTACATAAATCACTTACCATCAGATTAACGGGATTCCTTAGATTAATAATATCTCCGTTAACCACTCCAACTAAGCTAAAATGCTTGTGCTTGTTGATAATAGTCGAATGACGGATACGACCTTACGGCCCTAAGTTTTACAGACCGTACTTAAACCATTAGGTTAATGACGCTTCCTCATCATGGTGTGGTAAGCTTTAGTAAATATTTAAATAGACAGTTCGAATAACTATTCAAAAGTTTAAGTTTATTAATTTTCAGATATTCGATTTTGAAATAGAGATTTTTTTAAGTCTTTATAAAGTGTACCGTGGTAGTTGATTTTAACTCACGGCACGCCAGTGAAGCCAGCACCAGCGGTTATGGAACCAATGTAATGATCAGTAGCAATTGCTTGGCAGTGGAGGAGAACGTCGTGTCTAAGAAATAATAGGAAACAAATATTATCCAAAATGTGTTTCCGCCAACACTGTGCCCTAACATATAGAGAGGATACCCAACAATGCGATATATACACTGCAGTCCAAAAGTTTAAGACCACCTTAATTAAAGTAGCAAAATAAAATAAAACTCCAATAAAACATTAAATGTTTAATTAACCTGTTTAATCATCTAATAGAACATTGATTGACAACCAATATACTTTAAAAGCGTAAAGAAATATTAACAGTCCATGCAAAACAAAACTATAGTTAGCTAAACTGATTTTTCATAAAAAATCCTCCTTTACATTTTATGACTTTTTTCACAAGTCTCGGCATACGGGCAATAATTTTTTTAATGGTGTCGTGTGATATATTGTTCCAAGTTTCGCATAAAGCATTCCACGTCTTTTCCTGGCACTGCGTCGAACGTAAGTTCTACGTTTTGAACCGAATAGTTCTAACTAGGATTCTTCGGTCCAAAGCACTTTATTAAAATCTTCTTCAGTCCAATCTCGATGGGCAGGAGCCCACTGCATTCGTTTTTTCTTGTTTTGCGGCCTTAGCAGATATTTTCGAACGGCAACGCGACCATACAACTTCTCATCTCTTAGTCGCCGTTTTACAGTAGTCAATGATAAAATTTTAACTCGGATTTTGTTTACTTGAACGCGGATTTCTGGTGCTGTTAAGCGTCTATCTTGATTGCTGGTAACAGCAATGAAATGAAATTCACTAGACGTGGTAGGTCTCGGCCTTCCCGAGCGTGGACGACCTTGAAAACTGCCTGTCTCCCTGTATCGAGTTATTGTGCCACGGGCACAAGTCATCGATAACTTCAGTCATGAAGCAATCTCACGTTCGGATTTGCCTTCATTATGTAAAACAACGATGGCAGAACGCACTTCACTGCTAATTTCTCGAGCTTTTCCCATTTTATGACGTCTTCACTGTAGAAACCACAAGTTTAGACTAATTGAGATTGTTTGTGAACAAACCCAAGTAAACTCGGGTAATAATAAGTCAGAAATACGTGTTTTCAGGAGCTGAATAATCCTTAATATTGACCACTACGTAACAAAAGCAAAGTAATTAGTAATGAGGACATTATAAAAATATTATATGCAACTCTACCAACTGGCTCTAGCGCAGCGTTTTTTGGTGTTTGAAAACAATAGATGTTTATTGGCCAATAACTTGAAAGTAAACAAAAGAATGACTTCTTTAAATGTTCGATACTAACACTAGAATATGCAGATGTGCATTTCTTTTATTTCTCCTGTGGGGTTTTATTACAGTTGATGGATAATTATGTTGTGTATGTGCGGACTTAAACTTTTGGCCGGCAGGGTATGAGTACGTATGTAGGCTGTTAATCTTACTACTTACTTTCTGAAGCAACGCCGCACAGTGGCGAAGCCCTTTTTATAATTAAACAATACATAAACATCAATAGCATCGTTAAAACCGAATCGGAAGCATTCACATCTATTTACGGCGTAAACTCCGTCGTGTGCGACCTCATAAACGACACATACTAAAAATGCTCTGCTCTACGTACGTACACATCAAAGCTGTGTAGGGACACTCAATTAAGTTCGCTGATGTAGCACTCGCGGCTCCGAAGTACGCCCGCCGACGAGATAAGCGGCCCCCAACCCATACCCACCCCCGCAAATTTCCAACCCCCCAAGCCTACAACGGGGGGTCATCGGTGCACTCGTTAGAGCGCTGCCTTCAACGGTAGACCTGTTTAAAATACATAAATATTAATGAATCGATGGCAGAAAAACTGTACGCTTGCATCTTTAGCAACTATTTTTGCTCTATATTCTGAAATATGTGAACGTGCTAGTCACAACGCAGTTAGTTTCTAGGTGCAACATGAACGGATAACAATCGATAGACGAAGGTCCTCACAGAAGACCACGCTATTACGTTCCAGCTCAGTTCTTAATCCGGGTCGATGTGTTTGTTCACTCCTAATATTATAAAAAATACAAAAATATATTATATCTTATTTATCCTTATATAAAGAGTATCACTCGATTTTCTCGTCGATTCGTCACCAGAATGTCCAAACGGACATGTAATGTGTAAACATAACTCTTCGAAAAGCTTCGATATAAGTGTAGACTGCATATTTTGATTTAAAAATTTCCATACAACGTAATTTATGTCAGACAAAAAGCAGAGACTTCGTTTTATGTATATAAGTGCATGCCAGTGGTTACAATATCCCACCGCTGGACATAGGAGGATAAAGAGGTTATTGCATTGTCACGCGTGCTACGTGAATAATTGGAGAGTGTTTGTAGCTGGGTAATGGTGGCAAGGGGCCGGCTCGACCGGGGAGAACCACGCCCTCATACAATACGTGCTTAAAATAGTACCATGACGCCGCTGTGTTTCGTCTGATGTGTGTAGGGATCCGAAGACTTATTACTGGCGACTTGACGTTCCATCGCAGTCCTCGACGGTGGCAACGCCTTGTCAAGATCCTTGTCGAGGATGAGTGTGGATAGCATGGGCGGCAGGAACAACTGACCACCAGGTCAACTGAGCAATACTTCGGTGGCTATAAAATTTTTTGATGTTTATGATACTTACAATCAAAGCGATTGTCGGTCTATTATGTTAAGTCATTTTCATCCAGCGGGTACTGAGATCAAAGTGCTTCATATATTTAGCGGCTTTCACGGCGTATTTGTTAGTACACTCGCAACCCCTTGTTTACCCTGTCGCCGACAGACTGGACCCCGGCCCGACCACAGCCCCTGCGATTACGACACAAAACCAGACGAGGTTTTTTTTTCATTTAGGTTCATTTGTGCACAAGGGCGACTTGTAGCCGTTTGGACTAAAACAAGTTCAGCTGAAAGTTTAATGTTACGTTAATCTGTAGCTTGTCAAATTTCGACGATATGTGAGCTTTATTATAACACAATTAAATTAAACTATTTAATTATTACATGAGAGGATACAGTTTAGTGTCGTGGCTGATGACAGACACTTCATCGAGCTTAAAATCTAAGGTACAAGATTGACGACAATGGTATCTGTTGGTGGTCCTCCATTTTGACATCGGTATTTGCGGCATTTGGTGTTTTGTGTGGCGCTTTTGCAGGTGTGGATGTTTATGAGTCATTGTGTAGCAGAAATATAGGCTCGCGCTCGTCCCGGATGTATGTACTGACTAGCTATATTTTGTTGTTGTTTTCGTTATTTGTAAATAAATAAATTACTTATGTCATAGCCTACTATAGCCCGAAGCTAATCCCTAAGCGCTCACTTTTAATTTCACGGCGCGAGCAAACCGACTTCGACGCCCGATGGCGGCACCAATGAATCAAACTATTCTCGGCGCTCAGTCTGTTTGTGTAAGAAGTAAATAAAAAAATATTTCGAAGACCGCGAATCCACAGTGGAGCCGCGTGGTCCGCTCCCACCCTCTAGGGAAGAGGCCTTTTCTCAACAGTAGGATCTACATATCCAGGCTGGTACTTTCAATTTTATGAGATCGTAAATAGTCTAATGTTAGACACGAGCTTCTTTCAAGGGTTTATAGAGTACAAATCATTTACCCTTCGTGACACAGTTTACGGTGACTAAACTGAGGTGTTTCTAACCAAAGCTAAACCATAATTATGGCGCAACGTAGCAACAACCCTCAAAGTATTCTAGTAGATTTACAAATTTTTCTACGCTTGTAATTTTGTTGATGTATTGGAAAAAAAATCAAAAATGGACATGAATCTTAATAAACAGTGCTTTTGTTTTCCTGCTGAATTTAAGAAACATTTTTTAAAATGATTTACTAATAATATATATAAATCAAAATATATAAATATATATATATATAAAATCGAAAAAAATTGTTTAATGGAATTCAAGTTTTAAAGCAAACAATACAAAATTATCAAAACGTGTACAGAATTTTCAACAACCCTTGTTAATGTTTCATCAATGTAATCATTGTTTACGAAACCGATGTTTCCTCTTGTCTCGTCAATATTTACACGTGAGAACGACATTTCCTGAACAAGACCCTTCACGGAAAGAAGGGGTCGCAAATCTCAATAAGCAATACTTATGGCGTAGGAAGAACGGAGGGCCTAACAATGAGCCCTGAGGGACCCGCGCATTTCATTTAACGTGCGTATGGAAAGCTACCGGGAGTGCGAAGGGGGACTGAAAGGGACCGATGCACTTTACTGTTGGAAAAGTGTTTGAATCCAAGAACTCGCAGATTATAGATAGAAGGGTGTGGAAATGCTTTTATGAAATTGCTCTGCAACCAATATAAAAATATATGTTTCTTTCATTGTTTTTAAAGAATATTAGCAATGCTATTAACATAACTAATATTCCGTTTAAGCAGCTAGTCTAATAACGGATTCGAACCTACGAGCTTAAGTTTTGCAGACCGTACTCTAAACCATTACGCTATTGACGCTTTCTATTCTACATATAATGTATGTTATGTTATGTTTATTGCTTTAATGTTATTTACACATTTACATTCGGAACTTATTATTATTGAGTATTTTTTCTGCGTACTTTGTCATATATGATTTAAAAACGTATTAATATTTGTGTGTCTTGTGGAATAAAACAGTCCAATAACTAATACACTCACTTTTTATTCAAACAGAGTAACGTTGTTCCAGTGATTTGACCCGCCTTTTTTACCAAGTCAGATTACGAACTAATAAAGTTAAATTATTGTTTACAAACGCCAAATTAATATGATAGTTACCTAAATCATTAATTATGAATTATAAATATAATTAAGTATAGGTAAATGAGATATCATTGAAATTAGTTATAATCCACCGCAACCGCTGAGCGCCTAAGTATTACTTGTTAACAAACGCGTAATTGTATTTTGTCGCGTAATGTTAGTGGTGACAATCAAGGGTTACTGCATTACTGAGGACTAAGGTGGAATGCCTCATTACCTGTATTTGGTTTCCAGCTGCGTCCTGCTGCTATATTACGCTGGTAATCTGTGAGGATGTAGTCCTATAGCTTATTTCTATCTTCAGTACGTATTTCGTCGAGACATATATAAACATATATACATATATATATAGTAGTAATAACGCTGCTGTATTTCGTATGGTGTGTGTGAGTAATCGAATGAGTGTGGAGTGTATTTCATTACAATCCTCAAGTGACAACGGAATCTTCGATGTTTTCGAGCTGAAATCAGTTGAACTGTTAACGCATTTTATATTAGACCCGGTTGCATTTTAAGCATCTACACTTCGTGAATTTTGACGAAACCGGCACAGCATTATTTTACCATTACACTGGAAAAACCTTCGCATCTGCAGGTGAGATGTGGACGTGCGTAGAAAAGGCGTGCGCGGAGGCGCGGGCGGTGCCGTGCGCCCGGGGCAAGCACTCCGCCACTCTACTGGGCGGTCACCTGTACGTGCTGGGCGGCCGGGGGGCGGGCGGCGCGGTCCCGCTCAGGGACTTCTGGCGGTTCTCTCTGGGTAAGTAATCAAAAGGCAACGTGTCGCATTGGAGACAGTTCATAAACACTTTCATTTATAAGCCATGTTGCAGTTTGGATCACCCTGCATCATGAATACTTCCTGTACTATAATGCTGCTCAGCCAATCGTGTCTTGAATCTTTTAAAGATGGATGCGAATGTTCACACAGCACGCCGCAGTGACACTTTCAGGTGAACTGTGTGCTAATTTGTCATATATGATTTAAAACGTATTAATATTTGTGTGTCTTGTGGAATAAAACAGTCCAATAACTAATACACTCACTTTTATTCAAACAGAGTAACGTTGTTCCAGTGATTTGACCCGCCTTTTTACCAAGTCAGATTACGAACTAATAAAGTTAAATTATTGTTTACAAACGCCAAATTAATATGATAGTTACCTAAATCATTAATTATGAATTATAAATATAATTAAGTATAGGTAAATGAGATATCATTGAAATTAGTTATAATCCACCGCAACCGCTGAGCGCCTAAGTATTACTTGTTAACAAACGCGTAATTGTATTTTGTCGCGTAATGTTAGTGGTGACAATCAAGGGTTACTGCATTACTGAGGACTAAGGTGGAATGCCTCATTACCTGTATTTGGTTTCCAGCTGCGTCCTGCTGCTATATTACGCTGGTAATCTGTGAGGATGTAGTCCTATAGCTTATTTCTATCTTCAGTACGTATTTCGTCGAGACATATATAAACATATATACATATATATATAGTAGTAATAACGCTGCTGTATTTCGTATGGTGTGTGTGAGTAATCGAATGAGTGTGGAGTGTATTTCATTACAATCCTCAAGTGACAACGGAATCTTCGATGTTTTCGAGCTGAAATCAGTTGAACTGTTAACGCATTTTATATTAGACCCGGTTGCATTTTAAGCATCTACACTTCGTGAATTTTGACGAAACCGGCACAGCATTATTTTACCATTACACTGGAAAAACCTTCGCATCTGCAGGTGAGATGTGGACGTGCGTAGAAAAGACGTGCGCGGAGGCGCGGGCGGTGCCGTGCGCCCGGGGCAAGCACTCCGCCACTCTACTGGGCGGTCACCTGTACGTGCTGGGCGGCCGGGGGGCGGGCGGCGCGGTCCCGCTCAGGGACTTCTGGCGGTTCTCTCTGGGTAAGTAATCTAAAGGCAACGTGTCGCATTGGAGACAGTTCATAAACACTTTCATTTATAAGCCATGTTGCAGTTTGGATCACCCTGCATCATGAATACTTCCTGTACTATATAATGCTGCTCAGCCAATCGTGTCTTGAATCTTTTTTAAAGATGGATGCGAATGTTCACACAGCACGCCGCAGTGACACTTTCAGGTGAACTGTGTGCTAATTTGTCACCCTTAGCACCATAAAAGTAAAAAATAAAAGTTTTATACGTATATTATGTATATATACTATAAATACCAAGAGAGAACCTTCTCTCTTAAAAGAGAAATAAAAGATAAATCAAAATACATTTTTTATTTTTCTTATTATTTCTTACATGCAGATTTCCTCACGATGCTTTCCTTCAGCACTTCGCAACAAAGAACCGCAACGCGCTATGTCCACGAGTGCGGGCACGGATGCTATGACATAAATATTGACCCACCACGGTCCTCATGACATACCCTGCCGGCAAAAAGTTTAAGACAGCACATAAACAGCATAATTATCCATCAATTGTTATAAAACCCCACAGGATAAATAAAAGAAATGCACATCTGCATATTCTATTGTTAGTATCGAATATTTAAAGAAGTCATTCTTTTGTTTACTTTCAAGTTATTGGACAATAAACATCTATTGTTTTCAAACACCGACAAACGCTGCTCTAGAGCCAGGTGGTAGAGTCGTAATAATATTTTTATAATGTCCTCATTACTAATTTGCTTTTGTTTCGAATTGGTGAATAATTAGGATTATTTAGCTCCTGAAACGTTTTTCTGGCTTATTATTACCCGAGTTTACTTGGGTTTGTTTACAAACAATCTCAATTAGTCTAAACTTGTGGTTTCTATAGTGAAGACGTCAAAAATGGGAAAAGCTCGAGAAATGAAAAGCTGTGAAGTGCGTTCTGCCATCGTTGTTTTACATAATGAACGCAAATCCGAACGTGAGATTGCTTCACAACTGAAGTTATCGAAGACTTGTGTTCATGGCACAATAAATCTATACAGGAAGACAGGCAGTTTTCGAGATCGTCCACGCTCGGGAAGGCCGAGAGCTACCACTTTTAGTGAAGATAATTTCATTGTTGTTACCAGCAAGCGAAGAAGACGCTTAACAGCACCAGAAATCCGCGTTGAAGGAAACAAAACCAGAGTTAAACCTTTATCATTGACTAAAGTAAATCGGCTACTGAGAGACGCGCAAAAACTTATGCTTAGACCGAAAAATAAGAAAAAACGGATGCAGTGGGCTCTTGCCCATCGAGATTGGACTGAAGAAGATTTTAAAAAAGTGCTTTGGACCGGTGAATTCAAGTTTGAACTACTCGGTTCAAAACGTAGAATTTACGTTCAACGCAGTGTCCAAGAAAAGATGATGTCAGATTGTGTAGTCCCAATATTCAAGCATAGTGGTGGCTTAGTTATGATCTGGGGTTCCTTCTCTAGCCAAGGAACTGGCGATTTGATTAAAATTGCAGGAATTTTGAAAAAGGAACAGTACAAAAACATTTTAGAACAAAATGCCGTTTTTTCCGGGTTGCGATTAATTGGAGATGAATTCATTTTCCAACAAGATAATGATCCAAAGCATAGCTCAAAATTATGTAGAGGATAATTAGAAGAGAAAGAGGCACAAGGGATATTAAAAAACATGGTTTGGCCTCCTCAGAGCCCGGATCTCAATACTATTGAACTTTTGTGGGAAGAGCTGGATAGGAACGTCCGTAATCGTGGCCCATCCTCGCGAGAAGAAATGTGGAATGCTTTATGCGAAACTTGGAACAATATTAAAAAAACACGATTAAAAAAATTATTGCCCGTATGCCGAGACTAAAACTACTAAAAGACTAAAAGTCATTAAATGTAAAGGAGGATATTTTGATGAAAAATCAGTTTAGCTGACTATAGCCTTTTTTTGCATGGACTGTTAATATTTCTTTACGCTTTTAAAGTATTTTGTTTGTCAATCAATATTCTATTATATGATTAAACAGGTTAATTAAACATTTAATATTTTATTGGAGTTTTACTTTATTTTCCTACTTTAATGAAGGTGGTCTTAAACTTCTGGCCTGCAGTGTATATAACAACGTAACGAGTCAGCCTATTAACACATATAGACACGTAACGTCCCCTGCAGCGCCACGTGACATTGACCACGATCTCGTGGCCAGGTTGGCAATCTGCCAGGCCTGCCACGTGCCTAATCACACCTGGCGTCGCCTCTTGACGCGAAGACCTACGTTTTTAATAAATGGAAGACGTTGTCGAGACGCTGGTCGTGTATCAGTAACGAGCGCGTGAGATGCAGCCGTTGTGTCTGCCTGTTGCTGTGGGTTCGATTCTCAGATCAGGACAAAATCACTAATTGTTAGTTATAAGCCTAGATTCCTAATTTAACATTTTATTCACCTAATTTTTGTACTAAAAACATTCGTTACACTAAACAGTAGGTTAGGTATAAAAAAAAATTATGACTATCAGATTCGTAATTCTTAAACGATACGCGGACTAACATGGTAAATATGTTATGTCAAAATATATACGTATATAATTCCTGCATACAAACACAGACAATATATCCCATAAATATTTTTATAACTTATCAAAGGTACATGAGAACACATTCTCATGTACATTTGATCACTGCGTATTTATTTAATTTTATATATAATTAATTTTTATAATAAATATCAGATGTATTATATAGATCAATTTATTTATAATTCTTTGATATTTTATTACCCACTTATTTTTAAGACAATCCCAAAAGTTCCCCTTTTTAACTATTTCATAAAGGTTTTACAATAAAGAAGTAAATAAACAAAACGTGAAGGAATATCTGGGTATTTGGGGCTTAAGAATAAAACATATTTTCAATTCCATATACCGAACATGTTGCAGTTGCTCGAAATTTTTCACACATTCAAAGTAATTTAAAAAACATCCATAAATTACAAATTTAGATTAACAAAATACATTTAACAGAATAAAATTCCAATAAAAAAGTAAAACATGACACTGAAGTGCGTTCTGTTCCTCGTGGGCGAGGCACGTTACTGGCTGGAGAGGCAGCTGAGGGCTCTCCAACTGTGCAACATTTACTGAGCATCGCTGCTCACCGCTGACTAATGAGGTCGAGGGCCGCCCCCTGCCCACTGCAAGCCAATTAGTAACAGTTCCCAACTCTATACCTGTTCTGTGTATCTTATGTATGCTTCGTTCTAAAGCAATAAAACTTTTTTATAATAAAAGGGTGTAACAAACAAAAAGGATGGACAAAGTATAATCAGTACGTGTTGCCAGTTACGACTTACGAATCTGAAACCTGGTCCTTCACTGCTGGCCGTATGAGCAAGATATACTCGGTGATCCTCTGCGTGATCCAGTAAAATATAATAAACGTGGGTATCCGCTGAAGAACTAACAATTAAAAGGATAAGCAAGCTAAAGTGGCAATGGGCTGGCCATATAGCTCGTAGAACCGATCACCGATGGGGGAAGAGGCTCTCGAGTGGCAAGGCCTTTTGTTGGCCATAGCGTAGGACCCTCCAATGGATGCAGGGACTACCTGTGCCAGTCTGCGGGAAGCAGGGATGCAGGAGGCTCGGGGTCGCAGTCTGCGCTGACGTGATGACGCACAGCTCACTGATGCTCTACGTCCTTACTCAAAAAGGTTCAAGATGCACGCCACTTGTCACCTCTACGCTACATGCACTATAAGATGCACGCGACTTGTCACCTCTACGCTACACGCACTATAAGAAACAAGGCAGCCTCATGATGTGCCGCGCCGGTAGTTTGTGAGTGCGTGGACCTGCCCGTGGAGCCGATTTGCTGCGGCTAGAAAGCAACTGCCATAAGGCTACTACTGATACTGATCTACCGATGATTAGATTTGATAATATAAAATGTCATCCTTAGCATATGCTGTGTTGTGTATGTTTGTATATTTTACAATACGAATATATCACTCGATGTGACGGATGCTTGACTGTTTTAAGTAATCAACAAATTATTCGTCAATAACTTAACTCAACTTGGCTAATGGTTTTACAGTAATGTAAAGTAGCAACCTGTAGAGATCCCACTGCTGGGCCTCCTCCTTACTATAGTGTTATGGCTTATCAATAAATAGGTGAAACTACCGCCATCATTTCCTCACCTAGGCCGTCACATTAAAAAGTAAACAGTCGATATATACAGTGGTGGTCATATAATTAGAAACACTTCTTATGAATAAAGAAAGTATAACTTCAACGTACAAATGTTCGTAAAAAATATACACATTCAATAATTAATAATCATGCAATAATATAGCCGCTAAAATAAGAAACTCATTAAATGCATAAAATATAAAACATATCTTACTTGTAATTACAAAATGAGTCTTACACATGTAGGAGTTTATTTTCTGTCACTGGCCGCTTGGACGCCTAATTAGAAACATTTTAAAAAGCATCCATAGCTCGTTCTTTTTTTGAAATTGCAGAATAACATTTCTTTCTTGGCTTTTTCTATTATTTGTTATTCCAAATTGAATGATGAAATTAATTTTATTTTGTTAAAAATGGGCAAAAATAAAAGTTGTGACGCGTCAACTAGGCAAATAATTGTTAATTTACATATAGACCATAAGTGGGCGTACAGAAGAATCGCTGAGCATTTAAATTGTTCTGTTAAGAAAGTTATAAAACACATGGAACTGTTGAAAATGTTCTTAGAAAGGCTCGGCCAAGAAAAACTTCTCCCAGAGAAGAAACGCAAACCGTTCGTGTTGCTAAAAAAGACCCAAGTAAAGGCTCCAACCAGATTAAAAATAAAGTTTTTTCGCCTGATGACCCGAGAAACATCTCGTCAAGACTGATACGCCGAAGATTAGTGGAAGCTAAATTGTTTAGAAGAATCTCTCGAAAGGTACCGCTTCTCACCAAGCAACACCGAGAGAAGCGATTATTATTCGCCAAAAAATTATGTTAATTGGACGGTACGAGAATGGTGAAGTGGAAAAGTGTTATTTTCAGTAGAAACAAAAATAAAAATGAAAAATTCTGATGGAAAGCGCTATGTTAGACGTCCTGAAAACAATGCTTTTAATTATAAATACACAAGGAGTATAGTCAAGCACGGTGGCGGTAACATTAAAGTTTGGGGGTGTTTTTCCGGATATGGAGTTTTTCGAAAGATTGAAGGTACAATGGATCAATGGCAATACAAAAATATCTTAGAGCACACAATGATTCCCTACTCGAATGATCATTTGCCTGTAACCTGGATCTTTCAGCATAACAATGACCCTAAAAACACGGCCAATAGCGTCAAATGTTTCCTTAGCGAACAGCGTATATCCGTTTTAGACTGGTCAGCAAATAGTCGGGATTTAAGCCCGATAGAAAATCTCTGGTATATTATTAAAAAGAAAGTCTCAAACAAACGTAACACCAGTCAAAACGAACTATATGAAGCATTTGTTGGAATTCAATCCCCCTAGAAAGATGTATGAAATTGATTGAATCAATGCCACGTGGTTGCATCGCTGTTATTGAAAACTAGGGATACGCCACTAAATATTAATTATAACTATTGGTTGGCTGTGGATTGTGTAGCTATTGCGTAAACAACAATACTAATTGCTAATACTTAAAAAAATATTGTTATTTGTTGAAATATACTTTTTTGTTGTTGTTTCTAATTAGTTGACCATTATTGCTCATACCTTACCTGATTTTAATGTTTGTCCGTAATGTAATATTGAAACTGCACTTGTGTAATGGGATTTATATTGTTTTTCTAATAAATGATAAATCGTTGAACATATTATTGTCCTGTTTATTGATTAATTTCAAAATAAAAACCATTGCGGTGAAGTATCTTGCTTAATGTCAAGGACCGTTGCTAGCGTTTCTAATTATACGACCACCACTGTATATATCCCACTGCTGGGCGTAGACCTCCTGGCACGAAACAGCAGTATTTATTTACAATTTTAAGTCATGGTATGGTTTGCTCGCAAACCGTCGTGGTTTCCAGCTCGTATATTTATGAACGTTTGGATTTGACCTCTTTAAAAGAAGGTTTTGTCGAACACAAATATACATTTCGATCATTAAATTTTGAATTAGAAAGTATAAGTACTGTCGGCGCACAAGGCTCGTCTCTAAACATATATAATGTTAGAATATAGCGGCAAGCAGCTCTGAGTGGCTTTACATTAATGCTAGGCATGCAGGTTTCCTTACGATGGTTTCCTTCCCGTGGTAAACCAGCACTTTAATTTGCAATGGTCAATATTCATAACATTAGCTACCGCGGCCCGTCTAGAGTATAACTAGACTTAAATCTAATGAAAGGCTAGTGAAGCCCTTTCGCGGAGAGAGTAGGGTGCAGCAGACTTGTCTTGCCCAAATAGTATGACATTACAGTGCCATTGGCGTAGTTCTATCTTTTTACCCGGGTTCCTGCTCCAGCGATGGGGCACTGGGAGCGGCTGGAGTGCCGCGGCGAGCCCCCGCCCGCCCTACAGGAGCACAGTGCAACGGCGCACGGCACCAAGCTCTACGTCTTCGGGGGGGAGGCTGGCTCCTCCTCCAACGAAACGCCGCTTTGGATCTACGACACCGAGGTGAGCAACACCACATTCAGGTTACAACCGGTACACAGCAGGATCACTCCAGAACAAGAAAAAATCAAATGAGAATTGCCGGTCGCCAAAGAAGGAAAAGGGTCTCCCACACAAGTACAGTTGCGGTTTAGGATCACATCCCTGATCTTCCGTGAAGCCTGTTCTAGAGAGTGGCGTTGTAACTTGTAGTAGTTTGTGTGTAACAAACATAGTACTTTTTTTTTAGAAAAAAGCTGTGTTCGATCGGCCGGCAAAATATTGTTGATTGCAATTTTGAATGCGGAGATCACTCACTGACCCCGAGGGTCATTAGACCTCTGACCATACAATAGAGCTAAAGTCACCGTCCCTTTCCAAACCTTGGCAAATCAAGAGTGCCATGCGACTGCAGGTGAAGGACAATTAGACAGTGATAGAGCCGCGTTGGGATCGATGAGCGAAGGAGTACATCCTCACAGAATACCAGCGCGATGTAACAGCATAACGTTGCTAGGAGCCGAAGATCCCAGTACAGGTGACTGGGCATTGTATCTCAGCGTTGTGGACAACGCTTTATTGAAGATGGACGTAGCTGTCATGGTCCGCAGGCCACTCCGTGAAATGAACGGTGTGCTCGTATGTCACCCCTAATATTATTGAAAAGAGAAAGAAACTGCTTCAGACGTAGACAAGCGACAGCACTGGAGAGCAGTTACTCCGATTCATCCAAGCTGAAGAATTTGTTTATTGTATTGAGAGGACACACGAGCACACAGTTCCTGACGCTGCTTCCTGTGACCCGTGACTCCCACATTCATCAACAAGTGAGTGCTTGTATTTGTGCAAATACTTTGAGCACTAAAACCTGGTGTAGGGGTATCATTCTGGTGTCAGTCTGGTGTCACCGGACAAGACAGACCAGGAGGAGGTTATCATCGTTATACATCTCGTCTTATCATACACTGTCAGTATATTATGAGATAAGATCTCGCTAGCCCGGCTGGTTTTGGTTGTTCATTCCCAGAAGGTCCACTCTTTCCTAGCTAGGGCTAGGAAAGGGTTAGATAGTCACCGTATAAACTTTATAAGCCAGTATAAAGTCAGTTTAGCAGCCTTGCTTTCATGAACTATTACCTAATATCAACTTTTAAAGCTTCATTAAAAGCCTCACCCACAGCTCCAGAGATGGCGTAAACTGCCAGGGCGGGTGCGGTGCGGGGGGCGGCGGGGCGGCTTGGAGGCGCGCGGGGTGACGCCGGGCGGACGGCGGGGGCACTCCGCCCACGGGCTCCAAGATTGCCTGCTCCTGTACGGCGGCTACATGGACCTGCGGGGCTCCACCAACGAACTGTGGGCCTTCCATTATGGTACTTTCTAATAAGGTTTTTTTTCTTAATTTGTTATTAGAGACAGGTGATCAAAGAATGGCCAGTTCTCCCGACGGTGCATTATTGTCTTCAATAAAAATTATAATACATATGCCTTGTCCAGATGATCCTTGATTCCAGATGCACGCGCGTTTTCACCTATGAGGACTAAGATGGAATGGCTCGTCAGCTGTAAATAGGTCGGATCCCTACACCCACCAAATGAAACACGAAACATGAAAGTCTTACATTCTTGCTGCAACCAGACCCTGACTTCAGTTCACAGCTATTGTAAAAAAACCTTATTTTTGGATTTTTGTTTAAAAACAATATATATATATGATATATATTTCTAATTATTAAATTGTTTGATTTAAGTTAAGTAAGGCGAACTAACTCACTAAAACTAACTTAGAAGTTCGAACGTAACTTGCAAAACAAGTGCGTGTTACACGAATGTACAGAAAAGGAAATAAATCTGACAAGCTATCAGATCGGCATCGCATGACTCGTAATTATATAACTTCTTATGTGTACTTCTTCAACTTACATACAGCTTTATGTGTTAAGCTAAGTACACAACTTGGGGTCGCAAGACTAGGGCAATGAATTATTGGTAAGGAAACATTTCATCGCATTCCTCACGAGTGACAGGTGCGGGTGTCGTGCAGCTTTATGTAACATTTATCAAGAAGAAGAATACAGATAGTAACAGCCCTTAGCTTCTGCTTTTTCTTACACTCCGGTGACAGACGAGCACACAGTTCACCTGATCGATACCGACTCCCGCCTTCTATCCTCAACAGACTGGCGCACATGCAGTTCACCCTTCTCACGCTGCAGTGACTCTTCCTCCCAGTGACGTCTCTAGATCCATAAATTCATCAAACAAAACACGAATGCGTTATGCTCTTATTTCACGCTGGCATTCTGTAGAAGCTTCTTTTCCTGTCGAAGTCGAGGGTCGAGGAAAAAGTTTTTTCGTATTTTATATAAAACATCAAGATATTTTTTATCATAGTTTATTTACATTTGATTACAATAAACATGTGCTATTTACAAAATCCCACGGCTGTATAATTTTTGCGACTTGTGATCAATGAACTGCGACAAGTAGTTGACAGTCCTCTCTTGATGTTAACCTAACACTAACTAAAGAATTCTAAAGAGTCCGAAACAAGTGAAAATGTGAGAGTACAAGATCAGGGCTATATGGTGGATGCATTAACACTTCCCAATCAAGCTATCTCAATATTCGCTAAGTGGCTAAAGATGTGTGTGTAGTGTTTTTTCTCAAATTCTTGCTTGAGTTTCATCAGCTGTTGGAAGTAGAGATCCAAATCGATGGTTTTGCTCGGCGGGAAAAGCTCATGATGAAAGATGCCTTTCCAATTCCACCTGACACACAGCATTGCGAGTTAATCCAGGTTTCGCTATAGATTATGGAGCTGGACAGCTGTTCGACTCACTGATCCACTTTTCATGTTGAGTGATCAATTTTTTCACGAAATAAAACAGTTTCATTACGTCTCAATAGAGAATCGCAAACGAGTACACGATTTTGTTATATTTTGTGTTTGTTTCCTTTTGTTTATGTATATCCCGACATTATTGAAATGGGTCAAAACTGTTTTGTTGTCCACCCCTAGCTCTTCGTCTATGACGTAAATACTCACACAACATGCGGATCTTGCTTCACTTCTTCAAAAATGGCATCGAGTTCATCTGCAACAGGTCGACACGAGCTAACATCTACGACATCAAAGTTCCAGGACTAAAAAACAATTTATGCCACTCTTACTGACGCAGCGTTAAGCCCATTAACCTCACAAATTTGTTTCCCATTTTGTAATTAAACTTCAAAATGTATCGAATCTCGTCGGTCGTTAGATTCACATGAACAGAAAAATGGCGGGAAACGTGTTTACTATTTATTTTTCTGTTTTTAAAATATCATCTATTTAATAGTATCAAAACGATACAAACCGTACAACCAAAGAGATTTTACTGCAACTTTTTACTTATAAAATACGAAATAACTTTTTCCCCGACCCATTATGATATCAGATGACATACGGACGCACAAGTTTGGTATCAGTTGACTGTGGCACACACGCGCTCACATCCGTTCGCAACAACGTTTCACGATACACTTGCTTCCCACCCCTGACGTCTGAGATGAAAGGTCTCGTTACCTCATGGTGCTGTGTCGCATTAGTATTGTGTCCGTACCGTGCAAGCTGCTGCTAACCCAGCTTGCGAGTGCAGCCCGTCGGTCCGCAGAGAGCGAGACGTGGCGGCTGGTGCGGCCGAGCCGCGCGGGCCCGGCGCGCCACCGACACGCGGCCGCGCTGCTCGCCGAGCGGCTCTACGTGCACGGCGGCCAGTGCGACCTGCGCGACTGCGCGGACCTCTGGCACTATGACATCGGTGAGCGACGCGCGCACATCCAGCCCGGAGTACCCTGATGTGCACTCGTAGAGTCAATCACACAGAAATCATCTTCAAAAATTTATAACACTAAAAACGTTACATACTTTTTTATTATATTAACGCACACAATCCACTCGACGGTGCGTGATAACTGCGGACCGCGGGTCAGGAACACCCGTCCTCCACGAAGTTACTAAGATGTGGTCACAAGCACAGAGCACTGAGATGGATTGCCTCGAGCTGCAGGGTCTCTACACTCAACATACTGAACACAGGTTTGTATGTTCGCCTGCGTACTCCATAGTCCATTCGTTTCTCCAGCAGTGTATGCATAGCTAGTGCGGCTATGGTGGTCTGGCATATATAGACAGGAGACGAGATTTCCCCTGGTCGTGCGCAGGCACCTTAGGGGCACCATTGCATTCCGTAAGAGATCCCGGAACCCTTCCCATTGCATTGAGGGTGGCTCCCGAAGCGTAGAGCTCACTGCTGCCCTGCTGCCCGCAGTGTCGCGGGCGTGGTCGGCGGTGCGCGTGGCGCGGGGCGCGGGGCGTGGCGGGGCGCCGGGCGCGCGCAGCGGGCACGCGGGGCTGCGGGCGGGCGCGCACCTCTACATCTTCGGCGGCGAGGCGCGCGGCCACGCCACCAACGAGATGTGGAGATTCCATTTCGGTAAGAGTCCGCGACTGCACTACTGCAGACGAGTTGATGAAAGCTTCAACCAAACATTGACATTGGGAACATAAGCAACTTGAAAACCAGATGATTTCATAGATTTTTTTTTGTACAACAGGTGGCTCACCTGATGGAGCTGGTCATAGCTGGCCACTTGTCAATGCCAGGATCTAAATTTACAATAACTGTGTGAGCAAGCCGCTTATCTAAAGGTAAGTGATCACCGATGCCCAGGAACATACGCAATAGTCGCGCTGCCGGCCTTAAAGAAAGGTGTAGCCTCTTCTCTTGAAGGTCCCTAAGTTGCATCAGTCCGGAAATACCGCTGGCGACAGCTGATTTCAAAGAAAGAAAAAAAAGAAAGATTGTAGTGGTAGAGCAACACTGCAGTTTGTTTCTAGCTGCAAAATGATTTGGTCTTTGGTCTTGGGGAAGGACCACGCCCGCACAGAATACCAGCGTGAAATAGCAGCATAATGCTCCTGTGTTTCGACTGGTGAGTGTAAGGGTCCAGAGACCTTTATTACTGGTGACTAGGCATTCCATCTCAGTCCTCAAGGGTGACAACGCATCTGCATTATGATTCCTTGTCAAGGATGAATGTAGCCGTCATGGGCCGCAGGAGTCACCATCAGGTGAACAGTGTGTGAGCTTGATACTCTCTATGTTATAAAAAAACTGTTTCCTTGAGCGACAGCGAGCGCTTAGACACAGAGCTACCACAGATCTCTCAAAGAAATAATGAATATTTATTGTTCGCTAGCTACCGAGACCTGGGAACGCATCAACCAGAGCGTGAAATGGCCGTCGGCCCGCGTGGACTGCCGCGCGCTGCTCGTGGGCGGCGACGGGCGCGTGCGCACGGCCCCCGCCGCCCGAGGCCCCGCGCGAGCCCGTCCCGAGCCCCCCACCAACTTCCTGCGGGAGATCTCCAAACTGTCCTCCTTTCACATACGCAGGGCCACGCGCTGCTCCTATTCCGTCCTCGCCGGGGAACAGGACTCCACGGAGAGCCTCATCCGCTCAGAACAACCCTCTCTGTCTAAATCAAGATCCGCTTACATCATTGACGAGCGACAACCAGCGGACGGCGGCGAGAGTCCACAACAAGGCGACGTACCTGAAAGATACAGATCGGATCTATCTCGAGAACCAATTTCTGTACCAGATTTTGCTGACATGATCTTGCCGACGCCCGTTCTGTCGCCCGTCGAAGCCACAAAACTTGTGTATCTTGATTCTGATGACGAGGAGGATATGAAGAGAGAGATTTTCCAAAACGGCAATAAAACAGACGTGAAAGTGGAAACACCGAAAGCGAAAATCGTAGTGATCCCGAAATCAGCCTCAGTGAGATTTACCAAGGAGCCGGTCACGGACGGCACGGAAGACGAAGCGGAACTGTCGACGTCAGATTATGCGAGTGCTGAAAAAGTTAACAGACTTTCTGGAGCGGTATCTCTAGGCTTCAGTAACCCACATTATTTAGGCCCAGATATAAGGAATCTAGGTATAGCTATGACTCCAGATTCCGGAGTCGGTCCCGGGGATATCGAGCTGCAGGACTTGGGAGAGAGACGCGCAAGGAGCGAACCAAGAAATGGAGAAACGCAGTTGCATTTGTTACTAGTGGGGGGAAAGGAGCCGCCACATTTGGCATTGCTCCAGAGCCCGCTGTCCATGTGGACGTACCGGCTGTTGTAAGAGTTCAATTAGATTTAGAGAACCTTGACGTCCATTTAGCGGAACTAGAGAGGGTTTTGAATCCTGGATCTCTTTAGCAATACAGCAGACGACAGATACAGGGAGTTATCTCATCAGATTCTCTCGAAGATCGACAGCGTCTGAGAGAATACGTGCAAAGAATAATATATCCAGGCAAAAGCCAGATCTTTTAATCAAATTAAAAATAAGGACAAAAGAAATCTTTTTGCCAGTAGTACAGCCACGCAGTAGTACCACGTGTGTTACCTCATACAATACCTGGAGCAGCAACATAACGCAGCTGTGTCTCGTCTGGAGAAGGTAGTGTTCCGAAGACCCTTGTTATTGGAGACAAGGCATCCTAGGGCATAATGATTGCTCATCGAGAATGAATGTGGGTGCAACGAGCCGCGAGAATCACTTACCATCAGGTCGACTGTGTGCTCGTTTGTCACCCTCAGTACAATGAAAGAAATTACAACATTAAAGACAAATATTTGGATAAAATGTTTTTGCGTGCATATTTACTTCTTCAGGATTATAATATATAAAATATGGAGTTTGGACATTATAACGTCCAAAATTATATGTAATTTAAAGTAAACCTAAGGAGACGTCCCCAGGCCACGTCGTGCCAACCCGAGTACTGCACAATAGTTGGAGAACTGTTTGATGTTTTTGTTTAATTTTTAATCTGTTACAATATATTTTTTACTTTTTTACTAATGTTGCTAATGTATTAATATTTAGTTATTTAACCTAGTGCAATATTTGTCCATGTCGAACGGTTTACAAAAGTTTATAATATCCTGTGTCTCTCGATTTATTCATGAATACAATGTACATAGATAATATTGGCTTTTCAATAAAATTCATTACCGAAATAAATACGGTGGTATATTCTAATTTTCTATTGGTAAAATATACTTTGAACTATAAATTAGGTCACTGCCATTATTTATTTTAGTAGATATAAAAGTAAAATCCATCATCTAGTGTCGGGCCCCGCTAACTTTTCAGTATTCATTGGCATCCGCTAAGACTGAGTAGTCTAGACTAGTTACTTTTGTACAAGTAGTTCTGTTCGCGACTCGCTGTCGTTGTTTAATAGTTCTTAATGTTTCTTATATATTTTTATTACACTTTATATTTTGTACATTCCATTATGTAATATATCAAACTGGGGTGAACGTTTTAGAAATAAATATGAATCACTATGACGAATATATAATTACGTTACAAATAGTCGCCCCATTTGATATCAATATTTAATCTTCCGCTCGCTAGTGTCAAATATTTTTTATGTAATATCGTAAACTTGCAACACTGACGAAAACAGATTTGTGGTGTTATTGTAAAATTAGAATATCCAATTAAAAGTAAAAATTAGATTTTAAATTTAATTTAATGAAAAGTAATCCTGGCTTCAGCAAGGGGAGGTTTTGACACATAATTAAAAACATTCCACTATAATTATAAACCAGCGTACATATTGAAAATGTTATTAAATGTAGTCCTATGTCCATATGAGTTGCGTTTTACTTTTCACACCCAAAAACTTAGTGAAGATATAGTGCTTATTCTTTATTTATAACTTAAGTTTCCTTAAATATAAATTATATAACTTTAGTGGTTTACTGCAATTACATTTAATGTAATTTCCTATATTAATATTAAAGGTGTAGAAAGCAGTTTAAGTTGCAGAAGCAGCAGCAGGTGGCGCTCTTGTAAATCGTCCACGCGGTCAATGTATGTGTTGCGCAGATAAAACCTTGGGTACATCTCTGCCTTCAATAATGACTTTTTTATATTTTAGAGATGACAAACGAGCACATAGTAATAAATACTCTTGACTGCAGCCCATGACATCCATTTCCTTCCTCAACAGCAATAGCTTTATCCACTTACAGCTAGCACAGGTCTAGCTCCAGCATGAATGTGTTGGCTCGACCGGAGGTCTGCGCCCTCGCCAGACCAGCGTCAAATATCATAATGCTGTTGTTTTGTCTGGTGAGTGTGCAGGGGATCCGGAGCCTCGTGTCGATACGGCGTTCCGTCTCAGTGGTCAGGGGTGACGATGAGTCTGCATTATGATTCATTGAGTTTTTTATTTTTTTATACATTTCATTACATTACATTTTCATTTATTTATATTTTAAGTAAAACAAACACTGTACAAAAAGGCGGCCTTATAGCCAAAAGGCATTTTCTAGGTCTGTGAGTTGAGCAGAGTATATCTTGTGGGTGCAAGAAAAGAAACTTGTTTTAAAAATATATAAATGTAATAAATATTCATTAAAGCTCAGAACTCAGATACACATGGATATATACATACATACAGATATATGTACACATTAGGAAAACTACATAAAAGGTAAATAGATAGAAAAAACTACAATTAGTGGTCCAGCATTAGTTAATGTTCCCAGACTAGCCGCTTCAATGAAGCTTTACCAGTGGCTGCATGTATATTTGCATTCCAAAATCTGATGGTATGCAGGGTGAAGTAGTTAATAATGGTGATCCAGCCATGGGCCAAAGGAATCACTTATCGACTACTATATCAGGTGAACAGTGTGCTCGTTTAGCACCGTCAAAATAACATAAAGATTCATGATGCCCACTGTATGTAAGAAGTACCGCAAAATAAGGATTATTAGGTTAAAAACACAGATTGGTTATGAAATGTTCTGTTCTATTTATGCAAATAAAATGATTACATGTTCTTAATTTAAATCTAAATTATAAAACAAATACGTTACTCAGAAAACATTGTAATCAGGTATGTGTCTAGCAGACGAGATGACAGACTTATAGAATATATTTATTTGCACTCGGATGTAGACGCTCTGCCAACACTGGAACTAATACAAAAACTATTTGTAGTATCTACTTAAGTTGCATTATTGAAAATTAATTACACACTTTCTTTATGAACAGCAAGATTTTCAATGTTCCGTTCGCGTCTATTAAAATAATACCGGAGAAGCTGATTATAACAATTAGTCTGATGGTGTGGGTGGGACATATTGAAACCTGCTCCGAGTGCAAAGTTCAAATTGGTATGACAGTCCAGTCGTACGATGAACAACAAAATAAGAAATCATTCAATATTCGTTAATCATTATACCACAGCTTAATTATTATTGTAATATTACTAACTACGATACAAATTATTATCACAAAACGAAGACGAAACGTAATTCGGGATAAGTTTCGCTAACAATACTTTGTTTTCTTATAGTATGGTTACCCAAGTGGAAGAGATGGATTTAGAAATGGAAATAACTGTATATTCCATTCCATTGTTCCATTACTTTTGCCTAACTTACGATCACGTTATCACCTAACGCTGATAATAAGTTATGTAGTATGTATAGCGTTCAACAAACGTTGCGGCAGGCGTACGGTTAGACAGACAGGCAAACCCAAATTACACTCTACTCCAAATATATATATCATCAGGATCCTTAAAAATATTTTTATTTATCATTAACTTTGAATTAAAATACTTATATGAATTTTATGGCGTTTATTTTCAGATTTTTATTGGGACATTTAATGCCGTTTAATTTTTTTATGAAAATATAAATTATGTTAACTTAATTCTGATGCTTAGATGCAATTACACTGGGTTACTGGGTTTAAGGTTCATATTCTATACATTGAAGAAAATATTGAGGAATCTTAATCCATTAATTATTAATTAAAATGTGGGTTTGAAATTGTGTTAAAAACTTCGTTCTCGACAATAAACAAATGGTGCATCATTTGTCGTTTGTCAAGAACGAAGTTTTTCATTGAATATTCAATTTAATTGACAGTTATGAATTCTGCGAGCTAAATGACCGACTACCACATCAGATTACAGATTCTTTGAGCTATGTTGGTTACCTTAGGTATGCTGCAGATAACCACATTTTACTTAGAACAAGATTATTCAGTTATATTTGATATTATTCTACATCTACTGATTACAATAATTTGATCTCAATTAAAAACAATCAAAGAAAAATGTCAAAAGATGAATAAAATGCAGCCGCACCTGCACCCGCACCGCCCACCTTTATCCTCAATAAGGAATCATATGCCGATGCGGCTGGGGTCTCACCCCTGGGCTGGACATGGAAAGCCTCGTCGCCGCTAATAATAGATTATTGTAAAATTTACATACGGCACAACTACAGTATACGGTAACTTGTACATGATGAGGAGCAC
Organism: Teinopalpus imperialis; assembly: GCA_029286865.1. Lineage (NCBI taxonomy): Eukaryota > Metazoa > Arthropoda > Insecta > Lepidoptera > Papilionidae > Teinopalpus > Teinopalpus imperialis. Next base: position 18,312,716 of record JAGSMU010000022.1, on the reverse strand, counting down.
ACCCAGATAGAATTATAGCTTCAAATAGCAGCCTTACACTGCTGTGTTTCATCTCATCTGGTGAGTGTAGGGATCCGGAGACATTTATTTCTGGTGAAAAGGCATTCTAACAAGTTCTCAGGATGCCTATCATCCGCCTTGTGATTCCATATCAAGGATGAATGTGGGCAGTGTGAATGATTTACTTTCAGGTGAACTGTGGGTTCAGTTGTCACCCTCAATTCAGAAAAAAGCCCCCAATTAATAAAGGTTTAAAATCAGTAAATATTGTTGTTTCCTAAAGCTGGCTTATTTATTGTCCTGCCATGCCTTTTTCATTCTATTAAATAAAAAAAATAAAAACTTATACATCATAACGATAGTAGTTAGGGTCAGGTTGATAAATCTATCAAATTGATTATACATTTACAAAGACTCACATCTCATCTCCTATACACTTGAGCGCAGCATCCCCAGCTGCCACTAGCTCTCGGCAGTGTTTCAATACAACATGAACACTATTGCCTGCAATTACTTCTAGCACAAAAAGTAGTCCGAGTACTGCTTTTATGACAGGTTGCAATACAAAATTATTTTATGACAGATTCAATTTAAATATAACTTAATTTCACTTATAGATAATAGCTTCAACTAGAACTTATATTTAGAATTTGCCACAAGTTCTTGAAATCCACTATTAATGCAGTTCTGCACACTTCTCTGCTGCAGTTGCTTCAGCTGAAATTAAATAAATATGATTTTGTGTCTGGGTGAAACAATTACGAAGTTATTGATGGCTCCAGACATTTCCTCGGGGATGACAGTGCACATGCAATATGATTGCTACTCCGTGCATAGTATTTGTACGAGATTGAAATCCACATAAATTAACACAAACGAAATATAAATTCTGGTAGAAACAAAACATCTCCTTACAAACAATTTTAAACCTTATGCCAAAAACTAAGACATGCTGAATATGATATTAAAGTTTAATACATTTACCAATCTCCAAAGTAAATCTAATCTTGGGCAGCGCGCGCCACTTAATAGAATAGCTAGCAAATGTAACAACCTCTCGAGGGCTACAGTACATTTGTTCTCAGACAGCATCATCGGCAAGCTCAAGATGAAACCCCTAACATTGTATCTATTTGACCATTATTATTATAATTTTTGTTTCATATTGTACAATGTGTTTTAACAACTGAACATTAATCTCAAACTTACATATTTAATGTGTTTCTGTTATATTTTGTCAATTTTCTCTAGTAATTATTATATTGTCGCTCATTATATCTGCATGCAGTGCTCGGCTACAACGTATCTCAGCTGCGGCACTGTACCACTGTACCAACGTACTGTTGGTGTTCATTAAATAAAAAATAATAATAAAGGTGAAAAATTTAGTTGCCAACCTAATAGTTAAATTGCGTCTGCATTTACGACAGCGGCCTGTGGGTTCTTGAAGTCTATACCGAACAAGGCCTTGCACGCCGCTCTCGCTGCCGTTCTGCGCGCTTCTTTCTTGTTCGGGGCTGAAAATTATTAATTATATATTAAATTCACGGTGACAAACAAGCACACAGTTCATCTGATGGTAAAGTATTCCGGTGGTTACCGTCCATAAGGAATCATAATGTATATACATCGTCACCCCTGAGGTATGAAATGTAACACTTCATCATCAGTAATAATTAAGGGATGTTTATTAACAGGGTGCCAGTGTCTTTTGGCATTCTCTCCCTGGCAATCCTTTATGTAGGGAAACATTGACTATAGGTGTCAACAAAACATATGCTAAATAAAAAAAAAGTATATACACAATATGTTGGATGTCCTCCTGTTTGAGGTGCGTGAGCGGCGCAGGCGGGGTCGCGGATGTTGCCAAAGCGGTCCCGTGACCCCGCCAACCGCGACCAAGAGTCATGTTGCAGCAAAATGGGTCGGGTCGACCGGCGAAGGAGCACGCCCTCATACTCAATACTAGCGTGAAATGACAACACAACCTTGCTGTGTTTCAGTCAGTGTGTTGGTAGGTCAGGAGAATTATAGGTATTGAGACTTTCCATCTCAGTCCTCAGGGGTAATGTTACCTTGAAGACGGACACCACAACAGGTGCCACTGTGATCGACCTCTAATAGTCTAGTAATTGACAATATATCATAACTGATGTCTTGTGTGTACCTTTTCCGATGTAGGTGGTTCCATCCACATCCAGTCCTATGGTGTACAGCATGTTCTGTGGGCGGGTGCCCTGGGTCGCAAGCTCGCGGTACTCCAGGGCGGGCCTCATGTACGTGAGCAGCATGCAGGGATGCATCAATGATGCGTGGCCCGGCAACGTCTTGGGCTTTTTTGGCTGCCGGGGGTTGCGAATTATTTGGTCCGTTTCGAGGGTCAAGTCAGGTTCAGATGTCTATAAATAAATAAATATGGGTGAATAGTGGAGTAGCATATGTATCTATATATGTATTATCTACCTCTGGAGATCTTGAGGCCCTTGTAGCTGGTGAGGAGGCACTTCTTAGAGCTCGGGGTGACAACACAAGTGTCACGGGATGCGGGGATTACCTGCCGTCATGTGAGCTGTGTGCTCGTTTGTCACCGTCAATACAATAAAAATGTAGGGAACAAGTCTCACTGCAGATTGGCCAAACTTTACATGATTTGTTTTTTATAGAATATTAGCAATACTACTAACATTACTAAGAGTCCGGCTCACCACTGCAGCTGAGCTGCCAGGAGACGGGTCTCGACAATACTCCAATGGTGGATTTGAACCTACGAGCTTAAGTTTCGCAGACCGTACCCTAAAATTCATTAGACACGCAGGTCTCCTTACAACACGACTAACAAGGCCTGGTCCAGGGAACCAATTGGTGTTGGTGGCTTACATTGAAAGTATTGTAGTTAAACCTTATGTGTTACAATTAAAACAACTTATGGCGGTGAACTTATCTTTCCTCAAATATGTTCATGTTCCCATGAAACTGACTATAATGCATTCATATGGGAACAAATACTCACCTGTTGTCGGTTCTCGTGTACACGACTGGTATAATGGCACATTGCTCACAACGGTTGCCAAGCGTTCATTTACCGGGATAGAAAGCTACCCATGTACTAATGCAGGTTATAAACTATCTGTGTGCTAAATTTTCATTTAACCGTCCATTGAACCGTTTTTGTATTTTTGGGTAACAAACATACGAACATTTATAAAACTTTTTAGATATGTTATTTCCATAACCACTTCTGAACAGAAGTTATTGTGGACCCCCAAGCATGTGCATGTGTTGCATGTGCCAACCGCACCATTTCAAACTGTACAACGTATAATTTGTCGGATGATAGATAAAAGAAATAAGAAATAATAATAACAGATGCAATGATGGGCTTGAGCTGGGGAACCTTGTGGCCGTCCACCTCCCACTCACAGAACAGCTTGTGCAATGCGAACGACGCCAGCTGGATCATTGGTAAAGGCTCATCCTCCGGATCGCCTCCACCGGCAGCTGGGAACAAAATCAAATTTAACAGTAGACCCATAACACAACTAAGAGGCAGGCCGCAGGACCCATGTGTCCTGTGGTAAGACCTAAGAAATAAAAGCATTCCTTAATTCTAACCAGTACCACTAAAATCTTACCAGGACACATGGGTGTCACAAGTTGTCATGTGCATTACCTCACTACTCACTAAATCCTCCCACTTGCCAAGTGGTCAAGTTCCTTATTCAAAACTGGCCAAGCTGATGTGTACGAAACATTCGTTTTTATATTGACGAAACCTCGGCCCAGTTTTCAGACTACTCCACTGCTGGGTACTGGCGTCATCTCCAGCTGCAGCGCCGATATGTGTGAACACAACAAATTGTTGGCATTCCAGAGCCGGGGCTATGGTGTCCTAAGCCATCGCTTTAACTGCACGGTATGCAAGGAAGCCAAGTTCGATCCCTGGTCGGCACCAAAGTGAACCAATGAAATTGATAATTACAATTTTAAGTGCTGATTTACCGCATCCTGGACGGTGCAGAAAGACATGGTATTGAAACAAAATGTTTGCCACGCACAACTTCTGCGTAGAACTGGTTGTCGCCAGCGATATTTCCATACCTTAGACCTATACGACTTATGAAGAGACCCTACACCTTTCTTAAAGGTTCATGGGCAGTAGTAATCACAGCAGCTACCTGATGGTAAGTACCATCAGGTAGCTGCTGGCTTTCTTGTCACCCAATCTCTCAGAAACTAGCCTGCTTCCTCAACACATTCTCATACAAACCTTCAATGTTAAGTGCCTTGGTCATCTTTTTGATGATAAGGTCCCGGATAGCTTGCTCTGCAGCTGCATTACGAGCCATCAGCTTATTTTCACCTGAGAATAATTCATGATTGTATTTTTAGGTAATGAGGCAACGCAGCATATGATCGTTCTGTCTGTTTAAATGGCCGTATTTGTGTACAGGAATGTCTGCTATTTGGTGAATTGCGTGCTTGTTGGTCACCCTTAATACAATAAGAGGTGTTAGATCTTCCTCATTAGCCTGCCCTGGGCCTCGTGGCCAACAGCTCGGAGTCCTCACTATGGGCTTCAGGCAACCAGTTGCTTCACTACTAAAGCAAACTATCGCTCCATACTTAAATATATTTTATTTCATTAAACGTGATTTGTTGTCATTCTGTCATCTATGTGGAAGGAGTTCCATTGTCTTCAAAATTGTTTCTTCCTGCTCCAAAAAATGTTTTTCCAAGGATATTTAAAAATAGTAAAGTACTCACCAAAACCTCTATATTTCTGCCCCTCCAGCGTGAGGGCAGCACAGAAGCTGTGTGGCTTGAAGTACAGAGCGTTGGTGGCAACAGACTCCACTTTAAATTGCTGCAACAGTCAATAAGTACCTTATTATATAACATTATAGTGAAATTCATACTACGTTAACTAAACGGTACTATCTCGCTGCACATTTTATTGTAAAACGTATGAGCGTAGCGTAGCATATTGCGCGCTCACTCGCACTCTCACGTCTTATGGCAACGCTTAATGACGTCCGACGCTTGTATCGTAATGTTGTCGACGTATCATTATAGACAAAATTAAATAATTATTTGATTTATATAGAATAAATTTTAAACAACAATGAGCGCTTATTTATTAATATTTTCAGCAACAGATTTAATACTACTTGTTAAAAAAATTAAAAATTTGGGAGCGAGAATCAAAAAAATCTTTATAATCGATTTGGACTGCGTCATAGTAATTGAATTTTTTTTCAATGCAAGGAATTCGCCAAATTCTGAAGAAAAAAATGGTAATCTGTTGGAGCAAGGTCTGGGGATGTATTGGTGTCGGAGACATTCCAAACGCAGCTCCTCTAATTAACCGTCCGTCGCGAGCGTCTGTACTACGGGGTCTATGGCGTTGTGTAGGGTTGGGCCGGTTCTCCCGGGTTCAACCACTGTGATGAGTTTACGATTGTCGCACAGTATGCATTTTTCATCACAAGTAACGCTACGAATCAAACTCTCTCGTATAATGGCGGTTGAGTCATATAAAAGCAGCGCTCATGCGTGTTTGTTCGTGTGCTTCACTCAATTCACGCCCTACCCATTTCCCGAGCTTTTTCGCTTTTCCAATTTGCGAATTCAAATTGTTTGTTTGTCACTCACACCGAAGCCTGGCCCTAACTCTGACGTGGTTTGCGTGATCCTGTCCCACGAACACTTTTAATTCTGCATTGTCCACTTGGGTCTCCGGCCCTCCGCTGGCTTTGTTTTGGAGGTCTTAATCTCAAGAACGAAAACGTTGGAACCAAAAACGTACCACGCTTTCTTTTACAGTAACTTCCCCATATATATCATTAATCTTTCGAGCAGTTGCTGCAGCGCTGGTGCCACGGTGGAACTCATATTCGTAAATAGCGCGATATTTCATGTTTTCTATTTTGTTAACAGAAGAATGTCAAAGAATACTAAATTCGAAACTCAAGCCTAAATTGAAATACATTTGAATTTGGAATTCCTAACTAACCGCCAAATTATTTGAGATCAAAGTGGTCAGTTCGACAAAACGCCAATTTTATATGTAAGGAGCTAATATGACATCCATAGTTCACTGCAGAACACACTACAGTGTCGTAAGTATATGTCGGAATACAGACAATTTATGATATCCACATAAAAATCTTCCAGCGAGGAATCGAACACAGCACAACTCTTTCGTCACTCATTATCATGATATAATAACGAAGATATTAAACTTACAGAAGTGATCTGATCGTTGGGCAGCATCTCATTAAGCACCATGAGCGCATTCTTAGGCGTCAGCAGACGACGCAAGCTCTCGTTCTGTCGACGACGCCGTTCCTTGTTGCTGATCTTCTTTACTGTTCATTAATGTTATCATTGTCATGAATTCTACATGTATTATCAACAAAGATTCAAGATGCAATTGCCACATCTAACGACTGTAGTAGAATGCCTCTCCCCACTGGTTACCCGAGGTCTCCAGATCCCTACACTCACCATAACAAACACAGCAGTGTTCTGTGTGGGTGTGGTTATTATCTACTTTGCAACAAGCCTGCAGCATGGTTCTACCACCAACAAGATTCATCTCATAATTAAACTGACATGAATTCACACACACAAAACAATTGTCAGAATACCATATAAATATATTAACCAGCACAAGTAAGGTTCAATGATTCACATTAACCAGCACAAATAAGGTTCAATGATTCACATTAACCAGTACAAGTAAGGTCCAATGATTCACATTAACCTGTACAAGTAAGGTCCAATAATTCACATTAACCAGTACAAGTAAGGTTCAATGATTCACATTAACCAGTACAAGTAAGGTTCAATGATTCACATTAACCAGTACAAGTAAGGTTCAATGATTCACATTAACCAGTACAAGTAAGGTTCAATGATTCACATTAACCAGTACAAGTAAGGTCCAATAATTCACATTAACCAGTACAAGTAAGGTTCAATGATTCACATTAACCAGTACAAGTAAGGTTCAATGATTCACATTAACCTGTACAAGTAAGGTTCAATGATTCACATTAACCAGTACAAGTAAGGTTCAATGATTCACATTAATCAGTACAAGTAAGGTCCAATGATTCACTTTAACCAGTACAAGTAAGGTTCAATGATTCACATTAACCAGTACAAGTAAGGTCCAATGATTCACTTTAACCAGTACAAGTAAGGTCCAATGATTCACATTAACCAGTACAAGTAAGGTTCAATGATTCACATTAACCAGTACAAGTAAGGTTCAATGATTCACATTAACCAGTACAAGTAAGGTCCAATAATTCACATTAACCAGTACAAGTAAGGTTCAATGATTCACATTAACCAGTACAAGTAAGGTCCAATGATTCACTTTAACCAGTACAAGTAAGGTCCAATGATTCACATTAACCAGTACAAGTAAGGTTCAATGATTCACATTAACCAGTACAAGTAAGGTTCAATGATTGGGATGGGAGATGATTCACATTAGCGGAATGACGTTTTCGAAACTACGATGTTAAACTAAACCGTTAGGCTACTGACTGATTGTTGAACTTACCAACTTCTAGCTAAAGTTAAATACGCTTTCAATGAAATAATCCACATACGGAATTACTGGTACTAAGATATTCCGCTTTAGTCTCCAGAGCTGACAATGATCTCCAATATACCTTATCATAGACAGATGGAGTCAACACTAACCAACAGAAGAAAAATATAACAATTTTAAGATGACATTCAGTCTAATAATTAAAGAGCATACAGTTACAGTTACACGTGATGTACGCGTGACACAGGGAGTTGTCAGCAGAAATCATAATGCAGAGGCGTTGTCACCTCACATGACTAAAGTGGAATGGCTCGTTGTCAGTAAAGGGTCTCTCGATCCTTGGACTAACCAGATGAAGCACAGCAGCATTATGCTCAGATGATACGCCGGTATTGTTAGATATAGATCCCCAAAATAGCATATAACAGATTATTTATTAGCAAAGATTATTGCAAATTACACTTAAATTATATGACATATGCCCAATACTATACCACAAAAGGTTTTTAGTATAGGATGAATCTATAGTGCGTTTACTATGTCGCTGCATAAGTTGCGGTGTGTTATGGTAACACAAATGACAAAGTATTATTTATCTTTGGGCAATCAACATTTGAGTACTTAAAGACATGGACACTTTTTTGCCACAGGTTTATTGTTACCTGATAGTATGTGTGAATGTTATTAAACAAGCGCGGATTGTCGTAAATATGACAGGGATAAAACATAACATTTCATTTCAATTGTGTTATAGCATTGCTGGACATCATTATGTGTTGCCAATGTAAGTGAGCGCACAATATACTGCGCTACGCTCACACGTTCCACAACCCGGCCTGCAGCGAGATAGTAAACGGTCTATTAGTTTGATCAATTTAGACTTACCTCCAGTTAATTTGGATTTCATCCAGTGTGGCCGCGAGCTTACTTCATCATTGGGGGAATTCGTTTTTATCTCCAGCTTTTGTTCATCGTCAGAGTTCTGTGGTAACAAGGTACTTAATTATAAGTTAATAATAATTTTAATTGACTCTCCTGTTTTTCTTAATCGTATCAAGGGGAAAGCAAACGGTTCAACTAATGGTAAGATTCATTCATGCATAATCATAATGTCTATGTGCAGGACTATGGGTTGTACACAGGAGTTCTAATTAAGCACATTCTACCGTAATGGCCAGCAAACATTTACTTAATGTATAAGCAACATTATCATTACTAAGGAATGTCATTATATCTAAAAACAAATCATGCCAATTGTCAATATTCAATGTCGACTAATAAGTATTTGTTTTAAAAATCAAATTCCGAATAAATTTAATATTAACAATCATTAATAGTGAGTGATGTCTAGTTTATTTCTACTGTCCAGTTCTTGTCATTCAAAAATTCATCTGTAGAATTTAACATTTAGCGATTAAAGTTTTATTATTTTTATTTATTTATTTCTTACATAATGACAACTTTTTATCTTATAATTTTACCACCAGATACATTATTTATAGCGACATTTTTGTATTTTAAGTTATACGTACCGGACGTATAACTTATATTTGTACTTGTGTCTGCTTTTACTGGAAAAGACATCACTGTTACGTATAAATAAGTGTATGGTGATTATGTACAAAGATACAAATTTTAAAAATGTATAATGATGGCAGAGAGAGAATATTGTTGTCTTTGAACAGAGGCTCACACGTCGTGGGAGGATCAACTCCATACAGGGCTCTCAGGCATCGCTTTTGTGCTGTGAATACCATTCTTGCTTCTTCTGAATATGCTGACGAAACAATTCAGTACCGTAGAATGGATGAAACGTGCCCATGATATGCTATTAACGCTGCATTTTTCTGAACCATATATTTCAGATGGTGTAATGCAAACATAAATCGATTGAATCTAGTACATAAATTCTTTATATTGAGGCTTCCAATTACAAAATTTGGCAAATGTGACTCCAAGGTGCACCATGAAATAAATTTTGTTTAATAAATGTTTACTTGTAGGTTATTAATTTCCATCCATTGTATCAATTCATTGAAGGGGACGGTAGCTGCTAGTTCTAGTTCATATTTAGTGTTGCCTTCAACTACTGGTGTCGTATCATTCGCGAATAAGACACATTTACTTTTGGCACAATTTGTTCAATCGTTGATGTAGATCAAAAGAATCAAAGGAACAATGGCCCGAGCACACTGCCTAGAGGAACGCCATAATGGTTTATTAGATATTGAGACCATTTTGGGACCTTTGTATGTCAGATGTGTTTAGTAATTTCAACACATTGTTATCAGTTTTTTAGGTAGCTGCCAATGCAATGTAGTGCAGTTCCTGTGACACCATACATTTCTAATTTACCGTGAAGCAGATCGTGTGAGACGAAATCAAAGGCTTTACTCATGTCCAGAAAAATAGTTTAAAGTGGAGTATGCGAGTTTAGGCCTTAGATGATAGCGTTATTTAAATGATAACATGCCGATGTTGTCGAGCGCTTTCTTTGAAAGCCAAACTATTCCGGTTCACATCCTCGTACGGATGAGACCCGCGTTCATTAACTCACTAAAGAATTTGGTGATGTCCTCCGGGTGGTCCTGTCGTCCCCTTCCCCATGAGGTGTAATGCACGCGCAATTGGATCGTAGGCAGAGTTTGGAGTGTCTCCCTCGACCCTACAACTAGTGATGCACAAATATTGTTCCTCGGCTGGAAATACTAAAACTACTACACCAAGCGGGCGTCTAATGAAAAAATAATTTACTTTAATAATATAACAATGCACTCAAAACATGCATCCCTTAGGAGTATGCTAATCACATCCATCAGAATCTAATCCGATACGCTACAAAAATATAAATAAGCTAATAATATCTTCAATAATAAGCAATAATTAGAGCTAGAGACTAGTTTAAGCGGTGGTAGATCCACCTGCAGATTGTTCACAGGTACAGCATGAATGTGTCGGCACTCGACTGCGTAAGACACGCCCTCATAGAATACCAGCATTACGCTCCTGTGTTTCGTCCGGTGAATGTAGGAGTCTGGAGACCCTTATAACTGGTGAAGAGGCATTCCATCTTACTCCTCAATCGCCTTATCGAGGATGCACATGGATGTCATGGGCCACCCATGTAGACCCCAATGAGATAAAAATGTAGTGTGCTAAATTGGACATTTTGTTTGTTGGGTATAGTCCATAATAATCTGGACCTCAGCAAAAATATTATCATTTACCTGAAAGGAGGTTTCAGTTGGCAGTTCCCTTTCGGATTTGATAGTTGTAGTCAGCAGGTTATGCGCGGGCAGCGGTGGCAGCGGTCCCTGCCACTAATAATTCGATTCTTTTGCATTTGTTTAATTTAAAAAAACTAATTATATTTCAAGTGATATTTTGGCCTTTTAGAAAATCGATATGCATTCAACAAATATAATACGCTTAATGGTAATATTGATAGTAGTAGCTCAATGTCTGAGTGCAGCGCTCACTTTTAATTCACGTTTTACGCAAACGGAATACGATCCCCAGTGCCAGCACCAACGGAATTGTTATTTGCATTTTGCAATACCACGTGTACAGCGGCGGGCGGAGTGGAGCGTGCAGGACTATGCTCTGACACCCTCATGCTTCACGGAACACACGCCAGCAGGGGTCCGCGCGGTAGGAGTACGACGACAGAGGGGTGCGAGTGGGGCCCCTCGTTGTGTTTGATTTATATGTATAGGCCGTTATGATTTTTTTATACTTTTATTGATATTTCCCACTTCCTTACAAAATCAACCTTCTTTAAAAAAACGGAAATCATTGCCTCAATTCTGCTCAATATTTAGGTGATTTATTAAATAAATATTTATTGTTAACTGAGCTTTACATCATTGTTTTTAATTAGAACTATGTTTTGTGTTTATTGTTAATATCACCTGTCAGAACGGTTTCTATTTTTTTTAATTCTGCTCATATTCCTGTATTTTTTTTAAATTTCTGTTAACTACAAGTACGAGGGCACATTGAAAAGATTTCAGCCTAAGGTTGACATTTAAATTCAAAATAAAAAATAATACTGGCTTGTAATAGCCATTTCTTTTTTAATTATAACCTGCTGTCTATTATTTTTCTTCTGTCAAAATTGCAAAATTTGTGATCGATTTAACAAACGAAGTTCGCGGTTTCCGTAGAAATGGATAAAGTTGAGCACCGTTCCGTCATAAAATATTTACAAAAAAAAGGATTAACGCCAAAACAAATTTATGAAGATATGTACGAGACTTTTGGGAATCTGCTCCATCATATGCCACTGTCAAAAGATGGGTAACGGATTTCAAACGTGGCAGAGAAGCAGTGCAAGATGAACCTATGAGTGGTAGGCCGCCGACGGCTACCACAGACGAAAATACCAAAAAAAATATTAGACCTGATTTTGAATGGCAAGAGATTGCAGAGATAGCGGAAGCAATAGGCAATGCCTATGAACGAGCACAGAACATAATTTCCAACGATCTTCGATTTTCTAAGGTCTCTGATGGGTACCTAGACTGCTTTCAGCCGAAAACAAACGCACCCCGCCAAACAGTATCACAGGATTGCTTGGATCTGTTCCAAAGTGATCCTCAAGATTTTCTTAGCCGTTTCGTAACTATGGACGAAACTTGGGTTCAGCACAATACACCAGAGTCCAAAGTACAATCCAAGCAATGGAAAAGAGAAGGGTCACCACCCCCTAATAAAGCTCGGGCCGTTTTGTCAACCAAGAAGGTAATGGCTTCAGTTTTTTGGGACTGTAGAGGGGTCATTATGGTTGACTACCTTGAAAAAGGTAAAACCATAAATGCGGACTATTATTGCACACTCTTACAACGTTTGTGTGAAGAATTAAAAATAAATAGGCCTGGTATGTTGTCATCGACTATTTGCAGTAATACCTTAGAGTTACATGACAGTACTACAGTGAACTAATAGATAGACTCGATAAGAAATTGAAGGAGACAAACCCGTTTGTCCAAGAAAAAGGTATTGTTTCACCATGCCCATGCACCAGCGCGTTCATCTCTCATTGTGGTGCAAAATTGCAGGACTTGCAATACAAATTACTTCCGCATCGACCTTACTCGCGCGACTTTGCTCCCAATGACTTTTTCCTATTTCCCAATATGAAAACCTGGCTATGAGGAAAAAGATTCACATCAAATGCCTCTTTGTTTGATGTGAATCTTCTTTTCTTATCACGGAAACGGAAGCGTAATTTGAGTTTGAAAAATCTTATTTTTTGGAGAGGTTAAAAAATGGGAGAAACATTAGGAAAAGTGTATAAGCCTAAAAGGTGACTACAAAGAAAAAAAATTCATTTCGAACATATTATATATATACGATACTTATTGAATATCCCTCGTATGTATAATGTTGGTGTGTTTTTACAAATAAATAATTGAATGAACAAAAAATAATAAACAATATGAACAACTGAACTTTGACCAAATAGATCACATGATTACTAAAAACGTTTTTAAAAACATGAAATCAGTTGAGAATATATGTCACAATTTGAACAAAATCATTTATTTATAAATTGACCTTTCGAAACTATTCTTATGACAACATAAATGGGTAGGGCTCAACCGGGTAAGGGCTATACCTTCACAGAATTTGTATTTTATAAGGAATCCGGGGAATAATGTGACATTCCATCTTCAGTTCTCAGGGGTGGCTCATGTGCTTGTGCATGAATGAATCTTTGTAGAGGATGGATATAGATGTCACGGGCGGCCAAAGTTTGTTTGTCACTGTTATTGTTAAACAAACAGTAACGCAATTAAATGATGGACTATAGAAAACCACCTACATCAGGTAAACTGTGCAAAATTTTCGATTTTCAATAAAAAGTCCTTAAGGTACCGTGGAAACTTGCCTCAATACTTACATTAGGATTTAACTGGTTCTGCTGCTGGTTGTCCTGCAGTGTAGAGTCGGCTGGCAGCAAACACTGTGCGTTGTGAACCACCAGCTGGCATTATGTAACCTTGAAGGTCATGCCAGTTGCCTCTCATACATACAAACTATGCACTCATACTATATAAAATACACTTGAAGTTTTCAAATAAAATAAGATCATGCTTTTTAACATAGCAAATATATTTCTTTTTTGGTTTTAAAACTCATCATTAACTTAAGATTGGACTAAGATAATATCAATGACACACTACTGCATTGTAGTTGGTTGGTTATTAATTATACATATATTTTGTTGTCAAGTTAATTAAATTATATAAAAGATTATTTTTGCAACATTTGAAAAAAACCCCTGAAATTTCATCATTATATTGAACAATTAGTGAAATTATATATTTTAATGAAACAAACTAGAAGATAGCAACACAAACATCACCATTCACACATGAGGGCAACTAACATTTACCATCTTCCTCTACTTTCCTACCATGCGACCCACCAAGTGAAATTGTACCAGACTTTATCAATGCCAAGACCATGATAAAATGTTCATCACCACCACATTACGTATATTATGTGGATACTAATAAAAATCTGTATTGTTCAGTTACAAGTTCAGAGGACAGTCACATATTAGGAGCAGAGAGTAGGGTACTTGCTACTTTAGTCTAGAGAACCCTGTATGTGCACGAAACAAATCTCGTGACCATAATGCATTCTCAGCCTCAACTATGCTCTGAGAGGTTCAAACCTACCGATTATAGACCAACAAGATATACTGTGCCATTAACAGTATTCAATATGTGAAATTTTTTTTTTGATCTAAGACCCAAAATCATAGAGATTAATGCATTTTTCACATGCATTTATCATCTATAATATTGGAAAGTATACGGAGCTGATCTGAGCACAGTCAAAGCTTAGCTGGTGACTTTGTGATGCCTTTGCCAGGGTCTGGAGGGTTGGGCTGTGGTAACAGATGGCTTATAATTATATTGTATCAATTAATTTACAAATGATAAACAAGTGTGATATGATAGCTTTTATAATATGGAAACCTCATATTACAAGTCCATGGCTCTATTAGCGTTTGTACTCGAAAAAATGCCCTGCGCAAGTATAAAATAAAAATATTAATATAAAATATTAAATAAGCTGAAACGTAATCTAAAGCAAGAAGGCGGTTGTTTACATTTCCGATTATATTCTCTTTTTAAATATGGGATGTTAAGTACAATATGTGAGGCATGATAAACTAAACATTTTACGATAGAATTGACAACTTACCTCATCGGCAGAAACGAATTGTTCCGATCTGTTGTACATGCCGGCGTTGCGGGTATTGTCTGTAAATAAAAATGTATATTTATAGAGACACGATTGTCGCCAAGATATACACCACAATTGAACTTGACAAAGATGGAGGCCAAGACAGAAAATCAATACTTTCTCACTAGATAAAAATGTGTTAGTGTTAGGTTAGTTCAATACTTATAATAGTAATAATAAAGCAATGAAGTTTTTTCAGCACCTAACTATGGTATGAACATAACTAAAAAACCTCAAAAAAACGAAAATGTTTAGAAAATTTCATACTTACATTTGTTCAACGACATTGTTTATATAGCTTAGTATGTAGATGTGTAATCCGTTTTCAAATCACAAAACTAAACATATAGGACACTCTTAACAAGATAATAAATACTTCCGAATTTGTTAGAGGCGCATCTGCAAATGACGCAGTGTCAAAATTACACTTCCTACTTGTTTTAGTTTGACAAAAAATGCAAATATTTTTTATTTAAAACATCATTTCTTTTTTATTAAATGCTCTATTTTATTAATTTATTATACGAATTTTTAAATAAACTATATGATACGGCGGCAAGCTAAGTTTATTTTATTTCTAAAACAACAAATCTCACAAACACTAAATCGATTTTTTACATGTGCAATTTTTCCTAATCGATTAATATGCAATATGACAACAGATTATTTAACTGCGGTAACTCGATTTTCGAAAATATCCAGTCGAAAAGAACAAAACTTGCCAGTATTTACATAGTAATATATAAATAAATATCATAATATATCATCTAAACACGCTTTAAAACGACTTCATTCGACGCTCAGCAGTCGCCGAGAACGGTCGCCCGGCTCCCCGCCACGATCGTACCGAGCTACCTGCCCCCGAGCGAGCCACCTGCGCACCCATTGTTCCGAGAACAATACACCGAGCAATTTTTATTGCGGGTGCTATTGTAATCGGAAATTAGTTTCCGAGAAAGATTATTGCAAAGCCACCTGGGTGGTTACACTAGTGGATACCTTGCGGTGTTAACTTAGCTAGTGTAGGGCTAGCCCCGTACGCCCGTGGTTCCCCTTCTGGGAAACGCGAAACCGGAAGGAGTCGACGCAAAACTTGGCCTTGGGTAGTGCCCTAGCCAAGGTTGACCAACCCGCTGGACTTATAATAGTCCCACGCGTAGTTTTAGTTAGCTCTAAGCACACACCCAAGTGCACAATAAGACTGGCACTTGGACGCACTAGGGCTACACAACTAGGCACACATCCTCCTGCCTATACCCGGCAGGAGGGAAGTAGGCTATTCACCCCGGCATCCCACCGGTGGCCACACTTCCCACAAATAAAGTAGGAAAAATAAAAGTGAACAGAGTGCACAATGGAGGACTCTTCCTCAGAGTCGTTGCTGCACTTCATCAGCATACTAAAAATAAATACCCCGATGTCTTCCAGGACATAATCAAAGAAAGACCGCTCCCGGATAGACCCTCCTCAAGGGCCTCCTCCATATCCTGCACTTCATCCGCAGTCTCCGAAATGGAGCTGGATAACGCAGCGTCCACTGAGTATCCCTGCTGAAGACACCAGCGATTTCACGCTGGTTAAAAAGAAAAGCGGGCTTCACCTGCCCCGACGCCGCCTCCTAAGGCGAAAAACGGGAAATGAAGGCCCCTCTCCCCAGCCATCTACGTCGGCCCTGCCCCAGGGCCCCTCACAGCTGCCCCACAGCAAGCCCCGTCGCTCCTGAGCGCGCCCTAGCTGGCTCAAAACCTTCGGTTGTCTCACAGCCATCGAAACGCCCGCCGCCTGTCTTCATTCAGGCACAAGACAAGTGGCCGATTGTCGCATCGGCCCTATCCAATCGCTACAAATATCAAGCGATCCCCACCGCTGTAGGTATTAAACTGCAGCTAGAAACCACGGACGACCATAGAGCGGTAACTCGCTTCTTGCAAGACAAAGGTGTTTTCACACCTACACCTTGGCAGAAGAGCGCCAACTCAGGGTAGTAATTAAAAACCTCCCGCGAGAAATCCCAGCTGATCTGATCAAAGAGGACCTTCAGGCCCAGAATCTCCCAGTCCTGTCTGTGCATAGGATGTACAGTGGCCATAATAAAAAGCCATTCAACATGGTGATTGTGGCCCTCGAAAGATCCGAAGCCGGGAAGCAGGTATTTAACCTGAAAACCTGCTGCCACCTCTCTGGGCTGACTATAGAGCGCCCACATAAAAACGGCCCACCAGGCCAGTGTCACAAATGCCAATTATATGGCCACTCAGCTCGCAATTGCTTCGAAAAAACCCAGATGCGTCAAGTGCCTGGGTGACCATGGCACCACCGAATGTCCGAGACCCAAGGACAAGGCCCTTCTGGCCACTTTCGGTCCCCCCGCATGTGTCCTATGCAACACAGAGGGACACACAGCCAATTACCTTGGCTGCCCAAAAGCCCCCAAGCCGAAACGTCCGGCACTAAAAATCGCGCCCAAGGTCGCTACCCCGACCGCCGCCCCCGCGCCAATTCTCGCTCCTGTCCGACCTCTACGCCCCACATGGCATACGCCGATCGGCGTAGCGACCGTTACTCAACCGGTTGAGCAGCCTCCTCCATCAGCCGGACGGCCGGTTATCGAAAGCGACCTCGACTTAGTGTGTCGCTTCGCCGCCGTCTTCAACGGCGCCGACGTCTCAGCCCTAGCAAAAGCCTTAAGGGATTCTAATGGCAAGCCCGAAGTCAGGATTGCCGCCACAATGCGCTACCAACATGTAGTGTCAGCCATCGTCAACTTTCAAGCATAGAGGGCCTTTACAACGGCAGAGTAAAACCGCGTTCGCTTAACGTCGCATTTTTTAACGCGAACGGTATTAACAATCAACGCGACGAAATCTTCAATTTCGTTCGCGATCACCAAGTCGACGTGCTCCTAGTGCAGGAGACATTCCTCAAACCGCACACTCGCAATCCCAACATTGCGAATTATAACATCATTAGGAATGATAGAACTTCTGCCGCTAATGGCGGAACTCTCATTTACTACAAAAAGTCCTTGCACTGCGTGCCCGTCGACACGCCAACCCTCACTTTCCTAGAAGCCTCAGTCTGTCAGCTAGCCATGACCGGCCATGCCCCCATCACAATCGCGTCCGTCTACCTGCCTTGCAGACGTGATGCACAAGTATTACGAAGCGACTTCGTGGCACTCCTTTCCTTGGAAACTCAGTCATTTTGGCAGGAGATTTCAATAGCAAGCACACTCGGTGGAATGCAATTAAAATCAACCCTCGGGGGTTGGCTTTAGACTCGCTAAGCGACGCACTCGACTTCGACGTCGTAGCGCCTACTACGCCTACCCATTTTCCATATATATTGGGTCACGCACCGGATGTGCTTGATATTGCCATCTGTAAGAACATCAACCTCGCCTTCCAAGGGATAGACGTAATCCACGAGCTCGCTTCCGATCATCGCCCCGTTCTTCTTAGGTTAGGGCCCTCCGCCCCAACCTCACCCTCCACCGTCGTCCGAACGTCTACATTACCTAAACTAGGTCTGCAGGGACCGGGCCCCGGGGATATTCCCCCACTACCCGAACATCAACTCGACAGATCTACGGCCTGTCGGAATCAGGTGACACAACTCGTGGCACAGGTAGAAATGCTACGTTACGTCTTCACGTCACATACAAATCCGGAAGGGAAAATGCGAAAAAAGTAAGATCACTTATCCTCACGGTCTGATGTGCAAGTTACCGTCTCGACCTACATTCCCTTAGTCGGGAGACGGTAACAGCAGCTCGCGAGGAAGCGGTCGCCCGTCGGGGGGGCGTGCGTGCAGGGGAGCGATGTTACGCAGATGGGGATGTTCTCCCGTATCAGCGCGTTCGTACATACGACGCGCGATACGGGTGACGAAATCGGAGATGGATTCTAGTTTAAGATTAGACGCGATAACATCGTTCCTGACGTAGCGACCTGCTCCCACGATTCTCCTAACAGCCAGATTCTGTTGGGCCTGCAGCCGCTTTCGCTGCGACGCGGACGTGAGGGGGGTACCACGCCGGAGCGGCGTAAGTCAAGCGCGATCGAATGTACGTTTTGTAGATTCCTATCTTAGTTGACGTAGGTAGTTTGGATGACAGTACTGGTCCCAGCATCGCACTCGCTGCCCGCGCAGTTCGAACTGAGTGTTCGACCTGCGGTTCCATGCGCAGCATGCTGTCAATACGGCATCCGAGATATGTCACTCTGGTATTCCATTCGATCGCTTGTCCGCGGAGCTCGAGCGGGGGGGGGTATTTGATCCGTCTTCTGGTGATAAGGGCGGTAGTCTTGTCAACATTGACAGTCAACCTCCACTTATCAAACCAGTCAGGAAGCAGGTCCAACATTCGCTGCATTTTTCTGGCTGCGTGGTTGGCTTGACGCGAAGACGTAAAGTACGCACTGTCGTCGGCGAAAAGCGCTAACAGACCGTCATCATCCCGCTCCTCCGCGCGACCTAAGGGAGCGGGGATGTCGTCGGTGTAGACCGCGTACAGTCGCGGCGCAAGGCAACTCCCCTGGGGAACGCCAGCTTGAATAGGCCGTACCGCCGAATCGGCTTTGTCGACGGAGACGTAAAAGCTGCGACCCTGCAGATACGATGCTATCAAACGCACGAACTGAGGCGGGATGGTGGTATTCTCTATTAACTTGTACAGCAGTCCCGTATGCCACACCCTGTCAAAGGCCTTCTCGATATCGAGAAAGACCCGACGCACACCCGATCACAATTGTGATCGAATGCGAGGTAGTGTAGCACACGTGCCAGCTGCAAAGTAGTAGAGTGGCCGCGACGGAAGCCGAACTGTTCATCCCGTACGGTTATGTACGGGTTGATCCTCCGCAGCAGCAGCTTCTCAAAGAGTTTCGCTACGTGTGATAGCAACGTAATAGGACGGTAGCTTGCCGGTCGTCTCCTGTCTTTACCCGCCTTCGGCAGCACGAAAATCTTCCCCAGTTTCCACTGTTCCGGGAAGTGGCACGTGCGCAGAATCCCGTTGTATAAACGGGCTAGCGCAACGACACCTCTCCCCGGCAGAGCCTTAAGCGCCGCGGTGGGTATTCCGTCTTGTCCGGGTGCACGGCGCAGTGGTAGCCATTGAATAGC
Source organism: Teinopalpus imperialis (assembly GCA_029286865.1). Taxonomy (NCBI): domain Eukaryota; kingdom Metazoa; phylum Arthropoda; class Insecta; order Lepidoptera; family Papilionidae; genus Teinopalpus; species Teinopalpus imperialis. Next base: position 18,292,759 of record JAGSMU010000022.1, on the reverse strand, counting down.
TCTGCGCACTTCCGCTGGAGAGAAGAAGGCTTCTCCCTGCAGAGGCTCCTCAGGACATAACATGAATTCCCGTACGCGGTCCTCTACCTGCCTATGATGTTGCGCGGCCGCGATTAGGGCTATGTTTGGTGTAAACTGCCCTCTAAATGCGTAGCCAGTATCTCGGCCCTGTCCGATGCTTCATAGTGAACGCGACCCGTATCATCCACTAGTGGAGACACCGGTAAATGGGTGCGGGTAAGCTGCCTATTTAAGTGATGAAGAGAGGTCTGGTTTTCCGAAATCCGATCGAGATGACGGTTCCATGACTCTCCCCTGTGCAGCATCACTTCCTTAGACAGCTCCTCCGACAGCCGATTTAAAAGTGTCTTCACGCGTGGGCAACGAGTGCGTGCCCAGAGTCTTCTGAGTGCCTTCTTACGGTTCAGCTTGATGTTCAGCTTTCTGGGAAGCTCACCACGCCACTGTGACGATGACTGGACGATTTTGGTGGCCGCTTTGCACTCCTCCGATATACGTTCGGTGATGTGCTTGGCGACCACCTCGACGTCTTCGGCCGTCCTGATGGGACGGCCTGTGTCCATCGTCACAAGTGCGCTTCTGTAAGCCTCCCAGTCCGTTCTTGTGTTGGGCGAACTCAGAGACACCGAGACTGCACTTAGGTCCGTCACTATGAGCACCGGAAGGTGCTGAGTATCCGCGTCATAAAGGACCTCCAGGTGGACGGGGGTCTGGATACACTGGCTAAGCACTATATCCAGGACATCCGGTTTGTATCGACTGCAGGAGGGAATATGCGTCGGCTCGTTCGGCCCGAGCACGTCGTAATCCCCTCCCTGCGAGTCTGCGTACAGCAGCCTGCCCGCGGGGGTTCTGGTGGTCGACCCCCATGCCGGGTGTTTAGCGTTGAGGTCCCCGGCAATGATCGTGGGCGTGCTGCCGTCGAATACATTCCGGATGTCCGTTGATTGAGGGAGTGCCGGGAGGACGGTACGCAGCGTAAAGCCGCAGCGTCTTCCCGGAGGCTTTTAGCCGGACGCCGATGGAGCGCATGGAGATGAAAGGCTGCAGCTCTATTTCCTCGTGCACGAGATCCCTCCTGACCAGTACGGCCGTGCCACGGTAGGCCACTCCGGCAGGAGAGACCTCATCGCGGCGATACACGTGGAAATTCGGCAATCTCAGACTATCCGAAGGTGTTAGTTTCGTTTCGCCCAGCAATACAACTTGAATGTCGTATCGCCGGACGAGAGCCTTTAGCCCGAACAGCTTGGTGGAAATGCCGTTCGGGTTCCAGTACATAGCCCTAATTTGCGGAGCCATTTCGAGCCGTGCTAAGAGATACTAACACGCGTGCGATCGCGGCGAGTGGATGTTCCCCGGCAGTGATGGCTACGAGAATATCCCCGAGGAGTCCCATAACCTGCCTAACGAAAAGTATAATCACGTCCTCGAACGACGGCGCCACAGTAACGGTTGGTTGCCCGACTTGGGGTGCTCTATTCGCGGCGTTTAGGAATAAATTTAACAAATTTGTGTGCTGCGGTGGAGCCCGAGATTGTCCTTCTCCTCCCGGTGCTACCGTCGATGGTATTTGCGACCGTTGGGTGGTGCTCTGGGCTGGAATCGGCGTTGAGGTGGCTCCTTCGGCCTGAACCCTCCCCTTCCGCTTCCTCTTACCCCTCTTCTTCTTAGACTTTGCACCTTCCCCCCGCTCTGTGGCGTTGTTCGCCAGGGGGATTAGCGTGGCACCAGTAGCTGCTGCCGAAGTTGATGCTACTGCTGGTGCTGGTGCTGGTGCCTGGTGTTGAGGTCGTGGTGCGACTGTCGGCGCTGTTGATGTTGATGGTTGGGGGGGGGCTGGCTGCTTCTGTCTCGCTCTAGGGGGCTGAGGCTGAGGCTGGGGTTGGGGGGGGGGTCCGGCGCGGGGGGGCTGCCTGCCCACCTGCGTCCATCCTTCCTCCGTAGCAATCTGTGCTCTCCGCTGCACTTGCGGGGGAGGGGGTGGGGGATGTTAATGCCCTTCTTCCTGGCGATGCGCTGTATCACAGCACACCGCCGGTCGTTGGCTGCGTGAGCCTTAGCGCAATTTGCGCACTTGGGTTGCCTGTCCTTTGGGTGGGGGCAGCTGGACGCAGGGTGCTCTTCTGAACATCGGACACACCTGTACGGCCGGAAACATGTGAACGACGAATGGCCGAAGCCCTGGCACCTATGGCATTGCGAGGGCCCTTGTCTTCCTTGCCAGGCAGAGATGGTAATGCCTGGCATACATAAAAGTTCGTCGATGCTATATAGGCGCTGAAGCTCTTGAGCTGGTAGATGGGTCAGCTTTGCGTGAAACACGCACCCAGGTTTGTCCCTCTTCGGCGGTATCAACCGCACGAAGGTTACCGGGAAGTTCATCGCTTTCAGCGCCTCTTCGATCGCGTCTACAGGCGTGTCCATTGGCAGCCCCCGGATGCTCACTTTAGTAGGCAGCTCTTCGGCAGGGGTGTAGCAGTACCAGATTATCGTCGAGTCGATTCCGCTCTTCTCTATGAGGTAGCTCTGGATTACCCGATATTCCGCCGCGGTCTGGGGTCGGAATCTAACGCCCTTCCCGAACGGGCGGGCGTTGGGAGCATGTCCTAACCGTTTGGTTAGCTCTTTAAAATGGCTCGTCCAGCTAGGTAGGGATTCCACAATAATGGGAGGGTATTTGCGGTCATCCGCCGTACGCTCAACGGGGCGCTGCGGCGGATGCGCGGAAGGGGGAGGGGGAGTAGCACGGCGTGGAGATGCCGGCTCGGATGCCATCTGGGCATAGGACGTCGATGGTTGAGGGGAGGTGGGGCGGGGGGGGGGATTTGTCGGTGCGGGGGGGGGAGCTGGTGTAGCCACGCCGCGGGGGCGGGTTCATCCGATATCGACGGAAGGGTCGCGTAGGACGTGGTGTCCCAACCGCGTTCCCCTTCCGGCGATTCCTCCTCAAAATCGCGCATCTCCGCTTCTTCCTCCGATCCTCTTCTTTCCTTCGGGGGTGTTGGTGACGCTGGTGGTACTGCGTGCCTCGTCACTGATGGTGGGGTAGGCGTCTTCTTATCGTCGACACGTGGGCGTTTGTCCTCATGGACCACATCTCCTTCCGAGGGTGTGCGTCGTCGGCCTGGTATTCGGCGAGGTAGGGGCGCCGGTTCGACGGCGCGTGAGGTCTCAGCCTCGCGTTCGTCGAGCGCGACGTCCGATGCCGGTCTTCCTGGCTTCGTCCGCGTGAGGTAGCCCGGTGGCAATATACGCGACGACCCGGGAACGAACAAATTTCGCTCTACGAGCTGCCTATCACCTATCGCCTTCGGGCGCCTACTTCTATCGGGGCGGGGGGGTGGGGGGTCTTCTTCTGGCTGCGACATCTTCTTCGTGGAGCCGGAACGTTCGTTACTCTGCTCTCAGAGCTGTGACTGGTTACAGTCCTGTTTGGTTGTGCCTTGGCGCTTGCAGTACGCTGACAGGGCGGTCGCTGCGGGGAGCTCCCCCTCCTTGCGGGGGGGTACACACCACGTTGAGAGCCAAGTCAGACGTTGTTTGCGGATGGAATTCGCGTTAGGCTAGTCACCGCCCTAATAAGGGCGTTGCACTAGGTGGTCCCTTTCTCAAAAGAAAGGGGACCTAGTGCAAGAAATGCTCTCCGTATCAGTGGGCACAAAAAAGGCGTTCTGAACTTCGAGCACAGGGCGATCTCGTGGTCCTCCGAGGTCCTCGACGAGTGCAGGAGTTAATACCTCGACTGCAAACGGAGGTTCCGCTTTGGACGTTGGTAACGTAGCTCTTGTGTTTTCCCCTAAGGTACTTGCAATCGAGCTACACCGCACGAGAACGCTCTTTACCCTCCACCAAAACCATAGTAGACTGGCACCGACTCAGGAACGACCTGAAGGAAGCCACATCACCACACCTAGATGCTATTCCTAGGAACATATCTTCAGTCCACGACACGAACCTCGCAGTTCATGCCCTCACTAGGCACATCCAGACAGTCGTCGAGGATTGTTCGAGGCGGGTTCCCTCGGTGGAAGACCACCGATGGACCCTGCCAAGCGACATAAAGGACCTAATGAGGCGCAAGAATGCGGCGACTCGTGCCCACGACTTATATCCCACTGAAAGTAACCGGCTGGTGCTACGTACCCTTCAGCGTGAAGTCCGGTCACGCATAGCCCAGTACAGGAACGATCGGTGGGATAATCACCTCTCCAATATCGAACCTTCCCACCTCGCCTTCTGGCGACTTCCCAAATCCCTAAAAGGGGGCAACGCCCAAACAATGCCTCCTTAGCGCGTCCTAATAAACCACCCGCCTTCTTAGACGAAGAGAAAGCCGAATGTCTGGCTGACAATCTGGAGCTCCAATGCTCACCGAGCACACTACCGATCGACGCCGCTCACCTTGCAATGGTTGAGAGCGAGGTCGATCGGAGGAGTAAGGAACCACCTCGCGATTCCGTAACCCAAGTCACATGCACCGAAGTTGAGTCCATAATTAAAAACCTGCGACCACGCAAGGCTCCCGGCCCCGACGGCATCACCAACAAGGTGATGAAACTCCTACCCATGTCCATTTTACACCTACTGGTATAATATTATAATCTACAACGCGGCCATATCCAAAGGCACCTTCCCGAACACCTGGAAGGAAGCCGACGTCATAGGGATTCTCAAGCCCTCAAAACATCCAACCGATCCATCAGCCTATCGACCCATAACCCTACTCAAAGTCTTGGGTAAGGTATATGAAAGGCTCATCCTCGCCCGCCTCAAGGACTTCATGCTGTCCCGAGGGCTACCAATCAATGAGCAGTTCGGGTTTCGCACCCAACACTCATGCACACATCAAGTGCACCGCATCACGGAGCACATCCTCAGTAAATTTCTTCAGGGCTACCAAACTGGGGCACTTTTCCTCGACGTGGCGAAAGCTTTCGACAAGGTCTGGCACAACGGGCTCATATACAAACTATATGAGCTCGGTGTGCCAGATCGACTCGTACTTATCATACGAGACTTTCTCCGAAATCGAACCTTTCGTTACCGCGTCGAGGGAACGCGCTCCGAGGTTCACCCTATTTGTGCCGGAGTATCACAAGGCTCCGTCCTAGGTCCTATTTTGTACACACTCTACACCAACGACATACCGCGCACTCGCGCTGTAGAGCTAGCCCTTTTCGCCGATGACACCGGCCTCTATGTGTCTGGGTTCAAACCAGACGCTATTTGTAGACGCCTCCAATCTGCAGCCAACACCTTAGGGAAATGGTTTCGGAAATGGAGGATCGAGGTTAACCCTACCAAAAGTGCAGCCATGTACTTCTCTCGGCGCAACAAAACGCCGCATCTCCCAACTATAGAGTTATTTGATCGTCCAACTCTGGGAACAGACAGTCAAATACTTAGGCGTTACTTTAGATGAAAGACTCACCTTCGGTCCGCATGTCAACCGCGTACGGAATCGAGCAGCGTTCGTCCTAGGTCGTTTGCACCCGTTACTCAATAAAAATAGCAAAATGTCCCTGCGTAATAAAATTACACTATACAAAGCGTGCATCCGACCCATAATGACATACGCAAGCCCCGTCTTTGCGCATGCTTCCCCGCGTCACATTCACCGACTTCAGGTAATACAAAATCGTTTCATGCGCAAGGCCACCGGTGCACCGTGGTTCTTGCGTAATGAAAATCTACACATAGATCTTGAGCTGCCGACCATAGCTCAGTACCTGAAGCAGGCTTCCCGCCGATATTTCGACTCTGCCGTCACACACTCTAACCCCTTGATTGTAAGTGCCGCCACTTACAATCCCATAGCGAATCACAGAGTCACCCGCGTCCGAAGGAGACCGAGGCACGCTCTCGATGACCCCGACGACGTGACTACCAGGGCCCAAGCCCTTCATAAAACACAACACACGTACATTGCACTCACATCGCCCCGCCGACGGCGAGGGCGTCACAAACAAGGATATTCGCGATACCGCCATGTCACTGGTCGGTTTTCTCCAGTCCATACAGATAGAAGCGTCGCTGGAGTTTCTTGCGCCACTTCTTCTCCAGCGCCCACGCATTCCGAAGTGGTGGTACAGATAGCTAATAATCATAGCGAATTTAAAGAATCCTCTGTCAGAAGCAACTGACCGAGCCGAGGTTCGGCCCTCTCGGGCACCCTCGAGTCAGACGCTCTCGCGAAACAAGGTAACGGTCAAGCCGAGGCTCCTCTCGGGAGCCCTTGTGCTGGTTACCTATATATAGAGGTCTCGACTGAGTGCCATTAGCGCTCGGTCACCTCTCAACCCGGTGAAACTGTAAAAGCCCTCGGGCTAACAGTGGCATTCAGCCCGAAAAAAAAAAAAAAAAAAAAAAAAAACGCTTTAAAATATGAAATTATAGAAATGCACCGTATGATATAATAATATATTTTATTACACTCATAAGATCTCTCTCTCTTACACTCCTTAGATGCACTTATTTACCAATGGTTTACAAACAGAATAATGAGCACATATACATACCCTGCCGGCCAAAAGTTTAAGACCGCACATAAACAATATCCATCCATCAATACCGCACATAAATATTATCCATCAATTGTTATAAAATCCCATAAGATAAATAAAAGAAATGCATATCTGCATATTCTATTGTTAGTATCGAATATTTAAAGAAGTTATTCATTTGTTTACTTTCAAATTTTTGGACAATAATCATCTATTGTTTTCGAACACCGACAAACGCTGCGCTGGAGCCAGGTGGTAGAATAATATTTAGTAGGTAGGTAGGTCGTAATAATATTTTTATAATGTTCTCATTACTAATTACTTTGCTTTTGTTACGTATTGGTCAATAATTAGGATTATTTAGCTCCTGAAAACACGTGTTTCTGACTTTTTATTACCCGAGTTTACTTGGGTTTGTTCAAAAAACAATCTCCGAAGAACCTCTTAGGAAACTACTAAAAATAAGAACGTCCATAATCGTGGCCTATCTTCGCGGGAAGTAATGTGGAATGCTTTATGTGCAATTTGGAACAATATATCACAAGACGCCATTAACAAATTTATTGCCCGTATGCCGAGACTTGTGAAAAAAGAATATGATGAAAAATCAGTTTAGCTAACTAAAGCCTTTTTTGCATGGACTGTTAATATTTCTTTACGCTTTTAAAGTATATTGTTTGTCAATCAATGTTCTATTAGATGATTAAACAGGTTAATTAAACATTTAATATGTTTTTGGAGTTTTACTTTATTTCCCTACTTTAAGGTGGTCTCAAACTTTTGACCTGCAGTGTACGTTCACTCACCCACGTAAACTACCAAAATTGCTTGTTAAATACTGTTCTACAACTTCTAACCAATTGTGTAATCCTTAATTAGGCTTTACTTATTGTAACCAGTTCTTTTAATATATGTATTGTCAGTCGCTGTTGAATTACTTTATAATTAAAACAAAATGAAAATGGAACTCGGCAGATTTGAATCATTTAGAACTGTTGGAACTTCCATGCCCACGGCCACGAAATTGCTATATACGTTATTAAACAAAATGCAAAACTACCGGTTTTATAGTGGCTGAAAGAAGATATTACTATTTTCACTTACGCTTCTTATTTTCAAACAAAAATAACAGTTCCAATAGCAGCTGAAACATGTTTTTGTTATAAAATGCTTGGGGACCTATGCGCTCCGCGGAAGTTAGTATATACTTTTCAGTAAAGATAAAAATACACACGGCTTGGTTTTCTCTTTGTTTCTCGGGCTGATGGCCACTGTAAGCCCAAGGGCTTTTACAGCTTCTCCGGGATGAAAGGTGACCTAGCGCTTAGGGCCCTCAGCCAAGACCTTTATTAGTGGGTAACCAGCACAAGGGTTCCCAAAAGGGAGCCTCGCCTTAGACCGTTACCCTGTTGCGTGCGAGGGGATCAAACATCGGCTTGTTCCGTTGCTTCTGACGGGTATCAATATTATTAACGGTCTGTACCGGAAAGCGTTGTGGCGCTGGAAAAGACGTGGCGCAAGAAACTCCAGCGACGCTCCTATCTGTGATTATTAGTGAAAACTGGCCTGAGATATGGCGGTATCCCTAATAATTTTGTTGTTTGTGGGGCATGGCTTGGTTATAACAACTAAGTTCGACGGGTGTTTCGGTTTTAGCAAAAAAACACCTGAAATGTCAGGTCAGTAGAATTTGCATTTATGAAATATAGGTAGTTATGTTAGTAATTTTTATATATTGCTTTTTATTTAAACATTTATTTATAATATGATTATTTTATATACTATTTCTGTCCAACCTAGACTAATAAGAAAGACTAACAGATATTTTAAAGGCTGCTATTAAATATCTAAAGATTATAAAAACAAACCTTCATGTAAAGTAATAAACAAAAGTCTACAGGCAGTACACAATAAGTAATCAAGATGATGTGTTATAGTACCAAGGTGCTGCGTGCTGTCATGAAAGACCACATCTCTTCTTACCATTAGGTGAGATGGCTGTCAAACATTGTATGTGAAGAATAAAAAAGATTAAATTCCTTGTTTTAAATAATTAAGTTTTCATTTGCTCACCATTCAATAAAATTGTAATTCCATGATTGAATAAACCCAATTATTATATTATCGTCAAATCTATCATGAGCAGCAATTATTTGTTAAAGAGCATGCACCTGATAGTAAGTGATCATTGCTACTCATGAACATCCCCAACACCTGAGGAGTCACAGATGCTCTTTCGCCCTTAAAGAAAGGCATAGGCTCTTTTCTTGAAGGTATCTAAGTTGTTCGATTCGGAAATATCCACTTGATTTTTACTGAAGTTTTAGATATGTGCTTCTAATAAAATAATAGCATCTGACTTTGTCTGCATGGACTTTAGAATTGTGTTCAGAATGAAATGAAGAATGTGTGAGAACATTGTATAATATATTATTTTCTGCCAGAACATTTGTTTTGGGTGCTCTATACTCCTGAGTAACCAACAAAGCTGACAATGTGAGAAGCAAGGAGTGCCCAAATGAATTTCTGCCAGTTTCAGCTTTTGGCCCTGGGACTTGTTAATCATTATTGTAAATACAAGTATCCTATGTTATATGTCCTATGTATTCAGGTTATAAACTATCTGTGTGAAATTGAAATGAAAATTTCAGCCATTTTTGCAGATTGAGTAACAAAGAAACAAACATATGAACTTTTATCTACCACGATAAAAAGTATTCTCAGTGTTAATTCAGGTTATAAAATGTCTCTGCGTGAAATTTCATTGTAATTTGTTCAGCTAGTTTAACATCATTGAGTAATAAACATTTAAACATATAAAATTTTGCATTCACAATATTATTGGTAGGATTATCAAAAAATATGTCATAAATAAGAACAATATACCAAATATAGTTTAATGTGAATCAATCTTTAAATCTAAGAAAAAAAACTGATAAGGAGCAAATTGCATAACTTTACAGGGAACATAATTATTGCACAATGTTAATAAACAAACACTGAAATGAAAAACATTTAACTTTTATTACAATAATTACAATTATGTAATAATAAACTGCAGAAATATAAGAAGAATATGTTTACTATTGTATTGAACATTGGTCGAGCCTACCTTAAGGCTTGATCTGATCAACACAAATAAAATAACCAATGATGCGGCAGGTTCTTATATCCAAAATATTATATTAAACTTATGCAACACAATCTGGAGTCTAACGTTATGACATGCTATCAATGAGTGAAGCACGCATGGTTGATGTGATGGCTGTTGGTTTGGCATCATTCAGTTTGAAAACACTCTCAATCACTGATATTTCTGTTGATGTTGTATCCATACCGCAGAATGCACTCCAGTCATTGACCACCATTCCTGCTGCCACCACTTCACTACCTCTGTTTACAGTGCCAGCTACAAGAGGCACTTGAAGTAAAGAAGAAAGCTCATCTTGGTCTTGTATTGTAGTTTTAGGGTGGACTAAACCACCTCGATTGCTTAGCGCAATGTAGGACCCAACCAGGACATTTCCTGCGACTGTTTGCCTGAATACTTCGACATCGAGTGTGTCTGCTAGGATTTCTTCAGTGTCACGATCGAGGTCTGGATGAACAAGAGCTACATAGTCATTGCACGCTATGACATTCCCAAGGGCGCTGAGCCTCTCTTCAACACGCTGTACTTTCACGTTGTCAGGTAAGCTGTTGCGGATGTGTTGCAACTCTGTGTCCGTGGTCGAGGACGGTACGAGCAGACCGTTCTTGTTGGCAACCGTCATGCGGCCGATGATACGGCACCCCGCGATGCTCATATGCACAACGGGAACAGCCTCCGCCAACTCTGCTTCGAACACGCTGTAGAAGTTCTCCGAGCCGCCGATAGCGACCATACAATACGAATTTGTTAATTTACTAAACACACCCACTTCATTATTATTTTCGAATTGAACGCGGACCGCCATGCTTGTGGTTGTTACGTTTATTTATGAAAAATAATGTGTTTGGTTGCCTGTGTGACGGGTTTTGAAAAATTTCACAAGATAATTCAATCTTCACGTGGAGGTGGGATAAAGATAAAAACACTTTGCAAACTTCACTTTGACAGAATAATACCATTGACAACGATAAACTGCTAGGATATGCTACTGGCCGGCGCCATCTTGCGCAATCTTACGTCGCGATCGTAATTCTTACAGATTTAATATTGAAACCAAACGACATAATATTAAAGTAAACGAATATATACATTAACATTAACGGTAATGCATTATCAGATTTGTCTCTTATTTATTTGTCTCTGCATTCATAGAGTTAAAGTAATATCAATATTGAACCCCTTCATTAATCATGACATGTAGTTGTCAATTGTTCTAAAAAGATGTCAACTATGTTAATATAAATTTTTAAACATTTTTCCTTAAAATGACCGTGCCCCAGAAAAATGAATAATGCATAATTATTTTTCGTTAAATAGCTTTACCGAAAATGATGAAACTCCAAGATTTTCAGGGGGTGTAGCACAAAATTTAAGACGTGCAATTCTTGCCCCACCTGAATATAAACCTTGTATTCAACAAGCCTTGCAAAACGTTCATTTTAAATTCCAGAGAAGATGCAGTTACAGCGATTTAATTAGGGTAATATTTTTGTTCATATGCTCAAAAGACCTTAAGAACTCTTCATAATATTAATTTAGGCATGGAAATCCCATCTTTAATAAGATTTCATGGTTTCTTATATTTATACCAATTAAATAATTTAAAAAGCAAATAAAAAAATATTTTGTGTATGTTTTTTATTAAATCATACTATAACAAATGCGTAGAATAAGAATAAATTAATTCTCAAGTCAGATGATTAACTTTGTCCGAAAATAAAAACTTAAGACAATTTTGAAAAGATAAATTGCTGCTTTTCCGGCTCTCCATTTTCAGCAGATTAATAAATTTCAGTTTGAAGGAAACCCCTTGCCAAGTAGATTTAGTTTGGACGTTTATATATTTGACCACCTCCTATAATTGCTACTAAGCACGAAGATGACCCACTTGTGCCCAACTACTTGGCGCAAACTTGAACAGGTCGTCCATACGAGTACATCCAAGCATGAGTGCTGGATAAACTGCAGTGCGTAGTTGTAATTTGAGAATTTTTCCAATCTTTTCTCTTTCTCTAAGCGACGCAAATAGCCTCTACTGACAATGTTTATATAAAGAAGTAACGTATTAACGTACATTATACTTTCTTATTACACTTTCTTAAAGCACTCGGATGAAAATGGAACCCAATTTTACTTTTCGTGTATCAACTTTTGGATTATTTTATAATACCTACCCATATTCTTGAAAAAAAAATATTAATTGATTGATTATTAAATTTCTTTTGCCCGACCTTAGCAGACTTGTAATGTGGTAGAGGGGCAAACACTTATGATTTTCTGGGGCTGCGGAAGTTCTGACAGCGGAATAACAATTATGTCTGCATCTAGCAACGCCTCAATTCACGTCTCGGTATGTATCTATAGTACCTACTTAAAAATAAATTAACAACCTATATTTATAGATCCCACTTTTGGGCATAGGAATTAGGGCAGAGGGGCAACGGAATTTTGATATGAGTTTCAGTGGCCCTTTCCAATTCACTGAAAACCACCGAGCCACCGAAGGGATGTGATACAAATCCCACATAACCTTGGGAATATATACCCTGCCTTCTAATGGGAAGAATTAGAAGGCAGGGTATATATTGTATATATACCCTTATATTTGGAGATACCCCCTCGACACCAATAAATGCATAGTCCACTGCAGGCTGGTGGATATCACATTTCTTTCTTCACACATCTTCTAAATACTTTTTTCGTTTTTTTTGTGTTAAAAAATTAAATATTTTTATTTATTTATTAGACATGCAGGATTCCTCACGACGTTGTCCTTCACCGGCCAGTACGTAACTCAGTACTTTATTACGTAACGCTGACAGGCACTGAACTCACAAGGCTCTGTTGTACTTGTTGATGATTAATATGATGGACAGTCACACAGTTTCACTAAATATTTGCATTAGCAAATAGCATCTGTGTTAGTAGCCTTTCGCCGCTACTCCTTTTGGTAAGTGAAGGAACCCGGAAAACGTAATATTGTTAACGATATATTCCACTTTAGTCATCAAAAGTGACAACGCATCATCATTCTTTATACGGGCTAGGTATCTAAGTCTAAGTGTATGGTTTTAAAACTCACTTGCCTAGGGTTAGAGCTATAAATCAATGGAATCATCAATAGCTAGCTAAAGGTGGCTCATAGTTTCGACAAACGAACCTTTATTTGCTTTATTAATTCTATATACAATTATTAATAAGTTAAGGAAATAAATCAGCCTATCTTAGAAAACCATATACGTGATAAATTTTAGTTTTTTTTTTATAATAATGGGAGGTGAATCTCCAGCACCACGGATGCTGCCAATGCGTTGTCGTTGTCGGAAAACTTATCGTTAAAAATGCTTACCGATAAATCAAAATGTTTTGCCCACTAATAGATATTGCAAATCCCGAGGGTTGTGATCATTACCAATTTGCGTTTATAGTTCATCATATGAAACACAACAATTATTACCTATTTTATTTTTTCACCTCACTAATATCTCGATGTTTGCCGGCTAGGCACATCATTCATGTCGGTAGCTATCCATTTAACTGTACATTTCCTTTACGCTTCCAGCCGTGTTCTCAATTGACTCAGCATGATTTGCGAAACACGCAGACCCACAGGCAGACAGAAATCGGGCATCGTCACCCCGGCATCTCATCTACGGGTAAATGTTTTATTTTTTTCTAAATTTAACACTTGCCTTATATATTTCTGGTAAAGACATACTTTAAGAGATACTTTTATGACTCCCTAACAATCCATACTGCCGATTGGTACCAAGATGGACGCTCTGCTGATATCCTTGTCGCTTGACAACTCAAGTTGTGCGATCCTGGTCGTCTGGCACCTAAATAATTGTAAGTGTCACGTATACGTTATGATACGCCACAAAGGCACTCGTTCTCCACCATCTGTTCTACAAAGTCTAGACGCAAAGAGTAAATAATTGTAAGTGTCACGTATACGTTATGATACGCCACAAAGGCACTCGTTCTCCACCATCTGTTCTACATAGTCTAGACGCAAAGAGTAAATAATTGTAAGTGTCACGTATACGTTATGATGCATACAAAGGCAATCGTTCTCCACCATCTGTTCTACATAGTCTAGACGCAAAGAGTAAATAATTGTAAGTGTCACGTATACGTTATGATACGCCACAAAGGCACTCGTTCTCCACCATCTGTTCTACATAGTCTAGACGCAAAGAGTAAATAATTGTAAGTGTCACGTATGCGTTATGATGCGCCACAAAGGCACTCGTTCTCACCATCTGTTCTACAAAGTCTAGACGCAAAGAGTAAATAATTGTAAGTGTCACGTACACGTTATGATACGCCACAAAGGCCTCGTTCTCCACCATCTGTTCTACATAGTCTAGGCGCAAATAGTTAATAATTGTAAGTGTCACGTATACGTTATGATACGCCACAAAGGCACTCGTTCTCCACCTTCTGTTCTACAAAGTCTAGACGCAAAGAGTAAATAATTGTAAGTGTCACGTATACGTTATGATACGCCACAAAGGCAATCGTTCTCCACCATCTGTTCTACATAGTCTAGACGCAAAGAGTAAATAATTGTAAGTGTCACGTATACGTTATGATGCATACAAAGGCACTCGTTCTCCACCATCTGTTCTACATAGTCCTAGACGCAAAGGTAAATAATTGTAAGTGTCACGTATACGTTATGATACGCCACAAAGGCACTCGTTCTCCACCATCTGTTCTACAAAGTCTAGACGCAAAGAGTAAATAATTGTAAGTGTCACGTACACGTTATGATACGCCACAAAGGCCTCGTTCTCCACCATCTGTTCTACATAGTCTAGGCGCAAATAGTTAATAATTGTAAGTGTCACGTATACGTTATGATACGCCACAAAGGCACTCGTTCTCCACCATCTGTTCTACAAAGTCTAGACGCAAAGAGTAAATGGTGTAAGTGTCGCGTATACGTTATGATGCATACAAAGGCCTCGTTCTCCACCATCTGTTCTACATAGTCTAGGCGCAAATAGTTAATAATTGTAAGTGTCACGTATACGTTATGATACGCCACAAAGGCACTCGTTCTCCACCATCTGTTCTACATAGTCTAGACGCAAAGAGTAAATAATTGTAAGTGTCACGTATACGTTATGATACGCCACAAAGGCACTCGTTCTCCACCATCTGTTCTACAAAGTCTAGACGCAAAGAGTAAATAATTGTAAGTGTCACGTATACGTTATGATGCATACAAGGCCTCGTTCTCCACCATCTGTTCACCACATAGTCTAGGCGCAAATGGTTAATGGTGTAAGTGTCACGTATACGTTATGATACGCCACAAAGGCACTCGTTCTCCACCATCTGTTCTACATAGTCTAGACGCAAAGAGTAAATAATTGTAAGTGTCACGTATACGTTATGATACGCCACAAAGGCACTCGTTCTCCACCATCTGTTCTACAAAGTCTAGACGCAAAGAGTAAATAATTGTAAGTGTCACGTACACGTTATGATACGCCACAAAGGCCTCGTTCTCCACCATCTGTTCTACATAGTCTAGGCGCAAATAGTTAATAATTGTAAGTGTCACGTATACGTTATGATACGCCACAAAGGCACTCGTTCTCCACCATCTGTTCTACATAGTCTAGACGCAAAGAGTAAATAATTGTAAGTGTCACGTATACGTTATGATACGCCACAAAGGCACTCGTTCTCCACCATCTGTTCTACATAGTCTAGACGCAAAGAGTAAATAATTGTAGGGTGTCACGTATACGTTATGATACGCCACAAGGCACTCGTTCTCCACCATCTGTTCTACAAAGTCTAGACGCAAAGGTAAATAATTGTAAGTGTCACGTACGTTATGATACGCCACAAGGCCTCGTTCTCCACCATCTGTTCTACATAGTCTAGGCGCAAAGAGTAAATGGTGTAAGTGTCACGTATACGTTATGATACGCCACAAAGGCAATCGTTCTCCACCATCTGTTCTACATAGTCTAGACGCAAAGAGTAAATAATTGTAAGTGTCACGTATACGTTATGATACGCCACAAAGGCACTCGTTCTCCACCATCTGTTCTACAAAGTCTAGACGCAAAGAGTAAATAATTGTAAGTGTCACGTACACGTTATGATACGCCACAAAGGCCTCGTTCTCCACCATCTGTTCTACATAGTCTAGGCGCAAATAGTTAATGGTGTAAGTGTCACGTACACGTTATGATACGCCACAAAGGCCTCGTTCTCCACCATCTGTTCTACATAGTCTAGACGCAAAGAGTAAATAATTGTAAGTGTCACGTATACGTTATGATACGCCACAAAGGCACTCGTTCTCCACCATCTGTTCTACATAGTCTAGACGCAAAGAGTAAATAATTGTAAGTGTCACGTATACGTTATGATACGCCACAAAGGCACTCGTTCTCCACCATCTGTTCTACAAAGTCTAGACGCAAAGAGTAAATAATTGTAAGTGTCACGCGTGTGCCGCGTTGATGCCACGACGGAACTAATAATTTTTCATCCATAATTACACGAATTTTTACGGTATCCATTATAACGATAAATGTTCAAACGTAATGAAAATACAAAGTTAATCAATAAACAAAAAACTGACTTTGTAAAAAGAATGTCATGTTTTTAAAACAAAATTAATTTGAATTTAGAATTCACAGCTAATCAAAACTTTTTTTGGGTTTGAAATGGCCAATACTGAAGAACGGCAATTTCATAGGTAAAGATCTAATATGATATTTTTTAACGAAAATATTCAAAGTAAACTGTTCGGAGATATTTACATTGTACAAGTTCTAATTGGTTTCAATACTTTTCACAAAATGTATTCCATTCCGCACTGACATATTCAACCTTAATGAAAGCAAATTAGTTTATAGTAATTAAGCTTCATAACAGGAAATAGTAGTGTTGGTGACAGATGCGGAGGACCAGCACACTCTGCGGGAGCGCATTGCGGATTCGCTGACCTTCTCCTCGGCACCCTCGCCGCCGCTGCAGCCCACCAACCGTTCCGCGTCCATCCTGGGATCTGTCTGCGCACTGCTCCTCAGAAAACCGGTTCCTGCCAACTTCTTATTTAACAACGTTTAGTTTTAGTTCTTAGGGATAATTTAATATTGACTGTGATCGAATGCACTGTGATTGGGATCCCCGTATCCTCATTAAACGAAACACAACGGCGTTATGCTACTATTCCATCGCGTGGACCTACGCTGGTCGAGGCCATCGTCCTCGTTAGCGCAGACATAAAAGTGACACCACGTTCGTTTCTCCTTCATCCCATACTTCATTGAGCCGCCTGTCTTATTTCGTCACGCTAGAGCGAGCGGAGTCATGTTAGTTCATTGGCTATGTGCTGTCTTTTAACTCACGGCACGCGAGCAAACTGCCTTCGTCCCCGGTGCCGGGATCCTTCATTCCCCACGTGTTCGGTGGTCAAGGTAAAAATTGCAAGGAAACTTGAAAGACACGTAATGTTATTGTTCGCTGGAAGTCCGCCAATCCGCAGAGGAGCTGCGCGACTGGCTTACTGTTGACTGTGCCGAGTGTGAACGTACCAATGCCCAGCCGTGGAATTTTACTAGCGGCACTTACTCATTCCCTTGACAGAATATCAGGGCAAATCATTACGTTGTCAGAAGCTAAGAAATATGGCTGAACTGAGTTTTACGAGAGCAACGGAAAGATTGCACCACTAAATAGTATTAGATATAAATAGAAATAAATTGAAGACACGTGTATTTCACCATTCTGCATTGATTCACAGAATCTGTTGTTTGCTTGTTATTTTTTTATGCTAGTTTCCATGAATGAAAATAGCTTGGCTCTAGCACGCATGTGACCGGTGTCGGCAGGGCTCGGCGACCAAGGCGGTATGCGAGGTGAGCCGCAGCTGGCAGTCTGGCAGCATCTGCCGCATCTGCTTCGGAGGCGCCTCCCGTGAGCGGCTGGCCCGGCCGTGCGCCTGCCGCGGCACCGTGGCGGCCGTGCACCGCTCCTGCCTCGAACGCTGGCTGCTGCAGGCGGCCACCTCACACTGCGAGCTCTGCCACCACCACTACGTTGTCACCAGGACCCACAAGTTCGTACGCGGTGTTATATCTCTTTCGTCATCATAGTGGTCGGATTACCCTGTAACGTGGTGAAGCCACGGCGCAGCTATGAGCTGGCTGTATCACAGATAGGTCGGTTCGATCGGAGTTGGACCATATTCTCAATACTGGCACTTCAACTAGAATACCAACGTCAAGCAGTGCACTAGCACCTGTCCAGTCGTGAGGAAGTTCGCGGGGGTAACAACGCGTCTGCATTATGATTCCCTGCTGAGTATGAACGTGGGAGCCGTCGGGCCGAAGGAATAATTGATCACCAGGTGGGCTACGTGCTCACCTCAATGCAATAAAAATAATGCCCCCAGACACGTAAAACAAAGAAAGCGTTGACCTATCCGGCGCTTGGGGGGCTACTTCCGAGAGGTATGGGTCTCACAGGTGGTCGTGGTGGCGCACGGCGCTGGCGTGGGCGCGCGCGGGCGGCGCTCGTACGCTGCTGGCGGACGCGAGCCGCGGTGCGGCGATGGCGGCCGGAGCCCTGCTTGGCACAGCGCGCGCTCTGCGGGCCTGCGACTCCGCCCTGCAGGCCGGCGCGCGGCGCGGAGGCCTACCCGCCTTGGCCGCTAATGTCTTCTCCTCGTTACTCATTGGACTCGTCGGTACGTTTCTTAGGATGTGCTATTGTATCGAGAGCCGTGACAGATCGCCGTGTACGCGATCGAACCAAGTTGTATCTCTGGTACAGGTACCAATGAATGTTAAATGTAATATTAAGTGATGACTTATATGTCACGGCACATGAGGCTAGCGGTGAACGCAACGTGCAGGGGAGAGCTGCGCGCGGCTGCTGTCGCGGACGCAATTGTTCATTTCTACAAATTGATTCCGACTAAAGTGTTTCTGTTTGTACTTTTGTATGTGTAAGCTGTTCGTATAAGCTAGTTACATAATAACATCATCATCATCATCTCACTAATATCATAAATACGAAAGTTTGGATGTTGGTATGGATGAAATTTAGCACGGACATAGTAGATTATACTCTGGAAGACTTTTTTTACGGCTAACAAAGTTGCGGGCTGAAGTTAGTAAATTTTTTATTAATTACAATAAAAAACAAACTCAACAACAAAAAAAACGAACTTAATAGAAAACAATAGTCAATTAACAATAAAATTTAGAAAGCGACTGTACACAAGGAGCGAGCGGGGCGGAGTACGGCTGGAGAGCCAATAAGCGCTTACGCATTGCCGCAACTTATACCATTTGCTAGATATATGTAACAAAACGTAGCAATAATACAGATGCTATAGCTAAAGGCTAAAGAGGAGGACTTATCTTTAATGAATACAAGCCAGTGGTTGTCTTTTACAATCCCACCTGGTGTTAAGTGGTGAAACATGTGGATTAGATGTAGATGGTGGAGCGCACCAGCTCAGCGTATTGCCTATTCGCTCTCCGCTTGGAAACACCCGTATTACACCCAGGCGGGAAAACTGCCGCAGGCAAATTATTCCAATCCTTCCTTCGCTGTTCGCATTAAGAAAGACGAAGCTTCGTCCGAATGCGAGAAATATCCACAACAAAAGGATGGAAACCCGCCGTGCGTCATATTGTCTTATGATGACAAGGGGGCGGGAGGGAATGTCTTGTAACTCCTCGGCACACTCTTCAAAATGTATCCTGTTAAAGAGCGAATCTGCAACCACACTCCTGTAGATCTCAACTCCTGAACATAACTGAAGGTGGTCGGCGTGTTCCAGAGATACATTTCGGAAAGTAGGAGCTATAGTGACCGGGCCCCTTTTATATGTGAATAGACTTTGCCCAGCAGTGGATATATGTAGGCGGTTGCTTTATTTTCTACTTACCTTGTCGTGGGGATGGGAACTCAGTTCTGATCTCATGTTTTTGGGCGTACGCTCCCATTCGATATCACCAGTGGACATTACAGTCCAATGGTTAGTGATACATCCGGTTAATGGGTGCCTGTTATGACAAGATTCAATCTTTCTCGCTAGAGCGTGACAGATGCTCTTCACCTTAGATAAAACGACTCACGGCGAGTTTAGGAATCAGATGACCTAGTTACAGGTAACGAGGAGGCATTTCATCCCAGTCCTCAGGGTTGACAGCGCATGTGAATGTTGAATCTCTGTTGATGTGGATGTTTATGGGCTGCAGTCATCACTTGCATAAGGTGAACAGAGTGCTCGCTTGCCTTACATTATACTGTCCGTTCCAGGCGCTCTGAACGGCCTCCTGACAACGTGGATGCTACTCAAGGTGCAGGAGCACCAGGCGGCTTGGCGGGCATGGCGGGACAGCACTCTACACGTGCGCGTCACATTACCTGACCCGACGCCCGACCCCTCCCTGCCCTCGACACAATTGTCTACACACATGCCCACGCCCCCCTCTCAGCTGTCCTCCGTCCCTTCGTCACAAGTGACGTCATTGGGTCCGGCACCCAGCACAGCGTCATTGCGCACCGTGACCCAAGCGCCGGTCACCACCGACCGTTCTACTAACACCACCGATCCAGGTTCACACATATTGGCTGTCAATACTTCGTCATGAGGTCAAATAAAACTCTTTTGTTAGAATTCAGATAATCATTGTATTCATAAAATGACTGAGTATTCTCAGAATTACCTATAAAATTAGCTCGCTTGAATATGTCTCAAATGTTTATTTACTTGATTGTAAGTGGCACTTTCTTCATTATATTATTATCTGTGATGTGTTTAAATACGTGGACTGGACATGACTGAACTGGGTAAATAAAACAATACAGTATTAAATTGTTAATTATATTTATTTGATTCATAATAATTAATCATAATCATAGTCAGTTTCATAAAATCAGTATTTGATTATTTCAAGCCGCTAATATTAATGTCAAATTGAAAATAATAATAATAAACAATTATGTAATGTTAGAAATATCATAAAGGTGAGTGCGGACTGCACTGAACTAACGGCAAGGATACAACTTGCTTATGTACGTAAATAAGTGAAGGCGATCCTGCTCGGTGCGTTCGGATATTCTCACGAAATCAATAGCGAAAATACACTTACAAAATAAAAAAAACTATACACTATGCTTGACCTACATTAATCGCTCGAAATAATATCTGTTAGTGAGACTTACGAGCTAATTTATAAAAAATCACATACATCTTGAGATTACAATAAATAGGAGGACTGTTCACGAGACAGCGATTGGAGAAACGGCGAGATGGGCGGCAAGACGGATAAACATCTGACATATATCAACAAACAATTCAACAAACGATCTTTGGACGAATTAAATATATCGAAACAACACATAAATAGATTTTGTGACCAGCAACGTTCAACTACTGATGTCTGACGCCACGGTGGGAATGCGCGCATTTTGTACATAAACAAATATTCTTTATAAGAGTTTTATGTACGTTTATTGTACAAAATGGCGTATTCACATGAGATGCGGACTACTTGTCATCCTTAAAGCGTCGGTAGATGGACTGGACATACGTGAAGACGCACTTCCAGTCCGGTTTCCGCATGGCGACCATGTCGTCCACGTCCAGTAGGGGGTAGATGCCCGCCTTCTCTCTACAACATCATGAATACAAAAATATTCATTAAATTAACTGAATACTGGTGTTGAGGCAGTCTTTTAGTCATCAAAGTTCACTGATCATCTGTATTATGCTTCCTTATGAAGGACGGAAGTAGTTGTCCTGGTTGACAAGGATCACTTACCATCAGATGAACTTACAAGGACGAATGTTTGGTGATGTGCAAGTTAAACATCGTTTAATGGACTTGGATGGGTGAAAAAAAAACACCAGAGTTCTTCGGTATACTAAACAAAAACACAAAATTAATAAAAACAAATACAGAAGGAGACTTACTTAATGGAATAAAATAGTACTCACTCAGCTATTTTGAAGGCGAGCGTAAAATTGTGTCGGCGCTTATCGGGCGAGAGTTGGCTGTAGTCGAACGCGTCCGGCACGAAGTGATGCAGCAGCGCACAGAAAGCCATCCCGTCCGCCCAGCTCGTCGAGAAGTTCTCCAGCTTCACATTCTGCACATTCACACACATTCGGACACTTACTCACACGCTTGTAGATCGGGTTTGCCTCTTACTGAATAGCAATTAAAGAAATGTACAGAAAACCAAAAAAGGACCACCCACACGCCGAATCACTGCGGAAGCCTTGCATGGTTTTTTTGTCTTGTTCTATTAGAAGGCAAGTTCACACAGAAAAAAGCAAATATGCAAAAACGATTCACGTATATGTCACGCCCTCGGCACGCACACGTTGTCCGGGTCGGTGAGCTCTTGTTATAATGGTTTATATTTTATACCAATTCAATTTTTTTAAATAAAATAGTGGATCAACATCCTTGTTGTTTAATATAGCCAATGTGCAGTTTTATTCCAAGGTAAATTTAAATAATAATAAATTAAAATATATACAACAAAAAGAATTGCTATCGTGAATTATTAAATTTAAAATAAACGTGGCGATACAGAATTAGCACTAGAAAGAAACGGAAAAGGAGTAGCCATTTACAAAAAATAAAATTATCACATTGTAGGAAATAAACAGTCTATTTATTCTAGGATTTCTTCATTAAAAAAGTTTTGTCTGAAAAAAAATTAAAATTGACATTGTAAGGAATAATAGTCGTAGACTATCAACATACTACACATAATTTGATCGGCCAATTGCAATTAGAGTTGTCCATCTTGAAAAAAAAACACATTCATGCATTCTATAATCAAAAACTTTTTCCGAGTTATTTTTATCACATCTTTAAAGTTAGTCTTCACTTGCAAACATTTAGTTTATTATATTCAAAACAAAATAATTAATTTTTTAACAAAACACTCCAATATTTAATATATTATTTCGTTTAGGGATTTGATGTCGATGAGATCTCGAGTTATTCGAAACCAAAGTAATAGAATTTGGTCGTGTGATGAGCATGAATATAAACAGTGTGTCACGATTGATAGATATATATATATATATACAGGGATATAAAATAGCACAGCCATAAAAAGCGTAAAAAGCGTGAACTGTTTAAGTGGCGTGAGGTGCGGAGTAAGAGTGCGTGCAGAGCGGTCGCACGCCCCACGCCCCGCGCCGCGGACGGTAATCTTGCCGTTGAATTGTAAAACCCTCTAGCAATATTGAACCAACTTCATTATTGTATAGTAATTATTTAGATATCATAAATATAGAATATATATATATATATATATATATATATATATATATATATATATATATATATATATATATATATATATATATATATATATATATATATTAACTAAGATAATATCATAGTTATTGTATACGTTATTTATTATGGTATAATTAAAATTATGGTGATATTTGAACACCACCACCAACCACCACAAGTTTCGTAATTTTATACATTTTAGATTTTCGGTAGTTTGGTAGTTTTTTTACATTATAATGTAAATAAAAAAAATAACGGTGAAGTATAAATTTTTCGTTACCTTTTTAATTTATATTAAATAAATGACATTAAATAAGACTTTTCTGAACTTGGTTCAATGTTATTTTAAGGAAGTGTTGTGAACAATTGTTTGTAAAATTATATTTGCATTTACCAAATGATAACACAGAATATCCCCAAAATGTTAACACATATGTTTTACTTAAAAAAATATTTATGTAGTGCGAATTGGTCGTCAAAGATGACAGTGACAGATCAGAAATGGTAAAACAACAATAGCCAATATAGAGATGTAAGGGTGTTAACAGAGTAGGTAGTACTGGGGCATGGGCGTAGCCAGGCTACGGAGTCGCAGCCAAACGTAGCAAGTCCATTACATAAAATGTAGTGTGTTTGTGCACTAAAAGACAACAAAAAAATCCGCTGACAGCGATTTTATGTAAACATTTATTAATTTTGTGTATGTTTAGGTTCACAGACCGACAAGTAATATACGAATCCTCATCATATTGGGAATTATAATAAATTTTATTTTAATATTAAGAATTAATATAAATGGTATCACTCAATTTTATTATGATAGCAGTGTAAGTCAAAGTATTGTTTCTTTATTGTTATATATACTTTTTTAACATTTTGATGTTTTAACCAAAACTGTTGATAACGCTGGAACAAAATTCATTTTAATGTTGCAATATTTTACCCATTATAGTCGGAGTGATTTTTAATACTAGAAACTCCCAGACATGAAAATAAGATTCTCAACATTCTATCATTAAAAAAAAGTATACCAAATGTTCCGAAAAATTTGTGGAAATCAATAACGAAGTTATTGCTCTTGCTTGTTTGCTTAACTTACAATGTCTCTTCAGCGACGATATACAAGTGCAGAGTGTTAAAACCGTATTGTGAAGATTTGGCGGACAATGCCCGACGGTGACGTCGGTGAATTCTAATAGTTAATCATTTACATACCACTGGCAACCTCAACCGAGATGGTTACGTAAGAAGTAAAGTAAGTAGTGAACGTAGCCCATATATTCGTTGTCGGTCTATTGGGATAAATTACTTGTTTATTACAACGCTGACTACGGCCACGTGCGGGGCGTGAGTGCGGGGCGTGTGCGTGCGTGTGTGCGTGTGCGCTGTGCAGTGTACCTCGTAGTCCCGGGTCTTGTCGCGACACCAGTGCAGCAACCGTTCTTTTATAGTGACGGCGCTCGCTTGCAGCGCGGGGTCCGTGAACCGGAAGTAGGGCTGCGGAGAGCCCGGGCTCTGCGGGCTCGAGGGCGCGCTACAACCGGGGCTCAGGTTAGTGCGATACGACACACTAACACGATTTAGCGATTTCATATCATTCGTTTGTTTGTAAATGGCAACATTACTAATATTCCGGAGAATCACTATAACCAAGCTATATAATTATTAATTATGCTATACGGTTCACGACAAAAGTTTCGTATCTTTATGCCCGATTATTAAACTATGCGATTAGTTTTTTTTTTATCTATATCTATATTTATGTTTGCGTGAATATCACACAGGAGGGACCTAAATTTTAAATAAAATAAACCTGCGATTTCGTATTAAAGGAATTGCAAAATATTACTTATATTGTACATATATAAAAGCTAATAAGGTAAAAAACTATTCTAGTAATAAACAGATTATGGGCTTGAAATCGCTAAATCATCTCAAAATAAATGTTAAAATTTACGATAGTAGTCGGTGCCCACCGACCGTACGACCGCCCGTGTGTTCGCAAGCCGTCAATCGTACTTGGCTCGTAACACACCGATCGCCAGAATGTACTGCTCGTTAGTTGGTGCGCTGTCACAACCGGGTGCTTCTCACGCGCTGTGATAGTTATGGGCGGTGGACAAGTTCGCGTTCGGTTATTTACAAATTAATGTCGTGCTAAACTCGATTAAAGTTCAACTAAATGCTAAGCGAATTTATTTGGATGATTTCATTGCATTATGAATTCTCAGTCGTAGAATGTTTGATGGAGTTAAGAACTTACAAAGCGTGTATTGCCTTCAATAGTGTAACCACTTAACGCAAGCGACGTTCAGGTGCTTCTATTTTTTTTTATAATGAAGCGACTAAATGTTATATGAATGTCATAATAATAGTATTTACTTGTATTCCTTATTCGTATCCACAGTTACAGCTGCCAAAAATAAATACATACGTTGCATTAAAATAATATAATATGAAGCGAGAAACGATTTTTCTGATGTAGTAAAGAGATTTTGATATAATGTATTATAATATGATAACATATTTGGTGGCGTGGAAAGATATGAAATTCACCGATTACATAATCTGTATTCTCCTTAATCTGTCATAATTTGTGTTTTTTCTTTTAAATAATTTGTGTATGTTGTGTCAGTGTGACGTTTGCGTACTTACTTGGGGGAATTGATTGTGTTTTGTTTTTCGAGCTGCCGGAACTTGGCGAACGGCGAGACGGGTTTCGGCGCCGGTCGAGACATGCTCTCAATCACTGCGGAGGGACACTGAGATTTAGTAGGGGCCCATTTTAGTTTATGAACACATATTACCATCAACCAATAAGAGGGAAAAGTGAAGCCCAAGAATGACACGTTATATATTATTTAAATAAATTAGTACAAGTCTATTTATAATTTTATTACTATTACTCCCAACTTGAATGGTTCAGCTCGATTGGGGAAGGACCACGTCATCACAGAATAGCTATTGATTTTTTTCATTAAATTGAAATTTTGAACATTAAGTTTGTAAACCATACGCACAAACCTTTGGAATTTTTGATAGTTGTGCTGGTGCTAACGGTTTTCTCCGTGGAGTTCCTCCTCACGCTGGATGTCACTGTTGTTACCTCCTCTTCCTCTGTAACATAAAGGACAGGTTTTTGTTAGGTAGCTTCCAGTGTGAACGACGCTGAGTTGGAACAATATCGGAAAACAACAGCAAAACAATACGTAATACTTAAAGCTATTAGTGAAAATAACACGGTTACAGGGCATAGTACTGGACACAGATCTTGGGCACGATTGCAGAGTGGTTGTGGGAGGAGTGTAGGTGGTCTGGGGACGGTGCTTTGCTAATATTATATGCCAATATTTCACACATCTGCATGTGGTATCCTGCCCCCACCACTGTCACTAAAAGCCCAAGATCCATGTCGGTTACGGCGAATGATCGGAGGTTTTAGCTTTTATGTAAGTATGTACATCGAGTGTGGGGGCGGGGCCAGGTGGGTGGGGGTGGTCGGGTGTAGGGGGTACATGCGACGCGACACAAGCAGGCGCCACACACACACGACTCACGTCTCGTTCTAACGCAAGTGGAATGTTCTCTAAGCGAGCGCCGACACGAGGTCCTCGAACGCGTCGTCCGCGTTACTCTCGTCCAGCAGCTGCAGCTCCGCGAGCGTGCCCATTGTGCGGCTGCGGCCCAAAGCGAACATGTTCCCGGAGATGCTTGGCGCCATGCTCTTGTCTGATCGCCCCGCGAAGTATGCCTCTACTGAGCGCCGCTTGTCTGGGAGTTGCTCGCGAGCGATTCCGCCCTCATAGAGCTTAGGTGCGGCGAGCAAGTGCATAGATTTTGTACGGCTCGTTACACGACGTGGGGACGTTTGTGGGGAAGAGAGTCGGTGCCATGAGCCGCTACGAGCCAAGGGGCTTGAGGATCCGCTTGACAAAGATTGATTGGAGGGATTACTATCGCAGTCAGAAGCGACACGGTTGTGATTTCTAGTCCTGAACGCGGAATGGTTCGGTAAATTACTATCGTTGAAGTTTCTAGTGGGAATTTTAGATGCAGACATGTTATCAATGTGCGTCTTATTAGTGGGGAGGGCAGGAGGCGCCAGTCGGTCTAAGGCAGCACGTAGTCCATCGGCGGCACGCGTCCTGACTCCCGATGTGATGGTTGCCGCGCCGCGCACCGGCCCACGCATTACCTTCGTCACCACACTACCATGCTCTGTTGTGACCTCCTCCAGCTCATTCGCGTCTCCATTCTGATACGGAGAAGTTTTAGCTGGACTTGCAGGGAGACATGGTGTCGTATATTCTATATTGTTCTCATTCATCACAACGTCAGGCAGGTAGTCCACTTTGTGTGCTTTAGCTTTTTCTATGTCCGGTGTTTGCTGTAAGGGAACGAACGGTGTCGACACGCTGGGCGGCGAGCAGCCCACCACAGTGTACGTTAGGGGCGCGGGCGGCTTCTGGTCGGCCTCGCGATACCCGTTCGTGGATTCACGCCGTTTTTTATCGCGAATCTGCCGCTCGTAGAACTCTATTTGAAGTTTCTGCGCGTCCACCGGCTCGAGGAAGGACTCTGTGCGCTTCATTTCGTGTATTTTTTTTACTAATTCTGGAGCGGATAGGTCGTTCTGACTGGGGATCGCCTTGATGGGGTAACTTTGTATTTGCGGAGATGTGACGTGAGTCGGTGGCGTAGGAGGATGGTAGCTATATAGTTTTGGGGGCGGGGCATGCGCCTCCAATTTTTCGTTTTCAAATTTAGAGGCAACGAGGCCGACTGTTTTTCTCGGTTTCTCGTTATCAGCCGCCCAAGGTACTCTGGGAGCCGGGGGATTGGCGAAAGATTTCGCGATAAAGGAGTACTCGGGCACGTTATCTGTTGTAGGGGATTTGATGATACTCGAGGGAGGACTCCAGATGTTTGGTACAGCGGAGGTGGGCGAGGTTATTTTCTTAAGAGGCTTAAACGCCGACATCGGAGCGTGAGAGAATTGGTTGACTGGGATCGGTTTTGCAATGAAGGGTTTTCCTACACTGGGTTGACTTGGCGGTGTTTGGGGAGTGGGAGGCTGTGGAGGGGGAGGAGCACGAATGGAATCCTTGCGTTGTGCCCATGGAGGCCTATTGATATCTGGGGTGATATCAGCGAGGAAGTTCTTCGGCCGTGTGGCATGTTCTTTTGTATGCCAGCGTCGAGCATTTGCGCTCACCGAGCGGTTTTGCTCGGTATGTTGGACCCGCTCACGGCTCTCGAAAGCGTTTTTAATATTTCCAAAGCGGTTGCTCCAATTTGCGGTCCCGGTTGAGGAGTTCTCCTGGTTTTTCTGCATGAATGCGAGGAATTTGCGATCGTTATCCGTCTTCGGTTGAAATTCAGGCACCGTGGGCGCGTGGCCGTCCTCGTCGTCGATCCTGTAGCCACCCAGCGGCTTGCCTATGTCTATAGTGTTCGCGCGTTTCATGCGAGCTCGCTTGCTGTTGAATCTGTTTAAGGGTTTAGACAAATCATCGGTCGGGGGAGCTGCGAAGTTGTATGTAGGAGGGAGAGGACGGTAGAGGGGGGAACGTTTGATTTCCTCTGGAGATGTTTGTACCGCGACGGGTGGACAGCGCACTGGGGCTCGTCGCACAGTGTTATTATCGACTTTTGCGTCGAATTTGTTAGCGATGGCTGCGATGCTTCTGGACTCGGCCCAGCGACGCGTAGTATCCGGTTGTACTGCGACTACGATTGAGTGCCTAAAGAACTCTGGTTTACGCGGTGGAGGAACACGTTTCTCGACGTTCACCTGTGGCTCGGCGCCGACCGTTGTCTTGAACGAATCTAACTGACTTTCTGAATGCTGTAGGGGGGAAGAAAGTGTGGAGTCATTAATAAGTCGTCGGGCCTCCTCGAGGTCGCTCTGGGTGACTGCCACGGTATGTCTTGTTGCACGATTGCGTCTACGTAAACGTCGGCAGCCATCAAGCCGATCGGCATCGAGGGCGTCTTCCAGCTTATCAGCTAGAATAAGCAGGGCTTGTGCGTGTGGATGCTTGGTTGGTGGGGCGAGAGCCGCCCGGAGCCGCCCCAGAGCGCGGCGAACATCAGCGATGACGGTGGCGTTGGCCGCGCTGAGAGGCGCGGTCCGCCCTCCGCCGCCTAAAAGGTCCTGCAGCAGCGGCAGCAGCAGACACTCACCGCGCTCGTCGCCCTCGTCCCCATCGCCCTGCGCCGCCTCCAGCGCCTCCGTCACCGCGCTCGTGCATGCTGCAATATACTCTCAACATAACGAAACTTAAAAAAAAAACAGCTGTTATATCATGTCTCCTAATCGGGGTAGAGATAGCGGGCGCTGTCCTAAGCATTTGGACCATTTCTAGTAGTAGATTTAGATAAGTATTTTGCACCTGTAGTGTCAATTAATGGACACGACACTGGAATCACAAAATAAAGGCCATGGCCTGAAATTCTTATCCCAGATATTAATTATTTACTGGTACGATATTGCAGCAAAATAATTAAAAACACTAAATGCTTTTAATTATTTTGCCGCAATATCGTTTCCAGAGAAAAGGCTTATGTCCAGCAGAGCATGCTAAATATACCATATATACACTATATATACTATATATACACTATATATACTATATATACACTATATATACTATATATATATATGTATATTTTTATCCTTACTACATGGAATATAATAATTTATTATACTATATAATATATACGTATGTCAAAACATTTAATACAATGACTAAGTCGTATCAGTTTATTTATTTTATTTTGCTGCTACATGAATGGGTCACCTCCACCGGGGAGGGCCACACCCTCGCAGAATACCAGCGTATAATAGTAGCATAACGCTATCGTGTTTCGTCTGGTGTGTATTGTAAACCGGAGACCCTTATTAGCGGCGACGAGGCATTCCATCTCAGTCCCCAGGGGTGACAACGCATCTGCATATGATTCCTTATCGAGGATGAATGTGGGTGTCATGGGCCGCAGGGGGCACTTGCTCTCAGGTGAACTGTGTGCTGGTTTGTAACACACAATACAATAAAAAATATATAGCAGAATGAGGAGCACCGACCTTCCTGCTCGGCCATCAGGGTGCGGATGCGCGCGCGCAGGCGACGCCGTTGCTCGTAGTCGCTGCACTCCTCGAGCTGGAACAACGCGAAATCTTTATAAACCCATGCAAAGTATTCCAGTAGGTCCCGTGAATGCCAATAGGCTGATGGTCCTGAGTATAATGTTTGAACTTCAAGAGATCAGTGAATAGGCATTTCACCGTCACGTCACGTCACCATTTACCACCAGGCGGAGTTGGAGACAAGTGCTGGCTTGTAAACATTTATGTACAGGGCATGTCTCGTGACACTGTGACTACATCTCGCAATCTTAACACACGCAGGGAGCGTCTAAGGAAGGCGAAGACCAGTAAGTGCCTGTTTTGCGCGAATGATTTTACGGCACTATAATATTTCGCGACGTAGTTGTCCTTAAAGGCCGGCAACGCATCTGCGACTCCTCCGGAGCTGCGGACGTCCATGCGCGGCGATGATCGCTTACCATCGGGTGGGCAGTATGCTCGTTTGCCACCTATACTATAAAAAACAGTTGATGTTATGTGGTATAAATGAAAGATATAGCCCAGCTCATATTATACGCATATAAACACGCATTGTACTTTATAGTAGTTTCAATTTTGTTTTTAATTTTTATTTTATTTAGTGTTTTTCCATTCCTCTTTTTTTAAAATAATTATGTTACTAAAAGATATATACTTTGTAACTAGTAACATTAATTGGGAAGACACTGAAGTTTGCAACACAGTTGACACTGGCACAAGCTTCAGAGTTACCACAAACTTGTACTTATGTCATGTTACAAATAAACATTATTATTATTATTGGCACTAAATGGAACTGGAGGATATCATCATAGAGCCATTAAAAATATATAATTTTTTTTAACGGGCTTTCTAAGACATACATATAGAATCACTCTTAACGATTAGGTAAATAAGATATCAGTATGTGTGGTAATAAGTCGTGTGTTATGAGAAATGAATGAAAGAAAATCAGTGATAATTAATTATCACTGATAAACAAACCAGCTTTTATAGCCAAATAAAAAATAACTATACCTTTCTATTAGGATGTCTTCACATTAAAATTGTGTCGGAGTCAAAATAAAAAAAAATCTTTTCTTCTTACAAATAAGTTACACAATATTTTTAATTAATAAGGAAGATGTAATTTTGTTTAGATTTTGAACGATTGCAATATAAACACATTTAATATAAAACAAATATAATTAATATTAATCAAAAACAAACATCAGGTAAATTAAATAAAAAATAAGAATGCATATCGAGTTAAAGGCTACTTACTCTGAACGCACCTAACATGGCTGCAGTGGAATAAAAACAAATATTATTTAATTGTACAGAGATTCACTTAACGTGTCGCATGCGCCGGTGCATGCCACGCACTGAGCGTCAACACGCCGCTGCGACAACCACTACGCAATTGATTCGGATAAAGTGATGTGTACGACATTCTAAAAGTATCGTATCGATGTTTTAGTATAAAGGTGTCTGATTTAATTAATCTAGTATTTTTTCTACTGTAATCGTGGTAATTTTAGTGGAAAGATTACAATGGAGTAGATCTTTCATACAGATTTCTCAAAGCTAATAAAAAATAGTAATAGTAGTTTTTTATAGTTGATACTGAATGAAACCGGAGATCGTGTTGATGTTGATCTCTAGTGTCTTGATCTAGTTAGTAGCTAGTAGTGACGTTAGGGTCAAAAACACATCTACGCTATGATTCCCTATCGAGGAGAATTGAGATTGAAGATTGAAGCTCATAGTTTCTAACCTGTGGGTATCTGAGTTGGTAGCATGGGTTATGATGTCAAGTATTCATGCAAATACTGATTAAGAAACTGTTTTCGACACTGACAACTAACATCTTAAAAAATCACCTTAAAAATCCATGCTGCCAGCAGTAACCTATCAAAGTAAATAATAATAAATCTGCCTTTTGTCGGAAACGACAATATTGTTTGTTACGACGCTCCAAACTTTTATTGAAAGTAGTTTTATTTATATAATAGACGTTTTTTTTTTGCAATGCACACGATATTATTCAATTGACATTAGTCGATTTGAACCTAACATCACTCTAATGGAATAATTTGATGTTATCGATAATTATAATACATCACTAATAGTATCTACAAAAAGTTTTTGTGTCGGCACAAATAGAAGACTCCTCGCACCGGAAGTGGTCAGAGAGCGGAAGGCGGAACTGATTATGCCCTAAATGGTACTCTCTATTCGCCGCTGGTTGAACACACCTGCATTACAAGCTGTTTCATACAGAGTTTGGGTTTAGTTATAGTACATTCTTTTGTCTGAGGTACAATGGAAGGATTGATCTTGAGACATATGTTGCCGTAGACATTTTTAAGGCGCAACCCACGAAAAAGCCTTGGGACCTCTGCTCATAACATTATATATATTTAAATGAATAGCTTATGTGCACAAGCTATGAGTAAATTGTTCCAAGTTGTTAATGCATGGTAATGTTTACTTTTATAAAATGAATTCCTTTCATAAACGAATGTTTTGTTTAAATGTTTTATTTATTGAACAGACTGCGACTCTTTTATAACAAACGCAACCCCAGATTGAGAAAAGATGACGTACCTATAGCGTAAGTTTTCGAAAAAAATGTATCCCTATTTAATGTTTAGTGTTAAGTGTTATTGTTTAGTGTTAAGTGTTATTGTTATTTACTTTTGTTAACTTGTTACATTGTCTCTTGTTTCATAAAATATTAATTTAATGAATACTAATTTTGTATACATCTGTAAAGGCAAATCATTAAGATTTAGTAAACATGAAATGTAAGTGAAAAATACAATATTATATAATTGATAAGATAATTAAAATACACCATCTTTCTCAATAAATAAAATAAATGAAAAAGAACAGAAATTAAACGACTATTTAATGTTTCTAAATTAACTGTTCTATAATAACAATACAGCAACTGTTACGTGCTATGTTAATACGAGAGATATAGTTCTAAAACAACATATCAGTATTCCCTGATCGTCATTATCTTCGCAACCCTCTCTGCATTCCCTAATAACTATTTATAGGCAATTTATTATTAAATTAGTCAAGAAATTTGAACTTTGTCGATTGTACAATTTACAGAATCTCTAGTAAAACGTGTTCAAAACACATCGCGGTGATCCTCAATAAAACAATACCGTTTTAACAAAACGAACACGCTTGCATACCGTGCGTGCATTATGGATGACTACTAAAGAAGATTCCTGTATTATTTTTACCGTGGTATAAGTAACGAGCGGAGAGCGACAAATTGATGCAGTTTTCCTTCGCCTTTTTTGTAGGGAATTAATAAAAATACTAAGTAACAGTTCAACTGTGTGCTTGTTTGTCATCCTAAGCATAACAAAAAAACTGTTTCTTGCATGTGGACCGCCCACATTTTGTGGAAACTTACTAAAGTATGTAATTCAAACAAAAGAAGTTTTGTCAAATAACTAAATGTCTTATATTTGTTGACTTATTAAAGCATTTTTTTTGGTAGCCTGTTGCTTGTATCTCGGACCACACATAATTTCTAGTGACAAGTCGGTGTCCGCAGCATTCCGGCTAGATCACTTGATACATAATGATGAATTGTTAAATATATCTATAACTATCTCAAATAATGCAAATTGACGACATTTTTATAAATAATTATATTTACACAACCTGCAGATAACACAAAAAACATAGTAATGTACTTTAATATACTTGTACGCATTATATTTAATTACTTATATTAATACATTTTACAGATATATAGATTATGAAAATGTTCGTTAATATTTAACAAAAATGTTCAAACATTGTCAGTTAGAAAGTTTTGGCAGAATGGTGTCACGAACTTTACTCAACAAAAAAGTATTAATTTATGCCAATGACATTTATATTTTTGCTTTGAAAAAAGTTAAAATAGAGAGAAAAGAAATACAAGGTCCTGCAGTAAATTAAACGCGTGGTCACCGTCAATGAGTCGCAACATTAGGATCGTTTTCACCGTCGCTCGACAACGAAAGTAAGAGTGCGGCCGCGCTGGTGGGCCACCGTCCGCCGCACAAACTTGTTAAACGTTTCAATACGCTAAGTAATTAACATTTATCGACTTTACATTCACAGCGATGAAGAGAGTTGTACAAATGTTTATCTTATATTAAACTTTCTTTATTTGGAGGCAACGGTAACTGGTGAATTACCTGCAACTTACCAGCCCCATACTACAAATAAATATTCATTTAATGGATGCCCGGTAAACCTCATATTAAGCGGACGACGATCCGTACACACCTATAGTTCTAAAATCTAAGATGTCAGGCCTGGTGACGGCCGCCTGTCGCTGCTTTGACATTTGCCGCGAACACATACGACTCCCTCACAGTTTAGATCCCGGTGTTGGGATCACTAACATTAATTACCTAATAACCAGGTCCAGCTAGAGCCTGCTCCTCCGATAATCATTGGAAAATCCCCCAAGATATTCCAGTAAGATTATGGGTGCGTGAGGGTACTAGGATACCTCAACGTATCGTTGACGATGAGTGTAGGGGTCGCCCATCTGGTAGAGCCAGCCTTCGGCTTGTAGCTTGCAGTTTAGCTGTTACGTGTTACACATTGATGACAGAACTTACGAGCTTCCGCAGTACGCGCTCGTCCCAGCACTGGTCGAGGTCGAACTCCTCAACCTTGGTGCTGCTGGTCACCTTGCCACCGCTGCTGTGCACTGTCTCCTGCAACAACATACATGGATAAGTTAATGATAAGTGTTATGGACCTGTAACAGCTGGAACCGGAATCTATTTGGGAATTGATAGCGCTTCAGAGAATAGTATGCAAGCGATGGACGAGGAATGAGGGGGCCCACATACGGGTAACATTCCATCTTTGTTCATCTTCGTGCATGTTCAAGTCTTGAGGATCTATGTGTCATGGGCCGCAGTCAGTATTTAGCATCAGGGGAAATTCTCGCTTGCCATAACAATCACTTAGCAAAACATAACCTAAAGATGATTGAGTAATTACTCAGGGTTGAAAAATAACATTGTGACGTATTGGAGATGGTGGGCTTCGACAGAGGCCGGCGGGCGCAAGCGGTACTATTATTATTATTTTAGCTTATATTATTAGCTGGTAACTGCGGATTGTGCCAACCCATCCAGGCGTCCCCTGGCTGTGTAAATTCCCAACGCAATGACTTATGAATACATTTCAATTTATTTGTCTTCCGCTTTGCAATCGAGTACAGTCGGACAATGCTTTTCCTACTCTTCGTATTATTGTATTTGAT
Source organism: Teinopalpus imperialis (assembly GCA_029286865.1). Taxonomy (NCBI): domain Eukaryota; kingdom Metazoa; phylum Arthropoda; class Insecta; order Lepidoptera; family Papilionidae; genus Teinopalpus; species Teinopalpus imperialis. The sequence continues at coordinate 18,257,346 of JAGSMU010000022.1, read as the reverse complement.
TAAATTCTGTGCGGGCCCCGAGACATTTAGAGTTCTCTGTGCCACTAAATTGGACGTCACCGTCAATCATTTTCAATCTTTGTGCCGCTGTCTATCCTGGTTCACAGAAAGTCCAAAAACGGATGTGAGTCCGTAGAATCCGTTAGTAGAATGGACAACATTACCCACGTTGACAGGACGCCTTAATACGATATAAAAAAAGGAAAAATCTTTTGTGACGTCACAAAAGAAAGAAAATTATAAATAGACAAATTATGAATACCGGTGTAAACGCATTATTCATGGGATCTCGGTGAGAATCTAAATTAAGAGAAGTAATGGTTTGTTTATGCAATGGTAGATTGTTGTGATGGTAGAGTTATTAGATGGCACGCTCATTTTTTCTGGCTATAGCGTTGATTCTGGAAGATCCACGCCTTCATAGAATATCACCGTGAAATAATAATATAACACAGCTGTGTTTTGTGTGGTGAGAGTAGGGTTACGAAACCTTATTAAAGATAACGAAGCGATCTCAGTTGTCGGGGGTGCAACGCATATGAATCTTAAACCTTTGTTGAGGATGACGGTACATGTCCTGGGCACCAGCCCTCACCTGCCATCAGGTGCGCTGTGTGCCCGTTTGTCACAATATTATATAAGTAAATGTTCAAATTTGAATACGTGCAATCACTTGTACATACATTAGCCAGTCATCTAATTTAGAAAGTTACGCACAGCGAGATGTCTAGGACTAGATGTGTTAAAACGTTAAACACACAAGATATGCCGAGATGCAATAGATTGCAAACCAATGACACACAATCATCGTGCAGCATTATCACGTCATGACACTTTTCACTTTTAAGAAAGTGTTAAAGTGAATCATTTGAACCATTCCTTTATTGTGTGACAAACGAGTTCACCTGATGGCGAGTGATGACTGCGGCCCGTGACATATCGTCCATCGTGAGGAGTGCGGTGGAACAACAGGTTACTTACACTCATACAACGATACGAAACACAATAGGTAATTATTGTTGATATTCTTTGAATTTTGAATTTGATCTTCCCTGATGGCAGCTGATCATGTTGAGGGAGAAATAAGCTATGATGATGAGGGAGAAGTATTTCCAAAACAGAGAGAGAGAGCGCTGCCGTTCCTCTTAGTACCCGCTAGTGAAGGCAAAGAAGCCTTTGTATTTTCCCAATATACTTCACACACATAGTTGACCGATCCATGACTGACATGAATTGATTCCGTGGCGCTAGTTGTGTCACCGCTTTCTAGCACTAACCAGACGAAACACAGTTACAATATCATGAGATTTTATTCTTGTATATTTTAGAAAGTGGTTATCACATTGGGCTGATATAGCGCTTTTTACACGGTACGCGAGTAAAACACTTACGATCCCGCGGTGCCGGTACTAACGAAAACAATAATAATTTTAAGCGCTAATTTACTGTGTGCACGTCGGTGAAAGAAACGTGGATGCTTGATAAATAAAAAAATTCGTAAAAACTGCCAAGCCGCAGTGAAGCCACGTGATGGATTATGCTCTAACACACTCTCTAGAGGAGAGGCTTAAGTTAGCGTTGGGATATATATATATATATATATATATACAATTGATCATTATAAAACACATTGAACTGTTAAAAATTTTCTTAGAAAGGCTGGGCCAAGAAAAACCTCTCCCAGAGAAGATACGCTAACCGTTCGTGTTGCTAAAAAAGACCCAAGTAAAGGCTCCAACCAGATTAAGAAGTTTTTTCCCGAAGCCTGATGACCCGAGAAACATCTCGTCAAGACTGATACGCCGAAGATTAGTGGAAGCTAAATTGTTTGGAAGAATCTCTCGAAAGGTACCGCCAAGCAACACCGAGAGAAGAGATTATTATTCGCTAAAAAATATGTTAATTGGACGGTTCGAGAATGGAAAAAAGTGTTTTTTTCAGATGAAACAAAAATAAATATATATAAGAAAGAGTAAAGTAACATACATATATTTATATAGTTCCGATATAAATATATATATGTTACTTTACTCTTTCAGATAAACCTGGTTTGTTATCGCCATCGCCGCGTCGTTCATTTAAACGTGTTCTTAACGTTACGTTCGTTCTTTGTTTTGATACAATTTCGTTATTGGGCCAACCCTTTCTCATTGCGCCATTGTAATCCGTTTTGCCATCTATTCGCCGTGGAGACAAGATATCTCCTGAACAGTACAAAATACAAACTAAACATGAAACTATGGACTATTTTTATTTACTAACCAACGTAGCTAGCGGGTGCCAACTCGTTGGTTATCAAATATAACATTTTTTTTCTTCATCAGTAACCGTTATTAAATTTGGACCATGTCCAACGCACGACGTGCCTAATGCCTACAACGATACATCAAAGGATTTTTTTTACTAAGAATGACAAACGAGCAGACGTACAGTTCACGTGATGGCAAGCGGTTCCTGCTGCCATTACACAAACATTCACCCTCACTAAGGGATCACAATGTAGATGCGTTATCAACCTTGAAGACTAAGTTGGAATGCCTTGCCTCCTGTATTCGGTCTCCGGATCCTGACACTCACCAAACAACACTTAAAGACAGGGTAATCCCTGTCGCTCATGTGGTTGAATATTAGGTCATAGAATCGATTCTTGGTTTGTAAAAACTAAGTAAAAAAAATCTGGAAGATCCTCTAGAGGATAGGAGAGAGAGTGGGAAGAAGGAATCGATTCTCAATCTCATTCCAAGATTTTTGTTAGTCCCAAAACACAATTAACACTGGTAGAAACTCAGCGCAGCCAGTGTCTATTTGTAGCGTGAATGGGTCGGCTCAGCCGAGGAGCAGCTTAACGCTGGTGTGTTTTGTGTACCGGAGACTCAATTACAGGTCTTTGTTAAAGATGAAGACGTGGACCTTTTGGCTGCAGTCATCACAAACAATCGGGTGAACTGAGTGCTCGTTTGTCATTCCTAATATAATGAAAAGAAATCAATATGTTGGGTCGCATACGTTTGTTGATAAGTTTAGTGTGTAAGCAAGTCATAATTGTGGTCCATTAACATCGAAATCCTTGCTAAGCAAAGATCCGGAAAGCCTCTCTACCAGAAACATCCAGACTATAGAAGTCTGTATCCACTGAGATGAACTTGTTATTCAATGCGACATTCCGTGCAAACAAAATTGTAGTCTTTTATTTTTGTTTCCATTCAAATAACAGCTTATTGGAGGCGAGCCAGCGGCTTCGAATCTAAACCAAATATAAATATATATATATAAATAAATATATATATATATATATATATATATATATATATATATATATATATATATATATATATATATATATATATATATATATTTATATATATAGTATATAATATATCCATATAGTATATATATATATAGTATATAATATATCCATAAGGATACAGTTGGAACCATCCTCGGTGTTTTCATTCTCTATCCGAAACACGGTCGTTATAAGCTGGTATACAATGAGGGGAATAAGGCGAAGTTTCGCGAAGCTGTCAAACTTTTTTTTTATTACATTGAGATTAATAACGAGCACACATGGCTCGTAACCAGTAATAAAGGGATCCCTGCACTCACCAGACGAAACACAGCAACACGATGCTATTATTTCACGGTGGTATTGTGAGGGTGTAGTCTTACCCCAGTCGAGCTGATCCATTCATTCTGCAGTTAGCAACAACTGTAACCTATCTTCCCCTTAAGTTTGTCGTGGTAATCACGGGACATCCAATAAGCATATACTTATTCTGTAAAACCGTGTAACTGCCGCTGTAACTGCTGCTGTAAATTTCTAGCTGCACCGTGATTTCTTCTAGAAAGTTATCTCTTTAGTCTATAATTGTCTCCATTAATCCCCAACGACAAAACGGACGACGAAATTATGCAGCTAGTTTTCTGTGCATATTTTTAAACGATTCAGCTCGACGGGAGATGGGGGGCTCTCGGTGAACCGGATCAGTGTCGTCAGGCGGCGGACGTGGTCCCGGGCCGCGCATGACTCAGCGCCGGAGTTTTGTTGCATTCAGTCGGAGCGCTGAAGGGCAAGTCGCCAATTTCGTGCGGTGCGGCGCATTCCTGTGTCACACTCCCGGGTGTCCATCCATTTGGACTTTGTAGGACACAGTCTTTTTGAAAGTTTGTTTAGTTCGTAAACAGGCTTCATCTGTCCGTATGCTCGCTGATCTCCACAGTGCTTCAACCAATTTGGATGTGTTTTGTATTGGGATAAGCTTTGTGTAACATTAAATGTTATGTTCACGTAAATCGGTTAGCAATTAAAAAAAGATTTGTCAGTTCCGATTCATGTTTTATGAATTTCATTTTCTATATACTATACTATGTATCTGCGCCGTGATACGGTGGGCCATGTTCAACGGTAGGTCAGCCCAGAAAAGACAGAAAGGATAGTAAAAAAATTACAAATAACGAAAAAACACACTGAAAATGTATGTACATATGTTATGATTAGAGAAACCCCGCCTGGTAGACCATTACTTTAGTAGTAGATAACTCCGTGTTATTACTTGGCACGCGTCAAATGCATTTTAGATCCGTTAAGACTGCTTATATAAATCAAGTCGCAATGGCGGTAAAAATTGCATAACGTTTTTTTCTTAGCTTAGTTGTGAAATCGAGTAATATTTTGAGTGGTAAAGCCACATTGTAGCGAAGTCTATTCGGGGTCACAGCCTTAAAGAAATACGAGTGTTAAATTAAAAAAAAATATGGCTGATGTCACACCCAAGGGCTTTTACAGCTTCACCGGGTTAGAAAATGGCCGAGCGCTTATGGCCCTCAGTCGAGACCTTTATAAGTGGGTAACCAGCAAAAGGGTTCCCGAGACTCCTCGGTTTGGATCAACACCCTGCGCGCGAAAGCGACTGCCTCGAGTGTGCCCGATGGGGCCGAATCTCGGCTCGGTCAGTTGCTCCTATGGATTAACTACATTATAACAATGATATTAAAATATCTGAAATAGCCGCACATGTGTCGTATGGTAAGTAGGTATACGAGACTCAATTACGGATAACGTGTAATGACGTCACCATCTCGATCCTCGATCTAGAATGTTTGTTGAAGTTGCATGTAGATGTGAGTGGTGCACTGATCGCTTACCATCAGGTCAACTGTGTGCTCGTTTGTCACCAATCATATTGTATACCAATAAGCTGAATACTAATAATAGTAGGGTTAGGTGTGCTGTGTATACAAGTGTCACTGACACTGCACCTCGACCTCCCATATTTCCGATCTTATCGACACTACTACTACATGCACTACATCGGAGTAACGAAGCAGACGACGTGCGTCGGCGCGAATGCTGACGGCACTATAACATATTGTGCGCAGTTGATGTGTTCATAAAACTATACGTTTTAATATTTATAAATAAAAAATTTACATATGATTTTTTTTTATAAAACAATTGCATGTCTACACGCTATTTACATGTTATATATTTTTTGTCTATAATAATCATTTTTTTGGTAACAAACCGTGTTTGAAGAAGTGAAACTACTCAAGCAAAGTCAATAAAACATTCGTGGAACCAATTCTAAAGCTTCTCCTATCGAGTTAAAAATAACACATCATCCAAGTGTTTCGGAGAAATCGGTGTACATAAAAAAATACGCACTAGATCTTGAATACTTGTTAATAAGTTGGTTAAAATTGACTATTTCAGTGGTGCATCGCTCGTTGGTCTCGTAAACTTGAGGTCCGCAATATTCCATAGCTTGTGACAACATAATGACCTACCCTACTATCCAGCTAAGGAGGTAGGTAAGTAACAACCAGTAAAATTCCACTGCTGGGCATGAGCTTCTTCCCCAGAGAAGGCGTTGCCACATAGTATGCCAGGCGGCTCTACTGTGGATTGGCGGACTCGAAACGCGGACCGCGCAATAAATATTCTCGCAAGAGTTCGCGTTTTAAATCCTTTTTTCATAGTATTGAGCGTCACCAACGAGCACATAGTCAGATAAACTTGCGTCACGAAAGTTCTGCAAAAGAAATGAGGCTATGTCGCAGTACACATACCAGAATCGATATATGCGACCGAAGGAGAACTAAAATGTGCTAAAACGTAGACGGGTAAGCACTGTTTTTTATATAGAAGACGGGGCAAACGAGATGGCGGATGGGAAGAAATCATCGTGGATCAGGAATTGCCGCAACAGTGGCCTTGATGGAGATTAAGGAAGTAGGCGAAAATTTTTTTGTTGAATATTCAACTACGAACAATCTAAAGGTATAATAAGAAACGTCTTGTAAACAAATGAATACACATACATACAGATTAAAATGTGTAGCTTCAAATGTAAATCTTGTTAGGCTAGGATTTCCATGTTAGTTCGTAAGAGTTACAAATATGCATTTTTACAAAAACGCGTTACAGGGGACGAACCGTTTGTCGTGAACCGCAGAGTGTGATCACCGGGTGAACTGTAATTATAAACATGTTTATTTATGGACGTGGACTATGTTTATTGTTTATGTTAAAAATAGTCCGTTACGTTAAGATTCTGTCATACGCAAAGTTGCCTTGCCAAACTTCCTTATACGGCGTGTGCGATGGTTGGCATGGTTGGCATTGCGGCTGACAGATGGACCCACACCTTTGTTTATACTAAACGACGCCATTTAATTTTAGCATCAGTTTTCGATCTTATTCGATACGGTAAATGAAATCAGCCATGATTTTCCACAAATCCAACACCGAAATCTTCTTCATCACCACGTGCAGAGGAACGCAGAACACAACATGAGGAAAGCTGTATATCTAACCAATATAAAATAAATATTTTGAAGTGTTGGTGTGAAGTCCGCTAATCGCTACACTGTGGCAGCGGCGTCGTGCACTACGCTCTCACACCCTCTCTAAAGATCAAGCGTCTTCAGTAGTAGGATTAATGTATATAGGAGGCTGTTACTCGTGATCGTTACCTGTGATCGACGGAAATAAACTATTTATACGCAACGGTTCTCCGTATCATAGAAGATCACTAGGCCAGATTTTTGGCAGGTCACTAGGAGTGGCGCCGTCGACCGGTGGTATTTTTAAAAATAACAATACACGAAAACCCGCGGGATTTTACTTCAATTTTTTGAAGCAATTGTGTTGAAAGATCCAATCCTCTCCCGAATTACTTACTAAACTTCACGTCACAAAGCGAATATAAAATGATATAACAGCAAGACGGAATAATAATAACCTAAAACAGACATGTATTGATTACTAACTGTACCTACGCACCTGTACCTTTCGTACGCGTTTTAATTTGACATACCTTCATTGTTTATCGATTTGAGGAAAAAAAACATAAGTCATATATATGTATCAGTTAACTTAGCCATTGTAGTTAGCGTGCACAAATGGACAGACAAACAGACAATATGTCAGTTGATTTTATTTTATTATATTTTACGTATCTTGTATCTATCGAGATTCAGGACAGTAAGACATTATTCACTTAAAGTTAATCGATGAGTAGCTTTAAGTTTTTCAATTAAATCTGTATTTGTTTTTGTTTTTTTCATTAACTTTCACGATAAGTAATTATCTATAAAATGTTTGCATTATACTGACGCCTTATAAGTCATAAGCAACAAAAAGCAATGAAATGAGCAACTTCACTAGACGTGGACCCTAAGAAAGTATGCGACGTTAACATCATACTCATTCTCGTAAGAAAACAACATATTTTTACATATTTACAAAAGATATCTCTAACATTAATCTCCGGAAGTTGCCACTTGGAATTCTCGCGTGCGCTGTTTAAATCGCACTGTAATAAAGATATTAAATAAGCCAAGTGTTGACAGCTATATCAAAAGAGTTCATCGTAAATAAGGTAGTACAATATATTTTTTTTGTGTTCGTATCGCCACGTTCGAAAACTTTCCGTTTTTATTTTTTTTTGTTGTTTTCATGAGTTTATACCTATTATAAACTTTCATTCTCCTTCCTTGTGGACTAACAAATGTTTTACAATTAACATCATATTTAATATTAGCATTTCTGTTAAAGACATATTTGCTGCGCGATTTTTTTCCATGAAATTTTTGAACGAAACGACAACAAACGACAGCCTAATTTTAATTATTTACAACACAAAACAATACTTAGAAACAAATACATTTAATATCCTGACAAACTTTAAAATGTTAAAAAAAATCGTTTAGTGTACCGATTCCTCTAAAACACAGCGTAATTAGAACCAGAACCAAACCAAGTTCGGGGATCAAAGTATGCACTACACTAGGTTTGTTTCATTACTGATTCACTAGTAATAAACGATGTGATGGGCTTTCGAAGGAACGTGGATTTTTGGTACAGGCTATGTGTGAGAGTATATTATGTCCAGCAGAACGAGGGTTTGGATGCATGCCAGATATTATATTGGTGTAGTATTTTACAAAACGTTGAGAATGTTTTCAAGGTCAATACATTGATATATTTATAGAAGTTTTATTACGATTCATGTTGATAGATTCATAAAAAAATATGTTATGAAATTGTATTAATTGCAAATAAAATCAGGGCCACCCCGGTGCATAGCTACCAACACTTAAAATAAAGTTATATTTTTATTTAGGTATGCTATGACCACCATTAACACGAAAAGACAATGAAATAACGAAGCTAACTCCCCATATGGTATGATATTGCTGAATAATGTAACGTTACTTAAAATTTAAGTGACTTGTACTGTCAAGGACGACAAAGCATTTGTTTATGAATTCTTATAGGGATGAGGGTCCAAGATATAAACCGTATTAAGAATTAAAACGTAATAACGTAATAACGTAAAATTAAAACGTATAATTAAAAAGAGAAATAATTAAATAAGTATAAATAATATTTTTTATGTAAAAACCGTATTAAGAATTAAAACGTAATAACGTAAAATTAAAACGTATAATTAAAAAGAGAAATAATTAAATAAGTATAAATAATATTTTTTATATTAATAATTTAAAATCAATTTAGTAATAAACACTATAATATGTGTCAAAACTTTCATTCTCTTGTATTTTATCTCGCTCACTCACATGGTCAACAACACGCGTTGTCCAACCGTCCGTTTCGTAAGTTATGAAGCTTCGCTTTATAAGCAACTGTAGCATGAACCCTGAAGGTAGCTAGGATAAATGGGTGACATATTGGTACTGCTTTAATCTGATAGTAGCCAGTGAGTCTAACTGTCGTTCTTATGGCTGCCTGTACGATACACTCGGTGGGAGCGCACGGCACGCGCCTGTAACGGAACGCAAGCCGCCATTAGCACGCGCTCAAAACGCCGTCTCACCTCGCCGCTCATCTAGCGCGCGCGAAATGACAGTTTCTTTTTTTTTGTTCACAGATACAATTTAAAATAATCGTACACTAATATGGATATAGATTATAAATAAAAATATAAAATCTTTTAGGCAGGGCATGGCGTGAAAACCATTATTTTGCATATCTCAGACATGTAACGATGTCTCTTTTAATATGAAACATTTGGCAAAATTATTATTAAAATTACTCGCGTCGCTGGAGCACCTGCTTCTGTCAACTTCTTTTATATAATATTATAGATAACAAACGAATACACAATTCATTTGACCGTGAGTGATACCTGTGACCTATGATGTTTACATATATCCTCAACAAAGAATAAAGAGTGGCCCTACAACTCACAAACATGGTTGGATCGTCGCTCAATTTGTCGAGGGGCTTATCGTTTAACGTTTAACTTATCGTTTCCTTTTAAAATATTCAGTAGTAACAAACAACAATGATAATCATAAAAAGTAAAACAAGATAAACATTACAGCGACAGAGTGGGAATAAAAACTGCTTTAATGCCGCCGTAAACAGTAAACGCTCGCGCGCGAAAGCGGCCTCACCGGAAAATGGCGCCGGTTCTCCGTTGCATGTAATGGAAAACTTGCGGTTCTCACACAATGACCGCCGCCGTGAAATAATACCCGACTATTATATATATCCTTTGTGGTTTAGAGACTTGACACATTATACTAATATATGGTATGAGAGAGCCAAATAGTGTATGAGCAAATAAATCTTGGTGATATTAAGATTTATTATATATTTAAGACGTAAAAAATATGACGTACAAGGTTATTTCGGTTGAGAATGAAAGGCGTCAATAGTGTAATGGTTTGGGGTGTGGAGGACGAAACTAAAGTTCGTAAGTTGGAGTCTGCGATTCAACTATTGCCGTGAATTGTCTCGTAGATAGAGAGGCGTGGTATCGCAGTGTATAAAGGCTCGCTTTTAATTTCCCCGAAACCGAGTTCTATCCGCGACGCCAGCACCAATAAAGCTTTAATTATTCATTCATTGTCAGCACATTCTTTGTATCTGCTATGCTCTTTGTACCATTGCTTGGGTTATAACTGTAGGTCATCTTTCCCAGCAGTGGGCACTTGCAGGCAGTTATGTTTAGTCAGTTTTTACTGCGAGCGGCGGAGCACCAAACGACAATTGATGCAATTAGCCATGGTGCGATTTAATGGCTTTTTACGGAAAACGGGGTTTGTGTAACGAGAAACAATTCTCATTCTTTTTTATAATATAACGGTGACAAATGAGCACACAGTTCACTAGATGGTGAGTGATGGCTGCGGCCCACTACATCTACATCCATGCTCAACATAGATTCAGAATGCTCGTGCGAGGTCCCCCTCAGGACGGTTATGGAATGCCTATTTGTACCTCAATGGATTACCGGGCCACACTATACGACACTATGTAGTCATGATGTTATTTCACTCTGCTCATGTGAGGCAGTCGTCTTCCCCGGTCGAGACATAACTCTTTGTGTAATGACAAAAAAAGATACATCAATAAAACTATTTACTATCTCTTAAGATTTAACATAAAATAGAAATTCTTTAAAGTGGAATAGAATTGAACTGTGGCAGAGCCCCACTGCAGCACCTTCTAGAAGCAGAATGAATGGGTCCACTCAATCGGGCACGGCAAAGGGCCACGCACTCGCAGAATACTAGCGTGAAATATCTTGAATCTTTGTTAAAGATGGTCACATGAAAACATGTTGTAAGAAAGTGATATAACACATGATGAGAGACATCTGCTATTCTAGCTCTGACACTGCACGTAGAATACAAATACTATACCGCTCCAGGAATATATAATTGTCACCATGAGAAGCTGGACAGGCTAGGGATCGTAAGAACAAAAGCTAAAGACCACGTTGCCCTTTCAGTGACATTAGGGGTGACTAACGAACGCTGTCCACGCACTTCTCCTGACGGAACCTGATTCCCGCGGCCCATCATATCGTCGGAACTATAATTCACGAAACACAGTAGCGCCAGATTACTGTTTTACGTCGGTGTTTCGGCAAGATCCGGTCGAAACGACATATTCGCACTATAGCTCGTTTATAACTGACTCTATCACGTGAATTACCAGTAGGATTATCATTGGTTTTCTGCCTATTAGGAATGCTAAGATTATTCTGGCGCCTACTTAAGGTGTGTTTTGTGAGACAGCGTTCAATGTGTTTACTAACACCAACTAAAATGTTCATATTCTTAGTTCTTGGAATGGCAATAATCTTTTGTTTATTGGCATAAATAAGCATGACTTTCATATTCAGAATATACGCAGTAGGGAAGATAAAGAGCAACGTCACGTGGCGTGTCTCCGAGCCAGGGTGCCACCAACGGGCAACCGACACGCTGGGGTCACCACGGGATTCAACTATTGCGGAATTTATTCTTAATACGCAAACTGATAGGCCAACGAAAATTTTGCAACAGAGACTTATGTTTTCAAGCTTGGAAGAAGAATGCTTTTTGCTTCTTCTTGTCCTAACTGTAGTTTTAGTATTCTGTTGAATTAGACATCACGGCGTCACTTTCTGATCTTCTTCTATTGTAGAGGAGTAAGTACATATTCGCGCAAGCACGATGGCAACCTGGCCTGCAACCTCGTTATGCACATTAATAGTATTTTTAAAATTATGTTATCTACTATTATATATTTAGGTATGTCTCAAACATTTCTTAGACATTATTTAAGGAATTATGAGTAACAGAGTCGACACAAAGACCTAAAGTATTTATGAACAATAGAAAATAAAATAGCAACATCAATAAAAGATGCCAAAACATTGTCCTAAAATACTACCTAGACCTAGTTTTGTATTAGCGAGTATATGGGACACATCCGAGGAACACGGAAATGTGGCGACCCTAATCGCACGTTCTGCGGTGACCTGCTGGCGTCTCGGACTCGGGTATTTATGGCGAAACTGGTGATTTATAGGACAAAGAAAGTACAGTAATTACTTTTAAATGTCAATAAAACAATTCTAATTCCATAAGAGGATAAAATAATGACTTTGAATTAGTATGCATCAAATAAAGGCTCGTTAAATTAAAAAAAATCTGTTTTAAAACATGCAAGTGTTCTAATGTCTCGGTATAAGTTGACGAAAAGATTTTTTTAATATACAAAGAGTGACAAAAGAGCACAGTTCACCAGGTGGTAGGTAATGACTGAAGCTCATAAACACCTGCCTTCCTCAATAAAGATTAAAGGTACACATGCACCAGTAATTTGGTTTCTGGTTCCCTGCACTCACCAAACGAATCAGCAGAGTTATGCTGCTTATGGTTTTCTGTCGGCCGCGTGGTGTAGGTAGAGTACCTGACTGCGTCGTGGCTTCTAGGGTCGGTTCCCAGCGGAAGAACAGCGGGTGCACTAACACCGTCAGCCGCGAATGATTACGACACTATAGAATATTCTATACAGTTGATGTCGTCAGGATATCGTCATCAGGAGGACATCATTCTATCATATGCCGACCTATTTAAGCCACACTACATAATAAAAGGACAAGAAAAGAAAGCGTTCTTAACGGGTCTGATTATTATATTGGAAGTAGGCATTTGCAACGGAGCATTTCCGTGGTTACAGTTAGATCTCGGCCTCAGTTGTAGTCAGGTCGTGGACGGTGGTAGAGCCACACTGCAGATTGCACATCTATCTAACAAGAAATAATCCAACAACAACGCATTACCGTATTAGACATTTTGGCTGCAGCGTGGATGTCTTGGTTTTTTTGTGATTTTACGAGAAACAAACGATGCATAAATGCATAAAAATACTGAGGAGCCTGCAGTGAGGTCTTCGGTTCCTTACACTCAACCACACGAAACACAGTAGCGTTATGATGCTGCTAATTTACGCTGATATCTTGCGAGGTCACGGTCCGACCCCGGTCGAGCCGATCCATTCATGCTGCTGTAGCTAGAAACAAACTGCAGCGTCACTACACCACTGTTAGTAGCCTATATAAAGGAATCCCACTGCCAGGTTTAGGCCACCTGTCTAGACAGGGTCCACCAATCAACTCCACTGCGTATTGTTGGTCTTCACGTGTCTTCGAAATATTTTTTACACGTTTACATTTTAGACATGCAGGTGTCAAATGGCAAATAACACCGTAGGGGAGGGAACCGGAAGATCGCTCTAAGTTAGCTCGCGTACCGTGAAGTGCAAGCGAGAGTTTACACTAGTAAACCCCGAGGGTCTAGACAGCTTGATGTTACTGGAGCTACCCAGGTGGAGCGAGTTGTTGCGTAAGTCTCGATGGGTGTGGAGGCGAGCAATCGGCTGCGATCGTCGCGGTTATATTTGACGAGAGTACAGTATATTTGGAACGAGGAGTGAACGCCCTACGAACGCTTCTGTTTGCTCGATCGAACAGATATATTATAAAGTGCGTTTAATGATAGGCGATAGCGTTTTAGATTTCTTTAATCTTTGCAAAGATTATGATTATGTAGTAACAGTGGTAGATGCCACGTTTCAGGTAGATTCTAGCAACACGTCCTCACAGAATACCACTGGTCCAGCTCCCCGATTATAGGTAACATGCTATTCGATATCAGCCCTCAGGCGTGAGGACGCATTTGCGTCTTCAATCCTTGTTTAGGTTGGATATCGGAAGTTGCACTCGTCATGTAGTTGTGCCACACCTAACATTATGCAAAAATCGAATAAAATTATTATTGAGGCTGAGGCAGTGAGAACACGTGTCAAGCCTAGAGATAATAGATATGGTAAATATATTCTAATTATATTAAAATATATATAAATGAAATATAAATAAATTATTCTGAGAGTGAGATATTAAGTATAAATTAAAAAAATGATAAGCTGAGGTTTCCGCTTTTCGCTATCGCCTTCGCTCCTGGTGCTGCCTTACGTCATTATTTGGCAGCGGTACTCTCTGACGGCACAATTAACGCTTGTAATCGTGGAATAGTAAAACTGGCGGTAACGGATCGATTTCAGTAGCTTCCTATCCACAGCCGGAACCTCGCGTTACGCTTGTTTAGCTAAACTAAATAGTTCGGGCTTAAAAATGTACGTAACGTACATTATAGAACTTCTCTTATATTCCAAGGGGTGTAAACAGAGATCTGTTTACACCACTTGGAATATCTAGTAAGTAATACTATCTAGTAAAACCACGGTAGATCGGGTATCACCAGAGTAAAATAGTAAAGAGGAGAGTAAGAAACTAAAGTCCTTTTTACTTGGACCGCAGCAGTCCAAATCTCTCATAGGGAAGTTTCTAAGCCTTTTATTCCTTGGTAAATATAGATTACAAGGATTACTTTTTCAGTTATGTGGTAGTTATAAAAAAATTGAAGCACGATAGGACATAGGTCGGGGGCAACAGGCTGTGGGATGTCAGCGTAAAATAGTAGTTTAGTGAATCTGTAAGAAGGAATTATGACATTATGACTTACGACGAGGCAGTCTGTACTCCTCGGAACTGCCACGCGAGCTTCGCGCCGATCCTAATATTATAGAGACGTTTTGGACGCAGGGATGATTCGCAACGATTCGCAAAATGGAAACAAATCTTTACAAGTCATTTTCCACGTTTCATTTGGTTCCGAGATGGATCTTCGGCGCCGACACCTACAAAATTGTTAATTGCAATTTAATGTGCTGATTTACCTTGGTAGACGGTGAAGGGAGCGAGGATCGCGAGGAAGACGCGTGAAGTTCCACCAATTCTTTGCCTATACCTAGAGAGAAGGCCTATGGCCAACAGTATACTATATATAGAAGTTACTTTTACTTTCAAAGATAACCCTGGAAATGAACGTAAGAGGAAGACGTTGCGAAATGCACTCCGAGGCCACCCACCCGGAAGTCTGCCTAAATCTTATGTTTGTAATATCAACATGGAGTGATGCGGGAGCGCACCAGTCTCTTGGCTAAAATTAGACGAGCCTTGGCAGCACGTGCGGATCTCGTTCAGTGCAAATAAACTGAAAGAAACCATTGCGCTGACGTCAGGTCTACATTTGATGAACCTCGTAACGTCAGCTAATTTCCCTTGGGAGCGTTTTTTTTAAAAAACATTGAAACGCTAATACGTGTCGTGGCAAAGTGTTTTGTTATTTGATAAGTTGTTTAGAATTTTATGACGTCTATGTTATTTAGACAGATATATTCATTGGTTGAACGTGGGTACTCAAAGATTGTTACTCATTTTTAGGACGCTTTAGTTTTATTTTAACATTGCACGGTACAATAACTTTCCAGTTAATCACTCCAACTATGGTTAAAAGAGATGGTTCACGACAAAAGAATGCGGGCAGTGAAAACATTACTATATCCTGGTTCTAGATGTTTCAAGACTTTAGCGAATACGAACCTTAAGTTCCGTATACCGTACCGTAATCAATCTATTTATTGACGCCTGCGTGATGGAGTTGAGGATCTTTTGGTAGATTGAACTCATTGAGACTAATGTTAGGCTGAACTGCAAAATGTTGGAAATTAAAGAATAGTCTCCGTTCTTCAATCAGACGCGGTTTTCCCATTCCTTTTTGTAGACATTCCTAACATCAGAACTACGCGATTTGGAAGATATTCCTCGTCGCCAAAAGGATTGGAACAATTTGCCTGCGCCAGTCTCTCCGACAGAATATAACTTTGAAGTCTTCAAACCAAAAGTGAATAGGCTATCACTGAGTTGTGCGTTTGCTGTGGAGAGCTACATCGTCGTTTATGTAAAGAGGTAGCACTACACAATATTTGACAAATGACAAACCAAAATACAGTTATTTTACGGAATCGTTACTCCTGTGATTAGGTCTACAATGATTCGTTTATATATTGAATGCTCTCTCCAACTCCATCTAAGCTCAAAATGCTTGAGCTAGGACATTATCCACGACAATGGTCGAATGGCGTATTCAAATTTGCTTCCTTATGTTACGCGGACCGTAGCCTAAACCGTTAGGCTATTGACGCTTCACGCTTCATTCATTGCATTATCCGATTATTTTTTCGGGCTGATGGCATTTAGTCCGAGGGCTTTTACAATGTTTCACCGGGTTGAGTCGAAACCTATTAGTGCTTAACCAGCAAAAGGGCTCCCAAAAGGGAGCCTCGGCTTGGACCGTTACCCTGTTTCGCGAGAACGTCTGATTCGAGGGTGCCCGAGAGAGCCGAAACGTCTCGGTCAGTTGCTCCTGACTAAAGATTATCTATGTTAATTAATATTAATATTATTATTAGCTATCTGTTAGTTCATTATCGGAATATGAAACGGTAGTAATATGCTATTTTACGCTGATATTTTATATGTTTATTTATTTATTTATACTCTGATTGGACAAGAAAAAAAAACTACTTTTAAAATTGAAACGATATTTATTTTCAATTATAAAAATATGTAAATGTAGTAAACTATAATAAAACCCATGTTATTTACAGTTCGGATAGTCTACCATCATTGTCTTCGTGGAAGCCTGTCCACAGTCCTTTGTTGGACATCCTCCCCCATAGACTGCCACAAAGCACAATCCTGACGACCTGCATCTATCTACTTTCCGCAAACTTGAATAAGTCTTCGCTCAATCTGGCGGGAGTTTCCATCAGACTAACATAGGAACCCATGATTATATTAGTACTTAATAGAGTACAGTATACTTTAACTACTTTTTCTGACAATAAGTTGAAAATCATTATAATATTTATTTCTGACACACGACACGTAACACACGCACACTACTACGTCACAAACTAGTGCAATATCAAAGCAAAACTTACCACATGTACTTTGTGGAACACTATAGCCCTGGCAGAGAGCGCTGGTGTAACCGCAGCTTCGACACTAGATCCGTGGGCGCGACACACCGTTATTTTTTATAATATTAGGGTGTCAACTGAGTGCTCGTACTCAGTTCGCCTAGTCAGTCGTAATCGATTACTTCTGTCCACGATATTTACATTCATCCTAAACAAAGGTCTAGAACGCCACATTTTCACGAGTGTGAAATTAAAAAAATAAGCGTAATTAGATTTAAAATAATTTCCTCATTGTGGACATATCCTACATAAATATAAAATAATTACGGATGCAATTTGATAGGAAGACCAAATAAAAGCTGGATAGAATGTGTGAAGAATACGATATAACAAAAAATGGGAATGGTAGTACAATTGACGGTTAAAAGAGATGAATGAGAGAATAAGAGAATGAGACACCAGTTAGTATCAGGTTAAAGCTTTAAACGCGCTAAGAACCGTAAACTTTGTTTTATTATAAGTAGCGTAAAATTACATGGCGCTGCTATGATTCGTGTGCTGAATAAGAAACCAAAGTCATTTATAGTTTTGACGAGCCATTCCTTCTTAGTCCTAACGGGTTGTCACCATGCGCATCAGGTCAACTATGTACTCGTTTGTCACAACTAATACCACGGAAGCAAATTGAAAGAAAAATGACTCTTGCTGATGCGTTAAATATTACCGGGTGAACTTAAAGTAACGGCCGGCGTGTGGTTATAAAACAATGTCAACGGGCCCAATGTTTAGTGTTCTTGTATATACTACACACTAATTAGCCCCAAAGATAAGTAGATTGAGAGGCAATGCCGGCCATATAGGAAGAAACTGCAACGAAGCATAGCAATCCAAAAAATAAGGCGTGGGCCAGGCCAATTTTACAGGAAATTACATGATACCGGTGACTTAGGACATAGGTTGTAACAAGTTTTTACGGCTTATCAATATGTTATTCATAATTTAGAGTCATGTAGACATCTCTATATATATATTTAACAATATATAAATTAATACAATTAATATGTTTTAACACGAATACTTACAAATAAACGGTAATAATGTCTTGGAATGGAATATGGGATGCGTAGTCTAGAGGTTATTGTTTAAACTCTTGCCATCATTAGTATCCAAAAATAAGATCGATAGACCAATTCAATGAACCTTTGCTACTCTTCGCACACCAAAGATTTTGTTGTTGTACCGGATCAGGCAATCCATTGGCATTACAACAGTGCCCCTAGCGAGGAAAAATTGTAACCAACAGTGTATCAGAATTATTGGGGTAACTTAGTTAACTTATATATATATATATATATATATATATGTATATTTGTTTAAAAAGCGTTAATAGCCTAATGGTTCATAATGTACGATCTGTGAAACTAAAGATGAAAGGTTCGAATTTGCTAATGATTATAGTCGTGAACGAGCTCCCAGCACAAGCACAAAAGGTTGGAGTAGTTAACGGGAATGTTAATAGCACTGCCAGAATTCTCTAAATAATGCAAGAAATTTGAAAAAAAAAATAAACACCATTAAAAACGGGAAGGTATGAATTACAAAACTAATAAAACTTTAATAATTACAGAAAAATACTGAGAAATCAATTAAGTTACAGATATATCTTTATGATATAACAATTAAGAAGATGAGTGCAACAAAATTAAAATCGTACATTTTTAAAAGCACTTACCTAACAAAAGCTCGAGTTTAAATGCGCAATCCTGAAAACCGTATTACACTGGATTTCTTGAGCAAAAATATTTTTTTATCTTGTCAGTTGGCTCCGGACACTTAAATATTTAATACCATAAAAATATGGTTATAAAAAAAACAAGTCAATTTTGACATGAACCGATCTGCACGGGAGTATGGAACGGACTGCGCTAGCCGCCTTTTTTGACGTCACCGCTACGAATATAGCACTTGAATTAGCTCAAGCAAATTTTCGTATGTTAAGTATAAATTTAGATGTTTTTAAAGTTTAAATTAGATTGAATGTTTTATTGATATAGGCCGTTTGATATTGGGCTAGTAGGTGAAATGTCGGCGCTGTGTTATTTTTGCCGCTGTTTTCGCGTTTCCCGCGCGTGTCTTTAAACGGGCAACGCTCGGGCGCATACATTGCGCGCGGTTGTTTACTATCCGACTAGTCCAGCCTGATCGATACGCATTTATATTGCGCCATTATTTACGAAGAACGTTTTACCTATTGCGCCTTGTTTAAAATGAAAAAGTAACTAGATATACTAATGTTTAAAAATAATAATGATTCAAGCTTCGATTGTTAACGTCCGCTTTGATTTAGGCCATTGTTTCTCAACCATTTTTACGTCACGACCCACTTACTCGTAAAAGCCAAAAAGACAAGTAAAAAACTTTGCCACCACTTCACTATAAATAATCTCAATATTAAAATGTTATTGTAAACATTTTAACTAATAGTTTATTTACACAAAGAAAACTATAAGTTTTTTTTTCCTTTAATAAATTATTGCATACGTGTATTATTTATTGAACGACGATTATTTATAGAAAATGATTTGAACTATTCTTTATTATAGATTATTTTTAAATAATAATTTTTAAATAAAAAAATAAAAATTAGTCTTTTTTAATTAATGGTTGACAATCCCTTGAGGACTGAGATGAAATACTTCGTTATCTATAACTCGATCCCTGCTATACGAATAGAGCAGCGTTATGCCGCTGGCGTTGTAAGTTCCCAATCAAGCCGATCTCTTACCGATGTTCATAGACCCAATTACAGGTGAAGAGGATCTCAGTCCTCAGGTGTCAGGGACATCGCACATGACATTTTGAATATTAGTTGAGAACGCATGTATGGATGTGGATGGGCCGCAGTCACCACCATCAGATGAACGGCGTGTCCATTTGTCATCTCTAACATTATAAAACTATTATTACTGTCCAGCTCGTTATAGATATAGTATAGTATTTCTTCTTATTATAGTAAAAGAGTTGCACAGTATTATTTAGTTTTGGCGATAAATCTGGACATGTTAGTACGTTCTGAAGCGGAGTTGGCACGCGCCGCGCTGGTACGCTTTTCCTGATTTTTTAGTATATAGTTAATTGTGTCCATGAAAGTGCACAATAGACTGTCACAATGCACCATCCTGATTGTGTCCATGAAAGTGCACAATAGACTGTCACAATGCACCATCCTGATTGTGTCCATGAAAGTGCACAATAGACTGTCACAATGCACCATCCTGATTGTGTCCATGAAAGTGCACAATAGACTGCCACAAAGCACCATCCTGATTATTGTCCATGAAAGTGCAATAATAGACTGCCACAAGGGACCATCCTGATTGTGTCCATGAAAGTGCACAATAGACTGCCACAAAGGACCATCCTGATTGTGTCCATGAAAGTGCACAATAGACTGCCACAAAGCACCATCCTGCCTGACGGCTCATTATGAAGATTTGATTTATTTTATAGGGAACGAGCAATGTTAACATTACTAACATGTCAGCTATCAAATAAGCAGGCATGATTGAATACCCGCCATTGCTTGTCTACAAGCCCACCTGGTATTGAGTGGTGATGTAGACGCTGATGGTAGAGCGCACCAGCTCAGCAAATGACTACTAACTCCTCTTGAAGATACCCACGTTATACTCAGACGGAAAGACTGGCGCAGACAAGTGATTCCAATCCTTGGCTGTTCGCGACGGTAGGAACGTGTTCATTAATGGTTTTTTTTTTAAAGTATTGAGGGTAATATTAGAGCAGACAGTTCAGCTGATCGTAGATGATTCCAACGCCCCATGACTCCCACATTCATCCTCGATAACGTGTTTTGTCATCTCTGGGGACTCCGTTGCACTGACAGCACTGACCTGCTTGACGACGACCTTCCCGCCGGGTTTCTCGGTGACGTAGCCCTGCATGCCCGCCATCAGCACACTGGCGCCCAGGAACTTGTTGAGCAGGGCGCGCGCCTCTGCGTCTTCGCACCGGTCGCTGCCCTCCACCACTGGGGAAAGTGCTTCTATTATTAACTACTCACTTTTCTTATAATACAGGGTAAACGAGCAACAGTTGGTAACACCTGTTGGTACATGAACACTGCCGCTTGTCATATTTACATTGATTTAGTTCAGGCTGACATTGAAGATGTACAAGCATTGTCACCACTGACATGGAATGCCTCCTTACCTATAATTGGGTCACCACATCCCTCACTCTCAGCATACGAAGCACAGAAGTGTTATGCTGCTGTGTTTCGTGGTACATTGGTATTCTGGACCTATTCATGTTGCAACTAATTGCAGTGTGCCACCACCAATCTTGCAAATGTGTTTATGTGCTTGTTACTTACCGATATCGGCATTCTTCATTCTGGTGAGTATATCCTGGACGCCAGTGACCTTGGTGTTGCTGTCCAGGAATGAGTGCTCCTGTCGCCCGTGGCTAGTGGTGCGCGTGGTGGTTGTGGTCATACCGTCCCCCATGTCCTGCGTGGTGGTAGTGGTGGTGGTGACCACGGTGTCATCCACTGAACCAAGACTCTGCTCGCTGTCTGTACGCGTTAACTCTGATGGAAGGGAACAAAAGGTCGATCTTAATGTTTTCTTGCTGTGAACACATGTGCTTGATCGATTGTGATAGTTGTCAATTTATTTGTGTCACCCAGGGACGAGGAGTTCAACTGAACTTCTAAATACTACCGTTTTATTACAATCGTTAAGAAAGTTAATAGATTTTCGAAAAAAGGCGGTAGAGACCAAACAACAACTGGACTCGCCTTATCATGAACAGGTCAGATCGACCGGGGAAGAACCATATATTGTAAGTCCAGTCACGCCACAGGAATCGCTATGTAAAATGTGCTCTAGGAACTGTAGCTAATTACTGATAATACTGATACTGATATTTCGTGCTGATATCCTGTGAAGAAATGGTCTTTATCCGATGGAGGCAATCCATCCATGTTGCAACTATATTGCGCGCCGCTTCGCCCTACCATCGTTTTAAATGTACGCGCATTCTTATTGTTGTACTGGATATGCTCCCACGGCATTCACATTTGAACTATTGTCCGCCATTTTTACGAGGTTTTTACGAGGTCAATGGTCGTTTACAAGCCCTGTCTTTATAAAAAGTTTTTGTACTTTGTGTTTACAGCTACTTCCTTTCGATGCTTAATTTCATATATGGGCAACAACCAGCCCGCGGGCCGCATCCGGCCCACTTTAAGATATGATCTGGCCCGAGAGATATTTTGAAAAAACCCAATTAAAAAAATATTACATTATGCACTTATACTCACGGGAGTGACAGTGAGGCGGCACTTTATGATAATCGCCGCCACTCGGCTTGCTCGATCAAATTATTTGAGGTTTTCCACCTCACGGGCGACACATCAAATGATTTATTGCTTCTCAGTTATTCTAAACTAGTTTATTCCAGATTATTCCTTCATTTTGCCTATATAAGCGGGTGGATGGCCCGAACGTTAGTTCAGTTCCATCTGAGCTACCGAGGTGATAACTTGGACAAGCGATATCCTAGCGAGCTGCTCGAGCCGTCACCTTGCTATGTGACTTTTATTCGAGGTGTTGATAAGGAGTTCACTGTTACTGAGGAATTGCTTGCTTTACAGCCGCCAAAAGGAACCACTACAGGAGAGGATATTTTTATTGAAGTTCAAAAGGTATTCACAAGTTTTGGCTTGCCATGGTCAAAATTAATTGGAGTATGCACTGATGGTGCACCTTCTATTGTCGGCTTATGTAAAGGTTTCATCGGAATTTTGAATGAAAAGCAACAGAATTAAAGGTGCAAAAAGATGGATTTGATAGTCCTTCATTGCATTATCCACCAACAGACCTTGTGTTCTAAGTCCATTCGACTCCAGAATGTTATGAATGTGGTAGTAAAAACCATCAACTTTATTCTATCCTGAGGGCTTAACCATCGGCAGTGGATGAAATATCAGCTGAATATAACGACGTAAAAGTTTTACGACCTTAGAAATGAGATGGCAAACTTTATGAAAATAAAAGATAAACCACTATCTGAATTAAGTTACCCAAAATGGATATGTTTAACAATTTTTGAACAGATTTAGCGACTTCTAAAACATGGAAGACTGTTTCATTTTATTTGCTACTCCTACAAAATGTAATGTACAAAATGCTCCAATACACTTACAAATGGATTTGACAGAGTCTCAAGAAAACTCACTCCTAAAATCCAAATTTAAAGACGTAGAGTTGTGCGATTTCTAAAAAAAATACTTAGAAAAAGACAAATTCGCAAGAAGATTGATTTGTGCGTTTGGCAGTACTTATAAATGCGAACAGTTTTTTTTATCGATGAAAGTTAATAAATAACACGTCGTACAAGACTGACTGACTATAATTTGTCTTTGTATCAGTGGAATTAATCCAAATATCGATAGATTAGTTTACAAAATTCAAGCTCGAGTGTCTCATTGATTTCGGTGTATTTGACTTTCGTAGTTGAAACAATTGCAAATTCAACGATTTAATTATAATGTACCATTTTCTTAAAATTCATTTTGTTATTTTAATAAATTGTACTATAATACCATTGTCGTATTATTTCATGTCTAATATCTATCGCAAAGAATATTATCACTACTTTAAAATTCACTAAGTACTTTATAACGCGGTCCGCGAACGTATTTGCACGCTAAAGTTTGGCCCTCGACATGTCAAAGGTTGCCCATACCTGCTTTATTTTATTAAGCCAACTTTATCTACAATTTGCTTTGAGGACGTATATATACTGATAAATCCATAAAACTAAAGTACTATTACTTGATAAGCCAGCTGTGCACAGTGGTAGAGCCGTGCTTTAGTTAGTATCTAGCTTTAACAAGAATGGGTCAGCTCGACCGTGGAAGGAGGACCACGCCCACGCAGAATACCAGCGTGTTGTGGCAGCATGACGCTACCGTGTTTCGTTTGGTGAGTGTTGTCATTCGGCGACCTTTATTACTGTATTGAGGCATTCCATCTTAGGCCTCCGGTGACAAGGCAATACTCACTTATTATTTCCTTACACTATTCTTCCTCACAGGGGATCGTTATACATCATATGGGCCGTTGGAATCAAGTGGACTGTGTGCTCATTTATCACCCTCCATACAATAGTAACAGCAATCTAAAGAGACCTATGTTGTTAATACCGGATTGAGATGATTGATTGATTACATCTAAGTATATTGTTGTAGCACCCACCAGCTTGCGAGGAGTCGTTGGACACGTTGTCCTTGATGCCGGTGCTGCGCAAGATCAGACCGGCTTTCGGGTACGTGATGCGCTCGCTCTTGGATGTCTCACCTACACCAAAAGCTCAGGTTTATATATACATAATGATGATGTTCTGCTGGTCGTTTTCAGCTTCTGTAAAATCTTATGATATAATGACCCGATGACATGTGCGCAGGATATATATTAGTGCCGCAGGCGTTTGCGTACAAGTTGAGGCACTCGCTGGTCCTAAATTGATGTAATGCACGTGAAATAACATCGATAAAACACACAAACTCGGTAAACAACCTCTAATCACTATGCCACTATGTCACATATACATATATACATTTCACCACACATTTTTAAGATAGTGCCCTCCATCTAACAATGCAGAGCCACTTAGAACCAGGTGGAACCAGAATTTTCTACATAATCTGAGTACAAAATATAATTTTAAAGTTAAATAAAAATATAAGAGACAGTCTAGGTCCGAAAACATTGTCTACGATTAAATATTCTGCAAATGAAAATGTATCGAATAATCAAACAATATATTATATGACTCCTATGATAATAATATAAAAATCGGCAACACAACACACCTTGACAAACTTTATTTAAAAAAACCTTTATAAAAAGCTGCACTGCATTAAAAAACTTTATTTATCTATCAAAAAGAGCGCGCTTTTTTCTGTATTATGACAGAACCGCAATGTCCGTCCAACACGTTTGCAATCGAACTGAACACAGTGCTAAGGCACGAAACCTGGGCGGTGGAGAGTAACCTCTCGTTACGTAAGTGAATTGCGGGTTATTGTGGGGTTACGTGACGTCACGCCGACCGAACACACGGACGAATTAAGTTTTTAAGTGGAAATTACGTGACGTTGTAGTTTCGTGTTGTTAGGTACTAAACTTCTGATATTTCGAAAGATAAATACAACAATTGGTGCCTTTGGTACTAATTTCATCTACTTTAAATATTGTTATAATACTCACATCATTTTTAAGTAGCGAAGGGGATGTGATAGTGGAGTCGAAACGGGCGCCCGTTTTGACTCCTCTGCGCCTCCAAAGTTCGACGAAGATTTTTTTAATTATTATTTTGTCAGGCAGATTTCTTCGTGGTATCTTAGCAATTGCGTTAAAAAGTGGTCGGAATAGTTAACTACCAAATACTTACATCACGAAGCAAAAGATGAGCGAAGGCCTCTGCGTTAATGCCATAATTGGCATTAAATATAAAATTTATGAAATTTGAAATCTAAGATTGAATTGAGATTACTGCCGTAATTTGATACATAAAGGCAAGCCCAGGTCGATAATGAATTACCTGACGTGCACCGAACTACTCTACATGATGACATCATAAGGCACAAAACTATGAACAAGTTTAAAGACGATCACTTGAAAACCTGTTGTATTTTTTACAACGGCGTTTACAACCAGCGCTGACATACCCAACAGAGGGATCTTACTTACACTCGTACACAGTAGGTTGCGATACTTACTGGCATTCTTGATGAATTTCTCCGTAAGTGACTTGACGGAGCCCTGTCGAAGTACTGTCTTCTTGTTTTCCACCTTTCTCTCACTCCTACCGGCATCGATCCCTCTCTGCACAGTCTGGATCCTATCCACTTTCTCCTCCCGAACCTTTTCTCCCCTGGAATCACCGTGTCTAGTCCCACGATCTTCAACTCTGTTTTCCCTCCTGACGTCTACTCTATATCCACCATCTACAGTTTCGTTTTGTCTGTTACTGCCTACTCTTTTAGTCTCCATGATGTATTCGATCTCCTCCTGATCGTATTTCTGTGTGGTGTCGGAATCCTCCTCCGTCGTGATGCCCACAGTATATCCGGCTCTGTTCGGCCCACGTCTTTCTTGACGAAGTTCGAAGTTGTAATCGTCTTCCTTTTCGCTGTAGTTCTTCTCTCTTATGTCCTCAACGTACCTCGTCTCGGAGGAGCGGTCAATCTTAGACTCGCTGACTCGTCGGTCGTTGTGTGTGAACTGGTCCAAAGCCGTTCGTTCCTCCTTCTGCGAATATAAAGCCCAATTTGTTACGGATTTCTCGAATAACAAAAAAAAAGTATAAAAACCTCTTCCTTTTATTAGTTTCGCATTGTTGAATTAAATATCAAGTTAGAGAGTTGTTGTTACGTTTTATAGAGTTTTCGACATAATTGTCCATAAAACTCTAAAATTGTTATGTATTTACAAAGCTTACATTAGGTATTATTATTAAGAAACTCGTGCACAGTGCACAGCTCGCAAGTGCTTCTGGAAACGATTATCTTATAATTATCATCATATTAGAAATGGAAAATCAATTATTCCTAATTCTTGGACGTCCAGGAATCTCTCATCGTTCGAAAACAGAACTGAAACACATGTAAACAAAAAAAGTTAATTATAACTAACCTATAAAGTGATATTTCTTTTTCACAACATTTTTCATAAAAAATAATACCACTAATAAAAATCCACAGGCGCTTACACTATGAATCTCGCTGTATGTAGTTCCACTGTCTCCTCCAAACTTCTTCGTGGTCGTGATAGCTGCGAGGCCGTGAATCTTCGAAGGACGTTCTCCCTGCTCCTGTAGCAGCTTGTCGAGGTCCTCCGGCTCAGTGGAGTACGCCGTAACGGAGACGGTTCCTACGGGCTCTCCTCCATTTTTCGAATGGAATTCTTGACGGATCACGGTGCCTTTCACTAACGAAATAAAAAAACGTTACTTCACTGTACACACGACTAAACATACGTTATTTGTGTACGATATAATGTTATTCCGGCTGTGTAAAGAGTACATTGTTTAACGTCTGCTCACCTTGAAGACCATGATGTAACTGAACTGAAGTGACATTTTAGACTTGTATTTAATCTTATTCGTATAACCAATTCGCGAAACCTGTCCCGTCTGTCTTTTAATTTGTTTTGTTTCGCCAAAAACATTGTGTATTACTATAGTTATTGAGAATAGGGATGCAATTTAAAAAAAAAACTTTTGTTTTATTACAGTTAAGGTTTCCTTTAGAGTTGTTTTTGTTGACCTAGTTTGAGTAGTAAAACATGTGCAAATATGTGTTCGGTGAATTACCTTGGTAGTTTGTAGCCCCATTTCGAAGAGCCTTTATGCCAAATAGAGGCCTACCGTCCGCGTCCAGGGGGCCAGGACCGTAGCTTGATGTGATCACGTCAATCGGTTTGGAGATCACTTTGGATGGGCTTGGTGCGCGGTATTTTGGCTTCTCAGTCTCGGTCTTCTTAGTATTGTAAGTGCGCACGGTCGAAGTTACCTTCTTCAGGTTCCTATTAGTCACCCAGGAAGGAATCGCTTCTTGCGGCTGCTTAGAAGGAATCTTCTTTTCGATGTCATGGACCGTCTTGATAATTGTTTCTTTCTTCTTTTCAATCTTTGGCTCCTGCTGCTCCCAACAAGGTTTGTCTTCTTGCGGCTGTTTAGAAGGAACCTTCTTTTCCATATCATTGACTGTCTTGATAATAGATTCCTTCTTCTTTTCAAACTTTGGCTCCTGCTGCTTCCACGAAGGTTCCTCTTCTTGCGGCTGTTTAGAAGGAATCTTCCTTTCTATATCATTGACTGTCTTGATAGTAATTTCCTTCTTTTCAATTTTTTGCTTCTGCTGCTCCTGCTTTTCTAACTCGGGACTGCGGCTTCGAGATTTTTCTGGACTCTGACGTCGACGCTCCGGGCTACGTTGCTTCTCTGGCGAGGCAGACCTCTTCCCATTAATCTCCAAAATCTCCATAACATCTTTCGATGAAGTATGTTCTGTTATGTTCTTCGATACAGAAGTAGACGATTGCTTTATCGCAACAGTTTCGTGTTCGTCTACGACACGTATGTCTTTAGGCTCGGTTGTTCTTTTAACAATGTGCTCCTTTTTAACAACCTTTACAGTTGCTTGGGTTGGATTTTTTTTGGGTTTTGGCGATGAGCCTTTCACTTCATCTGACTTAATACCAATTTTCTTCATATAAGCCGAAGCGTACTCGCTGAAACGATTAGATTTAGGTTTAGGCGTGGCAGATTTTGTGGGAGAGGTAGGTCTACCCTTTTTGTTAGGACTTGCTGGTCGCATTGGGCTTTTAGGTGTTGATGTTTGAGCAACTTTCACAGGACTCTGTGTTATTTTATCAGTAACGATTTTGGTTGGTACTTGAGCGTGTCCATTAGGCAAAGAGCTGAATTGTTCTTTCGGTTTTGCTCGATCAGGAGAAATAGTCTTTTGGCGGAAAGATTGTCTCTCAGGCGATGGAGACTTTTGCATAATAGGTTTTGAATTAAATTCAGGAGAAGTTTCTCTATGGGGTGAAGGTTGTTGCACTGGTGAGTCCAGTCTCTGATATGATTTAGGTTCTCTCTCTGGAGATTTCTGTGGGGTCGACCTTGATTGATATTCAGGAGTATGAGATCTAGGTTGCCGTTCCGGTGAAGAGGCTTTCTTGACAGTGGTAACGATTTTCGTTGTAGTTTTTGTAGTCACGTGTTCATTTTCTTGATTCTTCTTTGCGATTCGAATTTGTGCTCTAATGCGACGCCTCTGCTCGTATCCTACGACCTTTTCCAACTGAAAAATATTAAACATGCAAATTGTATTTATATAAATAGTTATATATATATTTATGGTGTTCGCTTTAATAGTTAAGTATATTACTGACCATTTGTTCTAGAAGGTCGAGGTCGAAGATATCTTCAATGCATTGTTGATGGTGCTCGACGCTTCCACGACGAAGCTCGGTGCTTACAGTAGACCTTTCAATGCTCGTTCGACGAAGCTCAACTCCAAACTTTCCACTCCCTCGTCGACTACTAACTTCAGTTTCTTCTGGAACTTTTGGCTCTTCTTTCAGTTGACTTGTTTTTGTTGGACGCAGATAGCCAGGTATTTTATCATGTGATTTTTCAGGAGCATCTTGTTCTAGTCTTTGTTGAGGTGATTCAGATCTTTCAGACGCAGGATACCTTAATGATGTCTGCTTGGTGGTAGTTGTTGTTGTTTCAATTAAGTGCTGCGCAGGAGATTTGTTCCTTGATACGTCAGGAGAATGTGTTCTAAGTGGTGCAGGACTTCGCCGCTGCTTTTCATCAGTATCACGGCTCGGCTGTTGTAGATTTTTAGGACTTCCTTTTTCAATACCAGGGACATCAAGTGGAGTTGTTTTCGTATTTTCATCTTCATGATCAACGTGAGTTACTTTCAGAGAGTTATTTACAGAGCATGGTTTTAAAACCGTTGAATCTATTTTAGGAGATTTTCTGCGATCGATTGACTTTGTTGTTTTTGTGTGAGTAATGTCTTTAGTGGTTTGCTTATTAGATGCAATGTTTTCGAAAAGTGCTTTTGCTTTTTTAACAGCTTCACTGCTTCGTACGGAAGTGACTTTCACATGAGTCTTTTCAGTTAGTTTGCTACTTGGCCCTGAGTGATCTTTACATGGTAACGTTTCCTTCTCTGTTATAGAATCATCATAAGGCTCCGATTCTTTAACTCGGATTATCTCCTCATGAGTTTCGACTTTACTTTCAGCATCTGAATCGTAATCCACGTTCTCTATAATTTTTCTCATGATCTTGTCATGCTGCTCTTTAATTTTCTTTTCCTTTTCCTCCACCTCATAAGATTCGCACAAAAATTGTTCTGCTGTTTTAACAAATTTATTTACTTTATCAGAAACGCTGAGTAAACAATCATCGCTTTTTAAAGTTTCATCAACATCACTTAAATCTGGCCGCTCTACTTTATGAGCCGTTTTAGGTTTAGCAAGCTTTGTGCTTTCTGCAGTTTCGACAAATAAATGTGCCTTATCATTGACACTAAGCTTTGTGTAATTATCTTGGTATACAGTGTTCTTGTCGTATTCATCTTTAATGTTACGTGATGGACTTCTGTTGTCTTTTGTATCTCTTGGACCTTTTGCAAATTTGTTTACCTTTTCAGAAACTGAAAGCAAGCACTCGTCTGACTTAAGGTTCTCTTCAACAAAATCGGAGTGTACTCTCTTTTCAGTTTCTTTAAAACGCATTGCAGAATCTTTAGGTTTATTTATCGTTTGTATTTTATTTGTGAATTTAGAAACTTTGTCGTTGACAGTCAGAAGACATTCATCCGATTCTGTTATATTTTCTTCTTCGGTTCTCTTCACAAACAACTCATCATCTTCACATATTTCTACTATATCATCCACAATAGATTCCGTTTCATGAATAGTGTGATATGCTCTCTTGTGGAAATCGTCGTCTGGTTCGTCAACTTCATCGGGGAATCTAGGAGTGCCAACATCGTCAGAAAAGTTTATTGGAGTGGGACAAATGCGATCTGGTGAATTTTCTCTAGAAGACTTTGCTTGTTGTACATCAATTATGACGTCATCATCGTCCATGGATGTATTTAATGCAGTAGCAGATTTCGGTTTACTTGGGAGTTTAGATTGAGGTTCTTTTGGCACAGTTTTTTGCGTCTTTGTAACATTTGATAGTTTATTTATTCTAGAAGTAGATATATCATTTACATGTATCTCTGGTTTAGATTTTACTTTTTGTGGAGATAAAGGTTTCTTGGATTTAAGTGTTATGTCACTACTTGTTCGTGTGACTTTAATATCGGAATCTTTTTTCACAGCTATATCTTTATGAACGCCTTTGATTGTTGGTGTTTTTCTTGCCTCCGTATCAGATGTTTTGCTTAGAGTACTTTGGTTCATCTTAGTGACTGACGTTTTTGTCGTTGAGGTTTTAGTAAAGCTATTTTGTTTTGTTACGCCTGCTGTTTTCTTAATTTCGCTCGTCACATTTTTATCAAATTTGGTTGGTGACGGTTTTCGTGTTAACGGGGACGTGACATGTTCTTTAGGCTTAATCCCACTGTTTTTATATATTTGCGGAGATTTTGGCCTTTCCGTGGAGGTGAAAGGCTTCTTCGGGGACGTGCTTCTTGGCTTACTTATACTTTCAGGCGTTTCATTTCTAGTAGTGTAGATGTTTGTAACTTTTTTAGTTGGCGAAACATTTCTAGATGAAGGTTTGCTAGATACCTTTTGATCTTTAGGTTTATCTGGTCTTGATTTATCCGCACGAGGCCTATCATCTCTCGGTGATATATGTTTTTGTATACTTACTGTTATTTCGTCAGCCTCAAGTATTTCACTTGCCTCAACGTAATCTGTCACAATGTCGATGTCTCGTAAACAAGTACTAGTCTTAACTGGACTTTTTTCGCGACTGGGTGCTCTTTCTTTGCGTTCAGGTGATAACTTTCTTAATGACTTCTGAACTCTATCTAAAACTTCTTGCTCTCTCTCCGATGATATAAGCAGTGTAGAATAGTCGGACGTCTCATCCAGATTTTCAGAATACAAATTTATAGGATTATTCGGTTCCTTGCTTACTGGCTTTTGCTGATCTTTAGGAAGCCTTCGACTAGGGGATGGTGAATAGGGAGTTGAAAACTTTTCAACTCTTCGTGTTATTTCCTTTTCTTCCGTATCTATATTAGAGGACTTTATGTCTTTCATAGTTATATTCGTTTTCATTACTGATTTTTTATCTGGACTGTGAGGCCTTCCAAGCTTACTGGGAAGTGATTCTTTAGGATAATTGTCAGCGGGTTTTTTACCATGGGCCGTAGGAGAATTTGAGGGTGTCGCTTGTTCCTCAAGTTTACTCTGTAGACTTAATTCTTGTTTGCGAGGCACTTTAGGCGAATATTTAGGAGCAGAATTAGCAGGAAGATGATGGGAGGAAATACGATTTGCTGTAGGTTTTTTCATATCACTATTTTCTTGATAATCCTTAGTCGTCTTTTTTTCAGGCAACCTTGATGATGGAATACTTGGATAATCTAATAACGGCTTTGATTGATCGTCTGAGGTTTTAGGTATTCTTTCAGGACTTTGACGTGAGGATGTCCGTTTAGTAACAATTTCTTGATTTCTTTCTGTCTGAACATTATTGCTTATTTTATTCGATATAATCTCCGAATTTATTACAGTATTATGTTCCGTATGTGATATTATGTCACGTAGCTTGGTTGGCGAAGTATCCCTGGAAGGTGTTCGCTGTGGTTTTTGTTCCTGTTGGTATTCCCCGACCTTCATTGTCACTGAAGAATCTTTTATTGGTAAATTTTGTTGTTTATCTGTATCGAATTCCTTGGTAGATGAAGAGTCTCTGTAAGGTGCTTTTTGGGGTTTATCAGTGTCAATTTTTTTATTAGGGGAAATATCTCTTGTGTATGTATTATGGGGTTTATTTGTGTCAAAGTTCTTCGTAGGCGACGAGTCTCTTACTTGAGACTTTTGTGGTTTATCCTTGTCAAACTTATTGGTAGGCGACGAGTCTCTAATTGGAGACTTTTGTGGTTTATCCTTGTCAAACTTATTGGTAGGCGACGAGTCTCTAATTGGAGACTTTTGTGGTTTATCCTTGTCAAACTTATTGGTAGGCGACGAGTCTCTAATTGGAGACTTTTGTGGTTTATCAGTGTCAAACTTCTTCGTAGGCGACGAGTCTCTTACTTGAGACTTTTCTGGTTTATCCGTGTCAAACTTCTTCGTAGGCGACGAGTCTCTTACTTGAGACTTTTCTGGTTTATCCGTGTCAAACTTCTTCGTAGGCGACGAGTCTCTAATTGGTGACTTTTGTCGTTTATCTGTGACAAATTTCTTCGTAGGCGACGAGTCTCTTACTTGAGACTTTTGTGGCTTATCCGTGTCAAACTTCTTCGTAGGCGACGAGTCTTTAATTGGAGACTTTTGTGGTTTATCTGCGTCAAACTTCTTCGTAGGCGACGAGTCTATAATTGGAGACTTTTGTGGTGTATCTGCTTCAAACTTCTTCGTAGGCGACGAATCTCTTATTGGAGACTTATGTGGTTTATCTGTGACAAATTTCTTCGTAGGCGACGAATCTCTTACTTGAGACTTTTGTGGCTTATCCGTGTCAAACTTCTTTGTAGGCGAAGAGTCTCTGGAGGGTGCTTTTTGCGGCTTCTCAGTGGCTACCTTCTTGTTAGGCGAAGAGTCTCTGGAGGGTGCTTTTTGCGGCTTCTCAGTGGCTACCTTCTTGTTAGGCGTCGAGTCTCTGGAGAGTGCTTTTTGCGGCTTCTCAGTGGCTACCTTCTTGTTAGGCGACGAGTCTCTGGAGGGTGCTTTTTGCGGCTTCTCAGTGGCTACCTTCTTGTTAGGCGAAGTATCTCTTGTAGCTGATTTTTGTGCCCTATCTGTGTAAATCTTTGAAGGAGAAGATTCTCTTGGTGATGTTTTTATTTCTGTAATCGATGCGTGGGAGACATCATGTAACGTTTTTACTGTCGTCGGCCTGTGCTCAGTTTTAGGAAATTGGTTGTTGTCATATGTTGGCATATCTTTTGATGTTCGTCGGCATGTAATCGTATTAGTTGTTTTATTTACCTCGTCCCGTTCTTTGAACAAAAAGTCGGTAACAGTGATGTTTTCTTCAGTAGTTGTATCATAATTTTTCCCTCCTCTAAAAGGGGATTTTTCTTTTAGTTCTGGGCTCCGACAAGGTGACACGCTGGGTGAAGTGAGATTAGAATCTGTATTTTTTGAATATACTGTAATTTCCTCGGTTTCAGATTTAGTAGAATCGTCTTTCATCATGCCAAGTATCTTACGACAACGTTCTTCGTAGGTTTCACGTCGCTCGAGTGGTGGTTTTGGTTTTACTGTGGTACTTTCTGGATTGTATGGGTGGTCTTTTTCATCACCTTTAGAATAATCTTTGGTTTCGGACGTAGGAGACACTTTGAAGCTGGATGGAGGTTGTTCTGCAGGGGACACTAGAACTTTGTCGGTAGAGGGTTTCTTTAAAGAACTTTTTCTTGGTAGGCTACTTTTGTTTGGCAATGGTCCTTTCTGCGGAGATGGAGATCTACAAGGTATTTTAGAGGGTGATAAAGGCCTGGTTTCTTCAACTACCCTGTTCTTGACATCCGTAATTACTTCGGTGGACTCCGAATATATAGTACTATCATCAAGGTCCGTCACTATGACTTCCTCTCTCCGAGGAGAACTAAAGTACACAAAACCGCTAACAGAAGTAGTGGGAGAACTCTGACCAGTCGATGGTTCATTTTCAGAGGGAATTGGTTTTCTAGTTGGGCTACTTGACGGGGTGACGAGTTGACGTGGGCGGCCCTTCGTTGTTGTCTCTTCTACTGTATCTGTGGTCTTTTTATTGGTTGTTTCTGTAGTTTTCTCAACATCTATGAAATCAGTTGTTGTTTTGTATTTATTTTCCTTAATCACCGTTTTATTGGGGGAAATGCTGTCTCTTGGCGAGGGCTTGTTAGATGGAACAAATTGATGCTGTTTAGTAGGTGATTTTGGCCTCACTGAATGAGTATCAGCAACTTCTTCAAATTTGTCAGTCGTCACTGTTTTGATATGTGTTTCAGCCATAGGATGCGGTTGTTTCTTGTCATAAGTTCCGTATTTCGGTGGTGACGTCCCTCTACCTGAATCACTGGTGACCGGACGGGATACGTCATTCCCTTGTAGAGTGCGACGTTCTTTCATAGATGTGATTTCACTAGTCGTGTTGTCAATATTATCAACTTTGTTATAACTTGTTTTAGATAATTTATCTTCTGTAAATGTAACCGAAGTCTTATTTGGAGACGGGGACCGTGACTCTTTCTCTATCGGCTTGCGATGCGAGGCGGCAGGTGACTCATCACGATCATGATCGAACCGACCCCTAGTCGGTTGTTTTACTTGGTCCAGAGGTTGATCAGACGTAGTAGGAAGATGACTTTTGTTTGTAATGTTTTTCTCATTAATGCGAGTATACATTTTTGTTTCTTCGTCAATAAACTTATAGTGATCCTCTTTTATCACCGCCGTAGTTCTTGTGTGAGGCATTCCTTCAAGACTCTCGGGAAATTCTTTACTAGGGGATTTTCTATTACTATTTTCATATGGTTTTCTTTCTGGGCTTGCCGAATTTCTGTTTGGGGATTGTTTTGGATACTGATTGTTAATCGACGCAAAATCATCAGGACTCATGGGGTAATCTTTGTCTGAAGTAATATTGCATGTACTGAAATCTGGTATTGTATCGGGGGAACGTTTTGGTGTGTATTCAATACCTTTAGGCAATTTTTAGACTCAGGCTTACATGTTGGAGAATTTTTCGGTATTGGATCATCATGATATGGAGAACTTTTATGAGTTGAATTGGTCTCTGGACCACTTCTTTCATTCTTTGGAAATTCATCTGATAAAGAGGGATAATTTTTGTTTTCACTTGGTTTTGAAAATTTTCTATCAGGGCTAGGAGATGGTCTTGAAGGCGTAGAATTTCTGTCTTTTATGGGACTAGTCCGAAGATTATCTTCTGATGGTACAATATTCAAACCAGTTTTTCTATCGGGACTGGTATGAGATCTTTCGTAGGCTGGTTTACGACTAGGGCTTGGACTTTGTCGGGGTGAAGATCCAGGAATATTTGATCGATTAGGAGAAGTTTTGCGAGGATAGCTATTAGTAAAATTTTGCATCTCCTCAGGATGATCAGGACTGGTGCTAGGTCTTCCAGTAGTGTATTTTCTTTGCGATGGACGAGAAGGAGAAATCGTTCTAGGATCGTCAGAAGGCTTAGTTCCAGGCTTACGTTCCGGACTAGTGCGGTATCTGGGTGTTGTGTTGCAAGGTGTTTTTTCAGGACTAGCACTTGGCCTCGGTCGGTAGTCTTTTTGGACTTTCTTTTCTGGACTATAAGATCTAGTAGGAGATTTTAAATGCGACGGTTTGTCATTCGAACTTCTGCTTGTTTTACTTTCTGTTACGGAATGCGTAGAGTGAGTACTTGAATATCTTTCAGAAGTGTTACGAGTTGGAGAAGACCTATCTGTTTTTGTTGGGCTGCCTCCACGACTAGATGGCTTCCTATAGGTCTTGTCAGGGCTAACACTGCTTCTCAGTGATGAATTGCTTGAAACAAAAGTTCTACTTCCAGGAGAAGAAGCCCTAGTAGATGGGCGCGTAGGTGTATCCGATCTTAAGGTGCTAGCCCAAGCTTGATGTGAGGGGCTCCAGTCCGTGCTGATTTTTTTTTTGTTATAATCGGACTGATACGTTGTTTGATATCTATCAGTGCTTGTCTTACGCTCGACAGTTTCCTCCACTTGTTTATCATTTTTAACATGATGGACCACTTCTCTATCGTCGTTTTTGTACTGTGTCTCATTTTTAATGTCATGACGTCTATAGCTCTGGTTATCCTCGGACAATATCACGTCACGCCTATCAACTTCATCAACCTTGGTCTCGTATCTTTGTTTGTTACTGCGTTCTTGAATTATCTTTTCGTGATTATCCTTTTGGTTTATCGAATGGTCATAGTCCTGGTTTCTTTTAAAATCATAGTTATCTAACGTTTTTTGATGGTCAACAATCCCGTCGGTACGGTCGTCAAACGTATCACGAATAACTTTAGATGAAGATTCTTTGAAATCTGAGCGCTGCGTAGATGACGAATAAGAGGAGGATTTGCTCTCATTCGTAGTTTGTTGTGAGTGATGTTCTGAGCGGCTGCTCTGCACCACTGGTGCTCGGAATTCACGGCGCGTGCTCGTTACCCTCGTACCGTCAGGCAAGCACCGTGTTTCCACGATTACTTTTGTATTGTCATCCGGGTATTCAATCTTACGGGAAACTAGTTCTCCTTGTCCATTGTTTCTTAAATTCTGCTCATAGTCGTTCGTCTTAGTTATTCTTCTCGTGGTCATTTCCTCATTACGTTTGTTGTCAATGGATTGTCGCTCAAAGTCGTCATTAGCGTATGGCACGGCGTCATGGGTAGTGGAGGAGACTTCTTGGAACTTGGATGTAGAAGTAGATGAGCTGGTGGTGCTTGAGAAATGAGACCCGTCGTCAGTTTTACGGACGACTTGCTCGTGTGCGGCTGTATCGGACGAGCTCTCGTTTCTCTTTAGGCTGGTGTTGCCATCGTCATACTCGGTCACGGCTTGCTTGTGATGGTCGATCGCTGCGAACTGACCCTTCCCGCCATCTAAGTCATACTTGCCTTCGATGTTCGCTTGAACGGTTTTGACGTGGGTGTGTCCATCGTCGGTCGTTCTGTTTTCGGACTCCACGTTCCAGCCGGCGTTGGATAGCTCCTTCAGATCTGGAAATTGATTGACAAGTGTGAGTCGTTTAGTTGGAGTTGTTTTGCGATTGTTACTGGTTAATGAGTTAGTTCTGTTAGGGCAATGCCGGTAGACGTGCAGGCACCTTGGCCGCGGTACGTGAACTCCTTGGGTGGAGAGCCCGCGTCGCGCACCTCCTTGCTCTTCATGGATTGGAAGCTTTGGTCCGCGAAGGACTTCACATGTCCCTGCGATGACGTGAACTCACAACCTGCCGGATTGGGGACAAAACTACTCTAGAAACTTTAAACATCCGAGATCACATATGAAAATGTAAATAAAGAATATACTATCGTGTCCTAATTATATTTTTTGAAATACTAAAAATTTGTTCACGTTTACTTATAAAAACACCATATGGCTTTGTAGTATAGAATTTTTTGGGAAAGAGTAGTGGCTAAATATCTTTGCCAGTTTCGCCACAGACTTAGGGTCTTTCAAAGCAAAACAAACAAACGACACAAATGTTTAAGAACTTCGAATAATTAACGAGCACCATTTAACTAAACATGACCCTTTCTGGACGGGTTGTTGTAATTTACATCGTATCGTAGGACAATAAGGTTACCTTTGGAGGCGGCGGTGGGCTCCGGAGAGTAAAGGTTGCGCAGGCGCTCTTCTCGTAGTCGATACATGTGCGCACGGATCTCTTTCTTCCGAGAGAAGTCTTGAGTCTGCTGCCACTGGATGACCACAAACAGCATTTATTTTTTTATATATATATAAAATTTTAGAGTAAATCCTCTTTTTATTGGAAATACAAATTATAGATGCCTATGATATCTACATCCATCCTCAACAAGGTTTCAAGTGCTGTCACCCTTGAGGGCTCAGCTGGAATACCTCGTTGCCAGTGACTGGGTTCCCAGATTCCTACCCTCACCAGACGAAACACAGCAGAGAACTGGTATAAAACCAATATAGCATATAACAATCCTTAAAAGGATTGCTTTTCTATCTTGAGATCAAGCAATCGTAAACTAATTGTACATCATATAATTGGATTTTAGACTATTTATTATTTTACGCAAATACTGTGTCCACATACAAGCTTTATTGGTCACTAGCATGGACCGAGGTGGTACACGGTACGCGAGCAAACCGAGCTCGGTCCCCGGTGTCTGCAATATATTGTTAAATGCAGTCTTAGGTGCTGATCGTGAGAGACCTGCGGTCCGCAGTAGACACGTGGCGGACTGTGCTCCAACCCTCTCTATAAAGGTGTCCAGCGATGGGATACCACCTGACATTGTGTTGTGTCGGTGTACAGCGAGACGGTGGTCTCTATATAAAAAGAAGACTTCGTGCTGCCCTCACCATGCGCCGCAGGAGGTCCTCGTCGCGAATCAACGATACGTCTCCGTCAGACATTCTGTGGACAAACAAATAATCATATTAGGCACTATGATTTTTTATACACACACCAAGCTCAGAAAGCAGACACATTCAGTAATCAACAGTGGTAGAGCGATGTTGCAATTATTTTCTAGCTACATCATGACAGAATACCAGAGTAAATCGTCTAGTGAGATTATTCATTGTTACTGACGAGGTATTCCATCTTAGTCTTCGGGGTGATAGCATTTCTGCACTATTCCTTATCGAAGATGAGGAAAAACACCCACGTTTTGGGCTGCAGGAACCACTTCCTGCGTCTTCATCCACTATACCTTGAAACAATAAATAGTAGTCAGTCAAGTAAAAATAAATATGACTCAACAAATCCAGTCTTTATGTATCGCTACCGGTAAAATTGTGTTTGTGATAACAGCCGATGTGTCGCCACATGTTTAGTTTATATAAACAAAAACATCGACTAATTCTTAATCGTTTTTCTTTTACAGAACTGAGTTCTCTTTAATATTAATATGCTCATAAATATGATGTTATCATAATAGTATTAGTAATAATAATATGGCTTTCGGATCCGCCAGCTAGGCAGATCAGGTTGAAGGTCGGTCGTGTACTAAAGTGAACTACTGAGGTGGTTTTAGAGGGTAGAAGTCGCACAATCTTGTTTCCTTCTTAGACGATGAACTATCTTTTGGACCGGCCGTTACCAAAAAAGCAAAACTAGATTCTGTTATTTCATTGTCCTTTGACTGATTCCATTCCACTTATAATAGCAAATTTGTAATTGTTCTTAATATGGTCTATATTAAATTAAAAAAGTTTTCATCATTTATGCGTAATTGTACATTAAGCACAACAACATTTAAGTGCCGCAGTATGGCAGCATGCGACAGCCCAGCTGAAGACATGTGACAGCATGCCAAAAGATGGCGACGACACGAGACCGCACATAGCAAATATAAGTATCGTGCGACAAAATGGCGTCATTGTGTATTATGTATGTATGTAAGTCTATATGAATTTGTAATCATGAAAATTAAACATACTTACTGTCTCTAAATGAAAAATGAATGGTACTTGCTGTCTTTGCATGTCAAATTAAAAGTACTTTTAGTCTCCAGATGATAGGTGGTATTTGCTAACTCTAGATGAAAGGTGAAGGTACTTGCTGTTTCTAAATGAAAAGTTGGTAGTACTTGCTCTCTCTATCCATTGTGAGGTCAAAAAACAAGGTCACTAAATATCTTTGTTCCTTTCTACTATGCATGGTGATATTACGAATAGCTTCAGACAAAAATGTTCGCGATTTAAGAACTTAGACTTAGTATTCTCTAGAGAACTTACTATACCTAAATATTCATAACTTAATATTCATTTAAAAAAACAAACAAACAAAAA
This sequence comes from Teinopalpus imperialis, assembly GCA_029286865.1. Lineage (NCBI taxonomy): Eukaryota > Metazoa > Arthropoda > Insecta > Lepidoptera > Papilionidae > Teinopalpus > Teinopalpus imperialis. The sequence continues at coordinate 18,216,958 of JAGSMU010000022.1, read as the reverse complement.
GCCATATGGCTGCTGGAGGTGACACGAGGTGACCTTATTTGAACTACAAGCTTAAATTTATGCAATGTTTGTCACACGTACCGTTTTGGAATTGGACAACATGTGGTACATTGGTTTAAGGTCGTGACCATATAGGGCCCGTCACCCCGCCGCCCTTGCTCCGGATACCTCGCTCCTGGCTGAGAAGCCTTTATATGGACACCTGACCTGGATAGCCAGCTGTATGATGCGAGTAGACATCGCTAAATTTGTATCTCACAAGAACACTTTGACAAGAAACTTTCTGAGGAGCTGGGCTGAATGTTTTGTATGTGCTTTATTTATACTTATTTTTTTGGGAAATTAACTTGTCATTTGATCAAGCCAAATATCCTTGAGCTGAATTTTCTAGATAACGTTTAATTGTGTTTTATTTTATTTTATTGTAACGAGGGTAACACATTCATCCTTCACAAGGAGTTATAATTATATTATTCAGATATGTTATCACGTCTGAGAACTAGAGATGGATTGCCTCGTCACCAGTAATCAAGGTCTGCGGATTTATATACTATTGGTACTTAGAAGTAAGAATGAATGAGTCTGCTCCAACAGGGAAGGACCTCTCAGACCAGCAACCGCACTCATCACTCATCACCTAGTGAACTGTGCGCATCTTGCACCCCTAATATTTTTAAAAAACGAAATGTTCTCTTGGGTCTTTTTTATGACGTAAGAAAATCGTTATTTATAAACCACTAAACACAGAACATTCTAGATGAAATGTCAGATGTACTCGCGGAAAAATAATTTGTGATCATGAAATTTGACGACCAAGATATTTGAGCATCACATATTGTTGGTGGGGTGTTGTGTGTGTGTGGTGTGGTGTGGTGTGGTGTGGTGCTGGTGTGGGGTTAGCAGTCACAGTTTTTACAAAATGATCTCACCGATCTTCACTGACCAAATACAAAGGTAATATTTTAGTATGGTAGCCCAACCGCGCTGACCTGTTGGTGCTCTAGCTAATTTATAACTCCAGCGCGACTTTATCACGTAAAAAAATATCCATTACACAAATGTAGGACACGTACTCGCTCGACAAGGAATCAGTCATGTGGTCAGCTAATGGCTTCTGTCGTCATCTTCCACCAATCTTTCTAATCGATTGCTTAACGTTTAACAATTTGTTTTTTTAACAACATTCCTGGAAAATTAAATTTGAATAAAACTAAATTTCACTTATTTTATCATTTACCATCGCGTTTATTAACCCCGAATGTTATAAAAAAAACAATGTCATATTTTTACAAGATGTACAAACATACGTTGTAAGTAAACATACTGTGACCTTTTAGTTTGTTAGCAGATAGCGCTATTTTTACGTGTAGGACTTTCCGTGACCTTGTAGTTTGTTAGCAGATAGCGCTATTTTTACGTGTAGGACTTTCCGTGACCTTGTAGTTTGTTAGCAGATAGCGCTATTTTTACGTGTAGGACTTTCCGTGACCTTGTAGTTTGTTAGCAGATAGCGCTATTTTTACGTGTAGGACTTTCCGTGACCTTGTAGTTTGTTAGCAGATAGCGCTATTTTTACGTGTAGGACTTTCCGTAACCTTGTAGTTTGTTAGCAGATAGCGCTATTTTTACGTGTAGGACTTTCCGTGACCTTGTAGTTTGTTAGCAGATAGCGCTATTTTTACGTGTAGGACTTTCCGTGACCTTGTAGTTTGTTAGCAGATAGCGCTATTTTTATGTGTAGGACTTTCTATGACCTTGTAGTTTGTTAGCAGAGAGCGCTATCTTTTTCTGTAAACTTAAAAACTAGTAGTATATTTCCAATTTAAATTTCAACGCAATTAAAATTACAGTTACTACAATATTGATACATGTGAAGAAGGAGTAGAGTGAGGCATTGGCTACGTGGGTAACGTATTCCCGACACCTTACCGGCTGCGCTGTCCGTTACGACACTAAAGGACCGACTGATAAGGGACTTATTACACTAGCGTTCTCCCTCGTTTCTTGCGCTCGCAGCGTACGTGTTGTGTGTGGCTGACCATATTAAGATACGATTTTTAAACACGAGTGTCTTACAGATCAGATTTGGATGACCGGTAGTTGGGCCATGTTTTATTTTATGTTAGCGGTAACAAACGAGCACACAGTTGTTGGTAAATGAACAGCGAATGTATACATCTACCCTCATTAGAGATTCAAGATGTTTATGCCTTGTCATCTCTGGCCACTGAGATGAAATGCCTGTTTACTTGCACTAGGTTTCGCTGTCACTCACTACAAACGGCAAGGGTTTTGGTTCTATTTCAAGCTATCCAGTGTGGTCGTACTCCTTCCCCGGTCGACACTATTCATGTCGCACCTAGCTGCTGCGATCTACTACTGTGGAGATGCTGTCATCTCAGGCCAGAGTACTAAATAGTCACTGGTTAGGTTTCCAGGCAGTACATCGAAATTAGTTACTTATATATTAGTTTTTTGTAAAATATTTCATTCTCGGGTCCTTTTACCGGCAGGTTGGTAGCAATGACACCAGGTACAGATCAGGACCAGGACTGGTTTATTGTAAAAGCAAGTCTAGACACTGACCTACGGCGAACAAAAATTCTTTCTCCCTTCCCAACTATGGATCCCACATGGCGAAGCTGACCAGCTTTCCGCATTTTACTCCTCCAGTTCACTCTGTCCTCGAAATAGTCTTCGGAAACCTTGCACACCTTCGTGTCCCTCGACACCACATTCTCCATCTTGTCTAGGTTCTGCCTCTTGATCTTCGACCAGAGAGAAAGTTGTAGGTCCAAGTTGCCTATACAGTTAGTTGAATCGAAAGATTACATACATACACACACACAAACACACATACAAACATACATACATCATCGCCATCATCACAGCCACCATGGTCCACTGCTGAACTCAGGCCTCCGACATAGATTGTCCCAAAGCGCGATTCTAAGCCATCTGACATGATTCCCACAACTTGGTTAGGTCGTCGCTTCATCTAGTGGGTCCCACTGCGACTGCCACTCCGAAATACATACATACAAACACACATACAAACGCAATAATCGTGCAATAAAAGGATGATTAAAAATGCGAAATAATTCAATGAATTAATATACGATACGCCGCACAGTTGTCGGCCTCCTCTTTACGTGACATCCATTAGCAACTTTACAAACGGCCTGACGTCTCAAGAAACAATCACACACAGCAAGAGGAAACTTCAAGTTAACGGAGCGAGTGCGACAAATGGACGATATGTCTTCATTGAGGAGAAGTAATTACTTCAAACGAATGCGATTTAAACTGGAATCATTAAGGACTCGCCGCACATCTAAGTCCAAACTCGGCAATTTATTAATGTATAAACAGTTTGTTTCTACCTGCGGTGCTAGTGGGTCGGCTCGACCGGGGAAGAAACGCACTCTCATATAGCAGCGTCAAATAAGTATAAGGATCTGGAGACATTCGTTACTAGTTTATTGGCGAGGCATTCCATCTTAGTGCTTAGGGGTGGCACTGCATTTGCATTATGATTCCTTATCGAAGTTGAATGTGGGTGATGGGTGATGGGGCGCAGGTTGTACTTACCATCAGTTGAGCTGTGTGTGCTTGTTCGTCGCCCTAAATACAATAAAATAAAATAATAAAGAATGCTCCTCGTCTCTCTGCGTGATAGCATACGTAACCGAGGTAACGTAAAAGAGGGCGACCGACGTAGCCCAAAAGTTTAGCAAGCGGAAGTGGCAATGGGCTCGACAACCGACAGGAAACGAAGCTTCTTCCTTCCTTAAACTTGTTCAACCCAAAGGTGGGCTGGGAAAAATTAATGCCTTCCTTTTAATGTCCTCTTTCTTGTGCAGAGTTATAAATTAAATTGATCCAGAATAACAAAGTGAACCTATATGGGTAAGATAGGGAACACTAAAAATGTAATATATGAACTAGAGTTGCAATAGCACAAGATGCGGACTACGGAGGGCGGTATGGCCAGGTCGCAGGTACGCGGTCTCGTCGCGGCCCTTGAACCGCGTCGCGGTCACCGGTTCGCGGACTACCCATGTCACAGAATATGCAACCACATCCCTTACAGAAAGTGCATATAACACTGAAACCTCTCAGAGAAAAAAAAATCGTCTTATAAATAATACAGGGCTCTGTCAATAGAAGTTTGGCAGTTTAAAAAATACCATAAATATTTATTTATAAATAAAAAATGCAAAAAGTTATATATATGATATGGATTTTATTATAAAACTTTATTATTCGTATTTTATGTTTTAAATGCAAATAAAACACATTTTTCAAAAAATGCAAGTATACGAACCTAATATCATAATTGTTTCATATTTAGAAGCGCTGATAAAAACCTTTTTTAAGACAATTCAAAACGATGTGTTCTTTGTCAAAATCATTTTTAAAATAAATTATTGTTACAAACTCATAAATATTAGTTTCCTTGAACAATACATTTAAAACAGCGGCCGGTTGATATCGGACATCGCATTGCCCACCTGCAGTTCAAGGTTACGATTTATGTGAAATTTCCAAGGAAAAATGACTTTAAATGGGTTACCGACTTTATCCATGAATTTATTAATGGTTGTTATAATAATGTACACTTATATTAGTACTTAATGCATTACATGAACAAAGAACTATTAAAACAACAATAAACGTTACAAATTATGACATGAAAATAATCTATCGAAACAAATTTAAGGCAAGATGTCTACTCTTACCCTTGCCTGCCCATTTATTGTCCAATATAAACATACCATATAAACATATAATAAAATCATCATCGCATATGTATAGGGAAAAAGTTTTTATGTATTGTCAATACTATATTATTACTACATCTAAATTTTTTTTTTTAAACATTTTGAAGGGAACAGATGGGAGTACTGAGATTTAAACCTCGGTCTGGTGGAATGTGTCGTAACTTGTAATTAAGTTTCCCGATCCATACACTCACCGAGTGAAGCATAGGACGTTATGCTGTTATTTCTCCATATTCTCTGAGAATGAAACCTTACCCGAGCCGACCCATTCATATTGTAGCTAGAAGCTGGCTGCAGCTTGGCACTGCCACTGTTAAAACAAATTGACGTCCTCCTATTGAATACTTTAGACAGAATTATACGAGTTTGGTCCAACGAAGTGAATATTCAATAATAATATCGTTATATTTAAATAACACAAAAGCAAAAGCCTCTTAACCTTACATTTTCACGAGCATATCTATCTGCGCCACTTCATCTATGAGCAGTCCAAACAAGTATGCGGAGTGGATGATATAAGCAACGTAACAATATGCAAATGTGTTGGTTGTTGGTTGTTTGAGCAAACGTTTGCGGGCAGTGGGCCGTTGCTGGTTCCCACAGCTAACACACCCATTACATATGTGGATCACCAATATAATATTTAATAAGGCCGATACGTACTATCTGTACCAGTGATGGCGAACCTTTATCTATGTGCGATTTTTTCTAAAAAAATGTTAACGAGGCCGTGACGTGCTATCGTCAGAGAATCTTGACTTGATGATTAATGCAGACACAACGCTTTTTTAGTTAAGAGATTTATGTCATAGTGAAAGTGAAAGACTATATCTACCACTGTTCCAGAGCATAACACGGACATCGCTGTATCGGCTATACTAATCATGACCAATTTGTCAGTCCGCCAAAATTGAAATTCTCTTATTTTGAATTTGAATTATATTGTTTTTTTTATGGTTTTGACAAACTACCCGCGCTCAACTAAACTTACAAAATGTAAATATAAAGATACACTTCGTGAATACATTCGTTTAAAAAGGAATTAACAATAAACAATTGCGCAGAGTTTCTACACTGCGCAATTGTTTATTGCAGTCCACAATGTAATCAAAAGTGAACATGTCAAACTCAAATGTAGACCAAAAATTAAATTGTTTCTATTAGAAAATAAATGCCTTCATTTATACCGTGCCCGAATTAATACCGCATGCCTTTGGTCCTTCATGGTTGATCTAATTGCGTAGCTACTATGAAGCATTGTTGCTCAACCAGTTTTATTATAAAAAGCAAAAAGTATTTAAAAAAGCTTTCTCTATAAAATTATAATTTTTTTATTTACACAAAAAAAATAATTAGTTTATTTGATAACGTTTTTGTTACATGATAATATTTAATTTTATAAAAGTACATTAAAATTCATTCCTTTAATAAACGAATCTTTTATATATATGTCTCATTTATCGAACAGACTGCGACCCCCTTAATAAGAAAAGCGACCCCCCAGGGATCGAGACCTCGTGTTGAGAAACGATGCAATAAAGAAATATGTCAAAGAAAAGAATCCATGGAATGTACCTGCACAGGTTTAAATCGAAGGACAGTTTCAGCCTCGACAAACTTGATATCCTTTGATATGATTGTTTATTGTATATTTTTTAATACGGCTCGTGTTTCATTTCACTATTAATGTTTTGTAGTCGACCTTCAGAACCGGCAGTAGGTAAAAATAACGATACTTATGAGCTTTTTATACAAATATATATAAATTATATTTTATTTATAATATTATTACTATTATTTATAAAATTTATAACATATTGTTTGATATTTAGTTTTTTTATACTGTAGATACAATGTCACCTCTTAGAATTAAGATGGAACGCCTCGTCATCAGTAAGAAGGGTCTCCGGATCTCTACCCTCACCAGACGAAACACACCAACGTTATACTACGATGGTATTCTGTGTGTTCTTTCACCAATTGGGTCGAACCATTTATGCCGCGACCAGACACAAACTGCAGCGTAGCTCTAACACCTGTTTCCTAAAAGGAACCACGTACCTAACCGGCGCGTGTCATTGGTGTACATATATATAATAATGATATTATATAAGCAGCACTGTTGTTGGTTAGTCTGTTGATGGTTAGTCTGTTGATGGTTAGTCTGTTGTTGGTTAGTCTTTTCAAACAAATAAATAAGAATTTTAATTTTCAGAATAAGGCATTAACAAATTGTAAGCGAATTCAATTATCAACCAAATATGTATATTATACAAGTAATTCTTATTTAAGTAAAATTTTAGTTTTATTCACGAAATACTGCTAAGAATTATTTATATATGTAACATCCGATACGCCGGGACCCTAACCACTGCCGTCATTGTATAAAATAGATTATAAGATTTCTACTTTTTCCATTAACAGGATGATTGAAATGCTTTTGGAAATCACCCACTTTCTCGGTAAACACCATAGAGAAAAGTGAATTCCAACCCCATATCCGCCGTGACGTCGAATACTTTCCTAAATATAGTAACCGCGAGAGTGTCCGCGTCCTGAATACTAAGGTGTACCTGCACTCAATACAACACTAAAGAATACCTTATCAGTCTTGATCGTGAAAGCTACCGACAGTAAGCAGTTATTGACTATTATTGGCGAAACCTCACAATTCCCCTTGAATTGATGATGTGTACTATAGAAGTGGTTAGAGTAGCTGGCTGCTGCGTTTCAGGTACTGTGTTGGAATTACAGGTTAAAACAAAATTTGTGCATCAATAATTGTTGTTTGTCGAGTTCCGTAGTTTCTGTGCATCCGCGTGGAAGGTTCAATCCTCTGATCCCATTACATCGGAGCATTCCCTGCTCCGATGTAATGGGAGTGCCTCTATTTGCGCATATGCTTGCGGCACTATAAAGCATTCTGCGCAGTTGATGTCATCTGGCAGGAAGCAGAAGATGTCTCCGAGGTCGGAATTTACCTGTTAGACGTCATCATCATCGTCTTAGTGTTTACGCTTGGCTGGTGTTGGCTGGTGGCTTTTCAGACGAGCGTTTCTCCAAATAATTTGACACTATTCTCTTACACCACTAAGGATAAGTGGGATCAGCTTTTACAACCCACAGATTGTTGCTAAGCCAGCAGGTTCTAGGAGCGCGAGGGGATAAGTAAGTATATATAAGTTACTTTAAGTTGAGAACTGTTTCCTACTTTAATAGAGCATGCACGAGCCCCACATCACGAGTCCGATTTCCTAGCAGTACACCACCATCGCTATAGCGCAATCAATCTGGAGGTCAGCACTAGTGACACAACATGGAAGCATTCAACCAACACCTGGTTCCCTAATCTACTCAAAGGCAATGCGGGAAGATTAGAAAGTTTGGACGAAGTATTTATTTCATGATGTTAGGAGTCACGAGAAAGTGAGTGATCCCTGCGACCCATAACAGTCACTCATCAATAAGGAGTCAAATGCGCTGGTAATTCTGAGAACTAACTTGGATTGCCTCTTCATCAGTTTTGCAATTTTGTCTTTCACCAGACTAAACACAGTAGTATTAAAGTACATCTGTATTCAGGTCCGACCCGGCCTAGGCTCCGACTCTATAAACGACTGAAGACAAACGTAAAACACGGCAAGGCGAAACCGAGAATTGCCTGTAATAACAATAATTTTCATAACAAAGCATAACAAGCTCGCTGTTTGGACGGAAACGCTCGTTATGTGATTTGATTTTATTGTCCAATGTTTACCGTAAAGTGGTGACGTCAGCGCAGATGTGGCACCAGCCAGGTGATCTCAGCGGTTAGCTCAGCCTCGTAATAACTTGCATGTTCTAGGACATGCAAAAACAACTCGCCCGCCCACCGAGACGTTGTTTTTCTCGTATATTTGCCAGATCGCCCTCGCTTTCTTGAATATGAAAAGGTACTATTAACAAAATAGGTTTTACTAACCTATTTTGTTATTGTATTGATGGTGACGAACTAGCACACAGCTCACCTGGTGGTAAGTGTTTCCTGGGGCTCATGACACCCACATTCATCCTCCACAAAGAATCATAAGTAAGATGCGTTGTTACACCTGGCACCATGAGAACTGAGATGGAAAGCGTCGTCAGGTATAAGGGTCTCCGGATCTCTAGTTGTATTTCACCCTTGAATTTTACCAGGGTCGAGCCGACCCATTCATGATGCTACAAACAAACAACAGCGTGAATTACTGTTAAAAAACCTAACCATCGTATATTTTGAGCAAGTTAAAACCTTACGCTATAACTTCAAGTACAAGTTATTTTAAAAAATTGTTCCCGTGGTTCTCAAGTGCACTTGGGTATGCATAGTATATCCTAGTTTTAGGATTATCTGCTATTTATAGCTCGGTACTACACTAGCAACACAATCCTGGGGCTCTAACTTTGTTGCGTCCTGTGGAGCCTCCCGACCCGTCTGCCTGCAGGGACAACGCGTCTCGATGAACCAGGACAAGACTATTATTCTTACGATGACCAACTATTTGAACCTAGCTTAGTACTCTTATTAGACGTACGCTATAGATCGCGAACTTATTGAGGATTTGATGAAGAAAATTTAGTATAACTATAAGGTATCACGCACGATTTGTCTAGTGGAACACATCGGAGTTGTTTCGTATATCATCAGTACCGTACACAAACATTGTCACCAAACCTAAAAAAGTAAAAGACCATTGACATAGACAACTGTCAGTTACTCCATGCTTTTAACATTAAGTAGTTATTTAATTGAAGAATTTCTTTTACAGCAATGTGCTGATCCCTAATGCATTGTTTCTCAATCATTCTTAAGTTTATTTCTAAAAAGCCTTGCGACCCCTTCAATATAGAATAATACATATTTTTAACGAATAGTTTATTTATACATTTGAACCGTCAAGGCTGCCCAGGCAGACCCAATTTCATTGCAGCAGTAGGATGTAAAATCACATGCGTCCGAATACAAAATGTCCTAATAACAGATAGGTATCTAAATATCGTAGTCGATCTAAACGCAAAATCGCGCTTTATAATTATATAAATCACAATATATAATTTTAAAACTACATTAAAATTCATTGCTTTAATAAACGAATATTTTTTTATATGTTTTGTTTATTGAACACCACCCTGCAGTCGAGAGTCCTCGTTTGAGAAACGATACTCTGACGTATGTACTAGAATAAAAACTACATGTGTAACCAAAAGATGGCGGCAGATACTTGGAATACGGTCACTCATTGTTAAATTGCATATATTTTGTTTCCTGATTATTGTGTTATTGATAGAAAAGGCAAAATATTCATATTTTAATTAATTCAGTTGGAATAAACAAGACCTTAAGTCACCGAGACAATAGTTATAACCTACAATCAAAACATTTAACCTATCCCTTGTTCACCTTGTATCCTTAACCTTTGTTTGTCCCGACTTGGCGGTGGCGTGAATGGGCAACCTATTGTATCGACAATAATACGCGTAGTTGTATGGTCCTGGCGGAACTGGTTTCGCGGCCGTGGAGCGCGTGCCCACCAGATTCGTTTTACTTTGTGCCTAAAACTAAGGTAAGTATTGACGCATCATACGAATGACAAATGTTTGATCAAATATGATATAGCAAATATAATATTCGATAGCATACTTATAAAAGTATTGCTAGGTAAACATCCTGTACGTGTATTAAAGGATTTATCTTCTAGTCGGTTTTGATCACGGCGACCCAGAACGTTAAAGGAAGTTGCTTAGTATGACTATGTAAAAGATTACAGTTATGGATGGAATGTAAAGTATATTGGACAATGAATCAAAACTAGATCCTACAAGTTGTTTTAGGCACAAATCGAGATTCTCTCACTACCGTCGAAGGAGTATTTCTCATTCGATTTGCGAAGGTGGCTCCTAATGAAAAATAATCGCTCGCATGCAGTCATACGCGTGTGTAAAGAAATAAACTAAATCAAACAGTCCGTCCGTCTGGAGCCCCAATATGGTCAGGGTATTTTTAACGATGTACAAATATAGGTCTTTTTTTACAGCGCCGAAACTGTTTTATGCCTGAGTCAGATTTGGACCGTTCGAGAGAACTCGTGTGATTTGAACAAAGAAATGTCTAAAAATAGATATTTACAGCTGATTTAGTCTTATGAAATCTGGGTTTTATTTCTAGGAAAGACCTGTATCAGTAATGTATACACGTGCTCAGTTTATAACTTTTGCCTGGTGCCTGGGGCAACAGAATAACCTTGAGATTCTTGTGACTGATGATGAGACATGGCATCTTGCTGCTCAGGGGAGGAACGAAGTGGAATAATGTGGCTGTCACGGTGCAGGAATCACTTGTCATATCAGGTGAACTGTGTGCGAGTTTGTTATATAATAATAAATTTATAAAGGACTAAGAACTACTGATAAGTGGAACCAAAATAATAAAAAAAAAAAATAGCTATGAAATAACTATAAATTATAGAAACAATTCAAATACGAACAATTGAAATTAACATCATTTAAAATTGTATTGATATTGAATGTCACAGAATTATTAAATGATGTATTACATCTTCTCGTCGAATGTACATTCCTCGATACTTAAAAACGAAAGTCTTTATTCAAGGCATGTTGCCAGCGATGACCTACGGATCTAAGACGTGCTCCTTCACTGCTGGTCGATTGAGGAAGCTGTGAAGGAGGCTTTGCTCGGTGTTTCTCTGCGTGATAGAATAAAAAATGTGGATATCCACAGAAGACCTAAGGTGACCGACATAACTCAAAGCATCGGTAAACTGAAGCGGCAATGGTCTGGTCATATAGCTCGTAGAACCGATAACCGATGTGGAAGAAAGGTGTGAGTGGCAACCTCGTGTTGGCCATCGCGCAGGACCCCCCACTAGATGCAGGGACGACCTGGCCAAGTCTGCGGGAAGTGGGGATGCAGGTGACTCGGGGTCGTACTGTGTAGCAGTCTGGGGCGAGGCTAGGTTCATCAGTGGACTAGTTGGGCTAAAATGCTGAAGATGACAATAATATTAAGCATGTATCGAAATAATTAACCATTTTCAAACTGTCGTGATCTTTGATTCTTCTTTTTTTATTCTTTATAACAGATAATTACGTTAACAAGCGTGTTGTTCTTGATGATTCTTACCTTAATTAGTTCCATGTCTTGGAATGTGAAATAAAACGTTTGATTTATAAATTTTAAACCGAAATCTTTCTTTGAGATCATTCTGTCTGTAGGTGGAAAATCTGAACCAAATATGGTCGAAACTTCTCGAGATTGACGCTCTTTTCTATACTATTTAGTGATATTAAGAAGTGAAGGATATGAAGGAAGATTACATTGTACATATAAAGCCGATTAGCTGACTCACTACATAACTCTTATGTTGCATCCACTGATTAACTGCAGCGTGGCTATACCACGTAACAAGTACTTAACACTTTATTTAGGAAGCTCAAAGGAAACAAAGCTGTATGAACGGAGAACTTGCGAATTTTCACACGCGTGGGACATCAGAACAAATAGTAATTATGTCTTTGATGAAGGAACCAGCCAACGCATCATCCTGCGAACTGTAAATATTTGAAATTTACATTTGTTTACATTATAGTGAAATGATACTTTAGAGAACACGTCTCTATCTGTACGTTTGCATGCTAGAATTAATTATAGCTAAGTGTAGGTCGTAATCATTTCTAGATCTGCAACTGTCAGGCCTCTAGTTTCGGGTTTTATAATGATATCCGCCCCAACTCCCTAATACCTGGGCTAAGCAAACTGCACAATGAATTCGTAAAGATAAGTCTATTGATCTATTTAGTGACAATTTAGAAACTTTTAAGGCCAAAATTATTAAAACTCAAAATTCGCCTATCTAAGGATAATTAGTTTAATTTAGATCATTCAAATATAAATTTTTATTTAACATTCTATAAGTAATTTTTTCTTAATCTTAATTATTTGTACAGCTAGTTTTAATTAGCACGATTTAACTACCCATAAGTGGAATTTTGTGTATTTAGCTACCTATGTTGGTGGTTCTACTTACAAAAAAAACATCAAAACAAAAGTATTTTTAAGTTTGAAATTATTTCAAAATCAAAAATAAAACAGTATGATTCAATTAGATATTAATGTCACATATTTTTAAGTATTATATCGTGGAAGCATGACAAATGGTGGAGGCCGTGTTCAGCTGCAGACTGTGGACAGCCTGTGATGATGGCAATGATGCAATAATAAATAAATAAACGTTAATAGTTGAACATATCAACTGTATTTCATAATTGATTCAACAAATACAACCAGAGGTGAGTAGTGTATCTCACTTTATCAATACAACACTTAAAAACGGACAGACAAATTGCAGCTGACCGATTGACATCAATCTAACTCGAATTCAGTTCTCCCTGACCTTCTATTCATCTATTTCATTCTAAAACCCATCTCTTGGAAGTAATTATCGACGCGACGAACACGAACGATGATCTCAAATAAGTAAATATGTTTCCCTTTTTTTTGCTATATATATATTTGAGTCGGAAAAAGTGTTTTCGTATTTTATATTAATTAATATATTTAATATATTTTTAATTCAATATATTTTTTATTATAGTTTATATACATTTGATTAAAATATATATGTGCTATTTTGTTCGATAATTTGTTGTGATTATGTAGATAGTTACATAATCCCATTGCTGTTGAGATATTGTGACTTCTAATCAAAGAACTGGGACAAGTAGTGTTGACAGTCCTCCCTTGATGTTAACCTAACGCTTGCTAGAGAACTGTGAAGAGACCGCAACAGGTGAATAACCGAGGGATATATGCTGAATGCACTTACCAACCAAGCTCTCTCAATATATATAGTCTCTAACATTAACTCTATTTATTCGATTTGTTTAATGTGTTTAAATCATTGTTGTATTGAAGTGAGGTGAAGAATGGAGGGTACACAACACGATAAGGTTATGATTTCATTTGATGCTTTTGTTTAATGTTATGGCTATCGGACGCCGACGTGAAACAGTTCCCAAAACTCGAGTCTGCCGGGACACGGTGCTGCTATGACCAGAGCAGACTCAATTTTCTGACCGTACTGTGGTAAATATTTAAAAAAATGATGAGATATAATTAACGTTACTCAAATTCCCGTCGACCACTCCAACTAGACCTAGCATATGTTAGGTTATGGTTTACGTTATTAGTCCAATGTCTGATTTGAACGTACAACTTCATGTTAAAAAAAAAAAAACCTTTAAATAAAAAACCTTTAAACCTTTTCAATATTGACGCGTATTTTTAAAATATCCGATGTGACAAATTGTGATGATAGCTGCGGATCTTGACATCTACATCCATCCTCTACGGAGATTCCATATGCATATAGGTTATCAGATATCTGAGGCCTGACATCGAATCTCTACACTTACATACGAAACACAGTAACGTTATACTGGTATTTACTGGCACCGCTTTATCCCTTTTACTGATCATGACAAAATCCTATTTCTTAATGTGCTTTTTGTTTTTTTGTCCAACTACCCACGCCTATTAATACATAAAAAAATTTAACAGAACTCAAACATTAACATGCAATTATGTAACCGAAATTCGTTTAAAAACGATTCTATCTCTGCGTAATTGTTAATTGCACATGACGATGTAAACAAGAGTGCACATGCGAAGCTCAAATGTAGACGAAAAATGTAATTTGTTTCGATTAGATACATAAATTTCTTTGTTATTGCCGTACCAGAATTATTTTGTCATGTATCGTCGGTTCATATAGCTGATGCTAGTGGTAAGTGATAAACCTACACTCGTTCAGTGCGCCACGTAATGGTTTAAGGTACTGTCTGCAAAACATAAGTTGCCAGGTTCTAGTCCGCCATTCAACTATTGCCGTGCACCGTATCCTAGCGCAAGTAGTTATGCTCAGCTGCAGTGGTTCAATTAAATGTTAGTGCTGTTAACGGCATGCCATTCTTTTTAACAAGAAATATGAGGTTACGTTGCAACTTGTTCCTAGCCGTAGCATTAATAGGTCCACTCGGCCGGGGACCGAGCACATGCCCACAGAATGCCAGTGATATATAGCAGCATTACGCTGTTATTCTTATGATGAATCTTGAATCTTCGTTGAGGATGGAAGTCACTCATTGCTTATCATCAGGTGAAATGTGTGTGCTTGAATGTCACCCTTAATATTGAAAAATAAATGTTATTAATACAACTTTATAGCACAAGTTTAGTCCTAATCAAGGTGTGCTTGGCGAAGCTGCTCCTCAGACCTGTGAGCATCCAGGATGCAGGGTCTCAGACGTCAGTGTCGAGGTATTGGTGTCGCGGGCGTACTTTTATTTCGGCGTATAACATTGCATTGGCCGCCGCGTGTGCCGCTAACAAGGGTACCTTTATAAATCCGAACACCTATTACGAACTTCCGAAAATCCGAACCTTTCAATGACTTCACATATCTCCGAGTGGTAGAGCCACGTCGAAAATAGTTCCTTCCTACGACATGAATGGGTCGGCATGACCTTTATTTTTTTTATAAAGTTAGGAGTTGCCAACTAGCGCAGAGTTTATCTTACGTAAGTGATAATGCCATGCACCTCCATCGTCAATAACGATTAAAGACAGACAAACTTTGTTGTTGTAATTGTCATCTAGACTAAGGATAAAACAACAGAGTAATGCCGCTCGCGTGTCACCCGGACTGATTGTCTAAGTTGACTTTAATAGTGTCACCGGAATACGACTGGTACCAAACGAAACACAGCAGGCTGATGCCGTGCTGCGCGCGGTCCATCCGTCTCGCGGTCCATTGATGTTGTAGCTAGGAAATAGGGAACACTCTATCACTCTATAAAAAACTGACTGACGGAACTTTGAACATCATTTAAAGGCTATTAATAATTTGGTATAATTATAATTTAAATAGTTATTGAAGATTTTGTAATCATCCTGTATAAATTTAAGTCTTGACTTGAATTTTGACGGTTTAAGTTACTGACATCTTCTTTATTTGCACAATTAAAACGAACATTGTACAAAAAGGCGGATTACTTTTAAATCTGAACTTATATACAACTAAAGTTATGTGCTATATTCTAGGTATTAGTTAGGATTTAGGCATTAGGGAGTCAATTGGTAATAAAAACATGACAGGTACACTTTGATGAAATACATTCGTTACCAATGAATATTGTCATCGAGATTAGGCAGCGCTAAATATGGTAACCTGGCCGAGGTGTGCACGGAGATCAATGGATCAACAAACCAACTGAATAAGCGTTGGCATAAATTGTGAAACGTTAAATATAAATAACACATGTATGCAAAAGCTAAATGTTTTTGAAAGAAAACGTGATATGTGATGAACAGGGTTGTTCCTGGTGACGGGCCTATCTGCCTGGTCCTCAGGGCCAACAACGCATCTGCATTGTGGTCTTCTTATCGAGGATATCCAGTTCACGGAAATCATTTACTATCTGTAGTCTGTCTGGGTGTAATGTGTTTGTTTGTCACCCTCGATACAATAAAAAGAGGCAACCTGACGGTAAGCAACCACTCAGCCGGAAACCGTGTTTGCTAAACTCAAAGAAACTGATAATGTGTTAAAATTTCTCTTAAGTTATTACTTCTAAAAATGTATCATTATCGTCATAATAACGCAATCCCATAAATGTAGCATGTTACAATGAAATAATACAATTCAATAAAAACACAGTACAACAATTGGAAAGGAGCGTTATACATTTTAATGCTTAAAAATTTTAAGGTTAAGTACTTTTTTTTATAAAAACGCGCGAAACATGGCACTCATAAAGTTTACGAATACCATTAACGTAATAAAACGATTCGAGCGGGAAAATTTATATTTCATAAATAGTTTATTAGTCAACTCAATATTACTGTGTATTGACATTGGTTGACCTCGGCCATGAAATGACCGTGCTACTAAATTGAATACATATTAAAGATGATGCATTCATACACAGATTAAAAAAATAAGTTGTTAAGTACTAATTTATTACTATTTACCATGAAGTCACTTTAAATAAACTATTTATATGTTAATATAAACTAATTGTAATATAATTAGTTGTAAGCGGTCTAACCGAAAATCTAAAAGTCAGAGATAAGTTTTTTAACGCCAAGTAATTTTAAAAACTTGTACTCGTACTTAAAGCAGTCTGCCTTGTCTTTTCGCCTTTCGATAAATTGTGAATTTAAAAAAGTATGTAATTAATTAATAAATATTTCAACAATACATTGTAATAAGACCATATGAATATACTTCGAAAAAGATTAAGCCATAGAAAGCAAACGTTTGTAGTTGATACGTTTCACTCACCAAAGCAACACCAGAAAAATAAGGATTCCGCACACAGCGAGACGCGAGGTGCGACACTGCAGGCTCGGCCGTGTCTGTGCGCTTGTCTGTGCGCCCGCTTGTGAGCGTGGGAAGGCGGGGGACGCTAGGTGGAACCATCGCCGCCCACCATGCGCCTCCCGCAACAAGTTTTGCGAATCAATACCTCACGTGGACAACGTGGGCAGCGAGATAGATTCATTCATAATCGGATAGTAGCAAAAGCTGTCTTCGCGCAAACGCGATATATTTGAATACATTACGAACTCGAACAAACGACACTGGTAGCTCACAGTAACCTACGCCCAATTTCATAATAAATAAGAAAAACTATCAACACTTTTTTTTTACTAATAGTCAATACAAAGTCTATATCAACTCAATATTTAAAGATTAAAAATGTATAACTTTTCTTTTTGAAAAGGCAATAGACATTGCCGACATAGAGCCATGTGTCATGATGATTAATTACTAGAAATAAATTACACAAATACTAAGACTGCTTTGAACTATTTAAAACACACTTTAAACAAAAATATTTTAAAGTATGTTTACCTTTATAACGTCATAAAAGCATGCGTGACCTGAACTAGAGCAAAAGACAACAACATTCTTATCTAATTTTTTTAAAATATATTATATTACAGGTGATAAAAGAGCACACAGTTAACCTGATAGTAAGTAACATCTAAATCTATCCTGAACAAAGAATCAATATTCACATGTGTTCAATATGCACCCAAGACAGGTCCAAGAGGTAATTTGAGAGAGAGACAAGAGGGAATTCTTCGATACCGATAAATACAACTCCACCAACTCCATTGACGTCCAAGATATTTAGTCTAGAACATTTGGTGGATCGACTTCAACGGAGTCGATTTTTAGTTTAACTAAAACCATTTTTTTGTAATATTTGATATAACAAATTTATTCGAATATACTATAGATCCATACTCTATCAATTATAGTATATTGTAATCTCACTCGCTTACTTTTAATTTCCGGTATCTATGTAGTGAATGTATCAATACATTCACGTTTGGGAATTGGCCATCTCTGTCTACCCCGACAAAAAGTTTGTACAGTTTTTCTTTTATTTTACTCTCTGATAACATAATGACCTTACTGTGAATGCAATCGCCCACGAGAATTACTCCTTCGATTCCCTATCAGCGCGTGCAACGTAGACAGGAGGAATTCCTGGCAGCGGTTGTTTGTTTTGTTTTCGAGCAGGCGTCGATATTAAATTGGCGACAGCTCACTCACATTCCGAAGTCCTGACTAAGTCCGCCTGCGGTGACGTATCGTGCTGGTGACCACTGAGGAACTCAAATTCTTAGAAAGCAGCGACTGCTAAGCAAATCTTTAATAACCACAATGAGTATTATTCATAGATTTTTTCAAAAATTTATTGAATGTTATATTAATGTAAATTCCTAAATCTTGTAGACACTTGGAGATGGTAAATTATATTTTGTTAAGTAGAAGTTGTTAAATATGTATAAATTGCCTATAATAACTGACTTTGTGTCAGTTGTTTCAAAATAGATTTTAAAAACCTTATTTTCAAATCTATGGTTTTGACGCAAAACTCAATAAAAAAAATTGACTTTGATGAAAAAATTGAAATTGTCAAAATATTATTGTTTGGAAAAAGCTTATTTGTTTACTGTACTTATAAGTACAACTCAGTTAACAAGTTTGTTTTTATCATTTATGTTTTTAAAGATTAGAGAAAATTGAATGTTATATATATGCTACGACGCAAACAGTACTTAAAAATTATCTTAATTAAATATCGGTTAAAAAACGATGTGTACACGACCCTTATTAAAAACAGTAAAATCATGAATACAACTAACAGACATTATGTATTTTTTTCCTCAAATCTCTCTGTCATGTGCTAAAAAACAGATTACAGTTTAGGCGCGTATCGATACTAATGTGATCGATTGCTAGAGATGCGAACTACTTTACTGTTGATAGAATTTAGAGCTCGTGTCTCAGCTGTCGCGATAACTTCCCACTAGTCGTGGGTCTCGGGTTGGAACCCTCAATGATTGATCTCCGAGATTCATGTCACTGATATTACATTTCACCTCCGATCTCATCGCACAGATGTTAGATCGCTGACGAGACGGTTAGTGAGTTCATTTGCATTTAAACAATTGTTTTATAATATATCCTGCTGTTTTATAGTGGTGGAGCCACGATGTAGATTGTTTGTAGCCTTCACAGAATACCAAAATAACATCATTACGTTAACGTTATGCGTTACGTTTGGTGAAATTTTTCAACGGAGAAGGTTCTCCGCATCCCTCCACTCTCTGATTACCGGTAACGAGAGATTTCATCTTAATTCTCAGCAGTAACAACGCATTTATACTCGTATTATTCCTCATGATGCATATAGGTACCGTGAGCCACAGGAACCACGATCAAGTGAACTGAGCGCTGGTTCTTACCCTCGATACAATAAAAAAATATATATTTCTAATGTACGATGTGGCTGTAGTAGAAACTGTCCGTGACATCAAGTCAAGAACGTTTGGAAACCCTTCTTGAATACTATCATCTGACTTCAACTGCACTGCTGATAAGTTTAGCAGCTGAACTAGTTATGTCAGTGAATAGTGTTACTAAGATTCGCCCAAAACCACGAACCACGACCCATAGCCATCCCCATCTCTCGTCCTCCAGCAAACCTGCGACTACTTAACACATTACATAAGAACGAAAGTCCCGACACGCAACGCCTGTCTGTAAGACTGCGGCTAATCTCTAGAACCACTAGACGGATTCCTGTTCAGTTTCCACTGTTATGATATTCATTTCTCCACGACGATTTACGTATAGGTATGTATTAACAATGTTTATTAATTACAGTAGCTAGACTTAAGCGGTATTTGTGAATCTAATCAAAAATAAATGCTAACATGGCGAAGCTTGGCCAGGTCGCTGGTATAAGATTATAAATTCACATAAAAGCCACCATCATCTTGTGCTATATTGTGAGTAATGATATTCATGTAGACATAAAACAATTCTAGATAAATAGAATAAGTAAATAGACGTAACAAGGAAGAACGAACGACATTAGGTTAGATAAGTGTATCATTTCGAGCTAGGAGAAGGCCGTCCACTTAAAGAGCATATCCCCAGGAGGATCGTAAATAAAACTAGTGATTGAGCGCTCTGGACGGGGCGACGTCACCGCCCGTTTTGATACAGATGTAAGAGTCCGCTCACACCCGACGTGTTGTCGCACGTACGTTTTTCTTTAAAAAACGTCAAATTTCGTCACCATGAAAAACTCTTCGTGTACATAACCTATAATACATGTCTCCGCGTATAGTAAATAATTTACACACGACATTACTATAGTAGCTTAAAGAGACCTTCACGAGCCAATTTGAATTCCAAAGAATTTACTATATTCGTCACGCTCGGTAGACTATACGACAACTCATACCAGGTCGGCGTCATCTGTCTACCATTCTTAAATATTGAAATTTGAAATCAACGTTTTGTCATTGTCGACTGTCATGCCTTTTTCTCCGCTTCTCCTAGTCGAGTTCTACGACACATATGTAAGATATTTATGTTGCGATACTTCGCCATGTTGTACTCGTATATTGATTATTCAATTTATTCGCAAGAATTATTAACTTAATCATAAAAATTATCTACTACACCCTGGCAGCAACAAACGAAATAATTAAAATTTTAAAGTAAGTAAATTAAAAAGCATAAAGACTATTGCGAACGCTGAGGTAAAACACATGCCGTCTTTGTGTTGTTTTTGTTGGTGGCGATGGTTTGAATAAATAGTTTTGATACAAGAAATGTGTTCAGCATTACTAGATAAGACTTCGATATTTCTACATTATGCAAAATTTTTAAGTTTCCACACATCGAAAGTAATCCACAAAGTTAAAGCGCGATTCCTTCGGTTTATCTGAAGCGGCTCTTATCTCAAAATTAGCGGCCATGTCTAGCAAGCGTGGGCGCGTTTGATCTACGCAGTACACGGTACAGTGAAGTCATTAGTTTATCATTAGCACTTGATCGACTGATAGGAACCGCTGATAGGATCCATTACCACAGAGCCAAGGTCGCTGGTACAGAGGCTGCACTGTCAGCTGTATATACTAGTCTGTTTCATTCTCAAGAACAAAGCGGGACGCTCAGGATAATATACCAGTTATAGGAAAATATCTAAAAACGCTTTTTTAGATTATACTCGATATCGTAAGATTTTTTTAAACAAAGACAATCAACTTGTAAAGTTCAAGTTTAAGTAACACATTTTATGCATCTAAGCGTGTCAATATATAGTTTTTCAAAGTGCAGATGTATTACATATCACCTGAAGACTAAAATGGAAAAAAGATGCCTCTACGAAGCAGTAGCTGATACTTCTCACAGGTGTTCTAAGAAGATTGGATCTTTAAAAGCAATAGAGCTTATTTGTATCTTCGACATTCGTGGGTCGACTAGACCGGGGAAGGCTTACGTCCTACTGTGGTGAGTGTGTGTATCCGGAGACACAAGAGTGACAGCATGAACGCTGATGTCCTGGCCGCCGGCATCACTTGCCATCAGGAGGACTGTGTGTTTATCACCCGCAATAAAATAAAATAAACAAACATTGTTATTTCTCCGCAAGTTAGTCATACATTTCTGTGCTGAATTATTTTTTTTTTATCCTTTAAAATTAGACTGTAAAACCTAATTTGACATCCTTGTCCTCCAGCGGCGAGCTGCCTCCACAGCCAGCCGGCTATTTGGCGGCTGTGGAGGTACTGCACACCTCGCGTGAAACACGCTCACTGCCAAGATGACGATGTATTTTTGTATACAGAGTGAGAATTGTTCACCTGATAGTAAGTTATACCTGCAGTCCATGGCACCCACATCCATCTTCCATAAGGAATTATAATGCAAAGACTACTTAGGTGGAACACCTCGTCACTAGTAGGGTTTCCCAATCCCTACACTGGCTGTTGCTAATTTACGCTGATCATCTGCGAGGGTACACATACAAACTACTACACTCTACACGTTAATGTTTGAGATATTCACGACTTAAGTTCTTAAATAGAGGTTTTAAAACATATTTAATTAAATGAATATAGAGAGAATATTTAAGTTTGTGAAGCAACTCAGTGAAGGGCAGTGGGCGCACGAGATATCGGCCGACCAAGGGCTTGTTCCGGCTAATTGGCTGCGCTGTCCCCGGGGCTCCGCTGGCGGCCCCGGGGTGTAACAGCGCCAGTGAGCTTAGAAAGTACTGTAGCTAATTAATATTCGACGAGCACAAAACAACAAACAGTATTGCCTTATTTTTTTATATCCTAGCAGTGCTGTTAACAGCTGAGCTTAAGTGTTAGGAGACGAATCAAGATAACACTGACGCTTCAATTTGGTAGACCGTGCCCTAAACTATCACCGACACTTCAATTTGGTAGACCGTGCCCTAAACTATCACTGACGCTTCAATTCGGTAGACCGTGCCCTAACTATCACTGACGCTTCAATTTGGTAGACCGTGCCCTAAACTATCACTGACGCTTCAATTTGGTAGACCGTGCCCTAAACTATCACTGACGCTTCAATTTCAAAAGTGGTTAACAATCTCATTTTATGTACTTTTTTTTAAATCTTGGACAATCGGTTAACTTCGAAGGCGATAACTGCGGCCCATGACTTGTACATCGATACTTAGCGAACATTCGAGGTGCACATGCATCCTTGAGAACTGAGATGTGATGTCACGTCACTTGTAAATGGGTCCCAGGATCCCTACATTGACTGTACGAAATACAGCGTTATGTTGCCAGGCTTGATCCTAACTTATCAAGCCGACCCATTCACAGTGCAGATAGGAAACTGAAACTTAACGTTGCCACTGTTAAATCACACAAATATTACCAAATCCGTCTTAATATACTGTATATCGTTAAGTTTATCCGTGGCAGAATGTGGAAGATAGATGTGGTACGAATAGCTCCGTCAGATTAAGGAAAAACCTGCGGAAATATCTATATTTATTATTATATTTAATTTTTAGTGAATATATATAAAAAGGAAATTAAAGAAACTAAATATATGGCCTAGTTTCCGAACAACATTAAAAAACAATTAACCACTTAACTAGCAAAATAACAAAACAATAAATGATATAACGGAAGAAACACGAACATTAAAAACATATAACCTACATTATTTAACGTTAAAAACACGTCAAAAACAAATTAAAGCACAGACATAATTAATACAATATAATACATGTCTTGTTATCTTCTAACACAGATATAGTAAAAAGGTAATTAGTCGTTGAAAAGCAAACGATCCAAGATAAACGCGAATAAGGCGATGGTTACGTGGGCGTACAGCCACTCGCGAATTGTTAGATGTCCTTCACACGTTCCGTCGCATAACTGCACCATTTAAATAAATTTGTGTCGTGTAGAACAGCTTTTAAATAATTTATGTAAAAAATGAGAATGTTGAGAACGATAAACAATGAATGTCACACTTTAATATTGTCACCTTGGCGTGAGACGACTAATAGCTAAGCAGACGAACTAAACGCTATAGTTGACAAGTTACGTAATCCATAACACAATACCCACGTGACTTGGCAGCATAACGCTGCTGGGTTTCGTATGGTAAGGTAAGGGGTCCGGCGAGCCAGTAATAGGAGTCGAGCCATTCCATCGCAGGTGACAACCAATGTACAGATGAATCTTTGTTGGGGATGCAGATGTTATGGGAAGCTGTATCAGTTACCATCAGGTGAACTGTTTGCTCGTGTGTCACTCCCAATATTACAAAATAAACCAAATCGATTACCAAGAAACGGAGCATAAAACACTTAACATAATTAAGGGCAAAATTCGCCGCTTACACCAATATAATTAGAATTTAATTTATTGTATTTTTAGTATTTAATGACAGTGGTAGAGCTACACTGCAGTTTTTTTCTAGCTGCAGATTGAATGGGTCAGCTCGACCTGGGTAGTACCACGTCTTCTCGGAATACCAGCGTAAAATAGCAGCATAACTTTGCTGGTTTCGTCTGGTCAATGAGGCGCTGGAATCACTTGGCATCAGGTGAACTGTGTGTTCGTTTGTTGTCTCAATGTAATAAAAAAAACTTAAGGTGTAAACAGCACTCTGAACTTTTTATAAAATATCAAGTATCTTTGTTTAGTTTAATTAAAAGGTTGTCTGGTTGTCGCATGAGCTACAGGCGGATGTGATATTCTATAATTATAAGATCCTAATGATTGTATATTTATCCTATGTTCGAAGTCCTAATAAGTAAGTAAAGGCATCTCAGTGTATCTACCTCGAGGTGGACTTTGTGCTCATTCGTAAATAACAACAATAATAAATTGTATACTCCAAACATTTATTATGATTACATAAAGTAAAATATATCTAACAATTATTACAAAACCTAAGCCTGGGAATTGAACCCAGCACCTAGAATTTAATCGTTACATACGATGGTACGACGTTTAGCTCTCAGCCGTAGGGTATTTAAATATGTCCGTATGAAAATATGTCGCCGAGTGGAAATATTTATACGATGATTATATTATCTACATTATTGGAATATTTTCTATTTACTATTACAATAAATTTTATCAATTAACAGACATTTGAATGCGGAGGGGACAAACAAACGCACAGACAAAGCAAACAAGATACCGTTAATGGAGGATTAGAAGAAGCGCGTCGATAGGGCATGCGTGCCTGCGCACGCGCATCCACGGCGATAACGCACACATGCCTTAGTGTGGCGCAACCTTTTCTGACGAACTAAAAAGGCTTTATCGGGCTCTTAAAACGTCTTTTATTAATAAATTTTAATGAAAGAGACATTTTTATTTCATTTATTATTATATAAAGTGTACTTATTTATATGACTAGTTATTTAGTTTTATTTTAACTACAATATGCTCTTAAAATATCAAAAATAAGTCTTTGAATATTATAAAGAGAAATTGTTTTGACTGAAACAAATGAGTTTTTAATCAAAATTTTTAATTAAATTATTTAACTTGTGAGCATGTCATAAATGTTTTTGGCATATTGTTTGTATTGTTGATGTTTTGTTCTATCGGAATCTTTGTTTCGTTTACATTTATGTGGAATTCTACTCCTTCGATCTATTTAAAATGCTATTCCCGGAATATACTTTAATAATGATGCAATTTAATGAGATCTCTTGGTTGGATGAATTTTTCGATTCGAAACCGGGTGATTTCTACCAACAAGGTATTAAAAATGTTGTTGAACGGTGGAAGAAAGTTGTTAACAACAAGGTATAAGGAATACATTATCGATAAAATATTACTTATTTTCATTAAACAATAAAAATAAAAATAAAACGGAAAGAACTTAGTTACCGTTCCAATATTATATAGGTACATACCCTATGTACATTCTATTCAAATATTTAAGAAGCAAACAATAAGCACAAAGTTTTAAAAGACACCTCAATAGATGTATTCGTTATAAACCAATATTTTAGAAATATTATATCAAGTACTCCGGCGTAAATAAATACATTATAATAGATGAATGAATCGTGAAAACGAAACAATACGCAAGTACGTGTTTCGCGCCCTTTTTTTCTTAATCTCCGCCTAGGGCAACAACAGCATTCTGTTGCAGCGACATACAGCCAAACATGTCAATATTGACACACATTGCGTATCGAGGACACAGACGAGGCCGTCGATATCGACACAAGGTAAATACAAATTAATTCCAGTAAAAGTCAAATTATATTGTGGGGCATCTTACACTGCTTACCGAACAATTATCCTTCACACGTTGGTAGAAACAAAATGTATTACTTGAGTTTTATTTTTTTAAATGTCGAGAATAACTGGGATATTCTAGTATTTAGTTTTGTTGTTAAACAATTAGTGTGAATGTAATATTATAATTATTACTTGATCTCATATTCTAGTAATGTATTCATTGCATGACAATAATAGATGACTTCATGCATAACTAATTCATTGAGTATGGAATAAACACATAAAAACCATAAACTTATAGCTTAATACGTTGTTTAACCATAATAAAGGATCGTTATTCAAGTTTTTATCTACCTATAGTAAACCATAGAATGCAAATGTGTCTTTAGTGTATAGTGTATAATATAAAATATATTTTATATGAATTTGTTCAATAGATCGCATTTAACCCTTCTAAGACCTATTAATTACTCAAATTTGAAGATCAAACAAAGCTATATATAATAATGAAAAATGAAGAATGGTGAATCAAAAAAAATATATCAATACACCATAAAAAATATAAGCATGCGGAACCATCATAATATAAATCATGACAGTCGCGTGATGTAGTGATTAGAGTACCGTCGCGAGTTCGGGGAACAATATTGGCGCATCACAAATTGTTGGGCTTTGGGGTCTGGGTGTGTTGTATGTCCCGTGACCCTGACAGCACATGCATCAGCATAGGGAAGGAACGCCTCTGTGTTTACGCAAATGCTTTCCTCACTATAAAACATTCTGCGCATTCGATATCATCTGGCAATAAGCAGAAGATGTCGCCGCCATTGATATCGACATGGTCGTCATCATCATTACCACATAAGTAGTGAGATGTTTATGATATGAAAGTGTGACAAGCTGGCACACTGGGCGCCTGGCTGTAGGTTTTTCATGCGTAGCATTACATCCACATTCATCCTCGACGAGCCGATAGCTCAGTAGGTAAGAGATCGCTTTTAATTTCACGCTACGCGAACAAACCGAGTTCCAGCCGACCCCCGGTGCCAGCATACATTTTTAGAAGAATATTAGAGAACACCTGCTTGTCGAAAAATAAATAAACAATATGGGCTGTTATTTCATTCTCCATACAATCATAATGCAGACCCCCAGGGTGGGTTCATACAATCATAATGCAGACCCCCAGGGTGGGTCCAGATGATATACGTCGTCACCAACAATAACATCTCCAGTTTCTGCCATCCACCAAACGATACAACAATTATACGCTGATTAATGCTACGACTAATTTATAGCTCCGGTGTGGATCCTCTACGTATATACTATAATCGTATATACTACCGTCAATACCAAATCCAGTTTAATTATCGTGCAGTAATATTAAGGAGTATACGTAAACATATTTATCACTAAAAGTCTGTCACTTAGGCACCAAAGAGCTGATAATCTAAATATTAACTACTAAATAGTACGTATTAACCCTGCGGTGATACATTGTCAGTGAATCGTCAGTAGCCTGAGGGTGAGGGCAGCTCCCACCACTGTTTAAATATTTTTTTTATTTAAACTATCAAAGTATACAAATATTTAGGTAAGTACCCACAGTGGAACATCTCTGTCTAATTAGACTCTAGGTCTAATTAGAGGCAAGTTTCCTTCCGAACAACAACAGTACTGAGAAAAACAAGAATTTTGTTAATGCGTTGTTATATATTAATGTTTATATAGTTATTAATTAATACTATTTTCTAAGTAAAACCATGTTTACAGTTGCGCCGTTTATTTGGGAGATACTTACGTGTTTAAGGAAAACTAAATTATGCATAACTTAAATTATTCTTAACGTACATATGTACATATGACATCATCACGATGAAGCCCAAATTCTTACAATGACAAGCATGAAATATATCAATGCTGCAAGAAGGTCAGGTTCACTCAAAAACTAGTGTTTTTTTTAATTACATTCAGACTAACAAACGAGCACACAGTTCACCTCATGGCAAGTGATACCTGCGGCCCATGACATCGACATTCATCCTTGACAAGGAATCATAATTCAGATGCGTTGACACCCTTGAGGGCTGAGATGGAATGCCTCGTCGATCGCTACACTCACCACACGAAACACAGCAGCACTGTGCTACTATTTCACACTATTATTCTGTGAATGCGAGGACCTACCCCGGTCGAGCTGACCCATTCAGTCTGCAGCTAGAAACAAACTGCAGTGTAGCTCTATCACTGTGAAAAGTTATAAATAATGAACTTTGCAAACATTTCTGTTAACCACTCCAACTAAGCATCAATGCTTGTACTGAGGGTTGGAACCTGCGAGCTTCTTCTTCGCGGGCCACACCCTATACCAATAGGCAGTTGACACTGAACTCCAGTCGGGAATTCGTGACTGAACTAAGGATGCGCTCGGCGACAGAAATCTGAGTGCTTATCCTCTATCTAGACTTCGGTTAGACTGCCTAACCTTGCACTTAGGATTCAGGTAATGTAATTCTTCAAAGCTTTCTCCGTACAAGCTTTTCGTGTGACATTATTGACTTAGTTAGTGGTAGCTCAGTGTCTAGGTACGAGTAAGCACTCGTTTTCAATTAACGGTACCGAGTTCGGTCTCCGATGCACCATTGAACATTGTTAATTGCAATTTTAGTCGTTAATTATGTAATGTAGTAGTTAACTTTGTCCTGGCGGTGAAATTGTGAGGAAATATGCATGTATAAGAAATAATTTAAAAAATATATTTGATAAATATTTGACATTTAAAATCCGTCGCATATGAACATCTGCGTCAACTCGGCGAAGCTGTAAAAGCCTTCGGGCAAACAGAGGCCATGCGCCCGAAATAAAAATAAACACCTGCAACACCAGAGGAATTACACGTGCATTGTCAGCCTTTAGGAAAGATCTTTTAAGGTCCGTAAGTCGTATCGGTCCTGAAATACCGTCGGCGACGGCTGATTCCAAATTGTTCGCGTTGGTAATTAAGAGCATTGTTAAAATATATAGCACGTGCTCATTTAAGCGGACTCGTTAGGAACTGTTCCGGTGGATGAATGGCGCCAGTGACGTCATTCTCTATTTTTTTATTTTAGTCCGAGTGACTTAACTTTCCGGGCCCCAATCTGAGTCCTAGATTTAATTTACAAATGAACCTTATAATTGCAAAACATATGTTGTATAAATATAAGTTTTAAATATATATTTGCCCAAATGAAAATATTTGTTCCCGTATGACTATCCCGCATAGCTTACTGGTGAGAATACGTGGCTGTTGAATGATTAATATTGGATTAGATTCCTAGGCATTTAATGCTGTGATAGAGCCACCTGCAGTTTCTTCCTCCAGCATGGGTCGGCACAACCGGGGAAGGACCACACCCTTACAGAATACCAGCGTAATATAGTCTAATAGTTTCTTCTAGGGAGTGTGTCGAATCAGGAAACTTGGTGAAGAGCCATCTGAACCCTCGGGGGTCACAATGCATCTGCATTATGATTCCTTATCGTCGATGAGTATAGGTGTAGATGATGCAAACATCGAAAGAACTTATAAAATACAATAAAAAATAAATTACGATCGACCGAGTGTCCGGGCGACAATAATATATTGCAGTTAACTCCGTAGGGTCATAACGAGAACATATGTATCTCCATCGTATTAAATGGAAGATGTTGTCAATGTAGAAGTCAACCGGACGTCTTATATTCATGTATATCTCCTATATTATAATGAAGCCATGTCCTTACATATGTACTGTAAACAAGTAATGATTATACATAAGTATGGAAATACAAGCGATCTCACTACTCAGTGTGTACACGGGTACAATCGATATTAGTATTCCAACATAGACATGGATGCCAGGAAATTCTTAAAGTCAAGGATACAAGTGTAAAAAGTTCTAAAACACAGGTGTGTAAACAAACGTGGAGACCCACACACGTAATATTTGTTTTGATCCACTGCGGACAAAGCCGAACGCATTCCTATAGGAACCATTCAACACCAAAACATCTAACCAACCAACTAAAATTAAAAATATAACTCAAAACGTCAGAGTATTTCCAACTTTCCCTCCGATTTGATTGGTGTTAACATCTTAATGCTAAAAAAGTCTAAGTGTCAACTTCAAAATGAAACTTTTTCAAATGATTCTAGGCTCATTGTTTGATTTATAAATGCAGTTTGAAAACAATTCAATATCAAAACGCAAAGCCCTAAATTAATTTGTCACACTGCAGGTAGTGTTATAAATTTATTTAGGGCTTTGTGTTTTGATATTGAATTGTTTTCAAAAGTATTATTTACTATTATCTAGAAATATTATATACTGTGTTTTCAAAAGTTAAAAAAACATACAAATTGTGAACCTGAATAAATAACTAAAGTACAAACTAATTAAGAATGTCGTTGTATATCTACCGATTGATATAAATTGTGAAAACCACAAATGACTTGTTGGTAACACGAAACCTTGGCTTAGCCGTCATCAATAAAATACAATCGTCGTAATAAATCCGTTAAGCCATCGCCCCAACAAATGATTCATAAATTCGTGTTATAATTAAGTCATGATAACTCACCTGGGTGCAGAGCGACGTCTTCTAGCCCAGACCGCCCGTTAACATTTAAAACTACACTCTCCTTTTTATTTCACCTTTTTAGTTGAATTTTGATTAAGTTATTATGTGTTAGTTGTTAACTTTGATGAAGCAGTAAGTCTTCGCGAAGTCGGTTCGTTCGAGTCGGCCGCTCGGCGCACTAAAGGGTCACTTGAGGTCAGTTTGTTTTTTTTTAATCGGCTTATTTGCGTGCGTTATAGTGATGTACACGTGTGGTACGTTCGGCGACCGAGCGATCACTGCGCGCTATTCTGCGCACGCGCAGGTCCGGCGGGATGCCTCTGCCTCCTACCTACTTCCCTCCCATCCCTCTGCCGGAACCTTGGATGCCCTTAACAACTGACCGAATGTTCTGAGAAAGCTACGTCTGCCTGATAGTCGGCCTTGCCTATCTAATTATGCTACGTACTTGTGTTATATGCTTTTATTATGATCTTAGAAAAAAAATCTACGAGATTATTTTAGTATAGTTATTCCTGCAGAAAATAAAATTTTGGAAGACCTTATAGCCATTAAATTGTTTATCTTGCTGCCAACGATTAGAGGCTGTTTTTCTTTTTTTCCTGATAAGTATATATTTCGTGAATACAACGAAACTAGATTTAAATACACACCATGGACTTTCTGAACTGAATGTCTTTATATGAATCTGCATCGAAATATCTTCATGTTTCTCTAGACACTTACCTAGGACTTACCTTGTCATGAAGATAAAATTCATAACAGGGAGTTGAACACAAGTTTTAATGTCTTAGGGTCTTTTCAAACATGTGAACGATCGCTGTCAAATTTGTAATGTACTGCAATGTTTTATCAAATGCAGAGTTATTATTCAGTGCAACTCATGAGTAATGTAAAAGATATTCTTGAAAGAGTGATGGGTGATTTATTTCCTTACATTGATCATAAATAAAACTAGGAATATTTTTTTTCTTGACTTACGCACAGATTACACGTTGAAAAATAGCAATACATATGCCAGATGAGGATTAAATTAAAATTGCTTGGCAATCCACCACTGTACGTAGTATTTTACGTCGCACGAGTGCTCTGTGGACTCAGCTGTCGGCAGCTGCATTTCCGAAACTTTGAAATCTCGGTCCTTCAAGAAAAAAGCCGACTCTTTCTCTATAGGCAGCAACACGCAACTCCACTGGTGCTACGGATGTTCGTCAGCTATCGGCTCATTTGACCCTCTACTATAAAATAAACCGCACCCCGCTCTTCCAGACTTTAAATGTTGTCATAGATTTGCACAAAATCCACAGTCGGCTTACGTTGCACGTGACGTCACAATGGACGTCTGTTTGCGGAACATTATTGTTTGTAAATTAATGTTTTTAAATCACTCTCCATTGTTAGCACCTTCCGCTCCTGTCATGGGCGTGGAAGTAAAACATATCACATTCTTGCGGCTCGGCGCCGCTTCGAATTCAGACGGATCATGCAAAAAACAAACTATACAGAAATTGAAAATCATAAAATATTAACAATATGAGTATAACACTTTTTTGTTGTGCATACGGCACTATGTTACATCCTGCGTAGTTGACGCCAAGAGCATGTTCATCATCGTTAGAGCGGTGTAGGACGACCCGCACTAGACGGAGCGACGACCTACGCAAGTGTATGCCTGTGGGGAAGCCTATATTCCGCAGTGAACTATGGAGAGCTTGTGATGGGGAACATGGCTGCGATGTGTTCTGATGATCTTTTGTTTCATACATTGGAATTGTTGGTATAAACATTACATTGCATGGATGTTGTTAGACCCCTGGCTGCATGACGTCGTCACGGCTGCGTGGCAAGTCTTTGGCTCGATATAATATTTGTGTATCACAAATTGTTAATTTTCGGCTCCTTGGTGTTGTATGTAAATTCTAACATCGAAATGGCTTGTGTTGTGTTTGTCAACCTTAATCTTTAAAAAAGAAACAAAACTGTTAAAAAAAGGTGGATGGGGGGCGGGGGCATAGCGAGTGGCATTCACAACTTACGGAAACCAAATGTGATTAAGACAACTAACCTAACATCATATCAGGAGTATGGAAGCTTCCGACGCCAGGGTTGGCCACGTGACTGTACGGTAACGACGAACGCGAAATTATGACGGCCACGTGGCGTATTGGTTAAAGTGCCCGGCTATTGCGTCGCGGGTCGTAGATTCAATTCCCAGACAATGTTACTTGTAATATTTTTGTATTACGTTTTGTAATTAGGTTACGGCGTAGGTAAGTGTGGCCCGTTTCCTTGACTATGTTACTGAGTTTTCCTTCGATCTCATTGCATTGCATTGCCTCTACGTTTGCGTGAATGCTTTCGCCACTATAATAATATATAATAAGTGCTTATTTGAAATCATCTGGTAAAACACTAGACATACATATATCGCTGCGGTCAAAATAGACCAGGAGGTATCATGTTTAGCTAGTGTTATAGGCGGATGTCGCAATTGGTGGTTCATCACC
Source organism: Teinopalpus imperialis (assembly GCA_029286865.1). Classification (NCBI taxonomy): domain Eukaryota; kingdom Metazoa; phylum Arthropoda; class Insecta; order Lepidoptera; family Papilionidae; genus Teinopalpus; species Teinopalpus imperialis. Next base: position 18,183,884 of record JAGSMU010000022.1, on the reverse strand, counting down.
GTTTTAATATGAACAATATGCTAGACCCTCGCTTGAGTTGGTGGACGGTGGCAGCGGTGGTAAAATAAAAGCGATAAAAATATGTTCAAGCATATACTTAGTAATTTTGTTTATGAATAAAAAATATTTTGTTTCACCAGCACATCGTGAAAAATATTCGACCCTCTCTAGCCGCAGCGACTGAATTAGGAATGTCGTATGCCCTCAGTCTACCCCGTGACTACGAGTGCTGAGAGTAAGGCAGTGTAAGTTGTAACAAATTAAATCCTTAAAATTAGTTTTATTCAACGACAAACGAACACACACCTTTCAGTTCACCTGCTGGTGAGTGATGACGGCCCACCCTTGAGGACTAAGGTGGAATGCCTTGTGATAGTGTACGCTGGTATTCTGCAAGGGCATCCCCTTTACCGATTCATATACGAGGGCACATTGAAAAGTTTTGAGCCTAAGGTTGACATTTAAATTCACAAGAAAAAATAATACTGGCACGTAATAGCCATTTCTTTTATAATTATAATCTGCTGTCTTTTGTTTTTCTTCTGTCAAAATTGTAAAATTTGTGATCGATTTAACAAACGAAGTTCGCGGTTTACGTAGAAATGGATAAAATTGAGCACCGTTCCGTCATAAAATATTTACAAAAAAAAGGATTAACGCCAAAACAAATTTATGAAGATATGTAGGAGACTTTGGGGAAATCTGCTCCATCCTATACCACTGTCAAAAGATGGGTGGCGGATTTCAAACGGCAGAGAAGCAGTGTAGGATGAACCTAGGACTGGTAGGCCGCCGACGGCTACCAAAGACGAAAATACCAATAAAATATTAGACCTGATTTTGAATGGCAGGAGATTGACGATTGCAGAGATAGCGGAAGCAATAGGCATTTCCTATGAACGAGCACAGAACATAATTTCCAACGATCTTCGATTTTCTAAGGTCTCTGCCTGATGGGTACCTAGACTGCTTTCAGCCGAAAACAAACGCACCCCGCCAAACAGTATCACAGGATTGCTTGGATTTGTTCCAAAGTGATCCTCAAGATTTTCTAAGCCGTTTCGTAACTATGGACGAAACTTGGGTTCACCACAATACACCAGAGTCCAAAGTACAATCCAAACAATGGAAAAGAGAAGGGTCACCACCCCCTAAAAAAGCTCAGGCCGTTTTGTCAACCAAGAAGGTAATGGCTTCAGTTTTTTGGGACTGTAGAGGGGTCATTATGGTTGACTACCTTGAAAAAGGTAAAACCATAAATGCGGACTATTATTGTACACTCTTACAACGTTTGCGTGAAGAAATAAAAATAAATAGGCCTGGTACATTGTCTAAGAAAGTTTTGTTCCAGCAAGAAAACGCTCCTGTCCATACTACGTCGAAATCAATCGCACAAATACACAATTGTAGCTTTGAATTGTTGCCGCATCCACCCTAATCGCCGAACTTGGCCCTCTCCGATTACCATCTCTTCCCCAATCTAAAAAAACACATGGCAGGAAATTTTCGACGAATATCGAGGTACAAGAAGCTGTGACTGAATATTTTGATGAAATTGAAGATTCCTTTTTTTAAGAAGGAATACTAAAACAAGAGGGCAAAAGTGTATAGATCATTCTGGAGACTATGTAGAGAAATAAAATAATCATTTAGAAAAAAAACAATTTTTTTAAGGTCGGGCCCAAAACTTTTCAATCACTACAGGTAGTTTAGCTGTAAGCTTCATCCAATATAAAGACGTCTTAACAACTTAGTTCGTGGCCTGCCCCGTCTGCACGACGCACGACTATATAGGCATACGTTGCGTCCGCGGTGCGTTCGTTACATTGTCAGTGAGTTGCTCATCAGCATAGAATGCAGGCCAAGTGAAGCGGTATGGATTGGAAGCCACCTTGAGACGGTAACCACATTAGGTTCCGTATATTTCGGGATAAAGTAAACTCAGCCTGCCACGAAGCACGGTACTGATCAGCGTTTCTCGACACTTGCATGTCTTTGCACCAGTTAGTATCTTCCATAAAAGTAAAAAAATAAACTAACAACAGCCTTTCCGTAAGGCTTCCTTTACAGACGGCGTTAGAGTATAGTCCACCATGCGACTGAAACACTGCGGATTTACGGACTTCACATGTTTTTGAAGAAATTTTAGATTCCTGACGTTTTTTCTTCACCGAGCATGTGATATACCCTGCCGGCCAAAAGTTTAAGTCCGCACATACACAACATAATTATCCATCAACTGTAATAAAATCCCACAGGAGAAATAAAAGAAATGCACATCTGCATATTCTATTGTTAGCATCGAATAATTAGAGATTAAGAAATCTTTCCTTTGTTTACTTACAAGTTATTGGACAATAAACATCTATTGCTTTCAAACCCCGAAAAACGCTGCGCTAGAGCCAGGTGGTAGAGTCGTAATAATATTTTTATAATGTCCTCATTACTAATTACTTTGCTTTTGTTACTTATTGGTCAATAATTAGGATTATTTAGCTCCTGAAAACACGTGGTTTTTTATTTTTTTTATTTTCGGACTGATGGCCGCTGTTAGCTCGAGGGCTTTTACACTTTCACGTGTGTTCATACGTGTGTTGTGTTTTATGAAGGGCTTGGGCCCCGGTGGCCGAGTCGTCGGGGTCGTCTTAGACGTGCCTCGATCTTCTTCGCGGGTGAATCTGTGATTCACGATGGGATTGTAAGTCAATCAAGGGGTTAGAGTGTGTGACGGCAGAGTCGAAATATTGGCGGGAAGAATGCTTCAGTCACTGAGCTATGGTCGGCAGCTCAAGATCTATGTGTAGATTGTCGTTTCACAAGAACTACGGTGCACCGGTGGCCTTGCGCATGAAACGATTTTGTATTACCTGAAGTCGGTGAATGTGACGCGGGAGGCATGCGCAAAGACGGGGCTTGCGTATGTCATTATGGGTCGGATGCACGCTTTGTATAGTGTTATTTTATTACGCAGGGACATTTTGCTTCATTTATTCGGTTCAAAACGTAGAATTTACGTTCGACGCAGTGCTCAAGAAAAGATGATGTCAGATAGTGTAGTCCCAACAATCAAGAAGGTGGCTCAATTTTGATCTGGGGTTTCTTCTCTAGGCAAGGAACTGGCGATTTAATTAAAATTGAAGGAATTTTGAAAAAGGAACAGTACTAAAACATTTTAGGTTGCGATTAATTGGAGATGGATTCATTTTCCAACAAGATAATGATCCAAAGCATAGCTCAAAATGATGTAGAGGATATTTAGAAGAGAAAGAGGCACAAGGGGTGTTAAAAAACATGGTTTGGCCACCTCAGAGCCCGGATCTCAATCCCAGCTTCTCTGGAAAGAGCTTGATAGAAACGTCGGTAATCGTGGCCCATCCTCGCGAGAAGAAATGTGGAATACTTTATGCGAAATTTGGAACAATATATCACAAGACACCATTAACAAATTGATTGCCCGTATGCCGAGACTTGTGAAAAAGTATATATTATGTAAAGGAGGATTTTTTGATGAAAAATCAGTTTAGCTAACTATAGCGTTTTTTTGCATGGACTGTTAATATTTTTTTACGCTTTTAAAGTATATTGTTTTTCAATCAATGATCTATTAGATGATTAAACAGGTTAATTATACATTTAATATTTTATTGGAGTTTTACTTTACTTTCCTACTTTAATTAAGGTGGTCTTAAACTTTTGGCCTGCAGTGTATATATCTGCAGAAGAATTATGGTAATCAGGCATAGGTCATAAGATCAGTAAGCTATGGTGGCAATGGGCCCACCATATAGCTTCATATAACCGATAGGGAAGAAAGGTTCTCGAGTGGCAACTTGGTTTTGGCCAGGGCAGCGTTGGACGACCCCCACTAGTGACGATCTATGCCAATCTGCGGGGAGTCAATGGATGCAGGTGGCTCGGGGTCGTACTCTGTAGCAGTTGGTGGGGTGAGACCTATGTTCAGCAGTGGACTGGTGATGAGCTGAAATTATGATGGTGAAGAAAATATATCACTGTGGTAGCACCAGTTCCGTCTCGTTTGGTGAGGGTTAGGACCATGTTATTCGATGCGAGCCATTCCATCTCAATCTTCAGGGTTTCACACGCATATGCATCTTGAATCTTTATTGAGGATACAGGTGTTTTGAGCTGCAGTCATCTGTGTGCTCGTTTGTCATCTTTAATGTCATTAAATATGCTAAACGTAAGAGTCAGTTTGCAGTTAAAAGTGCCATTCGTATGATAACGTGAGGAAGGTTCGACTTCACACAGCGTACGATGGCCACATTAAAGTTTCATGTGGTAACTAAAATAAACTAGAAACCTAATTACCGACAAAAGTGATTCCACCTTAGTTTCCAGTTGTGACAATGTATCATATAACTTTTATAATATTTTTAACTTCAATGTGTAATATTTTTCATTATAACCTTGATTCCTTATGAAAAATACATATGTATACAAGTATTAGTCCATAAAATAAAAATCATATATAAAAAGCACTTGAAACGTCAATAGCGTAATGGTTTGGGGTACGGTTTGCGAAACTTAGGTCGTAGGTTCGAATCCGCCGTTCGACTAATGTCTTGAACCATCTCCTAGCAAAAGTATTTTCAACTTATTTGTAGTGTAATTAAGTAATGTTAGTATGACTAACATTCTTTTGAAAAAAAACTTATACTAATTACTAAGCTATTCATTTTTACCCATTTTCATACTTATATTAGTGGTCACCAATCAGGAAGTCTCAATGAATTCGTCACTCATGGCCACATGAGTATAACACCACACGTTACTTAGGTTCGGCGCCTGCGTTCGGCCATTTTGATGCAAATGCATGACGTCATCACTCAGCGAACGAGTGAGGTCACTTGTACCAATAGAACCTTTTTTCTTATCGTACATATGGTTACTTTAGATTTTTACAATTAAGCATAAACTTACAACATCCAAATGAACGTCATAACTTTACTTCTTTTTAATTGATGTTTAGAAAGAGGATTTCGATTCAAAGCGTTTTTCAGCTACTTGTCAATACATCGACTTACAATATATTATTTATACTACATTACATTTCCAATACATAGTATATACATATATACCTAGTCCGGCCATAAGTTAAATGAAAATGCATTTTTTTTAATGAAGTAATGTAATATTATTAAAATTTATTCCTACATATTTATTAGTCAGTTAGCAAAAAATAAAAAAATGTTCTATTCGAAATGGCCACCTTTGGCTTTTAAACAGGTCTTTAATCTCTCTCCACGAATCTCTGGATTTACGCACTGTTTCCAAGGGAAATTTCGCCACTGCTTACTCCGACTATCCGCCCCAAGTGATTTACTGGAGCTTTTGTGTAATATATTTGTAGAATCTATTTATTAGTCAACTTTATGTTTACAACTGTAAAAACTTATTTGTATTGACATTTAACATTATATTATTACGTATAAAATCCCTTATTATCGTCCTTAACTTAAACTAAAAGTATATATACACTACTGGCCAAAAGTTTAAGACCACCTTAATTAAAGTAGGAAAATAAGGTAAAACTCCAATAAACAGGTTAATTAAACATTTAATATTTATTTTTAATAAACCTGTTTAATCATTTAATAGAACATTGATTGACAAACAATATACTTTAAAAGCGTAAAGACATATTAAAATTTACGCAAAAAAAAAGGCTATAGTTAGCTAAACTGATTTTTCATCAAAAAATCCTCCTTTACATAATATGACTTTTTTCACAAGTCTCGGCTTACGGGCAATCAATTTATTAATGGTATCTTGTCATATACTGTTCGAAATTTGGCATAAAGCATTCCACAATTCTTCTCGCGAGGATGGGCCACGATTACGGACGTTCCTATCAAGCTCTTTCCCGAAAAGCTTTATGGGATCCGGGCTCTGAGGAGGCCAAACCATGTTTTTTAAGTATTACCAATAGTTATAATTGATATTTAGTGGCGTATCCCTTATTTTCAATAACAGCACTGCAACGACGTGGCATTGATTCAATCAATTTCATACATTTTTCTAGGGCGATTGAGTTCCATGTTTCAACAAATGCTTTATATAGTTCGTTTTGACTGGTGTTACGTTTGTTTGAGATTTTCTTTTTAACAATATACAAGAGATTTTCTATCAGGTTTAAATCTGGACTATTTGCTGACCAGTCTAAAACGGATTTACGCTGTTCGCTAAGGAAACATTTGACGTTGTTGGCCGTGTTTTAAGGGTCATTGTTATGCTGAAAGATCCAGGTTACAGGCAAATGATCATCCGAGTAGGGAGATAGAATCATTGTGTGCTCTAAGATATTTTTGTATTGCCATTGATCTATTGTACCAATCAATTTTTCGAACAGGTCTAACTCCACGTCCGGAAAAACACCCCCAAACTTTATTGTTACCGCCACCGTGCTTGGCTATACTCCTTGTGTATTTATAATTAAAAGCATTGTTTACAGGACGTCTAACATAGAGCTTACCATCGGAATTTACCATATTTATTTTTGTTTCATCTGAAAATAACACTTTTTCCATTCTCGTACCGTCCAATTAACATATTTTTAGCGAATAATAATCACTTCTCTCGGTGTTGCTCTACCTTTCGAGAGATTCTTCCAAACAATTTAGCTTCTACTAATACGATATATTTCTCGGGTTATCAGGCGAAAAAACTTCATTTTTAATCTGGCCTTTACTTGGGTCTTTTTAGCAACACGAACGATTAGCGTAATTTCTCTGGGAGAGGTCTTTCTTGGCCGAGCCTTTCTAAGAACATTTTCAACAGTTCCATGTGTTTTATAACTTTCTTAATATAACAATTTAAATGCTCAGCTATTCTTCTGTACGCCCACTTATGATCTATATGTAAATTAACAATTATTTGCCTAGTTGACGCGTCACAACTTTTAATTTTGCCCTTTTTCAACAAAATAAAATTCAGATAAAATTTTGAATTGTCGCCAAAATAATAGAAAAGCCAAGAAGTAATTTCTTGGCTTTTTCTCCAATTTCAAAAAAAGAACAAGCTATGGATGCTTTTATAAAATGTCTAAGCGGCCAGTAACAGAAAATAATATATATATACATATATATATATATATATATATATTATATGTAATTCCGCCAACAAATGGAGCCACGTGGTGGACTAACCTTTATCATCCACTCTGGAGAGGAGACCTGTTCCCAGAAGTGGGATTTATATGTATAGATAGAAAGCATTTATTTAGTAGGCCAGACAACAATAAAATAGTATATATCACGTTAAAGTAATGTTTATCAAACTATTTAATATATAGTGCATATACATGATAATAATATATATGAACATTTCAACATCAGACATTACTAAAATGACGATTAGTTGAGCTCATGCAGCAGCCAGTTTTCCTTCTTTAAAGACTGTTTCAGCTCCGAACGCATAAAAAAATATATTATAACATTTTTCTTTCTTAGCACTACTTGAAATATTAAAAAATTGACGAGAGATTTGAATTCACGTTACATTCATGTTTTATTTATTTATTTAAAAATTTGATAATTCTTCATTCAGTGTTCTGTAGGATAGCAACATTATTAAATATATACAATATTTAACAAGTATGGGACAACAGAAGGTACAACAGGGTATTGATGTCAGAGTTTAATTTACTGTCTTACTATAGAAAAAGAAAAGTAAAAATACAATACAGGTATGCAATGAAAAACTCGTAAGGCTATAGAGTTTTTTGAGATCAAAAAAGCGAGAGAAATAACGTAATTGAGCAAACGCTGTAGTCTGTAATGTCTGTGGCTTCGTCATCTGTCTTAACTGATAAAGTGACGACGAAGCTGTCCTCCTGGTTGTTCTGGCCATGGCCGTTTCTTCTGGTTATTGCCACACATCGACTGCGCTGAATATTTTATAGTGCCCTAAGAATTTGCTTCCCTTATCTTAATGCAGGTGCAATAAGATTGAAGGAAGGATCAGATGCAGTGTCAGGAACGCGGAACATACACACAACACACCCACACCCGAATACTAACAATTAGTAATATGCAAATATTGTACCTCAGCTGGGAATCGAACGCAGGAGCCGTGATGCTGCAGCCAGGTACTCTAAGAGAGTTGAGTACTCTCCAACTGATATTTGACACATATCATCGTTTACAAAAATCGGTAATACATTTGTAAGACTCGGTTTACAGCTTTGTAAGAAACTGTTCATTAGCATTTTACCATATATTTACCTTTGCACGAATTTAAATTTACAGTGAAGGACAATTTATAAGAGAAAGGGTTATTACACAATTTGATCATATGATAATGCATAGGCCTACACCTTATTAACTGTACCACAAATATAAACAAATATATTATCTATACTATATTATAGTTGTAAACTCTCTAATAAAATACTCACACAAATAAATGTAGTATAGAAATTTAAGTAAAGCATCTAATCAAAACATTAAGTCCCAACTAAAAACTTAATAAAAGTTTTTTACAAGACAAAGAAGACTTTTACAAATCGCGTTTATTTTAAACTTTTGTACTACGAAGTTTCGGGCGCTCTGCAGCCACTCATGGTCACGAGGAGAGCCGACGTCACACAAGGTCCTAATGTCATAGTTAAACTTAGACACGGCGGGACAATTTTTTTTTAAATATACGCCATGAAAATGGTAAAACTGTTTCAGTTTCATACAACGTACAGTATTCGCGTAAATATAAGAAATCATTAACTTGAAAGACTGACTTGGAAGGTGGCCGAGCGCTTTGGGCACTCGGCCTTTATTTATGAATAACCAGCACAAGGTTTCCCAAGAGGGAGCCTCAGTTTGGTCTGCGGGCAATAGTGACTGACTTGAGAGTACTCGATCAGATGCTTCTGACGGTTTTATCCCCCACCCCCACTAACATCGTGTTTATAAGCTTTTTGGTTCCTAACGCGGGAGGCGTAGTGGTTTCTTTGAAACGTCAGAATTATACGTACATACATATTATATAGACGTAGTTTTATAATTCTTTATTAGTTCATTGATATATTTACTAATACAAACACTTATATTTTTAAAAAATCACCTTGTACTCGTATATGATGTTCCAATCGTCAAACCACTTGAAAAATACTACTCTTCTTTAGACATCTTAGAAATTTCAACGTTATAAACACGTAGGAATTTAAACTACTTTCTCTTTCATTTTTAGGAAGATGTAAAATTCTCAAAGTACTAGGGTGAGGAAGACAGGTCCGTCGGTAGACACGCACCGTTCCTAAACAATATTTTGATAAGAATATACTAATATTAGTTTCGTAACAACTTGTTAACTAGGATATTTATATAAAATAAATGAAATATAACAAAAATATCACGGACACTGGGTCCGGTTTTAAAAATGAATATTAGAAAAAAAACAAATCTAGCATTGTTGAAATCGCTAAGAAAAACTCTCAAAGAGAGCTTATAGCTAATTTTAACCGTATCTTTTGGCCATCTGTTACAGTTTTTATTTTCACCTACGCTGTTCACCCACTCTTTAGGCCCAAGATTGCCACTCACAACAACATTTAAAATTTATATGTCCAGAAAGAATTTCGAGTAGGCAGCATCTCCAACTGACAAAAGCAGCTTATAACGACCACACTAGACTTGAGGTGGCATTAGTAAATTTTCCGGAAACCAAAATTCTCTCTCTCTCTCTCCACCGGCTCCACTACCTGAAGTATCCTTGGCCTCGTATACGTCAACAAGTCATTGGTCATCCTGGTCTCGTGCGGTTTGTCATCAGTCGGTAGTTTGAAGCTCGTGCAATTCCACCTTTACAATATCGCACCATCGATATTTGGGGTGACTGGATAAATTGACCTGATTTATCCATGGCGATGGCTCCACCACCGAGCACAATTAGGCCACGGAGGATCGTGTCATGTAATGTCCTTCGATGTTTCGCGATACCGACACCCCTCTCCTTCTGCGGGATCACCAGGGCTGGTGGCTATTCCACCGCTAAATGCAAGCTGTGTATGTATTCATGGTTGCTTCAGTGTAACAAAACCTGCCGTGACAAGACCGGAAACCCAGTCGAAGAGAATCGGTTGGTCCCGATAAGCTTTCTGATATCTCTTTAGGTGATCTTCACCCATTCTCCGTGCTATCGGTGCCCGAGCTATCGGGGTCTGTGGCCTTTCGTCACTCCGATTGTTCGAATCCGCCAAGAGCTTTTCAATATTGAAATTCAGACTCCAGCTTTACGACAACAATTCTTGGCTTCAATCAGGATTTCGCAAAAAAACGTATAACCCTACTACAACACACCTTCTGGGCTTCTTGCTTTGTGGCATTTTGAGAGGAAGACTATATTTCTACTTTATCAGTTGAAGACTAACGATGTGGCTAGACAGATAAAGATGAAGCAGTCATATAGCTCAGCAGATTGCCGCTGGCTATATAAAACCGATTCCTTCAAAAACACAGCAACTGCTTTCTTTTTATTACATCAACAGGATTAAGTTGTATAGGAGATGCAGCAGTTCAGCTGAAATGAGATCTACACGAAGAGATGGAGATTGCCAGCGTCTGGTGTATATTAGTAGAGCTATGTTTCTAGGTACAGTATGAATGGGGAAAGATCACGCCTTCACTGAATACCATTTTAAAACAGCAGCATAAAACTGTGTTTCGCCTGGTGAGTGAAGGGATGCGGAGAACTTTATTACTGGTAACTAGTCATTCCGTCTCACTCCCCAGGCGACAATGATAAAGCATCTTGAATCTTTGTAGATGCAATGGATCGCATTCAATATTTACCATTGGGTGCATTGTGTGCTCGTTTGTCACCCTCAATAAAATAAACATAGTTTGATAAAATTAAAAACGAATAAATTCACAAGGAATGTTAATTCTTGGAATTCTTAGTTGATCTTATATAGTAGTAAGGTCATCAGCGTTGTTTATTACGAAATAGTTACTTAATATGGAGTCTTGGCATAAAAGATAACGTGCATAAATGTTGCCAGTGCTTTAGGCGCAAGACAAACAAAAAGAATAAGCCAATCGGCCGCCATTCCGGGATGGGCGCTCCCGCGCCGGGGTCGTCAACCCTCGCCGACGGTGAACTGGGCCGGCCAACTGGACGCACGGATAGAACTTCTTTCACTATAATCGTTTGGACGCCTCGCTCCCAATAAATTCGCAATGGATTCTTTTTATTTTTTTTACAAAACAAGCTGATGCCCTATTAACATCCGCAACACGACGCAAGTGTTTTGCAGGCCTTTGAAAAAAAAGGATGCTCTTTTCTTATTTATTCATTTAAAATGCAATGAAGTGTTCTCCATCAATGTCAAAGATTTGCCACAAAAATCTTAAACATATACAATTCCTACAAGTAACTAGCTATTTCGTTCACGTAGTCTACAAGATGCTTCTTGCTATATCTCATGTAAAGCAACGCGTTTTTTAGAACTTTTAAAGAGCACCGTTCCTTCTATAGTTCTCTTAGCACGGCACATGTCACCCACGTTCAACCTATCTAGGACGATAGGGTGTCCGTGAACCGTCCCAGGCTTGTAATAATGACCATTCTAGTTAATGGTGACTCAGTGAAACCGCGCACATATCGCCCATAACGAGATATGAAGGGACATCAGATGCAACTTGACTAGATGTTGTTTATAAACAAAATTAATAGGAAGATCGCTTGACCTTAGTTTGAAACTAAGGGTGACAAACAAGCACACAGTTTACTTGTGCTAATAATGACTGTGCACCATTAACACTTACATCCATCTTCAAAAGAGATACAAGTCATGCGTTGCACTAAGGACCGATGGAATACCTCGTCACTCGTAATCAAGTCTGCGGTTCTCTAAACTCATTATAAGAAACCCAGAAGCGACATGCGGGTGTTCTGTGAGAGGGCGATCTATACTTTGCCTGGGGTTGTCTTCAATGTAGGGATGACACCCATTCTCCACAAAAATTGACAATGATGATAGGGACGACTGACGACTGAGATGCAATGCGTCGCTCGATCAGTTCTTGGGTCCCTAGGGCCCCATGCGAAACTCAGCGTTATGCTTCTATTTCACTTTGGCTTATAGTCTATGAGCTTATGTAGCAAGAAAGTAACTAGTACGTGGCTCTATCGATCCTTGCTATATATTAAAATTAATTGAGACTGTGCTTTGTGACTAAGGTGTTTACAACCCTAACTATAAAACCAATAGGCAGAATGAATGGACACTGAATCGTGACACTTGGTAGTATCCAACCGATACCTCGCCTACTCCCGCCGAGCTGGCCTTATAAGCGCGAGCCGCATGACGTCATCGCACCCACTCGCCCGACCAGCTGTGGGAAATTGTCGTTTGCTGACGTTCTCTCTGAGTAAAGCCATCCTAGTTCTGACACCAGTTCACTTGACTTCTTATTTGACTTATAAAAGTAACAGCTTCTGTCAGTCAAATAGCCAGGTCAGGTCAGGTCAGAGCATATCGTAGAATATGCACGCGAGTCCACTGGCGACTTAACATGTCTGCGAAATATTTCTTTCATGATTATTCCAAGACCTTTTTCCTTGACCATCGAGCATGTGGTGACATTGTTTGCAATTTTAAAAGTTTAAATTGCAATCAACATTGTCACCGCGGATCGCGTACCGTGAATTAAACGATCACTTAAACACGGAACTACCACGACTCGTTTGGCTGATGACAGGAATATTTTTTCAACAAGAACGAGTCTGGTCGAGGGAAGGACCACGCCCTCACAGAACACCAATGTGGACTCGCATCAGCAGTAAAGAGACAGCGTGGATTCGCGACACTAAATATCGTATCATATACTTATCACATATTCTATATAATTTTTCATTTTAAAACAAATAAAAAAATAATAAATAAAAAAATATAAAATGACATGTCCCAAAAATAAACAGAAAACAATAATCATCCCTTACACACAAGTATTTGAATAATGGTACAAATTTTAACATGTATGAATGTTCTCGACTGAATCGAATGAAGCAATTTTTTCAATCATCGTTTTGGACTTCGACCCGAACCCACAGCCAGAGTCGGCGAGCGGATGCGCTAGCTGCCGTGCCGCTGACGACACTTCACGTATGTCAGGCTTGTCACACGTGCTCCGATAGCGCATTCAAAGCATAGCCTCGGGAACCGTACGCACCACGCGGACCGTGCGTGACCAGGGTGACACTCAAGTAGTGAGGCACGCGCCGGGGGCAGGTCGTGAGCACGCGGCCCGCGCTCCGTGCGGTGCCAGTGTCGTAGTGCGCACACCGGCAGAGCGTAACAGAACAGAGTTCAAATAACAACACAACTATATTAATGAACATATTACAGTGGTAGAGCTACACTGCTTCTTCTAGCTGCAGAATGAATGGGTCAGCTCTACCGAGGTAGGACCACGCCCTCACAGACTACCAGGGTGAAATAGCTGCATAATACTTATGTTTGTCGTCTGGTGAGTGTAGGGATCCGGAAACCTTTAACCTTTTATTACCTGTGACGAGGCATTCCATCTCGGTCCTTAGGGGGACAAAGCATAAGATAGGATTAGGATTTCTTGTCAAGGATGAATATATCATGGGCTGCAGGAATCACTTACAATTAGGTGAACTCTGTGTGTGTTTGTTAGTCACAATGTAATAAAAAAAAGACCAAGTCCTCCCGGTCAATTTCTACTCGGACGAGATCTGTCGGTTACTACAAGTAACATATAAATTACGCATGATATATTATAGTGCTGTACACTTTTGCGGACACGCAGGCACTCCCTCGCCACTCCCTTCCCTAATCCGAAGTAAGACGTGTGCAATAAGATCGAGGAACTTCATCGTCAGCATGTCAGCATGTCAGTATGCGAGTGTATTTACAGCTATAATAACTAAGCATTAGTTTTTAAAAGGTTTAAGGCTTTTATATAATCTACTAGTAATTTTATCAGTAATTCGTTTTAAACTTAGGGCGAGGATAAGTTTATTGAAGGAATACGGGACATACACACAACACGGACAAACCCGAAACACAACTTGTGTTGTATAAATATTGTCTCTCGGCTGGGAATTGAACCCACAACCGTAAATCCATTAATGAATATCAGCAGGGCTATAATTCGTAGGCAACGCCTCCAAGTGCTTCAGTGATCGCCCTGACCTATGGCAACCAATAAGCACTATGATATTAAATTGTTTAAAATTAGTATAGTAGTATTCATAGGTATAGTGGGTGGTACGTACTTTAAGCACTTCACGGAGAGAGTTCCTGCGCACTGCGTCGCAGTTCCATTCCCAGCAGATGAACAATATTAGTGGATAACAAATTGTTGGTTTTCGGGTCTGGATATCTTTTATATAAATGTCGCGTATCCCTTACACTGCTTGTGAACTTTGTCCGATTTCGAAGAAGAGGAGGAGGAAGGCTCAGATCCAGTGTCAGACCCGGGACATACACAGTACACGCAGGCCCGAACACCAACAACAACAATTTGTGAATTGGAATCGAACCCGCAACGCAGCAGCTAGTTACTCTACCCATTTCACCAGCGTCCTTCACATCACAGATGTAAATAGGAACGGAAGAATGCACGCTGAATTAATTACGATCAGTATTACAATAAATTCCTTGTGAGACGAAGCGGCATTTTGCCAAGAGCGTTGTCTATCCTATTATATATATCGTATTTCCTTATACCATCATTTTTCATTAAATCTTCCTAAATGCCTTTTTTTAGTCACTATTGTACTGTTGATTGGACAAAAAAAGCCACTTCCGTCGGGTCCTTATTCCCATAAGATAGTAATAAATCTGATACACCAATGATATTTTTGGAGAATCCAAGGATTATTGTCTATTGTAGGCAGTGTAAAGGAGAGGTTAGGTTGTTGCCTGTATAGTGTATACACTTAGATTTACTTTAGATTCATACGTTTATACTTCTAAAAGTTCAGAACGTAGATGATGACTCTAGGTGTCATTGTAGTCATTTGGTGTGACAATGCATCTACATTATGATGACTCTGGATGTCATTGGCGGCGGGACTCCCTCTTCCCATCAGGTGAACTGTGTGCTCATTTGTCACCTTCAGTACAATAAAGCGACCTCCCAAACGATCTCTTTTTCTAAGTAACCGACACTGTACTTATTACGAACTTAATTGAGCGATGACGTATATAGCCTTGGCTCACGATCGATGAATCAATCCACGCGTGGGCGTGGGCGAGGCCTTGCCGTGGGCACGGATCGTATTGTTCCTTACTTATTGGATGCTCATTCGCGCTGCATTGTGCAGAAAATTACCATTACGGTTATTCGCAATCATCTGCCATTGAAGAAATGCAAAAGTTAAATCTTTATAAATTTAATTAGCAGTGTGAACAGGAATTAGTCGGCTCCACCGGATCCGACTCGTCACAGGATACCATCGTGAAGCAGCACTATTACGGTACGGTTTCGCATGGTGGGTGTACAGATAAAGGGATTTTCGTAAAAACGACAATTCATGTCCATATTGAACCTTTGTTGTAGATGTCTGTAAATTTCATGGACCCACACAGCAGGTTATTACAGCACCCTTATGATTATTTTAAAAAAATAGTAATTACAACACAGTTCGTCATAGCATTTTCTAGCCTCGTCTATAGTTGGATGACATCGTCGTTGTCGATTATAATAAATAACTTCTGCCAAGTCCGATCGAAAGTTGACAGCTGCGCTGAATACATTATAGTGCCGTTAGTCGTTTGTGTATGCACTACGACAGAGGTGCGCACTAGGCACTCACGGTACTCATCGCATCACATTGAAAACCATGTGGTCAAGTAGTCACGCAGCTGTTTCCGTCTTAGTTATTATTCATGTTAGACACAAATTATTGAAATAAAATATATTTTGATCGAATTTATTTTGTAATATAATAGTGGATAAGGAGTACACAGTTCACCAGATGGCGAGTGATGTCTCCGACCTACCTTTAATTCAAGATTCACATGTCGCCATCGAGGAATGAGATCTAATGTCTCGTTACCGCGTGGTGTAGGGTACTTACAGTACCTGACAGATGAGCCTTAGCTCGATCGCTAGGGTAGGGACAATATTTATGTATTACTAGTTTTCAGGTTTCAGGTCTGCGTGTGTTGTACGTACGTCCTTCATCTGGAGCTGCCTCCGCTCTTATTGCGCATGCATTGCATCCGACTAGGGAAGAGCACGATGAGTGTGTGCCTCTGTGCGCAAATGCTTACGGCACTATACAATATTGTGCGCAGTTGATGTCATCTGGCAATAAGCAGATGATATCGTCGTGGTCGACATTCCTTAATATTATAAATATGAAATAAGGAACAGTTCGGTTAGTTGCACAGCTCGGCTCCTGCACCGCCCACAGGAACTGTTTATCGTCACCACCACGCGCCGAAGGTTAAGGAATCTCTCACAGTCACTAAGACGGACGTTTAGTGTGGGCGACGGGTGATGTCAAGTGAAGTGATTTTATGCGTCGCAAGTTGCGACGAATGAGACCAAGAATTAGCATCATAACGCTGCTGTTTCACACTGGGAGGGTGGGGCACCCGAGACGTTATTACAAGATACGAGACATGGCATCTCAGTCCTCAGAGTTGACCACGTTAGGTTATTATAGGACGCATAAGTTCTTTACGTATCGATAGGATGTTTATTATTAACTCTTTCCCTTAGCACTCACACGTTATTGCCGCTCCTGCTGGAAAGCCACGTTCATGCTGGATAAGGAATCTTTATGCAGAAGCGTTGTTGTACCTCAGCACTAACATCTAGCGCATCATCAGTAACAACTGATAGGCGGACATCTATCATTAATTTCCATAATATTAGGTAATAGTAAACGAGCAGACTGCGGACTTCTAAGTCACTTGGGAACTCAGTGTGAGTTTGTTTGTCACAATGTTACGAGTATAAACGATAAAGATCATTTGCGCCCGGTCAATTTCTACTCCGACGAGATCTGTCGGTTATATGACTTCTAAGTCACTTGGGGACCGAGATGGAATGTAAAGAGGTGGTTTATCAAAAGTGATGTAATAGAGGCACCGATGTAAGATATGGTCCGAGGCAGCAGACATTCTTCAAGAATCCTGGTGATTATGAATGCTGTAACGAAACCTTGGGTTAAAAATAAATAAATAATAAATTCCGTAAACTAGTTTAATTGAACATATTATAGAGTAGATGTCCAATATCCATGAATGCGTATGTCCCCTGGCCCGCAAGGCAGTGGACGTCGTGAGGCAACCAGCCGCAGCCCGCTGCCGCAAGCCTCGCTGTCGCAACGCGTAACGCAATCCGACCGCAGGGTGCCCCGCTCTCGCCGCGTCCACAATGTTGCCAGAATCCTTACCCGCAGGCACGGCGGACCAGCTCGCCGCACCTTGCCGACCGGGGAAGGTCATGGCTCACAGAATACCAGCGTGAAATATCAACATAACGGACGTATTTACTATTGTGGTATTCCTTCTCGGTCCTCAAGGCTGGGAACGACATTCGCTCACTCGTCCTCCCCTGATCTGGTCCGATGTGAGGCATGTGCAGCAAATTCGGAGTAAGGATCAGATGCAGCGTCAGGGTCACGGAACACAGAACTAATCCAGACCCGATAAGCAGCTATTTATGTTACACAAAATATGTTATTTGGGCTGGAAACGAACCTTAGATATACAATGCAACAGCCAGATACTTTAACCACTCTTCGAGTGTTTACGGAACTATAATAAATTCTGCGCAGTTGATATCAAAGTGTTCAAAATCTATCAGGACTATATCGTAATCATCATTCAATAAATATAATGCGAAATCGTTTATTTTTAAAAGTTTTAGAAGATTAAATATAAAAGGCTATAAATAGATAAGATAAACAATATAAACATATCACATGAATCTATATGCTACACATGTGCAACCGCCTCTTCATTTCCGTATAAATATATCTTATAATCTTTTTGTTTTAAACTGAAAGCGAAATAAACTATCGTAATAATATTAAACATTGATAAACTCAATACTGCCATCGGAATTACAGTTGGGAAAAAGTGAAACCGATTTAAAATTATGGCCAATGTTTGGGTACATAGCAGACACGAAAACAATGGAGTCGCCTTATTCTGAATTATTTTTAAAGTAAATCTTGACTTGAAGATAACTCGGATCCTTTGCGAACTTTTTTATATAAATATATGTATAACATACGATTAACTACATGTTTCATTTGTTTTCAAACACAAAGCGTTTTCGTTATACATTAACCTTGTTGGTAATTCGTAGCTGCAAATTTTTAAAGAACGTACATAATATTTCTGCTAATAAAATTATGTAATACTATTCATATAATAAATATACACACTTTTTTCCTGTTTGTCATTTGCACGCTAACCTTTAAAATGGCTGAACCAATTTGGATGTGTATTTAAATAATGAATTGGGAAATCTTTTGACTAACATTTAGCTTTTGTATTATTGAAATAGTTTAATAAATAAAAAAATATATGGAAGTGTACCTCGTACGTAAATTACTCACGTTTGCGATGTGACACCACTGGGACATCTAGTTTTAAATAAAGCATAAATATTCAAATGTTTTAACTTATATTTATATCTCCAACACATTACTGTATTTGAATGCGACAACACCCGTAAATAACACCCATTTATATAACAATAGATTTTGAGTTGCAACATTTATACCAAAATGTAGCAACCCAAGATCTGTCAAAAAATTACTTTAACAATTAGAAAATATTACCATAGTATATTTCACATTAATAAAGATAACAATATATTGCATTATCAACAATAACCTTTAGTTACTTCAACCAAGAGCAAACACAACTCACGATAATGTCTCTTTGTCAAAATCATTATAATTCGAGTTGCTACATTCCAACATAACTTCACCCAATTAACTGCTTATAAAATGGAATCAAATTGAATAACGCTTAATTTTGTTTACAGTCCCCTTTGAATGCACTTAGTGCGCTATAAATCATTTTCTGCGCTAATCGAGTGTGGGAGTGAGAGCGACAAAAAGCGTCTGCGGTGACAAATGAGCACCGTGTAGAGATCAATATAACGAAGTCTTGTCATTCAAGTGAAACACGGATCTCTTAGATAAGAGCAAGCCTCTTACATTTTTATTATAATAAAAGGTGATATATTGATCTGATAGTACGAGTAAGTAGTAACTGCGGCCCATGACATCTACATCAACCCACATTCTCGTTTCTTACCACGGTCTGGTCGTCCTTCTCTGTTTACGATAAACAAAGATTTGCAACACTGTATTGTCAACAAGAACGTCAAGCCTGGTGATGGCTGACAAGCGGTGACACTTGAAACAATCATCATTATGTTTTTATATATTAGATCTATACAGTTAAGTGTAGTAGGGATAGTTGTATAGTTTTGGTATTTTACGGTTAACTTGTCTGTACATATATGAAAAAGCTTGTACAATGGCCAATGCCTGAATATTTTTTTTATGCTTGTTATTTTGTTCCTGATATGTCTCCGGGAAATGCATAAAAATGTTGGAATTGCTGAGGTAGAATGCCTTGTTAACTGCACTAGAGTCCTCGGGCCCCTACCCTCACCATAAGAAACAGCTGGTACTCTGTGAGGAGTTGTTCCTTCCTCGCTCGATCGTCGTATTTTATACTATTCCCCAGAAGATTGTGCTATGGTGTATACTATCAAAAATATTTTATGATTTCATGTAAACATGACGATAGATAAATGTAAAGGAGTTAACGTTATGGAAAGGCGATTAGCAGCGTTAAGTGGTAGCCTGGCCCCACTGTGTTTCGTATGGTGACCCTGAGACCTGGTTACAGGTAATGAGGCTTTACATCTCAGTCCTCAGGCGGTCGACGTATGTGCATCTTGAATGTTAGTCGAGGGTGTCATGTCATAATGTCGAGGGTGTCATGTCATGATGTCATGGCTCGTAGTCAACAGTTACTATCATTCGTTTGCCACACTTGATAGGAATAAAAATACAATTGGAAAGACATTCACATTCAAATTGATATCTGATTTCGACTTCACCCACATACATGTATAATAAAAAACCAAACCGCCCTTGTGGGGTAAGCTGTAATGCAAAGTAGCTAGGAAATCGGACTAATGGCTCAGCAGTTGTTGTAATTGTATAAATTTAGTAAATAAAATAAAAAAGGCTTCATTTGCTACAATGAAACCTCGCTTGCGAAGTTAACCTACATTTCAATTAGTATGTGTTGGTAGAAGTCGCCATACAACTCTTTCCCGCGCCTTTCGCGTCTAAGTTCCACATCTGTGACTGAATATTATCTCTCCATCTTTTAAATGGTTCCCTTTTCTCCTTTTCTTGTCCCTTGGTACGCACTCTGTTAAACGTTTTGTCCATCTGTTGTTATTCATCCTACAGATATGTGGGGAGTCCCAGTGCTATTTTAGAAGTCTGATTCATTTCCGTACATCTATTATTTTTGTTTTACTTCTGATATCATCGTTACAAATGTTATCTGATAGCTTTATGCCAAACACTCTTCTTTCCATTGTACGTTAGCAGATAGCAATTCTTTGTTCTTTCTCTTTTCTCGTATGTTTAAATTAACCGTGGCTATTTTTTTCATTATTTCTTTCAAACCTCAATACTTTTTCCAGGCAAAGCTACCCTTCGTTGTCTTCTCCGGTGCTATTTTCAAAAGATACTAGCTGTTCTAGATATACATATTCCTATAAATATTCAATTTCTTCTTTTCAAGTATAATGTCTTGGGGTTCTCTAATCGTCTGTGATCATCTTTCAAATGTAGGTTTTCATTTTGTTCCATAACAATCCCAGCTTTTGGCTTTCTATCGCTTGTTCTTTGATCATGCTCTCTACTCCTGCCGCGCTTTCCGCAAATAGCAAAATGTCATCAGCGAAACGTTGTTTCAGTAATTCTCCGTCCACCTTTACACCCTTCTTTTCACAATCTAGACATCTGAAAACATTCGACCACTGCTCGAAATATTTTTAAAGAGAGCGGGTCTCCTTTCTTACTTCTCTTTTAATAGTGAATTCTGTACCTTCGTGTTCTAATCGTAATTGGGCGTGAAATTTTGAGTAGACACTTTTTATTATATTTAAAAGCGCGAGCGCGACTCAGGAAAGAATAGCTACGCTAAGACACATTTTTGTGATACTGTAAACTCAAGAATCTTCTATTGTCGTGAACGATCTCCTCGCACAAGCAATTAAGCTTAGTTGGAATAGTTGACCGGAATACTTACTTTACGTTACTTTTTACTACTACTTATAGTTATAGTTATATATATATATATATATATATATATATATATATATATATATATATATATATATATATATTGTTTAGCTATTCCATATGATCACCATCAGCTTGTAGCAGTTCAATGCCAACACAAGCATCAGCAAGAATCCACCACGCTGCTCCACTGCGGAATAGTGAACATATCTTCGTTTTTATTTTTTATATTTTATGGGTTGGGGAAAAATTTTTCGTATTTTATAAAAAGTATTAAGATGCATTAAAATCATATTGTTTGTACTGTTTGTGTCTGGCTGGTTTTAATACCACGTGACTTTTAAAAAAGGGTAAAATAAAAACTAAAACCGCTTTCCCGCCTTTTTTTTTTGTTTTTATTTTTCTAGACATTCAGGTTTGATTTTTCCTTCACCGCTGAGCACATGATAAAACCGCACTGTTTTTTGCAATAAACAATATCATTGTGCCGACACCGGGGATCGAACTCTGTCTGCTTGCGTATCATGAATTAAAAGCAACCGCTTAGACACTGAGCTACCATGACTTAAATTTATAATCAATAACAATATAAAAATAAATAGTTATTACACAATCAACGAATACACGAGGACGATTGGACATTCTATACAGGACAGAGGAAATCGTATTGGATATGTTAAATATTATTTTAGAAATTTAAAAAGCGAGACGCGTAAATTGTTTTATTGTTTTTCTCGCTTTTTCTAATTATAGGAATTATAGGAACCAGGCAAGTATTTCATATTTATTTATCAAAGCAAATAACACAGAAAAAAAACCTTTCATGGATAACTAAATAAAAGTTGTCCCATATTTTCCTATATTTTTTAGTTGGCTTGATCAGCTCATTACTAACATTACGAGTGTTAAATTAAAAATAAAACACTCAACAAATAAACAACTAAATAAGCAAGCTGTGGTTGCGAGCGACACATTGCGTCGCAGTGGGAAAAAGCAACGAAAGCTTTACAATTAAATGAAGTCATTCGTTCTGAATATTTGCGCTAGCGCGGTGGACCTTATCGGCCCAACGCCTAATATGGCGCAGCTCTGGCTGCACTGGCAACAGGAAAATCGCACGTTTCTCAAACCGGCACCGGCGGCCGTGACGTCACCGGCCGTGGCCCATATTACCCTCATGTTTTTATTTACTGTTAATATTTTAGCTGGCAGCTGAATATATTCAGGGTCAGAGTGCACTGGAGTCTGTCACTTCTTTGTTAATAACGACAGATCTATTTCAGCCCGGGTCCATATTCTTAATCCATTGTTAGTACAAACAATACAATGATCACTCAATAAACAAACAAAATAAATTAATAATGATTAATGAATATTAAATTTAAATGAAATATACAAATAGAAGCAGTTCACCTGATGGTAAGTGATGGCGGCGTACTTAGCCGGTAAACACACTCACCACCCCTGCCATACGAAACGCAACTGTGTTATGTTGCTATTGTCTGCGAGGGCCCCAGCCGAGCCGACCCATTCATGTTGCAACCAGTTTCTAACTGCAGTGTAACTCTTCCACTGTCCTATTGTAGTATTGTAGTACATAATATCACGTGTCCAACGTACCACTAATTCTTTCATTATATAATAAGTGGCCGCATGCGATGAGGGTACACAAATCACTCTGTTACTCTGTTCAAATACAAAATCATCAGTTCATATGATACCTTCTCCTCACCCGGGGTCTGCGTACCCCTGGCAGAATAGCTTAAGTTATTAAAGGGGTCGCAATCTCTTCCAAAAATAAGGACTGTATACTAAAAAAATCGTTTATCAAGGGAGTGAGTTTTAATGTAGTTTTATAGAATTAAATATTACCCATGCATATAACAAAAGGAAAAAGTTAACTTAAAGCTTGCTTCGCGTAAATAGAATGTTATTAAGAATTTATAGTGAATGCCTTTTTGTGGATCGCTAGATAAAATAGTTGACAACAATAGTCTAGATTATTCAGTGTAGATCAGTTTCGAATTGAAGTCGGTGAAAAGACATCACTAGAGGTGGAACTAATTGTTTACGATTTCGTGGTTCATCAATGAGTTCCCGGAACCCCGACCGGTGACACAAAGTTATAATTTAATACGAACTATGATTTATGTTTAGCTAGAAGCAAGACATACGCAGCGTGCGAGTTACGAGCGAATGTTCCTAGAACTGGCAGATGTTGGTGGCGCTTACTCGGATCGTGTCCTGCTGCTTATCTTTCTCAAATAGGCTAACTTTCAATAATTATGTTTTATTATTTCCATACGCCATGCTAGTTCAAGGTCTAATTGTTTATGTTATTATTATTTCATTGAGAGTAACAACCTCGCACACAGTTCACCTGACGGCAAGTGAGTCCTGCTGCCCATGACATCTTCATTCATCCGTGACAAGGTATCATTATGCAGATGCGTTGTCTCACCCTAGAGTACTGAGATGGAATGCCTTGTCACCAGTAAATAAAGGTCTCCGAATCCCATCACTCACCAGACGAAACACAGCAGCATTATGGTGCTATTCTACGTTGGTATTCTGTGAGGGAGTGGTCCTACCCCCAGTTGAGCTGACCCATTCATTCTGCAGCAAGAAACAAACTGCAGTGTAGCTCTACCACTGTTAATAATCTACATAAAATCTAAATAAATCTACATCCCTCCTCAACAACGATTCCTCGTCACCTGAGTCATGAGATAGAAAGCCTCCTTACCTGTAATTCTGACGAATAAGAAAAAAACAAGAAAATTCAAGACAAAAAAAATTCAACAATTACTGCATGTCATATTACAATTACGACATATTTCGAAGAATTAAAGTGATTCAACTGCTTCATAGTAAAAATACGTTGATTTACTATTCAAATAATGTAATAACGTTATATATAATTAACAGCGATAGAGCTACGCTGCAGTTAGTTCCTGGCCACGATTCGAATGTGTCAAGTCGAACGGGGGAAGAACCCTTATGGAATAGCAGCGCGAACAGCACCATAACGCTTTCCAAGTCCTCAGAGGTGACACCCAAAATATATAAAAAAAAATGTTAATTGAAAACTCCCGCTGAAGCTTCAAAAATAAAAATTCAACACTTATCCATTATCTCACATAGAAGTTGATCCAAAATTGGACAAATGACAAATGTTTGTTGAAGAGGCAGCCGTCTATGGCGGCGCGTGGGAACCCGGCCCACCGCTGGGCGGTCGCTAACATCGCCGAATGATGCGACGACAGAGTGGGCGCGGGCCGTAAACGTCCAATATCGAAATTCTTTCGCTTTGCTAATGATAAATTTTATTATAATTTATGTTCTTCTATATTCAATAATTCCGGAGCAGATTGATAGTGGGGTTATTTTTTTTTTAAGATTCCTAACAACGCTGCTGTTAATTTGACTAACACACTCGTTGTTATACATCATACCATTTCAGTTATTGCTTGATTATGTAGTTTAGGTGGCAAACAAGGCAGCAGCTGACCTGATCACCGCTGCCCACGAACCTCTGCAGCATCAAAGCAATCGCAGTTGCGATGCCGGCCTT
This sequence comes from Teinopalpus imperialis, assembly GCA_029286865.1. Classification (NCBI taxonomy): domain Eukaryota; kingdom Metazoa; phylum Arthropoda; class Insecta; order Lepidoptera; family Papilionidae; genus Teinopalpus; species Teinopalpus imperialis. The sequence goes on along the minus strand of JAGSMU010000022.1, from coordinate 18,159,010 downwards.
TAAAAAAAGTTGCGTGTTTTCTTCTTCAAGCTCCCTAAGTCGTATCGGTTCGGAAATACCGCTGGCGACAGCTGATCCCACAACGTAGTTGTGTGATAGAAAATTTCTTCTAAAGACATGCTTTAGTATAGACTAGTAGGAAATAGTTTACGACAATAATTGAACGACGGATTCGAACGCAGGACATTAAATTTCGCAGACCGTACCCTAAACAACAAGACTGTTGGTTCTCATTTGACTCCACGGGTATTTCGTACTTACTTTCATTCAGAACTCCAACTAAGTTTAAATATTACGTTAAGTTTCGTCGTCGGTACCCTAAACCATTGCGCTATTAATGCTTGTGGTGTAGACAGGTGTAGAATAATTGATCACTTTACCTGTGCGCCAAGTACAAAGGAAAGTAAAAGAATTACGTGGACATAGCGGCTTACGTAATTAACTATACGCTTGGTAAGGAGTTGGAATGCAAGGAGACAAATTGTGGACAGGGTGAGTCACCGCGAGACAAGGCGAACGGGCGCAGGGCTCCGCGGGGGTGTTCCACCGCGCCGCCCTTGCCGCACTGCGAAACTCCCACAGGGTTAACAATTGAATATTCGTAGATAGAAATAAAATTTTATTGTAAAGAACTCTAGCAGCACTATTATGTTTACTAACATTCCAGTTAACTAGTGACACTAAGCGTTACATTTGTGCTAGGACACGCCTCCGACAACTGGAATGGCGAATCGAACCTACGACCTTCTTATTCTGAATGTAAGTGATCTATTAATTTTGTTCTTTTTGAGAAAATAAATAAATTTTTAAATAAGGATCTCTTGTCAATACAAATCATTAATCCGGATCTTAAACGCCACATTAACAGTATTTTTATATAAATAAATAACAGTACCTAGTCAAATTTCGGGAGCAGTAAATTATGTTTTTAAAAACTAAATAAAACTAAATGCCGATATTGAGGCTTTACTTTAATAAAATAAAAATAGGTGTTGCCGATTTGGAGGCACTAAAATTAATGAATATAAATGTGTTCTTATTTAATAAAGTTGGCTGTATTTGCCCGGGAACACTTGTTCAGTTTTCTCGGAAAAACAATGGTATCGTTGAAGACTGTGAGAAAGGTTGAAATATCTGAATTGCGAAACTGCTGAACAAGCCCTCTCTAGTCTAATACAGATGGGTGAGGGGGATGCATAACTCCTCCCTCCCTAAGAGAGAAATTATCGGAATTTGCTATTGTTGGCCTATTCCGATGATTTCGTACACACTGGTACACTGCTTTTGAAATCTTATCTCTAAACACATAAAATAGAAAAATAGTGAGACTTAACGTTATAAGACATAGAACACTATAGACTAAAACACTGAATTTAGAGTCCGTTTCTGTGGTTAAAACACTGTCAAACACTTCACTATTCCTTAACGCATACGACATGAACTTTACGTCATCGAGATTGATTTCGCGCAAGTTAAGTGCGCGTGCACTGGATAGGGTTAAATTCGTGTGTAGCGTGGGTAGATTTATGACGGGTATCGGTGGCACAGCTCCCGTCTCCGTGTAGACCCGGTGATTTCGAATCCGAATTCCTTTAATTTCTAGGTCACAGGGCTCGTCGAGAGTCATAATGTATGTCCCAAACACTGAGTATTTGGTTATATCGTCGCCGCATTGTTTGGTTATAGTGGCCTTTAATTTGGTGAAAAGTATCCAATTGTCAGGGTTTAATTTCTGGACTCTCACGTCTTCAATATGAATAGGATGCTGTTTGCAATACGTAAGGTTGCTAGCGAACTTCATTAGCTGTCCTTCACAAGTTAGCCCCGGGTACAGAACTCGATTGTCCTCAGTACACGGGAAATGGTCTCCAGCGGCGAGAGGACGACATGGAGCTACGATCGGCAAGTAATTTACACCTTTTGCCAACAGGTAAGGGAATTTAGGAAATACGGCTAGGGTTGTGTTTATAGTCTCAAGGAAAATAGGTAAGGAGTACATTTAAAAATCATTGTATGTGCAATTATCAGTAAGTGGAACTTCTATAATAAACGTGATCTGGTTTTTCTTAATGTAAGATTTAACAGAAATGGTTTCTTCTAATTTTACTAAATTTGATTCATTAGGTTCGTATACTAACTTTCCGGATTGAGATATAAGTCTTAAATGGTATAATAATTCTGTAGAGTTTACAATGGATTGGTGCAATATAGAACTTTTACTTAATGCTAAGGCTGTCTCTAATTTCACTTAGATGAATAAAGATTGTACGGAAACTACTTATGAATAAGCTATATAACCCTAAGATATATGAGGCTGATACCCAGTTATTTTCTTTCGTTACCAATTCTCCTAGAGTGGTTTCGACTTTCTTTAAACGTGTGTCAAGTATTATGCCATTCTTAGTTATAAGTTCGGTAGTGTTTACGAAACTGTCTAACATTTTAGATATAACAGTAATTTTTTTGGACACAACTACTTGGTCGTGAGTTATCCTAGAAGTTAATCTATCATATTTAAGTGCGTCATCGTGATCCAAATTACCTGTTACAATTTTTATAATAGAACCTAATGGATTTAAAATGCCTCTTTTAGCACGGCGCGGTATTAGTTGACGATATTTATCGATAGTAATATCGCGCAGATGCTCTACATGCAGTAACATACCAATAGACTCCTGAGGAAACGGTTGTTTAAGCGACAATAAGTTCTGGAGTTCAGAAAATTTTGATATTATTAATATTAAGTCGTCGTAAATTTTTTAAGTTTAGGGTCTTAAGGATAGTCCAGTTCTCAGTTTGTACATACGCTTGGCCCTCCTTAATGGGTAGAATTCCTGGATTTCCTTCAAGTGATTGGAGTTGAAGAGCGACTGTCGACGTAGCTACTGTCAGAATACACCACCTGTGGAGGGCGTTTTATATTTTTAATGGGGGCTTTTGTATCCTTTCTTTCCGTAATTACTTTAATTCCGTTCAGTCATACCTACAATTTCCGCTTTCTTATATCTTGGCTTATCTCGGAGGTGAAATTTAAATTGCAATCCAAATCTTGATGTTGAGTGACCTTCAGAGGGTTCCTGACTGTTAATTTAATTGGTTTCTCAGAAGCGTTTTGGATGACTGTTGAAGCGCATCCATTTGTGCAATTAACTAATGCGCTAGGCATTCGCACGCCGGGGCCGAACTCTCTGTAGCTAATTACAGCTTCACCAGAATACTGATTAGTAGGAAGCTTAACCCGGTGTTCAGTTCGTGGCTGTAGTTCAATAATATAGTCTAGGTTTTTATTTATTATTGGTATGCAGGCAGTTTTGGTTCTTAAAACTTGATGTTTTAGGTCGATTATTGCCTCGAGCTGGTTTAAAAGGTCGTTGCCTATTAGTCCATCGTATCGTTGATCAACATCATATATATAAAATTTATGCCATTGGTCACATTGAAATGTCGGCATGAGGGGGGCCTCGATTACCTCATTATGAGTGCTGGATGCGTGAGTGCTGATAACCTTGAAAGGTTCTTGTCTTACATAAGCTTGAAAATACTCGTATGATTTTTGAGGGCTCAAGAAAGATCGTGTACTGCCCGTATCTAACATCATTTTCGCGTCGATTTCTGGCAGGTATACATATGGCAGTTTAAGTGTTGGATCACAATTTAGTTCTATTTCTTCTGGTCTGTATTGGAGGCTGGTGTGGGAAAATTTTCGTCTTGAGCTAAGTCTGTCTGTGATGTTTCGTAAGTTGCGTTATCGTCGTATGTGTAACTATCATCTACGGGGTACTCCTCTATGTAAATGTTATCGTTTTTTGTGTCACAGAGATATTCATAGTACTGTTGGTCTTCATCGGTAAGTTCATTCAACTTAAAACCATCGCGTGATGTAGGCAATGCTGTTCTCATGGTCACATCAGACGATTGAAAATGTGGTTTTTGTACCTGAGGGGGTCCGTAACCAAAGTTCGGAGGCGCCACGGGAAAATTTGGTTTGTAACCCCTCGGTTGTTGTTGTTGGGTATGGTGAGGGCCAAATTGTGGGCGATAGCCCAGTTGTGGGTTAGATCCAAGTTGTGGAGGACGGTATCCGAACTGTTGTAGGTTGCCTAATTGGGGCGGGCGATAGCCTAATTGGGGCGGCCGATAGCCTAGTTGGGGCCGATAACCGAAATTCTGAGGTATATTTTGTGTAGGCATTTTATATGGTTGCGGGGTGAAGTTTAATTTTGGTGATGCATTATTTTGAGGTACGAAGGGAATTTTAAATCCACTATGCTGTGGCCCTATACCAAATTTAAAGCTTTGACCTTAATATCGGTTTTGAGGAAGTACCAGTGTTATACATTTTATTCCTCATATTATATTGGTCGTGGAAATTAACTTCCTCGAGCACTACACCTAGAGCATCTTCTAGAGTAGAGGGTGATTTTAAACGTACTATACGAATTAAATTCTCGGGCAAATTATAAAGAAACACGTTCAAGGAGGTGTTATTATAAATTATCGTTTTGGCACGTTTTAAATCCACATCGTTTATTATATTCACTTTGGAGATAAGGAGTGACCTTACTGTCTGTATCCTACTGCAAAAATCTAGATAACTTTCGCCAGGTTTTATTTTCATCGACTCTAACTCAATATTAATACACTGTTCAGTTCTAGGATCTCCAAAGTGTTGTATTAATAAGCTCTTTAGATCTGACCAGGAGGAAATATCCTCGCGCTCTGATAACAAGGCGGCAGCTTCGTCTTTTAAACGACTTGTTATTGAGTGATACACGTATAAATTTTGGTTCTCGTGACCTCTATATCTATCAATTACATATTCGCTCTTTCTAAGGAACAAATTTAGCTGTCTTTTGTCACCACCGAACACCGGAATTAAATTTAAAATTTCACGCGGAATTGCAATTAATTCCTCGTCACACATTTTTACAACTTATTATTAACACAATATAAAACAATATAATTAGATAATAATGAAAAATGTTAAAATTTTAGTTTATTTCGATGTCAATTCAATTCATTTATTAAAAGAACTATAAAACTTTATAATATATTTGCTAAACTATGGAGTTTTTTTATTTTAATTTATTCAATATCAATTTGTCGCTGTAATTATTTTAATTGCATTTCAACATTTTACACTGAATACATAACACAAATTATTTCATTCACAATACTACTATAATAATATTACGATCTGTTCTTAGAATTTGATAAGACAACCAGATTACGTTATATAGGGAGAGTTCCGATCCCACATATAACAATTAATATATTTATTACTTGTGCAACTACTGGGAAGGAAACAACAGGGATGGCAAAAAGTTGTACTTACCAGCCGATCACGTCAATCCTCAGCTCGTTGTCCCGTTTGACGAATTTATTTGTTTGGTTCCGGATTTCTCGAAATACGGCTTCTCGCGGGTTTCCCGATTTGAGGGTAACTTGTCGCACCGTTAATTCAAAGAAATCCTACCGGCTGCGCCAGTCAAATTTCGGGAGCAATAAATTATGTTTTTAAAAACTAAATAAAACTAAATGCCGATATTGAGGCTTTACTTTAATAAAATAAAAATAGGTGTTGCCGATTTGGAGGCACTAAAATTAATGAATATAAATGTGTTCTTATTTAATAAAGTTGGCTGTATTTGCCTGGGAACACTTGTTCAGTTTTCTCGGAAAAACAATGGTATCGCTGACTGTGCTTTCTCACGGTTGAAGACTGTGAGAAAGGTAGAAATATCTGAATTGCGAAATTGCTGAACAAGCCCTCTCTAGTCTAATACAGATGGGTGAGGGGGATGCATAACTACCTATTTAAAAAAGATATCTTTTTTTTGTAATTAAAGTAAAAAATAGGTATATGTCAGGTGTGGGATTCGAACCCACGCTCCCTCTCGGGAACCAGATCTTGACTCTAGCGCCTTAGACCACTCGGCCAACCTGACTTGTAACTACGATTCGAAAAATCTGTTTATTATAAAATTATTTTATCAGCTGAACATTTGTCTTTTGGATTAAACGTATATGAGAAGTGATACAGTTATTATGAAAGTAAAGTTGCAACAAAACTAAAACAAACTGAAATGGAACTTTTTGCTATAACAGCTTCCCCGGGGGACACCCACCACTGACACGTGCTATGTCATATACTTTTTGCATACGATAATTTGTATGAAACTTTTGTGTGTTTGTATATTGTCATTTATGTTTTTACGATGTATAGTTCCTTTTTATTTTTATAATTACATAAGTAATTTTAAATGCACTGTCTGTTTATCATATATGCTACACGACATGTACTCTTACATATCATTTAACTCTCACCGACAGTTGTCCTTTTTCAATATAATATTTTTAAATTACTCAAGAAATATATGCCTTTATTGTTGCATCTTGAGATCACATCATCATCATGAGTAATATATCACTGGCTCCCAACAAAAAGTAATATTTAAAGAGGTCATAATATACGATATCAATAGAAATGGCGTTTGAAAGTATCGCCAATGAACTGGATAGTTTGTTCATTCCCGACTGCCGAAAACTAGAAGATCCATCCCTTTGTCCGACGTTGTTGAGTGATGCGGGCGCGTTATCTTTTTTATCAATTAATATTCGAAGCGTTAATAAAAATATGGATAATTTGCTAGTATTTCTTAAACAAAACATTGATATTATTGTGCTAACTGAATGATGGATAGATGTTCTCTCAAACTACAATGTTTATCGCACCAAACGGTCACTAAATCAAAACGATGGTGTTATAGCTAACGTGAAGCAAGAAATGAAATTGATGCTTACGAACCTGAACTGGAAGATGGAAATATTTTGATCTTAAATAATGGCACAGAGTGTTCCATAATGTGTTCTTATAGGCCACCATGTTTTCACAATCCTACAAAATATCTAGACTCCCTAAATACCATTCTCACCAATACAAAGGCTACCTGATACCTGATAATAATAATAAATGAATAGCGGATACTCAGCCGATTATATTAATATACTCCTTAGTCGTGGTTTTCAACACTATGTTAATATACCAACTAGAAAGCAAGCTTGTCCAGATCATTTTATGGTAAAAAGCAGTAAAGCTATAAACTCTAGTTTTCAATGAGTTAACTGACCATTGTCCTATTCTTCTATACATAAAGAAAGCTATGATTTCTAAGAAAAGCACCAATTATTTCAAAACAACTTTTAATTTTAGTACTGCCATAAAAGCTTTAACTGATATGGACTGGTCAAATTTACACTCTGAAAGAAATTCGAATGAAGCAACAAATATTTTTATTAATATTATTACGAATGGTATGAATTCAAATACCCAAATTATAAGAATTCGAAAAAAACATAAGCCTCTAAAACCATGGATCACAACTAGTGTAGTAAAATCATTACTATATTTAAAAATATAGTATTATAAACTGTATTTAAAAATTAAAAAAATGCCTGAAAATAACGAATTAAGAGAAAATTATCGCGTGTATAGAAATATATGCACGAACATAATTAAAACCTTGAAAAAACAGTATTACCAGAACGAACTACAGCAAAATCTGGGCAATACTAAAAATACATGGAAAATAGTAAAAGACATACAACTTGAAACAACAACGGTCTTCACCGTCTGAGTTGCTAAAAATTGCCGATACTTCTAAGGCTTCTCTTAATATAGTAAACAAGTTTTTCACTACTGTAGGTAGTAAATTAGCTAACACCACATTAACTAAATTGAACACGACAGAGGAGCAACTAGCAAGGGATGCAAATCATACTGGGCCAACGCAATCAATGTCACTATTCTTGACAGACCCCGATGAGATAAGAGTGGTCATTGGCGGGCTTAAAAGTAACTGTGCTCCTAGACTATATAATATTTCCACCCTTTTTTTGAAAAAGTTCAGTTCTTTTGTCGCCTCACATATCATACATATGTAACTTAAGCTTTGAATCTGGAGTTTTTCCTTGCCATTTCAAGGATGCTATCGTATGGCCCATCTATAAAATGAGAGAAAAATTTGTGCCATCTATCTACAGACCAATATCATTATTGTCTTCTTTAACTAAAATTATAGAAAAATTTGTGAATACAAGACTGACTAAATATCTAGAAAACAACACCCTGGTAACTCCTCATCAATATGGCTTTAGATCAAAATTTTCAACAGAAGATGCTGTACTTGATCTAACATCTAAAATATATTCATTTCTTGATAAAGGTAAAAAGTGTTTGGGTGTTTTCCTTGACTTACAAAAGGCTTTTGATACAGTTTCTATACCAGTGCTTATCACACGCCTTCAGAACCTAGGCATTCGAGGTATAACATTAATGTGGTTCAAAGACTATTTAACTAATAGGAGACAAAAAACACTTATCGATGGTTACCTCAGTGATTCAGCACCCTGTATATACGGCATTCCACAGGGAAGTACTCTAGGACCAACCCTGTTTCTAGTGTACATCAATGAGTTAGGAAATACAAACGCCCAAAATTCAAATATTCACATGTTTGCAGATGATACTGTTCTCCTTTTCTCATGGAACTAAGCTGGCTTGAGGATAATTTGCTTACATTAAATACTTCAAAGACGAAGTATCTCTGTTTTAACAAAACCGTTGTCACAAATCCGCTTAACGAATTCTTTATAAAAATTCATACTTATCCCTGCAATAGAACTCCACAGCCGAATATTTCATGTCAATGTCCTGCACTCCTAAAAGTCAACAGTATAAGATATCTCGGAATTATCATTGATGACAAACTTAATTGGAAAACACACATTTCATCAACCGCAAAGAATGTAAGAAAACTTATATTTATATTTAAAACATTAAGGAATGTTGGCAGCAAGGAGCTGTTAATTCAGAATTACAAAGCACTGTGTCAAAGTGTGTGTATTTGTTCCTGGGGTTCTGCTGCCAAGACTGTTCTTTTAGAATTAGAACGTGCTCAAAGAGCAGTGATAAAAGTAATGTTGTTCCTCCCGTTTAGGTACTGTACAGACAGTGTACACAAAAAATCTGGTGTACTAAGTATTCGTAAATTGTTCATATATCAGAGTCTTAGACGATATCACAGATTTAACGTACCGAACCAGAAACCAGGACTATTCGTTATAGCATACCAAATATGAAAACATCTTTTGCAAGGAGAAGCTATATGTATTTAGCACCGAAACTATGCAATATTCTAAATAAAGATATATATACGAGAGAAACATTGTTTTCCTTTGTTTAGTTAAATTACAGACACACACACATATTTACATTAATTGTACAGTTTTTTTTTTTCTCCAAACTTTAACCTTTTTATTGTTTTGTACTGCCTATTTAATCTAAGAATTATTGGGAACTGACTCCTGATGCACAGGTTATCCTATTTTGGAAGTCAGGGTTCCATATAACATTGTAAACTTGATTTTTTTTTCTATGCCAAATAAAGAAAGCATATTGAACATGTGCGGCAAATGAGCACACAGTGATGACGGCTTCTGACATCTACCTTCAACAAATATCGAGGACTGTGAAGAAATGCCTAGTCATCTGGAATTGCGTCTTCGGATCTTCGGACCTACACTCACCTTTAATTTTACGTACCTACTAGATGTCGTTCATCGTACGCTGCTATTCGCAATATCGCAACTCTTCTTACCTTGTGAAGAACGGTACGCAGCAAACGCTTATCCACTATATACCATAAAAAGAATCGAATATATAAAGATTAATTTATGTAATGCCTTATTTAAAAAAAAACCAAAGGACAGTCGTGCCGAGCCTGTGCATCATGAGCAACAATATTTCGTTACGCTTCACCTAATAACTGCATCGGACGTTTTATATATCCAACTATTGATGATGTTGAAGAGTATGTCTTCAAGAGTTCTGTAAGAAAAACAAACAAAAGGGATCGGGTTTGTTCATGGTCGCTGGTTGCATAGTTTATTTTATTTTATTGATGTCGACAAACCGCGCCCTGCGACATCCACATTCATCTTCGACAAGAAATCACAATGCAGATGCGTTGTGATCTCATCTCTGAGAACTGAGATCGAAAGCCTCACCAGTGATAAAGGTCTCGGGGTCCCTATACTCAGCAGACGAAACGCAGCAGCGTTACGCTGGTATTCTGTGAGGGCGTGACTTCCCCGGTCAAGCCGACCCATTCTTGCTGCAGACCACTCCACTCCTTTTTAATTGTGCACGATATATCGAAGGTATTGAAGAATTTCGATTCATGAATCTGCAATAAAAGGAAACAAAAGGTCGTCGAGTGCGTGCATGGTCGCAAGCAATGCAGGATGACGTAATCACTACAAAGTTTTATACACACAGAAATATATACAAGATAGTCTGTCCGTAATTATCAGGGCCATAGCTTATATTATTACTTAATTATAATAATAATACAAATTCAGAAAGCGGTGCCCCTTGACACCGCTCGTACAGCCCGCAGGTTTCTCTCCATTCTCCCTGACCCTCGAGCGTTTGGACTACCCTGTCGAGGGATTCCCGTCTGGTCAGTCTTTATATATTTATTGTATTCTATTTGTTTGTATATGTATTTTATATTAATTTTATTATAGTTTTATTATATTTCTATTTTATTGACCAACCAGGTGGATATAGAAATAAAAATCCCCATAATAATATTTAATTTACAAGTTTATTGCCACCAAAAAAATCAATATATACAAATCCATTTAAAAAGAAAGAAAGGTCTTATTTTATAACGCAAACATTAATCGCACAAGGAGCTGCAACATATGAAGGCAGCAAAAGGTAGCAGACTGGGCGTATATTGTATAAACGTCAACGGTGCTGGCCTCCAGCCGACCCTAGTCACACGCCAAGTCAGAAGGAGTATGAATATAATATATTAAATGAAAAACTTATACAGAAAATGTGTGAATATAAAAATTATGTATGTATTGAACAATAATTATAAAAATAAAAATAAATATACTTATATATTAGTGACCGGGCTTACAATTTGCCATTAAGAGACATAACGTCTCCTTTCTCTTCTCTCTGTCTCGCTTCTATTTATTGATTTTGTTTCAACATTAGAATGCTTTTGTTAAAATATTTAAAACCTAATTATAACTTTCAAGTTATTATTTAAGTTGTTAAATTAACTATACATATGTTAACTTAGTTTCAACTAGCTATTGAGTTAAATAAAATATAGTGAGGAAACGTGCGTATTTAACGTGTAAGTAACTACATATATACTATTATATGTTATGAATGTCAGTATCAAAGTTGTCGATGTGTCGTTGCATGAACTTTGTAACACAACATGAATGGTACCGGGGCACGACCACGACCACGACCACGACCTCGTGATAACAAATAAAGCTTCGGCCTATATATATTGTGTATATATACACAATATTAATATATTTTTCGTAGACATGCAGGTTATCTCACGAACTTTTCCTTGCACCGCCAAACGTGGTAAATCATCACTAAAATTACAATTAACAATTTTATTAGCGCCGGCACCGGGTATCGCACCACCTTCGCTCGCCTACTGTCACGTTAAAGCGAACGCGCTTAGACACTGAGCTACCACAGCCCCCATGGTATACCAGCGTGAAGTATAACGAAACACAGCATTTCGTATGATGAGTGTAGAGGTTCCAGAACTTAATTATTGGTGAAGAGGATATAGTCGACAACGCTTGAGCGAATCCTTGTTGAAGTCGGATATAATGTCATGGGCCGCAGTGATCACTAACCATGAGGTGAATTGTTTGCTCGTATGTCAGCTTTAATAGTATAAAGAAATACTTTTTGAAATATTAAAAAATATAATGCATCCACAATCTATGCTCGGGCTTTCCTCAGATTTGTTTGACACCCCAGTAGCAGCTCCTTCCATTTGACCGCATTCAACGGAGGGCAGCCCCACTCGTTGGTGACCAAGTACTTTCCGATCGGCTTGGTTCACTGGCGGTGCGATGTTGCATCCTGTGTATTTTTTACCGAATTTACCATGGGGAGAGTTTTGAGTTGTTCCGACAGATTCCATTACGACAGAATTCAAGATGTCATCCTCATCACCTCGATGGTTGGCAATCCACCACTGTGCGCTTTTCGCGAAATCTTTCTACCACGCACAACTGCTCTATGGAATAAGCTGTCGCAAGCGGTATTTCCGAACCGATACGACTTAAGGACCTGCAAGAAAAGGAACTGTACCTTTCTTAAATCCGTAAACCGGCAATGCATCTTCGACTCTCACTGCTTGCTCGTGTGCCAACTATTTTAAATATTTTGTTTTATTAATATACTCCTATTAAGGTGTAATATATTTACAGCAATCGATTTCTATCTTCGTATTACAAAATAAGTATTAAAATGTATAAAAACTATCCCTGTTTTGTACGCGGCAGATGTGATAAAAAAAATATGAACTTTGAAAATATAAATTTGTGAAACCTTTGCAGCAACTAATATTTATGCGTCGGATTTAAAAAACAAAACCTTAACAAACAATTAGTATAATAATGCATTCACATCGAAATTGGAAAATGAAACCTATATCATTCTAAACTTCTGACTTATTATTACCACAGTTTACTTGGGTTTGTTCATAAACAGTGAAGTGAGTTTTGCCATCGTTGTTTTACAAAATGAAAGCAAATCCGAACGTGAGATTGCTTCACAACTGAAGTTATCGAAGACTTGTGTTCATAGCACAATAACTCGATACAGGGAGACCGGCAGTTTTCAAGATCGTCCACGCTCGGGAAGGCCGAGACCTACCACGTCTAGTGAAGATAATTTCATTGTTATTACCAGCAAGCGAAATAGATGCTTAACAGCACCAGAAATCCGCGTTGAAGTAAACAAAACCCGAGTTAAACCTTTATCATTGACTACAGTAAAACGGCGACTGAGAGATGCGAAGTTGTATGATACGCGTTGCCGTTCGAAAACCTCTGCTAAGGCCGCAAAACAAGAAAAAACGGGTGCAGTGGGCTCTTGCCCATCGAGATTGGACTGAAGAAGATTAAGAAAGTGCTTCGGACCGATGAATCCAAGTTTGAACTATTCGGTTCAAAACCTAGAATTTACGTTCGACGCAGTGACCAAGAAAAGATGATGTCAGATTGTGTAGTCCCAACAATCAAGCATGGTGGTGGCTCAATTATGGTCTGGGGTTGCTTCTCTAGACAAGGAACTGACGATTTGATTAAAATTGAAGGAATTCTGAAAAAGGAACGGTACAAAAACATTTTAGAACAAAATGCCGTTTCTTCCGGGTTGCGATTAAATGGAGATGGATTAATTTTTCAACAAGATAATGATCAAAGCATAGCTCAAAATGAAGTAGAGGATATTTAGAAGAGAAAGAGCCACAAGGGGTGTCAAAAACATGGTTTCTCCTCCTCAGAGCCCGGATCTCAATCCCATTGAACATTAGTGGGACGAGCCTGATAGGAACGTCCGTACTCTTGGCCCATCCTCGCGAGAACAAAAGTGGAATGCTTTATATGAAACTTAGAACAATATATCACAAGACACCATTAACAAATTGATTGCCCGTAAGCCAAGACTTGTGAAAAAAGTCATAAAATGTAAAGGAGGATTTTTTGATGAAAAATCAGTTTAGCTAACTATAGTTTTGTTTTGCATGGACTGTATGATGTTGAATATATAATATTATCAGATTGAGTGCATTTTGAGCAAAGTCCAGTCGTATCGATTGTTCGATGTGCTAAAGGTTTCATAAAAATCTAACTGATATAAATAATTTTAAGCTCGGTTTTGGTACATACAACAAGAACCAACTGTCGTCATGTTTTCATGAAGAAAAGTCAATCATTGTCTGTGGCCGATGCAGCGAAGGGTTAAACATGTGCAGTGTACGTGTCAATGCGTCCCATTATTCAGTAAACGTAAAGCATGACGCACGCGCGACACGAGAGAACAATTGTGTTGCGGCCACGCTCCGGCGCCGCGCACCCGCCGACCTTCGCTGGACAGCCTGGCCACCTTCATGAGTTGCATCAGAGATGTTCTTACTTCATCCAATACTATTATTGGCAGTGAGCATAGCAGTGAGCCTTGAGGTGATCTTATGCAATTTTTTGTAGTAATCTTTTACCTTATAATTACGGATAAAATATACACGGAGTGGTCCCGGGTTGCCGTTACATGGCGGGAAAATTCCGGTGCATTCCGTGGCCTTCCTGAGGATGATTTCCAAGGGAGGTTTAGTGCGTACAAATACCACATAACCCTGTCTCCTCTAGGTGATAGGGTATCTTTAGAAGATTTCGCACTAATATAAAAAAGTAAGTCTCAGAAATAACTTAAGACATTGTAGACCGTTTAGGGCACTCATTACGGCAGCTGCCAGACGATGAGCTGTGTATGACACGAAGCGTCATTGTATGTTATATGGCAGCGGATCACAATTATACGTTTGCGCAAGTCTTACACTGAACACACATCTGAAAATGCCAATAATTTTACTTAAATTTCATCACGGAGTTTAATCACTGCACCATCAAATAAAATCATCTATATAAATAACAATAAACGCTGTTCGCTGAACGGTTCTTTTTAAAATGTTAAAATTAGGGAAAAGCTGAAAGTTCTTTTTCTATAGGATTTTATATGAACCCAAGGTTCACAATGCAAATCACTCTTCGAACTATGGATAATATGGGAAATTTTCACAAATTCACAAAATTATCACAAATAAATTTATTGCAGTTTGGTAATACATATATACACAGTGGTGGTCGTATAATTAGAAACACCAGCAGCGGTCCTTCACATTATGTAACATACTTCACCGCAATCGTTTTTAATTTGAAATTAAACAATAAACAGGACAACAATATGTTCAACTATTTATTATTTATTATAAAAACAATATGAATCCCATTACACAAGTGCAGTTTCAATATTACATTACGGACAAACATTTAAATCAGTTTCAAGGTATGAGCAATAATGGTCAACTAATTAGAAACAACAACAAAAAAGTATAAAAAACAATATTTTTTTAAGTATTAGTTATTAGTATTGTTGTTAACGAAATAGCTACACAATCCACAGCCAACCAATAGTTATAATTAATATTTAGTGGCGTATCCCTTATTTTCAATAACAGCACTGCAACGACGTGGCATTGATTCAATCAATTTCATACATCTTTCTAAGGGGATTAAATTCCATGCTTCACATAGTTCGTTTTGACTGGTGTTACGTTTGTTTGAGACTTTCTTTTTCACAATATACCAGAGATTTTCTATCAGGTTTAAATCCGGACTATTTGCTGACCAGTCTAAAACGGATATAGTACGCAGTTCGCTATGAAAACATTTGACGCTATTGGCCGTGTGTTTAGGGTCATTGTCATGCTGAAAGATCCAGGTTACAGGCAAATGATCGTCCGAGTAGGGAATCATTGTGTGCTTTAAGATATTTTTGTTTGTATTGCCATTGATCCATTGTACCTTCAATCTTCCGAACGAGTCCAACTCCACATCCGGAAAAACACCCCCAAACTTTAATGTTACCACCACCGTGCTTGACTATACTCCTTGTGTACTTATAATTAAAAGCATTGTTTACAGGACGTCTAACATAGCGCTTTCCATCGGAATTTACCACATTTATTTTTGTTTCAACTGAAAATAACACCTTTTTCCATTCTCGTACCGTCCAATAAACAAAATTTTTTAGCGAGTAATAATCGCTTCTCTCGGTGTTGCTTGGTAAGAAGCGGTACCTTTCGAGAGATTCTTCCAAACAATTTAGCTTCCACTAATCTTCGGCGTATCAGTCTTGACGAGATGTTTCTCGGGTATCAGGTGAAAAAACTTTATTTTTAATCTGGTTGGAGCCTTTACTTGGGTCTTTTTAGCAACACAAACGATTTTTTTTTTTTTTTTTTTTTCGGGCTGAAGGCCACTGTTAGCCCGAGGGCTTTACAGTTTCACTGGTTGAGAGGTGACCGAGCGCTAATGGCACTCAGTCGAGACCTCTATATATAGGTAACCAGCACAAGGACTCCCGAGAGGAGCCTCGGCTTGACCGTTACCTTGTTTCGCGAGAGCGTCTGACTCGAGGGTGCCCGAGAGGGCCGAACCTCGGCTCGGTCAGTTGCTTCTGACAGAGGATTCTTTAAATTCGCTATGATTATTAGCTATCTGTACCACCACTTCGGAATGCGTGGGCGCTGGAGAAGAAGTGGCGCAAGAAACTCCAGCGACGCTTCTATCTGTATGGACTGGAGAGAACCGACCAGTGACATGGCGGTATCGCGAATATCCTTGTTTGTGACGCCCTCGCCGTCGGCGGGGGCGATGTGAGGGTGCAATGTACGTGTGTTGTGTTTTATGAAGGGCTTGGGCCCTGGTAGTGACGTCGTCGGGGTCATCGAGAGCGTGCCTCGGTCTCCTTCGGACGCGGGTGAATCTGTGATTCGCGATGGGATTGTAAGTGGCGGCACTTACAATCAAGGGGTTAGAGTGTGTGACGGCAGAGTCGAAAAATCGGCGGGAAGCCTGCTTCAGGTACTGAGCTATGGTCGGCAGCTCAAGATCTATGTGTAGATTTTCATTACGCAAGAACCACGGTGCACCGGTGGCCTTGCGCATGAAACGATTTTGTATTACCTGAAGTCGGTGAATGTGACGCGGGGAAGCATGCGCAAAGACGGGGCTTGCGTATGTCATTATGGGTCGGATGCACGCTTTGTATAGTGTAATTTTATTACGCAGGGACATTTTGCTATTTTTATTGAGTGAGGGATGCAAACGACCTAGGACGAACGCTGCTCGATTCCGTACGCGGTTGACATGCGGACCGAAGGTGAGTCTTTCATCTAAAGTAACGCCTAAGTATTTGACTGTCTGTTCCCAGGGGATTGGACGATCAAATAACTCTATAGTTGGGAGATGCGGCGTTTTGTTGCGTCGAGAGAAGTACATGGCTGCACTTTTGGTGGGGTTAACCTCGATCCTCCATTTCCGAAACCATTTCCCTAAGGTGTTGGCTGCAGATTGGAGGCGTCTACAAATAGCGTCTGGTTTGAACCCAGACACATAGAGGCCGGTGTCATCGGCGAAAAGGGCTAGCTCTACACCGCGAGTGCGCGGTATGTCGTTGGTGTAAAGTGTGTACAAAATAGGACCTAGGACGGAGCCTTGTGGTACTCCGGCACAAATAGGGTGAACCTCGGAGCGCGTTCCCTCGACGCGGTAACGAAAGGTTCGATTTCGGAGAAAGTCTCGTATGATAAGTACGAGTCGATCTGGCACACCGAGCTCATATAGTTTGTATATGAGCCCGTTGTGCCAGACCTTGTCGAAAGCTTTCGCCACATCGAGGAAAAGTGCCCCAGTTTGGTAGCCCTGAAGAAATTTACTGAGGATGTGCTCCGTGATGCGGTGCACTTGATGTGTGCATGAGTGTTGGGTGCGAAACCCGAACTGCTCATTGATTGGTAGCCCTCGGGACAGCATGAAGTCCTTGAGGCGGGCGAGGATGAGCCTTTCATATACCTTACCCAAGACTTTGAGTAGGCTTATGGGTCGATAGGCTGATGGATCGGTTGGATGTTTTGAGGGCTTGAGAATCCCTATGACGTCGGCTTCCTTCCAGGTGTTCGGGAAGGTGCCTTTGGATATGGCCGCGTTGTAGATTATTACCAGTAGGTGTAAAATGGACATGGGTAGGAGTTTCATCACCTTGTTGGTGATGCCGTCGGGGCCGGGAGCCTTGCGTGGTCGCAGGTTTTAATTATGGACTCAACTTCGGTGCATGTGACTTGGGTAACGGAATCGCGAGGTGGTTCCTTACTCCTCCGGTCGACCTCGCTCTCAACCATTGCAAGGTGAGCGGCGTCGATCGGTAGTGTGCTCGGTGAGCATTGAGCTCCAGATTGTCAGCCAGACATTCGGCTTTCTCTTCGTCTAAGAAGGCGGGTGGTTTATTAGGACGCGCTAAGGGAGGCATTGTTTGGGCGTTGCCCCTTTTAGGATTTGGGAAGTCGCCAGAAGGCGAGGTGGGAAGGTTCGATATTGGAGAGGTGATTATCCCACCGATCGTTCCTGTACTGGGCTATGCGTGACCGGACTTCACGCTGAAGGGTACGTAGCACCAGCCGGTTACTTTCAGTGGGATATAAGTCGTGGGCACGAGTCGCCGCATTCTTGCGCCTCATTAGGTCCTTTATGTCGCTTGGCAGGGTCCATCGGTGGTCTTCCACCGAGGGAACCCGCCTCGAACAATCCTCGACGACTGTCTGGATGTGCCTAGTGAGGGCATGAACTGCGAGGTTCGTGTCGTGGACTGAAGATATGTTCTTAGGAATAGCATCTAGGTGCGGTGATGTGGCTTCCTTCAGGTCGTTCCTGAGTCGGTGCCAGTCAACTATGGTTTTGTTGGAGGGTGAGGTTGGGGCGGAGGGCCCTAACCGAAGAAGAACGGGGCGATGATCGGAAGCGAGCTCGTGGATTACGTCAATCCCTTGGAAGGCGAGGTTGATGTTATTACAGATGGCAATATCAAGCACATCCGGTGCGTGACCCAATATATATGGAAAATGGGTAGGCGTAGTAGGCGCTACGACGTCGAAGTCGAGTGCGTCGCTTAGCGAGTCTAAAGCCAACCCCGGGGTTGATTTTAATTGCA
Organism: Teinopalpus imperialis; assembly: GCA_029286865.1. Lineage (NCBI taxonomy): Eukaryota > Metazoa > Arthropoda > Insecta > Lepidoptera > Papilionidae > Teinopalpus > Teinopalpus imperialis. The sequence continues at coordinate 18,140,340 of JAGSMU010000022.1, read as the reverse complement.
TTCCACCGAGTGTGCTTGCTATTGAAATCTCCTGCCAAAATGACTGAGTTTCCAAGGAAAGGAGTGCCACGAAGTCGCTTCGTAATACTTGTGCATCACGTCTGCAAGGCAGGTAGACGGACGCGATTGTGATGGGGGCATGGCCGGTCATGGCTAGCTGACAGACTGAGGCTTCTAGGAAAGTGAGGGTTGGCGTGTCGACGGGCACGCAGTGCAAGGACTTTTTGTAGTAAATGAGAGTTCCGCCATTAGCGGCAGAAGTTCTATCATTCCTAATGATGTTATAATTCGCAATGTTGGGATTGCGAGTGTGCGGTTTGAGGAATGTCTCCTGCACTAGTAGCACGTCGACTTGGTGATCGCGAACGAAATTGTAGATTTCGTCGCGTTGATTGTTAATACCGTTCGCGTTAAAAAATGCGACGTTAAGGGAACACGGTTTTACTCTGCCGTTGTAAAGGCTCTCTATGCTTGAAAGTTGACGATGGCTGACACTACATGTTGGTAGCGCATTGTGGCGGCAATCCTGACTTCGGGCTTGCCATTAGAATCCCTTAAGGCTTTTGCTAGGGCTGAGACGTCGGCGCCGTTGAAGACGGCGACGAAGCGACACACTAAGTCGAGGTCGCTTTCGATAACCGGCCGTCCGGCTGATGGAGGAGGCTGCTCAACCGGTTGAGCAACGGTCGCTACGCCGATCGGCGTATGCCATGCGGGGCGTAGAGGTCGGACAGGAGCGAGAATTGACGCGGGGGCGGCGGTCGGGGTAGTGACCTTGGGCGCGATTTTTAGTGCCGGACGTTTCGGCTTGGGGCTTTGGGCAGCCAAGGTAATTGGCTGTGTCCCTCTGTGTTGCATAGGACACATGCGGGGACCGAAAGTGGCCAGAAGGGCCTTGTCCTTGGGTCTCGGACATTCGGTGGTGCCATGGTCACCCAGGCACTTGACGCATCTGGGTTTGCCGAAGCAATTGCGTGCTGAGTGGCCATATAATTGGCATTTGTGACACTGGCCTGGTGGGCCGTTTTATGTGGGCGCTCTATAGTCAGCCCAGAGAGGTGGCAGCAGGTTTTCAGGTTAAATACCTGCTTCCCGGCCTCGGATCTTCGAGGGCCACAATCACCATGTTGAATGGCTTTTATTATGGCCACTGTACATCCTATGCACAGACAGGACTGGGAGATTCTGGGCCTGAAGGTCCTCTTTGATCAGATCAGCTGGGATTTCCCGCGGGAGGTTTTTAATTACCACCCTGAGTTGGCGCTCTTCTGCCAAGGTGTAGGTGTGAAAGAAAACACCTTTGTCTTGCAAGAAGCGAGTTACCGCTCTATGGGCGTCCGTGGTTTCTAGCTGCAGTTTAATACCTACAGCGGTGGGGATCGCTTGATATTTGTAGCGATTGGATAGGGCCGATGCGACCGGAATCGGCCACTTGCCTTGTGCCTAAATGAAAACAGGCGGCGGGCGTTTCGATGGCTGTGAGACAGCCGAAGGTTTTTTTTGAGCCAGCTAGGGCGCGCTCAGGAGCGGCGGGGGCTTGCTGTGGGCAGTTGTGAGGGGCCCTGGGGCAGGGCCGACGTAGATGGCTGGGGAGAGGGGCCTTCATTTCCCGTTTTTCGCCTTAGGAGGCGGCGTCGGGGCGGGTGAAGCCCGCTTTTTCCTTTTTTTTTCAACCAGCGTGAAATCGCTGGTGTCTTCGGCTTGGGGATACTCAGTGGACGCTGCGTTATCCAGCTCCATTTCGGAGACTGCGGATGAAGTGCAGGATATGGAGGAGGCCCTTGAGGAGGGTCTATCCGGGAGCGGTCTTTCTTTGATTATGTCCTGGAAGACATCGGGGTATTTATTTTTAGTATGCTGATGAAGTGCAGCAACGACTCTGGAGGAAGAGTCCTCCGTTGTGCACTCTGTTCACTTTTATTTTTCCTACTTTATTCGTGGGAAGTGTGGCCACCGGTGGGATGCCGGGGTGAATAGTTTACTCCTCCCCTGCCGGGTATAGGCAGGGAGGATGTGTGCCTAGTTGTGTAGCCCTAGTGCGTCCAAGTGCCAGTCTTATTGTGCACTTGGGTGTGTGCTTAGAGCTAACTAAAACTACGCGTGGGACTATTATAAGTCCAGCGGGTTGGTCAACCTTGGCTAGGGCACTACCCAAGGCCAAGTTTTGCGTCGACTCCTTCCGGTTTCGCGTTTCCCAGAAGGGGAACCACGGGCGTACGGGGCTAGCCCTACACTAGCTAAGTTAACACCGCAAGGTATCCACTAGTGTAACCACCCAGGTGGCTTTGCAATAATCTTTCTCGGAAACTAATTTCCGATTACAATAGCACCCGCAATAAAAATTGCTCGGTGTATTGTTCTCGGAACAATGGGCGCGCAGGTGGCTCGCTCGGGGGCAGGTAGCTCGGGACGATCGTGGCGGGGAGCCGGGCGACCGTTCTCGGCGACTGCTGAGCGTCGAATGACACAAACGATTAGCGTATCCTATCTGGGAGAGGTTTTTCTTGGCCGAGCCTTTCTAAGAACATTTTGAACAGTTCCATTTGTTTTATAATGATCAATTCCATTAAAACTTTCTTACCAGAACAATTTAAATGCTCAGCGATTCTTCTGTACCCACGTATGATCTATATGTAAATTAACAATTATTTGTCTAGTTGACGCGTCACAACTTTTAATTTTGCCCTTTTTCACCAAAATAAAATACAGATTAAATTTTGAATTACCGCCAAAATAAAAGAAAAAGCTAAGAAAGAAATGTTATTCTTCAATTTCAAAAAACGAACGAGCTATGGATGCTTTTTTAAAATGTTTCTAATTAGGCGACCAAGCGGCCAGTAACAGAAAATAAACTCCTACATGTGTAAGACTCATTTTGTAATTAAAAGTAAGATATGTTTTATATTTTATGCATTTAATGAGTTTCTTATTTGAGTGGCTATATTATTGCATGATTATTAAATATTGAATTATATTTTTCTCGAACATTTGTACGTTGAAGTTATACTTTCTTTATTGATAAGAAGTGTTTCTAATTATATGACCACCACTGTATATATATATATAGGATAGGTGGCATGAGCATCCGCAACACCAGAGGAAAAAAAACGAAAAAAGGGTGTAGGCTCTTTTCTTGAAGGTCCCAGACGTCGGTTCGGAAACACTGACAGCTGATTGCACAGAGTATTTATGCATGCTGTAAATGTCACGTAAAGAGTACAGTGGTGGATTGCCAACCATCGAGATGATGAGGATGACATTTTGAATTGTATCGTTGTTTAAACTGAGCGGCTGGTTGTGTTCACCATTATCCGGTAACGAGCAGAAACTGTCGCATTGATCGGATTGCGCCAGAGGACTACCATTGTATGGCACTAATAAATAATAAGTCATTAATAACAATACACTTCGACGTCCTAACCACAAGACAAAATTATTTCAAATTTAATATGCAATTGGAACAGAAATAGAAACTATAACAACTTCTGAGAATTGTTTGTGATTCTTCATTAGACATGCGATACTCGTATATATAGTGCAGTCGAATTTACCTCGTACTCTGTGTTACTAACATTTACAAGAATATTGATTACATTACAACGATGAGGTTTATTGGATGAATGTTTATTGGATAATGAAGGCCACGGTGGTAATTTTATATATTACAATTGAAGTGGTGACAATTAAGCACAACAATCCAACTGATGACAAGTGATATGCGGCCCATGATGTCGACATCCGACGTCAATAAAGATTCAAAATGCGTATGCCTTCTCGTGTCGTAGTTACTTGTGCTTGGGCTCCGGTTCCCGACATTACAATACATACAGACATACATACATACATACATACATATGAAACGTAACAGCTGCTATTCAATGTCTTATATCGTGACGTAGTCCTTCTGGTCAAGCACTAAAAACATTAACTGTTCCAAATGCTCGCATGTATTCAGGGCCTCTGTACCTCAACAATCACAGACCAACTGGGTAAGCGTAGAGTATCTGAATCGTCCGTCGTTTATCAGTCTAGTGGCCGACCGTAGTGTTGAAGCCGTTCTCTCATCAGTCTTAGTTAAGATTTACACTCATCCTGAGACAATCGGATTTCACACCCTAAATTATCCTTATTAGTAAATGTTACCCTCGGTCACCAATCCACAATGTCGTGTACATTAAATATACATATTGCCTTAACTAGATTTATTTAAAAAGATGTAGTCACCCTTGAGATTAAAATGAAACGCCTCGTCACCAGTAATAAGGGCCTCCAGATTCCAACACACGTTATGCTGGTATTTTACTGCGGTATTCTGTGAGGGTGTGTACCTTCCACGGTTGTGTAGCACATGCTAGAAACACACTGTAACGTGGCTTTACTATAGTTATACGTTGTACCTTAACAATATTTCCATCTGTTAGTCTTAATTCCATAATAAGAAACCAATAACCGAGCAGTTGTTCAACTATATAACAAATTAAATCGACAAGAAGTCAGATTACGGCGTCATTATGTCAGTTGGTCGTCTGGGAGTATATCGCAGTAAGTCAGTGATGCAATAAATCAGGCTGCCATATGGTCTGGGGGCCCGATATGGAGCGGTCAGGCCGTCCCTCGTCCTGCCTTAAACAGAGAGGCCGCCGATGCAGGCGCACGTAACGTAACGTCCGCGATGTTTGTGCAATTGCAAATACTCGAACGTTTAGTAACGTTAAGACGAGCTAACAGTATTGAGCAGCTGCAATCAGATCCGGGGCAGCACAGTACAACGAGACTGATTGCGGAATATTGTTCCTCTGCTGGGAATTGATGCCGATGCGCACGACGATTTATGCTTATTACTTCTGAATGTTTCATTACGGCATCGGGGTGACAAACGAGCACAGAATCCACCTGCTGGTAAGTAACTCCTGCGGTCCATGATGGGTATCATCCTCGATAAGGAATCATAATACCGATGCGTAGTCACCCCCTAGACTACGAAGGAATGCGTCCTCACCAGCGATAAGGGTCTCCGGATGACGAGACTCCCATGCGAAATACAACAGTTTAATGCTATTTCCCGCTAGCGTTCTGCGTGATCCTCCCCCGTCGGGGCCGACCTGGCTGTACCACTTTTTAAATTAAATATTGTTTTTATTGTTGCGTATCTAATTATCACTCAAATTAATTTTAAACTGACACTCAGATCGTCGTCGTATTCAAGTAAGCCAGCACATAAAAACTCCACGCAGCTCCAAAAGTCGATTCTAATAAGAAAATGTTTGTAAGGCCACTTTTAGTAAGATATATATCTCCAGCGGGCATAAGTTGTTGCATGTTTACAGGTAAAAAAAGCGCAACTGTCATAATCAATGGCTGTCGACTTGAGTACTCGTTCTGTACTTTTATAATATATCATAATTCCCGTCCCCTGTCAGTGGCTAAAAATTTCACATAACCCTATCATCCCCCAGGAGGTAAAAAAAAAAACTTTATTTACACTACACTATTAATTAACCCTCCAGGGGTTCTGTCCTATATATATATATAATTTGGATTCAATATTTTCCTTTAATTCTTCTAATCGGTGTTATTAATAAATGACGATATCGTAATGCATAGCATATTTATGTTATGCTTGCGAATAGATCCAGCTTGGCTTGGCTTGGACGAGCTACAATTTTGCAAAATCGCATATTGCTTCTCGCCTTAATTATTATATAGCTCAAATTAATTGTTCATTTCATATATTATATATATATTAAAGTATATGTCATATACATCTATATATATATATATATATATATATATATATATATATATATATATATATGACATATACGTTTACCTATTTTTCAGAATAATAGGCAAAGGTGTTATCGGATCATCTAATGGTAAGTGATTACAGCAGCCCATGAATACCTATAACACCAGATCAGTCGCAAATGCGTTGCTGGCGTTTAGGAAAGGAGCAGGTCCTTTTCTTTAAGTTCCTTAAGTTCAAAGGTTCAGAAGTACGTGCTAAGCTGCTGACAGTTAATTTTCCAAAGTAGTTGTGTGTGATTATAAATTCCAAAGTGGTGTATAACCTCACCACCAAGTTAGTGAGAGTGAATTTATACATTATATATTTTCTATACAAATGTAGCAAATTACGACTCTTGATATCGACATGTATATTTACTCATAAATTTCTAAGGAACTATAAATCTGGTTGCAACAATTCTATTTGTATCGATCTTTTTTGTTTATCTCATATTTATTTATTTACTTTATCATTTATGTAAACACACAAATATTTCAAAAGAAACTCTATAAATATATTTGAAGTAGTAGTCTGTACAAAGGTTTTGGTACAACTTGTTATTTCTTTGCATTACATAATATAATTATTAAAATTCCTTATCGAAGATAGACGTGGGCCCCGACTGGGCCTACCTTGGACTTTCCTTCATAAAACACAGACACAATATCAGGATTTTAAATAAAACCAAATGAAATAACCTAGGCAATTATTTACCACAAACCACAAGCTTCCTGGTGGATGGCGGGCTTCCCACGTGGTACTTCGATTAACATGCACTAATAAAAATAGTTACAGTCTATCACAACGATCATGCTTGCTGCATCACGTATCGCTCTACGAACTCCTCGTTAACTTCCAGTTGCCTCTCCATGTAGATCTTGGAGACACGGCTGTACGCCAGCACAGGGGATGACCGATCCTCGTCGCAGTACCGCACGTACGTGGCGGGGTCGTCGAAGGTCTTCTGCGCGACCATCGGCTCCATCAAGACGTACGGGAATATGCCGAGAGCCTCGAATGTAGCGAACATCCTGCTCCTCTCACACCACGCCGCAAATGCCTCAAAGTCATAGTTCAAATCGTTTAACCTTTTCTGCGTCTCTTTGTCCACGGTCCCCGTGAAGACAGCGAAGTAGTGACGAAAGATATGCCTTTCATATCGCTCTCTGAACTTACGAACAGTCGTCAAATAAAGAAAAACCATAATATCGAAAGCCGGGGGACCGTAACGTAAGCACTGGAAGTCTATAAGTAAAGCGTTAGTAGGATGATCCCCGTTATACTTAAACATGATGTTATTTACCCACAAATCCTTGTGAAGCATCACGTTTAGGGTTCCATCGTAGTCTGTGAGCGTGGCGCAGGCTTCCAGGTACCGTTGCATCAGTAACGGCTGAAGGTTACGAGGAAACTGTTCAAATTTATCTGAGAAGGCTTTGAGAAAGTTAAAACTGAGTTTAGCGGCTGCTTTCAGCCACGGAGAATCACAGAAGACGGGCTCCGCCATCAGCTCGCCGTGCTCTGCAAGGAAATTATATGCGCATTCATCATGCATTGTTCTCTTGGTCACGTAGTTAGCGAAGGATGCGTGGAAGCGCGCAATGCTACCCGTAGTTAAAAGTACATGTTTGAGATCCAGAGTTTCGTAGTTGTGCAACGTTCTATAACCATCCATGGCTAGATCTGGCATCACTAGGATGGTATCGTTGCATATGTACGCTCTCGTACACCAAGGAGTTAGTCCTGAAAAGAGTCACCGAACACCATTATAGATACAATCTCGATCTTAAACAGAGCAAAATGGAATGACGGCAACTCCTGTTGAACCACAACACGCCTGCACCAGCTGTGGACATTCTTGCCGCTTTAGGATTGGTCTATGGACCCACTAGAGAAGATGAATTTCACATACCAACACTGCTCATGTCTTTTGCCGCAGATCTTAAGGCCAATGACGTCTTTCAGCCGAAGCCAATAATAATAAATATTTCAAAGTAATTGTTATTATAAATGACTGAATAGTAAAAGTGACACTTATCCTTCATCAGGCCGAATATAAGGTGACGAAAGTGACAGAAACAAGGATGGTGGTGAGGATGACGATACAGTAAGAATGCTACTGGTAAGTGATGACGCCGAACCATCGTTTACTCGGAAAATCATTACTCGCATCGGTTTCCGCAGCGCAGTGCGTAATATCAGCATAGTATATATGTACATAATAACTACCTTTTCTGTGATTACGAGGCATTCCATCTCAATCCCCAGTTTGTTGAGGATAGATGGCCGAAATGAATATGGACCGTAATCCCATCCGCAATTACGATCAGGTAAACATTTCTATCGTTTGTCGCCCTTAGTTTCATAGAAAAAACTTATATGACGATACTCTAGGCCGAGGACGCCTAAACTATTTTGGTCTTGAGACCTCTTTTCCAAAATGAACCGATACGTCGGACCGCTTTACTTGAAGATGCTTAGGTCGTATCGGCTTGAAAGTATCGCTGGCGACAGCTAATTCCACAGAGTAGTTGTGTGTGGCAGGAAATTTCGCTTAAAGCGCACACAGGGGTGGATTGCCAACCGTCGAGATGTTCGGGATGAAGATTTGAATTCAACGGTGATGTTCAAACTCGTAGTGAATATTACCAACCCTCGGCTCCGCGCATTTCGTCAGCCAACTGCAACGCCACTGTCTCCCTCTTAAAAAACCCATTTTTATGTATGAATTCGGCCTTTGGCGCGTTAGAACCTGGCATCGTCTTCACAAACAGCCTGATCTTCTTTACCGAGTCTTTTACTTTAACGTGCAGGGTAACTCTGAAGTGGTCCCCGATGAAGCCGGCAATACCCTCAACTGCCGACCGCTTATCGCAGGCTATCACCGGCCAGCTGGAGTCACCGAGCGACTGTTTCAGGATGTGTTGAATTTGTTTATCAGTAAATATCCCGTAGGTACTTGAAAGATTGCACGACATTTTAAAACAATTAAAATACAAGTATTCTTATTTTTAAAGAATAGCAACGTTTTATGTCACCAGAGGTACATTTATACTCGGCGTGATAACTTGGTACTAGTAGTTATATACCAAATGAGAAACTGCACTTAGTACGAATGTTTAAATTACGAAAATCTCCGTACTTATGTACTGTCAACTCCATCCCGTTCACATAACACTTTATCAATATTAAATTTGCTTTAATTATAAATAGCGTATGCCATATTTGCATAAAGATTTCAGTTAATATTTACTGTTCGATATCTTGGTTCGCTTGTGTAGAGATTACACACGCTATAAATTATCGTTAATAGCGGTGACAGCTGCCTATAATTTTTGCAAGTTGTATCTTTGACAAGTACAGTTATTTCCACCCATTTCAATAGTTTACTTTTTATTTTAATTTATAATATATGACAAAATCTTTGTCTCTTTAGACAAAGTTATTACACAACAATACATGGGACTATGGGCCGTTCAATGCAGGACAGATAGTAAGAAATTAAACTATGTTATTATATATATGATAGTTTATTTAAGGCAACTTAAAGAGTGACGCGTTAGTTTTTACTATCTTTCCTCTCTTGCTCTGTTTTTCTGTCTTGCTCTGCTTTTAGGAGCTTAGCACTAAATTAATAGTTTTGGATTTTGTTTTTGACTTTAACATTGATCGGTACAAATAACAAATATAATAGTTTTAGCCATTGATGGATATCTAAGCAAAAACTGTCTTTTATTTTTATTACTGTCAACTTAAACTATTACTTGTCTAGGTTTAACATTTATGAAGAATATAACGAATATTTATCTCGATGGAGCCGCCGACATCTCTTCCCAACAGAATGTATATGCAAATACTAAGCAACACGTGAATTCGAAACCGCCAGTTCCTTTCACTAGGAGCCAAAGCTACATCACAGTCCGTCAATGGCGACAGACCGAGCCGTGTGAGCTCAGCATCTAAACGCTCGCTTTTAATTAACGTTAATGGAACTGTTTGTCCGTCAGAAACCGGATCTTTGACTTTTTTCAGATAAAACGAAGACCCGGTCAGGTCTGCTACGTATTCCACTTAATGCAGGTGGCACAGGCTCCCCCCCCCCCCGAAGGGTTCTCGCCTTGTCGTGGCGGGGGGGCTTAGTAACCGTGGCTTGGTCACCCATGGTGAAGCAAAGAGGAACCCAAACGGCCTGCCTAAGGCGCTCTGTGGCCGGCCCGAGGTGGCCGCTCCAGGTGGGCTCGTAATGAGCTCGCCTTGGAAGCGTGTCGATGGACTGATGGAGGCGGAAGTGACGGAGCGAGGCCGTCTTCCCCGCCCTCAGCAGCTTAGGTGTAGTCGCGGAGGTAGAGGAGTGTCGGTGTTTCGTTGCCGCTCTCCTATCCTCCGCAAGTCAAGCGGGGGTCGCACCGCATGATGCAGCTGCGGTGGGGCCGCGGGGGAAGAGTGTCGGTGTTTCGTTGCCGCTCTCCCTATCCTCCGCAAGTCAAGCGGGGGTCGAACCGCATGATGCAGCTGCGGTGGGACCGCGGGGGAAGAGTGTCGGTGTTTCGTTGCCGCTCTCCCTATCCTCCGCAAGTCAAGCGGGGGTCGAACCGCATGATGCAGCTGCGGTGGGGCCGCGGGGGAAGAGTGTCGGTGTGTCGTTGCCGCTCTCCGTCCTCCGCGGCAAACATCGGTCGGCGGTGGAGCCGCAGACCAGATCCACCGCAGGAGGCTGGGATTGCTTAGTGTTTTCATGGCCCCCCATGGCCTCTGGGGAGTCCGCTTCCCACCTACAGAGGAGGCCGAGATGGAAATCCGTGTTCCGGCGCGCCGTTCCTGGAGGAATGGAGAGGGGATGTCCTTCCCCGGGAGGAGGGGTGGGCTAAGGTAATGGAATCTTTAAATTCAATTTTCATCCACCTCCATATGCCAAGTTTTGCAGACGTGTAGGGAACCGACGACCACACAATACAAGTGCGTGTCGGTGTTGTGCTGCAACGTCGAGCCAACATTTGTGGTATTACTTTGTGTCGTCCGCGTCGACACTAGGTCACACTGAGTCGGCTCTTGTATTCGATTCCCAGCCGAAGAACCGTATTTTTGTGTCACTAATTGTTAGTTTTCGATGTTTCGATGTTCGTGTGTTGTATGCGTGTTTAACAATGCATCTGAACATTCTTCCGATCTTATTGTAGTTTACATCACCTGACTGAGAATAACCAGAAAATATCGTCGTGCTAGAAATCCATAATTTTGATTGTCAGGAATGCTTGGCGAACTACGCATCACGCGCCAATCGATGTAAAATATCTTAACAGTGGCAGAGGCACGCTGTAATTATCTACAGCATAGATGGGTCTGCTCGACCGGGGAAGGCCTTCACAGATATGTCTTGGCGTTGCCACCCCCCGAATCTTATAACGAATGTACATGTAATTAGTTGAACTGTGTGCTCGTTTGTCACCATTATAAAGGGAAAAGATGGCAGCGGCATTACAACTTAAGAAAAACACTATATTAAATTATAATATATATATTTAATAATGTTCAAAAGTTATAATTTACTAAATAATGTAACGTATTCTTAACAATATAAACATTTCATGTTTCGAGTCAACGCCAACAGAAAAACAATGCGCGGCCGCAGGTCAAGCTTTTTCATTAATTTTGTCCACAGCAGGAGTCGAACCCAACCCACGCGAGCCTGCAGTTCGGCCCCTTGCAGTAATGAATTTACTATTTACACATTATTTAAAGAAATCAATGTAAAGTTTTCGAACTTGAGTTTTTGTTTTTATCTTGTCAAGGCAGGCGACCTTCGCCCGCGGACTGCATGCCCTGCTCTGCTGCCCATCCTTCGCATTATTTAACTTTTGGCATTTTTAAATATCACCACGGGAAATGGAAGTTTCGCACATTGGAATGGGAAGACTGGATTACGCTTTCTTACACTAATTAATAATATTAATATTCGTTGTAGATTAAAAATATTTACAAATATATCGAAGGCACTACTGGCAAGATCGAACGATAAACATATCTCAACACGTTTCTAAAATACATATACAATTGTACACTGTGTAAAATCTTCAAACGCATAACATAAAATACAATAACCACGCTAATATTATAAAATTGTAAATAACATAAACCTATCAATGCAGAATGCTTCAAAAGCGACGATATTCCAGTTGGCGTGTCAAAAAAAGTCATTAAAACCTTTCATATAATGAACAGAAATACCAAATATCATTCAGCGGAACTTTATTACAGAAACAGTCGATAGAAATCAAGTCTATACCGGGGATCGAACACGGTTTGCCTTTGTATCAAGAAGTAAAAGCAGAGCCGAGCCTACCATGATTCAAAAACCACCTAAAAATAATAGATTGTAACGTCATTATCAAGTTGCTTATTTAATTAATTTAACAATTAACTTGGCTGTGAAGAGGATCTTCTTCATCATCACCATCTTTTCAGCCCACAGCTGGACACAGGACCCCACAGACTACCGCAGAGCACGACCCCGAGCGACCTGCATCCATCGACTATCCCCGGGACATGGATACCTCGTCACTCCATCTATTTGTGCTCCACAAGCCCCTCAGTACATAGACACATGATACTTGTATATAATTAAATGCTCACTATTAGGAAGACAACGAACCCTCGCATTACTGGAAGACAAAAGAATTATCGTCATACAACTATCTTAGTCAGTTTTGTACATAGACTTACTAGATTAATGTAGAATTTTTTATTTGATATTGATTAAAAATATTTTATCTAAAACATGGAATGCATCAGCTTGGTCCGAGTGGCTGCCACATGCTGGTGGCAGGCTTGTGTAACTTGCTTCCTAAAACAAAGAGAACTAGCATATTTAAATATTAATTACGACAAATAATTAATATAAAAATAACGGGTAGACTTGAAATGTAATAGAGCAATGCTGCAGCCAGTCTGTAGCTGAAATATGTATGGACTGGCTCAATCAGAGAAACATCACGCAATACCAACATAACACTGCTGTGTCGCGTATGGTGAGTGATCTGGAGAGACAGTTGTAGATAAGGCATCCTCTGTGCATTTTGAATCTTGTGTCATGGACCGCAGTGATCTCTTGCCATCAGGTGAAACGTGTCATGGTTTGTCACTACCCAGCATTTAAAAAAGTTATTAAAATAGATATAATAACAATATATATACATTTTTTTTATTTGTGCATCCATGTTTATTTCTCTAGACATTTATTTATTTTAATGAAGCACTTAGCTAACAGATATGATGTAGCTAATGCAGAGATCTATGATCACTTCCAAGCAGGCCGCCGCACCCAGCGGAACATTACCTTACGAAGGATATTTATCAATACTTTATTATGTTTAGTTCATCTTGTAGTCCACATAATGCAGATCTTAATTAACGATATGATGGAATGCCCCATCTCCTGTAATAAGGGTCTCCTTGGTCCCTCCCATTTGAGCAGCAGATGGAAACTAACTTCTGTCTACCACTTACCGATGAGAGAGTCAGGGTTAGTTGGAAACCAATGTTGATAGCCCATATATAGCTTCACTAGCGACACCTGGGCGGTGGCACCGGCGGCGCGCTGTGCTGGGCGGTGGCGGGCGGCGCGGGGGGCGCGCGCGGGGCCAGCTCGCGCACGGGCGGCACGGGACAGTCGCGCAGCAGCCGCGCCAGGCGGCGCACGGCCGCCCGCAGCGCCCCCTCGCCCTCCTCGTAGTGCTGCGCCGCGGAGGGGGGCGGCACCACCCGCCACGCCACCACGTGTTCCCGCCCCGTGGTGCGGGACGCCGCCACCGTGAACAGGCGTCGGCGCTCCCATGCTGCGCGGAGTAAGGAGAGCACCTGGAAATTATTAAATAACATCTATTCAAATTTTGGTTAAAACCAACTAATCTGTCTCACAAATATACTCCGATTTAAGCTTTGAGCAATAGTATTATTTAAAAAAGCAAGTTGCTGCCTCGCCGGTGGTGCATCTCCTCACCTCCTCACCTCCTTACTGTACCTATTAAGTATCTTGAACATTCAAAAGTGCTTTGTATGAGCCTAATTGATTAAAGGTTCTTTTGATTATTATTTTAATAATATTAAATATATTATTTTTGACATTTGCATCCTGGCGTCAGTTGCGATAGAGAGATGTTCACTCAAATATAAGAATAAATAGGCATTATTTCAAATGGTACCGCTACAACTAAACCTCTTACTTGTAAACAGTGATGACACATTCCACCTTAGTCATCACTGTGCATTAACTCTTCACCAACACCGTTAGAGATTGTGTAATGAATTACCTGGCGGCCCAGCGGGGTGTCGGGCAGCAGCGAGTGCCGCGGGAAGCCCACGGCGTAGTAGGGCTCCCCCGGCGCCGGGTGCCGCGCGCCCTGCCTGCCCGACTGGAACCTGCCACAACACACACTGTACAAACACACCGTCACAATAAACTGCCTTTATCGTCATAGCAGCCCCAGATTACCCTAAACACGATCATGACGCACCTGCGTTCATCTACTAGTACATAGTAATAAATCTTTCTTCAACTTTCTACCATAAAAGTAAATAAGTGACAGCCTATATAGGAAGTGATAAAATAATATTCGAACGATATTTAAAATCGCTATTTGAAATTCTTACAAATAGGTTCAATGCGTACCTAATCCATTGCAGGAAGCAAACTGGCTTTGACTGGGCTAGTTTAGTTCGAATACGGATTTCCGCCTGCTTCCTTTGTGATAATTTTATTTCAGTTTCTTTGAAATAAGTTCCTGGTTGTTAAGTGTTGTTGGAGAGCTAAGACAACGATTATGTTTTTAAATTAATCTGCTAGCCCTTTCGAAGTTTCATAACGTTCGAAAATAATCTCAAAAAAATATTAAAATAATATCGTCTAGCATTTTTATTTTTGGACCGACAATTGTTGTTTTAATATTGATAAATAAGCAGTGTTTAATCGTTTGTGCGTGTGTAGAAGTGTGTGTTAGTGTACGCACGTGTAGGTGACGAGTATGGAGGAGGCGTGCGGGTGGCCGGGCAGCGCGGCCGGCTGCTTGCACCAGGCCATGCTGCCGCGCGGCTGCTCACCCTCCGCTCCCGCCTCGTACACCTGCCCACACGCTCCGCACACTCCGCACTGGAGGTAAGCCGCTTCCTGCTTAATACAAATAAATACTCTTATATTCTTAGAATACACCTGGCTAGAACAATGTGGAAGAATCCATAGACAGTAGAGATGAGAAGGAATAATGCAGCAAAATGATGGGCATGGGATGAAGAAGGCTTTATAGTGCCTTTTGACATACTAACAGAGGTATACTGGTCCTCGACGCTGTCTACAATACATGAGAAGTTTAGTTGGTGTACACGGGCGCTGATATTTTTCAGGAATAAATTATCTACAAATAAATAAAATATAAATACTTGCAAAACGTAATATAACAGACCTCCGCCGCCGGCCCGCGCGCTGCCCACCCCCAGCGCGGCAGCTCCTCGTCCGACAGCTCCTCACAGTCACACTCGGTGGTCTCCGGCGTTCTCCGTTCTGGGGACGGAGTACATGTAAACGTCAAGGTTTTCCTGAAAGTTTGTTACATGAAGACGACGTTGAAGCAATAGGCTCACCATGCGCTATGGCGGCGGAGGCGGCGAGCTCGTCAAGCAGCGGAGGCCGCGCGGCCTCGAACACGTCGTCGCTGCCCGTGCTGCAGTTCAACAACTCCCCCACGGCCGCTTGCTGCACAAAACATGATTGCTTTGAACTATACGTATTATATCCTATGCAATATTGTATCGATCTGCGCCAACACCACACTATCACACAATCTGCACGCGGAAAAATAATCTCGCTGGGAAAAAAAACCACACAAATATTATTCACTTACTAACAAATACAGCAAGAGCAAGAGGAAGACCTGGAACGAGCCCAGCTTACCGTAATGACAACCCGGAACAAACCAGTCTGGCGCATCAGTACGGGGAGGAAATTTAATAATAGACCTGCAGGCTGTCCTTGCTCTCGTGGCTGAGGTAGGTGGAGACGGTGTCGACGCTGTGCCGGCGGCCGGAGCGGGTGCTGCCGCATTCGTCGCGCGACTCCTCGGCGCTGGACTCCGCAGCCGAAGGCTTGTTGTTGCTACCTGCATGTGCCGATAATAGCAAGTCGTTAACATAACAGGATTACCTGGATTACCATATGGCTACAGCTATGTTATCTTGTAGAGACGACATGAAGGACCTTCAAGAGTTTTCCGCTCCTTTTAATCATACACGTCACCTCTATAGATTATTGATCCTTCTTCCGATAGATGGTGCTTGATAAAATTCCCTAACATGTGTAATCCTTTATATCCTTAATAAGTATTCATATTGCAAATGAGTCTTCACACACGACAGCAAATTATGAATGCCTCGTCACCAGTGTTAAGGGACATTCCATCTTTGACTTCGGGTGACAATGCTGCATATTATACTTTATAGAAATGGAATTTACTGCTAAATGGATATTTGTCACTTGTCATTTAAAATATCTTAGAAAAGATTTCTTGCCTTAAAAGTATACAGTTTAATTAAAATGTACTCACTGAATATATTCAGATTATGTAATATCTGTCTGGCGAGGCCGGGCTTCCTATCGCGAGGGGAGACGCTGCGCGCGCCGCCCCGCGCCTCCCTGGCACAGGGCTGCGGCTGCGAGCGCTGCGGGGAGCGCGCGGGCCGGCCGTTGGACGCGGACGGCACCGAGCTCATGGACTGCATGGATTGCACCGACTGCACACTCGATCCCGTGTGCTGCTGGGGTATACGTGGCCGTCGGGCTGTGGAATTGTACAGTAAAAATATTAAAACAATTTTCAATCAATGTAGGTAAGTTATTTTGTTTTCTTGATCAGATTCCTCTTACATACATCTTTGTGCTGAATATGGTGAAGGTAACATATTTTTGATGTCAGTTTCTAATTGGAACATATTTCCATCAATAATTTAATATAATGTTAATTATTATATTATGTTACATAAGCTATAGCTATATTCAATAATAACATTCAGAAAACTAACATAGATATTAGATGTTTCGGTCATGCTATATGAAGTTAAGAAAAATATTGTTAAATTATAACAAGAAGTGCTTATAATCGTACAAACAAAATTTTGTGCAACAAACTGTTTTACACGTAGTTTGTCTGAACCTTCATTTCAGATGCATTTTGTTAATTATATATCGCTCAAAAGTGTATTGTTGTATATACCCCTAATTAATAATTAAATAGTTTGTTATTTGTAATCCTTAGAGAAATAGTACCTTTAATGGTAGTTGCAAGTGGAAGCAAAAGTTATTTCAAATTTACTTTAGGACGGCAAATTTTGACCGTGGCCAACCACGCCAATGAGCCATGCGGAGTTGAAAGAGAGTAAATTGATGCAAAAGAGATTAGAGCTGCTACACTGCATACTGTGTAATACAGGGACAGCATGGTGTAGTAAAATAGTTACTTTGGTGACGATGTGACACCAAAAGTTACATACCATGTGGAGTGAGCGGGTACGGAGGCTGGGCAGCCCGTCTCAACAAACGAAGAGCGGGCGCTGCGTGCGGAGCGGCAACACGCGCCGTCATACGCGACAGGGAGGCCACCCATCCATCGAACGTCACCGTTTCCGCGCCATGCGACCAGGCCTCTTCCAGACAACACTGAATCTGCACGAAACAAATATCTTACGTTCTTTGATCTTCCCCCAAATGACACTCATTAAACTTTTATGTTTGCATTTTATGATGGGGGACATTTTTAGTGTAAACCTATAATTAACATATATTTTCCTTCATTGTTACATTACCTTAAAATATTAGGAATTACTTATGAGGAATATTGCTTCAACATTATTATTATAACTTGATGTTTAAAATGTTTTGCAAAATTCTTAGCTCTAGACTAGCAAGCCATTATGTCAATGTCCCAACATACTTATATCTAAACTAGGTGAATATATATAATAGGCTTCTATTGTGAACATCATTTGTTTTATGAAAGTACTGTATACCCATACGCACCTACATACATGTTTAAAAATGATCCAAATAATATTGTATTTAAAACTTTTTGAGACCCAATTACTGGTAACAAGTAAGTATTCCTTCACAGTCTTCAGGGGTGACCCCACAACCTTCAATCTTTGTTGAGGGTGGATATAGTTGTTTATGGACTGCAGCCATCACTTACCATCAGGTGAACTGTGTAGTACCAGTCAGTCAGGTTTACAAACTTCAATAATACCATACAAAACATCAGCAATACCTAATCTTATGCTGGTATCGGTAAGTGTGTGGTATTTCAGGTTGTTTTATAGATTAGGTGGCGAGCAAACAGCTCACTTGTCCACATTACCTGCATGGGCAGCGGCTCATAGCGCAACCTGGCCGCACGCGAGGAGTCGGTGACCCTGGCCCACTCCCAGCGCGCACCGCGGCCGCCCGGCGACTGCACGCTGTAGCACGCACGCCGCACCGCGCACTCCGCCCCCAAGCCCGACCCACTGCCCTCTGTACCACCAACCCACAATTATATGTACTCTTTGTTGATACTATATTTGTTGTTTCCTTTTTTTTTTACTGCTAGCAGTTCTACTGCAGCTATTAACAAGCTACAGCATGGCTCCAGCACTGTTAATTAAACATTCATTCTATGAGGGCAGGCAGGGCCTGAAGGGTACCTTCAGGTATAAATATGCTAGAAGCAGGTCAACTCAGAAAGGCAAAAACCAGGCTCTCAAACAGTACCAAGATAAACTAGAATTGTAATTAGATTGTAATAGAATTGAAAACTGTATTTTGTCTGCTAAATAAAAGAAATATTGAGGCCTTGGTTACTGTTGGTGAAGCATTTTACCATAATGCTCTTCATTATTGAGAATTAAAGTCAAACACAATCACAATCAAGTGTTAAAAGAGCACTTGTTTAACACATGATAATTAAAAAAAAAATCCACTGTTGATTACATACCTGGCCCATCAGAGCATTGGGTGAGTGTCAACAAATTCACATAATGGCCCTTAAGTGCTGGATCAGCATCCGCAAGTACCACCCGTGTCAGCTTCTTAGCATGTGCTCGCTCCAGAGTACGTGCCACCCCTGGCGAGTGTGGCAGCCACTGCCCATTACATTGCCACTCCCATACCACCACACAGTGTACTGACGACATTGCACCATAGCCTACAAAAAGCAAAATACTAAGTAAAAAGTATGACAGGAATACTTTTAATTTAATATAAGAAATATAACATGTATAGTTTCCAATTATTAAACAATCATTACATTGCAGCCTAATGCATTATCTCACCTCATCAAATTGGTCTTCTAAGAGATGAATGAAAGAAAGCAGAATAATGGTTATTCTTTCAACAATACTAAAGCAAGATCTCTTTTTCTGAAATACATTTAGCATTTTTTAAAGCAAATTAATTCCCTATAATAAGTAATGTAAAAGGTATGCAACCCACAGACACAAAGACCTGATATTTTCTGTTGTATAGTTTTTCTATTAGTAATTTCTAAAAATGAGGACAAACCTATAACAATCCGTTTTCTAATCCAATTAGAAATCATTTTATATAAAGATATACAATGATATAAGGATATTTTGCATGATTACTTAACTTAGAGTAGTTGCAAAAATTTGTTTATTATTTGAGGCAATACTCATATAATGATAATGTTTGTAAGCAGATACAATGCAACTCATATGACACTCACCTATAGCACAGACCCGTTAGAAACGTCACAATCACAAACTGTAGTTATGATCACATATTTAATTACAATAATTATTGTGCTATTCAGCATCTCTCATCTTCAGTACACAACACACCTAGTAATTCAAAGATTAACTTCACTGACATTTCTCTGATTGACATAGCAAAACAGAACGTTATTTTAAACAACACTCAAAGGAAAAAGCGGTGTTTTTACTAAAATGCAGTACGCTTTGCTCACTGATAACTAAAAGTTAAACACAACAATTTATTATGAAGATAAGTTAAAATAGAGAAAAAATAAATAAACCTTCAAGGCCCTTAATAAAGTAGTTTTATTTTTTAATATGCGCTTTGCTGTAAAAGACAAAGGACAAGAGTGTCATTAGGTCGAAGTTATTATCATTCCCTTTATTAATATATAGAATTCCATGAATAATGTTACCTAAATGGGAAAATTTTACCTCTAATTTCGTTAAACTATTAAAATATTTAATAAACTAATTAGGTTTAATAAAGTTATATGCTTATTATTACTCTCAGACCTAGAAATAATCTTGTTTTTTTTATATGACGACAAACGGACACAGTTCACTTGGCAAGTGTGTACCATAATGGCAAGTTATAACTGCATTTTGTGTTATGTTGTGCATTAACATCTATGCACAACATGACACAAAATGCACATAAATTATCAGCTGATTCCAATAAAACAAACAAGTCGTAATTAACGCCGTAGCTTGTGGTTAAAATATTCTCGTAAAAAAATTGTTGAACAGATTTATTGGCTATATTTGGCTATAGTAGAGTAAAGGTGAAGGTTTTAGCTTTAAAATGGAATAACATTCATATTTATAAATTCTTTTTATTAATAAAAAATTATTAATACAAAATTCTTCTTAAACTATAAAATAAGGAAACATTCACTGCAAATAAAATACAAACAATAGTTATCTCTTAATCATAAATTAAATAATAAAAAACGATTCAATATTTAATGTTATCTCCATTGAATGTTTTAGTCTCCATTGAGTTCCTGCACACACCCTCTAGGAACCTCCTCCAAATACCACATTTTATTATATATATATACGCTATTGAAAACGAAATCAAATAAATGGTGATTAGCGATAACATGTTTTTGGATCGTATTCTTGGAAAAGATAACATTTTACATTATTTAAAAGCCAAAATATACAGCTTTAATAATTCATAAAGAAAATTATAATTCAGGGCTCAGGCTCGGCTTTTATGCTCTCGAAAAACACAAGGCTATATTTTTTTCCTTAGGTGATCTAATCGCTGGCAAAAATGAATAGTATATTTAAGCAGAACTAAATCTAGCTAACGCTGAATCATTTTATACATCTCTTCTTTGCGAAAGATAGACTTAGATATCTAGTAAATTTCATGAAGTTAATTTGATACGAAGAATTTTTGAACTGTCGTAGGATATTTATTTAGTATCGTCTGCTTTTTAGAAAAGGACAAATTCATTTTGCTTCTCTTTTATCGGAATAATCAAAATACATATTTTTATTATTGTATGTAGCACGTTGTCAATAATGCTTATGCTACTTAGAAACGATGTCATAAATATACAGCAGCTCCAAGTGAAATCAAAATTAAATTTCAGCATATACAGCCTCTCTAGGAGTATTAAAGCATAGTCCGCCACGCATCTATTGGAATACTTACGTTGGGGCAATTACACTTATAGTATAATTAATAAATTATAAGGTTCTTTTGTATTGTTGTTCTTTTTATGGTTGCCAATTTAAGCGGACTAACCCTATTATCGCTATGCAACCTTGCAGTACATTGGTACCAAAGAAAGTAAATAGATAGCAAGAAAAGAAAAATAACAAATGAACTATTCCGAAAAAATGTGCCCATCAAAACTGCAATAATGTTTCCTATTTCCGTACAAAACTTTACAATAAATTTTATTTAACCTTTTATTTTTAAATACAAATACGATGTCCATTTATTATATTATTATCAATCCATGTAGGAAAACGCTGTAAAGGTGATGACGGTTGAGTTGCCAGCAAAAAGTAAGGAAAAGATTTGTATACCTATAGTGCTATAGTCGACGCATTATGAACTCAGGCTTCGGGTCATAAATCTATCCGTCTCGATCGCACTTACTGGTCCTATGGAAAGGTCTAGTGATGTGTATAAGAATTTTAGAGGTGTATATCGATAACGGGATAGGTATGATCGATATGCTAAATTATGTTAAGTATTAATTGGAATAATTTTTCGCTATCTGAAAATATTTCTTCAAAACCACGTTAGAAAATAAATTCTCCATTGTGCGTATTGCGTAACGAAGCGTAAGTAATGTTATGAGTGTCATAACAAAAAATCTTATATGTATATAGAAAAACAACAACTCACTCGTAACGACCAATCAGGAGTGCTAATGAAGGTCACGATGACGCATCGCCACCGCGTGCGCAGGTAGCTAAGTATCGATAACGGGTTGCATTGCGTGCACATTCCTACTGTCAGTGTCATTTATTGCCCGACTATGTTGGTCACATTCGGTTTCATTGATCGTCAAAAGGAACAGGATTAAAAGTTTATCTATTCTACGGATCTGTTTGCATCCACTTTCATCTTTACACTTAAACTATTTTTACAAACATCCATTTTTATTAAATAAAGCAGCAAATGCAACGTTCGATCGATGCTTTACGACAGTAACCGAATCTACGTTTCGTAGACTGTACCCCAAGCCATTAGGTTATTGAGGCACCATTTGCATTTACACAAAAGTACAGTTTCTTTTAAAAAAAAAATTTTTATCTATTCTTAAATGTTAGTTCGAAGGAGCTCGGTGTTGCCATCTAGAGACACGACTATCGGTAGCATGGTGCATGTTGGATATTTGTTGAGGGCAGATGTTAGTACTTACGGGTTGCAGTCCTCACCACCAGGTGCACTGCATGCTCGTGTCATCCTTAGTTTTATAAACAGTAACGCTATAAAATGTTGCCAGCATTCCAATCAACAACTCAAACTGTGATCAAATGCTTGCATGTGCGTAGTAAGAAGCATATGTTCACGACTACGGCCGGATGGTAGATGCGAACACACGGCGTGAACTTTCGCAAATTCATTTAAACAATTAGGCTAATAGTTTACAATGATGTTGTTGGGTTGTAAATAAAACAAGGAATGTGTCGATTTTGTTGTCACTTTTATGGCGTTTCTTACGAGAATCCTGCCAAGGTCATATCGTGTGCGTCGGAAGTGAACATTTATTTAGATAAATATAACATATTAGTTAAATATAGGAAGAACTTTAAGTGTTAGTCGTGAGCAGCTAGTCGTCGAACTTCTGCAGGCTGAGCGTGTACACGTCGCTCACCAGGCAGTCCGCCGGCTGCACACAAACATGAACATGAGTGCTGAAATACCAGCACAGGACCAAGTCAACGCTGAACAAATATCTAATATTATTATGTGAACATAGAGACTTATCGTTTTTAGTATTAATTATATAATAAAATGTAAACAAAGCTATAGTATGTTTTCACATGGGATCATATCATTTGCTGTTCAAGAAATGTTAAACATATCCTAGACGATCAGCTGGGAAATAATAAAGTAAGAAAGTTACGTCTATTATTATGTTAATACAATATTAAATTGGTTTAAAATTAATTACAATATTTGCTCGCCATACGCGGCACAATGTGCTTGTGCGTTTAATGTTTAATGATGTGCGTGTGATTGTACCATATCCTGACAAATAAACTATTTGATAGATTGATTGAAGGTATCGTGCCGTAGATGTGTTAGCACAGGTACAACATTAGAGGAATTACTAACACAATAGATACTGGTCTATATGAAAGTAAATAAAGCAGTGGCCGCGTGGTATAGTGATTAGAGTACCTATGGTAGTCCTGGGTTCGATTCCCTCATCTCATCGTGCATGCGCCACCTCGGAATGGAGAGCCAGCACGACGTGTTGCACTCATTAATATATTTGATTGGAAATTAGTATTAGGTAGAATATCTCACCTCCGAACAGATGCCGATGAGCGCATCGGCGCATCCGTAGAACTCCTCCTTGAGTGAGATGACGATAGTTTGCAGACAACCCTTTTTTGAGCGAATGTACGAGGCCACCTTGCCGATGTTGGTGTTATCCAGCGCCGCGTCGATCTCGTCCAGCAGGAAGAACGGCGCTGGCTGGTAGCTGAACAGGAGTACGTATAATACTAGGCCCTGCCCTGCAGCAAACCGAGTGCGATCCTCAATACTGCGCTGCCACTAAAGAAACTGCTCATTGCAATTTTAAGTACAAGACATGAGCTTCGCTAGTCCGCAGTGGTTTCGCGTGGTGGACTGCGCCCCCACACCCCGTCTGTATCTTATGTATATAGAGTGTATATATCTTTTGTATAACAATTGTACATTTACTCATAGGGTATTGTTTTATTTTCAAATGATGAAATCTGAACCAATTTCTAGAGTGTGGTCTGTGTGTCCTATGGACCTAAAGCTGGTTTGAAGTTTACATGTTCGCGTTAAACTGCTCGCAAGCACAATGTCACGGTTATGCCATTTAATATGAACAGAATGCTACTAGAAGCCGTGCCCTAAACCTGTGGACGCTTCCCGCCACACAGAGCTGCATTCATCAAAAGACCACGGCCGGGGCCAGCTCGCACCTGTGTATGGCGAACAGCAGCGCGAGCGCGGCGACCGTCTTCTCGCCGCCGGACAGGTTGGACATGGGCTGGAAGCGCTTGCCGGGTGCCACGCAGTTGTAGTTGATGCCGTCCAGGTACGGCTCCTCCGGGTTCTCGGGGCCGAGGAACGCTTGCGCGGACTGGTTCATTGCCAAAGCCTGCGAACAAAACTTTGTGCAGGTTATGAGTTTCCCATACGATGACGTCCACCTGGACGATATCTTGTGGTTATTGCCAGATGACGTCAACTGCGCACAATATTCGTAAGTATTCGCGCAAAGATCGGAGGAAGCTTCAGATGCAGTGTCAGGGACACGGGACACTCATCCAGACCCGAACTGTACCTCGGCACGGTGGTAGAGCTACACTGCGGTTTGTTTCTAGCTACAGAATGAATGGGTCATCTCGACCGGGGTATCAGGTCGCAAGGGTGACAACGCATCTGCATTATGATTCCTTGTCAAGGATGAATAGACGTCACGGTGCGCAGGAATCACTTGCCGTCAGGTGAACTGCGTGCATGTTTGTTACTCTTAGTGTAATAAATACAAAAATAAGAAGAGCAACAAGTTGTGACACAAATACTGTCGGTCGGTCGGTCGGTCGGTCGGTTGGCAAGCGACCTCTCGTCACTGCCCCGCGCACTCGTCTTGCAGTTCCCCACGAGCCACTAGCGCCCTGTACAAACGAATGAACCTGTTACCTTGTAAATGGCGTCAATCTCGTTGGCGACATGCTCGAAGCAGTCAATGAACTTATCATGCCGTTCCTTTTTCACCTGCAAATAATTTATTATATTTAATAAAAAAAACATTAATTTTATAATATTGATGTATAATTAACACAGTAATGTTACCGAGGTTACTTTTAATTTGTGATGATGGTATTATACGACTGCCCGTGCGTCCGGGAGGCGTGTGGCGGGCCGGGGGGAGTTAGGGGAGGGGCCTCATGGGCTATCTCATCCCAGACCATTTGACTCATCAAGTGTCACTCATTACATCAAGTTATCATTTTCGTAATTATTAATAAGTTAGTAAAATCGATAAGTTGATTAAAATAAAATCATTCGTTGAAGATCATGGGGGGGACCCACGTGTAGATTTGTTCACCTTCTCGAAAGCCAACTTGGCCTTGTGTGCGCGCTTCCTGGCCGCCACGAAGGCTTCGTTGGTGGCGTTCACTTTCTCCCTCACTTCGTCTAGTTTCTGCATGGCCTGCAACAATATGTCAAACTAAAGTGTGACATTTATACATATAGACATAGGAAGAGGGTCTCACTAGCTGCCTGTTACCAGATAGGATCGACAGACAAGTGTCAACAGTGATGGGGCACAACTGCACACAGAAGAGCACCATAGAGCTGCTGTGTTTAGTGTGGTTGGTGTAGGGATCTAGGGATATAACTACACGTGGCAACCCATGTGCACCTTTATTGAGGATATCATGGGCCGCAGTCATCGATCAGCACCGTAGGAACGGTGTCCTCGTAACATTATTAAAAAGAAGGCCGATTGACAATCGAATGACACTGAACGTGATATTGTAGAGCAACGTTATAAACCGAGATAGCTAGGTGAAGTCATGTAGTAGTGTGCGGACCCGCATGTTGGGCGCCTGGATCTTGTCGACGGTGTTCTGCAGCGAGTTGATAGCCTTCTGCAGCTTGTCAGCCTTGCGCTTGATCTCGTCCGTCTCCTCCAGCTCCTTGAGGGCGTCCGGCAGGGAGCGGTAGTCCACTCGGATCCTGGACACATACAACATGCCGACTTCACATGTACACGAGTAAGAGTGACGGAACTTTTAACATTTATTTAACTTGTTTAAACTTTATGATATGATATTTTTTATAAGCAACGAAGAAGCAAAAAGCCCTCGCTACAGCGGACCTACAGCAATAAGTTATTTCGATAATGTATGTCATGTGGAATGTTATAAATATAATAGAAAATCTTCTGGTTACTGTGCTCCGTTGTCACCCTGACATCAAGAAACACACAAATGCACAATCGGGTCAAGTGCGAGCCGGACCCGCCTGGACAAGGGTACCTCTTGGCGAGACCTTCAACACCTAGATTCCTTCCTGCAGATTATGAGTGTGAAGCACTGTTTATTATTTACATGTCAGTTATATTTTCTTTAATATATTTTAAAATTACAAAAATTGTATTGTAGGGTTATCTAATTCTATATTCCATACAAAATTTCGGTGTGTTTGTTCCATTAGAGCAGAGGTTCCCAGACTTTGAGAGGTTTTTCTCATAAACCACTTTCTAAATGGACCAGCTGGTCCCGGTGGACCCCGCAGCTACATTTCTACTATATTCTTAAAACTCGAGCAAAAAATGTGAAGATTAGATCTTACTATGAAAATTTGCGTCATGGCTGAGTTCCAACCACGAATTAATAGCTTTCAAAAATAAAATGTTAGAATTAATTGATTATTTGATTGATTGATTGGTGCACGTTTTTACAAGTACGCTCACGAATTGTGAACCCACACTTTTTTGTCACGCCAACGTAGACCCCCGTCGGATCTCCAGTGGACACCTGGACCATTTTGGGAACTAAGGCATTAGAGAGAAAATATAAGCTGTGCACACAGACAGACACGAGAGTGGTCCTATAAAGCTGATGTGTTTTCATCGGATGTACGGAAAGTGAAAACAGCCGACCTGGAGTCGCGGCGGTGCTGCTGCCCGGTGGACGCGGACGACAGCTCGGACTCCGTCTCCGCGGTGTCGTCCATGCTGCCCTCCAGCAGCGGAATCGCTATGTCATCGATCTGGAACAATGGTCACGGCACATGGCAGCTTGATCATTTGGATGCAGTGCACTCTTAAATGTTAGGCAAACAGTTATCATTTCCTAATTAAAAACTAATAGTAAGGAAATAGTACATAAGTATTGGTCAGTTGTACTGAAGTCAGTGGGCGAGGGAACACGGTACGCGGGCCGGGTAAACTGGACGAGATCATATTCTAAACAGAATATAATATATCATCTTCATCACTTGTCCATGGTCGGCTCAAAGCAGCCCGTCCGGGGTTGCCACTTTCCTGGTACATAAATATATATGTCCCGTAAGTGGCACGACTAACTAATCAGGAAGCTAGGTTGACGGATCCCCTAGCTGACAGGTACGAGATACATTGAGATTTTTTATAAAAATCCTGTCTTTTTACTGTGCGTACAAATAGGCAGATATTTTTATGATTTTTTTTACATACTCGAGAATTAATTGTCCTACCATAGTCAAAATATTTTTTTATTTTATTATTAATTTAATGAATTTCGTTGAAATTGATATTTTTTAACAAAACAAATAAAAATAAATTATTCAACTTCAACGTATATTACATAAATAAATCTATTTAATAGAGATTTCCGAAAGCTGAAACATTGATAAATTTTTTCATGGCATTAAAGAAAACATCAATATTGCCAAAATGGTGACACTTGTACCGAGGTAACTTTTAGTCCTCAGATGACCCGTCATCCTATAGTGTGTCGCGCTACTTACGTGGCTCGCAGTACAGTTCAAGCTGACGAACAAAGAGAGAGATGGTGTTCTTTCAGATTCTTAAACTAGGAGAGGGTAGTACAGTTAACAAGGAATTCCAGAAGCTGCGTGCACCACTCTGCAGCTGGGAGCGGTACCTTGCACTGGCGCAGTATGTTGTGGCGTTCGCTACGCTTGCTCTCGATGCGCGCCTCGTAGCCGGCGATCTGCTTCTGCACGGCCTGGATCTCCTTCTGCACGTTGGCCACATCTTTACGACCCTGCGACCACCAATAATTACAAGTTATATTATTTATTTCAAGTTTGTCGGTTGCATTCTACAAAAGGAGCCACAAAGATGTCCTAAAAAATATTATAGTAATAATTAGATATAATTAAATTAAAACAAACCCTGTATATGACAGGGTGTTAGGAGACCGCTTCCGAAAACGAGGCGGACGATAGTACTAATGACACCTTTGATGATGGCACGGAAAAAAACAGCAATGAAACACAAAATCAAAAACAGCTGATGCTCGGATCAACGAACGCACGGGCGGAACTGTAACAAAAACTAAAAATACTAAACATAATAATCAATCCTCCCAAAACAAACCGCCCCTTTTGCGGTGGACCGCGGCCGCCGTTGACGGCACTTTGAGCATTTCCGCGGTATCAGCACCGCGCCCGGGCGTTTTTTTGTGTTTCATTGCTGGTTCATTTTTTTTTAAACAGAATCGGTTTTTTTTCCGTCCCAACATCAAAGGTGTCATTAGTACTATCGTCTGTCCTCGTTTTCGGAAGCGGTCTCCTAATACCCAGTATTTTTTTGTTTCGATGTTCATATATTTAAGATTACGTTAGAGCAGTGAAGAACACGTAGAGGCTGCAACATGCGAGTGCTCTTGCCGCTCCTCACTCAGGCGAGCTGTGCCGTTGTTGTGTGTGTGATGTTCATATATTCCGACATCATAAATATAAAATATTATCTCATCTATAAAATTACACGTACAAGATAGTTTTAAGAATCATGCACTGATTTCTCCTGACGCCGCTCTCTCGCCGATACCGATATATAAATATATTATCTGAGTGACACACACTGAACTATAACTGAACCCTCGCTCATGTTAACTGCACATGTGTGTGGTTGAACATCTATCTTATATTAAAGTGGATTATGCGAGGGTCGCGTGGCGCACGCACCGCGGTGACGTCGTCGTCGGCCTGCTGCTGGCGGCGCTTGGCCTCCCCGCGCTCGGCCTTCAGCGTCTCTACGCGGCGCAGCTCGCGGTCGATGTCCTGGCGCTGCTTGGTCTCGGCCTGCCGCCCCGCCTCCAGCTCGTCCTCCGCGTCCTGCACCGTGCGCTCCCACCGCGTCACGTTCTCTATGACACGCAACGTCAATTCCTTACTAACATTTATCTCTAATACTGATTAGCCTTCAACAAAACCTTCCCTCAAGTGTCACGCAACAAGTGCAAACGTATGTGTCTTAGATGTTATATAACAATAAAATAAATAAAAACAGGAGCATGTCTTGACAACTAGTGAGTGTGTGGGGACGCCGTGCGCAGTCGGTGCGCACCGCAAGGTGTGGCCGCGCTCCTAGTGACCTGCCCCATCAGCATCGATACAACTAACTTATACGTGATATTCTTCATTGGACACAGGAAAATTTAATATATCTCTATAGCATTCAAGCTGAGTTGGAGTGGTGACCAGAATGGTACTAATGTAGTCAGTATAGTTTAAAAAAGCAGCCGGCTGACTGACGGAAGTGGAAGGTGTCTTGTAAATATTGTGTACCACGTGCTCGGTGGTGAGGAAACCTGTATATCTAAGAAATAAATAAATATATTTCGAACATATGTGAAGTCCGCTTTGCCAAGGAGTCGGTAGCGCGTGTAGATATACTGTTGCTGGCATTCACTCTAGTTTATGACAAGTCAATATTCATAAGGCACGTACTCTGCGTGTCGCGCGAGCGCTCGAACTCGAGGTTGGAGGCGATGCGGTCCATCTGCGCCTCGAACTCCATGCGCCGCTTGGCGCGCTCCTGCTGCGCGCGCAGCTCCCGCTCCTCGTACTGCCTGCGGGCCGGGGGGGGTGGGGTGGGGGGGAGACTGTCATTACTCTACGTCAAGGAAGTGTGAACGTGTCGTTTGTCACCACTTATATAAAAAAAGAAAAATTGTTGTTGGTACAGATACGATTAGAAAGCAAATTAGTTTTCTAATGACTCATCGTCTCTTATCCTTATCAAGATGGCCAATGTAACCTCGATGGCATCATCAGATCATATACAGCTTCCTCGGATTGAAATGGCTGACCGTTAAGGGCACTCAACAGAAAGCTATATTTATGGTTAAGCAGCACAAGGGTTCGGAGAGGGAGCCCGGGCTTGTGCCAGGCCAGTTGCCACCATCGGAGTGTACAACAAGTGGAAGTTAAAGCCAAACGACGAGTACCGTATGTTGGCGACGCCGATGTCCCGACAGAAGCCGCGGAACACGACGTCCTCCACGTTGTTCATGTTCTCCTTCACCTCCTGGATCTTGGTGTCGCGCGCCCGGATCGTGCGCTCGATCTCTTCAACCTGGGGCTGGTGGGGCACACTAATGATTGCAAAGCACATACAAAACTAGAGTCTCCGAGCTATTCAATGGGCAATATCAGTCGAACGCTCCTGGAGTCGGTGGATACTTACTCCAAACATATCTATCTTCCTCTCCAGCTCCGCAAGCTCGGCGTCCAGCGCGTTGATTTGTTTTAACTGAAATTATAAATATGTTGTTACTATTGACTTGACAACATATTTACTAAATATATAACTAATTTCTATGTGGCAACGCGCCACGCAATAGTTGGATTCATTGAACCCGCTTAGCGATGAGCAGACGCGACGCTGCGAATGCTAATTCGCGTGCGGCAGTATATATATATATATATATATAGCTGATAACCAATGGGGAAGAAAGGTTCTCGAGTGCCAACCTCGCCTGGCCGTTAGCGACCACCTATCAAGTTTACTGGAAGTCCATGGGCGCCGTTGCCGTGCTTATTGGAAGCATATGTTGTTTTAATAGAGTATAGTATAGACTGACCGTGGTGTCCCTGTCGGTGACCGCGTACTTGAGCCGCGACTCCAGGCCGCGGATCTGGGAGTCCACGGTCGTCAGCTCCGATTCTTTGCGGGACTTCTTCATTGACTCGCGAAGCTCTTCCGTTAGTTTTTCCTATATAAACATTAAAGACTTAAACAAATAATCAAAAGTAGTATGTGATCACTTGAAACTCTCACGGGGCAACTGAACTTTTTTAAATGGTTAACATACCAAAAAAAAAAAAATAGTAAATACACTTTTAATGTGTGTGTTTGGCCGCGCTAATCACTGGCTACTGGCTGAACCGATTTGTCATCCATCAATGTATGTTTCATTAAAAAAAAAGTTAAATTTTAAAGTGCATCACGTCCGCGTAGACGATACCAGGATCTGCTATATGCATCACACGACCGGCACAGAGTGGGAGAATTATTCAATAATTGCCACACAACCCATGTATAAAAGAGAAAGCCTACACACAATCCCACAGCTGGGCATGTTTTTTTTGTTTTTCATTTATTTTCTAAACAAGCAAATTTGCTTCACTCGCACGCAGCGTGTCATAAAGCGGAACTTACTTATATTGCAATTAACAATCTAATTGGTGTTCCCCAGACTCCGTGCTCCCTGTACTGTGCTCGCGGGCCGCAGGGAACAACACTTCCACAAATTCATAATTATCTGAACTGAGCTTGTAAATCCCGAGTACTACAGCTCTGCAATACTGAGACATAACGAAGGTTTTACCTTTTTGGCCTTGAGCTGCGAGAGGTGCTTCTCGTCCCAGCGCTTGGCCTTGCGCGCCAGGTCCAGCGAGCCGCCCGAGATGATGCCGGACTTCTGGTAAAACGTGCCGTCCAGCGCCAGCGCCTAACCACAAGGCAATCTTTATAAAAAAACTCATGTCTCACATCGGCATGACGGGTTTGTGAAATTTTGTATGTTGATCCAATTACTAAACATATGATTTTAACGCTAGTACTGTGTTAATGATCAACTGGTCATTTTGACCAATTGCATCTGGATCGTACTCTGTGGCATTCTGTGGGCGAGGTCTGTCGGCAGCAGTCAGCCGGTGATGGGCTTGAATAATGATGATGGTGATGAATCATATGTACATACTATATCCAGCCTTAACATAACAATATAAAAAAATATATAGTGAGTGAAATTGTTTCGTTTTTGAAATAGATGGCGCTGCTAAAATTTGTCTCATATTCCTCCATGTTATGATGCCTTGTATACTGCACAGAGAATACAACACCTCAGTTGCATTTTTAATTACACAAATCCTAGGAGAAGCAACCGACAGAACCAATCTAGGTTGCAACCCAACGCAGCTGTAGATGGCCTCAGACAAGAATAAGAATTTTTGTAATTCCTTAAAAATGTTTCAATACAACTCAGTTATATTAATAACGCCCTGAAACCCTGGATTACACAATTACTTCTGACGTTGATTACGCGACAATGTATTTGTTACTTGAGGACTGGATAATGGACACTCACATCATATCGACTGTTCTTGCTGCGATCCAGGTCGTAAGCGACCCTGGACGCGTCCTCGGGCGTCTCGCAGACCAGCGCGTTGTTAGTGACGAAGAGCACCGCGCGGTGGATGGCCGTGGGCTCGAAGCGGAGCACGTCGAACAGCAGCTTCACGTTCTTCGGCTCTTTTATGTCACTGTTAGCGGGACAAGTGGTTGTAGTGCAGGAAATGTCACGTGGCAACTCTGCCTCAGTCGGTATGGCGTTCGCATGAAAATGAAGCGTGACCAGATAAGAAAAGACGAGAATTCTGACAAAACTTGTGACATTGCGGATTAAGCCACTTGGCATGTGTTCAAGTTTTTATCTATTAATGTCTTAGACAAGCAGTTTACCTCACTTGCTACTAAATCGGCACTTACTAATTGCAATTAACAATTTCATCGGTGCCAGCCTCGGGGGACGAGCTCGCTTGGCCGCGAACCGTAACGTTAAGACAGAGCCAGGCACTCAGCTAGCTCATCAGCTCCGTAGAATAACAACCAAAACTTCACAGGTACACTCTAATTTAGTTAATTACGAAGCAAAAGTAAGTTGGACTATGTAATTCGCCAGGAAATGATACCTAAAATACTAAAATCTCTCACCGCAAACGCTCGCGCAGTGGCTTGGCCTGGATGTAATCGAGTGGGAGGAAAGTCTCCGGCTCCAGCATCCTCTCCTTGAGCACCTGGATGCAGCGGCGGGCAGTCTTCTCGGTGTCGACGACGATCGCCTCCATATACTTTCCCAGCACCTTGGTGATGGCCACGTTGTAGCGCTTGTGCGTCGGCTGACACATGTTGATCATGCGATCGTACTGATCACAGAGTAAAAACTATTATTAAACAACAACAACTTTTCAAGTTAATCTAAGTGTATGGTGTACACGGGAAGCTATACAATTAGTGACCTGACGCTCCAAACTCTTATTTAAAATCGTTATTGTCATCGTCTACGCTGCTATGGGGGCAATTCAATAAAAGAGTGCACTGTAATATACTACACGAGTATATATTATTCCTTCCCCGTACCCCGACCCTCAGCATATTGTTAGAGTAGGACAGCACTATGGTTGAGGTTTTGTCTTCAACCACTTTTGTCTTGTCAGACCATTACCAGCGCAGCCGGGCCACGTGACAGATAAATCACTTTTTTTTTATAGTATATCCATATAGGACATCCGCAACACCAGAGGGGTCGCAGATGCGTTGCCGGCCTTAAAGAAAAGTCCCCAAGTAACAATATAGAAGTATCTGTAGAGAAGTTATTTTCACTATATGATTGTGCTGACACGACTCACCACCCCGGGTATCTCCCGCTTGAAGTTCTCTACGATCTCCTGCTTCTTGCGGCGGCGCGCCTCCTCGTGCTTGTCCACGCGCGCGTCCCCCAGTTGCGAGGCCACGTCCTCCAGGAGCGACTGCAGCTCTGCCGCCCGTCCCCGGCACTGGCCCACGTCCGCCTGTTCGCACATTGTGTCTCTATTGATGACCACTGCACTCCGATTCATCCCATGTCACTCCCCGAGAACCGGCAGGGAATGCCTCGTTACCAGTAATTGAGCGTTCAGATCCCTTCGGATCGTTAGTGAAACAAAATCACTGCAACATTTGGCTGCAGTATACCGCCGGTATTGTGTGGGCGTGGTTCATCACCGGTCAAGCCCATGCATGCTGTAGCTAACAAGCAACTTTGCTCGGGTATCTTAAGTACCATATCAAAACCTTATAAAGGAATGAAGGTGAAAACCAGATAGAACCATTAATATACCCGGAGACTACCATCGCATGGATTGATAGCATTTTTCATTAGCTAGCCACTTAACTCTCATTCATACGAACAAACAACCGGCAAAACTCAACAATCAGTAAGGTCAAGTGTCAATGGGTTCACCATATATCTTTTAGAACCGATAACCGGTGGGGAATAATGGTTCTCGGGTGGCAACCACATATTGGTCATCGCAAGGTAGAACGATACCGACTAGATGGAGTGGAGTCTGCGGGCAGTGGATGGAGGCAAGGCGAGGCCTATGTTCAGCAGTGGGCAGTGGGCTGGAACGATGATGACCAAACTTGCCTTTTTGTTCTATATTAAGTTAGAGCAGATTATCCAGAATACAAGAAACTGACTTGCAACTCGGCCCGTAGCCTCCTCTGCTCTTCGAGGGCCTGTTCCGAGCTCTTAATGTGTTCGTTGAGTTTTTCCACTCTCTTCATTGCTTCGTTCCTTTCATGACCCTGATAGACAAAAATAAAATGAGGTTTTTATTTTTATATTTATTATTTTTTTGGTCCTTAAATAATGTTTACGAGGACTTAATGCCCAGTGGCATTCTGTGTCAGTCGACATACATATTATATATATAAATAAATAAAACTATAGATACATCAATACACATTCACCTTCTGGCGGTGCTTGTTCTCAACCTCGCCCTTGCGCCGCATCTCGTTGTCGAGGCGATCCTGATCGGCCTTCTGCTCGCGGTTCACCGAGTCCAGCTCTTGCAGGTAGCGCGCCGCCTGGCGGGACGCCTCCATCTTCAGCTCTTCGTACTCACGGATCTAGCGGCGCGAGGGGTACATTATAATAAATCCTGAAATATTATACTTCTCTTATATAATGATCATGTCCACTTGGTAGATATCTTGAACTACCAATGGCAATATTTTCCGGTTATTGTCTAATGACAAATGCGCAGGATATTTTATAGTGCGTTTCATTTGCGCGCTAACACAAAGGCACTCACTCGTCGCCGCGTTTCTATTCCGACGTGAGGCATGTGAAGTAAGATCGGAGGAAGCTTCACATGCAGTGTCAGGGGCACGGGATGGGGAATCGAACGAACGAACGATCTGTTATACCCCGTGCATGCTAGCAGTAGGGCTGATCATACTCTTAAGCTATCATGTCAGCAGTCTCGAGACTTTGAGTCTAACAGAGACAGAAAAGACAGTCAGTTAATCATAGACCTCGGTTCGGGTTGGACCTCTTTAATAATCATATTAATTCACTAGTCACTCTGTTTCCAAGTTTGTACTAAGTTCGATTTCCAAATATAACGTTTTCTTTTAGCTAGTAAAATATTATGTTTTTAAAAACCTTAGTGAGGTTTCCCGTATAACATTTTGGTGGCAGCGGTGGGATACGAAAATCCCCTACCCAAATACGTCTCTGAAGAACTATGAACACTATATCGTGAATTACGTGATTATAAGTAATATTGTGTTGGTGAATGTACTAAATATAATTAACAATCCTGTGTTCCTGTAAACGTTCAAGAAATAAGTTACGATTCTACTAAAGCAAACCGGTACCAAATCCAGTACCATCATCCTGAAGGCGATTCCAGGTGAACAGGCAAGAGAATGCAGCTTCCTACAATTGTGTTGGCAGTATTTCTGTGAGTGATAGTAAATACATTACAGTTAACTTTTACTACAGTGAAATCAGACTTTGAAGTTGAACTCGGAGCTTTTAATATAAGCCTGCTAATATATTTATTTCTATTACAAGTCATAGGTTAAATTCAATATCTCAAATAAGTTCTAAACTAAACATCAGTATAATCAATATCTAAGTCTTGTAAGTAATCGTGACCTTGTTCCGTGTAGCAACATTGTAACAGTGTTGTGGTTAATCACAGATAAGCTGTCCGTCTTTGTCTGCTAAATTAGTATAGAGGCGACTTTTATATTGCAATAATTATTTAAAATAAGTTCCACCATGTCGAAGTCTGAAACCAAAGACGATACACACAGTGCTTCCAAGTCAGTGTCTGGCCGGAGTGAAATTGAAGAGAAAATAGAGCTCAGTGTGCTTTTAAAATTCATCAGAACCTTCGATGGATCTCGCGAAAAGTTGAACCCATTTATTTCAAACTGTCAGAATGCTTACAACCTTGCAACCAAATCCCAGAAGAATATTTTATTTAAATATATCTTGAGCCAACTAGAAAGTAGGGCAGAAACCACCTGCAGTATAAAGAGTTTGATTCCTTCGAGCAGTTCATAGATTTCTTAAAACAACAATTCGGAGAAAAGAAGCATTACACTCATCTCTTATCAGAATTGCAAGACTCTAAACAAGGGGTATCCGAATCTGTCAATCAATTTGCTCTTAAAGTCGAAACATGTCTCGCAAAGCTACTAACAGAAATTAATATCTCCATCCCAACCAAGAAGAAAGCAGAATTGGCAGGTCGTGTTGCTGCTATGGAGGACCTCGCTCTCCACATATTCATAACAGGGCTTAATCCACGTTTATGACAAATTGTTAGATGTCGCGATCCCGATTCTTTGAACTCAGCAATAACATTTGCCGTGGCCGAGGAAAAGATTTTATCCAGTATCGTCAAACGGCCTCAGTATAATAACTCCGATAACGTGAGACTCACACCCCGTCGAGACTTTCAACCTCGTCCAAACCAGTTTCCTGGTGGACAACATTACAGACCAAATAACTCTAGATATGTTCAAACGAATGCTATGGTGTGCAGATATTGCAAGAATCTGG
This sequence comes from Teinopalpus imperialis, assembly GCA_029286865.1. Classification (NCBI taxonomy): domain Eukaryota; kingdom Metazoa; phylum Arthropoda; class Insecta; order Lepidoptera; family Papilionidae; genus Teinopalpus; species Teinopalpus imperialis. The sequence goes on along the minus strand of JAGSMU010000022.1, from coordinate 18,103,430 downwards.
GGCATACTATTGAAACTTGTCGTAAACGACAATATAATAATTATAGGAATCAATACAATGTCCCAACTTTTCAAGGACGTAATAACAACGGTCCTACAAATCCCACTCCCGGCTCGACTGGAAGGGATTTCACTACCACGCAAACCGACGAGAACGGAATTGACGAAGTAGATTATAACAATTCTAATTTAAACGAATAAAATTTCCCGATCGATATCGCCCAGGAAATTATTATTGCAATTCCAAAGTCGATATCAGATATCACACTGTCTCCACTGAATCAATCACACATAGTGCTAACAAACAGGGTATCCAGCCCCATTTTCATAGCTCTAACTCTACTAAACCTCCTAAATCTACTATATCTACTAAATCTACAAAATTTAACGAATCAAGCATTTCTAAATCAAGCCGCTGTACTAAACCCACTGTATCATCTCTACCAGTAGAGCCATGTACTCTAACTCCAATCACTGCTACTCAAACTGCCAGAAATCCTAAGTCAAGAAAAGAAAATATTACAATCCTGAAAATAAACAATAATTCTGAAATGAGATTCTTACCAAATGTCATGATTCAAACTTCTGTAGCTCAACGACCATTATCATTTCTAATCGACACTGGTTCTTCAATTAGTTTGGTTAAACTCAGTCAATGGTCCCAGATCTAAGCGACTCAATAATAATGTTAAAGGGTATTGACCCTGGTGACGAAACGACATCAACTCTTGGTAGTTTCTACATGTGTATTTTCAAAAAATTTAATAACCCATTTGCACATGAATTCCACGTCATAGAACAAATAAACCTACATCACGACGGTATAAACGACCTCTTAAAAGAACTAGGATGCCAAATCAACTACTCAAAGGGGATCTTGTTGATAGACAATGACTCTATTCCATTAATTTTCTCTGAACCAGTGTACACAATTCCCCCTCGCACAGAAACAATAATCGAATGTACAGTTAGTAACCCAGATATCAAAGAAGGCACAATAATTGATCAACACATCTCAGATTCATTGTTAATTGCTAACTGTATTGTCAAAGTGAAAGAAAATAAACGGATCAATATAACAATCGCTAATATTTCTGAAAAACCTATAACCATTCACCCTAATCTAAACCTAAAATTAGAGCTACTCGATTCAACTTCGTGCATGAGCGTTTCAAATCCTACCTTACTATAACGTATCCAATAGAACTAAAGAAGTCATAAAACAACTTAGAACATCACATCTAAACGATGAAGAGAAGGCAGCCTTGTTAGATATCTGTTCTAATTATTCCGATATATTCTATCTCTTAGGTGATCAACTTGCCTATACTACTGCCATTGAACATAGAATCAAAACAAACACTGACATACCCGTTCATACCAAATCATACAGATTCCCCGAGTGTCATAAGAAAGAAGTAGAAAATCAAATTAATAAAATGTTAAAACAAAATATTATAGTTAGTTCAAATTCTCCTTGGTCATCACTGATTTGGGTTGTTCCAAAAAAATTTGATGCATCCGGACAATGTAAATGGAGAGTAGTCATTGATTACCGAAAACTCAATGACATTACTATAGGCGAAACTTACCCTATCCCACAAATCACCGAAATCTTGGATCAACTAGGTAAGAGTCAATATTTTACAACTTTAGACTTAGCTTCCGGCTTTCACCAAATTCCAATTTCCTCAGAAGACGCCTCTAAGACCGCATTTTCAATCCCTCAGGGTCACTTTCAATTTAATAGGATGCCATTGGCTTAAAAACGCTCCTTCAACGTTTCAAAAATTAATGATTACTTGCTTGTCAGGACTTCAAGGATCCCGCTGTTTCGTATATCTCGATGATATAGTTGTGTACTCACCAGATCTTCTATCTCACATCCGTAACTTATCCACAGTTTTTGAAAGACTAAGAACCTATAACCTCAAATTACAGCCAGAAAAGTGTGAGTTCTTATGCAAAGAAGTCGCTTATCTTGGCCATCTTATCAATAACGACGGCGTCAAAACGAATCCAGACAAAGTAAAGTCCATCACACAATTCCCACTACCTAAAAGCCAGAAGGATATAAAATCCTTCCTCGGCCTAGTGTCATACTACAGGAGATTTATTCCTGACTTCTCCAAAGTCGCAAAACCACTTACATCTCTCTTGAAAAAAGATGTGCCTTTGAGCTGGAAAAACGAACATCAATTATCCTTTGTAAACTTACAAAACAAACTCATTACGGCACCAGTTTTAGCATATCCAGACTTCTCTGAACCTTTCATTCTAACATGCGACGCATCTAACTACGCTGTATCAGCCATACTATCCCAAGGTCCAATCGGCAAAGATCATCCAATAGCCTATTCCTTTCGGACACTCAATAAAGCAGAGTGTAACTATAGTGTTACCGAGAAGGAATGTCTAGCAATAGTCTTCGGTACTAAAGTCTTCCGCCCGTATCTCTATGGACATCGATTTACAATCGTCACCGGCCACAAACCTCTCCAGTGGTTATTTAATTGTAAAGACCCCGGTTCTAGATTAGTTCGCTGGAGACTCAAACTAGAGGAATATGATTACAACATTATCCATAAAAAAGGGAAAATCAATACCAATGCGGATGCTCTATCTCGGTTTCCAGTGAACCCCATAGAAAAATCTTTACCATCCCCTCAGTTTGTTTTACCTGAAATTGACGGGGAAGCAAATAATCCGTTAGAATACCCTTTGCTAGAACTGCCTTTACATATCTCATTTTCCTTTGACAACGACTAATTGATAAATCAAAGTTCGGACACTAGAACCCGTCTTAAACCCATCACCTAACTTAGTACCCGGTGATCAAAACGACCTCATAGAGCTAGGGCCATTAGGTATGAGCCCTAAATCAATTGATTTAAATCTGGACTTCGAAAACCTTAAAAACCCTTCTCCTGCTGAGTTAAACTTGCAACAAAACTCTCCTATTAATAATGATGACTACTCTAAGTTTATAAAATCCAAGGTTTAAAAAACCACTAATAAAGAAGTTACTTTCAACACCATATTAAAAGAACACAATGAAAACCTCCTCAAGTCCACATTCAAAACTATACTAATTCCAACCTCTTTAGATCTCGATGAATGTAATCCCTACGTGCATCAACGTCTAGAAAATTTAGAGAACCAAAACGAAGCTTTTATCTCAGAAAAAGAACTACATTCATTCCTAAAGACGAAATATGGAGACAAAACCATTTACTTCATATTCACAAAAGTTCACTATTTCGATGAATCAGACTATCCCTCTATTTATGAAACTCTAAAACGAGCTAGAGATGTAATACTACAATCTCCAGAAATAACCGATATTGCAATATCCGACTTCAAAAATCCACTCGACAAACATTCCTATACCAAAATTTACAATATCCTTACTTACCTTTTTCACAATACAAATATTTCTATTCACATCTACCTATACAAAATATTTTACCCATCTCTAAGTGAAAGAGCCAAAATTCTTCATGAGAACCACGATATTCCAATAGCTGAGCATTTAGGTTCGACTCGCATGTATAGTAGAATTTAGGAACAATTATACTTGAAAGGGATAAGAAGTGACATAGAGGACTATGTTAAGAAATGTAAATGTTGTCAAGAAAACAAAGCCTTAAGGAAACTAAACAGAGCACCTATGGAAATAACTTCCACATCCACTTCCGCCTGCCGGAATCTGGCACAGCTAAACTAAAATATATACTCACATTACAGGATGATCTATATAAAAATGATAATATTCAATCGCTTATCCTTTACGCAGTACAACGGCTGAAGAAACTTCAGATTGCCTGATTCATTTTATCTCTTTATTTGGAATCCCTAAATCTATTCTTACTGACCAGGGTACAAATTTTACGTCCGATCTGTTTATGTATTCAACATGCAAATTTCTCAAAATAAAACAAGTATGGTCGTCTCCTTACCACCCTCAAACTCAGGGCGCATTAGAACGTAGTCACTCAACACTCAAAGAATATCTAAAATCTTTCACTAACGAAAATCATGATAACTGGCCCACTTACGTGTATACTGCTATACTAACTTACAATACCACGGTACATTCGACGGCCAAATTCACCCCATATGAATTGGTATTTGGACACAAACCCCTTATTCCTAATTCTGTCTATGAATCTAGCCCTGGAACAACATACTCAGAGTACATACAAATGTTACAACATAAACTTAACTACACGCGAAGGAAAGCCTACGAGCATATTCTAAAATCAAAAGAATCTTCAAAAACATATTATGACTCCCATACTAGATCCCCTCCACAATACAAAACGGGTGATTATGTCTATCTCAAAAATCAGGAAAGCCTTATCACCTATATGGAAAGGCCCATATAAGATAATAAAGGTCCACAATAATCACACAGCTACACTACTAATCAACAGACGCCATGTGACACACCATTTTGACCAGTTCAAACCTGCAGAAACAACAAACCGAGTTAGTAAGATAATTAATAGCCGTAAATTATAATAAATAAGTAATATTTATTTCAGCGCCTCAACATATGCGCACCCAGAATTTGTGCAACCACTTCCTTCGGAGTCTGGCATCTACCTTGACAATTTGGGTACACTAAAAGTAGTTAAGGGTAAAGTAAATGTAATTAATTATGTAGATATTTCTTATATAAGTTCTCATATTACCAATCTCAATGAGGTCTTTGGAACAGTGCGATTTTTGTAACAACAAGCGAACAACCATCAATGTGAAAATATACTATCTCCACTATCAATTAGATACAAAGATATCCAACGTGAATACGAATCCATTGCACATCTTATGTTCTTATGTCAACACGCCATAAGCGATCGGCATGGTTTGGCGGGATAGGTACTGTCTTCAAACATATTTTCGGAACTCTTGACGAGGATGACGCAGTAAAATACGAATCCGCCATAGAATCAGTAGAAACCAATGAAAAACCACATCGCCCAATTATTGAAAGAAAATATCTTAGTTACAACTTCCACCTCAAACTCACTTAAACAGATTGTAAATAAATTAAAAATCAATAAAGATATTATTAATGTCGAAATTAATAAACTCATAAATAAAACAAATAATCAATTATTTAATATATCAAATATTTTGATATCCGAAACAAAAGCCCACTGCTTATTTACCAACCTCGAAAGCCCACTACTTACACTGTCGTTTCAATTAGAGGACCTAATCAATGCCGTCCTCATGTGTCATCAAAACATTCTTCATCCTAACATACTCACTCCTACTCAGCTTTATAGAGAACTAGTAAATAATGAACGACACTTACCTGGAGGCACTGGGTTACCAATCCAAATTAGTTTAGAAAATATTCATTTAATTTTAAGTATAAGCAATGTAATATGTTATTATTTTAAGAGTAAAATCATGTTTATACTACAAATACCTCTTGTCGCCATTGATGAGTTTAACTTATACCATAACTTAGCATTACCTATTCCCCATAGTAATAAGGACCCCAATGTATTTAGCATGATTATACCTGCAAGTTCATATACTGCTATTTCGACTGATAAGATACATTTTTGTAATTTAGATAGCCTAGATAAATGTAAGACGATACGCTCCGAGTTCTATATCTGCGAAATCGATGTGGTGTCAATAATTAGTGGTAAACCCACATGTGAAAGTGAACTATTGACAAAACCCCTGAGTTTTGTCTCAAAACAGTGTAAGACATAAACAATCTACAGTGAACTAGATATTTGGCAACCATTACGGAACATCGGTGGATCTTTATACAATCCCGGCCAAATAAAATATCAATCGACTGCAGTGTGGTACAGATAGCTAATAATCATAGCGAATTTAAAGAATCCTCTGTCAGAAGCAACTGACCGAGCCGAGGTTCGGCCCTCTCGGGCACCCTCGAGTCAGACGCTCTCGCGAAACAAGGTAACGGTCCAAGCCGAGGCTCCCTCTCGGGAGCCCTTGTGCTGGTTACCTATATATAGAGGTCTCGACTGAGTGCCATTAGCGCTCGGTCACCTCTCAACCAGTGAAACTGTAAAAGCCCTCGGGCTAACAGTGGCCTTCAGCCCGAAAAAAAAAAAAAAAAAAAAAATATCGACTGCAGTGTAAAAGAAATACGTGAAATAATAGTGAAACGCTTCCGGGATATTACATATCCCGGAAGCGTGTTCAGTTTTTACAAAGAACTCTAGACTCATATCATCTAAAAATGTAATAAATATAAGTGTATCCTCTCCTAATATGGATTTTAGTTTATTAATGATTCGTGCTACCTAAGTTCTTAAATAATAACGCGTCTCCTATTTCGTTACAAAACATTAAATTGGATGAATTAACGTTGAAGAATGAGAATAATAAAATTCTCGTATTTAGATGAAATTATTGACGATTCACTAGTTTTTGTGAAATGCGGGACACACTATTCTATTTTTATTATTTTAATTTCGATAACTGTTATAATACTAATAATGTTAAAATTACGTAACCTGTGTTTTATATTTAAGAAATAATTTTGTAAATCACCTCAGAGACGTTGGTCTCTGAGGTGATTTACAAAATTTACAAAATATCGAAAACGATAATAGTAACACTCAGATTAAAGAATCATCAATACCCTTACCACGTCTAAAAGAAATTATCTAATTATCTTCAATTCGGCCTTTAACCCCGAATTTACGTTTTCCGCGGGGGGTTGTTATACCCCGTGCATGCTAGCAGTAGGGCTGATCATACTCTTAAGCTATCATGTCAGCAGTCTCGAGACTTTGAGTCTAACAGAGACAGAAAAGACAGTCAGTTAATAGACCTCGGTTCGGGTTGGACCTCTTTAATAATCATATTAATTCTAAGTCACTCTGTTTCCAAGTTTGTACTAAGTTCGATTTCCAAATATAATGATACATGATATAGGTACGCTATAATAACATTCATGTACAGTGCTACCAACTTATCTGTGAAGTGGTAGAAAAAGGAACTGCGGTTGCCACGTTGAAATGTCATTCGACTGGCAGTGTCTACTACTTTCGAGTGTTCCGTGTGTTTTATTGCGATACTTCTGAATTTTAAGCGTTAAATATGCCGAAAGCTATAAAAAGTGATGCCCGGAGTATTATTCTCAAGGTGAAATCATTTTTTGAAAAAGAAGCTCGGCTGCAGGCTCCTATAATTCCGTTTAATCAAATATCCAAAGGGATTTCGGTTGCAAAAGGTTAGTGTTGTTGTTTATACTATATAAATTACCCAAAATGATAATAGGGATGGAGACAAATATGAGGATTGAACATTTTTTTAAATAATAAGACATTCTTGTACAAGAGGAGTGTAGCAACCTACAGGCCGATTTGTTATTTTAGTCCTGTTTTATGAAGGGTAAAGTTTCCTCAAATTCCGTCAAATCCAAAAGTAGGATATCAATAATATATTTATAAATCACTTGTTAGTATTTTAAAATCTCACTCTGTTATCATTAAAATGATTTATAACGACGCTCTACCCACAGTCGCCGCTCAGCTCTTACAAATATATGAATACAATGAATTTATTTCTACCACACATGTTGTTTAATCACAAAACATTTGTTACAGGCTAATTTCAAAAATTGTTAAAGAGGGCCCAGCAGCAAAAGAAGCTGGTACCAAAATTCGCACACCAGGCAAGCAGAGAATACGAAAAAGTGGATTTGTTCATGTAGATGATTTTGATAGATTTTGGAGATTACTACCATAAAAACTTTTAGAAATATTGAAGACAGAAATAAATTACACAGGACAGCGAGAAACTCTTCGAATGCGAAGGATTCCGTTTTAATTTTTAAAACGGAATCCTAAGTCCAATCGTAAAGTTCTGATCGAGCGTAATGAAGTATCGGCTTGGAGAGCAAGGTACTTGCGTGAAGTGGACCAACCCCCGGCCTCTGATTTATTTAGATGAAACTTATATTCACTCTTCACATACATCTGGCAAATGTTGGCAAGGAGAGGGCGTACAAGGAGTATTAGAGCCTGTATCAAAAGGTCAAAGATATATTATTGTTCACGCGGGAGGGGATGCAGGATTTGTTAAGAATGCACTCACAGTATTTAAATCAAATACAAAACGCGGTGACTATCACGCTGATATGAATAGTGCCAATTTCACAAAATGGGTGATTGAAAAACTTGTAATTTAATAGAGCCATCAATTATTGTAATGGATATCACCATGTTTGCGTGAATAAAGTCCCAAATTCAATCGCTTTAAAAAAAGATATGCAGTTATGGCTTAAGCAAAATAAAATCGAGTATGGAGAAGATTTAACTAAACCCCAGCTGTTAGAAATAATCAAAAGAAACAAACCTGAGCCCATATACGAGATTGAAAGGATTTTGGCAGAAAATGGTAACAGGTGCTTGTATTTACCCCCTATCACTGTGACCTTAATCCAATTGAATTAATATGGAGCACAATGAAAAGAAACGTGGCCAGCGTAAATATTGACCACAAAATTGATGAGATCTCTCGCCTGGTAATAGAAGCATTTGAAGCTATTTCAGTTCATGAGTGGAAACAGCATTGTAAACATGTTCGCAGGCTAGAAGGAGAGTTTTTAAAACAGGACTCGTATTTAGATGAACCTTTTGTAATAAATGTGACAAGTGACAGGGAAACTGAGAGTGGTTCTGATAGTGATGAGTGCGGCATGGAAGTGGAAGGAGTATGACCTCTCAACCAGGATGATGTTGCACATTCTTCAAAAACTGTGTTTGACCACAATTAGCGCAAACGTGGTTTTCAATAAATCCTAAAAAAAATTTTTTTGTTTTTTACTTACATCTCCTAACTAGGCCTACTGATTTTTTGACTTAAGGATGACAAATAAGCACACAGTTCACCTGATGGTGTTTCCTGTGGGCCACGACGCCTCCATTCCTCCTCTACGAGGTAATCATGAAACATAATAGAGTCACCACTAACAACTAGTAATAAGGGTCTCCGAATCAGTACACTCACCAAGAAACATTAGCAGCATTCATCATACTATTTTTATTTATGCCTTCGTAGGCCGAGCCGACCCATTTATGGTGCGGCTGGAAACATACTGTTGTGTGGCTCTACCAGTTTACTGGGTGATAGACAAACACATATTTAAAATAATGCCTCCAGCCCATAACGCACATTGATCCTCTATAAGACAATGTGGTGATCACATAAATATGTCTTCCGGAGGACTAAGCCAGGCTTGCCAACAATAATAAGTCCTTTTCAGTCATATGTTGCAGCCTTTTTATATCTGACATGGGCACTATCACTCCAACATGTCATGGTCATATTTCCACCAAGCAAGAATAGTTGTCACTCACCTGAGCCTCCTCTAGATGTACATCGGCCCTGCTGCCATGCCCGGTCCCCAGGATGGATTGTTCCCAAGTTGCTTTCTCGTCCTCCACTTGCCGTAACTCATCCTCAAGTTTTCTAATGTCGGCCTGGTGAGCCTCGTGGGCTTTACGTGCCTGCTCCAGAGTTTTAATGGCATTTTCAAGCTTCTTCTGCATGTGGGTAACTCGCTCCTTGGCTTTAATAAAGGTTGGCCTCTTCTTAGACACCTCCGCTTCCTATATTAATTTAATGTGAGATGAAAGAATTACGAGAATTATTTGTCGTAAAATAAAGTAAAGCATATATATATAAAGTATAAGATAAGCATGTAACTTAGAAACTTTCTTACCGCTTCTCTGGTGTCTTGTTCTATCTTGGCTAGGTCTCTCTGCACAGTGCCCGCGTCTTTTTTCTTCTCTTTAAGTGCATCCTCTGCTTTCAAGCGCTTCTTCTCTACTTTAGTCAACTCATTCTGTTTGTGCTGCAGATCCTCCTCAGTCGACTGAATTTCCCTCTCATTGTGATACAGATGGTAGATTTGGAGCTCCACCTTTTGCTCTTGCTGGAACAAAAATATAAAAACACTATTACCTTTTTTTTCATTTTAAGCTTTTCCTCCTTTCATTATTTTCAGTATGAAAAAGTTTAATATTTAGTATTTTATTATTATAAATAAATAACAAAGAAAACAGTGTAAAAAGTATGATTCAAAATACTTAAGTATGCTAACACACATTTTGTACTTAACTCAAAGTCATGTTACCAAAGACAAGGGCAGTCGTAGCCCATCGAGAGTATGGCCGGGTAATGGGAACTGCCCTGAGATCCATATACCTGCATAGACCTTCAATGCTTATTTGCAGAAGTCTCTCCTCACAAGCACTGCAAGTTCAATGGCGGCCTTTAAGAAAGGTGTAGGCTCCTTTCTTGAAGGTCCCTAAGTGTTATTGGTAAGGCAATATCGCAATCGACACTGAGCTACAACTATGAACTTTGAGAAAACATTGTTATTAAGTCAATGATTCTAACCAACTCCTGCTTCAAGCGTGTGTACTTCTCCGCTTCCTCCTTCTCAAATTTGGCTTCTTTTCGCTCAGCAGCAACACCTCTCTTCTTTTGGTAGGAGAACTGGGCTTCTTCATCAGCTCGGTTTACTTCCGCTCGGCATGCTTCATATTGTTCCTTCAAAACACCAGACCTAGAAATATATGAGGAGATGGTTTCCAATGCAAATAGTTTCTAGATGAATGAATCAGCCTGACTAGACCCATCTCAACAATCAGACTTATTATTTTTTTTCCATAGATGATGAAGTTCAGGCTCAGATAACAGATACCATATATATATTTTTTTCTTTTAATTAACAACTTGTTGCATGAGCAATATGTGTGTATATGTGTGGATATACATACTTTTATTTACTTCAAAATTATAAATGATTACATCTTACCCACTAATTTCTTCAAACAGAGCAGTTCTCTCTTTGGGATTTTTCATGGCAATTGATTCAACTGCACCTTGGAAGACCAAAAAATTCTTGGCCTTCACATTGATACCCAACTTCTCCAGCTGGATGAGATAATTGCTCACTGAGACTGACTAAAACCAAAAAAAAAGATAAAAATGATTTTGAGTTTAAGACATCTTTAAAAATAGTCTTTTGAATATTAATAGGAACCACTAAACATTTTTAGCCCATGACATTTTAGATTTATCCTCTATAAGGAATCTAAATGCATAATGCATGTATGTTGTTACACCAAAGAACTAGAATGGAATTTCTTGTTACTAGTAATAGTAATATGGTTTCTTTCTTGAGAAAACACATTAGAGATAAACCACTAATTTATGCTGGTATTGAGGTAATATGGTTCTACCTAGGTTGAGGTATAGCAACCTATTCCTGATACAGTGATAGTGCATTTACTTTTTTGTGTTGCAGTATATTGCGAACTCACTCACACTCAATGGTCTTATATCAATGCATAATGATGTCCAATGTTTGTATCTTTGCTATTAACAAATTATTATATACAAAGTTCAGATAAAATACTACACTATCCCCGTATTATTAACAAATAAGAAACAAAATACTTTTTATATACAAATAAATTAGACAATCCTTGTTTATTAATATTCCAACACCCAATTGAGAAAAAAAACAGATATTCCTAGTGTAGATCCTACGGCAGCACACTATCCTTTAAGTCATTTATTAGTAATTTTGAGCACATCTATTATACCTACATAGTTTTATGGACCTTTAATAACCTGTAAAAAATACTTATCAAGCAGTTTAATGGCAGGTAAATATATATATTTTTTTAATAAATAATAAGGAAAATATTTCTTAGCTCGAGATGTGACTTGGTCCATTACCCGGCCACAATTCGTGGCGTGTACTTCCTACGGGCGAACGTTTGTGGTACCATAATATAAGACCTTTTCAATAAGGTTACCAACAGGATTTATATTGCTTGCAAAAAAATAACTATGTCGTTAAGTATTCAAATTCTGATTGTATAAAAATAAATATATAATAATAAATAAAATTTATATAATAATAAAATGAATGATTTACAGAACCACAACAGACCGCAACCCATGTGTTATTACTAATTGTTTACATAACTTATTTACACATCACTACATTATTAAATAATTTACATAAAAATTAGTATTGTTTGTAAAATAAGATAACTCACCTGTCCATCAATCTTATGGTCTGATGACTGACCAATGACAGACCTCTGGAAATGTTTCTCTGTCATATCTTCTAAAATAAATGTGGCTGTTACAGACGCACTGGGAAAACGATTTTATGAATTAATATAATCAGATTAAAGGTTTAATTTAAAATTATTATAATCAGATTCTTCATTCTTCCATTACTCACTAATCTTCTATGTAGAACTTGGAAAAAAGAGGGACATACAAGTGATATCCAACACTGCAAAAGTTAGTTGCTTATCATTGTTAACAACAATGTCAAATGTAGGCATTCACTGTCATTATATACTGTATACTGCCTTGTATATATTTCTATGGATGTCAACTTTTCCTTTAAAACTAATAACAAAACTTAAATATCATTATTGTAACATCACAAGACAAAGTTTTCTTTTCCATACTGTTTGAAAAAACATTTGTTATTCTTGAAGAATGTCTTTATTTTCATAAAAAATATCTAGTATCATGTTTGAATAGTTAAAACATAAGTTTATTTATTTAGTATCAAAGGTGGAAAACTAGCACAAGTAAACTTGACAGTAAGTGATCCCTTTGGCCCATGATACCCACATTCATCCTTATTAAGGATTCATAATGCAGATGGAGAGCTAACATTGAATGCCTCCGTAGCAGTAATAAGAATCTCTAGATCCTCCCCTACACTCACCTAATTAAACACATCATTCAATGAATAGATTGGCTCCACCTGGCATTCTGCGGAAAGAAACCAATCTAGCTATATTACTCTTGAAATAACATATATAATGGACATAATAAATAACATGCAATTAATTTAAAGCAACATCATCTTGTTAATAATTCAAAACTGCCCATCTGATCACCTTAGATTATGGAAACAAAGTAGATGGGAAATAAGACATGACTGAGTTGAACCACATTCACCATTTTTTGTATGGCTGATGGCCTTTTAACACTAGGTTGAAAGGTTACCCTGCATGCAAAAGTACCTGACTCTAGGATGCTCATGGTTTGAACAAAGCATGCATAGTACAAAACTATCACATACACAAATAATGCAACTTATTCATTCACACTCAAAGTTGCAACCTGTATAGATATGATTCACCTTTAAACAACAATCATATAAAAAACATACTAATAATGATTAGGAATATATTCTGGGTAAAATTGCAGTAGCATTAAATTGATGAAAGTAATGACAATATCTTGCTAGATGATATCAACAGAGCAGAATATTTTGTAGTGCCTCAAGCATTTGCACAAACACAGAGACACACACTTATTGTTCCTTCCCTATTCTCATGTATTGCATGTGCAATAATATTGGAGGAAGGTTCAGATGCAGTCATGGAGACAAAGGAAATACACACAACACACCCAGATCTGAAAGCAACAATTTGTGATGCACAATTGTTCCTCTGCTGGGAATCAAACTCAGGACCCACAAAGCCGCAACCCGGTCATTATTATTTATTCTTCATAACAATATTTATAATCAATAGTTTTAGACAATTTCAATAATTAATGTATCTTAAAGCTGATCAATTAATTAACACTTCATTCTTCATTAAGCTTATTTGTTAGAAGCCAAGAATTTAAATTTTAAAATGTTGTTATTCCCAGCTAATAAATGATCTACTTACTAGTGATAAACATTACTGGTATAGCACTTTCATTAGAGTTTACACTTTCATTACAGAACTTGAAAACTTTGACTGTATTTTTTTTTTGACGGTATTTTACATATTGCATAGATGTGTACCCAGAAGTGATCAAAATAAGTCAACATAATGTGAGTCATTAATTTGTATGTGTATTTTGAACATATCACAGCAATGAGGGCAACTCCCATTTGGCATATCTCCCTTGTTTCTATGATTTAGGTGTACACAAATTATTTGAAAACTTCAAATCTTCCTGGGTGCACTTGATATGAGTATTACCATGTCAGTCCATTTTGTTTATAAGATACTGTTTTTGGGTATCAACAGGCTAAGTGTGAAGTATAAAATGTGATGTATTAATATTATAGTGGCCATTTAACTATTATCAATAAGCATAACACAACATTTAAGCTTGGATCAGATGGTAAAATGGAATGTTATCTTAATTTATAAAAAAATCTAATCCCAAATCCAAAAGTTTTGATATTATACTGCAAGGGCCACACTGTACCTTGTTTCTAGCTACAACTTGTATGGATCCAATATCAACATAATACTGGTGTGTTTATTATCAGGGTAGAGTGGGATTACCAGAAATCAAATTATAGGTTACAAGGAATTCCAACTTGGCACTTAGGATTGGCAACATACTGTGCATCTTGAATCTTTATTGATGATGGATGTAAATGTCATGGGCACCAGTCATCACTTACCATCAGAACTTTGTGCACAATGTTAATTGATATGTCATTGTATTATAATATGTCCTACAATAAAACTTAGAAAGTATGTAATGAAATATTACACTTTGACACTTTACGGTTTGATAGAATTTCTAATATGTTTAATATAATCACATAATAATACCATTGTAGTCCTTTATATTTATTTTACATTTATAATAGTCAGTTCATACAAATTGCTACCGTCAAGCAAAAACCCTCTACATAATTGGTGATGGTGGAATTGTGTTCAGCCTAGTGTCTATCCACAGATATAAATCTACACAAAAATCATACATTTACAAAATCAACTAGTACCTTCTTGACACAGGCTTATTGATAGAAGCACCATGTATTAAATCACTGAGACGTTTAACACGTAGAAGAGAAGTTTTTTCACCCATGACAAAACTGACTGCATCCATGAAGTTTGATTTTCCTAAAACAGAAACATAATCTAATTGGATATTTCTCATGAACAGCTGTTGAGTCACATCACAGCTTATATCCCTCTAGACAAAGGATACTTATTACACAATACCGGCAAGAGGAACAAAATGCTGCTGTTGCATAAGGTGAGTATAGGGATACAGGGGCCCTATCATAAGTAACAGGCCATTCCATATCAATCCTCAGGGGTAACAATGCATGTACATCTTGAAACTTTGTTGAGGATTGATTTGGATGATCACTTACCATCAGATGAACTGTGTGCATGTGTATCGCCCCTAATATCATTATAGAAAAAGTTAACAATATCAAATACATTTTAAAATATTAAACAATATTTATATTCTTTGGACATAGGGAAGTCAATCGTCAGTCGACAGCAGTCATTTTTAGGGAAATAATTAAAAAATGTTTGTTAGGCAACAGCCTTTTTTCAAGATGAATGTTGTGATGAATGATGAATACTTGTCTCTCAAAATTCGCATTTTATATTTTTAGAGGAAAAAAGTTTATTTTTGTCTAGGATACTCTATCGTTTTCACATGCGTGTATATCCGTCCTAGTCATCCGTGTATAATTTACAAACATATTCTTATGATTATATTTGATGTCAGGTCACAAAAACATTTAGTTACCCGAGCCATTTGGTCCAACGACGGCAGTAAAGGATAACAGAGGTCCTACCGTGTGATGACCACGGTAGGACTTGAAATTTTCCATATCGATATACTTTAAAAAAGCAGGCATTTTATTTCACTAATAAACGTATTCCCTTATAACAAAATCGTATAATTCCTAACTAATCCACATTTCCAAATATTTTGCATCAACAACCACAACTACATAAAAATATAGTTAAACCATAGATAATGACAAAGATAAACATCGACATCGAACAACGACAAACGAGGGAGCCTATTTACAGCGATCTTCTTCACGTATTATACAATTGTCTTTTATTTCTAATGTACATTTAGGTTGAGCAGTTGGTGTCTAGAAAGTCGAGAAATTTCATGAGCTTAAAACCCCTTGAACAAGTTCGCGCTGTATAACGACAGGAGTGACCTTTTAAGCGCTAGATAAAAGATGGAGTTGACTGGCCAAAAGCATTGCCTAGATGGGCACGCTGAGCTCCCAGGTGGACCCCGGGGGTGGGATTGATGGTGTCGCACAACCAGCCAGAGCTTTACCACTGATGCGGCAGCGCCAAGTATAGTGGGTGCGGTAAACTGTCACTCGCTCTCCCTATCGGCTTGCTTTCCTAGACCCCATGACATGTGAATATTGAACTTTGGTAGTCCTTTGCCCAGATGGAGATAAGACGCCGCATTGGCAGCATATAGCATACGGGCACTATTGCGTGGGAACCTCCCCATGGGAAAGGGATTCTTCTCAATAAAATAATGAAACATTAGACTCTTGCTTCTCTGTTTTGCTATTTTAGTCTGTATCAATTTATGTAATGTTTATGTATGTCTTGGACATTATAACAGAGTTTAACTATTTCCTAGCCTCATTTGTTAAATATTAATTTTTGAGAAATATATCATGTTTATCACTTTATCTTTATTGTATGTCTATAAAGTTCCTAGAAAATAAGCTATTAAGAATAAAAAACTCAAAAGTCTAACTGACGAGCTTTAGTCGTTAATAAGCTGTTGCCCACGAGAAAGATAACAAAATGACATGATTGTCACATTTCCGAGTGAACTCCTCCGAGAAGTGTGGATCAAACTGTCAATAATAATTGTTTATCGATCAAGTTTCAGACTAACCATCATACAAACAAGACCTGGCTGTATGGACTAAAGTCCTTTGCCTTTCAATTAGGGATAAATTAATATCATCATCTGTTTATCGATCACTGCACAGAATACAATTATATTATATATTGGATTGCTGTTTTAATATTCTCACATAATTATAAATAATTTTGTTTATATTATCGTTTTTAAATTAAAATCATATTGGTGTCTCTTGTTTTTTTCGCTAAGATCTATTTGGTATGGATCAAAAAATCTTATAAGTTTTGTTTATAAGCATGAATGGTGACCAAAGCCCTGGAAGTCCTTTAGACCTTGGTGATCGTGAACAAGCTGTTTTAATGGATCCCATAGATCATGACAGATGTAGATACCCGTATTGCATCGTTTGGACTCCTATTCCAGTATTAACGTAAGTAAACATTAATACAGCTGAGAGTCGATCCTTAAAAAATATTCAATAACATGTCGAGGATAAATTTACACATTATGAATGTAATTTGTGATAATCGGCATGTGACTTAATACAGTCCTTGTGAGTACGAAAATTTGTGGTAATAATCCTTTTTTTATTAAATTACATTAAAACATATTGAAAAATATTTCGTCTTGAAATTGAAATAATCTAAGCAAAAACATTTCTAGACTGCTAATATCAACATGATTAAATATCTGTTAATATTCAATCACCATTTATTAAATTATTTGAAATACAAAAGATACACTTTTGTATTAAAGTATGGTAAGGTGAACACAACCATTATACTTATTGCCCTTTTCCAAACTCATTCTCGGAGGTCCATTTTCATTTGTAATTAATAGAATTTTACATTGAAATAAACATATAGTTTATTAATAGTTATTAATTTATAATGTCATAATGAGAGATAATTTTTTTTAAAAGCTAGATGTGATATCTACTATTCCAATTAAGCTTAAATGTTTGTTAGGAAATATTATAGTTGAATGGCATACCAACCAGTTAACAAATATGTTAAGATTTACAGTTTATGTGTGAACATATTGTTCCTGAAAATCATACGAAGATCTTATGATTCAAAATCTAAATACCCTTACCTAAACTATACTTCAAATAATTTGCACTGCCACAATGGCAATATCTACTGCTTATTGCCAAATTACATCAACTGCTCAAAATATTTGTACAGTAACATAAGCAATAACAGAGGCACTCACTTGTTTGATTTCTACCTTCTCTATTATGATGTATCCATTGTAATAAGGTTGGAGGAAGGTTCATATGCAGTGTTAGGGGCACCAGAGGTATACTAATAATTTGTCCTGAGCTCACTTATACAAATAGTAAGTGCCACAATATGTCAATTAGTGCTAACTAGCTATATTAACACAGTTCACCTGATACCCACATTTATCCTCAATAAGGAATCTTAGTGCAGATGTGTTGCCCCTCAAAACTACTATAGAATGCTTAAAAAGGCATCACCATAACCAGTAATATGGGTCTCATTTCTCTGGTCTTTTGGTGAAGAAAAATAACAAAATGCTTTTTTTTTCTTTTAGGTGGATTTTCCCATTTCTTGGTCATATGGGCATTTGTACTTCAAATGGTGTTATCAGAGACTTTGCAGGTCCTTATTTTGTCTCCGAAGATCTTATGGCATTTGGTAACCCCACCAAGTACTGGCAGCTGTCCCCGCAAAGAGCTACAAATGGACAGGCTGGATGGGATGCGGCAGTTGCTGAAGCATCAGAGATTTATAAGAAACGGATGGTAAATTAAATTTCGCATATCAGAGTGTGAGAAAAAGTAGCAATATTTTGATTTTTATACAGTGTACACATTGTACTTTTTGTGTTATGGACAATTGTACTTTATACAACTACAAATCTTATTTTTTCTTTCGATCTTACAAGTTTTGTATGTGTATTGTATGGGGAATAACTAAGTCACATTTACTCAAACTGTTCAAAAAATTATATGTGAAAACCAATGAATAAAATGCGTAGAGGTTATATGTGAACTGAGTTTTGAATCAGCCACATTGCAAACTTTCATTCATGGACAACTTTCCTCAAGATGAATTAACGAAATATGGTGCATGAAGCACACAGAAACAAATGGTTTTGGTTGTTTTATTGGCTCATTTTACTGCAAGACAGGACACATTGCTACTGTGATAAATGAAAGGACAGTTAACTATGAATTCTATGTGACAGTTTGTGCTCCAAGTGTTGTTCACTTGGTGTCAAGAATCTTCTATATTCACAACAATACAGCTCATCACTCAACTATTTGGCCTCATACTTTGTGGCAATCTATGAGGAGTTCTATATTCAGCAGTGGACTATGACCAAGCTGTGATGATCATGAAGAAGTTCCTGGCTGCTGCTTATATATTACTTTTGGCATGACCTTTCAAAAACTAGTGGAAATCTCTTATGGGTGATTTGCATAAATCTTTTACTTCTTTAAAACAGTTCCAAGTTAAGCATTTCATATACAGTATTTTAAAATGAACATCCAAGTTAAACAAGCATAAGTACAATTTGTTGATAGGATATGAAATTTCTTAGACAGCTGTGTGTTACCTTAAATATTAGAATGAAATGTTCCTCCTCATCCTGCATTTTTACCACAGGAATATCTTCTGGTTATTACCAGGTGACATCAACTTTGCAATATATTTTATAATGCCCTAAGCGTTAGCACAAACACAGAGGCACTCACTCATCATACCCTTCCCTATTCTGATGTAATGCATGTGCATAAGGTTGACTGAAGGTTGTGTCAGTGTTGACCTTAACTTTCTGCAACACCATTCAAAATATAATATTAGTTGATCAATATTTTGTTACAAAAAAACCTAGTTCATTCATGTAATGTAATGAATTGATATTTACCGTTGCTTAATTTCTTTATCATATATTTTTCTAAACCTTATTTTTTTTTGCAGCACATCATATTCTATGACAACTGTCACTCCCATGTAGCTACTGCTATGAACATCATGAACTATGGAGGCTGCAAAAACTGGAATATGGTTAAATTGGCGCTATACATGATTCCTTATTCAAAATATGTAAGGTAAGTGTGGTGATTGGTTTTTATTTATTTATTTGTTTGTTAAGTTTTCTTCTTCATATATAATATTTCCTCTTTTGTAACCACTTAGTTACCAACTATGTAGATATTAATTTTCAGGATTCAGGTGGCACAGGATTGTTTCATGGTGATTTATTGGGGAATAAGGAGTTGTATATAGAGCATAGATAAAATAAAATTTAACATATCATCATCATATATGTTTTAATATATGATATACTCCAATTGGCAAATGTCATATCCATAAGTTAATGAGAATATAGTTTTACTCATTAAGTAGTAAAAAATTAAAAGAACCACAATTTAAATTTGGTGGTACTGGAATTCAAGCTGAAGTTATATTCTACTCAGTTCATCCAAATCATATGACTAGATATCTATATTCACTGAACAGGCTGACTGCAATTCAAAGGCTTATAAAATTATTAATGACATATTTTAATTTTTTGATGTATTGAAAATGTATTTCATTTTGCAAAAATATTCACCAAATTTAATACTGTGTCGTCTTTTTCAGTGTTGGCGGATTTCTGAAGACATGGTTGCCATTTTTCATCATTGTAGCATTTATATGTGGTTTAGCTGCAATAATTTAGATATATGTCCCATTTTGAAATCTATTGGTGTACTTTTAACTATACTCTTTTGTATTAGCCATCTAGAGCACAAAAAATTTACTAGGCACAATTTCTTACTGAAGCTCTAATCAATGAAAAGATAAGGCCTATGTGATGATAATCAAAAATGTCAAGGCATTGCCAATGTAGGGAAATGATTTCCCTAGCTTAAGGGATACTACATCAACTGTATTTTACCTCATATTATTAAAGTCCTAAATACTCTACGTAATTTAAAGTCCACCTATTTTGGATTTAAGATATCCGAGAAATATTTATTTTTCTAAAATATATAATAATCTTGTTGTGTGTATGTTTTATTCATTGAATGTTATTATCTTTTCCACCAAGATTACCATAAGTGTTTAGACACAGAACATAATTTTATTGTATTATATGATAATTTAAGCAATAGATATTAAAAAAAATTAAATTGTTTAAATATTTTTTATCAAGTTATGTGTGGGGACTACTATCCAATGGCCTCCCTGGGGTAAAGGCATTTGCCCAGCTATGGGATACATAGATAATTTAATTAGTACAAGTAATATATATTTCATCTCTCATATTAGCCTCGGGCCAATGCCTTAGTTGTATGTACTATTTATACTCTTCGATTTTCTATAGGTACAATTTGTGACAAGTTAGTCTAATGTTTTGGTACTTCCAATTACAACCCAACAAGCTCAGAGTTTTTACATATATTATTTATAAAAAATACTATATAGTACAGTACAAAATACTGTACAAATATTTGAATGTACTTAACAATGGCCACTTACAATGGTTTGCCCAAAAAGGTAATGTTTTTCATTCATATTTCTGTGTAGGTACTATGTGTCACTAAGTATTTGATGTGAACCTTACATAGTAAACAACCACATTGTTCTTGCTAAATTTGTATAAATTATACTTAGTATTAGTTAATCACTGTAAATTCTGAACATAAAACTATATAAATATTAAGATTGTAAACAGTTTTTTGTCTGTGCATTTGTACATGCTAATCTCGGCTAGGCAGAACAAATTTGCATATGGTTTTCAATGATATCTAATAGTATAAAATTGCAGGATTAGTTACTTAAATAATAACATTTATTGTATTGCATTGTAACAGCTTGCTCTATGTGAAGTAACTTAGCTAATTTGAGACCATTAAGAAAAGTATTTTTAATCTATTACTTCCCTTTGAATAATTGAAACATTAACATATTAAAATTTAAAGAAAATTTCATATCATCTTCAAAGTTTTTTGTTTACTATTATTTATAATTGTTATATGGGTTTTGCAATAAATGATTTGTTTTTATAATTTTTATTTTACTTTTATAAAAATATACAGTACACTCTCCATCTATATTTACAAATTATAATTACACAATAAGATACAAGTATTGTGTAATCAACCAAAGGTGCCAGTTTTCTCTTCTCTATTTACTTCTTTTTACAGTTTAGTTTATATTTAAAATGCATGCAACTTGTAAATTATAATACCACCTTTATAGCTGTTAACCTCCAAGATGAGACTACAAGAAAAAATAATATATTTTATAACCTTTGCACTTGGAGCAATTTTTAATATAGCTCCAACAAATTTTTACAAACAGCTACTCTAGGACACTTTCACGCCTATGCATCTGCCTTCATTGAAGATAAAAAAACATTACTGTTATTAAAATTTATATTATTTTCAAATAATACTATGCAAAAAATAAAAATATTTTTTGTCAACCTCTGCTGTTACAATGGAGTATTTGGTTATATACTAACCTGTGCAGTAATGTCCAAGTGCAAAGGGTTAATTATAAAACATCAGTGATTTGCTTTAGTAATCCATTTGAGCTGTTATTTGGTTTTACTTTACAATTAAGTAAGTTGTTTTGAAAATTTTCTTCTTCATGGTTCTTAAAATATTTTTTTTTCTTTTACAATATTTTTTGTCTCATCTTTGATTTGGTTGATCACTGTGAAGGATGAATTTGGAAATATAGGATGATTATAACAAGGAATACAGAAAAAGCATCCCTGGCAATATTTTCTGTTAGCAAAATGTATACTTCCCCATTGTGACACATTTTTATTAACATTACATTAAATTTCCATTACAACATAACATACTAAAATGTTTATAAGCCAATATATTCCATACTACTCTGATAGATGAATTATCTATTAATTATAATGAATTATTTCATAATCTAATTATGCATATAATGTTTTTTAGTTCCTACCTGCAATGTCATCACTCAATCTGAGTATTTTTACAATATTATTCCTAATTTTAATTTTAAACAAATATATATTGGTTACATACAATAATAATTGTTTATAAGGCTATCATAACAAGTGCTTACTCGAATCGATCATGAACCGCCAGCACTAAAAAAATATATTTATGAAATATAAAAAATATACTTGTGAATTTTCAATCTAAATATCTACTGTATTAGGTATATCTAGTTACTAACATGCTAATACCTAGTTTAAACTCTGCACATATTCATACATTTTCCTCATATTTAATTTCTAAATTTACAGTTACTAATAGACCTATATTTTCAGCATTTTGGATACATATTATATCCATTACTAAGCCTTCCTTGTCTAATTTTATAAAATCACATGTAATTTATAGAGAAATAAACTGAACTAAAACATTGTTTTTCTTCTTTTTCTAAATAATTTATTACATAATATTTTACAAAAACATCCTATCATAAATAAATATTTTGCATAAGGCTTGATACCTCTATTTTTTTATTTAAACAACATATGGATCACTAATACATGTTAGTGTTGTCATCAAAATAAATCTAAAGTGCAAGTTGGGCAACTTCATAATGGGAACATATATAATGTCAATTTTAGTTAATAGGGTTAATGGGATGGAGTCCCAATTCTGTTAGTATATAAAATCTAGTCTATATTGACCGATGACCTTAGCTGAAACCAAATTTAACACATAAAAACTTTATACATAAAAATGGTCGCTTTATACCATTATTCAAATTTCATCCTAAAATAAACATATACCGCTATTTGTTATTTGCGACCAAATAGGAGAAAGAATCCTAAACACATTGTCGGTACATTATCTTAACACTCTTTCAAAACACTTTTTTCCGCTGAAAAATCATAATCGTATCCACTCATATTGATCTTGCTTGATAAAAAGGCAAGTAGATCTCCTATTTCGGTAGCAAAACTCTCCTTATTCTTTGACATTTCCAACTCATGTGACAGCCTAAAAGGCACCCCCTGAAGATAATGGAAGGTTTGGTCATTTGCTTTAGGTACAGGTGCTGGAGGTGCTGCCCTTTTTGGCTGCCGAACATCACTAACACTGGGGTACAAATTGTTCGTCGGAGATAATGGATCAACAACCACAAAACCATCATCAGGTCTAGGTCCTGGTATTGGAGGTGCCTCGTCTTTTACAGGCGAAGATCTTCGTTTACCAAACAAAGAAGAGAACATTTCTACCAGTTTAATTAACTTTATATATTTTGGTCGACTGACTCACGAACAATTCCGGCTTTGACGTTTTAAGCACTGAAAATTCACAAAGAAATAACATACCACAGAGTGAATATTTTCACTTTTATTGTGGTATAGGCTATAAGGCCTTCAAGCAAACCGTGCTTTTAAAATTATAAAAGTTTTCCTGCAGTGAAGTAATAGTCATTACTTACTGTAAATTTGGCACTTATAGAAAAAAGTACAACAGGAATATAAAATACATGTTGCATCTCGTGTACCTGACATTGAATCTTAACCGTCTATATTACATGCACTACATTAAAATAAGGAAGGTGACGATGAGTGAGTGTCTCTGCGTTTGCACTTACTGTACAATTATTTCTACTATGCAGTTGATGTCATCTACTAATATTCAGAAGATATAGCCGCAGTCGAAATCATCCAAGGTAACAATAAAATTTTACTCCGAAAATAAGAAATGATCTTGTGTGTTGTATTGATTCCTTTGTAATAAAATTAGATATACCATAGTGTCTTTTTCAACGAAAATTACATAGGTAGGGACAGTAAAAGTGAAAAAGTGCTCCTATTGCTTTATTTTTGTACGTAGTACACTATTTTTTGTTCATAGTACTTGTTCAATATTTCCTCTGTATAACATTGAGTTAGAATTGATATTCTAGATTCGTTGTTTTAGAATTACTTCTATAATAACGGATCTAGATATTCCACAGGAAAACATTTTTTTTCTCCTTTCGCTTCGTGTATTTACTATATAACCACTTTATACCATTTGAGGATTATAGAAAGCAACAATAAGACATAGTCAGTCGAGGATACCGAGTCGTTTATACAAATGAAATAGCTGCTGCAATGTCAAATAAGGTTTTATGCAATATTAATAAATCGAAGCAATACGAACAGGAGCGTTCATTCTTATAGGTAAAATACTAAATTACTCGGGAGGTCGGTTTGGGGTTTTCCGCTTTCATACTAATACGATATTACCTCTATATTTACTCCAATAGGAACTGAATAATGATACTAATAGTAACGTATTTCGAAATCTAATAGGCATAGAAAATTTTATGAAACATTTTGCTAATAATAAATTAAATAAACACCTTGGTGTTCGAAGAATTGAATAATTTTTAAAGATACTAAAAGTAGACCTAGTTGTTATATTTTATATTATTTATATACATGAATACAAATCATCATCAAATCGTCATGAAATAAATACAACAAAAGAACTATTTACATAATAATAAGTCAATACTAAATTCATGAAACTGATTAATTCGACGGAAAATGGAACTAAAGAATTTATTTCATTCTTTTATAAAATACAATTTGTGCAATAATCTTGGGTATCATACATATTTAAGATCTAGCTACAATGATTATCTTAATATTTCTAGTTTAATAATAATTGTAATATTTTCAGTATCAATATTATTAATATTATATTGATAACGACATTCTCCAAGTATAAACTTACACGTACTGACATGATATTGCAGATTTCTTATAAGAGTGGTAATTATAGAAAGAAGAAGAAGAAATTTACATAATACATTTTAATATTCTTATCTTTACTTCTATTACAAGTACACTCATAACTAAAAACTTTCCTGCATTCAATTGATAATGTACAATATCTTTTAACGTGATTGGTTACTTTATATCTGACAGTTCCTCTAAGATTCCAATTGGCGAATAAGAATACGCAGAAATGGGTCAATTGCGAAGTATGACAAGCGCAATGCGTTTAATTATTTCGACGTAAGTGAACCAACTAAACTTCAGACGTCAAATTGTGGCCAAAACATTCATGTAGACCGTGTTTTGAAGAAATAGTCCGTGGCAGTATCATGTGTGTAAAATATTAATTTGGAAATATTGTGATGTTTTAAAGTGATTATGGGAAGTGCATTAGTGTTTATGTAAATTAATTATTTGAAGGTGTTATTGTGAGTTGTTATTGCTACAGAACCAGCTGGCTGCTGGCGCTCATCGGGTTATTATTCTTTTTATATGTTATATTTCTAGCTTTGTGAAACGTAGTAGTTTATAACGTAGGGTTCCTTTTTAATATAACTCAACAAATATCAAAACAATATAACTCGTAACATGTTTACATGTTAGGGTATTTTAAAAATAATATCGAAATTGTGTAATAAATAATATGCCATATAGAAAAACTTTATCTTGTTTACATGACCCTATTTATGTTTTTTTATAGTTTTGAGTGAGAGAGCGAACATTTGGGGGAAAGTCTTAGCATTCGGTCTATATTTTTGAGGAAATGAGATGTGTTGTTTCAGGTATTATTACTGCTCTAAATAAATTATTTCAAAGTTAAGCAATGTAATATTTTTTTACGATGTGACTGTAAACAAAGATGCTGTTAATACAAAAATGATAAACAGTAGCAATGCATCAATATGCATTGCTACTGTTTATCATTTGTACAATTACAAATCTCTTCTTGTTTGTCCTACAAACAGTGACTTGTTCTCAATGTCTCCTTGTTTTTGAGGTGGAAATACATTTTGTAAATCAAATCAAATAAAAATTATTTAAAATAAACACTATTGCTCATGCACTTTTAAATTGTATCATGGAATTTACTACAATGAGAAAATGATGTCATCCTTAAACAACTTCAATTCTAATTGCATTGGATAGGAAACATTGTTTTTTTATTTTATATTAATTTAGAAAAAGGGTTTAAACTAGTAAAATTTTCTAAATTCACTACACTTACCTTGAGAACAATCTTATAGTGAATACAGCAATTATATTGAATTACCTCCATGTCTAATTTCTATATCTATGAGTCTATATAGCATCCTTATAGTCCCGGAAATAGGATTTGCAAGATCACTATTATATCCTGCAATCTCATTAAAATCATAAACAAAAGACAACAAGTTTTACTTCTATTGCTCATACCAGACACGAAATAAAAAACCATAAATTATTTTATCAATGTTTATATGTATTCACAAAATTTTATTATAAATAAACTAAGAAAAATAATAGCTGCATTTTACACATTTGTATAATTCATCACTATCAATGATAGATATCTTTGAATTAAAAGTAGGCATAAGTGTCTTTCCTAGACAGGGTGTTGGAATATACCATACACATCCATGGATTGGGGGATGTCACATCTTTGAAATATTTTCTTTTTCTAGATATGTATGTTTCCTCACAATGTTTTCCATCACTTTCCTGCACATAGTTAATCAGCTCTTAAAACTGTGATTAACAATTTCACTGGCGCGGGCACCGGGGATGCACTTAATTTGCTTGCGTGCTGTGAATTAAAAGTGTACATTTAAACATTGAGCTACCATGGCTAAAATAGCTGGTTGAATGAAACATATGGACATCAATTATGATTTTTTTTAATATCTTCATTATTTGAAAACAGGTAACAACCTTACATCTCTAGGGTATTACTCACTATTTAATCCACCACAAATTTTTATAATCACACTTTCGTCATAATTTTTTCTATAATAATAAAAAAAATAATGTCATGAGGGGAAAATAGCAATAATGTGCTATTGTTATATTCCAGAAAACTGGCTGTTACTTGAAAATGGCCGATGACCCCGGCCACTCTTCATCCCATTCAGGTAGGTTAATAGCTATTTACAAAACAGTATTAATTTTCCAGCGGTTCAACTGGTTTTGAAGTGTATATTGTAGGATGTTAGGCTATTGTTTTACTGCATCAATGGGTCGAGTCGACCGGGTGGGGACCGTGCCCCCACAGAATACCAGTGTAAAAATGCAACATAACACTGCAGTGTTTTGTATTGTGAATGTTGGGATTGGTAGGCTTACCACTGGTGATGATGCGGTCCATCGTAGTCCTTCCATATCGAGGATAATTGTGGTTGTCGTGGGCCGAAGGAATCTCTTACCATCAGGTAAATGGTGAACAAAAATATCAAGAGATTGTTCCTGAAAAATTGTTTTGATGCGTTAGGGTTGTAGATATATTGATCCGTGAGATAAAATCTTGTACAATACCATCATCTGATATTCGTTAGGGTTTTGCTGCAGCTAGGAACTTGTTCAGCCATGCGTTGCTCTGCTCGACCTGGAAAAGATTGTTCTCTGATAAAATGCCATCGTAAAACAGCTGTTGTGTTTTATATGTCGAAAGGCGAGACCCTATAGCTGTCACGAAGAATTGGACCTTTGCATCATCTGCATCTTGATTCTCTATTTAGTATGAAATAGCGTATAGAACGAAATTTATGCCGTGGGGCTGCTGGTTGCACTTACTGCTGTCACATTCGGGCAGGCGCTGTGAAATATCAACTTGCTAGTTTAGATTCAGTGGAGCCTAAAGAATTGGTGGTCCAGATTTGGTTAAAATCAACACGTTTAGCCATAAGCATAGACGCAAGGTCCCCCCCTCTCTGTATTTTATGGAATAAATTTGATTGATTTACATGAGGGTGTATGGATCAGTTTTATAACATGACTCGCCCATCTCCTATTCAATCAATCAAAAGAAGCTTTATTCAAGTAGGTTAACTTTAATACAAAACACTTTTGCATCGTCAATATAGCTAATAGGACCACCGCTTCGGAAGGCAGATGCTAGCGGGAAGAAAATCGACTAGTAGCTCTATTTTTTATAATAATACGTTACTAAATGTCCAGGAGTTGCCCAGTACTGAACCCAGAGCTCATTACGTACTCTGACAAAGAGTAGTAAGATATCTTGATTAGTTCAAAAAAATTAAAATATATAAATATAAATAAAATTTAAATCTGTTTAATGGCAAATCAATTATTATTTGTACATGTGCTTTCATAATCTGCTCATTTCAATAACTCCAGGTGGGATTGTGGATAAGCGTTGAATAGTTAGCCGGGGTAAGGTTATTGCTCCCCTTTCCTCCGGTGAACGGAGAACTCGGAGACCTATTTGATGGTTTAAGAGGCATACCATACCCTCGAGGCCCTCGTCGGTTTTGTTTATTTATATATTTATCAAGAATGATCAGCTTGGCCGCTCTCCCCGGCGTGTTTCCGTATGCAATTATTTTTTTTATTTTATTATATATATTCTTGATTAACGTTAGTTTTACAGTGTAGGAAGTCCATTTATATTATACATTAAATGGGAGTTATGGATAACCTGGCTTAGAATTTACGATTTATAACAAATAAAACTTAAATAAACATGAAAATCGAATGTTTTCGCTTGTGTTTGATACAATAACGAAGTGGGCGAGACTGTCGATGTGTTGTTTGTTCTCTTGTGTACAAAGTGCCAGATCCAACTGCCTCCCCAAGCCAAGGATTCGGGCATTAAATTCCTAACGACAGCTTTAACTGTCTCCCACGTGATTAGTGGGGCGCGATAGGGCACCGGGGAGATCGGCGGTGGAAGGTCTGTTTTCGCGGGCCGCGCGAGGGTACGCCGGAGGCTCGGCCCCACGCCTCGATCGATGCGCCCAAGGCCACGGCCGGGCCGCTATCGATTTCCGTATAAATAGCGCCAGCCCCGGCGCCCCAACCCCCGCGCGCCCCGTGTCGACGTCCGGTCGACCTTGCCCCCTCGCACGTGTACCCTGGAACTTCCTCTCGGATGTGCTCTCCCTCCATGTGTTTTTTAAGTAAATTGTGGAACCTGTGTAAAGCCGTGTTGTGGTTTTTTCACATAGTCTTTCACTTATTATTACGTGAACCGTGTGCTTGTTGCTCCTGGTGGTTGATGCTTCTTTGAAAAAGTTGAAAAGAACAATTTTTAATGGATTTTATCGCGTTTATTTGTTTATTTTGTTGGCTAGTTCTGAGCTCTTTGACGTCCGATGTCACAACCATCCCGAACTACCGCCAGGTTTTAGTTATTTGTTTTTGGTCAGACCCATGCAGTATCTTGAGGACTTACCCACTGCAATATATAGGAGTAGAGATTTAATTTTATTAATAATACGATCCCAAGCCATTGATATCATTGAAATTATAATATTTTTTAATTTTAAACAGCTCCATGAATCAACAATAATCGGAGTCGGTTCGTGTTCGAGGATTTGCGGCTTAGCAAATGTGATTGTACATGTACAAACAAAACGCGTAAAAATTTCAGTAATGGCCACGGGTGGCCACACTTGGCAGACGGGTATGTCTTGTATGCAGTATTATAATGATGACGAATGTACTAAAAGGGTCCATATCCTCCCAATCAGAGAAGCCATCGTTGTTAGGATGGACGACATGCTAGCAGTCAACTATGTACGCACAAGGTCATGTGTTCCTACACCTACACGCTTCACATGATAATAAATTATTCCTAACGCCAACAGACAGTTTGTAGCTGTAGTGTAGTGTAGCATCTTTGCCGCAGTTATCACTTACAATCAATTGAACTGTGTGCTCATTTGTCACCAGTGTCGTGACTCGGAGAGGGCAATGTGTGCAATTGGCGTAATTTTATTTACATAAAAATTGCCAAATGCCCCGCCATGTCACTTTTTAAATAAAGTTATAATTATCCTGTTTTCACATAAATTATTCTTTAGTGTGTACAAGTCCCTGTGCCACGTGACCGCCGTAACTACAAAAAAAACGACAAAAAAGATTTTTTTCATTATTCTTTTCCTCTCCATAATGAATGCCGCGTGGTGCAGTGGTTAGACTACCTACTGCATCTACTGCATCGTGGGTCATGGTTTGATACCAGCAGAAAACCGCTATGATTATAAATTTGCGTTCAAGCAGACTTGTTTTTTTATGGTGAGTAAAGAGATCCTGGAACCCAGCTGCAGGTGACGAGGTATTGCATCGCAGTCCTCGGGGGTGGCTACGCATGTACATGGTGATGTCAGACGCCCTGGGCCAGTCGTCGACTAGCGGCGGGTGAGCTACATACTCGTTTGCTACCCTTAATGTCATAAAAATAATAGTTTACTTGGACCGGTGAACAGAAAAGATATAGTATACCTAGTCTCCAGCTCTGGAGCGACAGCTCAGCGAATGCAAGCCCATTAGTCAACAACAGACAACACAAACAAATCAAGTAATCGCGCCCCGCTTGTTGTGACTGCGGTCGTTTGGATACGGGAAGGTCAAGGGCGCCTTTAGGGAGCGGGGCGTGTGTAGGAGAGAGGGAGAGGGGGCAGGAGTGAGGCGATCGGGGTGGGAACAACATGGGCGGGGCTCGGTGCCGGGCGCCAGAAATAGACTCAGCAGGACCGTTTGTCAACACACGCCTACGCAACTAGGCACCGGCCCCCGCCCGGTGGGGGTGGGGAGAGGGTGGATGGCGTTCGTGGCCCGGCGGCGCTTCTGGGAAACGAAGGGGCGTAGCGCCTCAGCAGTTGCACAACATGCAATCTTTCATTTCTTGTTAGGGATTGATAAGTTGTTTGTAAAAATGAAGATTCAAGGATATTCGTCGTGTTTATTACATTTTTTGTACAGCAAGTTCTTGTTTAGTATTTTCGTGGTTTCTGTAACTGATGATAACAGCGGCCGCAGAGGCGGCATGGCGTACTCCAGCCGTGTAGTCCCGGGCTTTTCAAGAATAGGGCTGTGGTGTGGAGAGGCGTTTTCTTCTCTAGGACGTATGAAATCTCCGTAACAGATCCGTACTAGATCCAAGATTCTTGTGAATAGAAGACCCGTGAGGGGTTCTTTTGTGGGTACAGATCCCGCATACAATTTGGCTTTCCCTCCGGAAATCAGGTCTTTAAAAGATACCTAAAAATGTTTTGGTCAAAACAAAAATTGGTAAAAACTTGCACATGATTCATGTGTACATCGATGACTTCATACCTATGAAGAAACTTATCAAGGCTAGCAACCCTTCCTACCCTCCCCTTCGTTAAAACAATTGTCATGAATCCAAAGATAATTAGGTTGGTTGTTAACCACAAATAGTCGTAAGTTATCTATTCGCTTCGATCATTTGAATACGATTCAATTGACGTACTCGTGAAATCATCTGTTCCACGCTGGCCTTCGGTGAGGTGGTTCGTGGTCCTTCCCCGATCATGCTGCAGCCAGAAACAAGCTGCAACATGTTGCTCTACCGCAGTTGTAATACGCGTTGTGTTACCTCTCCCTGCGCATACTTAGAACGTGTGTGGAAAAGTTGAATAATTGTTATTTGTTAAGCTAAAGCTTTTTTTTTGTTATGTCAGTGATGGCAAGCAGTTCACCTGCAGGTGAAGTAGTGGCGTTACTGCGTCGTGGGTTCGATTCCCAGCTAAGGAACAATAATTGTGCATCACAATTTGTTGGTTGTCAAGTCTGGTCTTCAGGATGCACACGCGTTGTCGCTCCTGAGGACAGATATGGCTGCGCTGCTTTCAATGATTAGTGTCTTGGGATTCCAACTCACGAATCTAGTTCGCAGCGTTATGCTATTTCGCCGCGGCACTCGGTGAGCGGTGCTGACCCGGGCGAGCCCACCCATTCGTGCTGTAGGTAGCAGCTAGTTCCAGCGTTGTACGAAGTTCGTATTATATTTTATTACTCATAAGATTTTTTTTTTTGAAAAATCAAACAAAAGCGAAGGCGATTACTTTTACGAGCACTGTTACTTCGGGAAGCAGTCGGCGCGGGGGGTGGGGGTGGGGATGAGGGGTGCAATAGGAATAATTAAGTATCTCCTCAACCAAGGACAAAGACACTAGAAATGGAAATCAATGAATGTTTCGACTATTGGATACGTCTAAATTATAATGCCATGGGTATAGTGTGGTGGCGGGACTCGTAGACCGCGGTGGCCAATATCGTATTAAATGTGTATACTTCTCGCGAGGTAATTTATATTCAAAATATTTATACAATGATGCCCTTGCAAAAGCTTCAAATATTCAAATGAATCTAATGCAGGCTTTAATCCATGTTCTCTGAGAAGGGAGAGGCGCGGCCAACCCAGGACCTAATATCTATATTATCATTTTATTGCTTGTATGAGCGGTTTTCGTTTTGAACAATTATTTCGTACACACGCAGGTTTCTTTACGACGCCTTCCTTCACCATAGACCTCGCAATCCCTTACAATAGCAGTGAACAATGTTTCTCGCTGTCGGCAGTATAACCTGACTTATTGGAACACTTCTTATAAACTGTGCGGCAACTTATCAATCCATTAAATCAAAGTATTTTATTATAAATACCTAATTTAACCCCACCACACAAGTACCCTATTTTCAGTGTTTTTGCTTATACAAATAAGGGATTGGATAATAGAACATAGTAATAATAGATAAATAGTTAACCTGGTTGTAAGTGATCAATCATCAGTCGCCGATGCTTTATCTCCCCTGAGGACTATCACTGAAAGCCCTCAGCACCAGAACCCTTTATGATTAATTAGCTGGCTACGATGCACTATTGGAGCCGTAACCCACCCCTTGGGTCTGCGTATATGTTAATCTTCCGATAGTTATCTGTTCCCCTGTAGATTCTAAGCTTTCATATTCTTACAAATGGTGTGTCCTTGTCTTGGTTCTAGCGTTCCTCGCGTTGCATCATATTAAATCCAAATTGGCGGACATGACTTTAATACTTTAAGCAATCGTGCTTTTTCTTTTTTATTTGTTGACTAAATACTGAAGTGAACTTTTGGGTTCCATTTTCACAGAGCTACTTGCTCCACGCGGGTATTCTGTCTGGGTATCTGGTTATCTGCGAATAATAAAGGTGTCTAACAGTGGCATAACGTGTCGTTTGTGTCAATTACATCACATCCAGTCCTCGGGGCTAACAACGCATGTGGAGTGTTGGTTCAGGCTGGATGGACGTCACGGGCTGCAGTCTCCACTTACTAAACAGTAAAATAGGTGAACTAGTGCATATTTGTCACCTTTATTGAATATAAAATATTTAATATTTTTACACATCCAGAACAATGAAAGGAAATCCTATTGTGATAACTCGAAAATCCGCTCATAACTGGACTATATGTCGTGTTCACGGTTGTTTGTGTTGTCGATAGTTCAGAACGAGGGGCCCTGGCCTCCCGGGTGGGCCGGGGGGCAGGCGGGGATCCGCTGCCGGTGCCAACGTGCAGTGCCTCCCCCGCTGGCGCTCCTATGTTGGCTAAACCAGCTAACCTACATACACTTTGAAACTACCATCCGTGTTCCAATTTCTTACATCTTTAAGAAACAAATTTCTTAGCAAGCATAATTTGCCGTGAACACTGGTTCGCTTTTAGCATCTAAGATGGCTGCGGGCAAAATTAAATTTCTTTTTTTCGATAGGAAAAGATTATTAGCTGGAACATCATGCAAGTTTACTTTTCAATTTATCTACGAAACATCAAGTATTGTAGTTCTTTACGATTGTAGATAAATCCCAGTTTTGGCGCACAGGCCTCCTCACCAGACAGGGCGGTAGAGTACAGTTCAGTACGCAGCTCCACTGCAGGTTGGACGGCTTCACGTGACTTTCAAGTATTTTTTTCCCCTTTTTATATGTTCATCGGTATACGTCAAAAGTGTATTACTCATTGGTGCAAAATAAAAAAATAAGCAATGTCTTTATACTGTACTTAAAAGCTCGATAAAGTTTGAGGACCGTGGGCGCCAAGACCGCCGTGGCCGGGGGTCTGGGTCCACCTCCACACCGCGCCGCCGCGGCTCCTTGCCCATCAAGCGCTTTGCAAATAGAGCTGATGAAGCAAACGTTTGCCAATTGTGTTGGCAAACGTTGGCCCACATGGCACCGTACGCTCGCAACCGGTTGTGTTTATACGCCTTCATTCTAAAAATAGCAACAACCCTCGCACTTACATAATTGTTATTGGTCGGAGGCTGTGTTTCCTTCCCCCGCCGGGCGGTTCCGCTAGCTCGCAGCGCCAGTCGAAGCCCGACCGTCGCGGAGAGCGCACCTTCACCGCTCCTCTACTGTAATATCTAATTTTTGTGGATTGCGAAAACAAATACTTGTATTGAAAAATAAAATAATTATTGCATTGAAGTTTAAAAATAAGACACTACCTTTTAGAACTTTTATTTACGTAATATGGATGAATGATTCGCTTAAATTTACCTTTTCAATGATCTTTCTCGCGGTATCTTTTCTCTTAGAAACTTTTTTTGTGTGTTCTTTTGAGTGATTTTAGAGTCGACAACTGAACACTATGTCGGCAGACCTGACTTCTATCACCACGAAAGGTAACTCTTCATCTTTATTCTTGCACGGCTTGTTTTGTTGATTTATTTGGAAAAGAGCCTTTTTATTGTAATGACTAGATTTATGTGTATATATGTGCTTTTATTATATTTATTGTGCGATTATATACCTTATCATATCGAGCCCTTTTAAAAGGAAAATCGTAAGCGCCAAATATGAAATAACACGTTTCATATTTATTATATATTTTTTAACGAATGCATGCTTAGTGTATTAGCATTACTGCGATTCCCTTAGTCTTTTTGTTTTTTTGCGGATTCGAACCTACAACGTTAACTTTTGCACACCTTATAACATTAGGCTATATTAGGCATATGACGACTCCTAAATGACGCCGTAAATTGGTTATATGGGTTATATAATAATTACAATTTGAATTGTAACTTGAAGAGTGTTCACAGACATTACTACATCAATCATCTTCGCCATCCCCCTGCGCCGCGGGTCCTGCTGCTGCAGCCGGCCCCACGCACCCACGATCCTCAGCCACCGGTACTTTTCGTTACCTAGTCCGGCCATTAGTTCTGTTATAAATGAAAATGCATTTTTTTTTAATGAAGTAATGTAATATTTTTAAAATTTATACCTACATATTTATTAGTAAAAAAAATTATAATAAAAAAATATTCTATTCGAAATAAACACCTTTGGCTTTTATACAGGCTTTTTAATCTGTTTGGCCACGTATCTATGGATTTACGCACTGTTTCCAAGGGAAATTTTGCCCCTGCTTCCTCCAAAGATTTTTTAAGAGACTCAATGTGGCCGTATCGTTTAGAGCAGGCCATGTCTTCTAAAACTGACCATAATTTGAAGTCTAAAGGGTTGAGGTCTGGGCTAGATGAGGGCCAGTCTTCAGCTCTTATAAAGGCCAGAACGTTGGTTTCAAGCCAGGTTTGGGTAGTTCATGCCTTGTGACCAAATGCAGAGTCCTACTGGAAAGTCCACGGTATATATTTAAAAATAGTGTATTGCAGAGAGGTTTCTAAAACATAATCCAAAACTGTATCTTGATACACTTTGGTTGATGTTTTCACTCCTTTTTCACAAAAATGTAGTTTTGTGACTTCTTGATAAGATACGCCCCACCAAACCATCACTGACGCAGGATGATGACCACGTTGTACCTTTCCAAACACTTGAGCAGCTTCTTTAGAACTGTGAGCGTACACTTTATCATTTGCTTATTGTAGTGTTCTTCAATCGTGAAAATTTTTCATCGGTAAAGAGGATATTTCGGCGCCATTCACCTGCGTATCGCGACAGAAGGCGTTTTTATCGATCCACTCTCTTTAATTGTAAAGATTGATTTAAGGCAAGTCCTGTATATCGACGATAAGCACCGAGCTTCAGGCCTTGTTTAATATAATACGCGAGAGTCCTAGCGGGAATATTCATTTCTCGCGATAAGATTTTTTGCTTCCTAATGGGGTTTCCATGAATTCTGGCTTTAACAGCATTAACAGCCTTTGTAGTTCTAACAGCACGCGGCCGCCCCGATCTTTTCTGGTCTTCGACAGAGGAAGTGTTGTTGTATCTGTTGATAGTACGACATACGGCTGATACCAAGCTTTTGAAGTGTCTGGAATATGACCGACGGCTCCATACCCACTTTGTGCAAGGCGATCACCGCAATCCTATTATCTTTAACACCCCATTCCATATTGTAATTTGATAATGAACACGAAAAAATATGTGAAATGGCGCAAAATCGAAAGAAGTTTTAAAATAATATACCGTGTTCCAAATTCAAAATAATTAATATAATAATATATATATATATATATATGTATATATATACACAATACGTACACCCTATTTATAATATACTCTATGATGAGAATCTCCTCTTGGGCGATTTCTACCACGACGTTCTGCTTATTGCTAGACCACATCAACTGCGCAGAATATTTTATAGTGCCGTAAGAATTAGCGCAAATACAGAGACACGCGCGCCTAATC
Organism: Teinopalpus imperialis; assembly: GCA_029286865.1. Lineage (NCBI taxonomy): Eukaryota > Metazoa > Arthropoda > Insecta > Lepidoptera > Papilionidae > Teinopalpus > Teinopalpus imperialis. The sequence goes on along the minus strand of JAGSMU010000022.1, from coordinate 18,066,398 downwards.
CTCTTCCCTAGTCCGGTGTAATGCACGTGCATGGGGCATATGTACCACACACACAGAACCGTAAAACATCAATTTGTCATGCACAAAATTCCTCAGCTGGGAATTTTTCCTCGGCTCGGAATCGAACTGGGAACTTCGACGCAGCACCCAGATACTTTAACCACTCCACTATGTGGCCGCCAATGTACTGCCATTTTAGGCGCTCGCTTCAACTGGATCGATATGATAACGTGAATTTTAATCTAAATTACAATGGCCTGATGATGGATGGCGAGATGCAACGTAAAGAGGTTTTGTTTTTTATTCAACATGATAGAGCCACGCTGCAGTTTATTTCTATCTGCGACATAAATGGGTCGGGTCGGGGAAGGACTAAGCCCTCATAGAATAGCAGCATAACTCGTTTTGTCTGGTGAATGTAAGCATCCGGAGAGCCTTAGTACTTACTGGTGCAGAGGAATTCCAGTTAATCCTCAAGGGTGCAGTATGGTTTCTTATCGAGGATAGATGTGGGTATCACGAGTCATATGTCAATGCCCTTAATACAACAAAAAAGATTTTGCCGAAGGTCGTAGAGAGACCTGAACACATCACGCTGCGCCAGTGACGTGTCCGGGGTTCGAGACTGGCTGTTTCCGCGTGCGTGCGGCCGTGCTGCCCGATGGCGATCTGTAATTAATTAGCGATAGATTATAAATACGCCTTGTATACCTTTAATAAAGTATTATTTGGAATTGATGTCCAGCTGTGCTCGTACGGGACGTGACGTAATACTTCACGCTACGTAAGATTGCCGATCAAGTTTACAGTTATCGCTCAGAATGGCCGATTTACTTCTATCTATATAAATATATGTTTACATATCACCAGAACGACATGGACATCCATCCATAACAAAAATTCAACAACAACACATTATTAGTAATTTCTCCATGACATGAAAAAAAATATTCAAAAGTGTGACATCAAAAATTAGTGCCGGGTTTTGATTGTTTTTAAAATGAAAAACTCGCACACAGTTCCGCCTGATAGTAGATGACTCCTGCGGCTCATGACATCCATCTATAGCCCTACTTTATCACAATGGAGATGTATTGTCACCCCTGAGGACTGAGATGTATTGTCACCCCTGAGGACTAAGATGGAATGCCTACAGAAATTTGTTTGGTTATTTACAGGGTAGGGCGGAGGATGGCACAAATAGCGTCACAGATCATTTACTTTTTTTAAAAACAAATGAACGCTAGCAGTGCTTGCTGTAATATCTAACACCCCCTTGAACCACTTCAACTGAGTTTAATTGCTTGTGCTAAGAGAAAACCACAGTGGTAGAGGCACGGTGCAGCTTGTTTGTAGCTGCACCATGAGTGTGTCGGCTCCGAGCAAGAACTACAGCCTCACAATTAACCAACTACTCGCCTTTTCTGTTGCGGCAATGTTTAGGTACGATAGTGTATACAGATAGTATAGTTTTATCTAGACTTAAGTTTTTTTTTAAAAAAGAATGATTAGAAATGGTATTATCATTATTAATGTTCCCGTTATCCACTTCGATTAAACGGAAATGCTTGTGCCAGGCGATGGTTGCAGACAATAGAGACGACTTTAAGTTTCGCACACCGAACCCTAAACTATTAGGCTTGGATTGACACTTCAAGTTCCAGCATTGAAGACGATTTCTACTTAACGTTGTAACAACGGTAGAGGCTGTTGGTACCGCTGTAGTTTTTTTCTAGCTACAGCACGTATGTGTCGACGACGATATTCTCACTGATAGCTATTTCGCTTGGTAGCAGTGGTAGAGCTACTCTGCAGTTTGTTTCTAGCTGCAGAACGCATGGTTAGCTCGATCGGGGTAGGTCCACGCCCTCACAGAATACCAGCGTAAAATAGCGGTACAATATTGCTGTGTTTCGTCTGGTAACCTTAATTACAGGTGACGAGACACTCTATCTCAGTCCTCAAGGGTAACAACACATCTGGATTATGATTCCTTGTGAAAGGTGAATGTAGATGTCATCGGCCGCAGGCTGACTTGTCATCAGGCGAAAATAAAAAGAAAAGTGTACGAACACTTATTACGGGTAACGAGGCATTTAATGTTTATGTGTAGTATCCTCGGCGGTAACTGCTTGCTCGTCGAGGATGCATGCGGGTGGCGCAGGCGGAGCACTTACCGCAGGAGAACTGCGTGTTCGTTTGTAACGCGTAATTTTATAACAAAAAACCGCGTTGTAGCAGTAGTCTATGAAAATGTGACAAAGTGCGTAGCGGGGCATCTGACGGCGGCTGTAAATCATCCGCGGCCGCTGGTGACAGCCGTTGCGCGTTCGCGGGACGCTATCTGCGCGTAGTGTATTTGGGGCAAGCTTGACGCACGCCGGGCGCGCCGCCGACGGGATTTCCCGGCGTGAGTCAGCGCCGCAGTCGTCTGATGTCACCTGCCGCCACCGGTAGAGTCTTGGACTTGCGCACTTCTTATCTGGTTTACTCACCGTCATCTTCTTGGAATTGTACCTCTTTATTTTTCTGGTGTGGAAATGTTAGACTTCACAAAAACATCTTACAAGGTTACAAAAGTAATACCTTATTGTCTTCTATTACATGATAGATTCTACGCGGTAAAGCCACGCTGCAGTTAGTTTGTAGTTGCAGCATCTACACTATACGAAATATGTATTTCGTATAGTATTATATCCGTAACACAATTATAGGTAACTGGGGATGTGTGTGCATCTTGAATCTTTGTTGAAGATGTTATGTGATGTTGTGTCGCGGTTGTCACTCACTACCAGGTGAACTGTGTGCTCGTTTGTCACACCTAATACTAAAAACGCAACACCTGAGAAACACGGAAGATGTTCGTCACTGCATCTGTTTCGAGTACAAGTTTGTTATACGTAATTTACTCATATCTTGTCCATTCCGATTAACAAAAGTTTGATTTAATTATCGGAATTATTATTTCCACTCATTGGAGGTACATCATTCATTGTATACTAGATGTAGCAGGAATGTGTCCGTCCGACAGGCCATAGACCACGCTGTGATAGAATACCACAGTAAGTGGCTTGTGCTACAGCGATACGTGTGGTGAGTGGAAGAAATGGGCAACTCTGTTGCTGGTGATAGCGCACCATGGTATATCTGTATTATCTTTTGATAGAATACCACAGTAAGTGGCTTGTGCTACAGCGATACGTGTGGTGAGTGGAAGAAATGGACAACTCTGTTACTGGTGATAGCGCACCATGGTATATCTGTATTATCTTTTGATAGAATACCACAGTAAGTGGCTTGTGCTACAGCGATACATGTGGTGAGTGGAAGAAATGGACAACTCTGTTACTGGTGATAGCGCACCATGGTATATCTGTATTATCTTTTGATAGAATACCACAGTAAGTGGCTTGTGCTACAGCGATACGTGTGGTGAGTGGAAGAAATGGGCAACTCTGTTGCTGGTGATAGCGCACCATGGTATATCTGTATTATCTTTGGATAGAATACCACAGTAAGTGGCTTGTGCTACAGCGATACGTGTGGTGAGTGGAAGAAATGGACAACTCTGTTACTGGTGATAGCGCACCATGATATATCTGTATTATCTTTTGATAGAATACCACAGTAAGTGGCTTGTGCTACAGCGATACATGTGGTGAGTGGAAGAAATGGACAACTCTGTTACTGGTGATAGCGCACCATGGTATATCTGTATTATCTTTTGATAGAATACCACAGTAAGTGGTTTGTGCTACAGCGATACGTGGTGAGTGGAAGAAATGGGCAACTCTGTTGCTGGTGATAGCGCACCATGGTATATCTGTATTATCTTTTGATAGAATACCACAGTAAGTGAAGCGTGCTACAGCGATACGTGTGGTGAGTGGAAGAAATGGACAACTCTGTTGCTGGTGATAGCGCACCATGGTATATCTGTATTATCTTTTGATAGAATACCACAGTAAGTGGCTTGTGCTACAGCGATACGTGTGGTGAGTGGAAGAAATGGACAACTCTGTTACTGGTGATAGCGCACCATGATATATCTGTATTATCTTTTGATAGAATACCACAGTAAGTGGCTTGTGCTACAGCGATACGTGGTGAGTGGAAGAAATGGACAACTCTGTTACTGGTGATAGCGCACCATGGTATATCTGTATTATCTTTTTAACTTTTTGTAGGTTTTCGTGTTAGTTATTACTAGTCCATGGATACGCGGTACGTACACCACGACCAGAAATGACATCCACCTTTTTCCTTTACGTGGATAGGTGGTCGTTCAATTTAGTGGATTTACTCTTTTTAATTTTATGTTATAATAGGTCTTTACCTATGAAGTTGCCGTTTTGTATGAAATAAGTTAAAGTATTTTTTTTTAAAACTTTTTTATTTCTGTTATTCAAAGTAATCACCCATGTAATCGATGCATCTTTGCCAACGCAGTCGTAGTTTATTGATGTCCTTCTTGTAAAAATCAGATGGACGGGAGCCAACAAACTCTTCAAAGGCATTTTGTACTGCCTCTCGGGAATTGTCGGTGGGTGTAAGGTCTGGTGAGTACGGTGGATGAGGGAGACCTTCCAACCCCAACTCTTGCAGCTTAGAGACTGTTTGTTGTGCAGTATGGGTTGTCGTGTAGGAGCAGCGGGGACGACCGATTGACAAAGCTGGTTGCAGATGTGCGAGCTTCTCCATCATTGTCTTCAGTTCTTCACAGTACACATCTGCAGTAATGCTCGCGAATGCAGACTCAGTGTCATTTAATTGTGCCTTTCCCTAATCCGGTGTAATGCTTGTCAGTAAAATTATAATGGTAATCTATTCCACCGTCCAGCTGCAGACGAGAGGTCCACACTGGGTCTGGTGGCTGGACACTGGGTGCCTATTTACTAGCATTTCTTTGTGAGCACTTTTATTATTACATTGTGAGTAACAAACTCAAACACAGTTCACCTGATGGCAAGTGATTCCTGCGGCTCATGACATCTAAATTTATCCTTGAAAAGGAATCTTAATGCAGATGCGTGTCACCGTGACGCGTGATCATGAAGGTCTCTGGATTCCTACACTCACCAAACGAAACACAGCAGCATTCTGCTGCTATTTCACCCCGGTATTCTGAGAGAGCGTGGTCCTACCCCGTTCAAGCTGACCCATTTTTTTGTTCGTTTTTGTTTGTTACATTTGTTCTGTAGAGACAAAACACAAGCCCTTAATACGACGTTGAAACAACGGTCAGAGTGGATGGACCACCGAGTTGCCGGTGCTAGTTGGAGTTGGGTACACTTGTTCAATATAGTTCGTCATGACTAACATTCCGTTTAGCCTCTTCAACTAAGCTTAATTGCTTGTTATAGGATATGGTTCACGATAATAGTGCAATGGATTCGAGCCTGCGTTCAGTTTCGCAGACTTTACCCTGAACCATTAGCTGTTGACGCTTCCCTTTTGATTATTATTTGCGGTAAGTTCTCTTCCCGGAAATACACATGTGACGTAAGCGTAAACTGTGTCCTCGTTTCTCACCACTGATATTATAAAAAACGACCTATGTCGAAAAAACATTACTCTGCCGCAGGCTGTTTATGACGATAATTAATAATAACGGTAAACTCCCGAAGAAGTAAAAAAAAAATTATATTCCTGCGGCCCATGACAACTCCATTCATCCCCGATAATATATCAGGTAAGGAATCACAATGCAGATGCTTTGTTGTTGTGAGATGTGTGCTTGCCCCGTCGCCAGCAACAAGGGCAGATTGGAATTGTCTCCAGGAAATCTTGCGTAAGATAGTAGATTTATTAGTCATTTACTTTTAATAAATATTTAACTTGATTCGAAGCCAATAGTCCTGGCTGGCGCTGAATTTGCTGATTCATGGAGTAGTTTGTATTTGATAGCATATACGTCGCCTTAGGCTTCTCATCTGTGAGCACATAAACACAGACGTCTGGCGCCCGCTGCCCGCACAGAAATAGAGCCGTCGGGTTCGAACCCGCCGCGCCCCACCGGGAACGTTGACTCAGCACTCGCCGCCGTATCCAGCACCGCCGTGTACACTTACATTTATACTATTTGAGATTTATATCAACGCGAATATTACACCATTGTTTCGCTCGACTGGGCTTGGGATAAAATTAAACTTCAAAAGTTGTCATACCGGGCCTCAAGATACTACGAGGTCCTTCTGCGTCGATCGAACCAGAAATAATAGGTCTCCTCTAGGAAATACTAGAAAGTTCTGGGTATAAAAACGTTCAAAACGCAATAAAAACCAACGCAAAAAAAAAGTTAATATAATAATAATAATAAAATCCTCAGCCGGCAATGATGAATGATCATGCACAAGGACTGACCTACCACATTACTATTGGGTTCCAAGTTCCCTTCACTCATCAGATGAAATACAGCAACTGTACGCTGCTTGGTTTTGATATTCGGTAAAGGGGGCGACTAACAAGCTTCAATGTGGATCTAGCGTGACAAAATTATACTAATTGAGTGGTTCTGTGTATTATTTTCATCTTCATAATCACCATATGAATCCCTAAATTATCCTCATAGTCGTGTCTGCGGGTTCATCTCCACCAGACCCTCAAGACATTTGAGGTGGTTGGGACTCTGTGAACGGCCGCTCAGGGGCTTGATGCTGAAGGCAATGCTCGACACCTTCCGGTTCTATCGTCGGGCTCACTCCCTTTTTCCCCTTATCTCCGACCGTTTGAGCTTCACTACACGAACCTTCCTCGAGCCAACTCATTCATGCATCTATTATAAACTAATTGAAACATGGCCATAACACCGTAAATTTTCTAGCAGTGAAATAGATATTATCTTATTTTATCTTCCTGAAAATTGGCATAAAAATTATGCGAACAAACCGTGTTGAGCGTTACGTCTTACGCACAGTTAGTTGTTGTATAAATAAGCTATTAGATCAGCGGTTCAGGGCGGGCGGGACGGTCGGGGGCGGGCGGCGAGCCAGCGCCGGCGCCCGCGGACACTCACGGGCTGGAGGACGCCGTCGCCACTTCCGCGTGCGGTGACTCGCATGTGACAGCTGATTTGTGGCCCACGCCCGGCCGCAGACTAAGCTTGGTGTGATATCGAAATAGCGGTGATCTGAGATCATAATTGTTATGTCATGCTTTGCATTTTTTCACAACACGCACGACGTTCTTTTGGTAGATTCCGTCATGACTTCAAGATTCGCTGTTTGTAGCCGGACCATATTAATTGCGCAAGTCCTATCGTAGTGTACCACTAATTCCTAATTATATCTAGATAAACCTGCCCCATAAACTATCACGAAACAACTCCCTGCCGTTGTACATTTCTGGATATAGGTCTCTATTTCTATGATTCAAAGGCACTTAGCTCGATCTTTATTGTTAAGCATCCCGTTACTGCCAACCGCCATGGGTAGGTCGTCACGCCAATTACACTCTAAGACGCCTTTACTCCAACGATTGTAACTGCCTCGACATACGTGACCACACCATTGCCACTTCAGTTTGCACAGACGACACGTAACTTTAGTTCTCTGGCAAATTTTATCCACCAGGGAAACTCCGAGTATGACGACCCTCAGAGTGATATTCGTGGTGTAAAGTGTTAGATTAGAAGGCATCATTTAAGAGTTTAAAATGGCAGCATAACGTTGATATGTTTCGTTTGGTGAGTGCTGGCTTGCGAGGGTAGGTGATACGGCGTTCCGACTCAGCCCTCAGGGGCAACCAAGCATGTGCATCTTGGTTCCTTGTTGAGGATGTGCTTCAGTTTATTATTGGTAACGAACCATAACGCCATAGTATCAGGAGTGAGAACTGAATTGCATTTTGAATCTTTCGATAATTGTTGGCTAATATATTGTCAGGTTTATTATTACCTTGTCCAGATAGTAGACCAGTCAAAATGCTACCAACCACGGTAGCAAATCAAATCCAGAGGTATTGCCACGAAGATAGAATAATGTGCAGTTCTTACCTTTTATAAGTTTTCTTCGAGTCCAAGTTTAACCTCATTCACTCAATGCAAGTACGTAGGTTTCTGTACAAACGTAATGTGAACTTCGGTATATGCTTCCCTAATTTCTTCATTGAGATGCTCCTACTAACTAGTGAGACTTTGAAATAACATCTAGCAAGGAATATAAGTTGTGTAAACGAGCATTATAATGAACGTAGCAACAACAGTGTGCACCCGTCCCGATCAGTCGCGTCGCACAGAAGTCGACTTCTAATGACATCCTATATTTATACGAATACGTCGAACCAAATTAATTATACCGATTTTATCGCGTTTGTAATGTGTACCTTTGTACCTGACCGACGTATCGGGTGTTTTAAATCACTCAAACACCTCGGGCCCAGTGACTGTGAGGTCAGGGACTTGGGTGTTCGACGTCCTGATGTGGTAGTTAACCTAGCTTTAAATTATTTCCATTATCGGATCGAAAATAAAAAAACTCTGTCGTGAATGAGTGCTTTACGGCACTGGAAACGCTGAGAATAAAAAGAATAAAAATTGCGGTTAAAAATTATGCGTTAATTAGTTTTAATCAGTTGGTTATCTATTTATATTTTTTTTATTGTTACACACAAACTTATAGGGCTTGTTACCGGCCAGCGTTACAGACTATATTTTATATCTGTTCCCTATGTTTCTGTTTAGAACAATCATCGGTATGCATAGAATGCAGTTATACAAATTACAAAAAATATTTTTATCTTTGGACTTTAAACAGTCCGCACTAAAGCTCGTTATTACTCACGTCCTATTTTTTTAAATAAATTTATTTTAATGCGGAGTCAGAAACTGATATGGTACTAATAGTATTAAAAATATACATAGATGGATAAAAAAAGGTGCGCGAACTCGGAATATTTTTACATTTATAATTTTTTTTATATGATATTAGGGGTGACAAACGAGCACACATGTGTTGATGGTAAGAGATGACCGCGACCGTGACATTCACTCCCGACCTCAATAAACAGTCAAGATGCGCAGACGTTGCCGCCCCTGGGGACTGACATGGAATCCCGTGTTACTAGCTGTAGCGCCGCCGATTGCCTTACGCATAAGGTAAACCAAACTTACGTGATAAATTTAAAGTAAATATTAAATCGGTTAATTGTGATGTACAGTTGTTTCTTGGAAGTTGAGGCTGGTTTTTGTGGAGACGCCTAATGTGTCGTTAGCCGCGTGATTTAACAACAGGTTTTAAACAGTCGTTGGGGCGGGTTCCGCGCGCTGACGTATTTAACGCAAGGCTGCCGTCGTTTTAGGGTCTCGAAGGTGACTAGCAGGTTTAGTGATAATTACTATTCTATTATTATTAATATTTTGAATATTTTTTACACAACAAAATAAATTTTAAATTATTGTGATTTACTAGTATTTTAGATATAGACTATGTCGTGTATTTAATACCGCATTAAAGTTTTTTTAAGAATTATGTTGTGTACCTGAGTTGGAGGAGAATGGACCACCTAACGTGTATTAGTTACGCCACGTGCGAGATCATCTGTCATCTGTCATTTGCATCATCATCTGCCTAATTTCCCGTTTGTTTTTACTTTGTTACTGTGGGTAATACGGGCTTCTTTTGTAAAGAAAACCAACAGTACTGTTATTGACATTTAAGTGATAGCTCAGTGTCTAAGCTGTCGATAATTCACGGCACGCGACAAACCAGATTCGATCCCCGATGCCGACTCACTGAATATTGTTAATCGTACTTTAAAGTGCTCATTTGGCATAGGAGCTTCGTGCTGGACTATGCCCCATCACTATGTCTACAGAGAAACCCTATGTACATATTTTTTCTCGGTCTGATGGCCGCTGCCAGCCCGAGGGCTTTTATAGTTTCACGCTCAGTCGAGACCTCAATTAGTGGGTAACCAGCACAAGCGCTCCCGAGAGGAAGCCTCGGACTGGTTACCCTGTTTCGCGAGAGCGTCCGACTCGAGGGTGGCCGAGAGGGCCGAACCTCGGCTCGGTCAGTTGCTTCTGACTAAGGAATGCCTATGCACAGTATTTACATGTATGTCTGTAGCTTTTAAACAATTATAAATAAAAAAATCTTTGATGAAGTTTAACCTCGTTACAGTGTGGCACTTGACAGATCCAGTGTTGTTGGTAATGCGACGTGATCCCAGTGTTGTCACTAGGAAGGAACTTATTTCAAAGAAAGTGAAAACAAATGATGAAGTGTGATGGATCGATGATTTAACGATGAAACCGAAAATGAGCTGGACAAGTCCCCCCCCCCCACCTTACGACAGCGCACGGTTGCGATCTGTCCCTGCAACATGTTGCGTTGCAAGTGACACTGTCCAACTGGCGTTGCAACGAATGTGTCGGCGCGGTGTGGGTGCAAGTGCGTCAATCAAGAATGCAGCAAACCACGTATGGTGAGCGAATTATACCGGTGACCAAATTAATGGTCATTTAGTTTAACTAGCACTTTAGTACTAAAGCAGCGGAGACAACATAACTGCAGTTTCAATTGCGGTTGGATACAGGAGTTTAGTTCGCCGACCGCTCCATTTTGTGTGCAAGTTGAAGTATGACAAATGTGCACACAATGCAAAGGAGGGTGACGTCTTCCGTTACAACACTAATATACTAGATAACCAATTATAATTTAGATGTCTTGTCACATGGAATGAATTAATGTCATGATGGAATGCACTAAGGTCTTCGGCTTGAGCCAACGCAACTTTGGCATTCTGTGAATGTCCAAATAATCTGTCCACCAACACTAGATATTGTCTGTGCCCTCAATGGGGATTCTCTTGTTATTAATTTCCGCGAAAAAAAAGATCGTATATTTTTTTTACTGTCGATCATTTGCCGGTGACCGGCCTTTGCAGGCTCGCCTTGAATAAATTTGTGCTTAAAAGGCAAGGTTACGTTCTAAATATAACGCACCGATGTTTACAACGCTGTGCTTGCGTAGCTTGTCCATTCATTATTCATTTATTTAATCACAACCAACAGAAGTAACATCATTGCTTACACTAATGTTTCATAGTGTAGTTCACACTGCACTTTGTTTCTAACTGCAGAATGAATGGGGCATCTCGACCGGGGTAGGACCACGCTCTCACAGAATAGCAGCATAATGCTGCTGTGTTTCGTCTGGTGAGTGCAGGGATCCGGAGACCTTTATTACTGGTGACGAGGCATTCCATCTCAATCCTCAAGGGTGACAACGCATCAACATTATGATTCTTTGTCAAGGATGAATGTAGATGTCATGAAATGATGATCAAAAAATGTGGAATATGCAAGCTTCTTAAAATATGATCTGCCTACATTAATTGGTGAAGTCAAGCCAACATTTTAGTTCTTCACTATCGAAATCAAATAAATTTTCATGGACCCCCGCTTATGAATTGTGAACCCCCATTTTTTGACCCCTGAGGGTCCACCTGGCCCACTTTGGGCACTAAGGGTCTAATTTGTATAATGTCCGGTTTTCTTATACAAATAAAGTATAAATAAATATGAAGCTCAAATATAGAAGAAAAATTTAATTGTTTCAATTAGATAACCAAAATTAGTTTATTAATGGCGTGCCCGAATTATTTCATCGCGTGCCAATAGTTTACAATTGGTGCGTACCTGTCCGATTGGACGCAACGCGGCCATTTTCCTGTCGGATCCTTTTGAGCTCTTATCCGTGATCATTGTCACGTAGTCAATGCTGTTAGGCGTTTGAGCCTATTTTTTTTTATGACGCTCACCTGGTGTACTGGTCAGAGTATCTGGCTGCTGCGTCGCGGGCCCTGGCTTCGATTTCTATAAGTGTATTAATACGTGCATCACAAATTGTTGGTTTTCGGGTCGGGGCGTTATTTGTAGGTCCCGTGTCGAAATTTTAAAAGGGAAATTTTAAATTCTATCCCGACATAGGGTTTCTAAATTCAACGATTGTTATTAATCCAAACAATTCGTCAGGTGTCTCGCTGTGGTTGAAGTTGTTCTCGGAGTATTACCGGTTAAAGACCAGCCTCTATATCCTGGATTAAATCATTACTTATGTCAAAAGTTTCACATCAATTCCTATTACAAACATTGTCACGTCATTCAAATTCTGCTATACTGCGACATCTGTCAACAATCTTAATAATTCGATCCCGACCATTATTTTACACAAAACTTCCATTACGAGCGCTGACTTAACATTGAAAATTAATGTTTTTATTGTGATTAACTTATTCCTGTCGAAGTGTGTTATGATTTAGCTAGTTGCTCAAGTATGCGTCAACGTGCAGGTTTTTACCTCTTGTTTTCAACTTGTAATAATTATATCGCTGTGTATTGAAACTTGCGTGTCTAAGAAATAAAAAAAATATTTTGAAAACACGTGAAGTCCGCCAACACCCTCTAGGTAGGCCTATGCCCACCAGTGAGATGCACAGTAAGACCAATCAACCTATAAATGTGTATAGTATAAGAAGGCCGTGAGTCAACATTGACCTCCGTAGCATTTCCTTTGTTAACATGGAGGCTGCCCGCCGCGTTACTACTTCTTGGAAAAAAATATTAATAGATATACCATCTACTCCAACCAATTAAGAAAATCCATATTGTTATACATAGAATTACATACGTTTAGAAGTGTTATATGATATTACTTCAGTTTTCTGAACCTTTTCCGTTTACTTGGGGTCGGCCTTCCTTGACCGCTTAGTGCTGTGTCATCTTTGAGGTATTTCTCCACCGCCCGTCAGCGAGCGGTCTTCCACATGAACGTTTCGTCATGCTCAAGAAGAGGGCAAGCTTCGTCGTGTGATGGTCCTGGCGTCGTTGGACGTGGTCGGTGGTACGGTGGCAAGCGGTTTTCTTTCATCTCATCTGCTATCGGTAACTTTAAAACTCTCTCACACTTGTCTAATAGCATGACACCCGCTGACCTGCTGTTATATAATATTACGTAATGTTTCATTATTTACTTCTTTTAAATTACTTCTCAGTGGAAACTGTTGTTGGCTAATGTTACAACAAGTTTGATTTGTAACATTATTTTTATGTTTAATGCTGTTTATTTACCAAATACAATAAATAAAAATTGTCTTGACATTTGAATGTAATTTGTCCGATTGGTGCTTTAAAGCGGCTTGAGGTCGCTTGCAGCGCTGCAGGGGACTATCGTGAATGAAGTTGCGACGTTGGCGGCGCTCGCGCCACGCGCCAGTCAGTGCGCGACCGCGAGCAGAGGAGGTCGTGCTCGTGCCCAGTCAGTGTGTCCGCGCCGTTCGTCGGCAGTGCCCGTGCTCACATAAGATGTTTGCGTACCACGCAGTGCTTTCCGATTGTGATAAAGTTCAGTACAGTGTTTAAGGTGGATTCCGGACTGTACCAGGCCGTGGAGCACGCCCAGCGGCTCGAGCGCTCCCAGGCCATGTACGTCATGAATTTAGGTGAGCGATCCGCAATCCTTCACGTTCTTCATCCTCGTGCGCCTATTATTGGATCTGGACGGAACCGGTACCTGGACGCTCGGCTATCCTCGTGGTCCGGCGCGTGTAGAGACCTAGATTTTTACGTGATACATAAACAAATCGCCTTTCTCTTTCTCGTGGACGCATCCCGGTTCGCTGTATAAACAGTTCGTACGATTCCATTTCAATTAGTATCTTATTCATAGCGCGCCCTGTGTGCGTGCGCGTGTTTTTATTACCGTTCACGTACGGAGAGTGGGCGTGTGTTGGTGTGTTTGCGCTATCGGTGTTGCTATTTCGGTCCCGTGCCTGTGTGTGCGCCGCTATGCGCGCACGGCGCGTCCGTGTGCGCGCCGTATCCGCGTTCGCTGTCTTATCATTTTCTTCGTTCGCTACCGGCGCGAATTACTTGTGGCTTTACACGGCTTTTACTCAATCGGAGGTGACCAAACGATGCTATATTATTTCTGTGATCTAGTGTGACCCACGTAACTCGCATTCGCTAGCTTTGATCGGAATCGATATAAGGGTCAGCCGGTCGAAACGACAACGTTGTTCTGCTACTTCACGCTGGTATCCTGTGTGGGCGTGCGTGGTTCTTCCGCGGTCATGCAGGAGCTAAACGTGAACTGTAGTGTGGCTGCACCGCGGCTAGTTAGAACGAGTGTCGCGGCGGCATCTTGTAAGCGACACACAATTGATATTATTTTTCCGATGACAAGTTAAGAGGCGCGTTATCAACAAAACTTTCCATTTCAAGTCGACAGCGCGCGGAGTGCCCAAAGGGCCGATAGCTGCACCCAACAAGGCGGTTTAGAGCTTTTGTTGTTTCTTTCTGCCGGTGGTGTGAACGAGTGGGCTCGACCGGGAAGTCCCACGCCCTTACAGTATACCACCATAACGCCGCTGCGTTTGGTGTGCTGGGTGGTGAAGAGCCTTATTATTGGCTGCTGGCAAGGCATTTCATCTTAGTCCTCAGGGTCGAATATGCATTTTCATAACGATTTCTTAACGAAGACGAACGTGAGTGTCGTGTGGGCCGCGGCAATGTGCAAGTTTGTCACCCTCAATGCAGTAAAAGAAATTGATAACCGGTCGCACCGGCTCCGATTGCGTGACGTCACGCAACAGCCGCCACCACGAACCATCGGGGAGAGCACTCTGACGTCACGGAAGTAGACGACCCCGTACAATGGCATGCGTGTCTACCAGGTGGGATCTTATGAATGGTCGGGCCGTGCGCGTTTGAAGTATTTACATCGCTGCGAAACAACGGACTCAAGGTTGACGGCGTAGTACACGGACCGCAATAATTATAGTGTTACGTCACCAATTCAATTCCACCGCCCGCTGTGGTCCCACGCCCGGCGGGCGCGGGAACTTTACTTTTCGTATCTTTTGTTTTTTTTGATAATTTTACAATTATTACATATAAACACCAAGGTTCTACACCTTGAACGTGAATAAAATAAAATTGTAGGTTGAATGACGTGAAATATTTTAGTCTCGAAGAAAATATTCTGACATTAGAAATTGAAATAAAAATGTATTTTGTATATATTTTGTAACAGTGTAAGTGCTACACTGCACTTTGTTTCTAGCTGCAGAATGAATGGGTCAGTCAGCCTGAGACTCTTATTACTGGTGACGAGGCGTTCCATCTCAGCTCGCAAGTGTGGCAACGCATCTGCATTATAATTTCTGGTCAAGGATGAACGCAGATGTCATGGGCCGCAGGAATCACTTGGCATCAGGTGAACTGTGTGTGAGTTTGTTGCATTCACCCTTTATTAACAATCAGATACCTTGGAATACCTTGTCACTAGTGATAACGGTTTCCAGATCCCCAGACTCATCAGGTGACGCTTTTATTTTACGCTGCAATTGTGTGAGGACATGCTCCTTCTCCGGTTTAGCCCACCCATTCATCCTGCAGCTAGAAGCAACTCACCTCTGTCAGCTATTAATTTTCTCCAATGTCAAATGAACAAAGAGAATTTCGAATGACACATTTAGTTGTAGTTAGGTGCACAACATTATGGAATGTATTAATTCATTTGCATGTCTTAATTATATTCGAATCGGGCGGGAGTCGGGGCCGCCACAATGGGTGGGCAAGGCGTTCCGTTTTTACATTTTACTTGCATTCAAATTTAAATATCATCGATAAACATATCGCGAACGAGTAAAAAGGTATATTCATTTATTTTATTCATTTATTCGTTATTCCATTAACCTTAATAAAATTAGAGGTTCGCAGTGGACGGACCTATGCCAAAGGCATTCTCTACAGTCGATCCAAGACGTGTCCGAAATCAATTATTAAAATGAAAAGACATAGAAGATAGATAAATAGGAAAAATATACAAATAAACAATAATACATACATAATAAGATTAATATTATATACGTTATAGCAATGTGCATACAATACAATAGCGGCATATTACAGCTAGATACTCGCTACAGCGTGAGGTATAAACAGGGTAACTGCACTGCTAGAAAAAACATGTTATTAGTTTCACACTTAATGCGGAAAAAATCATCACCTGTTGAAGAATTCTAGAACATTTAGAAGCTCCTCTACTAGAAACTATATATGAGACGACGATTTTCATAGCATATATATATGCATGCATGCATACATACATACATATACATATATAGTATATTTAAAGTATGTGTTTGTTGCTATACTGTAAATAAACTGAATATTACCCAACGATTTTAATCATAGAGACGTATGCGGGACATGGCTGATGCCATTGCAACACTGCTGTGCGCATGTGGCGAGTGTACGATAATATGGTACAAACAAACTCACTCACTGTCATTATTTGAAGTGACACGTGTCCGTATCCGTATTCACCCTAGATACTTGTACTAAGTCAGATATAATATTTTACGACAAAAGTAGTTCTAGGGCGGCCGGCCTTATCGGGAACGAGCCGCTGCCACGGCTGGTGGTGGGGTGGCCTGGAATGGGTCGCCGACCCCCTGCCGGAGCTCCTCACTATGCGGTCGCCGATACCAAGCCACACCTCACCGACTGGCTTAGCTCGATTATTTATAGAATGTGGTACTTTTGTCTCTTCAATCGGTCCAATAATAAATTAGCGAAATTAGATTATTTATAACATCTATTTATTAACAATAACATATTAATGATTTATTATTACCAGAATAATAATTATTTTTTAATAATTTTACAACAATTTTGAGAAATAACTGCTACTCGAATGATCAAAATGAGAAGGGGCAACATTTTGAACTAAATGATATTTGCTAGTTATTGCCAGATGACATCAACTGCGCATCATATTGTACAGTGCCGTAAGCATTAGCGCAAACAGAGAGAGAGCCACTCACTCGTCGTCTTCTCTATTGGAAGGTTGCGATGCAGTGTCAGGGACACGGGATATACATCACACCCAGATACGAAAACCAATTTATTTAAATAAAAGGGCTTTATCCCTATGCGAGGACGTCACCCCACAGAGACTTAAAAATATATACCTATCCAATTAAACCTTAGTTCGAATATTTGTCTTTGAATATTTGTTTGTTGATTTAATAATGGTGGAGCCCCGCCGCAGTTTGTGACTAGCTGCGGCATCAATGGGTCGACGCGGCTGGTTGTACGGATTCAGAGACCAATATTTGTTAGCAATCTGGATTATTTTACCTTATTACTGATGGGTGACAAGTACTTCCTTATTCTCTTAGTATCCTTATTGAGGATGAACGGGGGGATGTCTGCAATCATCACCAGGTCGAATTGTGAGCTCGAATACAATAAAAGTTGATACTTCTTTAATAATAAACGTAAAAACTCCTCATTTAGCCAATGGAAAGTTTTATATATTATACATTTGAATATTTCAAACAGTTTACCTGTGGGGTCTCACGGCTCATTTATTTCCATGCGCTCTCTTTTTGCGCGTAACTGTCGGAGTCACGGGAGGACAGTGATTCACAGTTCGGTAGAGGCAAAACCGCAAGTTGTACGTCAAGTCCTTTGTGTGTGACGTCTGTCTGTACGTGGTACGTACTTGCGAAAATATATTTGATTATACCCTTAAATGTTATTTTTATTTTTGCTCAAACAAAAGTAACGTAACGTAACGTGTATTGTGTAAATCTTCTTTCTTTTCTTTCGATTTTATATCAAATATTAATAAATATATTTACTTGTGTATGTATGTTATCAATATATTTATGATTGATATATATGCTTATTTATCAATTGTAATAATAAATTATTTTTAACTATTACCGGACGGTTTAAATCCTATCCAACAAAGGTTGTCAAGAAGAGATCGCTTTAAGCGGAGCTTAAATATGTCACTGTGTTTTTAAGTGTTATTTATAGTGCTTAATAAAGAAAGTTTGTTTTATTTTATCTCTAAGCTCTTGCAAAGCATAATCATATTGTATTGATAGTAGTACTAGTTGAATACCTGGAAGGAAACAATTTTCTTTCCTAAAACCAATTTGGTTTCAGAAATGGCAAATCAACATCTGATGTAGTCCATGAACTTACTATGTGGTAAGTAATTTTGATAAAGTATATTTTTGGATCTTGCCAAGGCTATTGACACAGTCTTCATACCCTTCATATTACTACATAAACTTGAATATTTTGGAATTCGTGGAATAATATTTGGAACGAATTTAGTTACTCGTTGACTTCAATTGTCTGACTCTAAATGTTGAAAAAACACAATACATTTCTTTTAGTAAACTGAATTTGACCCAAACTCACTCCTCCCACACGTTAGTTGTTCAAAATTGCTTTAACCATAACACCTTACTAAAACCTGTACATTAAAATATTACACATATGAGACCAACATTTACTATTTCGTGAACATATGCATATTGTTTACACCAAATTAAGGAAATTGAGATTGAATTTGTTTCAAAAATCTTCCACATCATCCCAAATTAATAAAACAAGACTAACCTAGCCCTTGCTCAATCAATTTCAATTTTGAATTATTGTATAACTGTTTGAGGAGGTGCAACCAAATCAATTTTTAAACCTAGAAGTAGCCCAAAGAGCAGAGCTTTAAACGAAGAAAAGCCACCCAAGAAAAGCAGTCGTGGACATATTTGAAATAGGATTCCTACGTTAATAAAGATTTTTGTTGCCTTGGTCTCCTTTCTCTATAGCAAAATTAATTAAATTATGTAAATTTGATCACTGACCCAAAAAATACACGCTCAGAATACTTTTATTCTATATGTTATATATTTGAAAACAAACATGTTTTCTTTCCACGTATGATTTGTTAAATCCTCATTTCGTTACAATTTATATTATCTTGTTACATATACTAAGCAAGAGCACTCAGGTCTGAAATACAGATATACCTTTTATGTAGTTCAGACCTGGATGTCTCAACTTACTTAAAGAATAAGTATAGATCATAATTCAAGTATTTTTATATTAGGATTGTTTATCTAAATTTATGTATATTATTATTATTTTAAATTCCAATGCTGGCCGTAAGCATCTCATATTCTATCTCAGTCCGGAGAGGTGACGACGCATGTGCATTCAAGATGCGCATGCGTCGTCTTTGTTGACAATGAATGTAGATGGGCGTATAGGGACGCAGTCATCATTTCGCATCAGGTGAACTGTGTGCTCCTTTGTCATCCTTAATATATTATCAATATTAAAAGTGACAAAACTGTGGGTAACACCCGGTTTATGTCGGACTCATACCAAAGAAGCCAACGGTGGTCCACGGATGGTCATAACCTTGGTTGTAAATACGTCGTCTACTAATAAGTGTTCGATTCCACGGTTGCGAGTCCGTTGTGCAGCAGCATCCCGCCTCGGCAGTGGACTGGCGCCACGTGAGGAGTTATTTTTTCCGCGTTACGTCAGCAGATGACGCACATGCGCGTTTCTCGATCAAAATAAACGTCGCGTCTAGCCGGCGTGCGCGTGCGCATAAACCGAAGGACGAGTATGTTTCTTTGAAAATTTTGCAAATTTTCTAGGAAATCAATCGACGTTCGTGTTGGGAATCATTTCATTATTAAGCCTATTCAATATTTTAAATGAGAAGCGTGAATATCCTTCTGCTGCGGGTACGCTGTGCGAAACATGACGTCATCCAATCGTCAGCTGCCTCCTAACATAAGCATTCAAAGCTCCGTTAGATGAGCAACACTAGCAACTTCAATAGTTGCCATTGTTTAAAATACATCCTCGTCCTCCTTCATGGAATTACGTTCGAGGATTTCTGTTTGTAAATTATTTTTGTTACGTGCCGAGCTCTGCTTTAGACACTGTCCTATCTTATGGTCTCTATATCAGTGAACTCATGTGGTCTAGGGCTGAGGCAACCTGCAGCGTGACCCGCAGTGCGGACCGGCGGACTGTACTCTGACACTCATGGGAGGAGGCTGATGCTCAGCAGTGGGATTTATTACAATAGGCAATACTATTACATTAAAGTAGGACATAGATTAGTATTAGTTAATAAGTTTGTTGAAGTACTGTTAACAACTTTATATTGTATTGATGTTTCTAGAACTAAACGACCTTTTTCAAATGTTACAATGATAACGAGCACACAGGGTATAGTGCTAGAGCCACGCTGCAGGTTGTTTCCACCTCCGGCACGAATGGTTCGCACGACCGTGGAATGCGCTCAGGGAATACCACGTGAGTGTAGGGATCCGGAGACCTGTACTACTGGTGACGAGGTATTCCATCTCAGTCCTCAGGTGTGACAACACATTTGCATTATGATTTCTTATCGAGGAATTAAAAAAATCCAGTCTTCTCCATCCAGCCTATTTATAAGTAAAAATACCGAAAGCAGGTTAGACCTTAATATAGAACGTAGCCTTCTAGTTTTCCACGCCACCGCTTCCTTAGCTACGCTCGACTCATTGTCGCATTAAATGTGGGTACGTCTTTTACTTGTTAACAACTTAATAAGTTTCGAGAAGCTGGCCTAGTTCTTTTAAAAATGCTAAATTCATGTTTTTCATTATTAGGTATGCAGTACATCTATAGACACACATATCTCTCTATATACAATGCCGGCTAAAAGTTTAGACCACCTTGATTAATGTATGAAAATAAAGTAAAACTCCAATAAAATATTAAATGTTTAATTAACCTGTTTAATCATCTAACAGAACATTGATTGACAAACAATATACTTTAAAAGCGTAAAGAAATACTAACAGTCCGTGCAAAACAAAACTATAGTTAGCTAAACTGATTTTTCATAAAAAAATCCTCCTTTACATTTTATGACTTTTTAAGTCTCGGCATACGGGCAAACAGAATCATTATCTGGTTGGAAAATTAATCCATCTCCATTTAATCGCAACCCGAAAGAAACGGCATTTTGTTCTAAAATGTTTTTGTACTGTTCCTTTTTCAAAATTCCTTCAATTTTAATCAAATCGCCAGTTCCTTGGCTAGAGAAGCAACCCCAGACCATAATTGAGCCACCACCATGCTTGATTGTTGGTACGATACAATCTGACATCATCTTTTCTTGGGCACTGCGTCGAACGTAAATTCTACGTTTTGAACCCAATAATTCAAACATCGATTCATCGGTCCATATCACTTTTTTAAAATCTACTTTAGTCCAATCTCGATGGGCAAGAGCCCACTGCATCCGTTTTTTTTTGTTTTGCGGCCTTAGCAGTGGTTTTCAAACGGCAACGCGATCATATAACTTCGCATCTCTCAGTCGCCGTTTTACTGTAGTCAATGATAAAGGTTTAACTCTGGTTTTGTTTACTTCAACGCGGATTTCTGGTGCTGTTAAGCGTCTATTTCGCTTGCTGCTAACAACAATGAAATTATCTTCACTAGATGTGGTAGCTCTCGGCCTTCCCGAGCGTGGACGATCTTGAAAACTGCCGGTCTCCCTGTATCGAGTTATTGTGCCATGAACACAAGTCTTAGATAACTTCAATTGCGAAGCAATCTCACGTTCGGATTTTCCTTCATTATGTAAAACAACGATGTTAGAACGCACTTCACTGCTAATTTCTCGTGGTTTTCCCATTTTATGACGTCTTCACTGTAAAAACCACAAGTTTAGACTAATTGATATTGTTTGTGAACAAACCGAAGTAATCTCTGGTTATAATAAGTCAGAAACAATTGTTTTCAGGAGCTAAATAATCATAATTATTGCTCAATACTTAACAAAACCAAAGTAATCAGTATTGAGGACATTATAAAAATATTATAACGACTCTACCACCTGGCCCTAGCGCAGCGTTTGTCGGTGTTTGAAAACAATAAATGTTTATTGTCCAATAACTTGAAAGTAAACAAAAGAATGACTTCTTTAAATACTAACGATAGAATATGCGGATGTGCTTTTTTTTTTTTTTTTCTTTTTTTTTTTTTTTTTTTCTTTTTTTTTTTTTTTTCGGACTGATGGCCGCTGTTAGCCCCAGGGCTTTTACAGTTTCACCGGGTTGAGAGGTGACAAGCGCTTATGGCTCTCAGTCGAGACCTCTATATATGGGTAACCAGCGCAAGGGCTCCCGAGAGGGAGCCTCGGCTTGGACCGTTACCCTGTTTCGCGAGAGCGTCTGACTCGAGGGTGCCCAAGAGGGCCGAACCTCGGCTCGGTCAGTTGCTTCTGACAGAGGATTATCTTAATTAATATCACTATTATTATTAACTACCTGTACCACCACTTCAGAATGCGTGGGCGCTGGAGAAGAAGTGGCGCAAGAAACTCCAGCAACGCTTCTATCTGTATGGACTGGAGAGAACCGGCCAGTGACATGGCGGTATCGCGAATAACTTTGTTTGCGACGCCCTCGCCGTCGGCGGGGCGATATGAGGGTGCAATGTTTGTGTGTTGTGTTTTATGAAGGGCTTGGGCCCTGGTGGTTGCGTCGTCAGGGTCGTCGAGGGCGTGCCTCGGTCTCCTACGGACGCGGGTAAATCTGTGATTCGCGATGGGATTGTAAGTGGCGGCACTTACAATCAAAGGGTTTCGGTGTGTGACGGCAGAGTCGAAATATCGGCGAGAAGCCTGCTTCAGGTACTGAGCTATGGTCGGCAGCTCAAGATCTATGTGTAGATTTTCGTTACGCAAGAACCACGGCGCACCGGTGGCCTTGCGCATGAAACGATTTTGTATTACCTGAAGTCGGTGAATGTGACGCGGGAGGCATGCGCAAAGACGGGGCTTGCGTATGTCATTATGGGTCGGATGCACGCTTTGTAAAGTGTAATTTTATTACGCAGGGACATTTTGCTATTTTTATTAAGTAACGGGTGCAAACGACCTAGGACGAACGCTGCTCGATTCCGTACGCGGTTGACATGCGGACCGAAGGTGAGTCTTTCATCTAATGTGACGCCTAAGTATTTGACTGTCTTTTCCCAGGGATTGGACGATCAAATAACTCTATAGTTTGAGATGCGGCGTTTTGTTGCGCCGAGAGAAGTAAATGGCTGCACTTTTGGTGGGTTAACCTCGATCCTCCATTTCCGAAACCATTTCCCTAAGGTGTTGGCTGCAGATTGGAGGCGTTTACAAATAGCGTCTGGTTTAAATCCAGACACGTAGAGGCCGGTGTCATCGGCGAAAAGGGCTAGCTCTACACCGCGAGTGCGCGGTATGTCGTTGGTGTAGAGTGTGTATAAAGTAGGACCTAGGACAGAGCCTTGTGGTACTCCGGCACAAATGGGGTGAACTCGGAGCGCGTTCCCTCGACGCGGTAACGAAAGGTTCGATTTCGGAGAAAATCTCGTATGATAAGTACGAGTCGATCTGGCACACCGAGCTCATATAGTTTGTATATGAGCCCGTTGTGCCAGACCTTGTCGAAAGCTTTCGCCACGTCGAGAAAAAGTGCCCCAGTTTGGTAGCCCTGAAGAAATTTACTGAGGATGTGCTCCGTGATGCGGTGCACTTGATGTGTGCATGAGTGTTGGGTGCGAAACCCGAACTGCTCATTGATTGGCAGCCCTCGGGACAGCATGAAGTCCTTGAGGCGGGTGAGGATGAGCCTTTCATATACCTTACCCAAGACTTTGAGTAGGCTTATGGGTCGATAGGCTGATGGATCGGTTGGATGTTTTGAGGGCTTGAGAATCCCTATGACATCGGCTTCCTTCCAGGTGTTCGGGAAGGTGCCTTTGGATATGGCCGCGTTGTAGATTATCACCAGTAGGTGTAAAATGGACATGGGTAGGAGTTTCATCACCTTGTTGGTGATACCGTCGGGGCCGGGAGCCTTGCGTGGTCGCAGGTTTTAATTATGGACTCAACTTCGGTGCATGTAACTTGAGTGACGGAATCGCGAGGTGGTTCCTTACTCCTCCGGTCGACCTCGCTGTTAACCATTTCAAGGTGAGCGGCGTCGATCGGTAGGGTGCTCGGTGAGCATTGGAGCTCGAGATTGTCAGCCAGACATTCGGCTTTCTCTTCGTCTAAGAAGGCGGGTGGTTTATTAGGACGCGCTAAGGGAGGCATTGTTTGGGCGGTGCCCCCTTTTAGGGATTTGGGAAGTCGCCAGTAGGCGAGATGGGAAGGTTCGATGTTGGAGAGGTGATTATCCCACCGATCGTTCCTATACTGGGCTATGCGTGATCGGACTTCACGCTGAAGGGTACGTAGCACGAATGGGATATAAGTCGTGGGCACGAGTCGCCGCATTCTTGCGCCTCATTAGGTCCTTTATGTCGTTTGGCAGGGTCCATCGGTGGTCTTCCACCGAGGGAACCTGCCTCGAACAATCCACGATTACGGTCTGGATGTGCCTAGTGAGGGCATGAACTGCGAGGTTCGTGTCGTTGACTGAAGATATGTTCCTAGGAATAGCATCTAGGTGCGGTGATGTGGCTTCCCTCAGGGCGTTCCTGAGTCGGTGCCAGTCTACAATGGTTTTGGTGGAAGGTGAGGTTGGGGCGGAGGGCCCTAACCGAAGAAGAACGGGGCGATGATCGGAAGCGAGCTCATGGATTACCTCTATGCCTTGGAAGGCGAGATTGATGTTCTTACAGATGGCAATATCAAGCACGTCCGGTGCGTGACCCAATATGTATGGAAAATGGGTAGGCGTAGTAGGCGCTACGACGTCGAAGTCGAGTGCGTCGCTTAGCGAGTCTAAAGCCAACCCCGGGGTTGATTTTAGTTGCATTCCACCGAGTGTGCTTGCTATTGAAATCTCCTGCCAAAATGACTGAGTTTCCAAGGGAAAGGAGCGCCACGAAGTCGCTTCGTAATACTTGTGCGTCACGTCTGCAAGGCAGGTAGACGGACGCGATTGTGATGGGGGCGTGGCCGGTCATGGCTAGCTGACAGACCGAGGCTTCTAGGAAGGTTAGGGTTGGTGTATCGACGGGCACGCAGTGCAAGGACTTTTTATAGTAGATGAGAGTTCCGCCATTAGCGGCGGAAGTTCTATCATTCCTAATGATGTTATAATTCGCGATGTTGGGATTGCGAGTGTGCGGTTTGAGGAATGTCTCTTGCACTAGGAGCACGTCGACTTGGTGATCGCGAACAAAATTGAAGATTTCGTCGCGTTGATTATTAATACCGTTCGCGTTAAAAATGCGACGTTAAGGGAACGCGGTTTTACTCTGCCGTTATAAAGGCCCTCTATGCTTGAAAATTGACGATGGCTGACACTACATGTTGGTAGCGCATTGTGGCAGCAATCCTGATTTCGGGCTTGCCATTGGAGTCCCTTAGGGCTTTTGCAAGGGCTGAGACGTCGGCGCCGTTGAAAACGGCGGCGAAGCGACACACAAGGTCGAGGTCGCTTTCGTTAACCGGCCGTCCGGCTGATGGAGGGGGCTGCTCAACCGGTTGAGCGACGGTCACTACGCCAGTAGGAGGTTTCCATGCGGGACGTAGAGGACGAACAGGAGCGAGAATAGGCGCGGGAGCGGCGATCGGTGTAGCTACCTTAGGTGCGACTTTAAGTGCCGGGCGTTTCGGCTTGGGAGCCTTTGGGCAGCCAAGGTAATTGGCTGTGTGTCCCTCTGAGTTGCACAGGACACATGCGGGGCCCGAAAGCAGCCAAAGGGCCTTGTCCTTGGGTCTCGGACAGTCGGTGGTGCCATGGTCACCCAGGCACTTTACGCATCTGGGTTTCCCGAAGCAGTTGCGAGCAGAGTGGCCATATAACTGGCATTTGTGGCACTGGCCCGGAGGGCCATTTTATGAGGGCGCTCTATTGTGAGCCCAGAAAGGTGGCAGCACGTTTTCAGGTTAAATACCTGCTTCCCTGCCTCGGACCTTTCGAGGGCCACAATTACCAAGTTGAATGGCTTTTGTTATGCCCACTGTACATCCTATGCACGGATAGGACGGGTAAATTCTGAGCCTGGAGGTCCTCTTTGATGAGGTCTGCGGGGATTTCCCGCGGAAGGTTTTTAATAACCACTCTAAGTTGGCGCTCTTCTGCCAGGGTGTAGGTGTGAAAGAATACACCTTTGTCTTGTAAGTAGCGGGTGACCGCTCTATGGTCATCCGTGGTTTCTAGCTGCAGTTTAATGCCTACAGCGGTGGGGATCGCTTGATATTTGTAGCGATTGGAAAGGGCCGATACGACAATCGGCCATTTATCTTGTGCCTGTATGAAGACAGGCGGCGGGCGTTTCGATGGCTGTGAGACAGCCGAAGTTTGGGGGGAGCCAGTAGTGGAGCGCTGAGGAGCGGCGGGGCTTGCTGTGAGGCTGCAGAGGGGTGCCATGGGGTTGGGCCACAGATGTCGATAGCCGGGGAGAGGGACATCGCTTTCCCGTTTTTCGCCTTGGGTGGCGGCGTCGGGGCGGGTGAAGCTCGCTTTTTCGCTTCTTTCCACCAGCGTGAAGTTGCTGGTGTCTTGCGGGAGGTCCTCGGGGACGAAGGGCTATCTAGCTCCATTTCGGAGACCGAGGAGGACGATGAGGCAGAGGCCCTTGAGGAGGACCTTGAGGGTGATTTTGCCCCTCCGGTAGGGTTGCTCTTTATAATGTCTTCGAAGACATCGGGGTATTTACTCTTCAGGCAGCTGACCAAGTGTACAAGGAAATCCATTGTTGGATTCTCCATTGTACACAAATTTTATTAATGTAACTACTATTACGCGGGATGTGTGGCCTCCGGTGGGGTGCCGGGGTGAGTAGCCTACTTCCCTCCTGCCGGGTATAGGCAGGAGGATGTGTGCCTAGTTGTGTAACCCTAGTGCGTCCAAGTGCCAATCTTATTTGTGCACTTGGGTGTGTGCTTAGAGCTAACTAAAAATACGCGTGAGACAATTATAAGTCTAGCGGGTTGGTCAACCTTGGCTAGGCACTACCCAAGGCCAAGTTTACGTTGACTCCTTCCGCTATCTTGCGTTTCCCAGAAGGGGAACCGCGGGCGTACGGGGCTTGCCCTACACTAGCTTAGTTAACACCGCAAGGTATCCACTAGTATAACCACCCAGGTGGCTTTACAATAGCTTTCTTGGAAACTAAATTCCGATCACAATAGCAACAGCAATAAAAATTGCTCGGTGTATTGTTCTCGGAACAATGGATGCGCAGGTGGCTTGCTCGGGGGCAGGTAGCTCGGGACGATCGTGGCGGGGAGCCGGGCGACCGTTCTCGGCGACTGCTGAGCGTCGAATGTGCGGATGTGCATTATTTATTTATCCCATGGGGTTTTTATTACAATTGGTGGATAATTATTTTGTTGTTTATGTGCGGTCTTAAACTTTTGGCTGGCCGGGTACATAGCCATGGTAGCTCAGTGTAGAAGGGTTCGCTTTTAATTTCTGGTACACTGTGCTGTGTAAAAAATAATAATCATTTAAAATAACAAAGACCTGAAGTTCGTTAACACACAGAGGCTCCGCTGCATGGTGGACTATGCTCTAATACCCTCCTTACAGAGAAGGCTCTTGCCCAGCAGTGAAATTTATATGTATAACTGTATATTTTACTTTTATATATAACAATAAAAATTTAAAAAAAATTATCTTTTCAATTGCCGTCAGTCATGTAGCATCGATCCGTGAAATTGTCTCCGAGCTTCCGTATCGTAAATTAGGACGGAAAAGGAAGCCTTACTGTTTATTGTCCCTCGACGTTTTTGTTTACCGTTATTGATAGTTTTTTTTTGAAAAGCATTCAACCAAAAAGTTGTTCGTGTTCTTATAGTGATCGCGTTATAATCGTTTAAATTTTTTTTTGTATATTCTTCGTCGTCACCATCACAGCCTGTGAGTAATCCAATGCTGAGCATGTCTCCTCGTGCCACAAAGCACGATCCTGAAACACCTGAAGCTATTGACTTCCCGCGAACTTGCCTAGTTCGTCCTGCGACTACCAGGCCAAGGTTGCCACTCTAGAACCTTCATTCTTCATCTGTTATCGGTTCTACATACATATTATAGCAATAGACAATTATTACTTTTATTTGTTATGTATTATGTCCATCTTAAATGTTATTGAAATAATTATATATATTTATTATAAAAGGATGAATAATAAAACTTAAAGCACTCAAAAATATGTATGTTGTCTCTACGGCAAGTAAAATAAAGCAAACGTACACAGGACTTCTTCATACTAAACGTTTTGACCAATTAAATAAAAGCAATACGTTCATGGCTGTAAGAGCTTAGACTCCTTTGCCTCCAGCGTACGGGAAAATGTTATAAAAAACTTTTGTAAACAAATATTCCATTGTTTCCATTTGTTTAATATATTATTTACCGTTTAAAAGTTGAATTGATTTCATCTAAATACGTATATATTTTAACAAAATTTTTGACATTTTACACATTAAGTAATTTGCGAAATAAATTCAAGTTATTTAACTGAAAGTTAAATTCCCTTACACGCGCACTAATGCTGAAATTTCGGTCGTAGCCGATGCTAGTTCGTAATTAGAAAGCAGGTGGAGGCGTGAGGTCGGCTTTCGTCCGGAGAAAATTCCTCGTGACCTTTGCAAGGCCGCGTGGGCCGCAGTTTACTCCGCCTCGGGTTCACGCCGCGACGAGAAAAAATATTGGGTCTGTAAGTCACGAGGGTGGAGCGTGCGTTGGAGAGCGAAATGTCACGCGGCCTGCTTTACGAGTGCTTGTAAATAATTGTTCAAGGGAAGGTTCATTTTATTATTATTTTATTTATTTCTACTTCCGCCTCGTTCAATAAAATAAAATGTTATTATGTTTAATGTCATTATGTTTTATAAATATCTGCTCTTTTACAACTAACAGTTATATAAACTTATAGAGCACACATTTTTTACATTTTATTTATTTCTAACTAGTCACCGTCGCCTTAATAGTATTGTTCAGAATTAAAAAAATACGGGAGCCGAATATACCCTTAGTAGTTTAAGACCGCACTTAAACAGCATAATTATCCATCAATTGTACCAAAACCCCACAGGATAAATAAAAGAAATGCACATCTGCATATTCTATTGTTAGTATCGAATATTTAAAGAAGTCATTATTTTATATACTTTCAAGTTATTGGACAATAAACATCTATTGTTTTCAAACGCTGCGCTAGAGCCAGGTGGTAGAGTCGTAATAATATTTTTATAATGTCCTCATTACCAATTACTTTGATTTTGTTTCGAATTGGTCAATAATTAGGATTATTTAGTTCCTGAAAACACGTGTTTCTGACTTATTATTACCCGAAATTACTTGGGTTTGTTCACAAACATTTTCAATTAGTCTAAACATGTGGTTTCTACAGTGAAAACGTCATTAAATGGGAAAAGCTCTAAAGTAAACGGCGACAGAGATGCGAAGATGTATAGTCGCGTGGCCGTTCTAAAACCTGTGCTAAGGCCGCAAAACAATATAAAACGGATGCAGTGGGCTCTTGCCCATCGAAATTGGACTTAAGAATTTTTTGATGAAAAATCCGTTTAGCTAACTAAAGCCTTTTTTGCATGGATTGTTAATATTTCTTTACGCTTTTAAAGTATATTGTTAGTCAATCAATGTTCTATTAGATGATTAAACAGGATAATTTATTGCAGTTTTACTTTATTTTCGTACTTTAATTAAGGTGGTTTTAAACTTTTGGCCTGCAGTGTAAATACTTAATCTTTACTTAAAACTTTAAACATTATTTAATTTACTTTTAAATATATATAACTGCTGTCAGACATTACTTAAGATTTACTCAAAGTGCATTAAATATGCTTAGGACTAAAGCCTGACCACCCAGAACCTCGTGTTCACTTTAGGAAGGTCAGCGTCTGCGCTCAGATCTCGCTGACGCGGACCTCCAGCGGGTCTCACCGTGCGTAACGTGATTTATTAGGAATAGCATTTAAGTTGTCACCCTTGTTTAGATACAGGGGCTTATTATCAAATTGAATAATGCTCTACTCCAAGATTGCTCAACCATTGTAATGTCATGACCCACGAGAAAGCCCGTACATTAGTGCATTGAAGTACATAAAAATTGGTTAATATTTATAAACGTGCCTTGTGTATGCAGGTCTTTTTTAAATAAAAACGCAACTTTCGTGTGGTAAGATGATCCTCTAGATCACATTGGCTACTGGTTAAACATAATTCAGCTCTTCAATACATTGGTTAGTCATAGTTCTGTGGTAACCACCCAAACGTTAGCGAGCGGTGGGATGTTTGGTTTGGCTAACTCAGTTTAAATAAAATATATAGCGTCTAGATTTAGCGTCGCATCTAGATTTGGCATGTTGTCAGTCAAGTGACGTCACGAATCTATTTTCCCGCGTGCTTATATGGCTTGTTTATGAATTAGTTTTGTTCGTCGATAGCGATGGATCCATCAGGTCATGAGTCGTATTACCGAACATAGCCAGACACCGGCGTCGCGACCACTAGACGGTACACCTCGATACTAGTGACCAGGTTTAACAGTGGTAGAGCTGCTTTGTTTCTAACTGCAGAATGAATAGGTCTCCTCCACCACCATAGGACCACGCCCTCACAGAATACCGGTGTGAAATAGCAGCATAACGCTCCTGTGTTTCGTCTGGTGACTGAAGGGATCCGGAGACCATTATTACTGGTGACGAGGCATTCCATTTCAGTCCTGAAGGGTGAAAACGCACCTGCATTATGATTCTTTGTCAAGGAAGAATGCAGATGTCATGGGTCGCAGGAATCACTTACCATCAGGTGAACTGTGTGTGTGTTTGCAACTCTCAATGTAATAAAAAAGAGGAGGAAAAGGACAGAGAATAAAAAAGGTGTACCATGTGAGGTCATTATGGATGACAACGCGAGCCGACCCATTCATCATGTTGCAGCTATGCTGTGGAACTGCGGCATGGCTCGTGGTCAAAACAACTGGCTTCACAAATAGAAACAAGACAGGAAGTTAGAAATAATATATAACTACCCTTATTGCTGGTGAACACGCGTATCTGCATTATGATCCCTTGTCTAGTATGATGATGTCAGTGTTGTGGGTCGCACGTTACCCACCGCCCCCTCCTGTGGTGTAGCAATGAGAGTTATATATATAGGCTGTAACTTCTATGAATAACTTTAATCGTCCAGTCGTCCAATGATCCGTCAGAAGCAACCGACCGAGTCGGTCCTCTCAGGCTCCCTCGAGGCGGTCCCTCTCGCGCAGCAGGGTAACGGGTCAAACCAAGGCTTCCTCCCGGGAGCCCTTGTCCTGGTTACCCACTGATAAAGATTTCGACTGAGCGCCCTAAGCGCTCTGTCACCTCTCAACCAGCTGAAGCTGTAGAAGTCTTCGGACTAACAGTGGCCATCAGCCAAAATAACCCAGTCATCAAATAGTCGAGTCGTGGCAGCTCTGTATGTAATCGGTCTCGGGTGCCGTCGTTAATGAACATTATTCATCGAAATTATATGTGTGAGCACGAGGTCGGCGGTGAGGGTCAACATCCTGAGAGGATCCTATCTATGTCTGAGTCATGTGAAGTCCCCCGGCGGAGGCGTCTAGAGTCACATCAGCAGTGGCATTTATATATATAAACTGTTAGTTTACTTTTTTCTTTATTTTTTTTTTAAATCAATTAACCTCAATATCGTTATCGAATGATTAAATAAAGTCTCCGGTCGCAGCGTCAAGTGAGCAGGGGGAGAGATAGGGCATGGAGCCCGCAACGGTAAACAACGATAACGGCTCGTTTTAGCAGGCGCGATAACGGTGCGATAACGGCGTTGGTGACACTGCTATGCATGTGGCGGGCGCGGGCGCGGGCGCTGGTAATTGCGATAAGTGATCAGGTTGCAACCAAGGGAACTGTGCGCACGTGTCACATCAACATATATCTATATCAAGTACATTTTATTGTATTGAGGGTGACAAATGAGCACACTGTTCACCGGTGTCCCTCGGCACCTGCCATTCAACGACAAGGAATACAAACACCTGAGGACTAAACCAGAATCCTGGTCATAAGATATTTTTTTTAACGTGATAGCGCCACGCTACAGCTATAAAGTAACTATACCATGAGTAAATGAGCGTAACTGGTGAAGGTTCGCGAACGAATTAGTATTTAGCAGTGCCGTTTCGTTCATTACCATAACTGAGATCCCAAGGCGTTCCTTTTCTTATTATTTGTGTTAGTAGACCTTCGCAGGTTTTAATGAAATGCAGTTCCTTGGAAAGACTTAAATATATGCAGTACATCCAGGTCGTATCGTATTCGAAAGGAAGACCTTGCGTCATCATGTATCAATAGCAGCACCGCGGTTCCGGTTCAACTCCGCGTGTTATTTTGGTTATGTTTTTTTCTCCAATATTTGTTCATGTTAATTAAAACTAGTTTCCTGTGACCTGTACCTTTTTTTAGAGTTCTCTATCGTGTTATACGGGTTAGAATGTATTGAATTTCACCTAAAATAGCATTAATTCAGAACAAAAACGATCTACGGCCGATAATGGAACTGACGGACCTATAAGCTGGACAGATAGCCTAAGTTTAGATCTTGACGAACTGCGCATCTAAACTAGATAAGACCGGTGGCTGAGATAAGTAAACGTTTATCTCAAACAGTTGCGTTTACAGCGGAGGTCCCGTAATAATTGCGGGTGACGGGCGGCAGGAAACGCTAATGGCCCGGGGTCAGAGGCTGGGGCACCGCGGCGGACCAGATCGCGCCGCCACCTGCCGCTGCCCGCCGGGACCTATTCACTGGACGACCTAGCAATTATGTCATTTACTAACTTTCATAGATACAACTCCATTGTCATGTTGCAGCACGAATGGTTCAGGATGACAACACAGAATAGCATCGTTCATTGCTGGTGGCGCTTCGTGTGGTGACGAACCATTCCATCCCAGTCACCCCGCACATTATAAAAAAAAACTAAAAAGTATTTATTTACTAATTTATCTTGATGTGCATCAAACTAAACTGAACTGTATCTTAAAAAGAGATCTGTAATTACGATGTTCTATTAATTGTATCTGAATCTGAAAAAATACAACAAAACCTTGTCGTCCCTAGATATGGCAGTTGTGGATATAATTTTTTTGCTGCCCTCACGTCATTAAAAAACGAACCAATAAAAATATGCCAATTGCAGATAAAAAAAAACTAGGTGGGACTACCGAGCGAGAATCAAGTGTATTGTGTTCGCAGTGGGACCATAATGGCTTGCGTGCAGGTGGCCAGCTGTCGGCCGTCTCCGCGCCAATTAATCGAGTTCAATTTAACGCTATTATTTGTCAACGGTTCCAATTGCTCGCTGGACGTCGAGAGCGTCCCGTGCGGTGGAAGCGGAGAGACTGTCTGCGCGGAGCGTACGCCGAGCGCCGCAGGGCGTGATGAAGCGAACCCTCTAAGCGCAACCTTGTACTGGAAACGTAAGAGTGCCACCCTCTCGTGCAGGATGTGTGTGAGAATTGAGGAGGTCGATCTCGCTTCAGTCAATCTATATTTGTGAAATTAATGACGCCCTGAAATGATGGTAAAGATGAAACCCCTGAAATGGTATCATCTTCAATCACCTCTTTACCATCACCTTTTACGTACGTTTTGACAGCGGTAAATCCACGTTGCAGCTCGTTTGTAGTTGCAACAACCGGGGCAGTACCACGCCCTAACAGAATACTAGCCTGAAGTATAACTTCGTCATGTTGTTTTTTGTGGTGAGTTCCGTAGAACCGGTGACTCAATCACAGGTATCCCATCTGTCGTCAGGGTCATCTTTGGCCGACGCATCATCATCATATGCTTCTTGAATTATTGTTGACTATGGATATAGGTGTGCTATTTTGTCACCCATAATATCATAAAAAAATAATATCAGTGAATTGCGAAATGTTTACTACCTTACGCTTTGAAAAGTTTAATACTTCCAAAGGTCCAAATAAAAGCAAATGAACTTGTTATTCTATTATATATTTAGAATGTAACCGACGGCATCCGCCATGACGCAAGTTTTATTGCTAATAATTATAAGCAATTAAATTTGCAATTTCCTCGTATCGTATCGTAAAGGCGAAAGAAATGAACAATGGAGAACGACATTGTTACAAATATGCACTTCATAAAAAGGCCGTGTACTATCGTAAACAATCCGTTTAATTCGATCGGCTAACCGTTGTGTAAACTTCTACGGTTAAGTGTTAACTGCGTCCGCCTTTGTATTTTCGAATGATAACTGTGTCGTTATAAATAAACTTAACCAAGATGAACGTGGTTAATGTTCCATATGCTCATTTGCTCATATGCGTAATGCGATGCCTTGGCCACGTATAGTGGCCATACAATGTAACCATCATGTCCCCGAGCTACCGATCTGAGTATCAAACGTCTTTATCCTGTTGACTTCTTTTACCGCTTAAGGGTTTTGTACTGCCGTGGTAGAACCACGCCCAATATATAATCTATATAAATAGAACACTAGCTTAAAATAACATCAAGCGCCTGTGTTTCGTGAGGTGAGGGGCGATCGGAAGACTATAAGAGGTAACGAACTCTTCCATATCAGACCTTTGGGGTGGACGACGCTAGTGCATCTTAAATCTTTACCGCGGATGGATGTAGATGTTTTAGGGGGTTACTAGTAAGTGAATTGTGTGCTAGTATATCACCCCTAATTTTAAAATAAAACTCACTCTAGCACGAATAGATCGGCTCGACCAGGGTGCGACTCGCTTTAGACCGTAAAATAATAACACTTGTGCTTTGTCCAGCGGAAGAAAGGAAACGGAACTGGTACGAATACAACAAAGATGTCCGCACGGTTAATTGCGGGAGCAGGACTTCAAGCACCTCGGTGCTCCCCTCCACCAAGAGAGCTGTAAAGCACTCGACACGTCGAGATAACGAAATTTCGTATAAATTAGTTTACGTTGCGCGGTATTCGCGTAAATACGAGTATAAGAATTAAATCATTACGAGTACAGTTGTGTTGATGAATTATTGTTGACTATGGATATAGGTGTGCTATTTGTCACCCATACATGTCATAAAAAATAATATCATGAATTGCGAAATGTTTATCAATCTTACGCTTTGAAAAGTTTAATACTTCCAAAGGTCCAAATAAAAGCAAATGAACTTGTTATTCTATTATATATTTAGAATGTAACCGACGGCATCCGCCATGACGCAAGTTTTATTGCTAATAATTATAAGCAATTAAATTTGCAATTTCCTCGTATCGTATCGTAAAGGCGAAAGAAATGAACAATGGAGAACGACATTGTTACAAATATGCACTTCATAAAAAGGCCGTGTACTATCGTAAACAATCCGTTTAATTCGATCGGCTAACCGTTGTGTAAACTTCTACGGTTAAGTGTTAACTGCGTCCGCCTTTGTATTTTCGAATGATAACTGTGTCGTTATAAATAAACTTAACCAAGATGAACGTGGTTAATGTTCCATATGCTCATTTGCTCATATGCGTAATGCGATGCCTTGGCCACGTATAGTGGCCATACAATGTGTAACCATCATGTCCCCGAGCTACCGATCTGAGTATCAAACGTCTTTATCCTGTTGACTTCTTTTACCGCTTAAGGGTTTTGTACTGCCGTGGTAGAACCACGCCCAATATATAATCTATATAAATAGAACACTAGCTTAAAATAACATCAAGCGCCTGTGTTTCGTGAGGTGAGGGGCGATCGGAAGACTATAAGAGGTAACGAACTCTTCCATATCAGACCTTTGGGGTGGACGACGCTAGTGCATCTTAAATCTTTACCGCGGATGGATGTAGATGTTTTAGGGGGTTACTAGTAAGTGAATTGTGTGCTAGTATATCACCCCTAATTTTAAAATAAAACTCACTCTAGCACGAATAGATCGGCTCGACCAGGGTGCGACTCGCTTTAGACCGTAAAATAATAACACTTGTGCTTTGTCCAGCGGAAGAAAGGAAACGGAACTGGTACGAATACAACAAAGATGTCCGCACGGTTAATTGCGGGAGCAGGACTTCAAGCACCTCGGTGCTCCCCTCCACCAAGAGAGCTGTAAAGCACTCGACACGTCGAGATAACGAAATTTCGTATAAATTAGTTTACGTTGCGCGGTATTCGCGTAAATACGAGTATAAGAATTAAATCATTACGAGTACAGTTGTGTTGATGAATTGTTGACCATGCTAGTCACTACTTGCGTCCACTGATGAGAGTATAGACATGGCATCCAAAATCGCGAGGGCGGGCGGATGTGGAATGCCGCGCCATCGGAAGTGACGCCCGGCCCTTGGCTCGCAGCCGCGCATACGGGGGACGTATTATAAAGGTTTTTTTTAAACAGTAGTAGAGTCACGTTGCAGTTTGTCTCTAACTGCAGCATGAATGGGTCGGCGCAACCAGGGACGAACGACGTGTGACAAGGCATTAAAAACACTGAAGCATATTTTTTAGTATTGAGGATGAGACAAACAAGCATCCTGGTGGTCAATGCTGCTGCTGCTGCGGCCGCGACATGACGCCTTCTTCTCTCCTTAGTAAACATTCAAGATGCACGTGCGTTGTCACTCCTGTTGACTAAAATGGAATACCCTGCTATCATCTATAATTACTTACTATTGTGTCTCCGGATCCCTGCACTTATCGTACGAAACGCAGCAACGCCATGCGGTTATTTGGCGCTGGTGTTCACTGAAGTCGTGGTCCCTGGTCGCCCCCGTCATGTTGCATCCAGGATCTAACTGCAGCGTGGCTGGCTGTACTATATGATTATGTTAAAAATGTCAATGATTTTGATAAAACGTCTCGATTAGTTGAGTGCGAAGATAACATGCAGATATGCCTAACAATGTTTATTATCCTTCGCTATGTACGTATGCATATATATATTATTATTACATTTGGCACACATCATTTATGACCTAGATTGACACAAAGGACTCTGTACCCCGGTAAATGAAAATTTGTATGTCTGGAAGTCGCGGGCAGATGCTAGTTGGAAATGAAACAGGGATAGACTCCTGTCTATCAGTATCCTACTGTTCATCGATTGTTAAGATTCTGCGGCCCATAAACAGCTGCAGCCGTCTTCAAAATGCAATCGAGGTGCCTATCACTGCATCTCGTCGTCACACCAGAAATGCGTCTTTACCAATCATAACAGTCAATGAGTCAGATTCCAGATTCCTTCATATATATATATATATATATATATATATATACGTATATATATAGTTACAGGTAAAATTGATCAAGACTGCGCCATTTTAATGCCATAAAATCTTACCCTGTCATAATCTGCGACCACTGTTCGCAATAAATTTTTAAGAAGCAAATGGGCAACTAAGGATACCCGTTAGTGAGGGGCGCGGGGCTCGTTATCTTTATCTTATCAACGTTGTGCTATCTATCGCTGTTACATTTTATTTATTTATACTTTTATTTCGGGTAACGGTGACGATTTAACTTTCTATCTTATTTTACCGCGTTGTTACTGTAAACTTAACCATATAACGTAATATTACGTGTACTAAACTCCCTTATTACTAGACTTTCTTAGTGCGGTGCCAATTTATCTGCATTATAAATCTTTATCCAGCATTAATGTAGATGTCATGGACCGCGGGAATCACTTCCAGCTAATCCGGCACGACAGCAACACGATTACCTATACAATACCGAGTATAGGGGCAGTCCAGGCTTATCATCAGAACGTCGAATCTGATGAACCTTTTGCGTATAGTAACGTGCAAACGTGATGTTTGTGTCATGTAAAACTTGAATCCTGAAGAGACTTGAAGTCGATCTCAGGATCCTGCTGCTAGGTATTATGATTAGATTTTGATAAACATTATTTTTTTCCACTGTGAGTTAAAGAATGCGGTATTTCAACTCAGATTCAAATCAAGACCTCAAATATACAAATCTATCATATTTGATTTTTATAGTCATCTGTACTCGATGATATTTCGCAACGATATAAATGGTCTACATTGATTTAAGGCTGTACATTCCATTGCAAAGGATATACCATATCATGCCAAAAATAAATATAATAAAGTCAAATGCAAAAAAAACCCGATTCCAGGTAGAGATTCACTCCATCTCAGTCCACAGGGGTGAAAGGGTATCTCGATTTCTATTGATCGAGGGTGTGACAAGAAGTCACGGCCGCCGCTTTCACTGAACATCAGCTGAACTGTATATTCCTCATATTATTTAAAAAAATGGCTGCAAGTGTTTTTAAAATGGAAATGCCATTAACTCCAACTAAGGTATGATGTTCCAGGATATGGTTCGCGGCAATAGTGTCATGACGGATTAACGCTTGCGTTTTAACTATAAGAAGATATCGCCGTTATCGATAACAACCACAAATACGTTAACATGTCTATTGAAATAATTATGAAAATATTATGATTTCACAATATATAGTCAGCACCAAGAGCACGTAGAAATACCAGCGCAGTGCCTGAATAAAGAGCAGCAACACAAGTGGGTCCGGGACGTATACGCTCGCGGCAACGTTTTACGCAGGCGTGCAGTCGTTGCCCGGCGTGTGTTATTCCTTGTGTGTAAGAAGCGCCTTACACGATGTAATCATGTGATCGCTATCAGATTAGGAATATTTTATGTATGTACACATAGACCCGAAGTACACAGTGTGCCACGCTCGACCGGGGCAGGACCACGCCCTCGCAGAATAGCAGGATAAACGGTGTGTGTCTGGAGATACTGGTGATGAGGCATTTCATTTTAGTCCTCGGGAGATCGTATCTTAATTATGATACCATGTCGAGGATGACCATCTGATGGACTGTGTGCTTGTATGTCACCCTCAATATACATATATTTACATTTATTTATTATATATATATATATATATATATATATATATATATATATATATATATATATATATATATATATATATATATATCTATATCAGTGGGTTGTTATACTCTTAAATATTGTTATATTGTTACAAATTATTGATTCTTGTATGTGTTATATGATGAATTACCGAAACCGACATTTTACCGCACTCGTGCTTGCTTACCTCCGTTACGGGCCAAGGCTTTAGATGTCCTAATGTGTGTTCGTTTGTCACCCTCGAAACAATTCAAATAGAAAGGACCACGAAGCCGCCGCCGCTTGCCGGAGACCACTGCCGCCCGCCCCGGGCTATTCCGGGCGATGGCTTAACGCCGTTGCATATCTAAATGGGTCCGGTACATTTTTACGGCGTCCTCCCGTTCGCGCCGTACGGACGGGCGCGGGGCTATTCTGGTTAGTCTATAAACGGCGAGCTCCGGTCGGGCTATAATTAGAGATGGCCAAACGGTTCGCACCTGATTGGAAGCCGGCCAGCGCAGCGGCCCTCGCGGTACATTCATTCATCGTTAATTGTTCCATGATTGACGATTTTTTGATCCTATATTGTCGTAACTTGTCGAACTCGTGATCTACAAGTCGCGTATTCGAATCCTATAATAATTTTCTACATTGTTTAATCGTATGGGAGTTCATTCTTGTCCAAGTAGGATCGGAACTTCTACAATAGGCTACTATTGTTATACTTTATGATCACTTATCTCGGTCCACACTCTAAGACACCTCCTGTTTCTCAGACAGATATCCAATATTCCTCCTAGTTGGTGGTTGGTCACGGACATGGTGAAGTCTGGGGATAAACATACTTGTCACATATTGTACCATTTCCACTAATACAAATAATATCATCACATCAGCGGTATCTAATCTGTCTAATGTTTTAATACAAACGAGGCGTGATTAAGATGAGGAATTTGAATTTTTCTGCAGTTGGCTAATTGGTCGAGGTCAACCAAGACAATATCTTCGACCAGGTGGTAAAAGCAGGAAAGGTATATTGTAGTGTCGTTAGCATTTGCGCAATCAAAGAAGCGCTTCATGACCCAAAGTCAAATGTAATGCACGTGCAATAAGATCGGACGCAGATTCAAATGTGGCTGAAGCTGTACATGGTTGGGTCGGCTCGACCGGGGAGGGGCCCACAGGAAATCACCCTGAATTAGCGTAGGGCTCCGGCGATTACTTTACTATTGTAAGGACATGCAAGGAGCATGTCCCCGGTTGAGCGGACATATTTGTGATGCTACTATAAATTGGCTGCAGCGTTGCTCCACCACTCACTATATACCAAATGTCCAGAGTGCGGCGACTGGCTCACCTTACCTCAGGTGGAGTGTGGATAATCCATGCGTAGTGTGTTTCGTCACATCTACAACGAACGGACCGCCGCGGCTCGTGGCGCTCGGATTTCTGGCGATACGAGATCCATTCGCTCCACCATGGCATTCAGACTGGTCACTCGTAACTATCTTTTGCATTGGATATAGGTATATTTTTCAACAACTGTCTGCGTACCGACGGATGGAGGAGCGTGCTTATGTTGTGCAGTTAAAAAAGATGCGGAGAGAACAGTTCTCCGTGTTGTTTTATACTTTGGAGTATAAACTAACAGAGTTTGCCGTCTCATGGTAAGTATTCAGTATTAGTTGTAATTCGAAATCGAATCGAATTATGCTGATATTCGAAGTCACCATTTATAGACCAAGAGGCATTCGACTCACATGATATTATATATTTTCACGCGACAGCCACATATGAGTGTAAACTATACCGAGCAACGTATAGTATTACCGTTCACAATTCTATTGAATTATTCATAGGACGGCAAACTGACTTTTGAATAATTCATTAGATAGCCTTAGGCGCGCGCACTTTATAAAACACAAAAAAAAATTATTCACTAACGGAGGTTGATTGGATTTAGCTTCCTTTATATCTAACACATGTATTAGTACAATAAATAGTAGAGAAACATACAGCCTACATATATATAAATACCATCCACGCTGAACGTACACCTGCTCCATGAGGTTGTTGCGAGTCTAAGGCGGTGGCGAACTTCATGTCAAATTGGCATATACATACAGATATCAGAATCAGCATATATAGACAGTATATATATATATTTTGCAGGCCAAAAGTTTAAGACCACCTAAAAGTTAGTTAAAAGAAAGTTGGCGAAGAAGCAAAACTTGATTAATGACGATGGTTTGTGAAAAAATGTGAAAGTATCGATTATCCCTTTTGGCATTCCTGGCATACAGGTACTGTATGTTCATTTCTGGTAATGAAATGATCAGCGCGGCGTAGTGGCGTGGACCTGCCCCAGTCCGACGCAATGCTCGCACAATAAGACGGAGGCAGTTTCAGACGCAGGGTCAGGGGCACAGGACACAAATACAAGATACACCCAGACACGAAGAGTAACAATTTATCTTTTTTCTTTCATTTCTCTCACTGTCCGTTTTTTTTGTCTCACGTACAGCACGAATTTGTTGTATGTGTGCTTTAGGTATATTTAAATGTAACTTTATTTCCTTATAAACATACCATTTGCTCGAAACTTTCAATCTACATTATATTACAAAAGAAGCTAAGCTTTTATTATATATTGGAGTGAATGTTTCATTATCATAGAGTGTAAGACGAATATTCTAAATTCAATAGAGAATATTGGGTGCTACCATCGGAATCCTGTTATTAATAGAATTAAATCCCAAACCGAACAACTGCAACACCTAAAAAAAGTGAGAGCTCCTTCTGTGCGTACATGGAATCAAAAATGATTCATTGTAAGTTCGGTAGTTTGGGTTAACTGACTACCTGATGTATGACATCAGGACGTCAAACACCATGAGTGGCTGTGAGGTACTCGAAAAGACGGGAATAAAAAATGACAAATTGAATGCGATGGAATACGTATAATTAATTTTCATCATTATCATCATTTCAGCCCATCAACAGTCCACTGCTGGACATCGGCCTACCGAATACACAGGCCTGCCACAGAGTATGATCTTGATGAATTTTACTTAATAATAATTCTAACATCTGTAAAATCCTTATATTTTTGGCAAGCATCCGTTACCGGAATGTACATGAAACGTGTATTGCGCGCGTTCCCCGTTCCGGAAAATAAATGATGTATTTAGTTAGGACCAGCCATGTACTGAATGACAGAAAGTATATTAACATATATACAAGCAGCGCCGCCGCACGCGTAGACATCGACAATAGACGCGATCGTCATATTGTTCTTGCCAGTACGTACTGATCGTTTGGAACAAGTCACAAATGCGCCTGTCAAGCAATTAACGCCTCTATGTTGCAATCGTTGCAGATGGGATTCGTAAACATGCTCGTTGTACTATATCGGTGGCGACATACAATCTGTCAAAAGGAGCGAGTGTTTGTGCGCAAATATATATATAGCGCAGAGATAGCGGCGACCAGCTATGATGTTGGAAGCCTATGTATTAGTGAAATATTTAATATACTAATTAGTTTCGGAGCACGTTTCCGGAGCGTGCTCGAGTTTACATTCAGAATCTTCTTCAAATCCAAGTGGAACATAATATAAATATACAAGTTTATTTTTTTTATAACTCAAGTAATGGTGACAGATCTCTTCTTACCATAGACCCTTAATCCAGATTCGAGGACGGATGTGATATGCCGTAACGTAGCCTACCCTTCACTTTTCCGTACGGAACGTGGTGTGGCCAGACTGTAGGTGCACCATGAATGGGTCGCCCTTACAGAATAATAACGATGGTGTGTTTAGTATGGTGGATGTAGGGTCAACGCTATGTAAATGTTCGACACCGGTACTTAGTTCTAACGAAAATTCATTGGACATGGATTGCTCAGCACTGTCTTCTGCGGGGAATCTTCAGCAATGGTTTTGTGTTCCTTCTGTTGCTTGCTAAACAAAAGCCAATATTTTTGTCATCTTCGCCGCAAATATTTAAAATGTCGTGTATGATAACGCGTTAAGTTGAAATCAAATAACTGTTCAAACATCGCTTTATACTGCGATTAGTTTCGTACATGTGTACCGTGGTGTCGGGAGTCGCGGCGGGGAGACGTCGTGTGCCTCGTATCCTGATGTCGTTGCAATATTTTGTACACATGCAATCAAATTGAACATAGCCATTTGAAGTGAACATTTACTACATAATCAGCGGCAATAACAGATATTACTAAGACACGTGAAGTCTGCCAATCCGCAATCTAATGTGCAGTTTAACGTGACGTGTCCGTCATTAAAAATAACCAAAATACCTTCCCGCAATTTTCGTTATTCAAGATTCAATTAATTATTTACAACATCGTTTTACAAACTACAATTCTATTCAATAAACAAGATCTGTGTACAAAAGGTTTATTGAAGGAATGAAATTTAAAATATATATATAAAACATTACCATGTAAACTTGACTAATAATAATTTAGAGCATCCAACAGTCTCGAACAACGGCGCGTACGAGCCTAAATTTTACATTAAAAAAAAATATA
This sequence comes from Teinopalpus imperialis, assembly GCA_029286865.1. Taxonomy (NCBI): domain Eukaryota; kingdom Metazoa; phylum Arthropoda; class Insecta; order Lepidoptera; family Papilionidae; genus Teinopalpus; species Teinopalpus imperialis. The sequence goes on along the minus strand of JAGSMU010000022.1, from coordinate 18,023,142 downwards.
CACAAAGACAATTTAGTGTTACTGCCACATGCCAAACTTAAATGTATTACGTATACGTACGCTCGGGTCAATTACAAAAGAACGCCCTCGTAAATACTTCGTTGGAAGTAGGCGAGTCTAAGTGTTGTAAACATACGAATTAAATTGAACTGTTTGCCTGCCAGCACACGTTTCGTACAGTGGAGCCACGCTGAATGAATCCGCTCGGCCGGGGAAGGGCCACTGTGTTTCGCGGTGAGTGTAAGGATCCGAAAGACCGATCAAAAATGTCGAGGCAATCTATTGCAGTCCTCAGGGGCGACATCTAATGTACATCTTGAATGTTAGTTGAAGATGGATGTAGACGTGACGGGGCGCAGTCATCGCAATGGAACTGTACTTGTTTGTCATCTCTGATATTTAAAAAAATAAATAATTTGAGCTGTTAAAAATAGCGTGCCGGCGGTGACAGGTGCGACGCTCGGCGTGGGGAGGCAGCGTGCCGGCGTCCCGCAGTCTGCCACGACGGGGTCAAGGCCCGCGACCGCGCACCGCAGCGGTCACCCTCCCATATCTTATTGCAATATCATCTAACCGCGTACGATAACGTAATATTAATAAATCGTTCTGGCCGAATTTGCCACCACGACATTTGCCAGATGTTTTACATTCTAACTTTAACTGAGTGATGGGATCCGGAGACCCGATGAGACATTCCATCGCAGACCTCAGGGGGACCATGCATATGCATCTCTGTGGAAGAGGTTTTCGATTCCCTAGGACCTAAACCGAGGAGTGAGATCTACATATATAGTCTGTCACTTTACTTTTTTTAAAGGATTAAAATTTAATAAGTCATCAACCTATATAGAATCTTTGGGTACGGCCTATCAAAGATAAACCGAGTCGGAATTAAATTTATATAGGTTACTGGTTCACTACAAAGAACATTTAAATTTAATTTTTAAACTAGTCAGCTCTAGCTAGATGTGTGCGTGGACGTGTAGCCATTACCTGTACCGTGACGGAGCGTAACCCGAGCGGCGGGTGTCAGCAGCGGCGCTGCGGCGGCTGCCGGCCAGGGTCGGCCCGGCCAGCAGCAACCGTCACCGATGCACACACGTCTGAATGGAACGTTCTGACCCTTAGACTTGACCCTTTAAAAAAATGTCGAACATAAATATATAATTCGATGCAATTGGAATTGGAACAAGGACTTTGTACTGGGACGAGTAGCACTAAACTTAAGTCTAATGTAATTTGTTACTATAGAAATTAGCAAATTCAAATACAATATACAACAGTTTGTTAATTCAAAATGTTTGCAGTTTGATATTCTGGAGCTCTTGGTGCATCGCTGTGGATGTTTAGAAATATTCGGAGACGGGAATATAAGCTGGGAACATAGGTTCTAGCATCCCTAGACTTGCATAGGCCGTCCGAAACTACGACTGTCGCTCCGAGGTTGCCTCTCAACAACTTTCATATCGGTCCAGCTCATGTCCACTGAAACTGGCTGATCTTTCGAGCAATGTCGGTCATGTTCGTTCTATAGAATATCCCTCTTTCCAGCTGGCTGGAGTGGCTCGGAGCTTCCTCATACGGCCGGCAGAACAAGTTGTTGTTGGGTTTGCCCGCAGATAGTCCGATTGTGCTTGTGGTTTGTAACCGTCCGTGTACAGAAAGGTCGAAAGTGAAAGCAGGCTGACCTTTACAATGGGGTCGCCGGGCGGGCTGGCGGGCCGCGGCGCTCGCTGCCAATCACCCGTCTCGGCTAATAGATCGCGTCCGCCGCCGCGGCGCCGCTCACGGGTCACCGCCGCTGCTGGTAATGATGATGGTGAAATAGCAGGTGATGCTTCATCTGATAGTTCAACTATGTTTCGGTAAAAAAATAAAAAAGGTACTAATATTATTTTGTTTGGTGTTGTGCTTGTGATGTATAACTTCTTATTGCTCTAGTTTCGCCCTGCGTTACGTATTACATAATTAATAAATAAAAGTAATCGTATCTCAGAGTGTTAGAGTCATGCTGCAGTGATGAGGATTGGGATCTGGAGTCTCGATTACCGTTAATGAGGCATTCCATCTCGCTCCTCAGGGGTGACAATCCATTTGCATCTTGAATGTTTGTTGAGAATGGATATAGATGTCCCACATAAACGAGCACACAGTTCACATGTACCCACAGGAGAACTGTGTGCTCGTTTGCAATTCCTAATATTATATAAGATTAAACGTAGAAAAGAATATAGTCATCAGTTATTTATGTTAAACAGCAAGCAGCGAGTTGTTATGTCGGAACTAACGTAGAGCCGGTAGAGCCGACACATTCACGGCGCAGCTCATACCTGCAGTGTGGGTAGTTAAATAACCAATCGCCGTCTGGTGTGGTGGCTGCTCCTAGATGAGTGGGGCCATCACTGCTCGGTCAGGGTGCCTCCCTCCCCCCGCCCCCACACAGGCGTCGCACCATGTCGACGCAGCTGACCGATAGCGCGTCGGAAGGGCGACAACCTCGCCGGAAGCGATAGCGCGGCCGCTTTCTTTCACCACCAGCAGATCCACAATATTGTTCTCTCATAATACACATTGAATATAATTAATTCGAAGCGTCAATAGTCTAACTGCTTAGGGTGCGGTCTGCGAAACTTAACTTCGTAGTTTCGAATCCACCATTCAATTATTATCGTTGTCTCTTAGTACAAGTGTTTTCAGCTTAGTTGAAATGTAAGCAATGTTATAATAGCTTTTTTTTAATACGAATTTTTAAAATTGACGGAAGTTCTGGTCAACGACCACGGTCCACACCGTGCGCGCTGTAAAGCACAAGAAACTTTAGGATATAAAAAGTTCAAATAGACGCTATAGTATCCGTAACAACAGATTTATTATGTAGTATTCGCATAAATATGAGAAATTCTATCTGTACTAGTTACACGTTAATATTAAGTAAAAAGCACTTTTGTATAAATGATAACGTAGCCTGTTTTCTCTTTACTAACATTTCGGAACGAGGTTTATTTGGGAAGAATATAAAAGGCATAAATTCATACACCGTACCCCAATCGGGCATTGACGAATCCGTGATACACGCGGTTGTAGATTCGTAAATTCTTCACAAAACTTGCGTTATCATTCCAGCCCACCACACTGTCATCGCTAGTCCACTGCTGAACCCTGAGCCAACTGCATCCGTCGACTTCTGCAGACTTGCTTAGCTCTCAAATTTATATATAATTTAATACATCGCCTGTCGCATCGCTTTCAGTTTGTGTATGAATGCAAATAAAATATATATTTGCGGTATAACTACATTCATTAAATAACCAACCTAATTTCCGTAGTTTGCAACAATTGTAAAAAGATCCGGGAAGCTCGACGCCCACGCCAACACGAAGCAGTAGCACAACGCTCTCACAAATTGTGTCTCGTATGGCGAGTGTGGGGATCGGACAACTTGTCTTGGTCTTTGTTCAGGATGAATGTCCATCGGCCACTATCATAACTAATATATACAAAAAAAATTATCAATGCTATTCCAACATATTCAGGTTAAGCACTCCAACTAAGCTCACCGCAATAGCCGAATGGCGGATTCGAAGCTGCGTTAATTTTTCACAGACCGCACTCTAAACCATTCGCTAAAATAATAATAACTAGCATGAGATGAACTGAAACTCGTTAGCCACTCCTAATATTATTAAAAATCATTTTTCACTCACTTCCGGACGCGTGAGTAATTCGCATTACGAACACGATAATAACTATGCATGTTGTTTTAGTTTAAAATGTAGATTTATTACACTTGTAATGTTTTGTTATAGCGATATGTCCGGTCAATTATGAACTCTTTTTCATTATTTTACTGTCCCCCATTAGTTTTGCTACCGACAGTACGGAATGATGAGAACAAGTTGCTAGAAAGTTACTGCATGTTTTTTCAAATAAGTTGTATGAATTTTAGTATTTCATAAGTGACTATATTGAACACAAAACCTCAACACAATTAATCTATTTCCGAGTAAAGTGCGAGAGGAGGTAAATAAGTTCGCGGAATTGAGGCCAGATAACATAAATATAAAATTATAAACAAAATTGTTTTATAAAATATTTTTCAACAATGCTGGAGATTGATGGACCTAGCTCCTAGCTCATGTACGGAATGGGTCAGCTCGACTTGGGAACGACCATGGAAAGCCCTCACATAACAGAAACGTAAAATAGCAGCATAACGTTATACTGTGTTTCGTATGGTGAGTGTAGGGAGGGTTACATCACAAAACACAGAGATATACCGTGGCGTTGCAACAATATCTAAATCATTAGTGGTAGGCATTGTGAGATAAATGTTAGAAATATTTTCAATAAAGTTGAGACGTCATACGTTTACCCACATTTTTATTGCGATCCAGAAACAGAGTAGTTGTGACAAAATACTTCATGGTAGAGAATCATCGAGTTGGTGGAGATGAAATTTTGAATCCTATCGCGATGTACGATGTTTAAACTCACCGACAGGAATTAGTCCGAAGAAGTCCTCACAACTTAATACGATTTCATTTCCGTCACACTTTTCGAGTGTCTACCCGCGGGATATTTGTTGTACACTGCTTTTAATTGCTTTGATTAAAAGAAATACAATTGAGCGTGGCTTGAAGTTAATGACGTAGTATCTCAAGGATCCGACACGGCTAGAGGTCGTCTGTTTGCATACTAGGTGACCTTGCTTCTTTTTTAATCTTGATACAATCACGAAAATCTTCAATTTTGAGGGGAGATGTTATGTCACTTATAACACTTTTTTTTAAAATCACGTCATCTGCATCCAACAAAATTATCTCAGAAAATATTAATCTCAACAAAAATTAGGCACATGCGTTCAGGGATGCCATCCTGAAGACAGAAGGTATGCCTCGTTCCCTCTACACACAGCATACATAACAACAGCGTTATGCAGTTCTTTGACATCGGTATTGTGTGACTGTCTTACCTGGGTCAAGCTGACCCCTTCATACTGTAGCTCACTCGCTCCGGAGTGCCTCTACTCCTGTATTTATTAATTTATTTTGTATAATAAATATCTTTTGTAAAACTTGTATGTAAATAATGACCGTCTGCAATCTGAAGTGTAAATATCCTGTTCGTTTGATCTTGCTGGAAAGTGAACTTGGCATTTAGTTGTAGGAATTAGTGCCACCGCCATTGGCGACTATTAAAGACCGGTTGTTAATAAAAGTACAAAGAAATTATAATGTTGCAGTTAACAATGGGTACATCAGTGGATGTTTATGGAGTATCAAATGCAAATACATACTGCAGACCCTGCTCCACCGCCCTGAGGACTAATATATTATACCGCTACTCCAGCGATGAGGGTCTACGGATCCTTATACTAGGCGACCCAATTTGTTAATTATATGGAATTCCTCGCTAACCGTAATTGGGTATAGCCTTAGTTGTGTCGATAAGAATACAAGAAATTTGAAGCTGACAATTTGACAACGCAGTGAATGCAAACAACGATGCACGGATCGTTCGAGATCTGTCTGTCATTCGTTTATATGAGACGAGAGCAGCCGACGTCAGTCGTTGTCAATCGCGACTTGGCACACGGACGAACTGTCGCAGTTGGGAAGATAGTTAATACATACATTCATGCGAACACATATACAAATTTTCTGATGATGGTTCGTTCATCATTTTAGCTCATCGCCAGTCCACAGCTCAACATAGGTCTCCCCCACAGACTGCCACAGAGGACTATCCTGAGCGAGCTGCATCCATCCGCTGCCCGCTGACTCGACTGCATCCTTTCTTCCCCATCGGTTACCGGTTCTACGCGCTATATGGCCGGCCCCTTACCTTTTCAGCTTCAGCTTGGACCCATATCGGTTACCTGATGATCAACAATATGAATTCAAAAAAAATTCAAATTTATTTCAATATGATTAAAAAAATTAAGTCACCCCGAGTCCCCGAGCGCTGTAAAGCGGGAATTATAAAAGTTAATACAAACACGATTAGGTAACGTTGTTTTATTCAATGTGTTATCAAATGTGTGGGGAGTTGTAGGTACATGATGTGTGACCTGACGGTGACAGGCTCCTGCGGTCCACGGCATCTTCTTCTCATCAATGAGGAAACATTAGGCAGACGCCTTGTTATTCATTAGGACTACAATTGAATATGCCTTGTTGACACTAGAGAAGGGATACTGGTTTCTGGATCCCTGCACCCACCAGTTGAAACACAGTTATAGCTGCTTTAAACAGCACTGGAACTCTGCGGAGGCGCGGCACTCTCCCGGTTGAGCCGACCCATTCATACTGCTTCGTACAACTTTAAAATATCTTGCGTATAATTAAATTGAAAAAGCGCAACAGGAAAATTCGTTTGAAATCTATTTGCTTAATTCGTAGTACGTCATTTGGTCGTGCATAAAAATTATCTGGATATAAATAGCCGTGTAAGTTCAGGGTCACGGAGTGCGCTCATGCAGCCCACACCCGCCACACGCGCCGCACCCCGCGCGCCCCGCACGCCCCGCACACCACGACCTCAGCCCGCTTGTTGTGTAAACACGTTCCATATTGCTTTAGCAATAGTCTGCAAGAGTCGACATCTTAGGTACAGATGGGATTAGTTTTGACCACTCCAACTAAGCCTAAATTTATATTTTATATTAGATGGCTTACGAAAGTATACGAAAGGGAATTCGACGTTAAGTTTTGCAGACCGTAATTTAAACCGTTTGGCTATTGAGCCTACGATATATATTCCATGTTTGTTGTGAAAACTTTTGTTCGTCCACGGAAGGTCATAGCTGCCTTCAGGCCTGACCGGGGGAGACGGCAAAATCCTTCGTTAATGGAATTTACTCCAATCCTACAGTGCCCATTGTAATGCTTTTTATTGAAAGTGGAATTCATAGCAGGTATAATAGATATATTAGGTCCTTACACATGAAATTGGCGTTTTGTCGAACTGCCCACTTTGATCTCAAATAATCTGGCGTTTGGTTAAGAATTCCAAATTCAAATGTATTTCAAATTTAGGCTTGTGTATTTGTATCGTGAGTTTAGTGATACGTTTGTTTTCGCGCCATTTGTTTTTTCTTTGACATCCAAACGGAAAACTGAACGTTTTTAATTCCAACGTTTTCGTTCCGGAGATTTTGACCTTCAAAACAAACCTGGCAAACTCGAATTGAGTACTGCGTTACATTACTCAACCGTCACAATAATAAGGGAATTTTTAATCATATCATTACTTGTGATAATAAATGGATTTTGTACGACAATCGGAAACGCATATTACAGTGCTTGAACCCAAAAGAATCGGAGAATCAAAACCTGTCCCAAGTGAAAGTTGACTCAGAAAAAGGTACTAGTGAGTGTTTGGTGGACCAGTGTAAAGGAATTACAATGTAGATGCGTTTCTGAGTACTGAGATGGAATGCCTCGTCACCAGCAATAATACCTTAGTATTGTTTGGAGTTACGTAAAATATTATTAAACTATAGCCTTTTGTACCGACTTGAATTAACCGTCGCTCTAGGCGCATTATAAGATGATATCTTTCATCTTTGTCATTTATCGACCAATTTAAACGAAACAAACATTAAATGTTTGCTCAAGCTTATTTTAAAAAGATCATTCAATACCACAGCTCAGCCAGTTCGAAGGTCAGTATGCACATACACACAGATAAAAAGTCTGTTTACGATTTCATTATATGGTGTATGTATATCAGAGGTTACCAGACTTTCTTTTCTCATAGACCACTTTAAAAAAAATTGCTGGTTCCTGTGTACGTACCCCCTGCAGCTACATTTATACCATATTCCCAAAACTCGAGAAAAAATGTGAAGACTACATCTTACTATGGAAATTTGCGTTGCGGCTAAGTTCTAACCACGAATTAATAGTTTTCAAAATAAAGTGAGAATTGATTGTTTAATTAATTCATTCATTGATTGATGCAAGTTTTTACAAGTAACAGTCGCTGAGCTTCTCAAAATACGACCTACATGAATTGGTGAAATCAAGCCAACATTTTAGTTCTTCACTATCGAAAGCAAATAAATTTTCGTGGACCCCCGCTCACGAATTGTGAACCCCAATTTTTCGTCATGCCAACGTAGACCCCCGTCGGGTCTCCCGTGGACCACTTTGGGAACTAAGGTATATAGATGTAAATTATTACATATAAAAACATTGATTAAAATGATCTAATATTTTTTTGTATCTACTTCACTGTAACACAATTTTTTACATAATGTTAGGTGACAACCGTTTACCTTGTGGTAAGCGAACACGGCGGCCCATGACACAATGAAGGTCAAGGACAAATGTGTCCTATCCTTCCTCGGTCGAGTCGACCGATCCATGTTGTAGCTAGGAACTAGCTGCAACGTGGCGTGTTTAGTGCGTTGGTATTGTTATTATAAATTATAGTTATTTACCGCGATAGTTCTGTATACGCTCTAAACGCTCGATGGAATTCAAGATACAAGAACAACCCGAATTCGATCCCAGGTGCCGGTACTTATGAACATTATTAATTACAATTTTTATTGCTGTTTCAAATTCACGAGAAATCCGCTAGATCCTCAGTTACCTAGTGGTCTATGCTCTAACACCCTTTTTTTTACTAATACAGGCTGCCAGTTAATGTATAGTTATTTACGTAAGCCACTCAAACTCTGCGTAACGAAATAGCGCCAAAGCAATTTCGCAACGGACGGCGACGCGAGGCTCTATCATATACGAAAATAGATTCGCTAAACTCGCACGCGGAAATCCTATTCCATCGGCGCTATTTATAGCAAACTGTGTCGCCGTCGCCGCCACTGTTGCGTCCGACTGCCGCATCCGTGCACTGATAACGTTTGATAATCTCCTCGGTTGCCTGATAACGTTCAAGATAACGTCTGACCAATAGGTCGTGTACGGTGTTGCTTCTACGGTCATATAAAAAACAATTGCATGGAACCGGGTGACACATACGAGGTTTAGTTTCTCAAACCGTACTCTAATCATTAGCGTTTTGATATCGTAGTGCCGTGAGTATAAGTGTGTAGACAGTGATAATAATGTTATTAGTATATCTTTTGCATTTACAATAACATAACATATATATGTAAGCGCGCGGTTGCATGCAGCGTGAGTACCATGCAACAATCACTGCGTTGTGATTGTTGCATAAAGTATGAAGGACATTATTAGTAACTGTCGATTGCTTCATTATGTGTTTTCTATTTTTGTTCGTAATACCATCACTTAATAAAATACATTTATGTCATACTAACGTATATGTTGTGTTCTCTCGTCATTGGAACATTCTTGTATTTATTATGAATTTTAATTGTGACTTTTTTAATAAAATATAAAAACTTTAGATAGGAAATTCAAAATAAATTCTACTAACAAAAAAATAAATCATTCACGGATTACCAGCGTGAAATAGCAGCATAACGATACTGTGTGTACGTATGGCGGAGGGTAGGATCCGAAGACCCGATTACAAGTAAGGAGGCAATCCTTCTCAATCCTCAGAAGTCCATGCACATCTTGAATCTTCGTTGACGATGGATTTAGATGACACGGGGCGCTGTCATCACTTACCATCAAATGAACAGTGTGCTCGTTTGTCACCCCTAATATTATAAAGAATATAAGGGTGTAATTATTATTACATACACCAATAATCCCATTTGGACACTTGCCTCTTCGAGTGGCGGTAAATGTCAGACATTGATTTAACGTATTATGCATTCGGGTCGTAATTTTTAATCGTTTTAGCAAATTCAAAGTTTAAAATATATTTTTCGTCTTTTCCAGGTAAGATAAACGGATGCTTGCAAACCACTGTGTTTGAGCAAGCCGAAGGTAATCAGTGAGCTGAAGACACAGCTGGTAAGACTAATATGAGACGGAGCATACGAAGAAATAAATTCTTTTTTCAAAGGTCGGCACCTCTCCACCAACTCCTCGGGTGTATATGTATCAGTTCTACTGTAGTCTATTATAATAGTTCAATATTCTAAACTAGATATGTACATAACGTAAACACACTCGGCCTCATCGGCGACGGTGTGCGAGCAAGCGACCGTCGTGTCTATAAATAGCGGCAAACGTTTCCTCGTGCAGATAGCGTTGTTGGCCAGTGCCGGCCACGCCTGGCGGTGGTCGCCGCCGGGTGACCACGGCCCACAATCGCCAGATTTCCGACTCCTTTACCTGTTTTTGTTATGACCACTTGCCTAACGGTTCTATGACGACGTAAACGGCCGTAAGTTTTCCTCATGCAATGTTGCCTATTAAAACAGTATTTTTTAGAATATTATATAAATGTACTGCCCAGGTAGTAACAGTACATGGCTTGACGCGACGGTTGGCAACGGCTATTCGTCACTGCTTTACAAAAAAACAACTGGCACGCACAACTCTAGGGAATCTGCTGTACTAGGCGGCGCTTCCGATATTCATGGGTGACCCGTGTGTTCACTGTATTACGCGGCGCTTCCGATAAATGGGTGACCCGTGTGTTCACTGTACTATCCGGCGCTTCAGATATTCATTGGTGACCCGTGTGTTCACTGTACTATCCGGCGCTTCCGATATTCATGGGTGGCCCGTGTGTTCACTGTACTACGTGGCGCTTCCGATATTTATGGGTGACTCGTGTGGTCACTGTATTACGCGGCGCTTCCGATATTCATGGGTGACTATTGTGTTCACTGTACTACGCGGCGCTTTCGATATTCATGGGTGACCCGTGTGTTCACTGTACTACGTGGCGCTTCCGATATTTATGGGTGACTCGTGTGGTCACTGTATTACGCGGCGCTTCCGATATTCATGGGTGACCCGTGTGTTCACTGTACTACGTGGCGCTTCCGATATTTATGGGTGACTCGTGTGGTCACTGTATTACGCGGCGCTTCCGATATTCATGGGTGACCCGTGTGTTCACTGTTCAAGTGAGCTTCGTGCTTTACGGTTTGATTGAATTAATCTATGAAAATTTTTTGGCACTATATATAAACGTACAATAATATAAACATACTTTATAAATATGAATATGTTATTTACATTAGACACTGACACAATCTAGACGAACTTTGTCCATCATATAATTTATCATGTGTTTTACGATATTATTTGAAATAATACTTTTGGAGATAGATTGAGATTATTGATTGTTGGCTCACGAAGCCACGCATTCCAAATACTATTGATTAATTTTCTACATCTTGGTTAATTTCGGTTTAGTTGAATCTAGAGCGATTGCTACAGCTTCAGTCGTAGATGTTATCTGTTGTCATTATGTCTTTATCAGTGGAAGCTGTCCAAGTGTCAGTTGACTTAACATAATCACTATCATCGTCTCTCCGGCCATCCCTTCACTTGCCACATTGCCAGTTACAGGGTTGTTATTTGACAATTTTTATTACCCTAAACTATTCATAATACATATATTATATTCCAGTAAAAATTATATTTAACATATATTGTCAGTCATCCATGGTTCCAAAAACCATAAGTAACACACACAAACATAAATGGATCAATTTAATGATAAATACAAGTCGGATGCATTCGAGTTGAAACTCTTGAAGGCACATGTTGCAGTGGACCGTTTGCCAATGTGCCAATCACCTGCAGCCGGATCTCTACACTTGGCACGTGCCCGGTGGATGGACATGAGTCAGAGTGCACGTGCGTTCCAGCTTCAACAATTGTGGAGATGGTGTGCGACCAGTTAGCCATGAAAGCGATTCTGATGTTTATGATATCAATATGGGATTAGAGCCCCTTCTTGTTATTGTGGTGGTTCTATTGTATGGAAGGTGACAAGAGAGCGTACTGTTCACCAATCATTAGTGATTTTTGCGGTCAATAGCACTCACATTCATCCTCGAAAAGGAATCGCAAAGCAGATGCGTTGATTAAGATGTAATAAGGGTGTTCGGATGCCTTTTTAGCGTCATGTAATGTATACGCATACCTGCCCTCGCGGGGCTGAGGACAGTTTATGTCGGACTGGCACCGACCATGGTCACACCCCCACAATGGTCGTCACCAGCGCTGCTGAGAGATCGCGGGATCTCCGTAAGGAACGCAACCGCAACCTCCCTGCGCTTCGCTGGGATAGCCCGTCTCGGGGGCGTGCGCGAAGATCGCACCCCCAGAATCCTCGCGGAATTACCACGACATCACGGTACCACGTCGTGCCATCGTCCGCCTCGCGGTCGCTAATACTGGACCCACTCCGATCGTCACCGACCCGTAGGGCCCCGTTTACGGTAGGGGAACACCGATAGGAGGGCCGCGATGAGGCGCACGAGCGCCGCGTCGGCCCCGTCTCCGAGCAGGAACGGTCCTCTCTCTTTCCCGCTCGGTAGCCTTCTTTCGGACCATTACGGCTTCCCACACCGGGCAAGTGGCGGGCGGGTGCGATGCGGAGTCTCTACTATTTGACATAACGTAGTAAAGTAAACTATAGCACCGTCGACAAACAATGCACCGCTCTGGTACTACCTCCTGCTACATCCTGTTGTACTACTATTTGACATAAAGTAGTAAAGTAAACTATAGCACCGTCGACAAACAATGCACCGCCCTGGTACTACCTCCTGCTACATCCTGTTGTACTACTATTTGACATAACGTAGTAAAGTAAACTATAGCACCGTCGACAAAAAATGCACCGCTCTGGTACTACCTCCTGCTACATCCTGTTGTACTACTATTTGACATAACGTAGTAAAGTAAAATATAGCACCGTCGACAAACAATGCACCGCTCTGGTACTACCTCCTGCTACATCCTGTTGTACTACTATTTGACATAACGTAGTAAAGTAAACTATAGCACCGTCGACAAACAATGCACCGCTCTGGTACTACCTCCTGCTACATCCTGTTGTACTACTATTTGACATAACGTAGTAAAGTAAACTAAAGCACCGTCGACAAACAATGCACCGCTCTGGTACTACCTCCTGCTACATCCTGTTGTACTACTATTAGACATAACGTAGTAAAGTAAACTATAGCACCGTCGACAAACAATGCAACGCGCGATGCAGGGGCGTAATAAAGAGAAATCTTATTTAATTGTTTGTTTAGTCCGCCGTCGCATCGGCGCTCCGTCAATATCCTATTATTAGGATCGCGGTGCATTGGAACGTCAGCCTTGGGTAAATATAGAATGCCATTATGCCCCCTTGATTATCTTCATCGAGATCGATCTGCGGATTTCAACTTCACCCCCATCAGAACCTAGATGATCGTCAGGCGTTGAAATAATAGAATATATATTAGTTCTTCAGCCTCAGAGGCGTAAAAATTCAGCGCTCGCTTTAAACTTCCGGTACGCGCACAAGCCTAGTCCTGAAATTGACGATTACAATTTTAACAGCTTATATACCACGTACTCAACGGTGAAGGAAAACATCGCGAAAAATTAATATTTGGACGTGTGAAGTCCGTCAACGCGCACTGCAGCCGAGTGGCGGACTATGCTTCGACACCCTTTTTAGGGAGAAGGCTGATGCCGAGCTGTGCGATTTATATATATATATATATACATATGTATTTATATATATAGACTATACATATGCATTTATATATATAGACTATACATATGTATTTATATATATATATATATATAGACTATACTCTCGTGACTTGGGCTTTTTGTAAATTCTTGATAATTATGACCTTCAGCGAATTTAAATCACCGTTATGCTTGGTTGTCTTCATCCAGATTGATCTGCTGCATTTAACTTCACACCTATATAACTTGCATCAGAGCCTATTTGATTTGACCGGGCCTATGGTAGGCGTTCTACGAGAAATAGTTCATAGAACATATGTATATATAGAACAACTGACTAGACAGCTGATGCAGCCCTAATAGTAACAATCTAGGAGTGGAACAGTTCGTCAGTCTTTGATTGTATTTGACAGTTTTTATTGTATTCTGGATGGCAAACGTGTTAGGTGCTTCCACGACACCCACATTCATCCTCGATATGGAATGGTAATGCACATACTTTGTCTGATACTCCTAAGAAACTGAGATGGAATCCCTCGTCACCAGTATTAACGATAGTTCCTTTTTTTTCACATGGGTAAATGCCTACACATACCCACCCCTGCAGGGGCAAGGATGGGTTATGTCGGACTCGCATCGACTAAAACCCCATGGTGATAGACCTTGGTCGCGTATGGTGGGGTCACCGGAACAGTTTCGTACATCGACCCCATCTGCACCTAGGCCTCTTCTGTAGGTGGGAAGTGGACTCCGGATCATGTGGTGCGACCCCCGCTTGAGTCGCGGAGGATAGGGAGAGTGGCAACGAAACACCGACACTCCTCTTCCCCCGCGGCCCCACCGCAGCCGCATCATGCAATGCGACCCCCGCTTGAGTCGCAGAGGATAGGGACGCGGCAACGAAACACCGACACTCCTCTTCCCCCGCGGCCCCACCGCAGCCGCATCATGCAATGCGACCCCCGCTTGAGTCGCGGAGGATAGGGAGAGCGGCAACGAAACACCGACACTCCTCTCCCTCCGCGATTCCGCTTCGGCTACTGAGGGCGGGGAAGACGGCCTCCAGCAGTCCACGCTCGCGCTCCAGGCGAGCTCTTTACGAGCCCACCTGGAGCGTCCTCCTCGGGCTGGCCTCAGAGCGTCTTAGGCCAGCCGTTTGGGTTCCTCTTTACCATGACCAAGGGTGACCAAGCCACGGTTACTAAGCCCCCTCGCCATGACAAGGCGAAAACCCTTCAGGGTTGGCGGTCTCTCCCTGTTCGAAGCCGACGCATTCATTCTGCGGCTAGAAACGTACCACTGTTGAATTTTAGCTCAATCGGGAATAACCTTTAACATTTATTGAAGTTTACAAATACGAGGCATTTTCGATAATTTATCCGCATTTGTCGAATGTCCGCAATCCATCCTTACGTAAAACTTTCGACCGCAATTAAAATAATTGTAATTGAGGTCAATCGTTCTTTTTTATTTTCCTCGAATCGGACACGTTGGTTGCGACATTTATGTTAATTTCGGTTCACGTGTTTTGGTTCAATAATAGCAATTATTTACCTTTTCCCTCTTGCGTATGCCACGTTTCGCTATTATAACATTGGATATCCGTACGGAGCGAAGTGGTATGTACTTGTTGAAGAATTTATTGGATGAAGATGGATGCTGATTGTCTAGGATCTTACTGTTTTAACCTCGGCATGTTAGTGATTCAGTTGATTCAGTCCCCTTGCAAGTCTAGACTGCTACGTCGATAATTTTACGTGAGCTGTTCACTTCCTGTAATGAAACAGTTATTCTTCGATGTTATTACGGTCGGAGGTCTACATTCAAATCTCATATTCTATATACCTATATTCTATATAATATTAAACCGAGATGTTGGTAATAGATTTATATTCATTGATTTTATTCAATGGCCGTGACTTAAAATAAAGCAAAATACAGATACTCATATCAATTTATAAGCCGATTGAAATTTCACAATAAGAAGCGGCTTAGCGTACGGACTGTGAAACTTAAGGTCGTAGGTTCGATTCCACCATTCCTTGTCATCAGCTTCTCAATCGTTTTAAACTTAGTTGGAGTGATAAACTGGAACGTTAATAGCACTCCTAGCAATCTATTAATAATATATTTTTTGTAGATTTAACCGTCTAATTATAGAAAAAACATAATGATATTGCCTAGAAGCATCAAATACGGACAACTATAAAGCAACCTAACAAAAAGGGCCCTAAAATAGCTCCTTGTATAACCAACTCCGAGAATAGCCAAGCAGTGGGAAAGTATTGAGTGGGTTATATTTAGCGGCGACACAAGCGTCGCTCTCCAGCCTTTGTTGTGTGGAAATAGCCCGGGAACCCTTGCCTGATGGATGTGCAGCGAACAGGTTGCCCGCGCCGCGCTTGGATCGATTGTCTCTTAAAACTCGCATCGTTCCCTTCTTTATTGTGGAAATGTTTTAGTGCTTCTCATTTTGTCGAGATACTATTTTTAGTTTCTTTTGTTACAATTGAGATATTGACTCAGGTGCGAGCTCGTCTGTAATTCACTGTACGCGAGTAAATATTCACTGTACGGCCAGTAAATCGAGCTGATGAAATTGTTAAATCAGAAAAGTTTAAGTGGGGATTTACCGCGTTCTCGGCGGTAAAGGAAAATATCGTAAGGAGAAATATTAAAAAAATAATTTGCAGACACGTGAAGCCCGCCATTCTCTATACACGTACGATCTTTAGGCAGAATGTGGGGGTTTTATATATAGGTTTTTTATGTTTTTTTAGGTGTGTTGTGTGTTGGTTATGTTATTTTACTTTACTACCTTACAGTTTGTTATTGTGTTCTGCTTCGTTCGCAGTACACAAAAATTACTGCGGAAAGTTTCAGTCTGCTTATTAAATTTAGTCTTACACTCGCTGACATAGAAATTACAAATTTGATAATAGTATAAGTTCCTGTTCTTTAAAAAATCATAATTGATTGATTTCCTGATTGTGTTCTTAATATACATCTGTTTAGTCAAATTAATGAGATACGATAACATGTATTTAAGAAATACCTTATCATAACTTACCGGAGGATATCACTTACCAAAATATTTTTTAACGATCCGGTTGATTCCGCTGCAGATAAGACAAGACTTGATATTCGGATTGCTTGCGTACCGCGCCATTAAAATCCAGTAACTAAGCATTTTACATACAAAACACTACATACATAACTGAAAATATTACATACATGAGTGTATGTGGTTAAATATTTTTGGCACGGACACATCGACTTTATCTTCCACGCTCCTGCGTAAAGAATTAAAAAAAACGTTCGCAGCAGATATGACAGTGTGTTGGAGTCAAAAATAGCCCCCCGGGTTATAAATAACGTGGCACGGAATGCGCCTCGCTGTTTATAGAGCAACGTTTATACGCGCAAAGTGGGAGAGATTTACTGCACGCGTGTCGCCGGGGGGACGAGCTGGAACAGCTTCACAAAAAACCTAACTCCTCAAGAGTAACAAGTGTCAACCTGTCGTCGAAGTTGGTGACGACCACGTTCTATTTCTGTACAAACAAAATGTTTCCACGTTCACTCTTCGAATGGGAATAAGCATTTGATAACGTCATCTGTGTCATATATATTTTTATAATAAAATGTCCACCTTTTGCATTCGTAATATGTGGTATTGAGAAGGAATGTCTTCTGTTCGTAAGTCCGTCTTTTTGTACAATGTATTTGTGCTAATGAAGTATTGACAAATAAATATTGATTGTTCTATTAACGGTAATGCTGTAGAGTTACTCCAAGCCAGAGTCCTGCTATCTGCAACATGCATGGGTCGGCTCCACCGGCGAAGAGACACGCCATCACGGAATACTGTGAGCTGCAGGGATTCGTACTTTTACTACTTTTCGTACTTTCGTCGATACTTGCAGGTAATCCCTCGGTATTCCACCTTAGTACTAACAGGCGTTGTGTAGACCTTGCCTGTGTCTTGAATCTTAGTTTAAAGATCGTGCAGACGAGACGAGTCGCATTTGTCACTTCAGGTTAACTTGAAAGTGACCGTAATATTATATAAAAAGTCGTTAACTTCATCTAGATTAAGCCCGAGTCGCTTACATTTTATAACCTACCAAATCTTAATACCGATGAAATTGAAAAAAAAATACTTATAATTATTTTTCATGCCTCAACTGGCCCCCAACACACGGAGTTCTTTGCAAGGTCAGGGGCTAAGGTAAGACAACTATTTGTGCGAATAATCATCTGGAATGAAGTTTTTTTTTATTAAATCTAACATTTGAGTAGGAAATTGTACATGTTTGGAATGTAGTGCACGTATCGGTGGGAAGTCGTGTGAGTGAGTCAATGGCGGGTCCGCTGCTCCCCGCATGGTGGTCTTATTATAGCCGCCGGGCTATTTATAGAGCTGATTCACTCCTGCGCAGCGACGCTCCGACTGGACATGAGCTGCGGCGCACATCTGATCGTTGCCCTATTTCAAAGCCTGCGAACGATACCCACGTATTGCACACGTTTACTGCATACGCTTGTTATATGATAGAATCATAACCTTATGTATTTCGTCAGATTCGCCATCTGTTCGCAATGGTTAGAACTCTTGTTCGACTTGAAGGACATATTGCATTATTAATTGGCTAACGTTGTACCCGTGGTAGCGCTATGCCACAACTGGTGTGTGGACGTTGCATGCGACGGGTAGGTTCCGACCTTAGGAGACAACATATGGTTCTTTATCGGGGCCGGATGTGAGTATCAGCGACCGCAGGAACCTTACGTAAAACCGTTACTTCTTAAAAAAAATGTCTTTATTTTTATTTACACATTGCTCTTATCATCATAAAAAATCGTATAATTTCTCACTTCTGCTAAATTACTATTTTATACTGTGTGATTTACATTTCTTGTTAATGTTCATTTTAAATCTTAAAAATTTTCCATATTTAGTCGCATTGGGAGGAAGCCGTTTCTCTTAACTTTATTTTCAAAGCCACAAGCCGTTATCAAATGGTAACAGGAAATGGATATCGCTTCTTAATCAACTGTATTAAAACTTTAGTGAGTGAATAGATGGTTTTAATGGAGGATTTCGCCATAGTAGATTTCCTCCACTTGAGTAATTTCTAATTCATGAATCTATTATGTAAAAAAGTTATTTTAATACACGTGGTCTACCCGTGCTATTAACGTAACTAAAATCCCTCTTGACCACTTTATAAACCTTGAAACACATGGTTCACGACGATAGTTGAACGGCGGAGTCGAAACCACGACCTTACGGGCACATTATTGTGCTAATGTAATTACGCACATTTCATACAAATAGAAAATACATACAATTTATAATACCCTAACAGATTTTAGAAACGGTGACTTCTTGTTCTTTCAAAATATTGCAAAACCGTCAATGTTTGCGTTACTACAATGTCCCGTTTAATATTTAGATATAACGCTAAACACAGGCCGCACAGCGCCGGTAGAAGGTTCAGCGTGCGTGCAACACGAAACGTTAAATACAGGCTTATCCTTTTGTTACTGCAAGTAAACGAACTCTTCGGTATTATGTACGAAACATTCCGATATGAATAATGATAAAAATGGCAATTCACACTAACAAAATCTTCTTTCGCCGATAAACTGAATATAATTACATTAAATTGCGAAATATAGTTTACATTTGGCAAAGGATCAAATACATAACAGCGTCAACGTTGACAAATGAATAATGTTCCGTCTTGCTGCCGCACTATTATGTCCGGTTATTAGTTTGGCAAGAGGACCGGACGTGCCGAGCGGCGCGGTTCGCGGAACCCACGCCGCCGACACGTGACGCGGATAGCGCGCGACGAGCGAGTGCCCAATGCTCCTGTGTCGACCAGGCTCGCCAGACATGTAGCTGGAATTTCCTGGAATAAATATATTCATTTAGTTTATACTTAAAGTTTTACCTATTTGATGACATTAAAATGTAGGTATCGCAGTTCAATAAACAAGAAACGACATCACACGGTGCATTTAGGAACACGGAAAATCTCTCTCTAACGATAAGTTCGTTAGTTGTGCACTTGTATTGAGATGCGCGTTTCACGCACTCCGTCACTCAATCTTCGCCTTATCGTTCATATCTGCACCGTTCCGACATTTAAACACTTTTATTTTAAGCGAATAATTAATTAATAACTATTTAATAAAAAATAGTTTGCGACGAAATTCAGTCGATGTAAAAATACATGTACATATAACTATTATCATGGTGTCGATTTTTCAATGCACGTCGCGTGCACGGCTTCCGTCACCTCAATATATAACTTCAATAAAAGTACCTATAAAAACACCCTCATCCCTTATAGGTTGTATTAATTTAAATACAATGCAATGGTATAACTATGTCCCGATATGTCCTGTTCTGAACATGGCGAGCCTATTTCCACGACGGCGGTGACACCTGTTTGTTCTGTTGACGCGTGTTAGGTTCCGTACGGTGCGATTGTCGGCGTTGTCCGAACGGCCGGCGGGCGTGCGTGTCAGCATTCCGGGACTCGCGGACACGGTGGCCACCGAGTGAACTTGACATTCTCTGCTCTACGTGCTTGAGTACTGATATACATAGTTTCAGCACATTCAAAGGAAAGTGTCTGTACTATATTTGATTATCATCATCGAACATAGGCCTTCACCACGGACTGCCACAGAGCACGATTCTGCGCCGCCTGCATATTTACATAAGTGATCGACCCTATGTAGTGGGCGGTCCTACACTGCGATGACCAATACGAGGTTGCCACTCGTGAAGTTTTCTTCTTCATCGGTTATCGTCTCTAGGGGCTATGGGCCGGTCCAGGGGCGCCGCGTGCCGCCTCTTGATATTCATGTTCGTTTCCCGCACGATTCTCATGATCATGAGGCTGGTATCCTGTCCACAGTCCACTGCTGAAGCTGCACAGGCCTCCCCACAGGTTACCACAAAACAAGATCTTGAGCCACTTGCTTCCATCGACATCGCGCACTCTTGCATATCGGATCGTCGTCGCATCTGGTAGGAGGTCGACCTACTGCGACTTGCCCTTCAAGAACCTTTTACCCCAATCCGTTATTAAACTAGTAACAGTGGTAGAGCTACACTACAGTTTGTTTCTAGCTGCATAATTAATGGGTCCGCTCGATCGGGGAAGGACCACGCCTCGCAGAATACCGGCGCAAAATAGCAATATAATATTACGTCTGGCGAATGTAGGAATCCGGACACCTTTATTACTGGTGACGAGGCATTCTATCTCAGTCCTCAAGGGTGACAACGCATCTGCATTTTAATTCCTTGTCAAGGATGAATTCAAATGTCATGGGTCCCAGGAAACACAGGTGAGCTGTGTGCTCGTTTGTTACTCAAAATGTAATTTAAAAAAAATGTAACTCCCAACAGTATAACATTTATGTTTTTAAATATTTTCTAATATCGTGTACGGTCGTTAAACTGTGTTTTTAATTTTGTCCTTATGTAAGTGAATTTTGTATTTCCTATTAAGGAAATAAAATTCTCAGAATTCTCTTTGTTACTGTAATGAAGCAGCCAATAGTGAAGTATTAGTGTAATGTATACATATTTGCGATGAATGTAGGACAGGACCGTGTTCAAGTGATTTAAACAACTTCTTTATTTTTACCCAAAATCGATGGAAATTCAATGGATGCAACAAATTTACAACAAAATCAAAAAAAAAATTAATAAAAAAAAGAGTAGTTATATATCCTCTTCAGGGTTTAACGGTTATTATTTTATCTTTAAACAAAGAAGACCTAAGACATATGGTGCATAGTACATCAATATTTTACTCGTATTTAATTGAATAATTTAATTACATTGACTTGTCTGCATATTGTACAAGTTATTCGCTAATTTTTAAAAGAACTCATGAAAATCTTCGTTACTCTTTTCAATACTTACATCGATCACTTAAGTATTTGTTTTTATAAAAAAACCTTATATTAAAATAATGCGATCAGTATGTATATAATATATGACGTAGGGCAATGGTTTAAGTATACGTGTTTGATTCCCAAGGGAGGAATGATATGTGTGTTTCACAAATTGTTGGTTTTTTGGTCAGTTGTGTATATGTCCCGTTTGTGGCACCGCATCGCGCAATTCTCCGAGTGAAAAGTGAGTTCCTCTGTATTCGCGCGGACGCTTACAGAATTGTTATATCCTGCGCCGATGATGTTTAGTAATAACTATACAGCACTATTCAGCTTGGAATACATCATCGTCGGAGTATTACAGTTCAGGGATACGAATATAATATAGCTTATAATACCTTATACTCAGGGCGTCGAAAAAAGTGGTAAAATGTGCGCCCAATTACGGCAATCATTCCTACGGCGGGCCGCATTTAGGCGGGCGAAAATAACCAACGGACGAGAGGAGCCACGCCGTGGCGGAATGTTTACTGACGGAAATAGAGGGCCGCTCGTGGACCAGCAGCGGCCAGGAGTGCGCCTCACAATTATTTCGGGCACCACTCGCGGGTCGCGGAGGTTTCAGATTGGATGCGTTTGTGTTTTTTGAAGTTTCCCTCATGTAAAGCTTGGAACTAGAAAGTGAACTCCTAGCGCCAACTTGGATTGATCGCCTGGACCGGGGATAAAATCTTCTTGCGCGCGGGGTAACAAGGTCCAAGCCGAGGCTCCCTCTCAGGAACACTTCTACAGTTTACCCTAAATAAAGGTTTCGGCTAAGAATTCGGAGCACTCTGTCACCTTTCAACCCTGTGTAGCCTATATAATATTTCCTTTCATTCCCCGTCAGCAGGAAGTGCAATGTAGCTTTTGTGGGTCCTGGTATCCGCTTTTATAATTAATTTCCTCTTTCCCCACCGGATTGCCTTTTATAGGGTTTAAATCAAAGATTAAAACTTTCTTTTCTCCAATGATCTAGTATACTACACATAAATTACTAATTTCTAAACGATAAAAAGGTTTGTCGCTGTGTTGTACGCAGATGTGCTGTTTTTTATTATTTTTATTCATAAAATATTTATTTATCATCGTGGTAGTTAAATATGATTAATAATGTTATTGTACATAATATTTTTACTGTACATTTTAATTTATTGTATTCAACGTAAGTTCCCTCCTACACGGCAACCAGTATAGACACTACTATAATACTAAAGATATAGAATAAATCTAACATTTAAAAGTTTCTAACATCAAGAATAAAAATATTTCGTTCGTTTAATTTTTTTATTGTATTTTTCTTCTTCCTACCTCGAATGCTGTTGTATAAAATCTAACTACAACGTTGCTTCCGGCTTTATGAAAAATGTTATTTACACAGATTCAAAAAACAAAAAACATGGTTATTTGTTCCCGCGATTGAAACAAATCGGACGGAGGCACGTTTCGTAGCTCGCGTGCGCGTTCTATTTTTAGATATTCATAACTCGCTCTGTGTTATTTCCCGTCACGTTTGCACAAGTGCGTAACGGCTTAAGTGCGACCGCTACGGTTGTTATAGCGCGGGCGAGGCGCGTCCTTCACTTGTCGCGTTTCTTTTTCTATTTTTGAATGTGACGTTGCGTGGGTGTGGGGGAGGAGAAGAGAGGGCGGAGGTTCGTTTGTGTAAATATCCTCAGGAAAACTCAAGGAAGCTACTCAGGAGCCGAACCGAGAAAACGACGAAAAACTAAATGCTTATAACATGTTTAGTACAAGTTAGTACTACTCTTCTAATTTAATATATATATAGAGGTCGGTTTCTTGTACTTGTATTTTATATAAAATTATAAAACAAAAGTCTTTTATATAACTTGAACAATGTGGAAAACCATAATTCTTACGTATTATTAAATCTACAAATTCGAAGCTCATAGATCGAGATAACAGACCACCGACCCCTTATTTATCAAGCCTCGGATGTAAATTTTTGAATTCGATGTTTGTAGTAATACACTAGAAGATCTGCGTGTATTTCATATATATATACTCTTTGTCCGACTGTGCCACACAATGAGGTCATCGTCAAAAATTAATCGGACCAGATCTTTTAAACGTGGGATACGGTTTACGCTCGCTTGTAAAGAGGTTTCGGGTACTTTTTGCGAAACTTAAGCTTGTAGGTTCAAATCCGTCATTCGACTATTATTGAACCACCGCCTAACATAAGCGCGCGTTTAAGCTTAGTTGGCTTTAGTTAGATTAGTGTTAGCTTTAGTTCTGTTTAACAATCAAAATGCAAACGTGTTCAGTTTTATTTCATAATATGAGTGGCAAACGAGCATACAGTTCTACAACCATCAAACGAACCAGCAGCGTTATGTTGCTATTCCGTGAAAGCGTTGCCCCCCTTCACGGTCTAGCCGACCCATTCACTCCGCAGCTAGAAGCAAACTGCTACCACTTTCAAAATGTAACTATAAAGTGTAGCATGCAGCTTATATTTAGTGAGATAAAATTACGAACAATATGTCGTAGATATGTAATTAATATAAATAAACTTGTACGTTCTACTGTAAAAAATATAATATTTAAATGTACTACCTCACTTTTAGAGCTACGCTACACCGTAAACGTAACCCCTCGCGTAGGCGGCGTAGGCCTAGTTCTCGTAGTTCTCCCGACTCGTAGCCGGGTTACGTTTTGCAGACGGCTACGCGTCATAGCGTATTTA
This sequence comes from Teinopalpus imperialis, assembly GCA_029286865.1. Classification (NCBI taxonomy): domain Eukaryota; kingdom Metazoa; phylum Arthropoda; class Insecta; order Lepidoptera; family Papilionidae; genus Teinopalpus; species Teinopalpus imperialis. Next base: position 17,998,914 of record JAGSMU010000022.1, on the reverse strand, counting down.
GGTGAATGTTATTTCGTAATGTCTGTTATTTATAAAGGCAATCAAGATTTCATTTGAGTTCTCGGGGGTAACAACGCATGTGAATCTCGAATCTGTGCAGCAGATGGATGTAGATGTCATGGACCACAGTGATCAATTACCATTAGATGAACTGTGTGCTCGTGTGTCACCCCTGATGTTATCAATAAATAATTTGACTTTACTATTTTAAATATAAAATCCAGCAACACGCGCCTGATAATATATATAAATATATATATATATATATATATATATATATATATATATATATATATATATAATACCAGGCGCGTGTTGCTGGATTTTATTTTTCCGCATAGTGTTTTTTTCTCTAAAGATTCCGGTTAAGCAGTCCATATAGCCTAACATGCTTGTGTAAGGACATGGTTCAAGACAATAGTCCAATGGCGGACTCGGAACTACGAACCATTATTAGCGCTCTATTCCAGGATCTCCATTGCCAGTTCTCATTCTAGTGCGACGTCGCTTAGAATTAAATTCATGAATGAGATGTCAACCGTTTCGCTGCTAGAGATCGGAGGGCACGCAGCGGCTTGCTGACGCTGCACCACTGAATATTTATTTAGTTCAGTGCATATACAACATATGTCGGCCGTGTTTACTTTGTTTATTTACAAATACTTTCGGCCATGATGAATCCGCGCTGGGCTTTTAGCCAGTTTATGCCAAAGTTTGTGTCTAACAGCGGCATCAATGTGTCTTCTCGACAGGGCAACGAACACGCCCTCACAGTGTACCAGCTTAAAATAGCACCACGACGCTGTTGTGTTTCGTCTGCTGAGTGAGTGTTATTATTATTGGTAATGAGGCTTGAGGTGTGTCGACGCGTCGGCATTGATTCTTTATCGAGGATGAATGAATAGGCCGCAGGAATCACTTATGTAAGCTGTGTGCTCGTGTGTCACCCTCAATACAATAAAAATGCGCTTTGTACGTAATTTTTAAGTATTCCGTAAGTACAGATCGGAGGATCTGATACGACTTAGAGATCTTTAATAAACCGCACTTGTAACTCCTCTAGTGTTTGGATGCAGCTGGTGGCGGTGGTCACTCACCACCAAGTGAGTCACCAACTCGTTTGCCCCAATTTTACTATATATGAAACGTGTTTGTGTGCGCGCGTTTAACTGAGGGAACGCGAGCGAACCGAGTGACGCCTGCGCGATCCCGGACGCCGGACGCGATGATCATTGTTAATCGTGACAACAACATACGACTAGCTTCGAAACATTTTAATACATTTTTTTAAATCATAAAAAGTCCCTCCAGAGAGGAGGCCAATGCCTATGTGGTAGAATTCTGTAAACACTAGAAAAATGAAAATTTTCTAGTGTTTACAGAATTTACGATGACGTCTCTTTGTGGTCAAAAATTACCTCCTGTGTTTCCTCCGGCGAGTCCTAGGTTCAACGACAGCAATATTTGTGGATTTAATTCAAAAAACCTTTATCGGACATTGTATAGTTAGTAAAAACCACACGATTTATGTACGTCTTCTGCGATATTGTCCCTCCATCTAAAGAAGCGCTTCACTTTTAAATATACCTGTTTATTAGGATATTTATGGAAGAAAACAGATGTTTATCTTAAGAATAAGAAGGCAAAACAACTTCAAAACAGTACACAAACAAGTTAATTAAAAAGCTTATCGACAAAAACTATCGAAATAAAAGGAAGTTGTAATGATAGTCGTAAAGTTATCTAAGATGAAGCTTCTTAATTGTTTTACATTTATATACAACCTGAAATTGTTTTGTTTTAGTATTTAATTTTGTCATACTTATCTTTATATGAAGATAACGATATGTCGTCATGGAGAAATTATTATTTTTTTATAATATTAGGTTTGACAAACGGGCTCCTTTGAGGCTACAGCTATATATAAACGGCAGCTTGTCCCTACCACCGTCAAAATAACACAAGATCCATAAAAATAGTCGAGGGTGTTTTGATTTGTGTCCTTTAGAATATTCGTACATACCGTCCACCATAATCGCTACCCAGCTGGGAACGCCAAGTCTACATAAAGACAAATCAAGAAGGACGCCCTCGTGTCCCGGGCCGTCGCAGCCCTTCTAAATATAGCCCCGGCTAAAAATAAACTTGGTCGCATCTCCCTACCCCCGTACCACCCCGCTTGTCGATGTAGGTCACATTTACGAGGGAGGCTCGGGGAGGCTTCGTTCCTGCGGCACAGAGGGCAGCCCGTGAACTTAAAATAATAATGGCGCATTGCCAGATAAAGAGCGAATGATCGTGATTACTTATGTTGACGAGGGCCGTGATATCTCAGTGTCTCAGTGTCTAGTTCTAGGGGCTCGTCTTGTGTCACGCACGATAAACGAGCAGACCGAGGTTGATCCCCAATGCCGGCACAAACACACGGAATATTTTCACATCTTTAATCGCAAATTTAAGTTCCGATTAACAACGTCTCTATGCTGAAGGAAAACATTGAGAGAAACCCGGTATGTGTAAGAAATTTAAAAAAAAACTTTTTCGAAAGCCACCAATCCGCAGTGGAGCCGCGTGGTGGATTGCAGAAGAGGCCGGTCCGCTAGTATTCACATATAGATTCTTATAATATATTTAATATGTGTATATATAGATATTAAATATATATATATATATTATTTATATATATGCAGATTTGATAAAACACTCTTGGGCGGTGCGTGCATATATTACATATATATACGAACATAATATTCTTATATTTATATATAAGAATATCGATCGAAGGCAATTTTATTAGAACAGAAAAATTTGTTTTTTTTTAACCTTGCTTCTAAATGGTATCATGACATAGTAATTTTATTTTTTTAATTGGCGCTGACATTAACTGATATTTACCAAAAGTTAATTACAATTACACACTTTTTTGTTTTTTTTCATTGAGAGTAACAAACTCACACACAGTTCACCTGACGGTAAGTAATTCCTGCGGCCCATGACATCTACATCATGCGTCGTCACCCTTGAAGACTGGGATGGAATGCCTCGTCTCCAGTAATAAAGCTCTCCGGATCTCTACACTCCTCGGACAGGCAGACAGAACAGAAGATTTTAATATAAGCTGGAATTCTGTGAGCGCATCCTACTCTGGCAGAGCTGACCCATTAATTCTGCAGCTAGACACTTGCTGCAGTGTAGCTCTACCAGTGTCAAAAGACAACAACTAGTTATTGGCCGCGGTGGCTCGGACACTGAGCAGCGCCCGCTTTATTTTATCAATATCATATTTTATTGAAGCGTCAATAGCATAACGGTTTAGGTTCAGTCTGCGAAACTCGAGGTCGCAGGTTCCATTCAGCCGTTGGACTGTTGTCGTCGACTACCTTGGAATAGTTAACCGAAACGTTAGTAATGTTAATACCAAGAATGTTCTAAACATCACAGTACGCGGGCGAGTACGTAGTATTATATATTGTTATTGCCGCGCGCACAAGTTATTGGTTATACATTAAAACGTGAAATAAAATATAATAATATAAACATAAATTAAATATATTACCTAAGTGACCTCAAAACTTAGTATTAGTGAAATGTTTGGTGTCGAAAATTACAGAAATAGATCTATCCATGTCCTTAATAAGTTGGACTCTTATAGGCAGTGATTATGAGGCTGATACCAGGTCTGTTGTTGCAGAGATGGCGCACGAGGGCGCATCCGGAGGGGCTGGGGCGGCGGGGGTGGCGGGGGCGGCGGGCTCCCCGCACCACGCGCCCTCGCCGCCCCACGCCGCGCGCCTGCCGCCCGACACCGGCTTCCACCAGCAGATCATGCAGGTAGGTGATGATCGTTATTTCTTCCTGGCAGACCCCGACCACCACGACGATATCTGTCTAGTTGTTACCGGTTCACATCGACTGCGCAGGACATATTGCAGCGCCGTTGGGACTCGTCGTCCCCTTCTCTAGTCGGATGCATTGCGTGCGCGATCAGATGCAAGGAAGGTTCAGATGCAGATGCAGTGCTGAGGCCAGAGGACGTCATACCCACAATATACCCAGACCTGAAGGCCAAAATTTGTAATACAAATATTGTTCCTCGGCTGGGAACCAAACCCAGGACAGTCAGGTACTCTGGTTAGAGTCCAGACCACGCGGCCTCCTCCACTCGCACCATACTTACACAACTCCTCATCACGGTCTTGCACTAACCTCATGACCCCTGACGACGCATCTTTTCATATTCTCTTGATCAGACCTCATCTTGCAGGACATAACTAAATAATATTATACCGAACACTTTAGCTAAGATGGAGTGAGCTGTCCACGTCTAGTGCATCTATTCTCATCTTGTCCATTCATTCTGCAATTGTTAACATCATTAGATTCACTTGTTAGGATCGTCTCCGTGGTGTGGCGTTTAGTTCCTATAGGTTTGGTACTCTATCGTGATAGTACCGCGAGGGTTGGTGGTTATAAATATTTAGGTTGGCCCAAAGACGGACCCGCGCGCCGCACCATCGGCGTCATCCAGTCTTTTGACCTTCAGAGTAACTTCAGCTTTAGTACACTATTGTTTTTACAAAATTTAAGCGTTTTTCTCAAAACATGGCGATAGACCCTATCAGTCGTACAAATAAACGTGGTATAAAGATAAACTTAGGAATAAACTAATAATATGCAAAATTTGTACTAATCAACTAAGAATACGTTATGCCTGGTATAACTTTGACGTTTTTGTTCATAAAACCGTTATTCCGAAGTTATAATGACGTACATCCTTGTTTAAGTCCAGTATAACCTTTAAAATACCACGGTTTGTGTTCGCGCATTTAAATTAAATTTATTGGAATTAATATATGGAATTAAGGGCAATAGAGGAAATATAAAGAGTAAATGACTTAATAAATATCATTCAGACTCCAAGAAAAGTAAAATATTTAAAAGAAGGGAAAACCCTTTTGATTTATATGACGATGAACAGTTTCGATTAAAATATCGGTTTTCTAAAAGTGGTGAAATGTTTCAATGTTGACCAATTATTTGGAAGGTCTCTTACTATGGACAAGCGTGGAGGTGGATTTTCTTCCGTTTTACTGATAGCTCTGAGGCACTGGGGTCGAAATGAGGTAAGAGACAAAACCTATATAACTTAAATAATTGTTCAGTTTTACCTGCAAATTCTAATTTCACCCAATTCGTTACTGAATAAGTAATAAATTATATTTCTGGGTACCTATTCTTTCGAATCTTTTTTTTTCAGATGCAAGACGATGCTGCAGGCATTCATGGTCTGACTCAGCAGTCTATCACTACGGTATACCGTCGTGTAGCAAGGGCGATTTTAGAGAAAAAATCAGATTTTAATCAAATGACAATTTCTTGAAATGAACAAGTTCGTGTAATGGAAGATTTTGAAGCTTTTGCAGGTTTTAAAAATGTCATAGGAGCAATAGACTGCACTTACAAAAGAGTGCTTAAAGTAAATGGACCTAATGGTCAATTTTACATAAATCGCAAGGGACATTTTAACTTGTTCATTTATTTTAATTATTTACGACTACTTTAATTGTGCAACTTTTTACATAGGTATAAAATAAAACATAATTTAATTTCAGGCAGTATGTGATGCAAGATTAAAAATAAGAAATATTGTTGCACGGTTGCGTGGAAGTACCAATGATTCCCGTATATTCAATGAAAGCGTAATGAAGCAGACCTTTGAAAATGGTCAATTTTATGGAAGATTGCTACGCGATTGTGGCTTTGCTTGCAGTCCATATTAATTTACCCCATTACTAAATCCAGCTACACGTAAAGAAGAATCAAATAACTATGCCCACATCAGGACTCGAAATACTATTTAAAGATGTTTTGGTGTTTGGAAAAATCGATTCAGATGTTTACTAAATGGATTTAGAACATCTCTGGAGAACATCAAGATGTTGATATTGTAGCTCTTGCAGTTCTACATAATATAGCCATAGAATTGAATGAGGAACCCTTTCCAGGCGAAGACAATTTAAATGTCACAGTTCAGCCAACTGTGATACACCCACAAAAGAACATATTACGTGGAGCTGCAGTGAGAGCGACATTTATAGAAGAAAACTTTAGTTTAATTTTTGTAGTTTGAATATATGAAAAATAATTTGAACTAAATATTAAGTTTTATTTAACTGTTTCCTAAGAATTTCTTCTTGTAATTTTAAGTACACCACGATTTGTATTTGTGGCCAAGTCTTTATTTTCTACTATATCCATAAATGGTCGAATTATTTCCCTTAGTAGTTGCTGCAATCAAACAGGAACTTCTAAATAATGAAACGTTAAATGAAAATATCATACTTGGCAATGCACACGCGATAAAAAATATTGTTTACAGTACTTACCTTTTCTTCTCTCTCTCTTTTATTCATTTTTTTAATATTTTGTTATTTGGGTAAAGTTATAAAACCTACAATTATTTTTTTAGACAATTTTCTATGGTTTCTCTTTGGTTGCGCTGTTGCCAACTCGTGCATTTTGACGTAACGGAAGAATAGATAAACCACAGTTATTCCGGATTTATTTGTGGTGAACTATTCTTACCTTATTCTAAATTTATTCCCGGTTTAATTAAACTTAGTATAAGGGTGGAATAAATATGTTATAACTCATTTTTATTTGTAAGACTGTATTAATATATGGAACATGGGTAACTCTTGTATCGATCTTCCTAATCATGATTTTAATAAATCATGATTAGGAAGAAAATAAAAAAGTAAATCATTTCTTGTACCGTTTTATATGCTAATCGGTTCACAATCGTCCTATCTTCTGATTTCTTAGGGTTTCCGGTATCGTTTAAATTCAAATTATTATATGATTACGTGCTAAAATAACACAATATGATTTGATAACATAATTGTAGTACATATATACACCGGGTATATTTGATATCATAATTATAGTACATATATACACCGGGTATATTTGATAACATAATTGTAATACATATATACACCGAGTATATTTGATAACATAATTGTAGTACATATATACATCGGGTATATTTGATAACATAATTGTAGTACATATATACACCGGGTATATTTGATAACATAATTGTAATACATATATACACCGAGTATATTTGATAACATAATTGTAGTACATATATACACCGGGTATATTTGATAACATAATTGTAGTACATATATACACCGGGTATATTTGATAACATAATTGTAGTACATATATACACCGGGTATATTTGATAACATAATTGTAGTACATATATACACCGGGTATATTTGATAACATAGTGTAGTACATATATACATCGGGTATGTTGATAACATAATTGTAGTACATATATACACCGGGTATGTTGATAACATAATTGTAGTACATATATACACCGGTATATTTGATAACATAATTGTAGTACATATATACACCGGGTATATTTGATAACATAATTGTAGTACATATATACACCGGGTATATTTGATAACATAATTGTAGTACATATATACATCGGGTATATTTCCAATAAACATATATGTTTGAAAAGAATACTAGTTAGCATTGCCAACATTAATAACATTCCTGTGAACCACTCCAACTAAGCTTAGCTTGTTTTGTTAGACGAATGGCGGATTGCGGACGGGAACTCTCGAAGACCTTACCCTGAACCAGTAGGTTATTGCCGCTTCATAATTATCTAATTGGAAGGTAGTCTGCAATGGCGAACCGTGTTTACACCGCACGCCGGGCACACCGCACCCGTGACCTTACCCCGCGGCGGCCCGCGCGCGACTCCCCGACACATTTTTAAACGGCCGCGTATTTATAAAATCCCGCCCGCGTTATAAATAAATTCCATATAAAAAAGGCACCGGCACGGTCCGTCCGTCTGCATGGCCACTATATTTACATGCGTCGTAACTCGGCCGGGTAAATTTAGCCGCGGTCCGTGGCGGCCCCTCGCAGCGCACACGCCGCAGCAAGCAAGCTCCGCCGGCATTATATCAGATGTCCGAGCCGCGAGCTAAATTTGCGACGGGCACACTCGCACAACTAGTGCTAGTTGTATAACAATATCGTGCATTGTTCAGAATGCCGAGTGGCGGCGGTGGCCGTGAACGGGTTTGTATATTTCCTAAAAACAAAACAACAATCAAAACACTGATGGAGTCACACCGTTTGTGAGCCCAGCTACTGTGTTCACACCGGCGTCTTCCTAGTTCGCACCGAATACAAAGCGGACAATGAAAGCTGTTCTTTGTTGTATATCTAAAAATAGCCGGACTTATGCACAAACCTTTACATTGTCGTGCGTCGCGTTCAATTGGCATTTCAAGTTAATTCTGTCGGATCAAATTAAATTGCGTTGATCCCACTGCTGAACATAGACCTACTCTAAAGAGTATAAAGAGAAGAATCCTAACGATCATGGTTTCATTTTCTCATGTTTCTACTGCTTCATGTGAAAACGGCAATTGCAAATGACAATATCATCGGCGTTGGCACAGTGTATCGATCTCAAGTCACTGTCAAGTGATGCTGGCCGTAGTCCATTCCTGGTGATATTTTATATGACCTCCAGCGTGGTTGTTGCACTGTTTAGTGCTATAGTTATAAGAGAAGAAGATAATAAATAAGAAAAATATATACTATATTGAGTGAAGAATTATGGAAACTACATTGCACACAAATTAATGTACGACGAATGTACATAATGTTTTAGGCAAAATAGCATCATCGAGTTCTGAATGATATCTACAAGATAGCTAAGGTAGCTAACATATCTTAAAGAATCAGTAACCTGAAATGGCAATGGGCCAGTTTTAGAGCTCGTAGCCAGCAGTTCTAGTCCTGAAGATTCTCGAGTGGTAACTTCGTATTAGACATCGCGATGTACGCCGCACGAGGACGACCACCCACTATGGTGGCAACCTAGCAAGTCTGCCGGAAGTCGATGGATGCAAGAGCGTACTCTTTGGCAGTTTGTGGTGAGGGGTTGACATGATGACGATAAACGAATAGTCCACATACAAAGCACCCAGCGACGTACCCCGCGCCGCGCCTGCGCCTCTCTGTCCGCGGCTATTCGCGGCGCCCGCGCATTCCGACGCGCGCCATTTTTTCCTTCCAACGAAAATAATGTACACGCCGCCAGAAATACACGGAGACTCTGTATTCCATCGACCACGCTATCAACACCTGCTCATGCAGAAAAAAGTACTAATATTCAGGCAAATCGACCTTCAAGTTGATATTTTTGTATTATAGGTCGTTTTTTCTCAATCATCTTTATGTTGCGACCCAAGAAAAAGACCTCGCGACCTCCACCCTTACTATAAAACAATAAGAACATTTTAGTTAGTAGTTTATTGATATATTAATTTTCAAGACTTCCCCAGGCTGCAATTTTATTGCAGCACTAGAATGCAAGATCACACGCGTTGTAATACAAAATATACTAATAACAGATATTTCAACATCAGGAAATAAAAATATGAAATCGTGCATTACAACAATTTAATTAGTTTGCCTGTCTGAGGGTCTGAATTCATGGTTGTCTAGGTTTTAGATTTTAACCTGAGCTGTATTTGCATTTACTTGTCAAATAAATAATTAAAATAAATTCCTGTAATAAAAGAATATTTTGTATACAGCATTTGAGAAACTATACTGTAGGCAATAGGTTGTCAACCTGTCCACAAATACCTACTTCATTATCATTAGCTATTACTGCTGAGGCATACTTTGTTAATCCGCAGGGGTGACAACGCATCTGCATTATGATTATCGTGGATAAATATGTGATGGGTCGCATGTCCTTCTTAAGGGTATACAGGGTTGGCTTTTTGTTTGTATTTATATTGAGCACATATATACATTTAATTTTCACCAGTTTCCATCAAATTCTTTTGTTTTACACTGAATTATTTACGAATAAACTACACCGTCACACCACGAGACAACATATATGAAGCTTTTATTTCTTAAAACACGAAAGCCTAACTCATCAAAAACCTCCACTCACAATTATCCCCCATCAAGCCCACGACGTTAGTTCTGGTGCTGTGTGCCATATAAGTGACGTGACGTGAATGTGCCCGCGGGGACAGTCGTGCTTTCATATATGTTTCTCCTCTCCTTGTCAGAATCAGAGCCCGAGAAAGAACCATATCGCGGAGAGAGCGAAACAAACCTTAGAGAATAATTTCCTGATGCAAGTGAGTGATCCATTGCCTATACGTTCAGTGTGGATAGCGTACCGTGCCATATTCAACCTGCGTTGTGATTGTAATATACATATATATATATATGTGATAGGACGTTAATAACTTGTTTATACAAGTGTAAATATTAGATATATTACTCAAATAGAATCATGTTTATATATAGTAATTGATTAATTAATGCTTAAGTTGAAATAAATCAGTTTTTCCTTTACCAATGATAGTTATTGCTTATTAAATTTGATGATTATACTGTATTTAGTAATAACATCCGCACATGCTGGCTCCGTGGTCAACTTAACAACAAAACAAAATCATTTTCATAAGATGTTATGAAGTTTCCAGTATATTATTTTAATTTATGTATTAGTTCTGTATTGGTATATCATTTTATGTACTATGTTGTAAATTACTGTTATAAATTATAGCATTTATTTAAGTGTAGAAACACTCAAATAAATTTCAAAATTCAAATAATATTTTTAACGTCAAGTTGATCTTTTTTGAAAAAAAATGAACTTCAAATTTAATCTTTTCGATCCAAATTAAACTTTTATTAAATAAGAATGAAGAAAAAAAAGAAAACGTATAAAATAATCCATACTTGGAACTAAATCAAAATAAGAAATTACCTAGATATCAATCACAATGTTCCATTTAAAAATGCCATCGTTTAAAATACAAGTTTTTTTTAAATGTAGCATGTCACATTTGTAACATGCTATCTTCGACGGTTGAATATAACACGTGACGTTGTTATTGTTACAAACATAGTTGTGTTATTGTGTGCTGTTTGGAATATCATCTTTATTGTACATGTGGATGGGTTCAAGGTGAATCGGTCGCTCCCCTGCCACCGATACCGAATGTCCAATTACTTGGAACACTTATTACTATTGTAATAGAGGTCAGTTCGCGAAGCATTAATCTGGTTGGTTATTAATAATTTTTTACGTCATTTGGAGATGCTAAATTTGGCAGTTGACGCGAGTGGGTCAAGTCGGTTTATATAGATGACCCCGGTGCGATAAATATCATAAAGTTATAATTTATACCAGATCCACACTTCTATATTTGTTTGGTCGCAGTGTTTAAAATGCATCATTTTAATGTTTTGTGTTCTGTTCAAATATAATATTGCACAGTACGCCTACGTTTATGTTTACATAGGCCAGGCTTTGCGTAGGTGTGCTAATTGAGTGGTTTAATTTCAAAATGTATTTCTAAATTAGAATTATGTTGGTAAGGTACCGAGTAGAAGATATTATTTCCTCTCGCTGTGCTACGTCTGTGATGTTATAATTCTGCCCTCGACATTGCAAGTAGAATTACAAAAAATTTAAAAAAATCTTAAATAACCTTCGTGTAATTATTTGAAAAGGTCAAAATGTTTAGAATCCTTAACAAAAGAAGGGAAACAGCACAATGTTTTAACAAGTCGTTGGCTACGCACCGATAGGGTGTTGAATAAAGTGCGCGGTCCCTGTTCCAGCTAAAGAAGCAGCAGCAGTTGCAACAGGAGATCCTGCTGCAGCACTTCCAGCAGCAGCGCCAGCAACTCGCCGAACAGCACGAGCAGCAGCTCAGGCATCATTTAAAGGTAACTCATCCTTTATTATAAAGTCGAATGTTCTTCCGAACCTTTTTTTGGACTACTTATAATTACTCACAGAAATACCCGTCAATTTATGCCGGAATACAAAGAATAAATTTATCTCTACCTTCTCCAGCATTCCTTTAGAAGGCGACCAGCCTCCACTGGGGGGGTGGAATCTGTGATTTTTTTGTAATTTAAACAAAAAATTCCCAAAGTTGCCATGAGCCGCAGTTATCACTTACCACCAAGTGCACGGTGTGCTCGTTTGTCACCCTTAGATTGATAAAAACACGAAAACCGACGAATGAGCCCCAATCATCATTTATCTATAAACATTACGAATATCCAAGACAAGTACTTTGTATATAATATGTTTACAAAATTCAGCTTTTTAGTACATATGCACATATATCAGCATTTAAAAATTGCAATCAATAATTTCATCGATGCGGGCAACGGGGATTGAACTCTGTTTTATCGCGTACCGTGAATTAAAAGCCGGACACTAAGGTACCGGGGTCCATAATAAGTATGTAATAATAATCCAAGAGATAAAAAATCAGCGCGGATTTCTCCTCCCACCCGCGGTGTAAACACAGATCGCTGCTTATAGTGGTACCCTCGGACTAGAGAGTTCGGATCGGACGTGGCACACGTGGCTATTTATCATAATAAGTATATAATATGCATTCTATCTAAATACCCTCGGTATTTAGATAGAATATCCTGAATAATAACTTTTTTTATATATTAGCGTCACAAGCGAACAAACTGTTCACTTGATCGTAAGTGACAACTGCGGCCCTGACATGGCCACCTATCCTTAACAAAGATTCAAAATATGATGCCTCGTCACTTGCAACTAGCTCCTAGGCACTTCATACGACACACTCTCTCCAGTCTGGTATTCTGTGCTAGCGTCCTTCCTCGGTCCCACAATATAATTACGGGCTGGTCTTGCACTGTAACATAACAAACAAGTATATGTATATAAATAAAACACCGCAATAACAAGCCTGTCCTGTCGCAATATCGTTACTAATAATATTATTTAGTGACCGGAATAGGTGGCCGCGGCCGTCGTGATGAGAGGCTATTTATAGTGTTCCGGTTGCAGGAAAACGTCGCGGGGTAAACAACATTAGAACAATAGATACGGCGATGGACCCCCGCGAGGGTCGCGCTCGGCACCAATCAACATTGTTAATTGCAACTTTAAGTGCTGATTCACCAGCTCGACGGTGAAGGAAAACATCGCATGTCTGAGAAATAATAAAATATGAGAAATAATAAAATAAAGTATTTCCAGAAAATGTGAAATCCGTCAATGCGCAATAGAGTCGCATGGCGGAGAGGAGGTCCATATGATGGGTTGGGTGCATATGTGCTGTTACTTTACTTTTACTTTCGTGAGCTGAGCGACGACCTATGCAAGCAAGCATGTGGCGGAGGCCAGTGTTCAGCAGATGATGATGACTTAATATATCTGGAGATTTTATGTTCTTAACTTTTAATATGTTCAGTTCTATAACTCATATATTAGGTCTTTCCTATGAAATTACCGTTTTTCAGTATTGGCCATTTCAAACCAAAAAAAAGTTTTGATTGGCTGTGAATTCTAATTTTTTTATTAATTGTCTAATTCGAATTTTGTTTTAAAAACATGACATTCTTTTTACAAAGTCAATCATTTGTTTATTGATTAGCTTTGTATTCTCATTACGTTTGAACATTTTTCGCCATAATGGATACTTTAAAAAATCGTGTAATTATGGAATATGAGTTCATGTCTCATGCATATGAGATCATTCATGGCATCAACGCTGCACAAACGGCACGTAACATCAACAACGTTTACAGAGAGAACTTTACAAACAAACGCACGACCCATATAATAAGTCCTTACATATGAAATTGCCATTTTGTATGAAATAAGTTAAAGTTTTATTTCTGTCCTAAGTAATCACCCATGTAATCGATGCATCTTTGCCAACGCTTCGTAAACGTTATTGATGTTACTTGCCGCTTGTGGCGCGTTGATTCCACGACGAAACTCAAATTCTATAATTACACGAATTTTTAAATATGACGAAAAATGTTCAAACGTAATGAAAATACAAAGCTAATCAATAAACAAACACTGACTTTATAAAAATAATTTCATGTTTTTAAAACAAAATTAATTCGAATTTAGAATTCACAGCCAATTTTTTTGGTTTGAAATGGCCAATACTGAAGAACGGCAATTTCATAGGTAAAGACCTAATATATGTGTTTATGACACCGGTGTCACGGAGGTTGGCACTGACAATCATTGCTGCTTTGGAATCTGACTTCCGGCGAAACATAATGCTGAGTTGGCAACCTCGTTGAGCGGCCAGTAATGGGTGCGCACAATTTCTTAACTTTTTTTACTTTATTTTTTTTGTTTTATTTAGTTCAATATTTTTACTGTATATGTCGCTAGTAATTCTGTTTCGTTGTGCACGTCCATTTTTGGTCAATAAATGTATTCTTTCTTTTTTTGAATATTGTTCGGAATTCCATCAGGAATCAAACAAGTTACAATAGATAATAAACAGAGTAAACAAAGTTTATTTCTTATAATGTGTTTTTTTTTTCATTTATAAAATAGGTGGCACACGAGCATGCGGCTCAGCTGATGGTAAGTGATTAATGCCGCCCATGAACATCTGCATCACCAGAGAAGTTGCAGGTGCGTTGCCGGCCTTTGAGAACGGAGTAGGCTCTTTTCTTGAAGGTTCCTATATCATATCGTATCGTATGGGAAATACCGCCGACGACTGATGCTTCCACCAAGTACATGTGCTGGCAGAAAGTCCCGTACAAAGTGAAGTGCTGAATAGCCAAGCATTATTTATTTTTAAATTATGTCGTATTCGATGCGCTGTATAATATGTAGAGAGGTGTATATGTCTTCCCGAAGCCAGTGGGCCAAAGGCTGGGCTTTCGGATAGAGTTTCTGCTTTGCGTAGAATGCAATTAGAAAACCCTAGTGTCGGTGCATTCTTCACTTGTCATCTGGTGACGTGCGTGCTCATCCGATATAGTAAAAAACCCTATGTTAATAAGTCTCGTGTACTATACACAGTGAGAGCATTGCATCAGCGACGCAAGTCCGGCCACTTGATGTACTTGTATATAAGCAGCCATGTCCGGTGCTGTCCGGCAAAGAGTCAACTCGCCGCGACCCCGTACCCATGGGAGTCACACCTACGTACGTCGCCCGCGTGTTACGTCATATATATTTGTGATGACGTGATTTGATAAGAGTACTTGGCCGCTAACTTGATGGTCCTGGATTTCAATATTAGTATTCACTATGTGCGGCAGCCATGTTGCAGCTAAGGCATGGCATCGCACGAATGGGTCGGCTCGCCTGGGGTTCCAATTACAGATGTGTTTGTGGAGGGCGAATGTAAATGTCAAGTCCCGTTGTCATTGGTTACCATCAGGTGAGCTTTGTACCTGTTAGTTCCCTTAACGTTAAAAAAGAAACCTGTTTCTCTGTGTATAACTTTTTCACAATAATAAAATTGAACTTTGATTCTCAATCTCAAAAGCCCAGTAACCCAGCGTTTAAAAGTAGATACAGCAAGAAACTGCGCAACACGCATTCCCTCGATGACAAGATTGGTGACACAAGCGCTTCTATTCGCGAGCGTGCGCGCCAACCAATGATTCAGGGCGAAAGTATTTGCAGGAAAGCATCCAAAAGACGATGCATACGTGGAGAGTCCAATATTTGTGATACATTGGTGCGGTGAATCAGCCTAATGGAGCGCGCTCCCCACCTACCCCCTATCACCATCTCTCATGTCACCGGAATATGTCGCAGGACGGCTCCCCACGCGTGGGAATCGTTCACGTATAAGCTAGCGCATTGTTTCTGAACCAATTTTAATGTATTGAGGGTGACAAACGAGCACACCGCTCACCTGATAGTGAGGACTAAGATGGAATGCATCATCACCGTTAATAAGCGTCTCCGGATATCTACACTCACTACACGACCCAGCAACGCTTTGCTGCTATAATTTGTGATGGCATTCTGTGAGGGCGAGCTACGTCGCGCCGGACCCGTTCTCGCAGACAGCTACAAGGAAACTGCGCCGTGGCTCTACACCGCCGTTATAACAACTTGTTCAAACTCATAGAATATATTTTTTCGTCATTTTTTAAAAAGGCAAATATTCCGTAAATGGTGCCGCGGACTTTCTATATTCACTAGAGGACCAAACAAAAACTGCTCTGAATTAAAGTTTTTCACAAACAAATCTTATGAGTGTGAGTGCGTGATGGGAAAACAAAACAAATAAAATGAAATAACTCTCTGAACCAATACAAAAAGCTGAATGTTTAGGTTCTCTCGAACCACCCCACGGTAACTAGCTTAAGACTCTGGTGAATAAATGAAACCGAAGATTATTTTAGTGGCAAGGAGGCATTCCATGTTATTCCTTACTCGTACTTATACTCAGATGAACCGTGTGCAACTAAAACAGATAAAATGCCAATTTATTGCAGCTTTGGGAGCAGCAGAAAGCGATAGAGGAGGCGGCGCTGCGAGAGGCCCGTGAGGCCCGGGAGGCGCGTGAGGCCCGCGAGCGCCACGAGCGGGTGGAGCTGCTGAGGAGGAAGGACAAGCACGAACACAGCGCTAACGCCTCCACACAGGTCAAGCAGAAGCTGCAGGTGAGCACCTGATAAACATTTTGACCTTCTATTATTACTATTAAATATATATCTTTTGTCATTATATCACTTTTATTAGCTTGGTATTGCTTTTATCACCTGTATGAATGTATGTACATATGTATGAATGAAATGAAGTGTTTCTATTCAATGTCGGTCGTGGAACTGATGTGTCGGACTTTACTTCAGTAATTAAAAACTGATCAATACAATACAATTTTCATATTAAAATTACAAACTAAAACAAAAAGTATTTTTTGTGTTCGTCCGCTCGCTTTTCAATAACACATCGATATAGAACATCTTCATATTAGTAAAAGACGCCGCCGTCAGATTTTAAAGAAGATCACTAAAATGTATATATATATATATATATATATATATATATAATAATATGCCTCGTGTCTTACTGTTAGCAATTCCGTTTAATATGTATCAAAGAACACGAACTTCTTCGGAGTTCAACTAAGTTCAGCAGCTCAATAAGTTGGTACACGCGTAATGACAATTTGCAGGCAGCATTCCTTCACTTTTGATTTGAAATATTATTTTTTTATCTTGTATACAGCAAACACTTTGTTAAAAACATGATTTTCTCATTTATTCCAGGAGTTCCTAAAGAAAAAGCAAGCTGCAGCTAATGCCAATGGAACAGTACCTGGTTCACCGTATAGAAATTGGTAAGATTTTAATATATATATATATATTTATAATGCCTCACTCGTTTTCCACTAAGTTTTGATGAACGATGAGGAACGTTCACAAACAAACATGGACCAGAAAGAAATTTATGCTACAAAAATATTGACTGCAAAAAGGCAGTTTCTTTATACTATCCGCCGGCAAGTTGTAATGTTGTGGTTGTTCCGACCAGGGGCATAGTGAAATCATCATCAGGGGAATCGATTACGTCTACTGGGGCCACGGCCACGGCACACCCCTACAGACTGGCGGCACCCCTGCCGCTGGCGCTCAACGCCGCCCCACCGCAGCCCTCGCCCGCTGACTTCCCCCTGCGGAAGACCGGTGAGTAGACCGCGAGAAGCAGTATACCTAGTAGACCGGTACACTGTCCAGATTGATGTTGTTACGTCAAACTTACCTAATGCTTAAACAATTGATTGCTTACTTTTGAACGTTTTGAGATATTTGAAGTAACTCCAGTGCATAGTATTTTGATGTTTGTGTTGTTTTTGCCATAGTTAAATTAACTAACAAATTTAAAATAATCTAAAATCATTTGAAATGAACACGCTTAGAAAATTTTAAGTTATTGCATTTAATGAAATTCAATTTTGAATAATAAGTTTTTTATTTAGATGTTGAGTTCAGGGACTGCAATACTCCAGAATACTAGTACAAAATAGAAGTATAACGCTGTGTTTCATCTGATGAGTTAGGGATCTCGGGGATGACACAGCATCTAACTCATGTTTCCTTATCGAGGATAAATACTATTATCATGGATCGCTGTAATAACTTAACATCAGATGTTCCTTTGTTTCCCTCAATACCATTAAAATAATTCCATTATTTTTCAAAATCGTAAACTGCATAGAAGCTTTAGAAAGTTAACAAATATTAAAATTGTTAGATTTGTTTAGTGTACGAGTATTTAAAGTAATAACATCAAGCTAGTGTGTGCAACGTGCCCTGCGCGGGGAAGGCAATAAGCCGACCGAACGACCTCTACACTAACCTAGTTATTATTAACCAAAACAATCGGACAACAAAAGGACTCATTCAAACCAAAGTCACAAAGCTAAATCGAGACAATTTTCTCTTATACGCGGTACTTGCGATTGCTTCTCTTTATTGTTTGCCGCATAAGCACGAATTATATCAACATAACATAATTTATGCATAAGTTTGCCTTTCAAATAAGACAATATAGTAAAAAGATCGATTGCATTTACTTAAAAAATAATATGGAATAAAAATTAAAGTAGTTTTTTTGTTTTCTCATTACAAAATACCCTTCACATAACCAGCTCTAAACGACGAATAACTATTAGTCAGATATGGCCTGACCACTAAACAATGACATGCTGATTCTAAAAGTACCGCAAGTAAGATTGTGATTTATCGATCCTTGTCCACGGAGTTTTATGTTGTACCGCCGTTGTCTATTTACCTTCAACCCGCATGGAGCGAGGTAGGCAGTATAACAGCATGCGCGTGCACTAACAGCGTCGGAGCCCAACATGCTGAAGGTGCGGCTGAAGGCGCGCGTCATCGAGCGCAGAGCCTCTCCCCTCGCGCGCCGCCCCGTCAAGTCCAGGGTCAAGCATCGCAGTGAGTACAGCGCTTGTATTCCGTTAAGTATTGTTACTTTACAGAGCAGCACGGGAGGAATATCGACTTGACTGACTCTGTTGTATTCCACCTGGTGAGTGGAAGGAACCTTATAACAACGTGGAACACGAATATATGGACGCGTAATGGACTAATGGATGGATGAATGCAAGTATCATTTGTATCAGGTGGTCTGTGTGC
Organism: Teinopalpus imperialis; assembly: GCA_029286865.1. Lineage (NCBI taxonomy): Eukaryota > Metazoa > Arthropoda > Insecta > Lepidoptera > Papilionidae > Teinopalpus > Teinopalpus imperialis. Next base: position 17,979,876 of record JAGSMU010000022.1, on the reverse strand, counting down.
TCGATGGTCAAAAACTATTTTTTTAAAAAAACATATGACAATTCTAAAACAACAAATTCAAATCATATTCAGGGTTTGCCTTAAATTTGATCACGTAAGGAGCATCAATTAATATATGCCCCCGCTAGATAAAGCGAACCTATGCAATTTTGCGGGATCTTATATCTTATATTCTATCTGCAGATGCATTACTAAAATATTTTTACGATTAACCTCTGCACAAAGACTGTACTGTCCAAGTAGAGAGGTGTCACACAGTTCTAGATTTATATCAATTTCTAATTTCGATAAGTTTCTGATATAATTTGAACATTATTCCATAGACTGCGAGGGCACTTCACCGCGCAACTCGCCGCCCGGGGCCACGGCGCCCATCCGCGAGGAGGAGGAGGGCGGCCCGCGCGCGCCCGAGGTGCTATTCTCGTCGCCGTCGCTGCCCAACATCTCGCTGGGCCGGCCGCACGTCCACGCGCACCCGCACGCGCACGCGCCGCCCGCCGCGCCCGTACGTGCCGTCCACACACACAAACATTACTTTTTACTATTATTAACTAGCTTGGTGAAACAAACTGCAGACCTTTACTACTGCTGACGAGATATTCCATGTCAGTGCTCAGGTGGTATCATTTATTTTTGAGGACGTATTTGGAAATCAAGGACCGCAGGGATGAATCGCTTTTATTTAAGAAATTCCTGCGGTCGGCCAAGATTAACCTAATGGTTCAGGTGATACCCGCTATCAAAAAAGCTAAAGTTCTCGTTCAGTAATAATCTTGCAGTCCGGTAGCAGTGGAATATACAAATTGATGTTGAAGCATACCTATTCCTTTCCAGGTGCCGGTAGCACTACCGCCGGTATCCGAAGCGGAAGCGTACTGCCCCCCAACCCTGACGCCGGGCTCCTTGGCCGGCGTGGGTCGCGTGGGCGCGAGCGTGTTGAGTCCCGTGTCCGCGCGGCTGGCCAAGCGGCCGTTGGGCCGCACGCATTCCGCCCCACTACCCCTGGGGGACCCCGCCCTGCAGCCGCCCAGCGCACATCATTATCTCAGGGATCAGATAAGGAAGACTGTGAGCTTGGTTTCTTTTAACAATTTATTTTTTAAATATGTGCCGGTGGATTGTTGTTTAAGCGGGTGTAAAAAGCTTCTTTTAAATTCGTTAGTAAAATCTTTACCGCATTTACATTTACTTTTCTCATTTTGATATAAATAACGCGGCGTCCGTCGCCACACAGGTGCTCACTCGCGCACACGACGCGGCGGCAGCGCAGCTGCGCGAGGAGGAGGGCGAGGTAATCGACCTCACCGCGCGCCGCCCTCCGCCCGTCACCAGCTCGCCCTCCGCGCCCCTCGTGGGGGCGGCGGGCTGCTCGGGCACGACGGGCGAGCCCGCGCCGCTGGCCCGCGCGCTGAGCTCGCCGCTGGTGGGGGCGCGCGCGCCCGCCACCGGCCTCGCCTACGACGCGCTCATGCTCAAACATGGGTAACTTGCTCCACTGTGATTATACTTTGTTTATTCTCGTTTTGGTTGCTTTTGTGGACGTTTCGTAACCAAATCGTATAAAATGTATGTATTTTTTGTTTGGTTTGAATTTATTTCTAATAAAATGATTGTTCAGTTAACTAATTCGTTAATATTGTGGTCTGCATTTTAATTTTGATTTAGATTAGTAGATGGCATTCGTAAATCTGTGAGTTTTGTTTTGCATCTCTAGATATGATGAGCATGAATAAGCCTCACACGCGAGTCAATCTTTGATTCAGTATAAAGAGAAAACAAGATTTGCAGTTATTGTTTAACTATTTGTTGTTAGTTTGATATTAACGTATTAACCAAATAATGCAATAAAATCTGTCGTACGCTTTTAGTTTTGCTAATATTGTTATGATGAAAATAGTTTACATTGAATAATGGGACCATTATTTTATTTAAATTATTTAATATGTTTACGTTATTAGAAAAAATATATTTTAATTTAATTTAATAATGGTGTTTTAGCATCAAGGTTAGTCTTGTTAAGAAGTACATTTTGATGTTAAAATATCATTATAACTTGAGAATGTTCATGAAGAATTACGGTTGTTTACATCAGAGAGATAAAAATATCTGTGACATAACTGCAATATTTTTATTTAGTTTACAGTGGTTCTCCTTTCAAGTCACAAGTATTCGTTGTGTACAAAATTTTCCCAGCTGTATTGATAATAACATTGGTCATATCACATTTTGCCTTTCGATTTGAACAATGCACTTGCGGTCTTCCAGTTGTTCGTGTGGGGCGCATGCGCCGACGCATCCGGAGCACGGCGGACGGCTGCAGTCAGTGTGGGCACGGCTGTGCGAGACCGGGCTCGCCGCTAGAACTGAACGGACGAGACCGCGGAAAGCCACGCTCGAGGAGTTACAGGTAAGGGTATGGGCTGCACGTGAGGCAACGATTGAGGTATTGAATGTTATATAGTGTGACATTACCACTTGTGCTATAATATTTATGTGTGCCGGCAGTCGGTGCACACGGAAGCGCACGTGGCTGCGTTCGGCGGGCGCGGGCGGGAGGCACGCGCGCTGCGCCTGGTTCGGCTGGCGTGCGGTGGGCTCGGCGTGGACGCAGACACGGCCTGGAGCGACGCGCACACGCCGCCCGCCGCGCGCCTCGCGGCCGGCGCCGTGCTCGACCTCGCGCTGCGCACGGCGCGCGGCGACCTGCGCAATGGGTAGGTGACACACACCCATAGGCAAATATAGACAAAATTAAATCATAATACAAGTTTTTATGTCCTCGATTTATTCCCCAGGTTTGCCGTGGTGCGCCCACCTGGTCACCACGCGGAGCCCAACCAGGCGATGGGTTTCTGCTTCTTCAACTCGGTGGCAGTAGCTGCAAAGATATTACACACAAGGCTCGGCTTGCAAAGGATACTCATAGTTGATTGGGTGAGATTCGGAGTTATATTAAAGCAAGTTTTAATTATAAATATATTTATGTATAAAATTTTTCGTATCCATGCAGTTACATTGTACAAAGTATTTCATATAATTTTTGTCGGACGTATGCAGTGTGATTCTAGGAGTTGAATTGATAACACCTTTCCTTTTTCTGTAATTTATATTCAAAGACTTATCTTCTTATAATTCCCTTAAAAAACCTAATTGTATTACCTATCCGAAAAGTCACTTTTAAAAGCAGTTCGGTTAGTTAAGAAATGAATAGAGGATTTACATAGGAGCTCGAAGATGCTCCTTTAAATTAAGCATATTAAATGTTAGTAATAAGCATTTGGTTTCATTGTTCCAGGACGTGCACCACGGCAACGGCACACAGCAGATATTCTACGAGGACCCGCACGTGCTGTACATGAGCCTACACCGGCACGACGACGGGAACTTCTTCCCGGGAACAGGCGCCGTCAGCGAGTGCGGTGCGGGGGCGGGCTTGGGATACACCGTCAACGTGGCCTGGCCCGGGTCTCCGCCGCTCGCCGACGCGGAGTATCTAGCCGCCTTCCGCTCATTGGTCATGCCCATTGCCAAGGTACCAACATGTTACTGATTTGAGGAACTCTGACCAATATAGATTACTCTGTTATCTGATCCCTCCACCGGCAATCGTATATTTGTGATACATTTGTATTTTATTACTATCTAGTCTATTCTATTAATGGGGATAGTTATTTTGGTAGTTGTAAATTTAATAAAGGGGTTTTTGTTGCAAGCTCGAGACGACTCTTGCTCAATTTATTTCAGGTAACATAAAAGATATTTAGCAATAGTGAAGCGGTAGTGTTGCACAAGTGCAATGTTTATACTTCGGTCCTCAGGAGTACAACCCGGAGATCGTGCTCGTGTCGTGCGGGTTCGACGCGGCGGCCGGCCACCCCGCGCCGCTGGGCGGCTACAGCGTGTCGGCCGCCTGCTTCGCGCACATGACGCGCGACCTCATGCAGCTCGCCAACGGCAAGGTGCGTTTCTACTATTTAGCATATATAAGTTTAGTTTGTCTTAAAAATTCCTTATAACATCTTACAACTGTTTTATAATTTTTTTTACTTTTGAGTCGAGCCGGACAAGCCTCCTCCGAAGCACTATTTATAATTTGAGATTTTTTCCACATAACAAAAATGGTACTACATTTATCACTTCTGTTTTGACTTTCTTGGTTTTATTTCATTGGCTGTCGTGTGCGCACCGCCTGCTTCTGGGGTTGCCTCGAGCTGTCCTTATGTCTTTATCGTGCGTTATCTGTGTCAGGTTATTTCCTTACTTTTTCTGTAAGAAAAGTGATCGATTTTTCCGCCTTGTGATTTGAATTTGAAATGACTGTTGTAAGTCTGTGATTTTTTACTGCAGAGATAATATTGTTACATTAATGTCAGGAGTGGCTACAGTCCACTAATAACCTGCGAATATGAGACAGAGGACACGTTATGAAATAGTACGGAGTGTCGTAGTTCCGTTGCCAGGTCTAGGACTACTTGCTATTGTTGTCGGAGAATGGAATATTGCTACGTGAACGTTTTTTGATACGTGAAAGTTTGCAGGTGGTGCTGTCATTGGAGGGAGGCTACGATCTGGCGGCGATGTGCGACTGCGCACAGGAGTGCGTGCGCGCGCTGCTCGGTGAGCGGCTCGCCGAGCCGCCGCTACACGAACTGGCGCGCGCGCCCGCCCCGCACGCGCACGCTGCACTGCGCGCCGCCATCGCTGCGCAGGCGCCGCATTGGCCGGAGGTGAGCAGACCACCCTCACGCACAAAACAAACAAACAGTTTTACGCATCCTTTTACTCTCTCTCTCCAGCCGTATATTGTTCCGCATTATTCGATTGCTCTTCCTTGTTTATATAAAAAAAAAATTAGCTGCAAGGCGAGGAATAATGATTCGTAAACTTCGTCCACACATGTATTTTTCTTGTGAACTGGCCTACAGCTGCCATTTTCCTTTACAACCATACCATATTGTCCACCTACCTCCGCACCATGTCTACAATTTCGCTCGCCGTGTCCATAGCGTTCCTTCTTTTTTTTTCTTTATCTTTAACTAAATGAAATATAATTTCCTCCGCAGGTGAAGCGTTACACTGCGTTAGCGGGCATGTCGGCCCTGGAGGCCGCGCCCGCGGTAATGGCGGCGCGATTAGGCCGACTGCAGAGCGAGCGCGACGCGGCCGACACCGCCGCCGCCATGGCCACGCTCTCGGTGCACCCGCCCACCGCCGCACCTTCCGGCACCGCGTCGGTCTGTCTCAGGTAACTATGCAACACCGCCGCGGCCATGGCCAAATTTTAATAAATTGCGCAGACTATTGAACGCTGCACGACATAGAAATTCTTTATTATAATTCGTCACTGCAGCAGATCGACGGAGAGTTCCCGCTCGGGGTCGGAGGAGCCCATGGAGCAGGACGAGGGCAAGTGAGCGCACACACATTCCGCCGCGCACCGACCCGCTCGTGCCGACACGTGGCACGTGGCAATCATGCCGCATCGGCCTGACGCCGTGGACTCCGCGCAACCCGCGAGGAGCCGTGGGCGCAGATCGTACTGTATGTGTAGGTGGTGAAATTAAGACAAATCTTAATTTGAAAGCTTTAAAAATGTACTAGAATGTTAAGTGTACAAAATATAATAATATTATTATATAGTTGGATATGCTTTTAAGTATATGTAGCCGCGAGTACAGACGCGCAGTCGCAGTCGCAGTCGCGCGAACCTTGTTATATTAAATGATATAAACAAATATTGTTGTATATTACAATTACTCTATTCTGTAGCGTCAAGTGGTTCGTGTTCGTGTTCGTGCGCTCAGCAAATGTTCTCCGAGTATTAATAGTAATACGAGATGTCCATGTGATATGTCGGCGCGCGCCGCACTGTTTTTAGATGAATATATGTAGATAAAGGAATGCCGCGAGTGGCGGTGCTGTTCAGAGCACGTGTTTACGCAGACTGTTCCGTTCCTGTGAAGGAACACGAGGGCGGCGGCTCCGGCCGGAGTCTTATCTATTGTTGGACCTTCCCGACAATTGTGGTCTTCGTCGGATCTAATCGTTTAGTGGTTCATGTTATAAAATTGCTATAGGAACAGTATTGGTAAGATTGTATATCGGATTTCCTTGGTGTAGCTAGTGCGGCGCCGGAGCCGGGCGCCTGTCTGTATATGTTGCGCGTGCCCCGGCACTCGGCTCGTCGAACTAATATATTTTTGTATGAAAGCTGTCTGAGAGCTAGTATTGCGTAGGCGGGGAGCGAGCGCGTGCGTGCGTACGTGCGGGCGCGCTCGCTCCCCGCCTACTCTGAGGGATTCGATCCTTGTACGATAAAGAGAGTTAAACAATGTTGTGTCTTTGAGAAATTTTATTGTTAAATTGGAATACAGATGAAATGATTATTTAATAAATGTATATATATTATATATATATTTGGAAATATATCTGCATTTTTATTTTATACTTGCATTTATTTTACCCTGACGTCTTATTTTTTAAGTTGCTAGCCCAACTTTGTGTTAAATGGAATTTATAAAACTTCCAATGTATTTACTCCACAGAGTGCTTTTGCTTTAGGTTTTGGGGGAACTCTATGTTCAGCTTAGGATTAGTGATCGGCTGCGATGACAATAGACCTAAACGTTGTGGAACAACATATTGCTAACCTTTTCGAATAGAACTAGCCGCCAGCGTGCGAGGCTGGCCGACGGAAGTGTAAATATGATACTGCGTTAATCCAGTGACACTTGCAAAATAAAAATATAAAATCCTTAACCATGGTCACCACCACCTCATGGAACGAAAACATAACTTTTGTATATTGAATGTTTATTGAGGATGGACGCAGATGTCGCGGCCGATCTGGACCGTGAATGCTGTGCTCGTCTGTCAGCCCCAATATTAAAACAACATTCTCGAGCCCTGAAGATGATTCACACGTGAATGATACGAAGACAAGATTAATATATACAACCATATTAAAACCATGTCACAAACATTACAGTTGTACATGTCGTATAACAAAACATTTACATTTATTGTAATAGCGAGTTTGGCATGAATGGGTCCGCACGATCGGGGTCAACCACGCGCATCATGAGGATGAATGTGGCTGCAGATACCTCTTGCCGTCGGGTGAGCTATGTGCTGCTGTTTCCCTCAGTGCGATAAAATAAGTATTCCCCTATTATCTTCGTGAATAATGCCTGTTGATTACGTTAAGGTAGGATTTGTGTGTTTGTGTGTAGGAGTGCGTGCAAGTATGTAGGTGAGTTCAAACATCATAATGTAATGTATTTTTACTTTAAATAAATTAGGTACAATTTGCTTTCAACAATGCCTCTAGAGCCTTAGTTCCCAAAGTGGTCCAGGTCCCAGGGGTCCACGGGAGACTACGTTGGCGTGGCAAAAAAATGGAGGTTCTCAATTCGTAAGCGGGGGGTCCAGAAAATTTATTTGCTTTCGATAGTGAAGAACTAAAATGTTGTCTTGACTTCACCTATCAGGCAGATCATATTTTAAGAAGCTCAGCGACTGTTACTTGTAAAATCTTGCAATATCAGTACAACGTGTACAATGTTTTTGAGTTATGGGAATATGTTATAAATGTAGTTGCAGGGGGTCCACCGGAACCAGCTAAATTTCAAAAGTGGTCTATGAGGAAAAAAGTCTGGGAACTCTAGAGAAATCAGTTTTTTCTTTAAAATCTAGGTCTGCTATAGACACTCCCTATTTTTTCAGCAAATAATTACTAAAGAAAATATGACTATCTACTAATATATGAAATCTAAAAATCAGAGGACTAATAGACAAATTTGGAGAGTTTTTAACATTAAATAAAATGATACAGACGTACTCTTGTTTAACATTTTTGGAGGAAGCAGGGGAATACGAAACTTCAATCTCGATAATGTTTTTGTAGGTATGATCGGTTTGACCGACAGCTGTCCCTATCGCACTCAACGGGGAAGACTGGAGTCGACGGATGGTCACACCTACACGTATACAATTAGGGAATTTAATTTAATAATTTTAATTAGTGATGTCGATGTTTATCGTATACTGTTTTATTTATTGAATTATGTGATTGTGAGGTGCATTTATTTTTATTGTTGTAGATGTTTGTCGCTACTACTTGATAGTTCTATTTACTTGATTTGGTTGCTCTTAAAATAATCACTGATCTTACTCAGTACCTTCATAAATATTTATGGATGTGAGATAGGAGGGGGTTGTAGGTATTTTATTAGAACAAAGAAATAAAAGCAAATGGGTTAGTACATTTATTGTCACCACTTCCGGGACGAGTACCACAATGCGCGTCAATTATTTCCTATTGAAGGCATTTGTGAAGAAAAAAAATCTAGTTTAGGTTCGTTATTATGCCAACATTCGTCTTTTTCAATTTTTTCATATAAAACTAATGTAGCAAAATGTTTGTGTGCTTAGTGCAACTGACCTTGGACTTAATCGAAATATTTTAATTCAAATTTAACATCGACGGTCCCTACGTAAAATGCTGTAAGTGCAAACGTCAAATTTTAAGAGAGACCACCATAAACAAATATGTGTGGCTCGTGTTCTGTTCAGCGCGCAGTGGTGACATTCGGTAGTATAGAATTATTTGCTGTATATTTTAAGAAACATGGACAAATAACTGAAAAAATATCACGTTAAATGTATTATTTGTCAATTACTCACTCATCAGGAACTCTGCGGTAACTTTCAATTTAAAATAACATAACTGGTACTTATGGACTATTACGTGGGAATATTATTTTTGTTCAAATGCTTAACAGCCACATGGAAACTTGTACTGGGGAACCATTTTGAACTACTGCTGTCCGCAACATTTCAAAAACCACTAGAATTAAAATTATGTAATTTTCTTGTGTACGTACCTACTATTTCTCCTAGATCTATATGCAAAAATCAATAGCAAGGCAGGTGCATCAATATTAACCATTAAAACCCTCTTAATCTGTGTTACACTCATATTGGGGTCGGATAGCATTTAATCCAGTATCAGCGAACCAAGTGTCTGAAGCCACGCGACGTTCACTCCTGGCCCTCCGCTTTGCACAAGAGAATGTATGCCGGGCACCATGTTAGCTCGACGAGGTGAACCTCATTTTAAAATGTTAACACATCTTCACCATTTTACACATTAGTAATATATTGGTCGAAAATATTTATAAACATAGACTTATGGAATCGCCAGCCCACGTGCACACCACAGCGTACACGTGAATAGTTTCCTTTAAAATGAGGAAAACAATTGAAATAAAACACTTGGCGTTAACAAATCATTTATTAATTATAAAAATAGTGAACTCCAAACAGTCTTACATTATAAAAATCTGAACCACTGCTAAATGATTACAAATACATTGCGTTGTAAGTAAATGCTGCGGGCATAGCGTCAGAACTATGGATTCTCGAATGTATATGACACAACATTTACCTTCTTAAACTGTAAATAACGTCTTTAAGACTTAAAACTATAGAAATCTTTTGTCAACAATGTTAAGACGTTGCAAGACGACGGAATTATTAACAAAATAAATTGTCCACTTTCGATAATATTATGCCCGACTTCGGAATTCAAATTAACAACTTATAAAAATACGTATTTTACGAATTATGTCATAAAAACACAAAACATTATAATATTTAACCAAGAGTCTCACGATATCACTATAAAGACATATCACAAACTTCGACCTAACAATTGGGATGGTATTTTGATGCTGAAGTCGTAGAATAAGTACCAACTACACACGAAAACAGTATCGTGTCCCTTTCTAGCAGTGTCCTTGCGCACACATTGATAACCAACAGACATTATAATCGAGTAAAGTACTTTGAAGCCGCACTTGAAATGTGATGTAAATATTTAATATTAGACTCATAGATTTTTTATTGTTTTTATAGTACACCTGATAGTGATAACTCCGGCCCTTGACTTCCACACCCATCAGCGACAAAACTTGCGTCGTCACCCCCGAGGACTATTAGCAGATAATTCCCCGGTTCCCCTACCCACCATTCGAAACACAGCAGTGCTGCTATTTCAAATAGGTGCTTGATGATTTTTGCTCCGATTTGCAAGACATGATACTGTCCTGCGTAAATCGGACCAAAAATAAATCTTAAAAGCCTTGTTTTCCGTGACAATGATTGCTGTAAAATACTCGATACGACAGCATGAAAAAAACGTGATAAAATACGCATAATTCATTATATTCGCGTAAATATAAGGAAGATGGTTATGGACTAAGATATGAGTATGTGCCGAAAAATATACACTACTTGCATGATGATTTTGCATATTTAAAGGAATTGGAAAACAGACAGTATGATGTTTGCCTTTCAGACTTGAGTTTTGCGAAACGGACTTAACTTAAAGATATATATTTTCTCATCTGCCTCTAAGACATGCAGGTTTCTTCGCCATGTTTTCCATCATCACAACACGTACAAAAATCAACAAGATGCGATTAAATAATTGATAGATGCCGGCGCCGGGCATCGAACTCGGTTTGCTCGTTTGCCGTGAATTTAAAGCGATGCCTTACACACCGAGCTAGCACGACTCTAGTTCTGTACATAAACACATATGAGCACTGTCGACAAGACTGTACCTGTAACTGTAGTCTTACCTAACTGTAACTGTACTTTTAATTATTTTGTATACAAAACTGTGAAAAACTAGCACACCGTGTATGGTATGTCCTTCCGCCCAGAACGGGCGCGCACGCGCAGTGCTGGTTGTTATAATAAATAACAATAAACATTTTGTGAAATCGTAGTCATTTAAAATTAAAGGCTTTTGATAGGAATCTATTAGTGAAGATATTGCGCAATCCTAATGTACAACTAGCCGGTTCTGGTGTAGCCAGTCTGCGGCGCGGGGCGGGGTCAGGGCCGCGCCGGCGGGTCCAGCTCGCTGCAGCGGCAGGAGCACGAGCTCACCGGGCACTCGGAGTGTTCGCTGCAGTAATGGACACACGTTCAAGAGTATCATTTCATACCGTGGTAGAGCCACGATACAGTTAGTTCCTAGCAGTATCGTAAATGGGTCGGTATCCACCGCCCTCGACGAATGTCTCCCCTGAGGACTGAGATGGAATGCCTCGTTACTTGTAGTTCGCTCTAGGGACTACTACACTCTGCGAACGAAACTCAGCAGCGTTATGCTGTTAATTCGCACTGGTGTTCTGAGAGGTGATAGACAAATTCATGGTGCGGCCAGAAATTATCTGCAGGGTGTCTCTACAACTGTTCACAGTTAAGAAAGATATAGTGTAAATCACAGCCTCCGTTTTTTAGAGAAATGTTAGTTGTGTTGTTGCTGGTGAAGTGATGATTACCTGAACCACTGCAGCAGGTGTGCGGCGTGGCCCCCGTGCCGGCACGCGACGCACCAGCTGAACCAGCCTCCAAACTGCGCACCGCCCACCCCCACGTTTCCCCCCACGGCGCCGCCGCCGCCCCCGCCCACGCCGCCACCCACGCCCACGCTCACGCCCCCACTGGCCGTGCCCAGGTGCAGCAGGCACACACCGCACCGCGGCAGCGGCTTGCGGCAGTTTGGACAAGATGAAATCTGCTGCAATATACATTGGTACCCTATAGGTTGTGTCGTACGAGGGCTCGATCGGCGGCCGGGGCAGTTTATTGAGGGTGACAATCGAGCACACAGTTCACCTATTAACAAATGGTCTCTGATACCCAAAATAATCCTCAATAAGAGATCATAATGCCGATGCCTTGTCACTTTGTCACGTAGAACTTTATCTAATTTTAAATTATGTAAATCCTATAAAAATACAGAGGTGCTACAGATCGTAATAATGCAAATGCAACAGCATCTGGTTTAATTTATGGAGCACAAGCCCCTCTATGTAGCAGATCTTTGTTTCGTATAACACGGGTTCGCACAACACGCCAATTTTTGGAACGTGACTTCCGTGTTATCCGGGGGTCACCTCTTCATTCATATTAGGACATTAATTTGCACGATAGTGTTAAACGCATAACCCATTAAATATAAATATCATCAAATAATATCGTTTCTGTCTTCTGAGATTTTTCTTTCTTACTTCTTTCTTTCTTACTTCTTTCTTTATTACTTCTACTTTCTTAGTAAGCTGAGACCTTTTTAGTATAATCAGTAATGCCAAGCGGGAGACGAAACGAATTGAATTGTAGTCATAAGCCTCAAGTCATCGCGTTGGCAATTCGCCCAGCCAAGGGCATGCAGGCGGGGACAGGTCGCAGTACTTGGCTTACCATACACCTATAAGTAATTGTCTTTCGCGGCTGAGCCTCGTTCGCACGATGTCGTTGTGGTCTGAGGTAGTTGGTCCTTCGAGCCGGATGTACATCGTTCATTTATGATACGCAGGTTAAGAGAATATAAGCACTTTGTTTATGCAAATTAACTGTAGTATACAAGATAAATACATTTATAAAGTCAAGCAAAATTAAAAACAAATCAAGTGTTTTATGATTTGGCTTATAAGTGACAAATGGATTTAGTATATATTTTACACTTATTAGGAATAAAATACATTACAAACGAACAAACACACACACGCACCTTCATCTTGGCGGCGGGCGGCGGCAGGCGAGCGAACGCGGGCCGCGGCCGCGCGCTGTGCGCAGGCGCTGCCACGCACTTGCCGCAGTAGCTACAGGCCACGCCCACGCGGCGCGCCGCCGCCAGCGCGCCGCCCGCCTCCCCCGCGTCCCCCGCGCATGCGCACACACACGTGTCCAGCGCACAGCGCGCCCACCACATGCGCCAGCTGTCCAACAGCGTGCGGTAGCTGCAATACATAACCGACATTGCACATGTGCCTGTACTCTGATGGGTCGGCTAGACTGCGAAAGTGCCTTCCTCTCACAGAACTCCAGCACAGCAGGCGTGTTTAACGGTAATTAAAAAAGCAGAGAGCCGCTACTACTGTAGCATTTTATCGCAGTGCTGAAGAATGACATTATGCCGGTACCTCTCCAGCCAGGCGAGCACACGCTGGTCACGCAGCAAGTCCGGCGAGCAGCACCGCGCGGCGAGCAGCGCGGCGGACTGCACGTCGCCCCGCGCCTCCACCCAGCGCTGCAGCAGGCTCACGCCCTCCGGACTCACTCCTGGCGCACAGACATACACACATATTGCACAAGAATAAAGACGACGCAAGCATTCCATCTCAGTCCTGGGGGGAGACTGAGGGTACCTTTGATTTATCATCAGATCAGATGTATGCACGTTAGTTACTTCTAAAATTATTAAAAAAAACTTGTAAATTTACTTTGTATTTTCTGAAGAGTTCAGAAAATACAAGAGATTCGTTAGGTTACTTAAATTAAAAATAATCCTTATTTTGAAAAAATAATTTGGGAAAAGGTTTGGCTTGGCTTGGCCTCTCTGTGATTAGTAAAATTAAGTTCCTAACTATACGTTACTATAAGACCTCAAGACACTATGAGCCCCTACTGCGTCATACATATCAGATCCCCAAACCCGGTGGGTGACTGTTGGCACCGGGTGCACTGTGTGCTTATTTGTCACCGTAGGTACCATAGAGCGAGGGTAACCTGTGAGCAGCACGCCGGCGAGGTCGCCCTGCTCCACGAGCGCAGCGCACGCGTGCCTCACGTAGTCATGCAGCTTGGCGTCCGGCAGGAAGGTGCAGGCGAACGCTACGCGGTCCTCCAGCCGCATCTCAGTCTCGTTCTGTTCACGATAAACATTTCAAACTCGTGTGCGGCCGGTCCGCCTGTTCCCAACAGTGGCATTTATATATACAGGCTGTTACTTTTTTAAACTTCCAATTTATAAACGATAACTAACTCGATGTGTTCTGATTATTATCAGATGACATCAACTGCGCAGGACATATTGTAGTATCCGTAAGGGGGCACTCCCTCGCCTCAATGCAATACACGTGCAATAACATCGGAGGAGGAATTCAAATGTAGTGTCACACAAACACACAGACACGAGACCTACACAATTATGATACTCATATTGATCGGGCTGCGCATCGAAACCGGCACCGGCGGCCTAACAGCAAGGATCTTTGACCAACAAACCAAACGGAAATATAAAAGGTAAAAAAATTGCTAATTTCATTATAATTCTTAAGGCGAAAATGAGATGACGATGTTCCACAGTAGTGGTCCGAGCACTGATCCTTACGGTATCCCTGCAGTAACTTTTTATATCTCGGCTCCATTTTCCGTGATGTAATGGAGCGTTCTGTATCAATGAGGTGGCTGTATGTTTGTATGTATGTTTTTTATGGAGGGAAAAAACGCTTTTGCGCGGAATACCGGACTCGACCCCTGGTGTTAAGGGTAACCACAGGACCACCATTGTTGACCTCTTGCTTGTTGTTCGTCAGTGCATTTAGTACTGTAGCTGCATAATCGCTTACTTGGTTCCATGCATTTCCACACCCCAGCATGGTATGCACTATGCCCGTCTTTATGGTCCCTAATGCTTGCTTTAGCTCCGCGGGCATGCGTAATTAACGTGTTCCGTGCGTTTATATCCGTGAGGACAACCCAGCGAGTCCTCATGTGCGAAGTGATGATAGCATACATACAACTTTATTGATAGTGTTGTCAAGTCATGACAAGTATTAATTCTACTACAGCAACACCATATTATACAAATGAACTCAATGAACACCTGCGTTTAGCAATAGTTGAGAACCTATTCGTTTGTTTAATTTCACGAACATGTTCACTATGCTCGCTGCTGGCAAACTAATTATAGACAGTTTAATGTTTCATGTTCATAATTTAAAATTAAAAGCCTTCTTATTTTTTTACATTTTCCCGGGCATTTTCATTCCGATAATTTTCAATTGCGATGTTCCAAAGATATGGTAATGGATGCTGTTTAGCATTACAAGAAGTTAAACGCCACAGACAACGTACCTAGGATAACAACCAGCACGTTAACACTTGACAATGATATTGTTAGCCAAAAAAGAACCGTTCACAGGATCAGAGCTTGTTCGTTTGGTGCTGGAGGGACGAGAAGACACTCCTCTCACCCGCAATAACAATTAGGAAGCTATTATGTGAAACAAAGTTATTTGGAATATCATCTCGTAATTTACCACTTTTAGAGAACGCAAATATTAAAGCTAGATTAAAGTTTGAAAAAAATATGAACATTGGAGTAAACGTGAGTAAAAAAACATACTATTGTCAGAAAAACAGAAATAAATATGATTAATAGTGATGGAAAACAAATGGTGAGACGTCCTCCGAATAAATAATGGATCTTAAGTATACTAAGAAAACAGACAGACAGGGAATATCAAAGTTTGGGGCTGTTTATCCTATTACATTGATGTTTTGAAAATATATAGGACCACGTTAATTGTGAATGATGACCACAAAATATATTTCTAATATTTATCTCACAATGCACACACAAATGATTTAGATATTGTTGCAGGTTCCTGTTGTGTTAAAAATAATAATGAATAAACAGAATTCTCAATTAACACAACATCACTTGAGTGTCTTTAATTAAGTGACCACCACGGTATGTATGTATGTGTATATGTATATATATATATATATATAGACGTTTGTATATTCTGATATCTGGCCGACGTATTGAATTTGAAATATGTATAACATATTAATTGCGCTGTATTGACAAAGAAAAGAAAAAAATGTTTTTTAGTTTTTGAAGAATTATTTCTGTATTACTATATATTCAACATAAATATATAACCGTGATGTCAATAAAGAGAAGGACAATAAGTCATTGTCCTTCACTTGCTCTGATGGTAGTCGCACAAACTCACGAGCACGGCGCTAAGGTCGGGCTGCGCGGCGCTGGCGGTGGCTGTGGCGGCCAGGAAGTGCAGCAGCGCGCGGAGGTACGCGTCGGGCAGTGCCGGCGCCGCGGCCGCGAGTGCGTCGCGCCACAGCCGCTCGTCCGCGCCCGGGCCCGCCAGCGCTGGGAATCACAAGGCCCTTGACACATGACACCGCAGATCACTGGCGCCATGCTACACCTGCCTCCTGGCTGATACTGAGCTTAGAGATCCCGAACTTTCTACCACATAACCAGACATTCCGTCTTAGTCATTGTGATTTTTTTATTACATTGTGAGTAACAAACGAGCACAGTTCACCTGATGGCAAGGGATTCCTGCGGCCCGTTCATACTTGACATTCATACTTGACTTGAGGAATCATAATGCAGGTGCGTTGTCACTCTTGAGGACTGAGATGGAAGCCTCGTCACCAGTAATAAAGGTCTCCGAATCCCTAAACTCAGAGGAAACACAGCAGAATCATGCTGCAATTTTACGCTGGTATTCTGTGAGGGCGTGCTGACCCATTCATTTTGAAACTAGAAACAAACTGAAGCGAAGCTCTACCACCTTAATGCGGGTTATCACGGGCCGTAGGGATCACTTACTTTAGGTGAACTGTGCGTGTGCCATCTTCAATAAATTAGACGACAACGTACTTTTCTTAGAAGCTATAGTTCAAAATGAGCTTCTCAAATGTTCAATTCAATCTTAAGCTTATCATACCAATCTTGAGTTTGGCAGAATCTTCTCGTAACTGTGCGTGTCGTATGGACTAAATAATTAATGAGTGAGCAGTCACCGAGCGCCGCCACGCGCAGGCGCGGCTCCCGGCCCGCGCCAGCACGTCGAGCGCGGTGCGCGTGCGCAGGTGGAAGGCAGCCAGCGCGGCAGCGCGGCAGGGCGTGCCCTCCGCCTCCGCTCGCTCCACGCCCACGCCCGCGTTCTCCCAGCCCCATCCCCAGCCACACAGCTGCAGGGCGCACGTCCGCTCCGCGCTCCTGACAATCAGTAATATCACTCCTATATATCAGGCATCTGCCTTCAAATTGAGCCAAGATCCCCAGAGATTGCCTTGTACTATTGGGATCAACACTGAACAACTGATAGTACAGTTGAACTGTGTGGTTGTTTCACACCATAATAACGATCGATAGCTACAGGCCATGGTCTGCCGGCTAGCCATGACTGGTTACGCCCCCATCACAATCACGTCCGTCTACGTACCTTGCAGACGCGACGTTCAAATAGCACATAACGACATCGCGGCACTCCCTTGGCAACTCAATTTTGCTAGCAATTTTCGCAATTTCAATAGCAAGTACACTCCGTGGAATGCAGCTAAAATCAACCTCTGGGGGTCGGCTTTAGGCTTGCTAAGCGACGCACTCGACTTCTATGTCGTTGCGCCCTACACGCCTACTCTCTTTCCATATAAGTATATTGGGTCACGCACCGGATGTGCTTGATATTGCCATCTGCAAGAACATCAACCTCGCCTTACAAGGGATAGAGGTGATCCACGAGCTTGGTTCCGATCATCGCCCCGTTCTTCTTCGGTTACGGCCCTCAGCCCCAACCTCACCTTCCACCAAAACCATAGTAGACTGACGAGGGAACTGAGGGAAGCCATATCACCGAATTTATTGCTATTCCTAGGAACATATATTCAGTCAACGATACGAACCTCGCAGTTCATGCCCTCACTAGGCACATTCAGACCGTCGTCAAGGATTGCTAAAGGCAGGTTCCCTCGGTTGGTGCTAAGTACCCTTCAGTGTGAAGTCCGATCACGCATAGCCCAGTACAGTAACAGTCGGTGGAATAATCACCTCTGCAACATGGAACCTTCCCACATCGCCTTCTGATGACTTCCCAAATCCCTAAAAGGAGAATGCCTGGCTGACAATCTCGAGCTCCAATGCTCACCAAGCACCCTACCAATCGCCGCCGCTTATCTTGCAATGGTTGACAGCGAGGTCGACCGGAGGACTAAGGAACCACCTTTTGATTCCGTTACTCAAGTTACATGCACCGAAGTTGAGTCTATAATTTAAAACCTGCGGCCACGCAAGCCTCCCGGCAACACTCATGCACACATCAAGTGCACCGCATCACGGAGCACATTCACAGTAAATTAATTCGGGGCTACCAAACCGGGGCACTTTTCCTCGACGTGGCGAAAGCTTTCGACAAGGTCTGGCACAACGGGATATACAAACTATATGAGCTCGGTGTGCCAGATCGACTCGTACTTATCGAGACTTTCTTCACAATCGCACCTATCGGTGCCTCACCTCATTTGTGCCTGAGGCTCAAGGCTCCGTCCTAGGTCCCATTTTATACACACTACACCAACGATATACTGCGCAATCTCGGTGCAGAGATGGCCCTTTTCGCAGATGACACTGGTCTCTACGCGTCTGGATTCAAACCAGACGCTATCTGTAAACGACTCGAATCTACAGCCAACACCTTAGGAAAATGCAGAATGGAGGTAAACCCCTACCAAAAGTGCAGCCATGTACTTCACTCGACTCAACAAAAGGCCGTATCTCCCAACTATAGAGCTATTTGATCGTCCAATCCCCTGGGAAAAGACAGATCAAATAGGCGTCACATTATGTGAAAGACTCACCTTCGGTCCGCATGTCAACCGCGTACGGAATCGAGCAGCGTTCGTCCTAGGTCGTTTGCACCCGTTACTCAATAAAAATAGCAAAATATCCCTGCGTAATAAAATTACACTATACAAAGCGTGCATCCGACCCATAATGACATACGCAAGCCCCGTCTTTGCGCATGCCACCCCGCGTCACATTCACCGATAATTCAAAATCGTTTCATACGCAAGGCCACCGGTGCGCCGTGGTTCTTGTGTAACGAAAATCTGCAAATAGATCTTGAACTGTCGACCATAGCTCAGTACCGGAAGCAGGCTTCCCGCCGATATTTCGACTCTGCCGTCACACACCCAAATCCCTTTAGGTGCCGCTACTTTTCCCATCGATTCACCCGCGTCCGAAGGAGAGGGATGTCCTCGACGACCTGGATGAAGCGACCACCAGAGCCCAAGCCCTTTGTATACACGTACATTGCACCCTCTTATCGCCCTCGCCGTCGGCGTCGTTGCAAACAAGGTTATTCGCGATACCGCCATGTCACTGACCGGTTTACTGCAGTCCATACAGATAGAAACGTTTCTTGCGCCACTTCTTCTCCAGCGCCCACGCATTCCGAAGTGGTGGTACAGGTAGTTAATAATAATAGCGATATTAATATAGATAATTCTCTGTCAGAAGCATCTGACCGAACCGAGGTTCGTCCCTCTCGGGCACCCTCGAGTCAGACGCTCACGCGGAACAGGGTAACGGTCCAAGCCGAGCCTCCCTCTTGCTGGTTACCCACTAATAGAGGTCTCGACTGAGCGCCATAAGCGCTCAGGTACCTATCAGAGGTGACAGAGTGCTTATGATATGCCCCGAGAAACAGTTAAAGCCCTCGGGCTAGCAGCGGCCATCAGCCCGAAAAAGAAAAAAAAAGCAGCAGGCTGCAGTAAGGCTCACCTGTAGACGGTGACCTTGCGGTTGGGCATGTCGGGCAGCAGCAGCGGCACGGCCTCCGAGCGGTAGCCGCCGTCGCCCGGCGAGCGCAGCACGGTCCGCACGCCCGGGTGTTTCCACGGACTGTTCCGGAAGCAGCCTGTGCAAATAAAACAACTACCCTTATCATACTTAAGGGTGCATTAAACAGAAAACGTTCGTGTCACAGCAGCGACAAGCTACTGTTTAACGCTGTCCCCGATGGAGGCGGCCCACTAATGCCACGGCTGCCACTGGAACTGCTGCGTGCGCTCCACCGTCGTACTTGTACTCACCATCCTCCACCAGTGATTTGCTCAACGCTAAAAAGTGCCACAAGCCGCTCAGCGCTTCGTCTTCAGCGAGATCAGCGTTCTGCCAAAGATCGGGCTGAAACACACAAAAAATTGGACGCATGTAGTATAAAAAGTCATTCTCTAAATACATATATTGAATGCAAAAACAATCCGCTAGACCAACGCCTTGGAGCTGGACAACCGTGTAATGATTGCTATAAAATAAAGGTTCTGTGTTACATTTGTTTTTTACTATAAGTAATTCATTGGAGACAGTTCAGCCGAACACACACACCTTCTGTTTAACATCCTGTCATAATATACGTTTAGTTTCCTAAGAGAAACCCGTACAGAGTTGGTCCTCCGAGCCGGAACAAAACACTAATAATTCGGAAATTATGGAAAATGTACGCGTTGCCTCGTACACCGAATGAAGGCAAGTCTTCTAGGCAAATGCTGGACTCACTGGCGATAGGCTGCAGTCTTGTGTCAGTTTAGACGCTGCACAAGAATAATGCAGACCCATGCATAGAAAATACTTTGACTGTGTGCATCGTTTCGTTCATTTTTTTTATTACATTAAGAGTAACAAACTCGCACACAGTATACCTGATGGCAAGGGATTCCTACGGCTCATGCCGTCATTATATATATATATATATATAAACCTCTCCTAAGAGGTAAGCCCTTGTCTAATAGATAACAGATCAGATCAGAGCCAACTCATTTGCACTTCACACCTTGAGGCCGTAGTCTGTGGCTGCACGGCGCTGCATGAGCTCCGACACATCCTGCAGCTCGCTGTAGAAGTCTTCGGGCATGACCCTTAGTGCGCCACCCCCAGCCCACACCAGCCCCCCACGGGCCCCCCAGCCGAGGGTCACGCGCTCGCACACCGTGTATTCCACAACGGCCCCTGGACACATAGACAAACTAGATTAAAAAAAAACACCCAGTATTCTAATGCTGGCGACATTATGATATGTATAACTTTTGTAATCAGCTGACTTTGACATTAACAACTGACGTTTAGTCCAAAATGGCCCAACTGTCAAAACAACATTTATATGCATGTCGAGACTGATTGGTCCGTACTACAATTGGTTAATAATTTGGTCAGTTGCCACTTTCTTAGCTGGTATATTGTAATTTCGACGAGAAGAGGTCGCACTTGCTCACAAAAAAGCATTATTCTTAGCCTTCAATCAACTGCTGACACACTCACCCGACAAGCACACAGCCAGCAGGCGCGCCTCATGTGCGGGGTGCCAGCTGAAAGTGGCCAGCGGCTGGGACGCGGGGCACACGTCCCGCTCTAACACACTAGGCCCGCGGACCTGCTGCTCCTCCAGCTCCTCTAAAGCAGGGGTGGCAGTCATCTGCAAAAAACAAAACCTATTACCTTAACAGAACTTGGAACAGTGGTAGAGCCAGGCTGCATTTCGTTCCTGACTACAATATGAATGCGTCTGCTCGACTGGGGATAGACCATGCCCTCATTGAAAATTATTTTTCGACTGGTGAGTATAGGAATCCAAAGACTGACAAACGGACATAGAGTTCAGCTGGTGTCACAGTTCACCTCGCCTCCAGTAACAAGGGTCTCCTATACGCACATACACCAGACCAAAGACAGGAGTTACGCTGGTGTTTTGTGATGGTGTTGTCCATCATGACGCAGCTAAAACCAGACTTAGGCGGAAATACCGCTGGCGCTGATTCCACACAAGTCTGCTTATTAAAAGCCTATACCTATCATAAAGGGCGACCCCTCTGGTGTTGCGGAAGTCCATGGTCGGCGGGACCCACACTCGCGAGTCTAATTAGATAAAGCTGTAGAGGTCTCTGGACCAACAGCAATACTCACAGAAAAGGTAAAATAAGGTTTATATATAATATATACTTTTCCTAAGATAGGCTAGTTGAACTCTATGTACTGTAGACAATATAATTAAGATAAAAACTTACAGAAGTGTCGACGGGCTGGGTAGGTCTGTACTCCTGCGTATGCTGGATGTCGTGCAGACGGAGGGTGCTGGAGTCGCGCTGTAGCGACAGCAGCAGGTTCCGTCTGAAGACAGCACGAGTAATAGTCGTAATTACACGTTATACAAGCGGTGTAGTGAGACCTGCAATAAGTAACAGCTGCAGCCAGTTAGTAACTACGACAAATTAATCGGTACGATCGAGGAAGGACCGTCGTCCTCAATGCCAATGAGGTGATGTAGCAGCATAACGTTGCTGTGTTCCGTATCGTGGATGTAAGGATCCGGAGATCTCAATACTCGGGGGTGACGCATGTAAATCTTTAATCTTTGAGGATATGGACGTGGACATCAGGTGGACTGTGTGCTTGTTAGTTGCCCATAATATGTAAAAACAATCATATGGGCTTTGACTTTTTCCCTCGCTACCGCACCAGGTAAAATATTTCCACTTGTCGGACACGTATCTTAAAGTATTACCACTTGTCGGATACGTATCTTAAAGTATTTCCACTTGTCGGACACGTATCTTAAAGTATTTCTAATTGTCGGACACGTATCTTAAAGTATTTTCAATTGTCGGACACGTACCTTAAATTATTTCCACTTGTCGGACACATATCTTAAAGTATTTCCACTTGTCGGACACGTATCTTAAAGTATTTCCACTTGTCGGACACGTATCTTAAAGCTCTCACTAATTACCTTATTCGCAAACGTTCTCTTGGAACTCACATTTAAGGTTTCTTTACAGCTTAATCGCGCCGACGCGGAGGCTTTTTGGTCTCTGAGGAATGTGATGGAATGCCTCCTTACTTGTAATCGGATCTCCGGAGCCCTACACACACTATACGAAACACAGGAACGTTATGCTGGTACTTCACGCTAGCATTTGTTGGACGTTTCTAGGTCTAGCTGACCCAATCACGTTGCAGCCAGAAACCACCTTAATTTATCGATATAATAGAGACTTTGTTAAACAAAGCTTCAGATTGGGGCTGACATAATGTAGTCCAAATTAACCCCAAAAGTTTGCGCGTTTACCGCTAAAATGATTCTCTTTATCGCATCTCCTTATTCTGAAAACACTCCCCTCGCTACCTTAGCTGGTATCGGAATCTTTGGCGTTGACATAAGACGTTCGGTTACGTTCGGTCGGTACGAGACGTTCAGTTCCGCGGTCACTTGGAGGGTAAGGCCAAATTGGCCTCTAAAAAACTGGGCGTGCTTAATAGAGCGAAACAGTATTTATCATGTCATGTCAGCCCACTGTGCGCAGCTTTACAAAGCGCAAGTTCGGTCTCACATGGAATACTGTTCTCATCTCTGGTCCGGAGCACCCCTGTACCAGCTTCTTCCGTTTGACGGCATTCAATGGACAGCGGCTCGAATCGTTGATGACCAGATACTTTACGATCGGCTTGATTCACTGGCGTTGCGAATAGCTGTTGCATCACTTTGCATTTTTTACCAAATTTACTATGGGAAATGTTCTGAGGAGTAGTTCGGAGTAATTCCAGCCGCTGAGTTTAAACATCGTACATCACGACAGAATTCAAAATTTCATCATCTCGATGGTTGGCAATCCACCACTGTGTGCTTCACGCGAAATTTCCTGCCACGTACAACTACTCTGCTGTCGCCAGTGGTGTTTCCGAACGGATACGACTTGGGGACCTTCAAGAAAAGAGCCTACACCTTCCTGAAAGGCTGGCAACGCATTTGCGACTCCTCTGGTGTTCATGGGCGGCGGTGGTCACTTACCATCAGGTGGTTGGTACTTGTTCGTTTGCTATACTATAAAGAAAAAAAAATAGATGGAATAATTTGGGTATTATTTGAGTTATGATACCTCGTGGGCTGAAAAAAGATGCTAGGAGCGCTCACATGACTGACAAGCTCACCTGGTGGGGCACCACTGGATCTTGCGCGGGGGGCGCGAGGCGGGCAGGGACAGCAGCGGCCGCGCCAGCGAGCGCGCGTCCCACACGCACACGGCGGAGTCTCCGCGCGACGCCAGCTGCCAGCCGCACGCCGCCGCGCACACGCCCAGACACTGCCGGCTCGTAGCCACGCCCATTGCCGTGCCCGTGTGCTCTGCACCCACGGACGCATCACATGAACACAAAACAATAGTAGACTCACTACCTAGGTTGTACCCACAACGTGAATTGGTCGACTCGACTCGAATGGAGGCAGCAAAACGCAGTTGTGTTTGGCACGGTGTATATAGGGATTCGAAAGTCCTATTAGAGGGATTTCTATCTCAGTCCTCATGTGCATGCTGAAACTTAGTTAAGGATAGATGTAGATGTTACTGGCCGTATCTTCAGGAGAACTGTGCTGGTTTGTCATACCTAATATACTAAGTAAGACAAAGAGTATAACCATATTGCTGCATAGACTTTGTATAAATGAAGTCGTGTGTACAAAGCCACCTCGTCTATGAAAAGTTTAACACCTACCTCTCAGGTCGAATATCTTTATATGCTTCAAGTTCATAGAAGCGGCTAGAGTCTGGTTGCCAAGGTTCGTCCAAGTTACACTGTGGGCCGTTTCCGATAGTGCTAACTCCGCTACGGGTCGGCTCGGCTCAGATGTGTGTGGTGAAGAATTATCTAAATAAACAGCAAAAACTAAATGATATAAAGGTGTTGACAACTAAGTTCTTTACGTTTTATTTTTTAATTTTATACACCGAATGTCACCAAATCACCAAAATCTTTTTGGCATAATGTTTAAGGTTGAAAGGCGTTGTTTTTCTGAATCAGTGTTTTGCCCTGAAAAACACACAGACTTGCACGGATCTTCACTCCACCTCATGGGAGGATATCCTACACTGTGATGGCCTATACGAGGTTGCCAGTCAAC
Source organism: Teinopalpus imperialis (assembly GCA_029286865.1). Classification (NCBI taxonomy): domain Eukaryota; kingdom Metazoa; phylum Arthropoda; class Insecta; order Lepidoptera; family Papilionidae; genus Teinopalpus; species Teinopalpus imperialis. Next base: position 17,955,304 of record JAGSMU010000022.1, on the reverse strand, counting down.
CGACTAACCAGTTACCTTAGTTCTTTTGTGTATATCCACATTTTTTTTCGAGATACCGAGCATAGCCCTCTCCATAGCTCGCTGAGTGACTGAGTTTCCTCATATGGCCAGCAGTGAAGGACCAAGTCTCAGATCCGAAGGTGGCAACACTCACTGTTTAAAGACTTTTGTCTTTAAGGCTGAACGCTACCTGCCGTAGTTGAATCCGTCAAATATCCTCAGAGTCGAATTTGGATTTACCCAACAATATGGATATAGGATATAAATTTCAAGTGACTTTACCTGTAAATTCATCAGCAGTCATGGAAGACCGATTCACATCCCACACTTGTATGCAGTTGTCACTGCGGTGCTTGTCCATGGCTACTGCTAGGAGATTGGTCTCATCATGATTCCAGGCTACACTGTTACAAGGACGACCATACTTGGCCGCTGGTGGAAAATAAAATGTACGGTTAATAACACAATCCAATAGATGATGTGAATTGTTATTAATTGGAGAAACACCAAGCATAGCCCTCACCATGTCTACAAGAATTTGGTGGATGCAGGTGGCTCAGGGATGTACTCTGTGGTAATCTGTGTGGGAGGCCTAGGTTCAGTAGTGTACTAGTGATGGGCTGAAATGACAATGATGGTGATTTACATTCTTTGTTTGCATAATTATTTTCATTAGTATTTTCATTTCAGGTGATTTTTTAGCTTGTCAGAATGATATAAATAATTTATTGTTACATACATTATTGCCACCTGCATTGGTTGTATTGTATAAAGAATAAGTGGTATCAGTTATATTTTAATTTTTTAAGACTTTATATGTATGTTATTTATGTAATGCTACAATAACTTTGTTTTTCATATTGACATTGTATGCTATGATTTATATATATATATATATATAATTGCATATCAAATTGTCCCCTTACTGTGCCTGCCTATTGAATAATATATATACATATACATGAATATTTAATTTTGTTTATCTTAGGTTTGATGTTTATTCTAGTTTATATTTAACATTTGATAATGTTTGTAGACAATTAATAGTTTCATTGTAGTATAGTCTTATTAATTATAAGTTTATAAGATAAATAACAAGCAAACATAATAACGCAGCATAGGACAACCCGTCATTAGTTGGATCCACAAATATGTGTGTATCAATGTGAGCAGTGGCTCTGGATCATACTCTATTCCATGTGGGGAGGCCTGTTTATAGCATTGAACTAGGGATTGGAAAACATATTAAATATAAATAAGAATATTTATCAAAATATTTAAAACATTACTAATTACAGTATTAAATCATTTGCAATTAAATGTTTACATTGAGTTATTACATCATTACACTCACCAAACTCCCTTCCGACCAATCCAAGGGGATCATATGTCTGCTTAAGGCTGGCCAGAGTTACTTTTCCACTGGCATGTCCTAAAGCCAGGAGAGGGTCTGGCTGATCAGTTATAGCACTAATATCCACACATCGCACTCCACTAGCGCTTTGGGATGCCACCACAGTTGCACCTCTTGTTGAGGATATTTGTGTAACTGAAAAATATGTTATAGGCAATAAAAAAGAGGAAGTTATATCTAGCCTATCCAATTACATTTCCTATAATTTTACGCCTCTGATATAGATTTTTTTTTATAAACATACTATTTGTGAAAATATGTGGCCTTTATTTTATATACATACATGTAGTCTTTTTCTCTATTTCTTTGAGTCTTGCTACTTCGTATAAGGTTATGTCAGGCCCCCAAATAATAAACTTATCGTGGTGCACCGGTGACCAGATAACATCCAATTTCATTCCCGCCATATTTTCCATTAAATAAAATAACAGCACCAGTTATTGTATATTTTGCCAATTCACTAAAATATAAAACAAAACATTTAAGTTTTTATGTTTTGATTTACTTCTGTCAAACAATGTCTCACTGACATTAACATTGTTTTGATATGACATTGTTATACGTCCATTACACTGATTTCGTGGATTTGAAAACGTGAAAAGGTTATTATAAATATGTGGATTTTTTTTAACTAAGGCAATCAATAATATCAACAAATCAATTTTAAACATCGTAATACATTCGTATTGATTAAATTTCCCTTATATTGTTTATATTTCTGACATTTACTTTGCTTATGAATAAACTATTTTCTTTTTAGCATCATGCCACAACTAAAACTTGATTGGCTTCTTAAGTGTCAACCAAGTATATACAAAAACACGCATTACACTTAACACAGTTATAGGAGGCTTCATAAGAAAAACGGTGTCACCAATCGATTTAATCGATTGGACTGTTATTGTAATAGTATTTTTTATAGTACAGGCGGCAAACGAGTAAGCAGCCCACCTGATGGTAAGTGATCACCACCGCCCATTAACATCTGCAACACCCGCGGAGTTGCAATTGGCTTAAGGAAGCCTTTAAGGAAGGTGTGGGCTCTTTTCTTGAAGGTCCCTTAGTCGTATCGCTTCGGAAACACCGCTAGCAACTTGTGCGTTGCAGGAATTTTCGCGTGAAGCGCACAGTGGTAGATTGCCAACCGTCGAGATGATCAGGATGAAATTTTGAGATTGTTATTATCCTATAAATTTATCTGTATAATTATTATTTAAGACAAAAGGACCGTACGAATCATCAAGTGTAATTCCCATAATTCGATAATAAATAAAATAATTTATTTGTGTACCTAAAATAAAAAATATATTTAATATTTTACGACGATATCTAATTTACATTGACCCAGAAACCGATAAAGCTGTATAAGTCGAAAAGACTAGCATCTGTAGCATCACCGAATATAATCAATCTGTAACTTTCACCGAGTTAAAATGAATAAATATATTTTGGTCCCATCTTGCTGTCGGTGCATTTAGTGATGAAACCAATAAACCGTGTATTAGTTAACTCTTTGAATGAAACTATTACGAATTAATTTGATGTTTTCTCAAGAGATTTTTATTTATCGATTGTAATGACAATTTAATCTTGAAGCGGTTGGTAGTTGAAATTTATCGTAGTACATACCTATTCTTTTACTGATTACTGTACCTCTATTTTACCACCCACTACGGTTTCGTTCGTCATTTTTGACAGATTTGCGACATTAACAGTGCAAGTGAATGACCAGTGACGAAATAAGTGAAATCTATTTGCACAGTGAAATTATTGGAACGAGAAAACTCCGAAGCGAATTCTTGTGGATCCAGTGAGTGCGTAAGTTCTATAATATCGTCTAGAGTTATACAGAAAGTTGGTTTTAATTGGTCCGTATTTAGGTTCAGTGACGTGATTGTTTACTACAATGGCAACGCCTCTCGATATCCCACAGTTTCACGCGTATTGTCTTACGGTTCTCACGTGTAAATGTGCGTATACCGACCCGGGTGACACTGTTATTGTAGTGGTTGTTTTTTAGTACAGTTACGCCCGACGGAAAGCTTCAACTCCGTGTTCAGTTCGCCCGTGACTCATCTCTCGATTGATTTTCCGCGAGTTTACCGTCGTTAACGCATATAATTGTTTTGTATATGTTTGATTAAATTGTCTGGGTAAATTTTTACTGTGTTATAAATGAGCATGGGCGCCTTAACGTCTTCGAGCACATCAGCACTGTGTGCCCAGTAATGTTTTCAGCTATTGCATACAAATTATCTACGACATTTCTTGAAGAACAAAAGGTAAGCTATTAGTTGTGTTAGTCATAAGTTAAGGTTTAGAATAAAAAAATATAAACTGAAAAATGAAAGCTAATTCTTTGAGCTACACATAAGCAAAAGTAATGTAACAGCCTACTTTATATAAATCCCACTGCTGGGCATAGGCCTCCTCTCTAGAGAGACTTTACACATTTACAATTATATTTTAATTCCCTCACATGTAGGATATTTACCTCCATTGCTGTGCATGTGGATCAAACTTAGTTTGCAAGTGTACCACAAATTAAGAGTAAGTGCTTTGATGCTCAGCTGCCACAGCTCTTGTGTCACATGCTTATTGCTATAAATTGTCTTTTATATATTATTGATAATATGATTTATGAGATACTTGTGTCAATCATAGGATTTTCTGATATTATTTTTATGGATGGCCTGGGCCTTAAGTCTTCGATTCAATCAATCAACTTCCCACAAAGTTAAATATGTTATCACTTACTTCCGTCTAAAGACTCATTTAAAACCCATTTGTTTTATCATTTACTTAAATTGATATATTTCTTTATTTTAAGAACATTTCAAACAGTAATATATTTCTAAGAATGTGTATCATTACACATCTATTTAAAAATATATAATCATGAATCAGGCAATTTACTTATATTAGAAATATATACATATTTTCAAATAGCATATAATGTGTGTTTGATATATGTTTATTTATTAATTAATGATTTGATGGTAGGTAGTATGGTGATATGGTAGTAATTAATTAAAATACATCAATATGATAGTAAAACGTCAGCGGTAGAGCTACACTGCAGTTTGTTTCTAGCTACAGAATGTATGGGTTACCTTGACTGGAGTAGGACCATGCTCACAGAGAATGCCAGCATAAAATAGTAGCGTAATACTGCTGTGTTTTGTCAGGTGAATGTAGGGATCCAGAGTCTTTTATTACTGGGACTAGGCATTCAATCTCAGTCTTTAAAGGTGACAACGCATCTGCTTTATGTTACCTTGTCAAGGATGAATGTCGATGTCATGCACTTCTACTAGTGAACTGGATGCTTGTTCATTACTCTATGCAATAAAAAAAAATAACATAAACCTGTAAGCTGTTTTCTAGTTATAATTAAAATATATAATACTTGCATCTACTACACATTGCACTTGTCATGCCACTTGAATGGTTTGGTTAGTATTAAGTATTAAGTATGCAATAAATTTTAATTGTAAGTGACAGAACCATGCTGTAGGTTGTTTCTAGCTACAACATGAACGGCTCTAATGGGAAAGTACCACAGCCTCACAAGGTTCATTTCAGTTTTTTGAGTTAAGTGAATTAGCAGTACCAAGCTGTAAAAATAAGTAGGCAAATAGGCAGTAAATTCTAAATATTATTTGTACATTAGGTAGCACAACCATATTCACCATCATCATCACAGCCTACCCATAGTCCATTGCTGAACATAGGCCTTCTCCATACATTACCATAAAGCAGAATCCCAAGCCATCTGCACCCTTCGTTCAAAACTTGCATAGTTTGTTGGTGGGGTAGTCCAACTCTGCAACTACTAATCCAACACTTACACGCAGGAATCGGTTCTACAAGCTATATTGCTTTTAAGCTATGTCGGTCACGTTTGCGGAGCAGGCTATGTTTGGTATTTCTCTGAGTGATAGAATACACAATGTGGACATCCTTATTACTTGTTAGCATATTTTAAATGCACACAGATTATGGCTTAAAATCCTTTATTATGATTGAGCTTGATGGGTGATGTTGCTTACTCGATCATAACTCAATCAAGTTGCTGTTGGAAATTATAGGATCTTTTTTTGTAAATCTCTCCAAAGATCCAACTTCATATCTAAATAGTTACAAAACTTATTTAACACATTCTGTTTCATGAGCAGGCTTGGTCTTATGACGTAAATCATCATAGCTTACTAGCTGGAGTCTTACCTATATGTCTATTTCCATTCATCATTTACCTATCATTTGTATATCTACTCCTGTTGCTTTCATATCACTCCTCATACACTCTATCCAGCTGTTTCTTGTTTTTCTCTTCTCTCATTTATCCTTCGAATTTGACATGTTCACCCCCCTCATAATATAGTTTTCATGTCTTCTCATTACATATACAAATCATCCCATCCTGAGCTAAGACACTGTTAAGATAAGAGTTTTAACTATTCACCACATAAACTATTACTAACTCAGTTCATGTTAGTAAGCCGCAGTCTACAGATTGTAGGTCTAATCTTACTAGATTATACTGTTACTAAAATACTGAATGTATACAAATTTATTTTTATAGTATTAGGGGTGACAAAATAGCACACATTTCACCTGTTAGTAAGTGACAGCTGTGGCCGGCCAATGACATCTACATCACACCTCAACAAAGATTTAAGATGCATGTTTTGTCATCCCTGAAGACTGAGAATGAATGCCTTGTTAGCTGTGATTGGGTCCAAAAAACCGCAGCACAGGTCTACACTAAAGATGACATACCTGACTCACAATCATGGATAAGACTGGTCAGTAGGTAGGTCATAAAGCAAAGAGTGGAACAGTTGAGTTGTAAAAAAGCGAAGCAGGTTATGAATAATGGTTGCGAGATGCAATCAGTATTCATAGCATTCTCACCATATGGGCCATTGTGCTCATGGATTTCTAATTCTGAGAGAGCCAAGTGAAAAAATACAATTTAATTACTACTTACATTGCTAGAGCAATTCTGTAGTTTGATTTTATCCTGGATCCTGTGACCCTTATAACCTCAGGGCCGACAATGCTTGTTGCGTATTGAATCTTTGTTGAGGTTGAATGTAGATGTCATGGGAGTCTTTGCTTACCATAGGCTGAACTGTGTGCTCATTTGTCACTTCAAATGTAATCAAAATACTAAAGTAGCATAATAATAATATATTTCTGGAAACAAACTTGCTCTTTAGACTATGGAGCATAATAAGCCTCACAAACCACATAAAGATTATAAAGAATCCTAAAAATAAAAGCACAGATAATGTGTCACTAGGTGAATTAAAAAAGAAAACCATGACGAATTTACACATATTATAGACCTTATTGTAGATATCATTGTAAGGATGTATCAAGATTAAAAAAAATAATGAAAATTGATAATTTGGGGTTTTTCTATTGGATTGAGGGTGACAAATGAACATAGAGTGATGAGAACCTGATCTGAAGTGATTCCACCACATTCATCCTCAATAAGGAATTATAATGTGGTTGGTGCCACCTGAGAACTGAACCCCGAGAACTACAATGCAATGCTTTGTCACCAGTTATATGTTACGTTTATTACTTACTTTTATTTTTCGATTTTACTAAAAAGTTATTGGATGTGCACTGTCGTTCACCGCATTGTGTTGTGGTGGCGTATAGTCCTGGGTTTGATTCCCAGCCGAGGAATTTTTTTTCCACACAATAATTGTTTTCGGGTCTTGGCGTTGGTGTATGTCTCGCGTCCTTGACACTGTATCTGAACCTTCCTCCGATCTTATTGCATCGGAATAGAAAAAAGAAAAGGGCACCACGCCACCAGTTGATCTGTGTACTTTTAGCCAGCCCTAATATCGTAATATTTACAACCGTGTGCGATACCCGGATGACATCTAAATCCATTCTCAACAAAAATTAAACATGTTCTCAAGCTTGAGGACTTGAGATGGAGTCCCCGATTCTTTACACTTACCATATGCTCACATTATACCGTTTATTTCACGCTGGTAGACCATAAGGTCGTGGTCCTTGCTCCGTCGAGCCGACCCATCCGTGTCCAGCGTGGCTCAATCACTATTAGAAGGCTCTCGTTTATTTGAAAATACTTTAGTAATTCAATATCGAGAGAGCAAAAAGCGCGGGGGGGGGAGTCGTCTCTGATATGCTTCTGTATATCATTATATCTCAGATTACATATCTTTGTGATCGAATTAACAACTAGCAACAGATAACTGCACTTCATAGCAATAATCCCAGTGTCAATATCAGTATACGGCTTTATAGTAGTGGCAGCTTTGGTTTTCGGGCAAAGCGGTTTTTATATAGTAATTAATGACTACAAAGTTGGAGTCACGTTTTTGCGTTTTTCATATTCTTATTACACTTCATATTTACATTTACAAACGGTGAGATACTAACGGAAGTATGCTGAACTTTTTCAACCGTTATTTCTTAGAATTACTTATTATTTTTAAAAAATATTCCTTGGAGTCAAGATGTATTCTCATCCCCGAGGTCTGGGATAGAAAACCTCCACTAGTAATAAGATTTTGCGAAACAACCTACAACCACCAGAGCAAAACACGCCGTCTTTGAGTTTAGGGCTGTTGTCGTTTCATTATTTAATTGTAATTTTATCATCCGATATAATCTGTGTATAGTTGAGTTGACGTGCTTACTTTTTTTAACTTAAAAAAAACACAACCAAGCGATGCGTTTATGTAGACTTCTTTTTTAAGAATTTATTATTTTTATCGTCAGTTTGAAAAAAAAAATAAACAATGTTCAAACCTAGTTCATTGGCTTTAAGTTAATGATATGATGTGACAGTATCAAAATGGAGTTTCTTGCGCCACTTCTTCTCCAGCGCCAACGCATTTCAAAGTGGTCGTTAATAATAATACTGATATTAATTTAGATAAACTGTCAGAAGAAACTGACCGAGCCGAGGTAGGGCCCTCTTGGGCACCCTCGAGTCAGTCGCTCTCGCGCAACAGAGTAACGGTTCGAGTCGAGGCTCCCTCTCGGGAACCCTTGTGCTGATACCCCACTAATAAAGGTTTCGACTGAGCGCCATAAATTCTCGGTCACCCTTCAACCCGCGAAGCTTTAACAGTGGCCATCAGCGGGAGGAAAAGTGACAGTAACTATAATTGTCACGAATGGGTCGACTCGACTGGATAAGGATCAGATCGTCAGAGAATAACAGCGTGGAGCCTTCCGTGCGGTCAGCGTAGAGATCCCGGGATATAATTTATTTACAGATAACGAGGCATTTCATCTCAGTTGTCAGGGGTGACGACGCATGTGTATGAAATTTTATTTTATGCGGTATATAGACTGCCCCATAGATTGCTACAAAGCACGGTCCACAGCCACGTGTGACCATCGAGTTCCACATATATATATATATATATGTACAGGGTGTCCCATACAAAAAGGAAGATAGGTTGACGGGTCACCTATCCAAAAAACTGACCTTTGTTTTCGTGTTGTATCAATGTCAAAAAAATATATTTGAATATAGTAGAATAATTATTCCAAAGCGAAAAATAATAACAAAAGACAGGTTGAAGGAAAAGTATTTTTAGAAAACATAAAAATTCTCAATGTATCTCGTGTTTGGTCTGTAGATGGCCCATCTACCTGTCTTCGCCTTGAAATTGTCGTGATGCTTATGGGACACCTTGTATATATATCAAAAGAAAATTTTAAATTAAATATAGGAGAGGTGAGGGTCATATATATTTTATTTTTTAAAAACTTCGTTATGGATGTAAAAGTGATAGACCGCGGCCATCACGCACCATCGGATGTCCTGTGTCGTGTCCGTATGGATAATGACTAAAAGTGACAACTACCGAGTCATGACTAATGTAGAGGAAGCTGACCACTGAGTCACGCTCAGTACATTGCCGCCGTTGTAATGGTCATTGTTAAAACAATCTGTGTTTCAGATCTGTGTGCTAAATAGCGCTTGTTCTCCGGTATTTATAAATTTGTTACATTTTAATGCATCTAAATGAAGGCCGCGTGGTTATTCTAATAACGTTTAATTAAAAAAAAGATAGTAGTGTAGTAATAGTAACTAAGTTTCCGGTTAAGAACTCACAACTGAGCTGAAAATATTTGATGACTTCGACCCATGACATCCACGTCCATCATCAGCAAAGATTCAGGATACACATGTGTCGATACCACTGAGGACTGAGATAGAATGCCTCGTCACCTGTAATTGAGACCCCGGATGTTTACACTCACTTACGTCCCGGGTTCGATTCCCAGCCTACGAACAACATTTGTGCATCACAAATATATTAAACTACTTCTCGGTTAATGGGGTCTGGGTGCATTGTCTGTACTTTCCGTGTCCCTTACACTGCATATGACCCTTCCTCTAATTTTAAGCATATGGATTCCATCGGATTTGTGCTAATGCTTTCTATAAAATATACTGCGCAGTTGATGTCACCTGACAATAACCAGAAGGTATCGTGGTCCAGGAGGACATCTAATTTGTTCGTCTCCGGTTTCTGCCTACCCTGGATGTGATTTGTCTCCATCACGTAGGTCTCGGGCGGCATTCATTACAATATCTTATTACAATATATGTACGACGTAACGTGTCCTAGCGCAAGCATTTAAGCTTAGTCGGATGAAAATAGATATGGTATTATTCTTTAAACAAACTGTAGAGAAGCTTTGTATGTGGTAACATTATTAATTATTATTATTATTTCTGCTTACAATTTATTTACTCAAGTCTTTTGCGACAAAGTAAAAAGTACCAAATGGTGAGTGATGCGTGTGCACTATGATACTGTCATTCGCGCATGACAAGGAATTATAGTGCCGATGCGTTGATTGCGTACGTGGTCTTAGATGGAGCGTCTTGCCTTGGTTTCTTTTTGGTATTGGGGATGAAATCTTTACAGGATTTTCCACTTGTCTTCTGGAGGGAATATCTACTTCATCGTTGTGTATTACATAATATTCTATAACTGCCGTAACGATTTCCATAATTTTAACTCTTGCCAATCGACTGGGAATCGGTCCCGGCTACCGCGAGGAAAAACCCACGTACTCTGGCCAACCATCCCGTCTCCTAGACCCGTCCCGTCCGACTAGAGAAGTAACTGACTTGTTGTTGTGTAAACATAGGACTGGGATCGCTCTCGCCTCGCGGCCACTTGTCGGACAGGCTATAATGTTACCGCGTGGCGGTGGCTACGGCAACAAGTCACTCGGTACAAAACTGACGTCGCGATTGCTTAAGCTGTTAAAGACGTTATAACTTTATCCTGTCAACTTTAATAAATAACTAAGTGACAACATTATCTAACCTGAGTGGAGATTATTTTTTCTTTATTTGGCGCACATCAGGTTTTCATTTCTCTTCCATTTATTTACCATTTTTTGTTTTTGTTGTTACTGTGCCTGATTTCGCGTGACAAAAAGGAATAAATGAATATTATTATTATTACTTTTACATACGTCATAAGCGTGTGCGTCACGCAAAGCCATCAGCACTCGAGGCAGACGCAACTGTTGCTGTTGTCTCGTACGGTGAGTGCAGGGATGCTGAGCCCCGAGTACTCTCTAAGATGACAACGCATGAGCATCTTGCATCTGTGGGATGCCGTCGTTACGTGTTAGGTCCACTGTGCGCTCGTTTATCGCCCTTGTTTCATAAATGAAGTATAAGTAGTTTGTATGTCTGTCTGTGTGCGTGGTAGTTTTGTATTGTTACTAATCTGTGTGAATAGCCGAGTTGTAATTCAGTTCACGGTGTACGCTTGCCATATTGAGGAGTGACGCTCGAGGATGCTTGCTTCATTGGAGCCTTGGACGTCTCGAGAATAAATAGGGGCCGATCGTTTCCGTGTCATCCTTGTGCTGAGCTTTGAGTTGTAATTAAATGTTACATTTCTTTCCATTTTTATCCCCATTTACTATGTGGTGCGGTCGGAGGAATTGTTCGGATTATTTCATCACATGTCACATATAATGCGACACAAATCAATACTCATTCTCAACATCGTTGTGTGCTTTGTACGAAGTTTACTGTGTTACTGAATCGATACAACTTGGGCACCTACGCTAAAGGTTATTTAAAACCTGCTAGACACCAGCTGTTGACGCTGGCGGATGTTCATGGGCGGCGGTGATCACATGCCATCAGTAGCGCTCGATGCTTCCCTCTATAAAAAAATAGTGTATATATTATAACCACGTGCTCGTAGGCATTTATTTAATTTTTTTTTAACTTTATTGGTCACACCTTACAAAGAGGGATACAAAGGGCGGACTTAATGCCGTAAGGCATTCTCTACCAGTCAACCCAAAAGACAAAAATAATTTACCATATTAATTATAATGCATCAGACGTCTTTAAATAGTGTTCCCGTACCAGCATTATAAAATGAATCGAGTAAGCTCTCTTTCAAAGAGAGCTTACTCGATGCTCTCCTTATATCTTCCGGCAAGGAGTTCCAGAGACCTGTAGCCTGAAGGGTGAAGGAGTTGCAAACAGAAATGTAGGCAAAACACAATAAACAGCACGATGAACACGTAATTTCATAATAAACTAAAATGGAAGCTTCCTCAGGCTAGGAACTGAGGGTCCATAATTCTCAGGCTACTCTGATAGATGCTCTGACCATAGGTCCATTCGTAACACATTGTCCTTTGTTAAAATAGTCTCGCCCCTGTCGCATTGTCTAGTCGCGTACCGGTTGCCGTGACTATCAGCTTGCTAATCTCTGACTAAGCGTGGCTCCTGTGCGATCCACCATTAGATTGCCAAAACGCAACACAATTGCTAGCTTCCATTTGCCATTACATACCTTTTGCTAAAGCTTTAGGGTGTAAATTGGCTTGGCATTTATGTATAAGTTTGTCAGCCTGCCCATTTTGGCTATAAGGTTGATATTTGTCTAGCGATGTATAGGTTAAGTAGGGTTGTCTTCAATAACATAAGGATGTTATTTGATTTCCCCTATTAGAGAGGTCAGTACTGCTGCTATGGCTTATGCAGCATATTTTTTAACAATTGATCTTATTCGAGTAAATAAATATAAACATGATCTCTAGCTCTCATCGGGAAGGCCAGCTTTAGGTGGCTTCATTTCCGGTGACTCTTGTGCGCTCGAGAGAAGTGAAGAGAAATGTTAAAGGACCTATTAATGTACAAGAAAAGCAAAATATGGACAGTTCTTTGCATAATTCACGTTAAAAAGATTCTTCAATAACTAAACATATTTGTAGTATATCCATTAAAGAATATTTCCTCTTTGTCTTTGTCTTTAAGCAGCCGGTATGTGTTGCCAATGATGAAATATGAAACCGAGACGTAAAGCTTGCTTAGCGAGCTATGGAGAAGGCTGTTTCTATGCGTGACAGAACGTAGACTTAGCTCAAAGGATTAGCAAGCTGAAATGCGTCGTCGCCCCTGAATATTAAGATGGAATGCCTCGTCACCAGTGATAAGGGTCCAATCTATGGAGGGGGAGGGTTAGTTAACAGTTAGGTAACAGTAGACTAGACTAGACTTGGAGACTGATAATAATGATTTATATAAGCGAAGTGGTTAGGTTAGGTTAGGTTATTCTATTCTACAGATTTTGTATCTTTATTTTTTAATATTCGTAAAGAAAAGAAAATTCTATAAATATACCATATTACTGGACAAATAATTTTCATAGGTGGCAACCCTAGTTATGTGTTCCATGTTCCGTTGTAATGGTGATTGTCATGCGAAATATTTGGAAATGCGTGACGAGCCTTCTCTCGTATAAACAAAGCGTGGAATATTATTTTTTGTTATTTTTTTTTGTTGAACTCAATAGTTTTTGCATTGTTTTTATCGAAATTTATTGTCGTGCTACGAATAAATCGTCCAATTCATAGTGGATTGTTTTTTTTATTCAAATTCAAGGTCTTGTAAAAGTACAGAGGATTCCTAAAACCTAATTGGAACGTATTATATTTGCAATTGGCATCCCAATTTAACCTACTTTGAATTCCTTTCCCAAATACCTTGATCTTTGACTGCAATTAAAAAAAATCATTGGTCTACATAATAGCAGTGCGCAGTTAGTACGCTGCCCTACTGAACCACTGTGGTTCGCAGGCCGTGCATGCTTGCATATATTATTATTATTAACATAATGTTGCTTTCTTACTTTTCACACTTTTAGTTTCGTTATATTTTTTTTATTAGGTAAAAAAATTAATAGCGACGCAACATTTCTTCGCAGTGCCAGTGAATCAAGTCGATCGTATAGTACCTGGTCGTTAACTATACGAGCCGCTCTTCGTTGAATCCAAAATTTCATTCTCATAATCTCGATGGTTGACAATCCACCACTGTGCGCTTCACGCGAAAATTTCTGCCGCGCGCAACTGCTCTGTGGAATCAGCTAGAGCCTACATCACATCATGTCACTCCCGAGGTCCGAGATGGTGTGCCTCGTAATCTGTAAATAGGTCTCCTGGTTTGCAACCCATTCATGGTGCAGCAAGGTACCAGCTTTAGCGTGAGTCTACCACTGTTAGAAAGTTACATATGTACGAGCACGTTGAACCGTCGGACACACGATTGCTATGTCACGCTGATACACTATGAGTGTGTGGCGACCCATTTATTCATGTTGCAAATAGATATTAGCAGCAACGTGGCTCTATCACATAAAGAAAACTTCACCACATAAAAAAGTATAGACAAGGTACAATACTTTGAAAGGATCGATGCCTGTTGTTAATATAAAGAAAATAATAAAAAAAATATATATATAATTTCCGAAGACTTATTACTGGTGACGAGGCATTCCACCTTAGTCCTCATCTGCTTATTTAGGATGAAATGTAAATACTAGTATAATAAAAAAAGATGACACGAGGCTCTATACCCTTGGGAACTTCGGTCTCGTCTATCGCGCACCGCCGCGATGGTTTTTTGTTCGCAACCGCCTCGCAACTTTGCGTGCAATTGAAAGTGATTAAACCGTACCGATGCTTGTTTTGACTTTGTTTTATATCAGTAGTTGTTGCGGCTTTACTTACATTCCCGTTAACGATACCAATTTCCGTGCGCTGGGAAAACGCGATCGTGACGTCATTTTCGTATGGAGTTTTTTTAATGTTAGCGATCACGGCGATGTCACCAGGTGCGAGTTTAGTTCCCTTTCTCTGTTTCAATGAATTCAAGAGCAATTAAGTTGGAAGGAGACACGGGAAATACACAAAACACTCCCAGATCCGATACATTGTATTAAAAAAGTATTATTCCTCAACTTGAAATTAAACCCATGACCCGCGACACAGTAGGCGGGTACTCTAATCACTACACCTCGAGACTGATCTATTGTCTAACTCTCCATTCTATATTCGAAGTCTATACCGGAGGAGTGAAAAAGGAATCAACGGCATTTGACAGGCTTCGATTAACTCGGATAGAATTGTTTTTTATATTTTCAACTGGTGGGTGATTCCAGTGGCTTTCAGCTTAAATAAGTAGAATGCAGATGCGTTATCACTCCTATGAACTATAATGCCATACCACATGACCAGTGATAAGAGACTTCTTGGATATGAAATACAGGTATTGCTCACTGTGATTTAAATAGTGAAGTAACAGCCTACATATATATATATACACACATACACTGCAGGCCAAAAGTTTAAGACCACCTAAATTAAAGTAAAACTCCAATAAAATATTAAATGTATAATTAACCTGTTTAATCATCTAATAGAACATTGATTGACAAACAATATACTTTAAAAGCGTAAAGAAATATTAATAATCTACGCAAAAAAGGCTATAGTTAGCTAAACTGATTTTTCATCAAACTCCTTTACATTTTATGTCTTTTTTAAGAAAACTAATAATTAATTAGTAATATTGTTCCAAATTTCGCATAAAGCACTCCACATTTCTTCTCGTGAGGATGGGCGACGATTACGGACGTTCCTATCAAACTCTGTTGGGACCACTCAATCTGACATCATCTTTTCTTGGGCACTGCGTCGAACGTAAATTCTACGTTTTGAACAGAATAGTTCAAACATGGATTCATCGGTCCAAAACACTTTTTTAAAATCTTCTTCAGTCCAATCTCGATGGGCAAGAGCCCACTGCATCCGTTTTTTCTTGTTTTGCGGCCTTAGCAGAGGTTTTCGAACGGCAACGCGATCATACAACTTCGCATCTCTCAGTCGCCGTTTTACTGTAGTCAATGATAAAGGTTTAACTCGTGTTTTGTTTACTTCAACGCGGATTTCTGGTGCTGTTAAGTGTCTATTTCGCTTGATGGTAATAACAATGAAATTATCTTCACTAGACGTGGTAGGTCTCGGCCTTTCCGAACGTGGACAATCTTGAAAACTGCCTGTCTCCCTGTATCGAGTTACTATGCCATGAACACAAGTCACAAGAGCTTTTCTCATTTTACGACTTTAGAAACCACAAGTTTAGACTAATTGAGATTGTTTGTGAACAAACCCAAGTAAACTCTGGTAATAATAAGTCAGAAACACGTGTTTTCAGGAGCTAAATAATCCTAATTATCGACCAATACGTAACAAAAGCAAATTAATTAATGATGAGGACATTATAAAAATATTATTACGACTCTACCACCTGGCTCTAGCGCAGCGTTTTTCGGGGTTTGAAAGCAATAGATGTTTATTGTCCAATAACTTGTAAGTAAACAAAGGAAAGATTTCTTAATCTCTAATTATTGGATACTAACAATAGAATATGCAGATGTGCATTTCTTTTATTTCTCCTGTGGGATTTTATTACAGTTGATGGATAAATATGTTGTGTATGTGCGGACTTAAACTTTTGGCCGGTATATATATATATATATATATATATATATATATATATATATATATATATATATATATATATATATATATATATATATATATATACATATACATATACTCACACAAGCTTTTTCTATCTGCTATATCACTATCTATAATTAATGATTATTCCTATTTTTCCTTATCGAGAATGAATGTTGGTATATATACATTTTAGTCAAATTTAAAACAAGGGCCATCTATCCACGATAAATTTCGTTAGAATTTATTTGCATTTCCACGTCGCTGTGGTTATCTTATGATGTATGATTCATAAAGAAAACCTTGGGGAGCGCGTTGTCTCGGCACGGCTGCGTGGGGTCGTCGCCTCCGGGAGTGTCTGCGCCGAGACTAATTTGTTACGTGTCCACGTTCCGACGGTTTACGTAACAAACTTAACGGACTACTGTCTTAGGCGGTCGACAGAGGCTGCTTCAAATAACATTTCCGTGTTACACAATTAAAAACTAGATGACAACAGGAAGATGTCATCAATTAAGAAATATATTTCATAATAATATTTTATGAAAATATAGAAATATACATAAAAGATCAATAAAAAGAAGGCAAAATGACTGCCAGAATGATTTTTATACATTTTTATTAGTTATAAAGTTACAATACAGACCGATTGAAGTACACAAGAAAAAACATTTTTGAATAATTGTTTCACCATAACAATCTAAACGAAATAACTTTAAATTATATCACAACTGTTGAATAGAATGGGCCCGCCGTGTAGCTTGCAGACACTTGCTAACCGATGGGGAAGAAAGGTTTTAGAGTGGCAACCTCGTACTGGCAGTCGTGGTGTAGGACCACGGAGACCCCGCTACATGGAGAGACAAACGACGCACGGTTGTGGCAAGTTGATAGATGGTGGCTCGGGGTAGTGCCATGTAGCCATCTGTGGGGAGGTGTTTGTCCAGCAGTGGAGTGTGGGCAGGATGTGATGACGACGATGATGAAACAGAAAGTCCTCTAGGTTGTTATCAAGAGGTTATCAGCTTTATCAAGCTGTAGGTCGATTAAGCTTAATAGATCGCATGTTTTTTTAGTGTCATTATAGAACAGGAGCATTAGACCCTGAGCATCCAAGGTGATTCGGGTTCAAGGTCAACTAAAACTTATGTTATTTACAAATTATTACGCTTGTCAGAAGTATATCTTGGACTATGATAACCCTTGCCGAGGATATCTTCATCTCGTTTCGGGATCAGGATCTAGCTAGCACTGTACAAACCTTCTCTAATCAAAATATAATAAATTCATTAAACAAATATGTAAATACATTAAAATGAACGTTGGAGCGCAGTTTTATATAATATATTGAGGGTAAAAATACAACAAGCACACAGTTTAGCTAATGACAAGTAACTGCTGCGGCCCGTGTCATCCACATTTTACCTCGTCCAGATAATGCACATACGCTCTTACCCCTGAGGACTAAAATGGAAATGGCTCTCTCGCCAAACGAAAATATTACACGAATATGCGGAGGGCGTGGTCCTCCCCGGTCCAGCCGACCCATTCAAGTTGCAGCCAGAAATTAGCAGCAGTGTGGTTCTACCATTGTTGTTGTGACTATTTTTTGGGGAGCAGGTGTTCGCTTGAACGTCGTTGACGTGTGAACGCTTCCTGGCTCTGCATCAAATGAAATTACCTTCGTGGGGCGTCGGTGGAGAGTCCTGGCGGCTGTGATACCAGTGTTAATGAGCAAACAAACATCGATTATATTCATTATTGTTGCATTAAATTACGTTGATCACGAATGCAGTGCGTGTTCGACGTCGTACAATTTCTTCCGCCAAAAGTACTTTGTTTTTTTTTAATGCCAGGAATGGTACTGACATGACTAACATTAATTAAACACTCCAACTAAGCCTAAATACTTGTGTTAGGAGATAGTTCGAAACAAAAGTCAAGAAAACGGAGATATAGACCTGTGTAACCTTAAGTTTCTGTTTATATTTCGCTTCAGTTCATATTAGTCTTGGTATTTTTTTTCCGTAACTTCTTACCTACTTACATTCGCCTTAAGTATCGTATCACTTAACAAGAACGGCGCCGATGACATCTTGCTCTTTGGAGATAAAGGTTGGCCCCAGAAATCATTCGTCAACAGGTGAACTGCGTTGCCGTTTATCAATAAAAATAAAACCCCTCACTAAAATAAAAAAAAGTCTAGGGTCCCCAGCGCCATTCTATTACTAATTTATATTATATTTTTATTATATCATATATACCAAAATGTGAATTATATTTCTTAATAAAATATTAAATAAAACAAAAAAATATATTCAATGGTGAAATCTATTCGATATATAAATGTTTGATATTTTGGTTAGTTTTTTTTTCATAAAAATAAACAATAGATTACAAAGAATTGGTGTTGGGGTACATTCAATGCAATCTCTGAGGATGTTTCTAAACTTTATAAAGATACACTAACGGCTAGGTCCCGGGTTCGCGCCGAACGGTGGGTAGGCCGCATCATTATTAGCAGATTCTTGATTAGAAAACAAAATAATTCTACGTTTTGCTCCGCAATACAAGACTACGTTGATAGCTGAGTTTTATTTGATTGATTTGGTAATTAAATCATATAGGAACCGATGATTTTTTTTATAAAGTTGTGAGTTACAAACGAGCACACAGTTCACTTGATGTTAAGTGATTCCATCCTTGACAAAGAACCATAATGTAGATGCGTTGTCACCCTTGAGGACTGAGGTGGAATGCCTCGTCGCCAGTAATAAAGGTCTCCGGATCCATACACTCACTAGACGAAACTCAGCAGCATTATGCTGCTATTTCACGCTGGTATTCTGTGAGGTCGGTTCTACCCCGGTCGAGCTGACCCATTCATTTTGCAGTTAGAAACAAACTGCAGTGTAGCTCCACCACTGTTAGTTATTTGATAAGTTTAGTTGCACTGTGTTTGGACGTAGGACATCCATCGATGGTTTACGATCGTGACAATATATTGCATCTGAATACTGTTTAAGTATTAAAGACGGTGTTTCATAAATGAGGGTTAGTTTTGAATTAAAAAAAAAGTTGACAGTCCTCTGAACTGACGACGCAAGTACAACTTGAGTCTTTGTGATGAGAGCATGGATGCACATCTGATCAGCAGTTGTCATCACTGAACATCAGATGAACTGTTTGCTCGTTGACGTACCTAATATTAAAAAAAATACAAACTTCATTATTGCCTTGTTATAATATAACTCGTCCCGAGTAGTAGAACATGTGATATTTTTCATTATTACATTTATTTATGTAAGGCTCATTATTTTTTTTTAAACGACGTGGTCGTTCGAGCGCTCTGTGACATCGAGCCTCGTGCGTCACGACTTAAGTAACTGAACTGAAGAGGTTTCACTGTATCTTGTAATAAATACATATGTATATGTCGAGAAACAGTCTGTGAATCGATTTTTGTTATATGACATTCAATATCTTTATAACGACATTATTTCTTCGTTCATTTGCTAGCTGACTCAACCAAGGAATGGTATAATTAATTCTTTTGTAAAAGAATCACTTACTCATTCGGACCATCCTGATCCATCGACTTCCTGTAGACTTGGATAGGACGTTAATCTATCTAATATAGATGGGGATCGTCCTACACGATATAATACACGTATAATATTTTTTCACACTTGAAACTAATCTAACGGTGGCCATATAAAATATAAAATAGTAACTCGGCGCATGATTCACGTTTAGCCTGTAAAGAGCTAAAGAAAGACCACATTATTCGTCTGGAGACGTTCTATCTTAGTCCTCAGCTGTGATCCCGTATTTACATTATTATTATTTATCGAGGTTCAATGCCGCAGGAATCACTGGAATGTGTACTAGATTATCACCATCGAAAATCATAAAAGATGTAAGTTTCATAGGTTTCTTTCTACTGTGTTTGTAATATGTTTCGGCCTATCCCGTTGGAGCTTTAAGTTTGTGAAAAGATTCCAAGCTCCATTATTCATCAGCTAAAATTCAAAACTAGATAATAGAATAAAAAGGTTGACGGAGGATTGCAAGTATTGCGAAGTAATCTTGCTTTCCATCATTTCAAGCATTCCATCTCAGTGTTTGGGGTAGACAACGCTTTTGCATCTTAAATATTTGTTAATGGCTGCAGTCAGTTTATTTCATTATGTTTATTTGTAAATGCACTGATTTCATCTCAGCCCAGTCTCAGGACACTGGGCCGAGATGAAATTCCACATGAAATCAACTGTACAACTTTGTCATATATATATATATATATATATATATAGATATATATATATATATATATATATATATATGTATATACAAATTCTAGCTAGTTTGTTGTAGCTTTCTGCAACGTTAAAAATGTTTTCGTTTAAAAAATGAATTAACGGGGTTAATTCCCGCGTACCGCCGTAACAAAGTGCGGGATCTCTCGCGCCTAATTTTGTGTCAGGCGCTCATTTTCGTTGATAGAGTCTAAGTCTTCTTACCCCCAATTAAAGGACAAACAATTATTGCTCGAGGACGGGTCTTTGTTGGATTCATGCCGTCGCTGCGTTGACTATTTTTAAATGGAACCACTATGGTATTTATTATTGTAAATGGTGCGAAAGTTCCTTATTCGATGACACACTATTCAGGAAATACACAGCTAGAGCAGTTTGTGTACTCTGTAAGATATTAAAGAGTAACTTTTACAAATCTCATCAATAAGCATGAAGAGGTTTTTTACATTTAAAATTTAAGAATTTCACGATTTTGTCTGCATCGCTTCTCTGTTTCTTTAATATAACTAACGTTATGTGTTTTCAAAACGATGACATATACTAGAATGCTGCGGGGACGTAAGTATCAAAGTTATGATACGAGTATACATGTACGGACGTGTTTCTCTTACGCTTGTATTTCTAAACAATGTCGTCGTAAATTATATAAATATAATAATGATCTTGTATAAATATGTATCTACGTAATGATCTTATATAAATGTATTACACTGACGTGTGGTTGGAGTATCTGGCTACTGCGCCGGGGATTCCGGGATTTATTCCCAGTCGAAGAACATAATTTGTGTAGATATAATAAATTGTTGGATTTCGGACTTGCGCGGATTTCCTGCGCTGATGATGTCATCTGGTCAATAACCAACAGAACTGCCGTGTTGAATGAACTTGCATAATGGCTCGTAAATCGTTCTGTTTCTTATTCGTCCCTCTTGTCCAGCGTGTAACTGGTGACCACTCGGCAGGTGTGCGGGGCAGCATCCAGCGCGATGTCGAAGAAGCCGGCGGCGCAGCCCACTCTGCACAAGGTGATCATGGTGGGCTCAGGCGGCGTGGGCAAGTCCGCGCTCACGCTGCAGTTCATGTACGACGAGTTCGTGGAGGACTACGAGCCCACGAAGGCCGACAGCTATCGGAAGAAGGTGGGTGGCGATCTGACAGTACACGTAGAAATATCACCGTGATCGAACTGATCGTGATAGTATATCTAACCGTAAATATATTTCATACAACTAGATTTTTTATATTTCATTAATGTTAACGCAGTTGACCTGATGGTTCGTGAGCATTACTGATGAAGAGCGAATGCCTCGTCACCACTATAGGGTATCCAAGAAACTTCAGAGTAGCTCGACCACTGGATCGTAGATTATGTAATGAATGTGGAAAGCAATAAATGTATACATTATATACACGTCCGGCCGTCGGAGGAGACCGGCCGTGCCAACTTTCTCCGCCTGATTTAATTATTAATTACAATAATAATATTACCTAACTAGATGAAAACATTTTAAAACTCTATGTAACAAATGTCGGGGTTATTGTAACCCGGAAAACATTAAACTATAATATTTTCTACTTCATTATCCTATTTTATATTATAAATCTACAAGTATGTTTTCCATTTGTTACACAATCACGGTAAAACGACTCAATAGATTTGAATAAAATTTGACCCACAGATAGTTTAAGTTTAAGATAAAATATTATAGTGCTGCAAGAATGGGTTATGTCGGACTCTCACCGACTAAAACCCCATGGTGTTCCACCATCGTCCGCGTATGGCGAGGCCACGGGAACGCTTTCGCACAACTCCGCGACCCCGCCTGCGCTGGCCGGCAAGCCGGCCCCTTCTCCGGGGGAGGACATCTCCCTCTCCACCCCTCCAGTGAAGGCGCGCCGGAACACGGACGCGCCTTCCAACTCGGCCTCCTCTGTAGGTGGGAAGTGGGGGCGGACTTCCCCGAGTCCGCCCCCCAGAGCTCATGGGGGCCAGGAAAGCACTAAGCAAACCCAGCCCCCTGCGGCGGATCTGGTCTGCGGCGCCACCGCCGACCGATGTTCGGCCGCGGAGGACAGGGAGAGCGGCAACGAAACACCGACACTCCTCTTCCCCCGCGGCCCCACCACAGCCGCATCATGCGGTGCGACCCCCCTTGAGTCGCGGAGTATAGGGAGAGCGGCAACGAAACACCGACACTCCTCTCCCTCCGCGACTCCGCCTCGGCTACTGAGGGCGGCGAAGACGGCCTCGCTCCGCTACATCCGCCCCCAGCAGTCCACCGACACGCATCCGAGGTTAGCTTATAAAGAGCCCACCCGGAGCGGCCACCTCGGGCCGGCCTCAGAGCGCCTTAGGCTGGCCATTTGGGTTCCTCTTAGCTTCACCGTGGGTGACCAAGCCACGGTTACTAAGCCCCCCCGCTACGACAAAGCGAGAACCCTTCGGGGGGGATGCCTTATGACCTGACCTGACCTGCCCTAGCGGATATTATGTGGGACTAGCACCAACAAAAAGTCCCACCAAGTGAGTCACACCTGAGCCGCATAACGGATGGTATACGGAAACTTTCGTGAAACCGCGTAGGCAGGATGATCGATCACTGGGGGCAGGGAATCTTCCCTCACTCTTCCTCATAAGGTAAGCCATACCGGGCAATGGGATGCGCCTTGCCTGACGTCCGCAACGATAGAGACACATGCAACGTTCTTTTGTCACTGACATGTAAAGCATATTTCGTCAGGTGGTACTGGACGGTGAAGAGGTGCAGATCGACATCTTGGATACGGCAGGGCAGGAGGACTACGCCGCCATCCGCGACAACTATTTCCGTTCTGGCGAGGGTTTTCTCTGCGTGTTCTCCATCACCGAGCCCGAGAGCTTCGACGCTACACAGGAGTTTAGGTAATAATGAACATACTACATACATTTTCATGAAAAAATGTTGTCCCCCTGACTTCATATCCTGATTCATTCTTATACCCCTTAGGAACATTATATATGATAGTATCGAATATTATAGAAATATAAGATTTCTTCTGTCACTCACACAACATATCGACCGAGTGACCGACAAAGCGATCTAATCTAATAACAATTTAAATTCAACTTAATTTAACATTGGGATACGGCTGAAATTTGTATCTCCCACTGTGATTTAACTCGTTTGTCACCCTCAATGCAAAACAAATAAAACTGCCAAAGTAAGCTAAATTGAAGTAGAATTTCAATCGTTGCTAAATTAGCCGCTTAACCATCTCCCGACCATGTGGGACACACCCTACTCATTTCTTGATTTCATCCAAGACATATGTAACTTTAAAAACTCCCTTTGACTATTCCAGGGAACAGATCCTGCGCGTGAAGAATGACGAGAACATCCCGTTCCTGTTGGTTGGCAATAAGTCGGATCTGGGCGAGAAGCGGCGCGTGCCGCTCGACGCGTGCCGTGAGCGCGCGCACGCCTGGCAGGTGCCATACGTGGAGACATCTGCCAAGACACGCGACAATGTCGACAAGGTGAGTTGCTATGCACACACTGTTGACTTTAGGTTGCTACCTTAGGGTCATGTAAACACATCTCTTGATATTCCTCTTCATCCAAATCCATATATCATCAGACATCCTCACACTGTACCTACAAATATTAAGATTCTCAATTACTCAATATCGTATCTAAAACATAAGTTCGTGAACATAAGGTTGATGACTGCATCGTGTCAAAACCTGCATGGCTGATAAATAAATCGTAGACTCTATATGCTCTAAATTTCCCTTGATCTAGGTCAGACAAACAAAACAAAAACAGACAAAGTCCAATCAAAAAACACGGTAAGGTATCAAACCCTAAATTATTATATTATGTAAAAAACCCCATCTGTTTAAAATCAAAAAATCTCCTTTACATAATAATATTTTCCTTATAACAATCTTAATTTGTTTCGATTTCAAGAATTTTCAATTTTCTTATTTAAAAGACGTTTTCTTAAAAACATATTTATATTTTTTAAATTTAAAAGGTTACAATGCCACACGGCGACGAAGCTTAACCGAGCTTGCGCTTGCTGCACCGCTTATGAGTTTGAATGGCGATTGTAGTAGTTAGGAGCCTGGTTCTTTAAAAGTTTAACAAAGCTCGACCCGGTCAGGCTCACACTGCTATATTTTTATTTTGACCACTAAACATTTCCTATTATAGTGCTTATCTATTAATACTCACAGCATGGTAAGATGGTTTAGGAAAGAGTTGAAAAGAAAGAGCATATTTGGCGAATGTGGCATTATCAATATGAATTTATATTCTAATTACAATGATATCCACATTCAAGTTTTATTATCATTGTATAAATGTTTTTTGCTTGCTACGTATAGATAGATACATAGTTATAATTCTTTCATTGGATACATGAAAGTAATTTATAAAAAATACAATCCATAAGCGAGAACACAATTCATCTGATAGTGACCGTGGTCTATAGACTTCTATATCTACCCTCGATGAAGAAAATAATGCTATTAAGTTAATAATGGGTCAGGGGGAAAGTTTTCGTATTTTATAAGTAAAAAGTTACAGTAAAATATCTTTGGTTGTATTGTTAGTATCTGGTTGGTTTTAATACCATTAAATAGATGATATTTTAAGACACAGAAAAAAAAAACAGTATCCCGCCATTTTTCTAATGTTTTTGTCCACTAAAATGAGTGAATCTAACGAAGAAATTCGATACATTTTGATGTTTTATTACAAAAAAGGTAAAAAAGCGACACAAGCCGCGAAAAAAATTATGAAGTTTATGGACTTAACCCAGCGTCAGTAAGAGTAGCACAAAATTGGTTCAAGTGTTTTCTGGTATTTTGTGCAGTGGCGTAGTCGGGAAATTTTGATGTCAAAGAAGATGCTCGCTCTGGTCGACTGATAAAGTCGATGTCATTTTTGAAAAAGTGGAGTAAGATAGGCATATTAGTTTAGGGTTGACCACAAAACAGTTTTGTCTCATTTTCCGACTTTTGTCTGGATATACAAAAACCTCGATATTTGGGTGCCGTATGAGTTCACTGAAAGAAACCTAATGAATCGTGTCGTGTACAAATTTTTTGATTGATTAAATTTGTATGTAAATACAAAAACCCTCGACCCATTATTAACGTAATTCTTCTTTGTCTAATCCCGTGTCGACTTTCCTACAAAAGTTTCCACTTTGTCCTGCCTGGAGCGTCTTCAACTGGGCGACAGGGGGAGAGACATTTCACGTCATATGTCTTTTGCATTTTAGGGCTGCCGCATACTACTATAATAAATTATTTAAAAAAAATGTTTGTGTTTGGTGTTACATTTGCCTTTCGGCTTTGATAATGCGCCCCCGATTTTCCAATTGCTCGTAATTAAAGGACAGAATCCAATATATCGCAAAAATATTGCGTCTCATTTTTTTACTTTTCGAATCTGGATGTTTTAGTATTTTATCGGAATTGTAATTTTCTGACTTATTCTGATTTATTTTTCTGACGTAACATTTAGCTATTTCATGGGAAGTAGGGCAAGAATGTTTGAGCTGGGTAGAGTAGCAGTGTGCGCCTGGCTTTATTTTTTCATTAAGAATTTTTTGATTATTTAACTTGTACAGCAGATAATTAAATATTAACAACTAACTGTGGCGATTATAATAGCTTCTTATTACCGTACCACCAGTACTACATAAATATATAGTAAATGTATGACGTCACCTACTTGAAAAAGGTAATCTTGACGCTGTGTATTTTACGCTTAAATACTTTGTATGGTAATATATTTTCAATTGCAACACACTGTTGATTGAAAAAAACACTATATTTTCCTTGACGCTTTTTTTTCATTCCAATTTGTTAATTTGGCTTGTTAAAATCTTGATATATAAGAGTAGCCATAAAGAAATCCTCGACTCCTGTATTCGATGTTTATAATTATTAAAATGATGTTTTTGACACAATGCACTTCATGTTTCATAGATATGCTATATGATAGATAGCCTTCCACTAAATAATAAAATCTTATTTTTAGTGACTTTATTTTTACTCAGTTCTTAGTAGACAAAGGAGAAAATTTCTAATTCCAAAGCAGTTTTTTAATCAATGAATTTTAACCTCTAATGTCCAAGTAATTTGAGTAAGGCTTTATAATAATATTGTAACTGTAACGTGTTAACAAAATATATTTACAACCATAGGGATCTGTGCTAATTGGTGGATCATGGAAAGTGGATCTGCTTGCAACTGCTGCCTGTGGTTGGTTTAATATTTTGTCTATGTAAAAGTTAATAGTATCAGGTGTTACATTGCTGCAATAGATAAAGAAGAAATAATTTAAGTAATTAAATTCAAATTAGTTAAAATTTATGGCAAAGTTCAAGATTATGTCACCATCTGATTGTGACTATAATATGTTTTAATATGGCATCAGCAAGCACAAAACAAGCTCTTCTAAAATATTTTGATGGTTTAAAAAATAGTTTTAGGTTTAAACCAAACATCTTTCCGCCGACCTCTCATAAAAACAATGACAACGATTTATAAAAGCACAAAAAGTGACGTTCTTTATTATTTATAACTGAACAAAGCAATATGTATACACTTTCATAAATCAATTTCCTCTAATTTATTTATGTCCATTATATTTTCCAGTAAATTTAAATAAACTTAGCCAGTTTTGAAGGTGGTTCTGGTGGTCCGATGTACAAAACCTTTGAGTTCAAGTCGGACCATACTTTTCCTCTACATTTAATATTTACTGTTTTGTCGTCTCTCATGACCATTATGCCATCATCGCACGGACGGTCGTTCACTACGAACTAGATAGGAAAGAAACTAAATTGAAAAAAAATAAAAAATTAATTGTGCGTGTATTTAATATATTAGGACTGGTGATTGGGTTTTTCATACTTGTCATTTGCGTGTGTGTATGCGTGCGTGTGTGTCCCGGTGTCGGCTGACGTGCGTGTGCGTGTGCCCGCAGGTGTTCTTTGACCTGATGCGGGAGATCCGCTCGCGCAAGTCGGACGACAGCCGCGCCGCCAACGGCAACGTGCGCGACAAGGTCAAGCGGAGAAAAATCAAATGCGCCATTTTGTAGGCCGGCACCGCCATCTTGTGGCGGCGCCGCCATCTCGTGCGCCGCGTGACGTCAAGTGACGCTGCGCCGATGTCGTGCCGCAGCTTCCACCGGAGATATACACGCGTCCGATATCTGTATAAATTGTATCTATGACATTCGCCCGTTTTGGTGCTGCTGGTATTTTATTGAATACTGTTCCTAATGAAGTTGTTTTGTAACATTTATAAACAATAGAATGTAACAGTAAACACAATTGAATTATTTTCAGAGCTCATTGCGAACAGAATTCTATAAACGCATATGTTATATGAAACATTGCGCTTGCATGTTATTTTGTAATTATATTTAGTGTTTAAATAATTCGATCTGAATATGAATAAACAAAGAATAACGTATTGTTTCAAATAATTGTTTATCTTTACACAAAAAAGAACATGAGAAAACTCTTAAACAAACCTTTGGTGAAGATATATCTTTATTGCGAGATAGTACGGACTTCATACTGTTGAAAATCTCACTTGTCCGATGGAGTAATTGACACTGACGTGTTCGCTCATAATTTATTAGAATTTAAGTCCACGAAGCTTGTCCGATGTCGGCAAGCGTGGCGCCTGGGCTGCGGAACTCGCTGTATTTATTTACTAGGTAGTAAGCGCTAAATGTGTCGTGGATTGCATTGTGTCTGTGTTTATAGAAATATTTTAAGTACCCGTCGTATTAAGACGAACATAAGTAGCAAGCATATTAAACTTCACACGGTCGGGATCCATATATCACCGATATTCAACCGCATTAGTTTTGTGTTTAAATTTATATCAGAGTAATATTTTCAATTACGGATGCACTTTGAATACAGAAATATTTCTATAAAACCCGCGAGCGACTGCACTGTCGTGGAATGTGTTCGTGTTGGGGTCGTGCACAAAACCAGCATGCATTCGCATGAAAATTTGCTTGCATTTTTTTTGTTGATTATAACAGAAGTATACTTTTTTCACAAATTGATTTTGACTCCGGCTTTAATTTTTTTTTATAAAGATTCTCGAAGTTAATATTTTTATCGATTATTATATTTTAAAGAGTAACATAAAATATTTTTTTTTCAACTAAACCAAATTAAAATTATCCAAGAAATTACAACTTTTATGATGTTTTACAAAACTGATCGTATATTTTGCCGGCGTTGTGAACGGTCCTCGGGAGGTTGCTTACTGTGGTTCGTGTGGTGTAAGGTCCACGACTGCGTTGTTCCGTCTATGTCAGCTATCGCGCATATTCAACGTACGTCTATTATATTCTATTAAGACCAATATCGAAGATAAATCCTACCTAAAAACTTAGTAAATAAACTAAAAAATAAGTCGGTCAAAATAAAATGATTGTGTTGCGCTACTTTTTGAAATTCTAGTGGGGGAATTACCCAATACCAATTTTTATACATACCCTCAGAGTAACTTTCCCAGCGCTGAATGTAGTTTGTGATAGCTAACATAGATTGTGCCAAGTCCTATGCATAGAGATACTACTGTAGCACACTTGCCATCACATATGAATAGTTAATGATACCATATTGAAGTTTTGTACTTTAGTTTATGTTGACTAAGTTATCTTAGATGTTCTAATATTCTTAGTATAATTCATGATAAAAGCCCAGTACCGGGTTTCTAATACGAAACTGGTATCAGGAGCGCCTGTAACACGATTGATTTGATCATACGGAACGTGTCTGTATGAATAGGACATTTGTTTTCTTCCATTTAATGTTTTTGTCTCAATATTCTTTTTCTTACTTTACGTAGCACATTTTATCGCCATCGCAATATGCATATTGCTTTTAGTTAAAGTTTTAATTATATTTCATGTTTGAAATTTGCCTCTACCCAGCGTGCGGGTTATATTTTTAAGTATATATTCTCTTTATGTATATAGTCTAAAGTATGTTTTGTCTTTTTGAATATCATTATATAAGGTACCAGAGCCTTACACGATTCCTACACCGGTTAGAAGTTTGCTAGCAATTGTATAATAGATGTAATTTTGTGCGCTGTTCGTGTCTATTGATGTTAAATTAAGCCACAACCTGTACTCACCAACGAATTGTCGATATAAATAATTATAATTACATAATTCAAAAAGATCATAACTCCTCCCCACCATGTTTACACTACTATTTTGTACATTTAATAAAAAAATATATGTGTAAGTTATGCACTTTAACAATGAATTGTTACGGCCGTAAATTTATTATGAAGTAGTTTTAATAGATATTTTGCATTTTTTGAATTCAGAAATTTTGTGAACCTAATGACATGTCTAAAGCAATAATTGCCAAATTATATAACACCTAGCTAAAACAGAACTTTATAATCTATTTACTATTTTATCTTACTAGTTTATTGTATCACATTGACAGCTGTCAAAACTGACATTCATTTACCTCCTGGAGCCTGATTCACCTTCTTTTCATTAGGTGGTAACGTGTTGTGTAAAAGTTTACAAATCAAGATCAGAATAAGACTGCCAGAGTTAGGCTTCAGAAATGCTGTCCATATGTTCTCGTGGAGGGAAGTTCGTAGAATAACCGTCGATGAGGGTGAAGTTAAAAATAAAATGTGTCGTGGAATTGGTACCAGTTGTGTAAGGTTGTATGGAACCCGACATCGGCGGTTATATCCCGGATTGCCCTCGTCTCCTGCAAGTTAGTGGTGGCTATACGGCGAAATGTATGTGCGCTGCGTATGTCCAATAATGAAAACATGCAAAAATATACTGATTTACATAACAACGCGTGTCATTTGTTCACCATTCTGCTGTCTTGGTTTATTTAAATATTTCTTTAGTAAATACAGATTTTGAATACGTACGCTATCATAGTGACTATATGTATATCTAACAATAGTTGCTACATTACACATACTGTACTAATTTTAAAATTCCCACATATGTTTTGGATTGAGGTGAGTGCTAGTATATAATTCTTAAAGTTACATTTAAAATGAAAATATACTTGATTCCCTCAGAGGTGTTGTGACGTCATCGCTCACATATTACGTTATACTCAAGAATACAATTGTCATTTTGCTATCGCTGCTTTGTCTATGCTGAACAAAAAACTGACGCCACAGAAAGTTTCATGGGGCCGGATGACTTCACTGTCACCTCTCTTCGAATGGAGTATAGTAGATCAGACGTTTTGTAAAAGTGTTTTTTGATCATATGTTTACCCCTCCCCTCTCCCCAGGCTTTCTTGACGCTGATTCGCACTATGTCGCTGCAGAAGAAAGGTCTTGCGGCAGCGGAGCAACCTGGCGACGAGGGCAAGAAGCATTGCTCCATGACCTGCTGTCGTATTGTGTAACATCACTATTTTATATATATCACAGTTTTAAATCAAAATGGCAGATTTAAAAAGACTTGGCGTTTTGCTTGTCACCAATTGATAGCTTCGGTAATATCTGGATAGGGATCTTCAAAACAGTTAGATATGAATTTCGGATTTGTTTACTCTGTTTATAGCGACATTAATGATACATTCAAATGAACTGATTACTCTTGTAACATTTATGATATCGCTTCTTCTCGTTATCGCAAAGTCGTATCTATGACAAAATGTATACACGCCCTTACTTGCAACTTCATTATATTGCTTTTTGTCTTCGCTATACGTTGAAAGCGAGTGCGGACTAACTCGAGAGTTCAAAAATATTAAGTACAAAAGTATATCAAGTAGGTTTAAAATAACGTAACAAAGTTATCGAGCGCTGATCTTGAAACTTCAAAAATGATGGTTACATTTGATCACTGTCGGGAAGTCATCTGTTTTTGAAAAAAAAAAAAACAAATAAACAAGGAATTAAAAATCAAAACTATGTTTGTTTACACGAATAACAACAAGCTTGGATGCGATGACCCAATCACGCAAAGACATCGCCCTCGCGCCCAGGTAGGGTTGTGCTGAATGGCAACGCTCAAGGCCGGCGCATGGTACGCTAGGTAATAAGTGTAGCAGTGTTAATACGGTATGAATCATACCCAGCGATCACAATCCGCCTTCGATCTACCTTCACGACACGAGAGCTAGTTCCAAAACTAACACAGCCCTAAGTAAAAGTTCTATACGATATCCATTCCAATACCGTTCTGATTTATAATTAGTATTTTTAAATTTCCATTATTATTAACTAAACAGTATTATGTATTTAAGTTTGTTCGTATATTATGAAATGGTTATGTAAATAAATGAAATGTACATACACAAAAGATTTTGGTTTATTTGTCCTTTTATAGAATATATAACAAGCAACGTTTCAGTCTGAAGAATTATAATTCCTTACACTAACTTTTGAATCAACTACAAATATATATATATACAACACAATTATAAAATATACAAAAACTTAATTTCTTTTTTAAATACGAGTGCTTTATATTCTTATGCTATAAAGTACATAATTGCAAATAAATGGTCCATATGGTGATGTTATAAAATACAGAATTGTGGCACGAGTGGTGTGGTTATTATTGAGTATGGGCTCCAGACACAGAACGCAAACACGGTCAATGTTCAAAGTGCAACTGCATCCAACCTTACTAAATACCTACAATACAAGTTCCGCATGAATGTTTGGATATATATTGCAAAAATGTTTGAAACAAAATTTTTTATAATGTTAGGGATGCCAACGAGCACACAGGTCACCTGATGTTGAGCGCATCCGGGGCGCCCGCATCCATCATCGACTGATTCCAGAAGCACATGGATTCACACTCACCGTACGACCATTCTGTAAGCATGTGCCGACCCATTAACGTTCCAGCCACAAGCCGCAGCGTGCCTCTACTACTGTTATATGCATGCTGACCAACAATTAACCACATTTAACTTTCCAATCCACTGCGTCATATTTGTCCAACGTTCGGAAATTTCGTTAGTGCGACTCGGGCGTCTCTCGTTGCTCGGTCTATAATTTATGGTAGCTAGTAGTAATAAATGACACATGATGGTGTTCAGCCGAGCTGGCAGTAGTGCCCGCAACCGGCGGGGCAGATGCGGTACTGCTGCATCCAGCTGCGCATGTGCTGCAGGTGCCCGCCGTGCGAGCAGCCCTGGCACCAGGCGTACAGACCGCGGACCACCTGCGAGTGCAGCGCA
Source organism: Teinopalpus imperialis (assembly GCA_029286865.1). Taxonomy (NCBI): domain Eukaryota; kingdom Metazoa; phylum Arthropoda; class Insecta; order Lepidoptera; family Papilionidae; genus Teinopalpus; species Teinopalpus imperialis. Next base: position 17,922,463 of record JAGSMU010000022.1, on the reverse strand, counting down.
AAGATGTAGACAAAGCGCAAAAATTTAGTTATTAATGAAAACTAAATTCGTTGGATTCTCACTCATTATACCGAGGTAGCGTTATGGTGTAATTTTACGCTGGTATCCTGCGGAGAGCCAGGACCAAGCACAAAGCTATATTGTCAATTATTTTGGCTATGCAGCTGTGGTATGAATAAAAAAAACTAAAGAAAACCACGGGATGGAGGCCTATATGGACGGGTTTATTTCCACGGATTATTAGTAATGGAGTAGTTCTAAAACGATTAGGAAACAAACTATCACATAGTCTATATGATGGGAAGTGCAAATCCTGCGGCCCAGAATATTCAAATTCAATAAATATCCTCTGAGAAGTAATACTCCATCACCAGTAATGGGATTCCCAGTTACTGTCACTCGCCACACAAAACACTCTGCGCAACATGTACATGGTAGTGCTGGACTATAGCTGCAGACGGGTATCATATAGCTACAATATGAACCACAATACCAGTGTCTCGGTGTAGTATAACTTCGCTGTGTTTCGTATAGTGAGTGTTCCGTTCCGTCTCTGGTGTACATAGATGTGGTGAGGCGCAGTTTTCACGGTCAGCATACGTACCTGGTGGCAGACGGCGCACAGGTCGGGGCGGCGCGGCGAGCAGCGCTCGCACGGGGCACGCGTTCGGGTGCGGCGGCCGCAGCGACCGCAGCACGCCGCCACGCTGGTGGACTGCTGCGACAGCGACCACACGCTGCTGACCCACGCACAGCTCACCACCTATACAACCAATCACGCACCTCAGTCCCGTGAGCCCTGTGTCCGATGAAGTTGTAAGAGCACCGCATAGGCTAACAGCATCAACATCAACAGAATATAGACAGTCAGCCCGCTTCTATATTATATAAATATTCTCCGTTTCTCTTATTTAACTTTTTATATGTCCAAAGTTAAACTTCCTTTCTTTTTTTCTTCCTCAACGTTATTTCCTTATAGCAACTTTCTTTAAATAATGTCACAATCTATTAACAAAATCCTTAATGTTATAAAAACCTTGCTATGACAACCAGCTTTAGAATTTGGTTTTAAATTTGCCAACTTCCAACAGCTCATTTATATTTGACGGCAGCTAATTAACTATTTTTACGTTCTTATGATTAAACGCTGTATTTTGTGTGTGACGACAATGTTGCCATTTACAAATAATTGCTTTATTTGTGATTATTTTTAAACGGCAACAGTTCTACGTCATTAATTTTGCTGTCATACTTAATGCACTGTCAATTCCATCGCACTGCAATATAAAGAAAGAGGCCTCGCTCTCATTTCCTGAACTGTTCGTTCTGTACCCTAATCATCACATTCTCCGTCTCTATTGAACTGCGCTTAGTCTAATGATTGACGTTTAGGTTTACGAAATTTCGTATATATTTTATAATTAATACAAGCCCATCTGGTGCTAAGATCCAAACCGGTGAACCTGATGGTATCACCAGGTCTACTCGCCTGTGCACGTCAAGCGGATGCAAGGAATTCAAAACCTAATTCTTAGGGATGTTGACCTCCGAAATAAAAGTACTACAGTGAGAAATGTAATGTGCAACAATGTTGCCAGTGTCTGGACGTGGACCGCAGGATAAAAGATTAGCGAAAACATCCGCTTTTTCTTTTGCCGTGTTTGTCAGTGTCCCGTCTGATCCAACCAACGAAGGCAGTTCCGCGCAACAGAAGTTTGTCGCTATAGCTTTGGCAAGAGATCAAAAAAATCTGCTACCAGATCGTCGGGCGAAGCGCCAAGATGCTTAATGCGGGTGAAACTCACTCTCTACAATGCGTTTTTAAAGAACTTGCGACTCTTTTTAAGAAATGGGGTTTCCATTTGGCTATTATCTCGAACCAGCTTCTACCACAAGCATGTAAACTTAGTTGGTGTAGATAACGGGAGTGTTCATATTATTATTATTATCATTTTAAAAAACCCTCCAGAACAAAATGTTGTGAAATTACCTCGGTAGCCACATTCCACAGCTTGTGCCTCTGCAGCAGCTCGATGTACCCCAGCAACCACTGCTCCTGCAGACCCTCGTCGATGTATAAGAATAAGTCACTTCTGGAAGAAAACCGTTGACTATCAATGTACAGCAGCCTGGCCGGATACCTAACAGTGGCAGTACCACGGGACGATTCATGAGGGACAGGACCACGCCCCCGCAGAATACTGGCGTTAAAAAGCAGCTGAGTTACGTCGTAATGAGCATACGAACCCATCATGTGACCCGTGTGCTGGTTTGTATCAGCTAATATAAAACTGTCATCCGCCCGTGGCACATAGTTCACCTCATGATAAGTGATTCCTTTCCTTAATATCGATAAGGAATTATAATGTATACTGCACTCGTGAAGACAAATATGGAATGCCTCGTCACCAGTAATAAGAGTCGAGGAGTTCATTCACTCACCAGACGAAGGACAGCAGCGTTGTCCTTGTATTTTACACTGGTATTCCGCGATGGCATGTTCCCATTGTGACCCATTCGTGACGCGCTTAAGCCAATCTAGCAGCAATACCTGTGCTCCTGCAGCACGATGCAGACGACGGCAGCAGTCTGCACGTCGCCCAGGTCCGCGTGCTGCTTCAGCGCCAGCGCCAGCAGCGGGGCCACGTCCAGCTGCGAGCTGCGCGCTTCCCCCATACGCACTGACAGTGGACCAACCTCGCCTTCTTCCATGTGCTTTGAGAGTTAACCAAAAATGTGTTTTGTTCAGGTTGGCAAGTAATTTGATTGACCGTTTTTATGAAAGAACAAAGTACAATATTTATTTAATATATAGAGAGTAAGAGATCATATCGTAGGTGTCACCATAATGTCAGTCAGATGTGCCAGATACAATCTGTACCTACACTGTCACCGCTGACTGGGGCGGGCTGTAACTTCTTCGCGGTTTGACAACATTTCTATCTCTCCCGATGTACGCAACTCGACTGGGAAGGGATCATAATCGCACAAAACGCCAGAGTGATTTCGCAGCGTAACGGTGCTTTGTTTCGTCTGGTGAGCGAAGGTATGCAGTGGACTCAATAATATATAATGAGGCATGCCATCTTAGTGCATATGTATGAAATCGGATCTTAAATCCTTGTTGACGATGGATGTAGACGTCATGGAGCGAAGTCATCACTTCAGCAGGAGGGGAACGGTTTTCCTGCTTGTCATCAATATTATTGTTAACGTCCATGAATCACACTATCAAAGTTTGAAGATCTGTAGTGTAATGTTTTATTTCTTTGCTTTTAAATGTCTTTATTCTCTTAAAATTTAACATAAATAATCGATTCGTGCGTCGTTCAGTTAATTTCAATAATGTGGTGGTGAAATGTTGAATGCACCGGCTCTTCTATAGACATCGAATTATTGACGCTCGCTGATCACCTAGCCTGATGGAATATCTCTCTTTCCCTCCATCAACGGAAAGCCATATCACCCAAGTATTGGGCAAGGAACAGATGAAACATACCGTAGTGATAGAGTTTTGGTGGCTGTAGGTCCTGTGCACGTCGTGCGTGCCCAGGCCGCCCGAGCCGCCCGAGCTGGAGCCTCCCGGCGACGAGCTGCCACCGCCCGCGCCCGACGCGCCTGCAACAACTGCCACGTAAGCCATATCAACAGCTGTTAGTTACCGACTGGAAACAGTTTGTTTCTAGCTGTAGAAAGAATGGGTCAGCTAGACTTGGGTAAGACCCCGCCCTCACAGAATATCAGCGTAATGTAGCAGCATAATACTGCTATGTTTTGTCTGGTGAGTGTAGGGATTCGGAGACCTTTATGACAGGTGACAAGGCATTCCATCTCAGTCCTCAAGGGTGACAACGCATCTGCATTATGATTCCTTGTCAAGGAATGAATGTAGATGTCATGGGCCGCAGGAATAACTTACTATTAGGTGAACTGTGTGTGAGTTTGTTACTCCCAATAAATAAATAAAAAAAACCCCTCCCCTCCTCCCACACAGACTGCTAGGACTCCCACAGATTCTGATCTGACTACCCGCAGACCAGTTGTGTCGGTGCTTGCATAGGTCGCCGCTCCATCTAGCAGTACAAAAAGGCAAAATAAAGTTTTACTAGAATCCTTTTTAACTATGACATCATGATGTTTGCTTTGGAGGAGAATGTGTGTCATATACAAAAATAACTGTGCTAGCGCACTAACTGTCGTGCTCCTCGTCATAGTGCGCGGTGCTGGGCTGGGCGTGGTGCGGGTGGGCGGCGTGCGGCGCGGGGGCGGTGCGCAGCGGGAACGCCTCCTCGGGCAGCGACCAGTCCACCGCCTCTACGTCCACGTAGTGCGCGGACGCCGCGGACACCCAGCCGCACCCAGCTTCTGCGGACGAACACAGCATTGTGGTTTAGTATCTCAATATTGTGACGCGAATCCATTCGTCATTTCCACGTTAGTCATGGGATCGACGAGCACCTCTGTATTTTGAGCGTCTTTTCTTTTAGTTAGTAGCTTAGCCGTCCTTGCCCACGGTCACTCCAAACTCGTCCGATACGCAGCCAGTTATTAACATGTAAATACCCAAGCAAGCGTAGCAGACGTCTGTGTGACTACAAAGTCAATCTGGACAAAGTATAGAGCGGACAAACTTTACCGTCTTCGCGCATCTGTTTGGCAAGCTTGGCGGGCGGGATGTAGATGCTCTGCGTGGGCAGGCCCAGCACGCCGCTGTTGTGGAACTGGTTCTCCTCCCACTCCTCCTCCACCTCTCCCATTGGCTCCTCTTCCACTGCACTACAAATTTAAAGCCAATTTTATCTCATCTTAACTATTAAACCGTGAACTTTTTGGGAGAATATAAACCGTTGGAGTTTATGATTAGACTACTGAATATAAAGCATCGCCTCCTCAGGTTAATGTGAAATATACAAAACTGACCTGTAGCACACGGGCACGGGGGGCGGCTCGGCGCGCGGAGGCGGCGCGCGGGGGGGCGGCGGCGCGGGCGCACGGCGCGCGCACGCCCGCGCCCCGCACACCGCGCGGACCACCTCCCACACGTGGCCCACCTGCCGACACTACTTATCAAACACGAGATACGATGCAATGAAATACATAACTGGCAAGTGGTATGTTCCGCGAACTGTTGTGAGATGTCCTCTCGCGTAGTTACACATGTTTACACAAATTTGTGCGCAAAAATATATAAACAGAAATATGGCAGAGACCATGATAGGATTAATTTAAAGATCTTTTAATTCGTACCGTCGTGGACGTGATTATTTTTTTTCTCCTAGCGAGCAAACAATTAACCCGGTGCTAAGTTTAGTAAGTAACCTATCATGAACTTCGGCAACTCTATCCGCAGTAGAAAGAGGGTAACCTGACCGACATAGCTCAAAAGATCAACAAGCGAAAGTGGTTGGCTATATATAGAGAAGGAAGGTTCTTGAGTGGCAACCTCCAGCCGGGCTGCGGGAGACTGGCCGCCGATACGTACACAGTGTCGGTGCGCGTCGCGCGCCACCTGCGCGTTGTGCGCGGCGAGCGCGTGCGGCGGCTGGCCGCGCAGGCGGTACCGGCGCGCGCACTGCAGCAGCGCGGCTGCGGGCGCGGCGAGCGGCGTGTGGCGCGCGAGTGCCGACGCCGCGCCCTCGGGGAACGCCCGCTCTAGTGCCGCCTGCGCCGTCGCCGTCAACGAGCCCGCGGTGGGTTGCTTGCGTCTGTTCAAAGGATAAAGCGTTTGTCTATAAGTTACATCAATCCGCTTTATAGACAACACATTACATGGTATACAATTTGTTACTCTAAATAACGTGGCGACAACTGCGCGGCGAGGGTTCATCGTTAGACTGTTGATTGGCCTACTTCTAGGTTTTGTTATTTATAATAAGCATACGGTCCATCCATCCGACAGTAAGGTGACCACTGTTTAGTTGGAGTGGTCAACGGGCATGTCACTAATGTTAATATATGATATATAAAAAAAATAAATATGTAATTCATGCATGTATTGTAAGTATTTTGGTATATTATTATATTAAAATATTCGTGTTATTTTTGTAATGTGATGAGAAAAAAAACAAGTAGTCCTACCGCATACTTCGTGTCTCGTACTTTACTTACAAACTAAAATTATAGTAATTAATGTTTTTAATATAATTCAATCTAGAGAGTGAGAAAGGAACGCACTGTACACTCGACGTTCAGTCATGACTGCAGACGTTGGTTCGAGGCAAATGACGCGGAGCTCAGCCAGTCATCGCTTACAATCAGGTGAGCTGTGTGCGAACCTCGTGTCGTCTTATATGTGAACGAACGCTAGATAGCGCATGCGCATCGGTATTGTACAATAGTAAATAAGGCATCCCCACCCGAGTCCCGGCACGTGGCGGTCGGCGGGCGGCGGGGCCTGCGCGGGCGCGGCCAGCGTCGGCAGTGGGCACTCGGGTATCGCGTGCGCGAGCTCGCCGCGCGCGGACACGCACACGCCCTGCGGGTTGGCCCACAGCACCGGGTGCGCCGCCTCCGAGAACCGGTGCCGGTAGAGGCTGCAGTCCTGGAACAAGGGAGCTGATATCACTATATAATAATTGTTAAAGTACTCACTAGGTATATAATCTGGTAATCATCAGGGAGACGCAGAAAACTAGAGTAAAATAACGGTGTTTCTCTTTCTTTCTTTTCCTTCCTTCTGTGTAGCGTAATGAATAAAAAACGCTGAAATCCCAAGCTGGAAGTGAAAAGGCACTTTCATCTTCACCCACCCTCGAGAGTGGACTGGGGTATCGTGAGTCGTAGTGATCACTTGACATGACGTGACCTGTGCTTGGTCGTCATCACCGTTTCCATAAAAAAAACAAAGACTAGACGTGATTTCGCCGTCGATTAACACACACTGCCACTAACGAACTCATGAGTTGTAGTCCTGGACCAACAGAAAGCTATGATGAATTGTTATTTTATCTGACGTTCTATGAATGGGTAAACCTTTTCTGGTCGAGACGGGTAATTGGTACAACAGTCAGTAGAGGCACGTTGCAGCTACTTGCCTAGCTTCAACAGTCATGGGTCAGTTCGCTCGGGGAAGAATCAAGGGTCCTTAGAGAATACCAAGGAGAAATAACAGCATAACATTGCGTGTGTTTCGTATAGTACATAAGTACGGCTCCGGATTCCCAATACATGCCCAATTCCAAGTAATGAGGTATTCCACCTCAGTCCTCGGGAGTTACAAGACATGCACATCTTTAATAGTTTTGATGAAGACGCATGAATATGTTATGATATAAATAAGAGTAAGCGGCGTCTGCGGTCCATGTGGCTTTATCACGTATAAAACCTTTTTAGTGGTCGTGGAAATACATCACATAGCACACTAAATTAGTCAGCTGTTTCGTATGATGAGTAAAGGAAACGAGTGCTGGAGTAACTGGTAGCGAGGTATTTCATCTTGAACGTTAGGGTTGACCGTGAATCTTCACCTTGATTAGTTATTGAGAATGAAAAGACACCCTATAGAAAAAAAACATTTACCATCAGGTAAAAGATTTTTTCGTTTGTCACCATATCATCATTAAAGACGACCGCGTGGTGTAGTGTTAGAGCCTTAGTTCCCAAAGTAGTCCAGGTGGACCCTCAGAAGTCCACGGGAGACTCGGCGGGTCTACATTGGCTTGACAAATAAATGGAGGTTCACTATTCGTAAGCGGGAGTCCACGAAAATTTATTTGCTTTCGATAGTGAAGATTCCATGGCTTGACTTCACCAATCAATGCAGGCAGATCATATTTCAAGAAGTTAGGTGGAATCACTTGTTTGATTGGCCAACTTTACTTTTTGGGACGTCAAAACACACTCACAGCACAATCAATTAATTAATTAGCCAATCAATTCTCACTCTTTTTTTTCGAAAGCTATTAATTCGTGGTCGGAACAGCTACAACGTAAATTTCCATAGTAAGATCAAATTTTTTGTCGAGTTTTGGGAATATGCTATAAATGTAGCTGCAGGGGGTTCCCCGGAACGTGCTAAATTTTGAAAGTGGTCAGTGAGAAAAAAGTCTGGGAACCTCTGTGTTTGAGTAACGGGCTGCCGTTACCAATCAATCAATTGTTTTCGGGATACCGCGTCTAAGCTTTCCTACGATGTTATTTCCAATGAATTACATCGGAGTAGGGAAGTGGAGGACGAGTGAGTGCTCCTGTTTGCGGCGCTGTAAAATACTCTGCGTAATTGCGTATATTGCTCAAAGTTTAACTGCGGCAGAACAATAACTTGTTTAGAACAACTTGAATTAGAGTGATTGAAGTGTTTTGTAGGTACACCGGTCACATACCCGGCTGGTGGAGAGGAAGGCGGCGTGCGAGAGCCAGGCGATGGCGGTGGTGACGTCGCGGTGCTCGGCGAAGGTGGCCAGCGGCACGTGCGGCCGCCGCACGTCCCACACGTGCACAGCGCAGTCCAGCACCAGCGCGCACGAAGCCACCTGGTACCTGCGCACATACCGACTGCTGTCAGCACAACTGCTGCGCATTGCTGAGGTAGCAGTGGTCATTGCTAATCCTGCTTACCAAAGGTTACAGGTCGACCGGCACATCTGCCTCACCAATATGGCGTCCTCCCTGCGGACCTGGAAGTATTCCGTGCGGGAAGGATGGGTGTCCAGAAGACGGAAATTCGGCTGAAGTGGCAAATGGCAGACTAGATGAAAGAATGACACAAAAAAACGTGAACTATGTATACCGGTATTTCCCGGACGTAGCGGTGCGCGACTCAAAACATCAAGGTTCGTACCGGACCATCAAGTCTCGTAGATTCTCACTGGGCATGGCTGTTACAGAAAGCGATTGCATGAAATGTCGCTGAGTGACAGCAGTATGTGCGGGTGCGGGGCGCCTCACTCATCACCAGGATGGACTGCACATTTTGTGGGAGCGTCCTCTGTACGATGTCCTACGCATGAACATGATGAATGGAATTACACGTGTGGAACATGTACAGGTATACTACGAGGATCTCGTCAGCTCACATGAGAGGCGTAGAAGGTTAGTGTGGTCCATGAAGAGGATGCCCGACGGCGACGGCGTTGATGTATAGTCCAGCCTCAGACGGAGGAGAGTTGATATTAAAGAACAAGAAAAAGAGAAAAAAACTTGTAGGGAGTCAAGAAAGAAAGCGAGCAATGGCCAGACTGCACGCGCCTTCTCGCTGCGGCCCGTACTACTTGAGGGCAGGTGAGGCCACGGGAGGTGGAGGGTCAGATGCTTTCAACACTAAACCAACAGTCGTCACGTTGCAGTTAGTTCCTAGATGCAGCAAGAACGCGTCAGCTCCACTGAGACAAGGCCCTTAACAGAATACCAGCTTAACGTTTTTGTTTCGTTTAATCAGTGTAGTGATCCGAATTATAATGGTGACGTGACACTCCATCTCGATTCTTCATCTAAGATAAACGCAATAATATGAACTGTGTGCTTGTTTATCATCCTAAATACAACAAAATAAAAATAAAAGACTAACAGCAACAGAAGAACACAAATATAGTTCAACATGAACCCTTTGGTGGAGTGAACGTCGCGGAAACTTCGAAGATACCCACTCATGTACCATGCGCGTCTCCTGCGATTTGATCTGTGTGCCCATGGATAGGCTAAGGTATATCTCCTGCCTTTTGTTTAAGCATTCTTCCGGTTCGCGGACGATCAGGGTCGGGATCCTCCAGTAAAGTGAATCCAGGGAAGAAGGTAACAATGTATGGTCTTGAGTTGCTATAGCACAGCGAAGATGCTAGGGGAATCATTACCTCCCGACCGCGCTGAGACTACAGTGGGGCGCCGGTGTGTTCCATAGCACATCCCAAAGCACTGAGAGTGGCCACCAAGTGTTAAGTGGATAGAAATCTCACTTCTCCCAGGAAGCGGAGTATCTTTTAATGATATCCTCCCCTCTCCCCTCAGAAATCAAAACGGGACCCAAACCTAAAATGGAATGAAAAGTTGCTCGACTTGGGAGTTTGTAAACACTTCAACGGTATCGAGCAGGTGATATGGTATTTAGTATATTAGTTCAGGATACATTTATCAATACTTTGAGTTAAGCATGGATATCCTTATACGAGGTTTGCAAATTATATAGGGGGGTAGAAAATATGAGTAATATAACTTACTTCTTCTGAGGACGCCATTTCACGTGTCCAACCGAGGCTATCGTGTAGATGGTGTGCTCCAGGTTGGGCTTGCCGTGCATATCCCACACCTGGAATATTTCTAGCATTAAAAAATAAACGATAGGGTTGCCACGACGCCTTATTTTTATTATTTTTTTATCAGCAAAAACTTCATACAGAAAATGCGGTTTTATAATTTTGATATTTCTGTTCGTTCCAACACTATATTGTAATTTATTTCTTTAAGTTATAAGCACCAATGTTGTTCTTGCGCGGTGATCACTTACTTGTAGTGAACTGCCAGTTCGTCTGCCCCTCGGCAATATTAAAGATCCGTCTCAGCTCTCAGGCGTGACGACGCATATACATCTTGAATTTACAATGAGGATGAATGCATATACAGTCATTATGGGCGACCGTCATCGGCATTATATATATCGACATATTGACTGTGTGCTCATTTGTCACCATTGATATTAAAACAAAAAAGAATTCATCCACACAACAGCAGTCAGCCGGTAGATAAGACTAAGCTATTTATAGTCGCAAGTCGGTTATCACGGCGACCCAGTTCGATCACACGCGTGTGCAATCAGCGAGGAGTCATGTGGTTGTGTGCGCATTTGAAGTTTACACACTGCATAGCACTGCCGACACCGCGGGAGTCGCGGCTTTGATCGCTATGAGGTTCCAATTTAAATTTTACCTAATATATCCTAGTATATCTTGCAAAAATATTGTATATGTCACGTGGGTGACCACAGTTCACCACGTTTCCTGCCTGATACCCACATTCATCCTCGATAAGGAATCGCATCCCTGAAAACTAAGAAGGAATGCCTCATCACCAGTAAGGGGCCGCGGATCCCTAGGCGCTTGAATTAGTTATTGCAATATGTTACAAAAATAACTTGGAGTTTATTATTTATATCTGTAATTGTATATATTATATCTGTGGTAGTGTTTTTATTTACAACCCCTCGACATGTGAGTCCGGATGGCCGAGGGTCAGGAAAAAAGGGAGAAACCGACAGACAATACCGGCTGTATCGGTGAACACCACCTTCTGCATTTGAGCCCGAATCAGCCCGTCACGAAGTCCCAGCCACCTCCGGATTGGAATTAACCAAGCCGGTTGCAGACACGACCATATGGATGATTTTGATCATTCACCTCGTGTACCAACTTTTTTTAATATGTTTCGGCTTTCTCGAGATTCTCACATTATGCCCGTGATGACTGCGACCCTTGCCCACATCCAACCTCATGTCACCCCTGAGAACTGATCTTTCACTCATACTTACCATTCGAAACACAGCAGTTCTATGTTATATTCCATTTTCAAATGGGTATTTTTTGAGATCTTGGTTCTTCTATTCATGCTGCAGCCCAGAAGCATGCAAATGCAGCCTGACTTAGGCACTGTTAAACCAGTTGTCTTACTTGAAGCCATGTCGCACCTTAATAGTTTTATCTCTAGAGGCGGTGGCCAGCCAGGGCACATCCGGGTGCCAGTCGCAGGCGAATACGGGCCCCGAGTGCGCCGTAAACTGCTGCAGGCACCGCTCGCTGCGGCGCGAGTCCCACACCTGCACGGTGCCGTTCTCGGAGACGGCGGCGAACGCGTGTGCCTGGTGAGGGCTGAATTGCACGTCGCGGATCGACTCGGTGTTGCTGCAAGATTGAAGATCACCGTCGCCTGCTTTAATATCATTAAACCTAGCAAAGAGATCAGGTCCTAGATAGAATTCATATGCATATCGGAGTAACGTTCAGATGCAGTCCAACAGGACACTACTGATGTGATTGTGTACCAATTAAAATACTCGAATTACAAAAAATCAAGTGATGACTCAAATTGGTGATAGTCAACTTGAGCTTTGGCTTAGATAATTTTATAGGGGTGAGATGGTGACCATCATTGAACACTATTGGAATGTTGGAAAACGATGATGATGGAAGGCTCACAATCAGCTTCCAACTTTTAAGAGAAAAATAATTCATTTGGCTTTCCTAAAAGGGTACCACAAGGTTGTATACTTTGGTTGGTACAAAGATACACTGCAAATACATAACATGGTTAATATGGCTATATAATAGCTAAATATAATATTAGCATCTGCCGCATTCTCATATGCTCAGCATTACATCCCTTACTCAAGAGTATTGAGTGTCCAAAACTTACTCGTACTGGTGGAAAATAATAAATGATACAATGTTGAGACGACACATGTTTCATTTGTCCTGGTTTCTTCAAACTTCAAAATTCTATACAAACGAAGTCGCAGGCAGATGCTAGTTTTAACATTAAACATAACAACTGCCGTATATATTAATCCAGTTTATAAACTATCTGTTTCATTCAAATCCATACAACCGTTTTACTTGATTGACAAATAAACATCCATTGTTTGTATGTTACAAACTTTCACATTTATTGAAATAAAATTTGAAAAAAAATAAATAAATTTATAATATTAGTAGGATTAGGTGCAATTTAGGTGAAAGTCGTGGTATTTCGGACGACGGCGATAAAATAATTAGTGATGAACCCGCAACCCATCAACCACTTAATGCAACTATTGTTGTCTCAATACTGACCTAATAAATGTACGGGCTACCTCCTTCATACGAAGGTCAAAGCATTTCATCATGCCATCCTGGGATCCGGAGATGAGAAGTGCTGGCTCAGTAAGATGAAAGCTAACCTGTTTGAATAAAGATGTGTATGTATAAATAAAAAATATAATACTGTAAAGAAAATAAATAGAAGAAAATAATTATCTAATAATTAATATAATATCAATATAAATAAGAAAATGCTAACTCAGCTTTTAATGACTGACATTCCCGTTGAAAATTCCAACTAAACTTAAAATACTTGATGTGGATTTGAAGCTGCGTAATTAAGGTCTGCAGATCGTACCCTAAGTTATTAAGTTATTGACACTTATATGATAGTATGTCAGTTTGGATAAAATACCCTTAAAAAAAATTAATTTATTTAAGGGTATTTTAATGATTTTTTTTAAACAGTCTATACTGTGTTACTTAAATGTTGGTCACAATTATCAAGTTTTTCTTTATTATTTACCTTATTAACAGTTCTCTTATGATCAGAGAAAACATGCTCCTGCTTGGAGCGACCCGACCTGCCAAGATTCCACACAACAACAGCTCCATTTGTCGCCGCTGTGGCTAGGGTATTCTCTGAATAGGATTATTAATATATAAGTTTATCATCTTTTTATAATTTGTACTATGAGGGGCTGGTGGTGAAGGAATACATAATCCTTCACACAGTTCCAGTAAAGGCATATTTTAATTTGTCTAGATTGTGGAATTATTTTTTAATGTAATATGAAGAATGTGTTTATCAAGGAAAAATAAATAATAAATAAAAAATACCCTTCCATGGCTTAGTGTCCAGACTTTTACTTCTAAGTGTAGTAGGAACTAAGATTTCTATTGCAATGTAAAGTGCTGATTAACATGCTCTAAGGTAACATGGTAAGGAAACTGATGTGAGGACGTCTATATCATTAGGCAATAAACAAAAAATTATTTCAAATATATATAAGGTCTTTACCTATGTCCTCATTTCGCAGACAAAAACAAACTGCAGCGTGGCTCTACCACCAAAAGACGAGAGTGATACTGGCAACATCAACATCGGAAGACTTTATATATTTTTTCGTATATTTAATATGTTATGAATACAAATATTAGGTCTTTACCTATGAAATGGCCATTCTTCAGACCTTTTGCCAAATGGCATGAGCATGTGCAGATGTGTACTGTGAAGAACCAGCTTTGGTCAATTGGTCGTCCCTGCTGCTCTTACATGACAATGCATAACCCCATACTGCACAACAGACAGTTTCCAAGCTGCGAGAGTTGGGGTTCTAAGCTCTCCCTCATCCACCATACTCACCAGACCTTACACCCAACGACTATTACTTTTTGCAAAATTTGGACAACTTTTTAATGGGAAAAAAAATGTTGTACCTTCAATTGTGCTCCAGGCAACATCAATTGATGAAAAATTTAAATTTAAATTCTTCCCCACTCTCAGATTGCACACCTCGGCAAAGTCATTCTCTCCTATTGAGAACACTTTAAATACTAAAACATATAATCGTTATATTGAATAAAGAATTAAATAAAAATAAAACTCAATACATATTGTTTCAAAGTTCAAAGTTGTTTTACCATTTCTACCAGCTATAACTACTTGAGTACAATCCTTATTTAAAGCTAATGCATTTGCAGGGCCCTCCTGCGATACGCAAATAGTGTTGGATGGTATCATTTTCTAAACCAAGTACAATTAAACATCTGCACAAATGTTAAAACACTAAGAAACGTAATTGTTTTTCAATGTTTAAGCAGGTTATTTATACATTAACCTAAATAATTAAAGTCCAAATTCATATTATTAAATCATATACGTAGTTAATACATGAAGCACATGCGATCAAAAATAACACGTTTATTCTTTATCACAATGCATATTTATTTACAAATTTGCTGAACCGCTGTTTTTCTTTTTCTTGTTAGATTGTCATAAACACAAGTGACATTGACACTGACATTTAAAACAACAGATTACAAAAGGACAGGGGTCGAGTCCTGATTCCCTCACCGCAAAGTAACGTTAATTAGTAATATCATATCGTATATTGCTAACTTATTTAAACTTAAATATTTTTTCAATAACAATGTTCTTTATTTATTTATATAAATTCAGTCTTTTAATATTTAAAAGATTTATATGAATATTTAAATTTAAGTATTTTAGTTTCGTTTTACCACATATTTTTTTTAGTAATAGTTAGAAAAACCATTGATTTAATTGAACAAACGTATTTGTCTTGTTACTTCTGTTGGTTGGTCTAAATTAAAATAAAATAAAAATCTTAAATCAATTAAAAATGTAACCATTATCATGTCAAAAATGTCAAAGTCAAAAGAAGTTAAGACCATCCATCATACGAACAAGACCTGGCTGTATGGACTAAAGTCCTTTGCCTTTCCCATTAGGGATAAATTAATATCATCTATCTTTCAGAAATGACACTAGTGGACATCAAAATTTTGATTACATTACACAAAAGCTATGCTGTACGAGCGTTTGTTGTAATATTTTTTAATTGTTAATAATATTACGATAATCCTAACAATGGTTATTATGTGAGCTTGATTTATTTAAACGCGAAGACATAATGGATAGCGGTGACAGAATCCTGGTGGCTGCGGGGTTAACAGCAGCTGTGGTTGTGGGGGCTTTCGTTTTATGGGGACCTGGTGGTGCCCCACGCGTCAGAAAACGACGCGGACAAATAGCTGGACTTCAAAATCTGGGTCGAACATGTTTCTTAAATACGCTCCTCCAAGCCCTAGCCGCGTGCCCTATTTTCATAGATTGGTTGAAAAAATACGCGAAAGCCGACGCACACAACAGTATGATAACAACTTTGTATACGGTTATCGAAGGTTTGTTTTTCAAATTTCATTCAGTAGAAATGACATGAATACTTGGATGTTAAGTCACCGATTTATTTGATAAAGTTATTATTTTCAAACATGAACTAGGTGATTGTCCAGCATGTACTCTAACTATTTGCACTACACAACTTCTGATTTCCGTGATATCTATGGTGTGGTATAAAAACACTTTAGGATGGGGTCACCATTTGAGAAATCCTGTATTTGTTACGTATTTGATTTTAATTTATTAATTAATTTAATTGAAAAGACACCCCAACAGATTTGCATTTCAGATTTTTACATTGGTGTACAACTTACTATTTAGTTATGTACCTTATAGTTAAAAGAATTTAGAAATAAAATCTAACATAAAGAAAAAAAAAATATGCTGCTATTTTGCGAGGATGTGGTCCTTCCCTAGTCCAACTGACCCTTTCATTCTGTAGCTAGAAATAAACGCAGCATAGCTCTATCACTGTTATGCTAAAATAATAATAAATAAATAATAAAATATTACAATTTGTTTAATTAAGTTAGCAGTTTTGATGGAATGATTTCAGTACTGTATAACAATACAGGAAATGAGGTGTGGAAAATGTCAATATCACAACCATTATTATCATGATGAGTATTGTCTGATACCACACACCTTGTAGTATGTGGAAAAGTATGTTAATTAAAATATCAAGACAACAATGACCTACACAAGTTTGCTGGAAGTTGTTGGGATGCTTTGTGGCATCCTCCAACCTATGGAGGAGATCTGTGTTCAGTATTGGCTATGATGATAATAATGAAAATATCATTTAT
The DNA here is from genome assembly GCA_029286865.1 of Teinopalpus imperialis. Classification (NCBI taxonomy): domain Eukaryota; kingdom Metazoa; phylum Arthropoda; class Insecta; order Lepidoptera; family Papilionidae; genus Teinopalpus; species Teinopalpus imperialis. The sequence continues at coordinate 17,906,012 of JAGSMU010000022.1, read as the reverse complement.
AAATATATTTAAGATGTTTTCTAAAATATTAAGGAGCCCAATGAAGCACACAGTTCTCCTAATGACTGCAGCACATAATATCTGCATCTATCCACAACAAATATTCAACATGCACATGCATTGTCTTGTTGTGAATTGCACCCTCAGATTCCTACCCTGGCCAAACAAAACAGTACCTTTGAGCTTCTAGTTCGTATACTGGTATTCTGTAAGGAAAAAATCCCTGGTCTAGTTAACTATCGGGCTCTGCCCAGGCATGGTCTTCTATTATCATCAGCTTGATTGTGTGCTCATTTGCCACTTCTAATATAATAAACTGCATATCATTATTTCACTATTGTTCTTACTAATCTTTCAATCATTATCATTTTTAAAAAATTCAGTGGTAAATGGTACCCATGAATCGGCTCGGGGCACACCTGTCTGCCCACTTGGTGTACTGCAATCCTTAAGAGCTGCAGGCTGGGTGATCCCCGCCGACCAGCAGGACGCACATGAGTTGTTGCATGTTCTTCTGTCATGTATTGAGGAGGAGACCATTGCCATGGCTAGAAAGGTAATTTCTTTGAACTTTAATTTTTTGACAGTAGATATGATTATTTCTTTACAATTACATACTGTAGGTTTATTAATAAAAAAGTGATTGATTAATAATAATAATATTGAATATCAGTTAGTAATACATTAATTTTGAAATGTGTCATTTTAGCACTTAACCATTTATTAATTTACTAACATCTTCCCCACCCACAACTTTATTTCTTTTTTTTTAGACGAGGTTGCAAACGAGCAAGCAGCTCACCCGATGGGAAGTGATCACCACCGCCCAGCAATGCATTTGCAACACCAGAGGAGTCGCAAATGCATTGCTGGCTCTTTAAGAAAGGTGTAGGATCTTTTCCACATTGTATTTGTATTTGTAGTATTGGATTCCACAGAGTAGTTATGCATGGTAGGATATTTCGCGTATTTCGTCTGCATGGATAACAGATTTGGATCCAGATAGAATTGAAAAATGTATGAAGATTTTGTATGTTTTATTATTGACCCAATTATTAAGTCCTTAAAGACAAAGTCAGGGGCAGATGCTAGTTTTAACATGATAACATATGTTAAGCAGACATGGCATTTACTAAGATAAAACAGTATCTTTTGTGTTAATCCAGGTTATAAATTATCTGTGTACTAAATTTCTGTCAAATCTGTTCAACCATTTTTGTGCTATTGAGTTAACAAACATCCATACATACAAACTTTCACATTTATAATATTATTATAGTATGAGATATGATTGAATAATTTATATTAAATTATGTCTATAAGCATTGAATAGTGTATTGGTTTATGATATGGTCATTCTAAGCTAAGTTGGAGCGTTTAACAGGATTTTTTAGAATTGCTAGAAAAAAAGATTTAGCTATTTTATATTATCTTTCATATTGATATAGGTATTTTTTATCATTTGCTATAAGTCCCGTTAATCTTTATGTACTGTGACTATGATATTTTGGTGCTCGTTTCGTCACTCTTAATATCATAAAAAAGAAATTAATTTTTCCAAAAGTCAGTTTGTTCAGTTATGTAAAAATAAAAATATTATTTTTGCATAATATTAGAAAATCGATTAATGCAGGTGGCTTTGAATCATATTTTGTGGCCATGTGTGTTAAGTGGTGAACTTAGCTGATAATGTATACGAATGTCAAATCATTTAAAACAAAATGAAGAAATTAAAAAAAAAAAATTAAGATAAACAAATAGTCTATGAAAATAATTAATAAAAAACAAAAGACCTCAAAAATATATTATCAAAAGTGTGCAATAGTCTTTCTGTATAGTTCCCCTCTTCATCCTAAAAATATATTTCGTTCATTTTAATGTTTACAGCCGGGCTGTCTGTCTGATGCGCTTGGGCTCGGTGCGAGCGGGCGCGCATGGTCGGCGCTGGCCTCGCCCGCTTCCCCACCGGCGGCTCCGCTGTCCCTCCGGCCCGCCTCAGCAGCACCGCCAGACGAACCCGACCTTGCCGACCCAGGTATACTACTAAGTTGTACCTACACCAAGTGTTACAAACATAACAGGCCTATTCTATATATTATGCATGTTTTTCCTATTGTATTGAGGGTGATAAATAAGCATACGATGGTATATATCCACATCTAGATGCATCGTCACACCTGAGAACTAAGATGAAAAACCTCGGTACTGCATGCCTCCTTTATATTATTGGGTGACTCAATTGCACAATACAAAATTTTTATTTTTTAATAGAATTCAATATAGGCAACCTATCTTATCTAGGATGGCTAGGTATTGTGTTGTGGGATTACACTATTATGTGAACTGAGTATTTGTTTGTCACCCTTAAAAAGATTCACTATTTCCACAATTTGAATAGTCAATGAGCCACGCCGAGATATTTTTTAACCCAACTGCCTAGACACACTATTCAGATATCTATCTAACATAATACCAGGAATATATTAACAGAACCAGCACCGGAGCCAGCGCGTCTATCACGCGGTGTCTCCCGCTCCATGTGCCAGTTGGGCAGCGCCCGTCGATGGGCGGCGCCGCCTGCCCGCCCCGCCCCCGCCCCGCCCACCCGTGGCACGTTAGCGTCGCGACTCCAATGCACCGTCTGCGGTGCCAAGGTATACCTAGCGCTTTTTTATATTATCAAAATTACTCGCCATCACTCGATTGTTGGTTTTTTATCAGTAAATTTTCTCATATCCACAGTTTCCATTTGTATGTCACTATTGTCACCTTTAGGCAAATATCGGACTATAACGGACTATAACTAAATATGTAACTGTAGTAATGATTTTTTACCTGATTGTAATAAAAATAATTAAAAAAAATATTATTTGTCCCCTGTGTTTATCTTTGGTTTTTAGAATTTACCTCTGTATCTTGTTAGATGGCTTCGCTATCAATGAATGGGGGAGAACTGAGGCCAACTATACGTACGTGGGATTCGCAGGTGGAATGAGTGAAGGCTGAGGAGGTATGGGCACGATAGTGATAATCACTAACATTTACGACAAATGCTGCCTAAATTTAAGTAAAGTTGTTTTAAATAAATATTGCTTAAGAATTTCGTAATTCGCAGAGTCCGGTGCGCTTCGACAAGTTTGACAGCGTCTCGTTGTCCATGGCCAACGCGGGAGCCAGACGGGCTGGAGCCTTCAGTCTGCATGGTAAGTCAGTACCTGTACCTTGAAAGCTGTATATCCATTCTTAAATACCCAGGAGTTAATAAGGAAACCGAAAATATGAAATTGAGATTAGGAGATTTTAATTTTGAAACGCAATATTTTTTTTGTATCATTTCATACCGTGCACACGTTTTTTTAATATCATCTAAAATTAGAGATATATATGTTTATATTTTCAGGGCTCCTTTGGGCATTCACTGCCCCCGAAATGGTGAAGGGAGTCCGCTGTACCAAGTGCGTCGCCCCCGATGAAGGCACTACTCACACCAAGCACATACGGACCGTCAGCTTTGGAAAGGTTTGTACAACTCCATACATAGTTGTGCAAATAATGATATTTTTATTGTATCATGGGTGAAAACAACACAAGACACCTACATTCATCCTTGATTCCATCATAATACAGTCGCGTAGTAACCCTTGGGTACTAAGATGGAATGCTGTGGCAGCAGAAATAGGGTCTCCAGATTCCTGCACTGCTACCAAACGAAATACAGCAGCGTCACTAGGCCGACCCATTCATACAGTATAGTGGCTCCATGTTATTTTTTTATTATATGAGAGTAACAAACGAGCATACAGTTCACCTGATGGCAAGTGATTCCTGACATCTACATTCATTCTGCAGCTAGAAACCAACTGCAGTGTAGCTCTACCACTGTAGCTTTGATTAATTTCTTCGGTTTGGTTTCATTCCCTTGTTCCCAGCTCCCGTGCTTCTTGTGCCTGCACATAGCGCGCGTGGAGTGGTCTGGTGGGGAGCTGAACAAGCGCGGCGAGTACGTGGCCTTCCCCGAGACGCTCTGCATGGCGCCGTTCGCCCCGCGCCAGGAGCCGCAGGTCAGTGGGCGCTACCCAGACATATGCTGCCTACTTGTTCCTTCGGGCTTATGGGTCCGGTATGTGACGACACTCTGTAGAAAAGGCAGCAGTGACTGAGTGGAAGTTTATAATATTTATTCTGGAATTCTATCAAAACACAGTCCGTAGTATACGACTATCTTGGCAGCCGGATCTGGCCAGCCTGCTAAGCGAGGGCGGTGTGCGCAGCGGTCTGGCGGCGCTGAGCACCGCCAATGGCACGGAGCCCGAGCGCGCCACCTACCGTCTGGTCGCCGTCGTGGTGCACGTGGGGGGCCCGCGATCGGGCCACTTCGCCACCTACCGTCGGGGCAACGGTTTCGAAAGCAAAAGGTAATTAGACAACCACGCGTATCTCTACGATACATGTTGTCGTTAGCCCCTGCAGCTACATTTCTACCACATTCCCAAAAAATATGCAAGTTTTTACAAGTAAAAGTCGCTGAGCTTCTTAAAATATGATCTCCCTACATTGATAGGTGAAGTCCAGCCAACCCCGCTTACGAATTGTGAACCCCCATTTTTTGTCACGCCAACGTAGACCCCTGTCAAGTCTCCCGTCACCTGGACCACTGGGAACTTAGGTGTTAGAGTATCAAACTATGTCGCGGTTCTTGAGTTTGAATTGTATTTTGACACCCGGGTTTTTATAAACATCTAATAATTTGTCTGTGCAATGGTTGACTCGCTTCACATGTATGCTCTTAGTCTATACTTCCCATGTAAAACATTATAGGCATCATTGTAATTATACATATATTTTTATTATAATTGGAATTGACAACGCCTTGAATGATGCCATTAATTTATTGAACCAGTTTGCAATATCCGACTCGTAGGACCAACATCATTCCTTGAATCACAAATGTCTACAAATTCTACACCTTAAAAAGAAGTAGTAATTAAGTAAAACCGTTCGGTTATTGTCCTGCCAAATAACATTGCCCACCTTCACAGATGGTGGTACACATCAGACACTCTTGTCCACGAGGTATCCCTGCAAGAGGTGCTCCGATGCACCGCATACATGCTGTTCTACGAGCGAGCCAGGCCGGAACCTTTGACTCATCACTTTTAAACCACCCGTAGATGATGTCTGTCACGCCACATGGCTGGCTTGAATGTTCACTTACCAGATTATCGAATTATTTAACTAGAGAGATTTAGTTGGCTAGAGCACCTTTAGACTGACCACAGTCTAATTGTGTTGTCCAAACCTTCAACTATACTTTAGTCAGATATTCATTTTCACCGAAGCGTTTCTTAAGTACCCACGCTGCAGCTGCCAACAGCCTATTCCAGGAACAAATCGGCTCGGCAAGCATTATGCTCTCACAGAATCAGGGTGAAATGTGTTGATGCTACTTTCTTAGTCCTTACAGAAGCACATGTTTTTATTTATGAAATATTTCATCGAGGGTTGACGTGAGTCTCACTTGTAATTAACTTAACTATGAACTATGTGGTTGTTACTCACGTTTAGTCTAATAAGGCACCTACGAAGGACCATGCTCGCACGGAATACCAGAACGTCGCTGCTGTGTTTAGTCTGGTGAGTGAAGGGATCCGGAGATCCTTATTACTGATGGCATTCTATCTTGTCCTCAGGAAACGTCTCTGCATCATAATTCCTTATAGAGAATAAATGTTGGTGTCACGTGGCACAGGAGTCACGCGCTTTAGGTGAACTGTGCTCACTCTCAACACTAAAAAATAAATAGAAAAGAGTGACCAAGGCATGGACTGGAGTTCTGTATCACCAAGACTCACTTATTAACATTGTTGCTACAATTCAGATGTTAGCCTAAATAAAAAACATTACAAACTAGATACTTAACTTTTTGCCTTCCTGTTAAGATAGGGTAATTTCATTTCAGGCGAAGAAATATGTGATATGCAAAGTAAGGAAATCTTAGGTTCTCCGGAAATTTTTGTTAAAGATGTTACTTTTAGTTTAAACGATTATAAAATTTGATACCTCACCATCTTAATGGTAGATAATCGACCACTTTTTATCACGCTTGACTCCACTCTGCGGAATCAGCTGTATTCGGCGGTAGTTCCGAACCGAAATGTCTTAGACGCTTTCAAGAATAGAGCCTGCTCATATCTCAAAGGCCGGCAACGCAGCCCATCAGGTGTTGCCGTGAAGAACTGTCAGTTTGTTTGCCCTTTATTAAAAAAAAAGCTATAGGTATTGTGTCCCCGGTGTCTTTTTTATGTGTTCATTGTTTGAAGTTAGATTGTTTATAATGATATTAAGTACGTTAATCATACTTCTAAATCCCGCCCACAACTCACAGCTTACTTCTAGATCCCGCCCACAACTCACAGCATACTTTTTATATTGTTGCCATATAATAATTTTCGAGTCATATTGCATTTATAATGGCTTGTCTATTTTTAAGTTTATTTACATTTACTTTGTTCACTTTACACTTAACACTATCGTATAGTTAGCAGTTGAGAAAAAATAGTTACAAATGATCTTCAATTGATAAACTTGAATTGCACGTGTTTTACTGCTGAGCGGTGATGACGAGGCATTCCATATGTCAGTACTCAGGGGTCATAATTGCATTATGTTTCTTTAACATAGACGTATGTCTTATTCTGTTCAGGGTCATCCAAGTATTATAAAACTTTATCACAATATATTAATATATCAATCTAAGGGTAGGCCGTCATCATGGGTTCATCATCATCTTGATGTTTTAGTTCAAGAAAAACTTTCAATGAATGAATTAAAATAAGTAAATAGAGAATTTTGGTGCCATTATACGTTTTATGTGATGACAGTAATATTGAGTGTGATTTTGACACTTGCCGTACTAAGCTACCGTATAGGATAAATGTATTTACAATTAATTTTATCATGTGAAAAATATATGGATATATTTACATTTATCTAGCAGCTGGTCCTGCTTTTTCCGGAGTTCTTGAGTTAATAATATATTAAATAAAATTATAAACATTCATACAAACCTTCAAGAAAAAGATTTGTTGAATCCTTGATTGGTGAAGACGTAAACAAAATCCAGTAGTAAGTGCGTTGCGTAACGGACGTACAGACGTATTAATATCTCCGCACTTATGACGTTTTAAATCTATTTATGAAAACATGTATACAATTCGCTCCTCGCCATAACTAATGCATATTTTGTGTAATAAAACATTAATATGACATGACATGTTAACCTTTTATACCATAAATATTATACTTGGTATAATGTTTAACTTCTGTTTGTTTTTTTTAATGATGTTTGAGTCTCATAACGGATTATAATTCATTGTGATAAGTGTCCTTCTGATACTTATTGTAAATACATTAAAAACTCTTTATGTCGTCCAAATTACATGTAATGAGGCACTGGAAGTCAATCCTCAAGGTTGATGATGTATGTGCATCCTGAATCTTTGTTCAGGATGGATGTTGAGGTCATTTGGTCCACCAGTACCATGAGAACTGTTTTCGATTGTCACCCCTAATAACTATTTAATAAATTAAGGAAATAGCAACTGGAAGACCTTAGAACCTACAACATCTCTTACTTGTGCCCAATGTACTAACTCGTCTGGCCTAATTTAAAATATACGCTTTTGTTTATGGTATGATAGTGTAGCTGGCGTGTACATATAAGAGATTTTTAAAAATATGTAGTGTTTTTATAAATTCTGCCGTGTTATCAAACATTGTCTCGACTAACAATTTGTAATCTACTTATGTATGATAGTTAAATATAAATTTTGACATTTAGTATTTTATTAAAGTCTGCCCAGAAAAATAAAAAACTGTGTGGCACTTTCTCTCGGACAAATACTTATATTGGCAACTGAAAATTTTAGGCATTTTAACAGACAAAAAGCTTTAAAAACATAGCAATCGACATGATGTCTAAAGTTATTGTTGCCAGTGGAAGAACTTAGTTTGGTTTTCCACAACATCTCGAAGTTTTTTTATATTTCTGGTCTAGCTTTACCTGTAATTTTAACTAATTTTCTTGGAGTAGAGTGAAAATAGAGTAATATTTTGTAATTTTTCTGTCAAAATATCAATATCTCCACTAGTTTTGGAACCGACTATATTTCTACGAATTTCTATAATCGCTACATATCTGTAAGATTTTTGATGAATGTTCGAGAAAGTTCTCATATTGAAATGATTGGTATGAGTAATATATATATACACATAGAGACTTTAAAAGCTCATAACGTACGCATTTCTGTTCAGCACTTAAAGCTTACTCGTAACTCGCCGCGTTTAATCTGTAGTTTTTGACTGTCGACAATTTTCTAATAATTCTGGAACTGGAAGAATTACTCTATGGTATTATTTCCTTTCCTACCTATTTATAACAAGTTAACGTCATGGTCATAGGTTGCTTGAACTAAGTGGTAATTTCTTTTTACTAATCCTAGCGATGCGTTAATTTTATTAACATTACTAACATCAAGATTAAACGCTTATGCTATAGATGCTCCGCGACATCAGTCGCAGTCGAATGGCAAATTCGTATCTACGATTCAAATTTTTGCAGACCGTACCCGGATTTTTTATTACATAATTATTTTACCAAGATTCTAAAATTGTGACCAACGTATTAGTACCTGTAGATAAGGAGTATTTATTTTTATAATGATTTAAAGATGGTACTTGTCTACAAATCTTTCACTATACAAGAGTGAAGACTACGGTAGAATTGAATCATACTTCTATCGTTTGTTTCCAATGACTGGTACTAATACTAAATGCACTGGCATTGGCACTCGCTAGACAGCCGGCGAGAGTTAAGCTGTACTTGTCATATAAGTCAATAAAATTAATTCCTCTAATAAACGAATCTTTTGTATACAGGTCTTGTTTATTGAACAGATTGCAACCTCCTTTAATTACAAACGCGGGTTTAGAAACGATATAGCATTAACATTTATCTCTGTACTGTAGATTTTTTAAATTAACCGTTAACAGATTTTTTCTGTGCGTTTGTACACGTCAATCTGTATAATGTTTAAACCAATTCTAATTTGGTTCTTCTAAATTAAGATAGGCTTGGGCCAACATTCAGTGATACAATTAAATCGAGTAGTAAAAAAGAGAGCGTCTCGCACGCTTAGATGACAAATTTGCGTGACACCGCAAGCATTAGCTGTGTTACCAATAAAAAAGTATTGAATTATAAATTACCAACAGATGGTTTTCGAGTTATAATTAATACAAAGTGAAGTTAATATTTTTTTATCAACCTCAAAAAGCTTCCATCCTTTAGGCTCGCAATAATAAAATACCCATCCTAGAAGTGTAGGTCGATTATACACTAAATGTTGCTAGTGTTCGATCACTATATGTCCCAGTGTGCCATATCTATTATGCCAGAATATTTTGTGAATTCATTTGTAATCTGTTAAACATTAAAATGTTACTGTTTTGTCAACGTTATTAGAAACTGAAATTCTTATTCTTCTATATTCGTGATTTGACGGATTGTAGTTCTGTTTTAGTTGCGTTAACTACGATTTTTTATTATAATTGTAGATATAAAGAAGAGAGGCTAAAATACATTTACATATAATTTAGAGAAAGTGCATGTTATATGTTTTTTGTATATGATATCTTATTATTGATGGATATGTTATATGTATTGCTATTCTGTCAGTTAGTGGTTCTTTTTACATATAAGACCTATGAGAGGCAATGGAATCGTTGTCCCATTCTAAAAATTACTTTGCAACACAGCCGCGAATTACGAAAAGAGTTGAAACAATGCGTCGATGCTGCGTCTCTTTCTAGAACGATTTTTAAAACCAACGCCGCCCGTTATTTATTTATTTTTATAAATCGAAATAATGTCAAAAGATAAAGGACAACATAATAAGAATATACAGCATTGGCCCTTTGAAATTTCTGAAATTTACCAAATTATTGAAATAAATATAACTTTTAGATACACATTTTATATTTAATTATTGGACTTAAAGAAATGTTTATTTGTACCAAAATGTCTAAATGATTTTATAAGCGGCCAAATTGAACGGAAAGTGTAATGTACCAGTTATTATGTTTGTATAGTTTCATCACATAAAGATTTATTGGAGAAAATATATAATGTAATGCTTAAATTTTTTTTTTTTATTAGATTAGATATTAATTAATTCATACAATGTAAATTAATAAATAAATATATTATTTGTGTTCGCCTATCAACATCACATAATAATTCAGAAACATTTCTTGTCAGATTCCGGTGGTTGGTATGTTTGTTTCTAGTTTATTGTGTTTTAATAGGATTAGTATAGTTTTGTCAGCAAGGTTTGTGAGACGGTGAAGACTGTAATAGCAGAGTAACCTGGTAACTGTAGATAGGATGGGTTGGATGTGTTATTAACAAATGTTTATATAATAAATTATATTATAATTAACGATATTTTTTTTTCTTATTAAACATCATATAGTATATAACTAGGAAAATTTTAGGGTAAAAAAACAAAGCTAATTAAAGAGCATAGAGTTAACCTTATAGTGTGATGTGATGCACAGCCTATGAAAATCTACAATTGTCATCAACAAATATTAAAGGTGCCCTTGACTTTTGACTGAGATGGAATGCTTCGTTGACTGTAATTTGTTCCCCGGCTCCCGACACCATAAGAAACAGCAGCGTAATGCCCGGCCGAGCCGACCCATTCACACATATAAACTAGCTGGACTACTAAGAAGTGTTTGGCGTGGTGAACAGACACATTTTCTTACTACACTAAGGGTTGTCCGATAGAACGGTATTAAGCCCGGCCTTTAAAATAAAAAGAATCAATAAATAAAATGAAACAAATTCACGTTACTATCGAGTTCTTTATTATTTACAATAAAATATATTTATTTCACAATAATACGTCATCCTAGCGCCATCGTGTTAGCACTTCACGTTATCACATGACCACCGGCACGTGGAAGAATGGAATCCATTCTGTGGCATATCACAAGAAATCATGCCACACAGAAATTCTGAAGATAATTGTATCGACATTGTCGGTGAGAAGTACAGATATAGTAAACCTAGATACGGTGCGCACACAAACACTACTAAACATTGAAACACACTAAGATATAACAATAAGTCACGACAGAAAAATAAATACAACCCCACAATATCCGATAACGGGGTTATCACTAAATTACTTAGAATATCTTATGTTCATATTAGAATGGGACAACTAAATCAAATTGATGATATAATGTTGAAAATGATCTGAACGCAATGAAAGTTGTCGTTCAGAACAAGTATATTGGTGTAGCAATGCTCGGTGTTTCTCTGCGTGGACAGAATGACAGTGACCGACATAGCTCGTAGAACTGATAACCGATGGAGTTCTCGAGTGGCAACCTCGGGCTGCCGACCCTCCACCAGCGGCAGCGACGACCTACGCAAGTCTGCGTGCAGTCATACGTACAGGTGGATCGGCATCGTGTCTTGTGGCAAGTTACGGTGGACCATGACCAGGCTGGTTGATGGTGATCAGATAAGCAAATGTCATCACCATCATCATCACAGCCTTTTTCGTTGTTTTGTGTAGATTTAACTGTTTTCAAATAAATTGCTGAATCACAAACATCATTACCATGTTATTTACAAGTATACCAGTACTGTATTTACAAGTATACCAGCAATGTATTACTAACGTTAATGGTAACGGCTGATTAAACTACGAGTTTCGTATAGCGCACCCGGAACCATTAGACTGTTGACGCGACTATATGTAACTCTATGATATAAGTATATGCTGTGTTATGTACAACAAGTTCCTTATTAGTCTTACAGCCGAGAAACTAAATTGATATCAATGGCTTTCTTGTATCAACATTAAGAACCCCTCTCATAAGTAATATTTTAATGTAAAGTTTAATTTATCTTTCCCGGACGGGATGGGTGCTCACCTCATCCGCACGTTGTCACAGATATCACCTAAATGCGATAAATAAATTATTTATATATGTCACGACGACAAACCTATACACATATATATTTTTACGATTTTTTTTTTATAATATTAGTGATTAAAAACAGTTCACGGATGGTAACCTCGTAACCTATGATTGGTTTCCTGGATCCCTACTCTCAGCATACGAAAAACAGCAACGTTATGCTGATATTCTGTTAGAGCGCGGTCCTTCCCCACACGGGCCAACCCATTCTTTTTACATTTACAGCTAGAAGCCGGCTGCAACGTGCCACCTCTGTTTAATTATAAATAGTAGATGTGTTTTCACATCAAGTTTCCGAGTCCTATCACTTATTATAATACACGTTTGTATACAAACTCAATAATTTGCACCTTAACCGACATTGAACTATACCCACACACATATTACAATAACGTCATTGTATTCCTTCCATTGCACCTCCACATAATTCGCCAACCTGTCGAGCGACGGACTGACGGTGGAACGTTTTAGTCTAGTTTGTTATTTGTTAAATCTATTAAGGAAGAAAAGTTGTCCTAATTTTACGTGCATTTAAATTGTGAAATGTCATACTAGACCAGCGGTTCCCAGACTTTTTTTCTCATAGACCACTTTCAAAATTAACCACCTGCTGCTACATTCCTGCCATATTGCCGAAACTCGACAAAAAATGTGGAATATGCAAGTTTTTACAAGTAACAGCCGCTGAGCTTCTTGAAATATGATCTGCCTACATTGATAGGTGAAGTCAAGGCAACATTTTACTTCTTCACTATCGAAGGCAAATAAATTTTCGTGGAGGACCACCGAATTGTGAACCACCATTTTTGTGTCAAGCTAACGTAGAACCCCTTCGAGTCTTCCGTGGACCACTTTGGGAACTAAGGTACTAGATGAACGAGTTTAGTCTTTTGTTAAGGGAATACGGAAGTTGGAGAATCTGAAATAAAACTAAATAAAGCTTTATTTTGAAGTGGCGCTTTTCACTCAGAAGTCGCCGATGAGGCAAATAGTTATAGATAAGGAACTATTTAAAAAAAAATAAGCGTATTTTTATAACAAAGCAAGATGTTCAATCTTACATTGAGTTCCTTGCATAATGAGCACAGGTTATCTGAATGAAATAGCCCTGGAGTAAAGTTCCTGGAGGTTTCGGTAAGTCATATCAAAATTGGAACGCAAAGCGACGACGTTGATGTTTAGTTGGCGTGTCATTATTCAATAAGTTACAATACATGTCAACACTACTCCCGTTTGTTAGATATAGAATAGATCGAGAAATCATTTATAATCAATCATCATTTTTAATACGTTAAATTAGTTTTTTGAGGGGAATTTACAGCTATTTATTAGGTTACGTGTTTTCTTTATCGAAATAACGAAGATAACCAAATGTTTACAATGAGAAATGTTTCGTATACGCGAATGTGCGTATACGTGTGTGAAAGTGGGCGTGTCTGTGCGTATTGCGGTGACGTGGGTGCAGTGGTCAGTGCGGCGGCTCGGTGCTGAAGTAGGGCGCGACGTCGGGCTGCAGCAGCGTGCAGCACACGTTGCAGACGCGCGCGGGCGCGGCGCGGGGCCCGCTGGCCACCACGTGCGCCACGCACGCCGCGCAGAAGATGCGCCCGCAGTGCCGGCAGTGCACCTGCCGCCACCCACACACCAACAATATCTTTACGATCTAATTAAGAGATCATCTCCATCTTGCGATGGACGGTTACGAACGTGCATTATTTACATAACGCACGTGATTGCACAATTGCACCTTATCTAAGATAGATGTAGACGTCAGGGATTTTTTTATTATTACATTAAGAGTAACAAACTCACCACGCCGCGGTCGCTGACATCCACATTCAACTTGGATAAAAATAAATATGATCATATTGCACATGTAGTCCACTATCTACATATCGACATATAAGTGTCCCTCCACACGACATAACGCGCAGCAGATTATCGATATAGGATTGCCAAGTTGTTGCAAGAGGACGGTGTGCGCACCTTCTTTTTACTGTTGGGCAGCGCGGCGTGGCAGGCGGGACATTCGTTCACATCCTCGTCGTGCTGCCACCGCACCTCCGTGTCCGCTTCCCGGATACGCTGCAGTTGCACCTGGGGAGGGGACAAGGATTTTTATCAACTTACGTTTTATATGATTGATTAATGTTTTCGACTCCGTCACGTTCTTCTTTTTTTATACTATACGCGGCATACGAGCATGCAGCCCACCTGATGTCGCAATTGCGTTGCCGGCCTGTAAGGAAGGTGTGGGCTCTTTTCTTGAAGGTCCCTAAGTCCGTCAGCGGACGACAGCAGAGTAGTTGAGCGTGGCAGGAATTTTCGCGTGAAGCGCATAGTGGTGGTTTGCCAAACAGTTAAGGTCAGGTATAATTGACCCAGGTCGGTGGGCAAAGGTCTGGGTGGCTGTTAATGAGGTTCGTTGCGAAGGTAGATCTTGTTTCAACCTTCGAGGATTTTTGACGGCGTTACGATCGAGATATGTTGTACGTTCGTTTGCAGGAGATAGAAAGCGATGTTTGAACGTAAATTGGAAACACTTAGGCCCAGCGATGGGGCCGGCATCTTATAGGCAGTGAGTGTCCAGAACATATAACTGTACTAATTTGGATGATGATGCAAAACAAGAAGCCGTGACTCCATATCGCATAAACTACTGTATGGTGGAAAACAATCACACGCACTATGACATCTTCCGATTTGAACAAGATGCTGACCACCCATCCATCTTCGATGACCAATCGAAATGCATTGTCATTAAGTCAGTATTTCTGCATTTACATACATTTGTTTTATTATATCAAGGGTGACAAATAAGCACACTTATCATCTGATTGCAAGTGATACACATGTGTTGTCCCCCATGAGACAGTAGGACAGACGGTACTGAACCCCTGTGGTAGCATATGTGTACGTTTAGTTAAATGGTAGAGTCATGTTACAACTAGTTCCTGGCAACAACATGAATGGGTCGGTTCGGCCGGGGAAGCACCGCGCCCTCACAGAATAGCAGCACACAACGCTTTATGTATCTCCGTACAAAAATGACTCAACTACAGGTAAGAAGCACGTGACATGACGTCAACATCCATCCGTAGAAAGTACGGATGGATGTTGATGTCATGAGCTGCAATAATCACCATCAGGTGCACCGTGTGCTTAATTGTCACCGATAATAATAATATAAAAAAAAAGGTTTCAATAAAGGACTGCATAAGCTATTTGTTAATACAGAAGGGTTACCTGGAGGGACTGTGAGAGCCTCACGAAGTCCTGCTGCACCTTCTCGCTGTTGTCTAGGTCCTGCTGCAGCCCCTGCACCCGGCTGCGCAGTTCAAAGATCTCGGTTTGCATCCGTTTCTGTGATAACACATAATATACGTTACATCTGTGGAGAGAGACAGAGATAGCCTACTACTATATTTAAGCACTAGAGGCCCCGAAACTCACTTTATCATCGAGCAGCTCCTCGATCCTGTCATTGGACTGCCTCAGCTTCTCACCAAGCTCGTTCATCTGTTCGCGTTCCGTCTGTAGACGGTCCAGATCGTCTCTGCAGTCAGAGATAAAACAATTTATGAATGCCGCAGTCACCAAGATTGCATGTAGTAATTTAGTTGTTGCAACACTTACCTGATGGTAAGTTATCATTGTGGACGGATTCCCTCTACTATCCACATATGTTGAGATACTTACAACAGTTGCAGAGCCATGGTGCAGTTTGTATATAGCCCTAGTGGCGGTGTCGTGGATGAGACCATGAGGAGAGGTGTACTCAGCTATAATATGAGAACGAGATCAGGGTGTCGACACTCACTTGGCAATGCGCAGCTGTGCGCGGCAAGCGGTTAGCGCTGCCTCCTGCTGGTGCAACAGGCTGCTATGCTCGAGGAGTTGGGTGCGGAGGTCCTGCTCGGCGGACGCAGCTTCTTCGCGTCCCAGCTGGCACACGATCAGCTGCTCGCGGAGACGTAGCTGATTTTCTTGTAGTTCCTGTACAATGATTTTTATTCTAGAACATACTATTTGGACATTGCAAGTGGTGGTGGAGCCATCTTGCAGCCAGTTTATAGCCGCGATATGATACGGTCGATTCGACCAGGGAACACCAGACACCGGCATGAAATGACAAACTAATGTCACTGTGGTTTTCGCGCGACCTAATTCTAGGTAATGAAACGTTCCAGCTTAGCCCTCAGGGTTGATAATGCATGTCCGTACTGAATCTTAGTTGGGGACGGATCCAGTTCTTAGTTTCGTTTACCACTGCTAGGATTATATTTAAAAGAAATTCCTTCAATAGTGTTCATTGGTAAATATTTCAGGTTACTTCAATCGTAAGAGACGGAGCACCAACCTCCACGTTGTCAGGCAGATCTATAATCTCGTTCTGCATCTCAGCCGCCTTCTTCGTGTACTTTCCAATTAACATGGCGTTGTCTCGCTCCAATCTAGAAACAAATTCACAATATATGTTCAGGCTAACAGTTGACTTCAATGACATCATGTCCTAAAACGTAGAACTCCTAAGGCACGGATAGATATAACTATGTAAAACCTTGGTTTCGTTTATGAAACACATTGTTGTATGCTTAAACTAAATAAATATGGAAACTTACGCGTCGAGTTTCTTCTGCAGCGTCTCCCTGTCCACAGTGAGGGTGGTGACCAGGTGCAGGGCCCTCTGCTCGGCCTCTTTAGCGGCCGCCTCCCGCTTCTGCAGGGTGTCCGTGGCGGCTTGCAGTTGCTTGCTCAAAGTGGCCAGATGCACCGCCCCATCCGCCCGCCAAGCCGCACTGGCTCGCACCGTCTCGTCATGGATCGTTCTTACACCCTCTAATTCTTCCGTTGCCTGATGCCAATTTTTTTTAAGCAAACACACACTTCAGGTGATAGTGAGTGATGAATGTAGCCCATAATACATTTTCAACGAAGATTAAAAATGCAGATATCACCACATGAACTGGAGGGGAGGCCTCGCTGTGTTTAGAGCGTGAGAGGAATGTCACTGGATCCCTTCAATTGCCAACTAATATTCTATTGGAGCCAGTCGACCCGGCCACGCAAGCTGCAACTAAGAACCAAGTTGCAGCTGGGCTCTACTACTAAAATGTATCAGGTCCTAATCAGATCGATACACAGGTGTGCCGGCCACGAAAAGACAACATATCCACTAAACACCACTAGGTGGCGCGACGAGATATGTATTTTTGATGTCTGGCTTTATGTAATAGTGGACAGGTGGCTTGAGGTGATCTCAAAATGTCTGGATCCAGCTATAAGGAATAGATTACGAGGACCTATGTAAATTTTATGTAGAAATGGCTGTACGTGGCTAAGGATCGTTCTTCTTGACTAATTTTATGAGAATGAAACATTGGACTAATTAATGGTTTATTTAGTTAATTGGAGAAAGATTCAGGGTTGTGATCTCTATCACCGTATTTGAGTAATCGCAGGATTTACATCCTTGGGAAATTGAAAGAAAACGAATTTTAATGCTTTCACCCATGACAGTGAGGACAGGAGATGGGGTCAGATGGAAGGGTGCCGAGCAAAGAGCTGAAGAAGCTACCGTCAAAAATTCATATCAGGTTGTTAGGTTGTGTTATCTCTTTTCATAGAATTGACAGCGAACAAGCAAGCAGCTCGCCTGATGGCATGATGTGATGACCGCCGCCCGTGGACATGCGCAACACCAGAGGAGTAGCGATGCGTTGCCGGCTTTTAAGAAAGATGTAAGCTTTTTTCTTGAAGGTCCAAGATCCAAAGTTCCAAAGGTTGCGGTTTGGCGACACTGCTGGCGACAGCTGATTCCACAGAGCAGTTGAGAACATTGAATTGGCGACCATCGAGGTAATGAGAAATGAAATTTAGAATTGTGTCTTGATAACGAATACGAACCAATTTCAAAGCTTGGTCTAGCTGTCTCGCTCTCTCCCGCGCGGCGTCCGCCCGGCCCTGCTCGCCGACCAGCTGCCTCTCGTAGTTGGCGCACATGTCGCACTGCCTCACCGCCTCTGCTGTAAAATGTCAGTATTTCACTACACACAGTACTGTGTTCTGAACACCATGTATAAAAAAATCAGACAACTCACAGATGTTATTAATGCTGCGAGAATTTCCACAGTTGTTAATGCAACTGATGTAAATGAAATTATATTTATTTTACCAAAAACAGCTAAGCACTATTTATAATCTAAAACCTTTCACAATACATTTACGATTATTTACAATGTATATTCTATAAAAAATACAAAATAAAACTTTTAACAACTGTATTTCGTTTAATAAAGGTACGGAAATCGTTCTTGGATAATATTTAATAAAATTCAATTTGCCATTAACGTTCCGGTTAAAATCCAACTACTCTTTGTCAGAATATGTTTGGAGTGAACCTTTGAGCTCTGGATTCAATACTGGACAGCTCCTGGACTTTTTGTTACTTATAATTTAAAAATAAAAAAAAGAGCAACTAGTCGAGTTTTTTGCCGTTTCTTGGCCCTAGCAGATGCCTTCCGAAGCGGTCGTCCGAAGCTATGGTGTCAACTCAAGAGTGTTTTGTGTACACTTATTTGAATAAAGCTTCTTTTGGTTTCATTTACAAGATCTTAACGTATTATTAAGCCGGGAAAAGATCTAAGAAAAGTGTACAAACTGGTTGCCGCCACGGTTCTTTAATGAAACTAAGAGCGACACACGAACACTCAGTTCACCTGATAGTTACTGATCAATTATATGTGCTGATTTATCATGATGGAAAACATCGCCAGGAAACCGGCATATTTGCGAAATTTGAAAAAGAATATTTCGAAGCGATGCAAAGTCCCCCAATACGTAGCGTAGGTGCGACCCTTTCCAACAGAGTAACGGTCCAAACCGAGGCTCCCTCTCGGGAAAATTATGCCCACTAATAGAGGTCTCGACTGAGCGCTATAAACGCTCGATCACCTCTCAACCCGGTGAAACTATAAAATCCCTCGGGCCAACAGTGGCCTTTGTTCCAACGCCCTATGTAGGGAAGAAATTTATGTTTGATATTCTTAACAGTTTTATATCTTGTCTTTATTTACTTCTATGTATTTATTTATAATGTGTGTACATATTATATAACTGTAATGGAGTCTTTGAATTCAATTTTCATCCACTCCTGAAATTTTACAGCGTTCCACATGTGTAAGAAATATATTAACATGTAATTTATTACCTGTTTCTTGTTTGGCATCTCCGCTGGATGCCGTCAGCGGTGAACCCGTGGTCGATGCCTGCCTTGCTTTCTGAACATATTATTTTTATGAGTGGGACATCATTTGATATTCATTTAATATTTCTTATTTTGATAGCGTTAAGCTATTATACAGTACAACCTAGGGTATTCGTGAACTTATGATATTTTAATTGTTCGTCTGTTTTACTTTGTTTAATATTAAGGGTGACAAACGAGCACACGTTTCTCGTGTCGAGTCTCGGCCCGTGCATTATCGCCACTGCATGTTCACAACTAAGGACTGGATGGATGGAACACCTGAAATTGGGTGCCGGAACCCGTTCTACACTCAGTCTACGAAACTAGCATTGTTTAGTTAAGCATTATTATGCTCTGCTGTTTCACGCTGATATTATGTGAGTGATGACCCATTAAGCTGCAATTACAAAGAAACTGCAACGTGGGTGTATCACTGATGATATAATAGATATATTACTACTAACTTGTTAAGCTTGATTTTAAAGGAAATTTTCGAATTACAATTTATTTTACAATAATGATACAGTCATACAATTGGCCGACCATATAGCTCGTAGAACCGGTAACCGATGGACAAGAAAGGTTCTAGAGTGGCAACCCCGGACTGACAGCGGCAGTGTTGGACGACCTATGCAAGGCTGCTGGAGGTAGCTCGATCAGGTACTTCGTGGCAATTGATGAGGACGGATGAATGTGAATCAAATAATGACATTCTGTACATACCAAAGTCTCTTGGAGCTGTGCATCTGTTTCTCGTAGCTTGTTCTTCAGGGCAGTAATCTCCATTTCGAGAGGTTGGATGATGGAGTGCATCAGTTCACTGTCTTCTATATTCTAGAATTCACAAAACCTATTTCAATTTATATAATATAATATATTTTTAAGATGCGCAGAATAATGCTAAGGAACATTATTATAATGAACTGTCACCAGGTATTTCTGAACCGATACGACTTAGAGGACTTCCAGATAGTTACAGTGGTAGAGCTACGCTACAGTTCGTTTCCTGCCGCAAAATAAATGAGTCAGCTCGACCGGAGTAGGACCACGCCCTAACAGAATACCAGCTTGAAATAGCAGCATAATGCTGCTGTGATTTGTTTGGTCAGTGTAGGGATCTGGAGACCTTTATTAGTGGCGACGAGGCATTCCATCTCAGTCCTCAAAGGTGTCAACGCATTTTGCATTATGATTCCTCAAGTCCTCTAGCAACTGTTCTGGTGTTGTTTGTGCGTAGGTGGCGGTGTCACATGTCATCGGCTGAGCTACCAGCTCGCTTGGAACACGAGATACACTATATACAACAGACGTTCCCCCGAAAACCATCAATTTTGTTACACAAATACTTTATCTCGAATTGGAATTTAACTTACAACCCTCGACCATTGTCTTTATGATAATGATCACTTGCTTTCTATAAAAAAGTAAAAACATTTTTTTATGATGGTAACTTGCATATACGTCAAAATATTAATTCATATATGATGAAGTGACATATAAATAATAAATACTAAAAATGAAGATAAACTCAAAGTTCCAAGTTTTAGTCTCCAGAGTACAAGTTATTTCCATGATTACAAATAGTCTTCGATCTCCTTTCTATTTGCAATTTCAGATATTAGCAATTAAAAAAATATATTTATGAAAAAATGTTCAAGACTGTGTGAGCGAGACAAATGCTTTGAGTGACAATAAAAACATGTAAGACATTCATAGAAAAGAGAAACTGCGGGGTTTCTCGCTCGCTCTTCCGAGCAGATACTGTATTCCGAGTTGGGTAGCTTTGATTTATTTAAAGGTACTTTTCAAAGTCTATTTGAAATAAATTAGTTTGAATCACACATTCTAGATTTTCAAACTTTATTTATTTAAACGTTTTTTACATAAGACTCATAAGAAAAGACAAATAAAACGCGAATTTAACGCTAGGGAACCATTCTCTAACAGTCAATCGAAAAGTCGTGAGTAATCGATTGATAACTGCCGCTCATAGAGACACTTTTTAAATGCAGTATGAGATATTTTTTTTTGGTGTTGGGGTCACGAACGATCACAGTTCAAATGACCCTAAGTGATCCTTGCTGCTCATGATGTCCAGTCATCCTCGATAAGGAATCATAATACAATTTTTTATTAAATCGTTTGCTATTAATTAGAATTATGCGTCTGTTGTATTTAAAACTTTATTTCTTTTAATTATTTTAGAATCTATTTCAATATTGTATGAACCAATTTATAATTTGTCAT
This sequence comes from Teinopalpus imperialis, assembly GCA_029286865.1. Taxonomy (NCBI): domain Eukaryota; kingdom Metazoa; phylum Arthropoda; class Insecta; order Lepidoptera; family Papilionidae; genus Teinopalpus; species Teinopalpus imperialis. Next base: position 17,884,456 of record JAGSMU010000022.1, on the reverse strand, counting down.
AGGCGAATAGGAAGTCATTTAATAGGTGTCAGCAAAATACCAGCGTTGGCTTATGCCACCACAATGCTGAGCTGAAACCCCATCGAACCGGCATCGCAATGTTTTAGAGTATATTTTAGATTATAAGTACGAATATATGTTTAATTTATAAGATATACCTATTTTTTCTACGTATCTTTAAGTTGTTACCTGTTATTGTTACCCATGTACCTTTGCAATTGCTGGATTGATTAAATTAGTTATTTATTTATTTATTTTTAAATATCTCGTCATCAATGACAAGATCAGCAGATAGCGCCACTCTATTTCACATTTATCCTGCGAGGATGTACTCCAGAGTAGGAGAAGAACTACATAAGGCGCATGTACATGACATAGACCACTAACACATGCAAGAGAACATATTAGCAATAGTTAGTACTAGTAGATAGTCTACTTGTCTGCTCAAACTTACTTTTTCTTTTCCTTTGTTGCGTATAGACTCTGTATAAAATATAACTTTTAGATGGTGATCGGGAATCCCTCAATCCTCACGACTCCCGCATTACATCTGAGGGAGCTGGCAGTGGCTGGACACCAGCGCTGCACGGGTCTATAATCCTGTGTCAGCAAAGGCTGAGTCACCTCCGTTTGCCAAAGTGTATAATATTGTTTATATGAATTTGTTTATGTGTTCTGTGCCAATAAACTGTTTTATTATTATTAATCATTAGCATTACTAGGCCATAAGGACTGAGATGAAATACCCCATTACCTGCATCGTTTCATTTCCACTCCTCATCACTCACCCTATGAAACACCGTTCATTCGGCTCAGTCAGTCCTTAGGAGTGACGAGGCATGTGCATTTTTGAGGATATAGTTGTTTATGGGTTGCAGATAGAAACTCTGTCGTCGTTTGTAAGCTATAGCTAAAAAAAAAAAACATTTACCTTTTTAGGGGGCTGGTCCAGGTCAGTGTCGGCGCCCAGCTTGCGCGCGAGCGACCGCACGAAGGTGGCAGGAGCCAGGGACACCTCCTGCCACATGCGGGAAGCTAGCTCAGATTTCACTTGCATGTTTGTTATAAGCTTATAGAAGACCTAATTGATAATCACTATTTAATCCACTTCAGTAAGACCTATTCATATGTTAATATACTATGTATTTTTTGTACTATATTATGTTTTTCATAATCGAGATAACGTTACCTAGTGAAAATTCGCAATGACTGATAATCATTGATTTCTTTTAATGGTAATTATTATAATTTCCTGTTCTTTAGTAGCGGAAGAGAGGCGTCTCGGCAGCAATGTATGCTGCGTAAAAGGAGGCTTCAATCATTACCAATGAAAAATTGTGACTTGTAAAGGAAATAAAAAAAATGATGGCTCGAGACTAAAGTGGAAAACCATTAATGTATAGCATATTTCCTTTCTTAATACGTATGGCAATCAGCCAATTATATAAATAGTAAATTATAGTTTTTTTTTAAACTTTTCACAGACCACTTTTGGTTTATATAAAATGTTCAAAATAAGTTATAATTAAATTAGCCTCTATTTTGTTTTATTTGATTCGAGTATAAGAGAATCATCTGTGAAAATTGATATTAACTAAAAAAAACTCTTTTTTTAAAATGAATGCTTCTCCAGAACATACGCCGTCCATATTTAAACATATACTAAGACAGACTCGCGGTAGAGCGAGTGAGTGAGATAACAAATAGGGATGTGCCTTCCATCGACACACTGAGTCGACTCTTAATGGTTTTTTTTTACTTTAAATTGAGTCTTCATTATATTTATTACTAATAATAATTTCATATTAGACATTTTTCATTATCGAATATATTTTCTGAAAATTAAAAGAGTTTTCGAGAATTAAGCCCAAGTTAAAGTAAAGCAACATATATAAATCCCGCTGCTTCTCTCCGGAGTGGCTATTCAATAATGTGAAAAAAAAACAATACAAAACTGCAAAGTCGACATAGTGGTTTTAAATTTTAATTCATTTTATCCAAAAAATAAGGCAACACTGAAATTTATTTTCAATAAAAATTTGCAATTTTTATATTCCATTCATTTAAATCAACATTGCATCCTCTATTTTTGTTTACAACTTCTTCGCACCAAGAAGATTTTCAGTACCTCTTTGGTAGAAATCACTCGGTTTCGAATCGAAAAATTTGTCCAACAGCTCTCAATTTAATGCATCAGTGTTGAACAAAACTCCGCGCATAGCATTTGAAAAAGATCAAAAGAGGTCCCGAAAAAAGGTTCCGGTAGAACAAAACACAATCTTTCGAATGATTTAAAACATTAAATGCCGTACGGAATGTTAAAATTAAAAAAAAATGGCGAATACTTACCAACCAACAGTTCTCAATCATTAAAATTGGAAAAGACGTTAGTTAGTTCAATGACTCGGTGAGAATATTAAATAGATACATAGCGAGGCCACATCCCTACCGACTATAATTAACCACTAAAAACATAACATACAACAAAATCCACTCTCCAAGTACGATATGGACTCCCTGTTCCGGTGCTTTACGATACGTATGCCTTTAAAAACTACATCGAGCCACAATCAATAATACATTTTACATTGCGGGAATAAGGTTGAATTTTGTTTGGAATACGTTCTAAAAAATATATTAACAGAGTTGCTTGAATGCTTATCAAAAAGTAAGAATTTACATAATTGTGTTTGGGTTCATTTAAGTTATGAAATGTTGGAAACGTTTGGTTTTCAGTTCATTCCAGCTGTATATTGTAGATGTGTATTCAAATGAAAAATAAAATAAGTGTTATAGGAGAGGGTTAATTGTTGCGTTGGCGCTGGAGGCCGGATATGCACTTGCGACTCCTCAGGTGTTGAGATGTTTATGACTGGCGGTGATCGCATCAGGTGAGCTGTTCGCTCATTTGCACCGTATTTTATAAAGAAAAAATGGCGCCAGCGACACGTTTAATACACCGCGAATTACAACGTGACGACAGTGTTTGAATTTTTATTTGGTTAGAGTATCTTCTGCTGCGTCGCGGGTTTGCGATTCGATTCCCAGTCAAGTAACTGTCGCTCTTCAACTGACCGATTTTATAGTGCATGCATTACATCGGACTAGGGAAGGGCACGACCAGCGAGTGTCTGTGTTTGAGCAAACACTTACGGCACTTTAAAATATTGTGCGCAGTTGATGTCATGGTCGGCAAAGTCGGAGGCGACCAGGAAACATCCTTATTATTTTTATTTTGTAAATGAATGTGCGAAGAGTCGTGATAGCTCAATGTGTAAGCGCTCGCTTTAGTCCCGGCACCGGAGCGAGCCGCGTTCGATCCCCGGTGCTGGTACCAACGAACATTTTTAATTTCAATTTTTAGTGCTGATTTGTCACATGCGTCGAGCATCGTCGGGTGAAATAAATTATTTGGATGCGTGGCTACTTACCTGTTGCTGCCTCAGCTGGTTGAGCTGCTGTTCTAATTCCAGGTTCCTCGCACGGAGGCGGCGTGCTTCTTCGGTTCCAGAAGATGACGCCTCCACCGTCTCTATACAAAGGAGAGAAAAAATACAATACTTATATAATGGGACATATTAAGATATAGTTATATAAGACATATTTTAATATTTTATACGACTACGGAACCAAAGCCCAGATGCTGAGTACAAACAAGGGTTTCATATATAATATTGCATATCGTATAATATTTTCACGGATTTTATCTACATTTATTTTTAACTATTTCTTTCGCTCTTTCACTCGACGCCACCCCATCCCTATTCCGATGTAATTCATGTGCACTGTGATCGGCCAGGCCACGAAGGGCGGCACTTTGTGACGCACAAATGTTGTTCCTCCGCTGGGAATCTAATCCAGGACCCGTGACGCAGCAGACAGATACTCCAACCACTACAACAGGCGGTCGTCACAAAGATCAAATAAGATCGGAGGAAGTTTCAAATGTAGTGTCAGGGACACGGGAAGTACATACAATACACGCAGAGCCAAAAAGCAACGATTTGTGATACACTAATATTGTTCCTCTGCTGGGAATAGAGTGCAGGAACCGGGCCGCAGCAGCCGGGTACTCTACACTCTACACCACGAGGTCGTCAATTATTATACATATATGATAATTACCTTTTGTCCCCCACAGTAAACAAAATGACGGCAACATATTAGTTGTCCGTTCTCACAAAACATTAATGATTTATTACGAAACCAACAAGTTTCACAATCACAGTGAGGATCAATCCATTCTCATTAATTATAAATGAAAATTGATTAGATTAACATATAATAATTTGAGGAAAACATTACATAAAGCTTCTATATCAGCTATTGGTATGGTTTCTTTTTATTATTACATTGAGAGTAACGAACGAGCACACAGTGCACGTGATGGCAAGTGATTCCTGCGCATGTCCATGACATCTACATTCATCCTAGACAAGGGATCACAATGCAGATGCGTGGTCAAACTTCTGCATAAAAGTCTCCGAATCCCTACACTCACCAGACGAAACACAGCAGCATTATGCTGCTATTTTACGCTGGTATAGTGATGGCGTGGTACTACCCCGGTCGAGTTGACCCATTCATTCTGCAGCTAGAAACAAATTACAATGTAGCTCTACCACTAGTCGAAAATAATAAAAATATTGGTACGGCGCAGGTAGATGTAAAAAGGAGTCATTAGGATGTATTTGAATATTCATTGAAGTGTTTTGTTCTGAATGTTTTTATGAATAATTCTAAATGTGCGCAAGATGTCTCCGATGACCTCGTGAGCGAGTATTACTGTGGATGGACAGGTTTCAGAACATTAGAGCATTGCTTCTCAACCATTCTCATGACACGACCCAGGAGAAAGCAAAAAAGGTAAGTGAAATGCCTTCATTATAAAATTATAAGGTACTACTTACATATTATACTTACTTACTGGGGTGGCGCCCAGCAGAAGTTGCGTTTCTAACCTTACCTAACCTAACCAAATCTGTAGCTTTTTTCTTACATCAAGCGACCATGCTCATAGATCATAAAACAGCTACCGATTAGGTAAGGTTACTTTAATTTAAAAAATACTCAGACGGAAAGACTCCCGCAGGAAAATTATTCCTTTTTTCGTATTATGATCATCTTATATTAAATATTCCTTATCCTTCGCTGTTCGCATAAAAAACGAGGAAGCACATCGAATGTCCATAACGAAACGATAGAAACTCGCCGTGCGTCCTGTTGTCCGGTGACGAAGAGGCGATGGGAGAACCATGTTGTGTATTGTTATATATTAACACCTTTGTCAACTAAAACATACTTATGATCTTAACTCACCGCTAACAAGAAGCTGCAAGCTCTGTATCTCCGACTTTTGGTTCTCGCTGAGGGTCTGCAGCTGCTGAAGGGCAGCACGGAGCCCCGTAACCTCTGACTGCAGCTGTTCGCGCTCCACCACCATTTTACGCATGTCTTCTGCAAAAGTATGAGAGTTATATCAAAATCGAAATTCATTTATTCAAAGCGGACACAGATAATATCCACATTACATAAATGTTCTTTGTATCTAGATGAATCTGCACAATAAACTCTCCAGCCATATAAGAGTAGACTATCTGGAACTACCGGTTAAGATACACACCCTCACATATAGCAAGTGCATGGGTCCAAGGGCCCAGGATTACAGACAAAGAGGCAATCCATCTTTGTCTTTATTTGTGACAATGTCATTGTAAATCTTAGTTGCGTCTGAATGTTTTCAGAGTTTACTTACCATCAGATGAATTGTGGGCTCGTTAGTGACCCTAATATTATAAAATAATAATGAGGCAGCAGCATCTATGGTAAACCTAAACAAAAACACAAATCCTGTTAGGTCTACATCCAGACCCTTGAATGCAGATGACCATGTCTTATTTATTTCAATGTGCGAGGTCCTTATAACATTGCAGAATTACATAGGCACAATGCTAATATTAATTTAAAATTTAAATGATTTTTAGTAAAAAAATGTTATTATAACATCAACCAGTTTCGGACGACAGGGGAGGGACCACACCCTCACAGAACACCAGAGTGAAATAGCAATATAATTCTGCTGTGTTTTGTGTGGTGAGTGTAGAGATCAGACACACCCGCCAGTGATGAGGCCAATCATTTTTTTATATAGAATAGGTGGGAAACAAGCATGCAGCCCAGTCCTAGTCCCAGGGATGAGAATGGGTGTGATCATTTACCATCACATGAATTGTGCCCATTGGCTCACTAATAAAATAATAGAAAAAAACTTAATCTAAACTCTATTATGAAGCAAGCTATCTTGACAATTTTGCACAAAAATATGGGTCAAACTTTTAATCACAAGTGATCATCTTCCATCAAATTTCCTTAGCTTATATAATATATTATATGTATACATGGTTACTGTAAATAAAACAATTTTTATTTTTATTCATACAAACAATTTGTGGTAATGTTCAAACCAAATGATAATCATGCAACATATTTACATTACCTTCCTGTAGTCAGGTACTCTAACAACTAGAACACCTGGCTACCTGTGAACCTTCTTCCAATCTTATTGCACATGAAAATAGGGAAGGGGATGATGAGTGCTGCACGGTTGAATACATCTGGCAATAGCCAGAACATATCGCCGGTCCACATCGGCCAGGACATCATTATCACCTTCCCATGTATTAACACTTATAAATATTACAAAGCTAAACAGACAAGATTTTTCCACACCCATATACAAATATTATCCCTTGTCTCTGCATTTTGTACTGGAATCATTTGAATTGATTTTGTTTTCACTAAAGACAGTAACTAGTAAACAGCTGACAATACAAAAATGACAGCCACATTTTCAAAACCAATTGAAATATTGTCAACACATAAAAAACATTAATCAATATATTTAGCACTGCCAAACCTAGATTGCCACTCAAGAACCATTATTCTTTATCAATTGAGAAATTTCAGAATCTCTCAGCAGGCTTTTGAGAGGGTTATGCTCGGTCTTTCATTGTGCTTTCAACCCATTGACTGGAAATTTTATGCAATAGCCATCTCACATCACCATCCGTTACTTCTAAATTGTTTTATTTTCAACAAGTAAGGTTTAACCTTTGGACATACTTTAAATATCCTACTATAAATGTGAATGTTTGTTACTCAATCATGTAAAAATGGGTTAATGGATTTGAATGAAACAGATAGTTTATAATCTGGATTAACATATAGGATACTTGTTGTGATGTAAAAACTATCTTCTGCCCGAGACTCCATCTGAGTGGACTTCACAATTGGGTCCAGAGAGAAATGAAATATGCATTAGATGATATTTTACAATTTATTATTTTCCGCCAGAACATAAAGTACGTAAGTACACTTATGTATATGTATACTCTTAATATTTATTTTATGATAAACAGCATATAGTGCAATGGTACATAACAAGTTTTGTAAATATATCTTGTTTCTCTGAATGTTCCATTTGAAAAATATTCTCTTTAATATATAAGCTATTCCAAAGTCATCGGAGCACAGTACCTAGGTGTTCGCTTTTAATTAACAGCACTTGAGCAAACTAAGTTTGATCCCACATGCTTGGCGGTGAAGGAACACATTTTTTGGATGTGTGTCTAAGAAATATAAAAAAAAATATTTTCGAACACTGTGAAGTTCACCATTCTGCATTGTAGCCGCGGGATGAGCTATGCTCTAACATCCATACAGAGTTAGGCCTATGCCCAATAGATATATTTTCTCCTTTCCCCCATAAGGATTTATACATATAGGCTGTATATCTACTTTACTTCTATTGTAGTTGAATTTTTAAAAGCATTCTTGTTAACATCCCATTTTTCTTTATTTTGGCCAGATTATGGTCTGAAGCCAATACATTATCTGTAGGGTGCCATTGCATCATCAAGTGATAACTACTGAGCAGAGCAGACACAAACAAAATACTAAACTATGCTTTGAAATAAATGAGTTTCCCTGGTATTAATAAATTACATCAGATAATGAAAGGACAAACAAATGAGGATCAGGAATGAGCTAAGATGCTGTGCACTTTGTAGATGTCATAATTTTTTTTAGAAAAAAATATTCAGATAGTGTGAATGTATAATTCAATTACACAACTGTTTGACCTTAAATAAACCTGTTCCAATTGGTAGGAAGTGTTTAACTATATCTGCTAAATCTTATTGAATTTATACATTTATTCTTATTAAAAAAATATTATAACTGTGTTCATAGCAAAGTAAAGAAGTAAGATATATACATATAAATCTCACTCCGGGCATATCTCTCTAGAGAGGCGGACTTTACATGTCTTTTATATTTTTTTACTAATTTCATACCATGTTTTCCTTCACCACTTAGCAACACACACTTTTACAACAAACACATATAATTGCAATTAACAAGTTCATTGGTGCCGACACTACCACATACTACCACATTGGGTTTATCTTATCCTCAGTGGAAACGGAAACCATAAACAAACATGAGGAAACTTGCATATCTAAGAAATAATATTAAAAAAATATATATTTCAAAGATGTGACATCCACAGTGAACTATGCTCTAACACCCTCTCCTACAGAGGAGGCCCATACCCAGCAGTGGGATTTGTATATGTAGGCTGTTACTTTACTTTACCTCTATTATTTCTATATCATTAACGGAATTAAAAGAGAAGGCTTAAACACTGAGCTACCATGGCTAATATACATAACCATATAATATATATGATTAGTTAGTCTGGTGATATATAAATATATTCATTGTATTAAATATTGTATGCAATTTTTGTACATCTGTTACATCAGTTATGTTGAAAAGTACCAAAACATTAAAATTAGCACAATTTTATCATATAGTATTAAAAAAGTTGGAAAAGGTTTCATGTTATTCTGTACAGATTACAAATATAATATATATCAAAGCTTAGTCACACTGCAAATGAATAAAGAAATACAATATCCAATAACAGGCTATCAGTAAATTAGTAAATATCTTAAGTTCATATTAGAATTGGACAACAGAATCAAATTGATGATTTGATGTTGAAAATGGTCTGAAACACAATGAAAGTTTTCATTCACACATTTTCAGAACCAGCATATTGAATTGGGCGGGCTATGACCAGTGTGCTAAAATATGCAACAAACACATCTGTAATAAATTGAGGATGATCGATATAGTATTCCCCACTAGTTTGAGCAACAACCAATGCTTGCTCAAAGTCAATGCTTTGAGACAATCTATGAGGGAAGCCTATGTCCATCAGCGGACCATAGTCCAAGTACAAGGTGTGATGATGATATTGAATAAAGGTAAAAAAAAGAATTTAAGTAAATATATACAATATAGTGTAAACAAAAAGACTAGGATTGCTTTCACAAAGAATATATGTATAACAAACAACGTACTAGCTAACTAATTAACACACTAGATATGTAGTTGTCAAATTATTCATTAAATTTTATAATAACAGAAGTGTAACAATTTACATTTCTCTCATGTATATAAACTTGTATACACACTTTCACTAAATATATATTTTTAAATATGATGAATAAAATAATTATGTAAATGATTATAGTTAAGGTCATTATTTCCCAATCATTTTATGTTGTGACCCAACAGGCTTTACACTATAAAATTATAATAAGATATTTTCATTTTGAAAATTTAATTCTGTTTTTTGTTTTTATTTTGAATCAGGTATAACAATACCTAATATAATTAATGAAGAAAACTAAACATAGATTCCACCATTAATTATTTTTGTAACATGTTAATTATAAAAAACAACACCGTTAATTATAAAAATTATGTGTTCATCAGATTTGACTTAATGTATTTATGGTTTAAGATTGTTTTCATGTATGCACTATAGATGTCCCAAATTAAATAAATAAAATAAATAAGATTTTACTGAATAGTTTATTTTTATGTTTAAACTTTGTATTAAATAATTGATGATATGATAACTAATTTTAAACAAAGAAAAAATTTTTTTTTATTGTTATTATAGTGTAATATTGATTGATTATATAAAAGTATGTAAGTATCCTTTGATAAAATAATCTTTTGTATACGGGTCTTTTTTATTGAACAATGTGGTGACCCCCTTTAACAAGCTCAACCTCTAGGTTAAGAAATGATAGTTTAAGTTATTAAAATATTGTATATATGTGGATTTTAGTGTGGTTTTACTGAATTCTATTTTAATAAATTAAACTATCAGGACAAAGCCAGGACTGAGCATTTTAGCATGGCACACAATGAGCTGTTGCTCTTTTTGCTGATATAATTTAGTTATGTCAATGGTGAAAGAAACTAAGAGCCCAATTAGTAAGTTGGAGATCAAAACTTCAACAAAATCTATATTTCCATATTATTTACCAAATTATTTTCCAATATAACAGCTGATTAGTATTTGTTAGTTGAAGTTAGTATTGTGAATAGAAAGATTGGCAGGTGAGTGCTTATCATTATCAAATACATGAAAGTTAAGTAACAAACTATATATATAAATCCCACTACTGGACTAGAGGTGTTAGAGCATAGTCTAGAATGCAACTCTATTGTAGATTAGTGGACTTCACATGTCTTCAAAATATATATAAATACATTTTAAATGCATATTATGTTAAGGCCCTATGAACCTACCAAATGCAAGAAGGGCAAGAAGAACAGCCCAAGCCAAATGATCGACTTCAGTAATAATCTGGAACTAGCCCAACTTGCCGAAATAACAACCCAGGGCAGATCGACCAGGCACATCGGAATGAGGAGAGCACCACCCCATATGATATGAAAAGACATAGAAAACGAAAGGTAAGAAATGCATATACCTTAAATTTACCCTGCACATTTGATATATTCTAATAACCAGGATATGTAACAGCTGAAATAGGCCATAAGGGTATTACTACCTGCATGGTAAAATTGACAGGATATATCAAATGTGCAATATCTTAAGGCAAATATGTAGTAATTGCATTTTTTGCATTAAGTAAAAACTATAGACACAGACAATGACAACCTAAAATGTTATTCCACTGGAGCATGATTACATTCACCAAAAATATAACTTGTAAGCATGCAATTATTTCTTGCATTTCGGAGACAAACTAAGCATTGGCAGGGTCACAAAACGTGAAAATGAGTGTTTATTATTCCATCGAGATACAAAACAACCCACTCCCACTATGTAGCATCAACAAATTTAAGCTACGAACCTTCTTTCTGTAAAAAAAGCTCTTTCATTTTGGCTCTCTGCATATTAAATTCTTCCTCGAGCCCACGTCTCGCCATCTCCGGCGACGGCGCTCCGCTGCCTCCATCTTCAACTTGAAACAGAAACACTACTCAGCCGCCTGTATGCATGGTAAAGGCGCACCAAGAGGTGAAGGTGCAACAACAAAGCACGAAAGCAGCTTAAACGAAGGAAGCATAGCGCAGTGTGCAATTCTAATAATTATAAAGAATCAACGAGTGCTTTCCTCTTGCTGCTTGTCCACTATACAGCTGGATACGGTCTGCGTCGAGCCAAATGAACGAATAAAAATGTAAAAACCACAAAAACACACCTGTAACGGTCGCCTCGCCAGACATCTTGGATTGGTCGCTATTTGCAACCCGTTATATAGTTAGGGCTAGTAAAACTCTAGCTTTTAGCTTTTTAACATTGTTCTATGGTTCACAACACTGAGTCATGTCGAAATTAAGCGTAAAATTAGAGAGGTGTTCAAGAAATTTGTTTGACATTTCACATCAGTTTCAACAGTGTAGATTAAAATAAAACAGAAAATATTGATAGATTAAATATTATTTTTTAATGTTCATTTATTTTTATTACGTTGTGTCTAATTACTTGACTCTTAATCGTTATTTTTTAATGAGATATTATTGATTTTTTTCCTTGTTGCATTATGCAAGCCTGCATTGTGACATAAAAACCATATAGATAACAAATGTATTACATGGGTGTAGCTTTATATATGTTGATCGATAACTTTGAAAGCGGTTGATAGATTTTTACTTAGCGGCGGGTTTGACCGGAATTCTGATCCAAGTCCAAGCGGGGACGCGACATTTCCGCCATTAAACACAGCGGAAGTGTCGCGAGTGTTGCGAACAAAATCTGTTTAGGGGATTAAACAGTGATATGATATATACGTTAATACTCTGTTTTAAGATTTATTTTGGATATACATATAAAGATAATCTTACATATATATCATAATTTTGTTTACTTAGCAGTAAATTAAATCAAAAGAAGCTTTATTGAAGTAGGTATAAACGAAACAGTTTTGAATAGTCAAGCTAATAGCACCTTTTCGGAAGGCAAGTACTAGTGAGAAGAAACGACTACTAGTAAGAATCTCGACTAGTTGTTCTTTTTTTATAAATAATATGTTATAAAATTTCCAAGTGTTGTCCAGTATTGAAACCAGAGCTCAAAGCTTAAATCCCAGCATATTTATCATACAAATATTCGTATAAAAAGTAGTAAGATTTTTTTATTAATTGGTTTTTAAACAAAATTTTGATTGCGATTATTATTTGCGGAATTTTATTAAAAGTGCGTATACTTTGATTGCCCAAGAACGATATCTGTACCTTTTTTAAACGAAAAATAGGTGTCACAAGATTTCTTTTGTTTCTTGTATTGATGATAGCGAGATGAACCTAAATATATTGTGAGTTAACCTTTAATATGTAATTATTACCTTTAACGATGCTCTAGATTTTAAATTATAAATAGTGGGAATAGCTCTCTTTTGTAAAATAAATATAATTACATATTTACATATAAATAAACAACGTTTGATATTAATATGAAAAAAGCCCACAGCACGTTTAGTATTATGACGTCTTTAGGATCCTATGACTATAAACGCCTAGAATATATTTGTGAATATATACCCTGCCGGCCAAAAGTTTAAGACCGCACTTCTACAATTTAATTATCCATCAATTGTAATAAAATCCCATAGGATAAATAAAAGAAATGCACATCTGCATATTCTATTGTTAGTATCGAATAATTAGAGATTAAGAAATCTTTCCTTTGTTTACTTACAAGTTATTGGACAATAAACATCTATTGCTTTCAAACCCCAAAAACGCTGCGCTAGAGCCAGGTGGTAGAGTCGTAATAATATTTTTATAATGTCCTCATTATTAATTAATTTGCTTTTGTTACGTATTGGTCAATTACGACTTATTATTACCAGAGTTTACTTGGGATTGTTCACAAACAATCTCAATTAGTCTAAACTTGAAAGGCTGAGAAATTAGCAGTGAAGTGCGTTCTGCCATCGTTGTTTTACATAATGAAGGCAAATCCGAACGTGCGATCGCTTCACAACTGAAGTTATCAAAGACTTGTGTTCATGGCACAATAACTCGATACAGGGAGACAGGCAGTTTTCAAGATCGTCCACGTTTTGAAACATGATGTCAGATTGAGTAGTCCTAACAATCAAGCATGGTGATGGCTCAATTATGGTCTAGGGTTGCTTCTCTAGCCAAGGAACTTCGGATTTGATTAGAATTTTGAAAAAGGAACAGTACAAAAATATTTTAGAACAAAATGCCGTTTCTTCCGTATTGCGATTAATTGGAGATGGATTCATTTTCCAACAAGATAATGATCCAAAGCATAGCTCAAAATTATTTAGAGATATTTAGAAGAGAAAGAGGCACAAGGGGTGTTAAAAAACATGGTTTGGCCTCTTCAGAGCCCGGATCTCAATCCCATTGAACTTTTGTGGCAAGAGCTCGATAGAAACGTCTGTAATCGTGGCCCACCCTCGCGAGAAGAAATTTGGAACAAGACACCATTAACAAATTGATAGCCCGTATGCCGAGACTTCATAAAATGTAAAGGAGGATTTTTTGATGAAAAATCAGTTTAGCTCACTATAGCCTTTTTTGCTTGACCTGTTAATATTTCTTTTCTCTTTTAAAGTATATTGTTTGTCAATCAATGTTCTATTAGATGATTAAACAGGTTAATTAAACATTTAATATTTTATTGAACTTTTACATTATTTTCCTACTTTAATTAAGGAGGTCTTTTGGTCTGCAATGTATGCTCACTGCATTGACAGTTTTCTTCGCGCGAAATGTAGGACAGTCGCCTCTCCTCTGATCCGAATGGAAAGTAGTAACCTAGAATTTTGGAATCCTAGAAAATCCTCCGATTCGTTATATATTATACGTATTCCATTTATAAATAAAACGACGTACCCGTGGAACGTTACCACTGCAAGCAGAGACCTGTAATCGAGCACAGCATTCACAAGCCTACCTTCATGTAAATAGTACTTAAGCGGGAAAGATAAAATAACTTTATCACAAGATTGAACTTTCGTGGGTGTATGTACAAATAAGGAATTTAAAGGTTTATCGTATAATATGTTCACATGATGAAAAGTTGAGAAAAGATATAATATATATAATAATTATAAAATAAGGGATTTAAACGATCTTATGGGATAGGTGAGTTAAGGACCACTTGCATATTTTTTCCCATTACTTCGGAAACTTATCCATCTCGTTTATGTGAAAGTTCTGGTTCTGAAATTGAACATGAATAAACAGATTAACATATTCTATGGCAGTGCGTGCTGCGCGCTGCCAGTATGACAGCGTAGCGTAGTGTTGTCCGTATCTATTAAATATTAATAATGTTTATACTTTTTATCGAAACAAAGTGACGTCTTATTAACAATTTGCAACTGCGAATAGGAGATATATAAATCACCACCAACCCTACACAATGTAAAACAAGGTCGCGACTAACCGAAATTTTAAATTTATTATTTTATATTTTAAAGTTATTGCTTACAACGGATGCATTTTTGTATAGGTGGTAGTAAGAGTAATCAGGCTTTCTGGACTATGCGTTATTCACCGGTAACGCTTAAGCTTAAATGTTTCATAGCGATATGATGCAAAATGAGACGTTACATTTTAGTGATCAGGTGTAGGGTTGCTTCTCGTACTTTATAATAAACTATTGTATATTTGTTATCTATGCTTTATACTATTTGAGAGCAATAAAGTACATCATCCACAGTTGAATTGCCTTCTCCGCTGCCACAAAGCACGATCCTGAGCCACCCGTCAAGTATTTAATAAATACTTTGTCTACATTAGATAGAGAAACAATGTTTTTATTTCGATTGGAAAGTGGTGGGATGATATAATATATAGAATAAAGTGTCAGTAAACTTAATAATAAAGTTATTATTTATTTTATTTTAGATTTAGACTGTAGGGAGAGAAGACGTTTTGAGAGAGTCAATTTAATAAATGCGGCTAAAGACAATAAAATGTTAAAACCCAAGAAATAGTAGGCAGCCCTAGGAAGCTAATTTTGTGTATGTAATGATAATATATATTTCTATCTCTGTTATGCCTCAGATATATTAGGTTGTTGAATTATAGTGACCACTTTCTTCTTTTGTATATTAAATCTATAATCTATATTAATGGTAGTATCCATTAATGTCGATTATAGATTTAATCGGTATGTAAGGTTAAATTGAATAAATACGTCATTTTCATACTAAATAGATTTATTTGGTATAATTAATTCACATTTATTGCTTAAAATATTATCGATCACATAACACACATTATTGCTGCAATAAAGTAAATTAAATTAATTTATATTCGAAATTAATTATTTCGAATTTTTACATAGTTCAGTGATAATCAAAAATGACAAAAACCGTTTAATAGGAAAAATAAATAATCCTTACAATTATAAATTTGACTACGTACATAAACGTCGACAGCGCCATCTATTTGTAATATTATATAGAACATTTCAAGGCACAGACATATCACAGTTTTAAAATCTAATTAATTTATTTATAAGAATATATGATAATATCTAAAATATTTACACATTTAACGCACACTTTAAATGCAATATTCCAGCATAAAAAAACAAAAAAGACTGTGCGACATACTAAAGTTCACGAAGGATGGCGCTGTATTAGTTCTACTATTCGCCGCTAGATGTCACTAAAAGCCTTGTTTGGCGTCTCTGAACTGTCTGCCCGTCGATATGTCTTCCAGACAGGGAACCTGCACCAGGTTGAAGTAGATGTGTCCCATGAGGTGTGCGGCGGAGGTGTTCGTGTTCTTAAGGCAGGTGAAGAGCATGTCGTCGCAGGTGCAGTGCGACTTGCTGTATAGCGAGTTGTTAGTGAGGTTGTACCGGCGGGAGAAGGCGCGCACCTTAGTGGGGCAGAGGTCGTGCGTGCGGCAGCAGCGGTCCAGGGAGCGGTCCGCCCCCAGGTCGTGGTAATCCGTCGCTATGTCGCCTGTGCCGCACCATTTTGTACCTGCGGATGCATGCTCCAATATATGATTTAGTCTGCTGATTGAAAGAATCAGGCAGATTTTATTAATAGTAACGAGGTATTCAGGTTACCACCTAATACAATAAAAATTGTAACACCACATTACGCTAGAAATAACAGCAAGATGCTGTTGTGTTTCGTATGGTGAATCTATGCAGTTCTGGACCCAACTAAAAGTATTCCATCTCATTCCATCAACGTTTAGAATCTTCACTGAAAATGACGTAGATATCATGGTTTTTAGTCATCACTGTCCGTCACAGCAGCGCGTATGCGTAATGTTGCGGTTTTCACTTGCCACCAGTGAGCTAATTACTCGTTCGCAACTTATTAAAAAAAAATCTTCTATTCCGTAAGACGAATAAGAAATTTATGAGTACTATTGTTTTTATTTATGCTCAAACAGTTATTATGCAAATTTAAAAATATATATATTGATGTTGTTTACATTTACCGTATCACATATAAGCCTTTGTTATCTGATGATCTAATGATATTCTGACCAAAACACTCCAGAGAAGTAACCACGGAATCAAACCTTGATCTCTTATCGAGATTGAACCTAGCTAACACATAATAAACACATAATATTTAAGATGTTTATTGACATTGTTATAATTTATATATTTTTTAGAGGTGATGGGCCTGAGGCCTTTTGCAGCTTTACCTCGATAGCCACGAGTGCCTAAAGCTTAGATCATACAGCTGATACCTTTATTTATACGTTACCGGCATTAGGGCCGAGAGCTTGCCCCTCGGCTTGGATCGTTATCCTGAGTGCGAATGTATCTCACTAGAGGGTGTCCGTGCGATAGGACCGAAGCTCAGTTGCTTCTATAGCATTAAACGTTAATATATTGAATATACTCTATATATGTCTATTGTGTTCTGTATACTACTAAATCTGTACTTGATCTACGTACCGGGTATGATGCCCTGCAGCAGTGAGAGAGGACTTCCGCCCAATAAACCCGCGTGCGCGCCGCCCGCCCTCAGCCGCGCCGCCGGGCCTCGCTCCCGCCCTGCACCAGACTCCAACTGTCCGCTGTCCCATGCTTCTACCCCCTCCACCTAAACAGTTAGCGTTTTATCTGTATATACACACAAATATTTGTATATCGGCTGCTACTTTTTCTCCTGGATTTTTTTATCGGACTGATGGCGGCTGTTAGCCGTTAGCGAGGGCTTTTATAGCTTCACCGGGTTGAGAGGTGACCGAGCGCTTATGGCGCTCAGTCGACATCTCTGTTAGTGGGTAACCAGGACAAGGGCTCGGCTTGAACCATTACCCTGTTGCGCAAGAGCGATCAACTCGAGGATACTCGAGAGGACCGAACCTCGGCACGATCAGTTGCTTCTGACTATGGATTATCTAAATTATTGACTAAGATTTTTTCAACATGAATAATTATAGTGTATGCGCATTATTTTTTATTTTATTTAACGGCTAAAATGTAAACCAGTAATTGAATGTCTTAGATCTCATCACCCACTGTAACAATGTCAATATCTGTGCTGATTATAGTCATATGCCAATGTCTAAACTAAATCTAAACTGAGTATCATTGGAGAGCATGAATTTCTAACGTACATGTACATTTATTACAGAATACCAGCGTGACATGGAACATCACGCTGCTTATTTTTCGTTGTTTTATGGTATTAAAGATGTCAAACGAATTCTGAGGTCCATGACACACGCAATCATCGTCGATAAGGAATGATAATGAAGACGCGTCGTCACCCCTGAGGACTGAGATGAAATGCCTTGTTACCAGTAAAAACCACCGGTGGGACCACAGAGGGAACCGCACGCTGACCGGTCAAAACACAGAATTAGGTATTCAGTGAGTGCGTGATCCTTCTCCGGTCTCAGCCAATAGGTAAAAAAAACTACATTTTCAATGGTATAGTGAGTGTGAGTGTGGGACTTTAGGATTACAGGTCACGTGTTTCATCTCCTCAGTAGTAACAATGCGTTTAAAAACTTTGTTTTGGATGGCTGCATTCATATTTACCATCAGGCGAACTGTGTGCTCGTTTGTCATTCCAAATATTATATAACAAATATAGTTACTTAAGTAAAAATTAAGCAGTACCTGCTGTTTGAATATATTAAAGTTAGTTCTTAAATATAACGAACAATCCCAACTGATGGAATAGAACAAAAAATAACGTACGACACACAAACAAAACAAATTGTCAATTGCATAATTCACACCGGAGAGACAATCGAATTAAAAAAAGTAGGTAAAAGCGTTCGGAAGTGACGATAAAATTGACGGTGTCAAGGTCGTAAGCAACAGGTGGTTTGCGACAATCAGCAGACATGTCCGAGAATGATCAATGAATCAAGGGTTCCTTATAGTTTATTCCTTCATATTTGTTTGTACTATATATTTTATATATCCATTCATCGTCATCTCAGCCCATCACTATGCTATAAACTAACCGCATCAGGAATAAATCGGAAGATTTATTTTTACAGAATACTAATTAAAAATAATGGCTTAGCGGTGTTGTGTTTCATCGGTGATGAAAAAAACTAGAGACCTGATTATTGGTGACGAGATGGGCTTTTCGTCATCTGGGTGACAACGTCTCCGCATTATGATTCGTCATCATCATCACCTATCAATAATCCACATATGCCACGTAAGCCTCCCCCAAATCATGATTCGAAGCCACCTGCATCCGTCGACTCATTGATTTGCATAGGTCAAAATCCAGCTAGTGGGTGGTAGTCCTATACCGCGTTGGCCAATACGAGGTCACAAAGAACCATTCTTTCCCTTATCGTTATCGGTTCTGCCATCTATATGGTCAGCCCATTACTACTTCAGCTTAATGGTTTTTGAGCTATGTCGATTACTTTAGTTCTTCTACGGATATCCACGCATAGTTTTCGACCACGCAGAGAAATACAGAGCCTAGCCCTTTCCATTGCTCGCCGAGCGACGAGTTGCTCGACATGGAATTAACAGATTTTAATTTTGATAAACAAAGTTCAAACAAATCCGTAAAATATAGTTTTAATCAATCTAGTACGAGTTACAAACTACTCATCGGTTATTTATTTTACTATTTATTTTGGTACACGTTGTTGAAATCATTTAGATAAATAACAGTAATTAGAGTAATCCAAAAACATGTGTACACTGTTAAGATTAAGAAAGATAAGTGTGTATGATATATGGTATAAAAAATTGTATAAGTAACAGAAAGTTTAGGATATTTCTTTAATTGTTATAACAATAAATAGCTTTTACTAGAATTATACTATTTTTGAAGAATTTTAGACATAAAATTATTGTTCGATTATATTGTATTGAAATTTCAAAAAAATTGGCAGAACTAACGACGAAACTATATATATATATATAACTATATCCTAATTAGGATTAAAATTATGATATGAAGTAAAAAAAGGCTTTTATCTAATGCCCAGGGATCTCCGAAAGAATGATTATGGCTCGTTTGTCACGCGCTTTGTCGGATAATGACCATAAACTAAAAATGGGCAACATATTCCATTATTATTCTGCATAAGACAAATTGTTTATCGATTATTTCAAAGTAGGTTAATAATTAGTTATAATTCACATATTTTTTGGTTACGAAATTATTATTGGAAGCGTTTGCACAGGCAATTAAATTTAGTTAGATATTGGAGAAAAAATATTTAATCGTCAAACGATTAGTTTCAGACCAACCATCATAAGAACAAGACCTGGCTGTATGGAGTAAAGTCCTTTGCCTTTCCCATTAGGGATAAATTAATATCATCATCATCATTAGTTTTTGACAGGTATGGTGATTGCACCGTTTTGCTAATGCTGCACCCGAATCTGGACCGGATAACGCATGTACTTCACATGGGATAAAGGGAGGATATATTTAAGTCCATTGTCGCCGCGTCGTTTCCAAGAAAGAGACAGCGAATACCGATACCACTCTTTGAAGATTTGCGCATACTGGATGACATTTGGCGCGTTGCTAAGTGCAGGTGAGGATAGATTTATAGAAAAACTTGGTATATTCCTCCGTAAACACGTACATGGCATTAGTACGTATATGGCATTTTAAAAACGCATCCCGCGCATTTGTGGTTGTCTGGTCAAAAGAAGTCCGCGAGAGTAGCTATAAATGGCGTGTTTCATGGTAATGACAAGTTACACCGTCGTCAAGGTAAATGAAAACAAATCGATTTCCAAGTATCCACGACACAGGAGTACGTCCGTAGAATTAGAAACCCAAACACCATTGTAAAAGATAATTACACCCACCCATTGTTCGTATAATGGCAATATTTTTTTGCGTTGTGAAATGACGTTTATTTGAAAATATTATTTCAGAAATTTATCAATATTGTATCTTATTATAATCTGTGCATTGATACTAGCTTATAAATCTTTTTGGTACTAGGTAAACGGTGTATAGCTGATCTGCTTTATATTATGAAGAGTGACAAACGAGCACACCTGATGATAAGTATGGACTGCGGTCCATGACGTCTACAGTCATCCTCAACAAATCTTCAAATGGAGTGCCTCGTGGATAGCAGCTGGTTACGTAGATCCGTGCACTCGCTATACAAAACACTGAAGCGTAAAGTTGGTATTTCACGGTTGTATTCTTTGAGGGCGTGATATAGGACGTGTGCTGGGTATAGGACAATAGACCGCCACTTGGTTGCGGCGACTTCGCATTGAATTTTTTTAATCTATTTCTTTGACATGCAAGTTTTCCATGATGTTTTCTTTCACCGTGCACGTCAAAAAGTATTTAAAATTGCAATCAACAATTTGAATAGTGCCGGCACGGGGGAGCGAACACATATTGATTATTTTTGCTTTATCTAATTAGACTCGCGAGCGGGAGGGAGACAACGACGATGCTGCTGCACCACCGCTGCACACCGACCCCTGTGCACGAAGAGCGTCGACGACAACGGAGGGGGCGATACTACGATCCGAGGGCCGCCCGTAAGGAGATACGAAACCTCGATTCGGATCGCTATCCAAAGGGAGGAGCTTTTGTATGATCTGATAAATCCCAACTATCGATATACGCATATGATTTAAAGACGCTATATTTGTAAATTTAATTATTTAAGCTTTGAAGTAAAGCACTTCACAAGCGTAAGCAAGCGGGGAATGAGTATGTAAACAGAATGAAATGTGGGCAAAGCCGGTTAGGGATATGACTTTTAATAATAATTATTATTTATTTATTTTCCACCGCGGCTACAAATTAGCTGCAACATAAATGGGTCTTATCTGCCGGGGCGAGTCCACGCTCTTGCACAATACTATCGTTGTACATCAGCATAACGCTGCGCGATCGACTTGTGTGAGGATCCGCGGACTTACCGACAACGGGACGCTCTACATCCTTAGGGGTTACAGGTTGTGCATTTACCATTTTCGTCGATGTCGTGCCGCAGTTATTATATACCATCAAGTGCAATGTGTGCTCGTTTGTCACCCCTAATAATTATTTTGCTTGAGTTGACTCAAAAATCAGATGATACAGATTTTTATTTGTGACTTGACTTTTGACTCGTGACCCGGCATCGCGGTGTGCACAACTCGCATTGTATACGTTCGTCCATTGTCTAGACTTAATAGTTGAACAACACTAAAGTTTCATAAGCCGGGCCATTAAGTTTAAGGACGTTCGTTTTTAGGGAGCTCTGCAGCGTTTTGAGCACACGTTGAACAACCGAAACGAGTATTATTTTGACTTAAACATAACGCTTAACAAAATGTATTTAAAACTTTTTGCAACGAATTTTTATTTTGTTCTTTTTTGTTGTGATTGATTTATACATAAATATATATTATAAAAGCATATGCCAAAGCCATAGCAGCTCAGTGTCTAATCGCTCGTTGGTGAAGAAAAACATCGTGAGGAATCTGCATGTCTTAACAGTAATAAGAAGAAATGTTACGAAGACATGAAGTCCGCTAGTCTTCTTTGGATCCGCGTGGAGGACGATGGCCTAAAGTTCTTCCTAGAGAGGTGGCCTATGCCCAACTGTAGGATTTATATTATATATAGGATATTACTTAATTGAATCTGGGATTGTGGTAGATCACCTTTTTCGATCGAATTCCTCTAAAGAGTTCTCCCGGGAGAAAGACATTATGTGGAATTTGTACCCATTATAACCAGGGCATCTCGGCATGTGCTACGAAATTCACAACAATACTATATCAAGGACGCCACCGTGATCGTCCGTGAACCCGTTGACATGCCATCAGAAGAAGTGTGATCTCGTTGGTCATCCATATTTCTATTTTATCATTGCGGGGGCAAGGCTGTTTTATATGGACTCGCGGACAGGCGTCCCTTCCTGCATACGATCAGAAGAACTGTGAGTTCTCCATCCTCGTTTAATTCCAGACAGCATCTGGATGTTAAATTAGTTGCGATAGGAGTTTCACCTCGTCGTATATTACCTGCTGACACTGGCCCATGAGAGTGATCATCTGCGGGAAGGTGACGCCGAACGGCCGGTTGATCCTGCTCAGCTGACGGAGGAGCCGGCTCGTGTCGTCTTCGTCACTGGAAAGGAGAACGAAATTCGGTTAGTTTTTATAAAAAGAATGAATCTAAGTGTGTCGAACGAGCACACAGTTCACCTGACGACTGCAGCACTAATATTCTGTTAGTACCAATATGCTCCTTTTCCGCTCGAACGACACATTCATGTTGCAGCTAAGAACCTAACTGCAGTGTGTTGCCACCATTATTATTATCACCGCTAACTGTCACTGTTCATTGTAGCAGTTAACTGGTTGAATGATTGGTTCTTGAATCGTTATTGATGAAGGATATATATGGAGCACGGTCTAAGGGTGAACTGTGTGTCCGTTTGTAATCCCTAATATTATAAAAAGAATGACAAACCTTTATACTAATTTCTGAACGTAAAAAAAAGTTATACTAACATATATATATATAAATCCGACTGCTGGGCTTTGGCCTCCTGTCTATAGAGGGTGTTAGAGTTGACACGCAAATTCTCCGACTCAACATGTCTTCAAAACAGTTTTTTTTATTATTATTATTATTTCTTATACATGCAGGTTTCCTCACGATGGTATCCTTCACCGCTGAGCACGTGATACAATTTATTAAAAAAAATATAGATTAAAAATTTATTATATATACATTAGTGCCAGTACCGGGGATCGCATTCGGTTTATTTACATAACGTGAATTAAAAGTTAGCAAGCACTTAAACACTGAGTTATCGAGGCTCATTAAATTCATTTTTCATTAGAGGTGAATTTCTTTTGAACTTCTGAACTTACATAAGAAAGAAATGCTGATCGACTTACAGTCTCGATCTATTTCCGGCTAAAAGATTTGAACAAAACGTTCGCCGCATCTAAGTTTATTTCTCTTTAGTGTTGCGGTTCTTTATAGCGGTCGGTGCAGATCGCAAATCAACTTTGAGAACACGTACATAAGCGCGGTCCCTGTTAGGGCGCATAATCTAGGCTCATTCTACAATTGGCGTGCAATTGTTCTAATTCCATTGACCCATATGCGCGGTGCGGGGTTCGAGGTCGCGGTTGCGCAACGGCATCCGTGCACCGACCTCACTTTCTCCCAGCATCCCGCCGTCGACCGGTTGCAGCTGAGATGAATCTCGCGTGTTGTGGCTCGATGAACTGATAGTAAGGAGTGAGAGTGAAATGGATGGCTAAAGTCTACTTTGTATGCGTACGTAGTATACTTTTATTTCTTTTTTTTACTACGCGTATCTAAACGGCATGGAAATAGCATTTCAGTCACCTTAACAAGAACTTCATAATAAATTTGATTTTGAGCTTATTGTAAATAAAAAACAATACTTTATAAATTGATCAACATTTGTTAATAAACGACTGCATCTGTAATTTTTTATTGTGTGACAAACACGCACACAGTTCATCTGGTGGTAAGTCATTCCTGCTGATGACGCCGTCATTCATGCACGATGAAGAATTATAATACATCTATGAGATCAAAAACCGTTACCTAGTTTTAAAAGACGCAGTGAAATAGTAATTAATTACTTTCTCATTAACACATAGACAATGCGTCTATGTTAATTAACGCCGGAAATGGAATCTATGTCCGTCTATGTGTCCGTCACACGTGGCTGGGCAGTCGTTCTGTCATGCATTCGGTGCCGGTTCCGTCGGGTGGGCTAGTGTTGCGAAAATTATGACACTTATTAAACTGGTTATTGGTTTAGTTCCGGTTCGAAGGATGCTACAGTGATGAGGCAAATAATAACAAAATATTTAATTTAATCATGCTATTAACATTACTAACGTTTCGGTTAACTACTCCAACTAAGCTTAATATGCTTTCACAACAATAGTTGGAAGGCGGATTCGAACCTACGACCTTAAGTTTAGCAGATCGTTCCCCTAAAGCCATTATGTTATTGACGCCCTTTATTACGATAACTTATTTGAACGATCGCAAACTTTCTGTATGAATTTATTTTCAGCCTAACTGATGGTAAATGACCACCGCTGCCCATGAACATCCGCAACTGGAGTCGCTGCGCTTTAGAATTTTTATACGGCCTTTAGAAAGGTGCAGACTCTTTTCTTGAAAGTCCCTAGTACGCATCGCTCCGGTAATACCGCTGGCGACAGCTGATTCCACAGTGTAGTTGTGCGTGGCAAGAAATGCTATAACAGTGACTAACAAGCTTACGGTCCATCTCTTACACCCATTCTCAGCATTTTTAAGAAGCAATCCCTGAGGACTGAGATGGAATACCTTGCTACCAGTAACCGGGAGTACGAATCCTTACACTCACCAAACTAACCAAATCACGCAGTTGCATTTCACACTGATATTCTATGTAAGCGTAGTGCTATAGAAATTTCCATTATAATTAACTGATCGAACCTTGGTCTCGGCCTGCTTGGCCACCCTCGAATTAGCTTATGCGATCCGATAACGTTCCAAACCGAGGTTACCTCTCGGGAACCCTTGTGCTAGTTATCCTGTAAGTAAGGTCTCGGCTTAGCACCCTAAACTCTCGGCCAGCTGTAAGTCTGGTGTAGTTGTAAAAGCCTTTGGCATACGCACTAACGCTTACAAACTTTAGTGGGACTCGTATTGCTCTTATAAAAGCGAATAGTTTTATATAAATTACTGGAATCAATAACTGACTATATTTTGTATATAGGCAGTTATACATATCTTAACGTTATTGTTATTTTATGTATATGATGTTTTATTCCTAAAATAAATAACAAATATCAGGTCACGGAACTAAGATTTTAGGGTTGTTGTTATATAAAGTACATAATGAAATAATAATAACTTAATCACAACAGGCCGAATGACTTGTTCAAACTTTCGATAGCTAAGCTTTGCGACCGGTTGGTAAGTGGACGGCGATAAGTTGCTTGTTTTATAAAAATACCTGTTGAGCCGACAGTGGTTTCTTAGCTTTTCTTATTGTTGTAAATAGCATTGAGTCGTGTTAGCTCAGCGTTTAAATGGCTGCTTTTAGTTCACTCTACGCGAGCAAACCGAATTCAATCTTCAGTACTGCACCAAAATTATTTGCATTTTTAACTGCCGATTGACCACGAACTCGGCTTTTAAGGATAACGTCATGAAACCTGTATGTCTAAAAATAATAAAAAATATATATATTTAGAAGATATGTGAAGTCCGTTTCAGAGGTAGAGCTACACTGCAGTTTATTTCTAGCTGCAGAATGAATGGGTCAGCTCGACCAGGGTAGGAGCATGACCTCAAGAATACCAGCGTAAAATCATCATAATGCATCATAATGCTGCTGTGTTTCGTCTGATGAGTGTAGGGATCCGGAGACCTTTATTACTGGTGACGAGGTATTCCATCTCAGTCCTCAAGAGTGACAACGCATCTGCATTATGATTTCTTGTCAAGGATGAATGTAGATATCGTGGGCCGCAGGAATCACTTGCCATCAGGTGAACTGTGTGCTCGTTTGTTACTCTCAATGTAATAAATAAAACTGTCGCAGAATATTTTATAGTACTGTAAGAATTTGCGCAAACAGAGGCAGTTCACTTGTCGTGCCTTCCACTTTTCCGACGTAACATGTGCAATAAAATCGCAAGAATGTTCACGTGTGTCATGGTGCATACCCAGACCCGAGAAATAACAATTTGTGATGATATTGTTCCTCGGGAATCAACGAAACGGCTGTCCACGAAAATGTTAACAACTATCTTAATGTAATTATTGCTAGCATACTTTTAAAAAAAAAAAAGCTTGCCACAGTTTTAAGGTTTGTGGTTATGTTGTACAGATTACGTACAGCTTATATAAAGCGCGCGAAATGTCAATATGAGTAACCTACTCCGTAAACGCGTTTACATTCGGTTAGTTTAAACAAAATATATTAAATACGGAATAAGTTTTTACTGTCTATTGTTTAGCTACATAACGACAGCTGATTTTATGAGTATATAATAAACAACCAAATTATTATTTTTTTTTAAACTTAATGTTTTCATATAGAATTTTTTTTGAAATATTGTGAAAAAATTGTCTATTAATTTTAAACATTATAGTTCACACTTTTATTGGTGATTTAAGTGTTATTATTTATTGAATAGGTGACAAATGAACAAGCAGCTCCCCTAATGGTGATCACCGCTTCCCATGAATGTAAACACCACGCGTAGATGCTTCGGCTTCGAAGAAATGTGTAGGTTTTTCTCTTTATGGACTTTAAGTTGTATTGGTTCGGAAATACCGCTGGCGACAGTTGATACCACAGAGTGGTTGTGCGTGGCAGAAAACTACGCGTAAAGCGCACAGTGATGGATTGTTAACCATCGAGATGATGAGGATAAAATTTTGAACTCTGTCGTGATGTAAACATAGTTAAAACTTAGCGAGTGGAATCAATCCGAAAAACTCCTTCCTACAATATATCAAAAACCTAATTCTATTATAATATTAATATGAAAGTTTTTATGTTCTTTACTCAATTTTTTTTGTTTTTATGGTTGTTAGCCCTTTACATGTTAGGCTTTTACAGCTTCATCGGGTTGAAAGGTGGCCGATCGCTTAGGGCACTCAGCTGATACCTTTAATAATGGGTTACTCGAGGGTGCCCTAGAGGGCCGAACCTCGTTCAGTTACTTCTGACGGATTAAGGTTACTCAATCATGAAAACAACTGAACGGATTTGAATGAAATTTAGTACACAGATAGTTCCTAATCTGGATAAAAAGTATCCAGGTTAGGAAGTATATAGTAAGTGATAACATAGGATACTTTTTATCCTGGTCATTGAAAAGTTTGTCTGTTTAGATTAGATGTTTGCACGCAAACGAAGTGCAGTGCAGCCAGATACTAGTAGTACTTAAAAACTTGGACAGAATGTGCGGCCTTTTATGTCTTCTATATTGTTAGAGAGAGGTTGTTGGACAAAGACAGGTTCCAAATATTAGTTATATCGATGTTGGTCCTTGTGTTTGGGCATGTTGTGAGTATGTCCCGTGTCCCTGATGTGGATTTCATCGGAATAGGGAAGGGAACGATGAGTGACTGCTTCTGTGTTTGCGTAAATGCCGGCGGCATTATAAAATTATTCTACGTAGTTGATGTCATCTGGCACAAACCGGTAGATATCGCCGTGGTCGTGATCGAGCTGAGGGACATCGTATCTTTGTAATAATTATCGTTAAAATATAATAATAAAGTCTTATAATTAAATTAAAGCGTTGAATAACAAAAATATTTTTTTACATAAACTCCAATTAATTTTAACAAATTAAAAATATTGTGAGAAAGAGGATTTTAAATGTGGTAACTGGGGAACCCGTCACTGATACCAGCGTGAATCGGCATTATAACGCTGCCGTTTCGTATGTGGAGTGCAGGGTGCTCTTTTTACTGGTGACGAGGCATTCCATATTAGTTCTTAGAGGTGACAACGTATATGTATTATAATTCCTTCATCATCATTACCTGTCCATTGTCTCCTGCTGAATATCAGGCCTCACTTATAGATCATAAAACACGATCCCGAGCCACCTGCATCCACCGTTTTGTTTTTTTTGCGTATTTGTTTTGCTGTTGGTCCTGAGACCTCTACAACTTTATCTGATTATATTCGCGGGCGGGAGGCCCACTGTGTAGGGAAACGACGACGATGTTGCTGCACCACCGCTGTACTCCGACCCCTGTGGACGAAGTACTTCGACGACAACAGAGGGGGGCGATAATACGATGGCCCCTCATAAGGAGGTACGAAACGTCGACTCAGATCGCTATCTTTTGGAAGGACAGGTCGATATTTAGAAGCGGCCTAGAACACGAGTAAATCGCGTGTAAGCCGCCGTGCGAGGAAGACGACGTCGCGGTGTAGCGTGTCTGAGTTCACGTATATGGATTGTGTACAGCGAATGTGTGTGTGATTGCGCGTCGGTGATGTTGATCGGTCCGCGGTTGAGCCCCTGCCGCGACGCGTGTGCACCACCCACCCACTTCCCGCGTACTTGTATAAGTCGTCGCTTCATCTAGTGAGGCACTGTCCTACACTGCGACTGCCAGTCCATCCAGATCTTTTGTAAAC
This sequence comes from Teinopalpus imperialis, assembly GCA_029286865.1. Lineage (NCBI taxonomy): Eukaryota > Metazoa > Arthropoda > Insecta > Lepidoptera > Papilionidae > Teinopalpus > Teinopalpus imperialis. The sequence goes on along the minus strand of JAGSMU010000022.1, from coordinate 17,855,455 downwards.
TTCACTACAATAAAAACACGACAAAGAAGAAAAATCCTAGCCCAGTATCTGGTACTGGGTAAAAGAATAATAACTCGACGAAGGGAAATATTTATCATTGTATATCTAGGTTAATTTATTTATCCGAGTATTACAACAGGCAGCCTAGACCTAGACTTTCTAAATTCCAATACCTAACCTAGACTGCAATGTACGACACGCGCTCGTGCATCACATGAAGTCTAGATTCTGTAAAATCTCTAGCCCTTTCTAGACCTTCTACGAAAGAGAAAATATTTCTTTGAAACGCACTTTAACATTTTACTGAATTAAGTTATTATTGTTTTGAATCATTTAAAGCAGTGTAGGAGGACTCCCGACTGGATGGAGAAATCGACCTACGCGTGTATGTGCTCCAGGAGGTCTATGGATACCTATGTTCAGCAATGGACTAGCGATAACGATGATGAAGTTTAGCATTGGTAGACCAACACTGCAGTCTGTTTTTAGTTACAGCATGAATGTACCCACTCGACCAGGAAAGGACCACGACCTCACGCAACACCAAGGTAAAATAGCAGATTTTTTGCTTAGGCCAGATAAAAAAGGCTAAAAAAGGGCGGTCTTAATGCTAACAAGCATTATCTAATGCCAACCCCGACTGAGTAATGACAGACGAAGCAGTTGCTCATGTAACAACTATGAGAAATATTAAAGGACACTTTAAATTTATGCTACAAGTATAATTAAATAGTCCACGTTTCTATATGTTCTATTCGTATGTTTATCGGTGAGCTAACTCTGTACAACTGTATACTACAGTCTGTACTACCGTAGTTTACTATTTACTCCGGGGACACACAAAGTGGTCTCTGATATCGAAATACGAGTGGAAACCGATTTCCCTTAAATCGACGTAAACGAAAACTGTTTTTGGGTGTTGACGAGGTCTAAAAACTATCTCTATACACAGTTAATACAAGTTCTTATTTGGAAATTTCAAGATACTGTATAATTTGTGTTACGTGTACCAACTTGTTGTAAGAACGTCTTATATTTTAGAAGGAAGTATCATTGTTTATTATCGTTGGCTATGGGTGTATCAGTTCATTTTGGAAAAAGGGTCTCTTGGCCAATATAGTTTGGGAATCCCTGATTTACACTTAAGCAGAAATAGGTTATGTGTAAGAGGTTTTAATAAAAAAATTATATATGTTTGTGTTTTGAAAGTAATAACGAAAAATTAAATTAAATTTACAATATTAATGGCGAGCGATACTATCTACTGGCAATTAATTATACTGAAATTATTATTTAGCGTTAATAAAAATAAAAATATGTAATTAAATTAATATAATGTGCGACGCAGCGTTTACAATGCGGCCATGTTTGTGATAGACGATTGTAATGACAAGGACCAAGTCTGAATAAATAGTAGTAGTACGGTAAATCAACGGTTTTACCTATTGAAGCTGTTAACCGGTATAGGCTGTATCCTTTAGATAGCGATCCGAGGCGAGGTCTCCTACCTCCGTATGAGGGGCCCTCGGATCGTATTATCGCCCCCCTCTGTTGGCGTCGACGTTCTTCGTCCACAGGGGTCGGAGTGTAGCAGTGGTGCAGCAGCGGTCCTCGTGCTTGGCTTCGCAGCATCGTCGTTGTCTTCTTACTCAGTGGGCCTCCCGCGCGCGAGTCTAATTAGATAAAGCTGTAGAGGTCACTGGACCAACAGCAATACTCATATACAAAAAAAAGGGTATATCCAACGATTGCGTGCCTTTGGGTTCGCTTAAATGCTTACGGCCCTATGAATTATTCTGCGCAGTTGATGTCGTCTCGCAGTAACCAGAAGATCTGGAGGACATCATTGTCATCTTAGGCTGAGACGTCCACGGCTCAACATGAGACATCTGTATCCATCGATTCTTTTATTACATAGGTCAGATCATCTAGAGCGGGTCGCCTTGCACTGCGATTGCCAATACTAGGTCGCCGGACCTTCCACCACGTAACACAAAACCATCAGTAATGTTCACAAGACAGTACAGTACAACGTCCGCCATACTTATAAATTGTCTCATTAAGCACAGATTTAGGCAGTAATGGTCATCGCAAACCCTCGAGTTGCTGTCGGCCGCTTGCGACATCAGCGGATCTAGCTCAAGGCCGTCGCTTCGCAGTTATTTGCAGCCATTTTGGAATAATTTTCAATCTGAATATCTTTCATCTATGAACTACGAGTGTAGTGCACAAATTGCATAATAATTGAAGTTCTGAATACATCTCTGTAAATCGTGTACTATTGTGTACGTAGTTACAAATTGTTGTTATATTTTTTTATTTAATATCGACACAAAAATAAAAAAGGCTTAAATTATTAAAACTCAAAATATTCCTATCTAAGGATAATTAGTTAGTTTATTTAAAATATTGATTTTTATTTAACATTGTATAAGTAGTTCATTTTCAATTTCATATCTCTCGACAAATTACATGTAATTCTATTAAAAAAATGAAACAGATGACAGCGCACGGTAGAGCCACGCAGCAGTTTGTTTCTAGGTGTGGCATGAATGGGTCGCCCGACCACGTCCTCGCAGAACACCAGCGCAATAGCAGCAAAACGCTGCTGTGTTTTTTGTGGTAAATGTAGATTTAGAATAGACCCCGTTAATGGATCACCCTAAACTTAAACAGCAATCATGCGTCCAGGTCTTCATTGATTAACCATAGTCAAGATGCAGACTGTAAAATATTAAAAAGAAAACAGGAATCAAAAAACCTTGTCTCTCGATTGATTATACTATCTGGATAATTCTCTGCGTGCGTGCTTGTCTTTGTTTCCATTGTATTTAGGGTCACAAACGAGCACACAATTCACTCGGTTGTGATATCTGTGGCTCATGACACTCACATTCTCGAATAGGAATCATATACAGATCCGTTGTTCCATCATAAGATTAAGACCGGAAAGCCTCGTCACCAGTAGTAAGGTTCTCCGGGGCTTAGGCCTCCTCTAGAGAGGATGTGACGGCATATTCCATTAAGTAACTCCACTGCGAGCTGGTGGACATTGCCATGTTATCCTTCAACGTCGATCACGTTATAGATCAGCACTTAAAATTTCAATAAACAATTTCATTAGTGCTGGCGTAGCATGAGACCAATAATAACTATTGACGTGAGAAATGATTGTGAGGTCTGGTGAGGAGTAGTGGTTGTTTGTCTGTCTGCCCGCACCGCAGTTAGTACACACGCCGTAACGGCAGGCACGGCGGACCAATTTGTGGACGAGGTTATGCAACAGGACAGCAATCTGAGTCTTTTCAGCTCTTCAAGTAAATAAAGTAGTTGCATAAAATAGCTACATATAATGAGACGTTCCATCTTAGTAATTTTTTTATAGTTTTGTTTGTATTTATGTTGAACGAAGAACACTCACAGCTCACCAGATGGTAAGTGATTCCTGCGCCCCACGACACCCACATTCATTCTAGTAATCGTAATGCAGATGCATTATCACCCCTTAGGACTAAGGTGGAAAAGCAAACACGTTATATATTGCTGTGAGGTTCAAACTTTAACTACAACCTAGCTACACCGTTGCCCTGTGAATTGCTTGTTAGTACGAAAAATTTCTATTGTAGTGTTTATGAATTTATGAGCCATGTAGAAAAGCAACTACCACTTCAGTTTCCTTGTGTTGTTGAGCTGTGAAAGTACGAAATAGACGCTAGACAATCATTTCCTTAAGCGATTAGTTTTATTAAGTAATTATATTGCCAATATTCTTTGAAATCTCATAGCATAACACTGCAACGAAGAAACCACGAGAGACATATAAAACGACGGCACAATTCCTTAATAATGTGACCTGATAATGGTTATATAAAATATTTAAAATAACAAGATCCGTATAGACAACAATAAAAGATGATAAAGTTTATAAACTTTGTAAAAATTTGCAAACAAAATAACAAAATGTAGCAGTGAAAGGAAAAACTATTTACGGTATCTGTGGTATACCTGCCTGATATAGACATCACTACAGTGACGTCAGGCCGATTATCAACATGAGGGAGACAATCGGCCTCACTGCTGCGCTTGCGTATGATTGCGTGAAAGGTGCCAATGCGCCTACAAATGCAACGCTTATCTCTTTCTTAAGATCGACGTGTGCGTAGTATAGTAAACAGAATGTAGAAGATAAGATTCGAATTGTAATTCCAAAAAAAATAAATATTGTGAATACATTTGGATTAGTAAAATTAAAAGTCCTCAGTTCTGCAGTTATACACGGAGAAGTGATGGCTATTCTAGAAGTACTCCTACCGCTACGATAGTCATTTCATAACATCTCTACAGCTGCTCTCACAACTCAATACACTATACACTATAAGACTAACGTGATTTTAATATTACCATAAAAACTACTAACGGTCAGCTGCTGCAAAGTTACAGCCTATATATCAGCTTCGTTGTTTACTTTTACCAACGAGCACGTACAATTTCATTGGTTCCGGCGTTCGAACTCGGTTTGAGCGCGTACCGTGAATTTAGCGAATGCTTAGACAACGACCTACCAAGACTCCTTACATCTACTTAATCGGAAGTATTCACTCGGACTATATGCGGAATTGTTTCCAATATAATATATATAAAAAAGGTAATTCGTCCGTTTAGCATAACGCAGCTGGCATGCGCAGACGCATGCCTCAATTACCCAATGATCCAATCAGAGAGGCCCGCGCGCCCCTCGCCGTACACCAGGCCCCCCTGCCCCCCCCCCTCACCGCCGGATTCTTCTAGAACGAGCGGCTAGGAATTGAACCGCTTATAGCAATACAATAGCTAGGCAATGTAAAAATTTATGGTTGCCTTTTAGAACTACAAGTGTAAAACAACGTATCGGGCAAAATGGTTGGTCTGAAATTTAAAAAAATCTATTCATGGAGTCTATGCAAAGATTTTTCATACGCTTTCGTACGTGATGGAGACACGCGGTAGATATAAACTAGCCATGGGACGAATAATCGGATTATGATCCAGGCCGCTTCTAAATCGACCTCTCCTCCATTTCGATAAAGATCCGAACCGAGGTCTCGTACCTCCTTCAGACGGGTCCACGGATCGTTACTCGCCCTCTCTGTCGTTGTCGTTCTTCGTCCACAGGGTGGGAGTGCAGCAGAGTTGTAGACTGGGCCCCCTGCTCACCAGTCGATTTAGGTGAATCGATTTGGAAGGAATCCCCTTTCACTAACATCCGTTTAATATGATAATTTTACTGTTGTACTTCTTAAACTTAAACCAGGGAGCTGATTATAGTTGATAAGGTGATTGATTCTACATTCCTTCATCATCAGTGGTCCGCTGAAGAAGTGTCCTCATGGGCTGCCACAAAGCACGATCCTGAGCCACCTGCATCCATCGAATTCCCGCAGCACACACGATTTTATGTTTGATACAACATTTCTGTGTGTTTGTACCGGGGATCGTAATCAAGATCCACATGATCGAAGGTAGGTACTCTACGAATCAGCTATGCAGTTGTCTCCTAGTTGCAGTGGTTAACGGAAATGTTAGTAATGGTAATATATTTGCTAGAATTCTTTTTTAAAAAAACTAAATGGATAGTACAAGAGCGAAATATTTTAAGGAGTACTTATATCTATGCAATATCTTTGTTTTTTTATTGAATTGTGTGACATACGGTCACACTGTTCACCTTGTAATCTGATGGTGTTTCCTTCCGCCCATAACGCTATACTATCATCCGAGAGTACTAAGATGGACCGGTCTCCTGATCTCTTACTCTGACCAGACCAAACACAGCAGCGTTATACTGTTATTCTCTGTTGAGCCGAGCCGTTAGTGCTTGAACTAGAAATAAACTGCAGCGTAGCTTTACCGCTGTATCACTATTTCTTATCACGAGTGTAGTCGGAAGTCGAGTTCCGTGCCGCAGTTTAACGGTGTTTTTGTCTTGGAATCGAACAGAAGCTGGAGAAAGTGGGCCGTTACCATTTATTAGAACCTACGTCATAACTAGATTTGTTTAGTGTATTGTGGACATTGTGTTTTAGTTATTGCATATTTGATTTCAGTATCTAACATCATCATCAACACAGGTTCATCGCTAGTCCACTGCTTCTTCCATTTCTCTTACCCATTATTTTAACAAGAGTTAAATAACTATCAATTCACCACTACACCACGTGGTTAGAGACTCTTGTTCGAGCGAGGTTTCCGTCCCTTTCAATCTTTATTTTTACGGGCTGATTTTCTTTTCTTTTTATTATGGCTGATCGCCACTCTTAGCCCGAGGGCTTTTACAGATTCACCGGGTTGAAAGGTGGCCGAGCGCTTCGGGCAATCAGTCGACACCTCTATTAGCGGGTAACCAGCACAAGGGCTCCCGAGAGGGTGCCTCGGCTTGGACCGTTACCCTGTTTCGCGAGAGCGCCTGACTCGCGGGTGCCCGAGAGGGCCGAACCTCGGCTCGGTCAGTTGCTTCTGACAGAGGATTATGTAATCTTTTTAAATGCTATGCGCGAAATTTTGTTCAATACTGATGCATTAATTGAGAACTAGGTTGGACAAAAGTTTTCGAGTCGAAACCGAATGATTTACCAACGAGGTATTGAAAATATTCTTGAACGGTGCGAAGAAGTTGTAAACAACAAGAGAAACTTTAAAGAATTTTTATTGAAAAATAAACATTACTTCCTATCTGTTCGTAGTTCTAAACTTCATACGAAAAGTTGACTGTACTTGGCTGTAGTGTCACGGGTCCTGGGTTCAATTCCCAACCGAGGAACAATATTGTGTCTGGGTGTGTTGTGTGTATGCCCCGTGTCGCTGACACTGCATGTGAATCTTCTTTGCTCATGAGTTACATCGGAATGGCGAAGAGGATGACGATTTTTTTTGTGTGTGAGTATTGCTGTTGGTCTAGAGACTTTTACAGCTTTATCCAAATAGACTCGCGAGCGGGAGGCCCGCTGAATAGGGACACAACGACGATGCTGCTGCACCACCGCTGCACTCCAAACCAGGACGTGGAAAGTCGACGACAATAGAGGGAGGGGGATGACGAGTGAGTGTCTCTTTGTTTGTGCATATGCTTACGGTATTACAAAAATATTCTGTGCAGTTGATTCATCACCAGAAAACATCGCCGTGTTCCTAACAGAGCAGGCGGACATCATCATTATCATTTCACTATCTTCAAAAGCAATAAGAACGTGTATGCGTACATAACTAATTTTATGAATTGAATTATTACAGCACTGATGGTCACGGAGCCAACTGATGTTTGACGTCCTGATGTCTAAGTTAAATTGAAATACTGTCAGTTTAATAAATATATTTTTAAACTGACGCTAGCACTTGAAACGTCGAGAATTAAAAAACTTAAAATGAACGCGATATTCATAATTTCCGTAAAATTACTTTTATTTAATGATTTCTTATATTCGAGCTAATAAAAAATGAAATTTTTCGCGTAAAAAAAATATTATCATTTACGTGGTGTTTCAAAATAACCAAGTACAATTCAGGGTCACCTCAGACGGACATTTTTTCCTAGGTTTTTTTGTCTGTCGAATTATATCACTTAAAACATCAACGCATAACACACACAACGGATTAAGTACTACGTAGAAAAAAATCCTCATAACTGCACACTGACAGACCAAATGTATGAGCCCGGTGTTTAATTTTGAAACGTCTTTTCCTCTTAATCTTTTATATTTGTAGAGAAACGTGGCAGCTAGTTTGTAGATCCACCATGACTGTGTTGGCAGGTGAAGGATCACGACCTGATAGATTGCTAGAAATAGCATAAAACTGCCTTTGCTGCTTTTTGCTATGGTGAGTGGAAGTAGAATAGCTAAAGTAAGAAAGTATTCCATCTCAATCTTGAGGAGTGACAATGTGTGTATCTTCAATCTTTGTTGAGGGTGGATGTAGATGCCATGGCCCACAGTTACTATCAAGTGCTCGTCTGTTATCTCTAATATAATAAAAAATAGTATGTTGATATATCATGACAGATGTCTGCAGCCCGTAACCTGCATCCATCCTCTGCCAACACTCAACATGCACATGCGTTCTCTACACTCTGCACCTCTGAAGAGATTAAATAGCTTGTGAGTTGCAACACTTAATATTTAAAAAAAATCTAGGCATTGGTAAGGTATCTCTTATAACTTCTTTAACATTATCCCCAAGGTTGTATTCACTTATTCTTCGTTCACGTGCAGAAAAATGAGAAGATTATTGTATATAATATATATGCGTTACAAACAGACAGATCAATGCAATGGGAAGCCAAAGCAACTGGCCCAGTTACCGAAGCTCTACTAGTGCCGTACGGAGCTGACTGAACACAATATAAAAGAATGAAAGAAAATAATTTATTCAGTACCATTAATCAAAAATGGTACAACACATTTTTATCGTTTTTCAAAAACGAGCACAGTTCATCTGATGGTAAAACTAATAGTGGTCCTTGACTGGGGATCGAACCCAATACCCTCCACACAGCAGCAGTTTTTAGTAGTACACAGTAGTAGTTTACAGTCTATAGATGAAGGTTCGGAATTGTTTATCGTTCAAGTAAGTAGTGAATTTAGTCTTCGAATTCGTAGAAACCAGGGCTGTAGCATCTCCGCATCATTATATATGGATAGCTTATATATCCCCTTCGGATTTCCAAATCCTAATGACACTTATCACTGATGACGTGGAATTCCATATTAGTCCTGAGGATGATAGATTATCGTTCCTTATCAAGGATGAATGTGGCACGGGCTGCAGGATATAATATGTGCTAGTTTGTCACAAATACGGTTATTGTACGACAAGTATATAGGAAGTTCCCCAGCAAGGTTCACGACCTTTCCAACTGGATTATTTCATGAATGAACGCAACTCGCGTCCTTGCGCTCCCGCGGGCCGGACAATCGACTGGCAACACCGACACGACGCCATTGTGTCTTTTGTGGCGCGTAATCGCCGACGCCAGCATTGCGACGGGGCCACGGGATGTGGCCACGGATCCGAGATACACTAATTTATTGCCCGTTCGAGTTGCAAATATTCCACACCACAGCTCGACTACATGATCTTAAATTATATTTTTGTATTATAATGTGTTTCATCGTCTTCATATCATAGAATTTCGTTTAAGGGGAAGGGATAATATTGAGCACATCTTGCTAATAAATAACTTAAAAAACACAAGAAACAGAAACATTATAATTAATTAGAATGTTTAATTATATTGTTTGTTATTTATTAGAATTATGCGTCTGTTGTATTTAAAAGTTTATTTCTTTTAGTCATTTTAGAATCTATTTCAATACGTTATGAACCAATTTATAATTTGTCATAGGCAGATAGGTCATTTAATAGATGTCAGCAGAATACCAGCGTTGGCTTATGCCACCACAATGCTGAGCTGAAACCCTATCGATCCGGCATCGCAATGTTTTAGAGTATATTTTAGATTATAAGTACGAGTATATGTTTAATTTATAAGATGTACCTTTATATAATTTTTTCTACGTACCTTTAAGTTGTTACCTGTTATTGTTACCCATGTAATAAGTACTTATAAAATAAATATATTATTATTATTATTATTAAAGATAAAATCACTAAAGAGCATATGACATTCCATCTCACATTTTAGTCGGTCTATAGAATCAGTGTGGACTTTAAGCTGTAATAATGGATTGTAATCTGACGCAGAGTATCATGTTCGACACCAACCGTAACCGTTTAGTGGTAATGAGCTGGTATTGCTCGACCACTGAGTTACGACAATTACTTGTGGCTCGTTGGTTTTGCATGACATTTCTAATGATAGCCGATAACACTAAACCGTAAATAAAACTAATTAAACGGATTTTATCGCGTTTATTTTAACCTTTTTATACCGACAGACGAATGCTTTGCAGTACTCATGGGCTGGAGATGTTTGACGCTTTGATGTCATAGTTAGTCCGATCTACGCTAAATGAGCTCATATCTTGAGATCTTGCAGTAGTATGTCTGCTTTGAGATTTAATTTTGTTACTCCATAGGTTCCAAGGCTCAATAACCTTGCTAATAGTTTTGGTGGGAATCGTAGACCTACCGTGATATTGAGCGCCTAAACGTCGTCGGGATAAAATAGTAAAAGTATATGATATTATATTTATATTATATTTATTTTATTGTTGTACACATTAAAACGAATGGCGTGTTCCTTACACCGGAGACCCGATTACAAATAACGAGGTGGTCCATCTCAGCCCTTTGAGGTTACAACCCATGTATATCTTTAATGATAAGGACCGAAGTCACTACGTACCGTCAACTGGACAGTATTCGCCGCTAATATTATAAAAGAAAAAATTATATATTGTTAATACATTAATATATTTTTTAAATGGCAATACTAAATTCTCTACTAGAGACGCTGTCAACTGGCAGCTGAGTTAGTGACGTTCCAATGCAATAGTTATCTTACTGTCACGTCAAAATGGTGATGATGATGTCTTCAAGGATTTCGAGCTCATGCATTCTACTGATTGCTTTTGTTACCGAGCAACTTCATATATGTACGTGCCTCTTTCTGACTGGACATTGGCAGATTTATCACAACGATAGTTGCCACATAATTAAAAAAAAGAAAATTATTTCGAGCACGCCAATATCTTCTGATGACATGAGCTGAGCGAAATATTTATAATGCCGTAAATATTTGCGCAAACATAAGAGACAGTCATCGTCAGTCGTCTTCCATTTTCGTATCCCGATGCACGTGCAACAAAATCGGAGGAATAGATTCAGATAGAGCCAGGGACACGGGCCACACGTACAACATATACTGACCCGCTTTTATATTATGTGGTTATTACCAGATGATATTAACTGAGCACAATATTTTATTTTAATTATTCCGCAAAAACAGGCACTCGGCGACCGCTATAGACCGATACTATGCATATGCAATAAGATTGGAGGAAGCTCCAGATGCACGCAGACCTAAAAACCAACAATTTGTGATGCACAAATATGTTTCCTCGGCTGTGAAACGAGTACAAGTGCCGGTAGCCACTACAACACCCCGTCGAAATAATGGGATAATGTCGATCTCCTTATGATAAAACCTTAGTTCCCAAAGTGGTCCAGGTGGTCCACGGGAAACTCGACGGGCGTTGGCGTACAAAGATGGGGGTCACAATTGGTAAACGGGGGTGCACGAAAATTTATTTACTTTCGATAGTGAAGAACTAAAATGTTGGCTTGACTTCATCTATCATTGTAGACAGATATTATTTTAAGAAGCTCAGCGACTGTTACTTGTAAAAACTTGGATATTCCACATTTTGTGTCGAGTCTTGGGAATATGGTAGAAATGTAGCTGCAGAGGGTCCACCGGAACTAGGTAAACTTTGAAAGTGGTCTATGAGAAAAGTCTGGGAACCTCTGTGATGAAAGATCCCAGTGCCACCACGGTCACCCAGCTGATCCGCCTTGTGTAAACAATCAGAGCGCTCGTACGAGGCCATTGTCTTCGTTGTTTCGGACCTACCTGTTCAGTCCGTTCATTTGGCTATTCGTTATTGCAAACATCATGTTATTATAAGTACGAATACATATTTAAACATTTTCATAGATTCATAATACCTTTATGAATCTATGAAAATTCATAATATCTTAATAAAACAAACTCATGCCGGTTTGTAAATGATGACATATATTTAGATATAAAGGAGAATTTCGATGTTTATACTTCTATACCATTGTTTCTCAACTATTGTCATGCAGTGTCCCACGAAAAGCCCAATAAGATAATTAAAAGCCTTGCGATTCCTTCACTATAACTTTATAATAATATTTTAATTAGTTTCTTTACACAAAACCATCTGTAAGTTTAGTTTTTAATGTTGTTATTATAAAACTTTTGTATAGAGGTCTTATTTATTGATCACATTGCGACCCCCCTTTAATAACGAACCCCCTTGGGAGTGCTTGGGAAACGATTTTTAGAGAATAAATGATATGGGATAGTTAAATTTAAGTTATTTTTATTATGTTTAAGATAGCAAAGTAGCAACGGAGCAAGATGATCTGACGGTAAGTGATGCTGCCCAATGACATATACTACATCCATCCTCAACAAACATTCAAGAAGCACACGGGTACCACATACGAGACACACATTGAGAGAGAGACGATGAAGATTGTTTGTAGCTTGAGCATGTATGGGTCGGCTCCACCAGAAATCGCATGGTCGATATCCTTCATAGAACACCAGCGTAAAGCACCAGCATAACGCTGCTTTGTTTCGTTTGTTAATGAAGCGATCAGGAGACTCTTAGTTCTGGTGACGAGGCATTTGATCTTAATCCTTGTTGTAAGCAAATGTAGGCGTCCGCAGGAACCACGTGCCGTCAGGTGAACTGTGTGCTCGTTATATAAATACAAAAAAAACTCTCTTAAATACAGACGTGTACGTTTAGTATTTCTACGTAGAATAAAGAAAACGAAATCCAGTGCAAGAACTAATAACGAATATTACGTGTAATCGTAGCGAACTCTCGTGCGGAACTTTAGCACTTGGCATTGTAAAGAGAATGTGGTCACGAAACCTACTAGGTCGTGGCCAATCTGGAGCGTAAATGTTCTCTGTACCGAGCTTGGTTTTGGAGCTTGGACATAAAAATTAAATTACAAGACAATAGCTCACGTCACCCACAGATGAAGTGGAGAACAATCACGTCACCCTGATCTAACAAGATTCCGAATCTTATTAAATCTTTCCATACTCTTCCAAAAATACAAAAAACAGAGCTACGCTTCAGCTATTGACTAGTTGAGACGGGAACAGATCAGAACGACAAGGAAAGAACCAGGCTTACATAGAAGATCAGCATAAAATAAAAGTTTATGAATGTATTCTGAGCCAGAGGAATTACTCACATATGGGCATGTTCACGTTAGTTTCCCTCTAATTAAAAAAAGCGCATACAACACATTATACGTGAAAGAAGTTTCACTTTATTGCGTGGGATTGAATGGGAAAAAGAGAGAAGAAAGAGGGAAAAACGAGCCTAGTTATATATATAGTATATATTTATATATAGAACAGTTGGCTACCATTTTTTTAAAAGAAGGCAAATGATCATCTTCATAGAGACATCCGCGTGGTATAGTGGTCGAGGGTTCTAATTAAATTCCCACTCGAGGAACAGTATTTGTGTAACAAATTGTTGGTTTTTTTTTGGATAGAAGGGGCAAACGAGCTCTGCAACACCAGAGGAGTCGCAGATGCATTGCCGGCCTTAGTATATAATATAGTTCTATCATACACTCCCCATAGCTCTATATATATCCATTTTCTGTCCTTTTTGCGTCAGAACCGTTTTATACATACAAAATTGCACTCAAGGTCGATCTTGACATTTTACTCTCGTCGCGGCTAAAGAAGTTTCACTTTCAAACAAAGATGTCTTAGTGTATAATGTATGACATATTGGCTTGAACAATGTTTCTCAACCACTTCTATGTCGCGGCCTATGAAATAGCAAAAAAGGTAAATAAAAAGCCTTGCGACATCTTCACTAGTAAATTATAATAATTTTAATTTTAATTAATAGTTTATTTACATCGAAATATTTAATTCTATATAATTCATTCCTTTAATAAACGAATCTTTTGTGTCTTATTTATTAAACGGTTGCAACCTTTAAAACGGGCTAAATAACAAACGGGACCCTCAGGTTTAGAAAAAATAGCTTGGAAGACAATCTTCATCTTCATTCACTTGAAGGGAATTCTCTACAAAGATTCAAGATGTTGATGTCACTTTGAAATTTTGCGTGGGCGCGGTCTTTCCCTGATCGATCAGACCCATTCATGTTGTCACTGCAGCGTGGCTACCGCATAAAAAAGGACGGCCGCCTAATGTAGTGGCTAGAGTACCTGGCTACTGCGTCACGATATCCGGGTTCGATTCCCAGCCAGAGAAACGATATTTTTTCATCACAAATTGATACTTTTGGGTCTGGGTGTGTTTCATGTATGTCCCGTGTCCCAGACACTGCATCTGTACCTCGCTGCTGACTTATTGCATATGCGGAGTGCATATCGGAATAAGGAAGGGGACGACGAGTGAATGCCTCTGTTTGCGCCAATGCTTGCGCCACTATAGAGCACAGTCCGACATACGGCTCCACTGCAAATTGGCGAACTTCAAAATATTTTTTTTATATTTGTTTCTCAAGTGTACAGGTTTCCTCGCGATGTATCCCTTCATCGCCGAGCGCGTAGTATATAAATGGTAAACAGTACAATTTTAGAAAGCACCTACCAAAACGTTACTTTCCAAGTCACGATGTAAACAACAAAACACCTTCACTCTCGTTGCCACAAAAAATATTAACGATGGCATGGTATGTCGAAAGTAGAATATTAATGTCTTCGTCTAATGATACAATATAGATGACAGCGGTAGGGCGAAGCTACAGTTTGTTGATGGCTGCAGCATGCAACCCCGGCCGGAGAAAGAACAAGCCCTTAAAGAAACCAGTGGAGAATGTGCAACGCTGTTGTGTTTCGTATGGTGAGGCATTCCATCGTTACTCCGTCATTGAATCTTTGTTGAGGGTGGAGCACTTACAATTAGGTGAAGTGTGCTCGATTGTCACCACTTATATTATAAAAATACGTCTTTTGTGTCTAGATTGGTAAGTGTAGGGATCCGCAGACACGATTAAACAGGTACCGAGGTGTTCAATATGGGTAAGACAGTATTTTTATAACATAAAATGTATTAACTTTAGGGGCGCACGTGTGTATTTTATTATGTAAACAAACTCGCAGTACTACTAACATTCCGTCTAACCACTCCAAGCTTAAAATGCTTTCCCTAGAAGATGATTGACGAAAATATTAGAATGGCGGATTAGAACCTATGATTAGTTTTCGCAGACTGTACCCCAAACCATTGAGGCTTCCAAAGGCAAAGGTTGTTTTTATCCATAGCATCATGAATACTAGATCGGAGCCTTTTCTTTTTCTGCACAAGTGACATCTCACCTGGTGGTAAGTGATCACCGCTGCCCACGAACATCCGCAACATAAGAATAGTTGGAAGTGCGTTGTCGACCTTCGAGAAAGGAGTATCAACGTTCTTACCTCAAATATATTAACATCTGACTAGACAAGGAGATCAGGAGTTTCTGTGTTGTGCGAGAGATTTTATGACTTTAATTATACTAGCATGTTGGGGTTATATAAAAAGATGTTATTGGTATACTAAGACAGATTTTCTAATCAGTTTAAAATGCTTGTCAAGCTTATGTGGAATGCCAATGTCATCTTTGAAATGCACTAACTTAGTTATTATCGACTTATTATTGAAATCTTCTACGTCATAGTATAGTATAGTGAAATGCTGACAAAGGCAGACTGTCACTCTTAGTGGTTCAGATCAATGATGTCCAATGTTTGCGAATATCCTACTAATGTTATAAATGTAAAAAATTTTATATTTGTTTCTCAATCAACCAAAACCGCATGAATAGATTTAAATTAAATATGGCACACTGATAGTTTATGATCTGGTTTACGACATAAGATACTTTTTGTCCTGGTAAATGAGATGGCGTAACGACAGTTATCAATTTATATTAAAACTAGCATCTGTCCGTGACTTCGTCTGCGTGGACTTCAGAATTGACTTCAGTGAGAAATGTAAAGTATATGAGACGACATAAGATTTATTATTTTCCGCCAGTAAGTAAAAGTTTTATTTTCATCTCTCTGGACCCAAGTCTGAAGTCAACCTACATAATAGGTAAAACAATAATTCGTTACTTGTAATTTTCACTTCGGTCTATATTCGACTCCAACAGATTAAAATTACTTTGTCATCTCATTAAATAGAGTTAGTAATTAATATGATCAGTTTGAAATATAATTAATGCCTAATACAGAATGTGACTGAGAGGTAGCGGGTTCAATGAATAATATTTGTTGATTTTCATAACAAATTGTTGATTTTATGGGAGCGGGTGTTGTATAAGCTAACACTGTGTTTCAACCTTCCCCCGATCTTCAATAAGTGAGTGTGTTTGTGCGAATGATTACGTGACTATAATAGTTCCTGAGTAATTGATGTCATCTTATCAGAAGATATGGCCGTTGTCGAAATTTAACGAGCGGATGACTCAGCGTTCTTACTTAAATATTATAATCTGAAAGGAGAATTTTATTACGTTCTCTTGCGAAACTCTTGACTCGTGAATAATTATGTATGTTATGCACGGCCACGTGGTGTATTGGCGAGAGCGCCTGGCTGTTGCGTCGCGGGTCCTGGCTTCGATTCTCAGATGAGGCTTGTATCGTAAATTGTTGCTTTTGTGTTGCGTCTGTGTTGTGCGTATGTTCCATGTCCCTAACACTGCATATGAACCCTCCTCTGATCTTATTGCGAATCCAAAACATCAGAATAGCGAAGGAGACAACGAGCGAGTGCCGCTGTGTTTGCGCAAATGCTTACGGCACTATACAATATTCTGCGCAGTTGATGTATCCGTCAATAACCAGATGATATCACCGTGGTCGGAATCGTCATGTTATGCAAATCTGTACGACAGCTGCGTGGTTAGGTTGACGTACATTTCCCTTGAGTCCTGGCATCAAACCCTAACGCAATCATCAGTAATAATATTGCGATATACACGAGATGTATTTTCTATTTACTGATGGTTCATCAGTCCCCTCCTTCTGCGAGATACTCGGAAGGGAAATTTCTTTAATGTTAATGGGGAGCACGAATTTTGCACGATTAGGTGTTAGGTGTGACCAAAGTAGGAAAGAAGGGAACCTTGTTACTGGTCACTTTCTATCTTAGGAGTCAGGGGAGACAATGCATCTGCGTTGTGATTCCTTATCGAGGATTGATGTGTGCGTCGTGGGCTGCAATTACTTAACATCTGGTGAACGTTGTGTTTGTCAACCTCAATATATTAAAAAAAAAGTAAAATAAAGTTCTGATGGAAAGAATACTCGTATGTAATGTTTCATTTCATGTTATTCTGTATGTTCATCGAGGATGTAGTAAACGTTATACTTTTAACGATAAAAATCGATTGTAACCTACAAACGACAATTTCAATTTGAAAGCAATCCATCGGGCCGTTCCTGGGTGGCAGGTCAAGGGTGGGGGGTAATGATGGAGCACCAACAACAGTGGACGGTGTCTGGGGGGGGGGCTATCGATTGGATGTGAAATTAAAATTTATATACGATGGTAATACGAATACGCGGTAGCTCAATGTCCAAGCGCTCGCTTTTAATTTTTTTGAAGCGTCAATAGTCTAACGGTTTAGGGTACGGTCTGCGAAACTTAAGGTCGTAGGTTCCGATCCACCATTAGACTATTGTCGTGAACCAACTCCTGGCACGAGCATTGTCAGCTCAGTTGCAGCGGTTGACCGGAATGTTAGTCATGTTATTAAAAAAAAAAAGAACCACGGTACGTGAGCAAACCGAGTGCGATCCCCGGCTTCGGCACCAATCAAAGGGTTATTAGCCATTTTAGTATTGATTTATCACATGCTAGGCGGTGAAGGAAATATCGCGAGGATAGCTGCACGTCTAAGTAATAAAAAAAATATTTCAAAGACAAGTGAATTCCACCGTGTGCCGCGAGGTAAACGATGCCCTAAGACTCTCGCGAGGGCGGCGTATGTCTAGGATTCGTATATATAGTCTGCTAGTAAAGTAACTAAAGTACTTTTTACTTTTACATGCGATCGAAGCGCTCGTTGCTAAACGGGCTCGACGGTTACAATGCCTTTAAATATCAGGGTTGCCTTATTTTTAGGATAAAACAACTTTAAAAGTTGTTTGACTTCTTGTTGACTTTGCTGTTTTTTTCACATTACTGAACATCATCAGCCTGTATCAGTGCACTTGAGGACATAGGCCTCTTCCATGGCAACGAATATCATAGCCCCATACAGTTACAGGGCGCCTTCATCTTCATTACTAATATTCCGGTTAACTGTTCCATCTGAGCTGTAAATGCTTATGCTAGCAATAAGCAATAATAATACACTGAAAACTGAGTAATTACGTGGTCGAGTTGGACGAAGTGAAGCTGGACCAGACCAGGTAGACACACACCTGGGTCTGTCGCCCTCACCTTGAACCGAGCACGAACCGGCCCTTAATAATTACAAAGTCTTGGAGACTTTCTCATTATCATAATATAACTATGTGTACATTTCCACATTTACATAATAGTATTGACAGCTGTTCGGCGTTGTGGTGTACCTGGCTACTGCGTCTTAGGTTCTGGGTTCGATTCTCTACTGAGGAAATAAATTTGGGTACCATATCTAGTTGATTTTCGGGTCTGGATGCATATGAACCTTCTTACGGTCTTAAAACATATGCATTGCATCGGAATAGGAAGAAGAAGGGGATGTCGGGTGAGTGCCTCTGTGTTTGCGCAAATGTTTACAGCACTATAAAATATCCTGCGCAGTTGATGTCATCTCATAATAAATAGATAACATAAATTGACCAGAAGGACTTTAATATCTTTATAGCGAGTACAAAAGTTAATCTGGTCTTTGTCACTAATGGAGTTAGTGGATTATGTTTTAAACTGGAGTAAGAGTGCAATAGTGATGGAGCCGCACTGCAGGTTTGTTCTAGCTGCACCATGAATTAGTGGGCACGAAAGATAGATGGTCCTTATATAATAAAAGGATGACGATGCTGTGTATAGTATGGTGTAGGGATTCAGGGAAAGAGGCATTTCATCTCAGTCATCAGGGGTGTTTATCTAAAATATTTGGTGAGGGTGTATGAAGATGTCATGAGCAGCAGTCATCAGTTGACCTATGTACTCTTTAGTCAAACCTTACAGTATATATACATATCTATATATATAATTATATATATATATATATATGCAACATTTTCCCCGGCTATTACTGCAGTGTCGCTCCCCGTATAACTCTGTGCGCACATTTCGACACCCACATAATAGCTCTGTGGCCAAATTGTCACTAGAAATGAGTTTGTTCGTCGAAATGTCTGGACATTAGAATACTAATGGAATTGTGTAATTGATTGCATTTGTAATACTGATTAAAACGTATAAGTATTTATGTAATTGATTGTGTTTTTGTTGCGAAACAAAACAAACGTAACACAATAACTATTTATTATTAAAAAAATATATACATACGTACGTGTTTCATACATTAACATTACTAATATTCCGGTTAACCACTCCAACTAAACTGAAAACTCTTGTGCTAGGAGATGGTTCACGACATTATCGAATAGTGGAACCTAAGACCTTACCCTAAACCATTAGGCTACGGACGCCTATATATATATATATATATGTAAATAATGTAATAGTAATATTTAAATTATTATTAAATTGTCTACCTAGGTATATAAGTAAGCAATACCTTCAAATTCATAACTGTATAGCATTTTGTTCTCCTTTATATATTTGTTGATTTATTATTTATAAATATATATATAATATTTTCAATTTGTTAATTATTTTGTATTGCTGTAGCTATCACTGATGGATATCAGATCATGGACTCCTTGGTTCTGCGCGGTTATCCACGTTCTTTATTCGATCAGGCAGAGTGTATGGTGCGGACATGATTACTTAAGAAGGCCTCGTAATGTAGCCAATGTGTATGACAACGCATTTTAATATATCAAGTTTAAGGGGCGTTGGCAAGTTTGGGAGGTCTATTAATTACTTACCATTAGTTGAGCTATGACCTTGTTTCCTAAATATTGTATAATACCTACGGGTGGGTAAATATTGTATTTAAATAGTTTTGACAGGTCGACTAGGGTGATTTTAATCACAATCTTCTGGTTACAGCCAGACGATAACAACTGCGCAGAATGTTTTATAGTGCCATAGGCAGTTTCGTAAACACAGAGGCACTAACTCATCGTCACCTTCCCTATTGCGATGAAATGCATATACAATTAGATCGGAGTAAGGTCACATGCAGTGTCGGGGACACGAGATATACACACAACCCAGACCCAGCCCGGAATATCATTACTCACTTCATATCAGACTTCCGGAAGTGGGAGAAAACCGAATTAAGAAAATAAACTACATTCGTACCTTCATGTGCATACAAACTAAAGCGCATTAAAATTCGCTACGGTTCCGTGGTTCTGTGATCACAGTATCGTACTGCTGTGTCGCGGGTCCTGGAATCAATTCCCAACTCGGAATAAGATTTGTTTTTTATTTATCACTAACCTACCATCGATCTTATCGCGCATAATACATCGAGCGATGAGATGACCATGAATATAATGTATTATT
Organism: Teinopalpus imperialis; assembly: GCA_029286865.1. NCBI lineage: Eukaryota > Metazoa > Arthropoda > Insecta > Lepidoptera > Papilionidae > Teinopalpus > Teinopalpus imperialis. The sequence continues at coordinate 17,835,078 of JAGSMU010000022.1, read as the reverse complement.
AGTACTTGAAATTATTTGTTAATGGCGTTTACTCGCCATTAATATCGACGGACGGACGGCTGTAATATAGAATAACGGCACTAACAAAGCCCAGGTTCCCTCCCGGGTAATCTCCGTGCTGTGGTTACCCATAAATAAAGTTTTCGGTTGAGGGCCCGATGAAACTGTGAAAGCCCTCGGACTAACAGTGATCATTTATAATAAAAACAATGAAATATATACGCTAGCTTTTGATTACAAACTTATTATTCAACTCTGCTATTTGTTATTCAATTCTCGTCCTTTCGCAAGTCGAAACTGGTTTTCAAATTACCGACAAAATGAGAAAGGAAGAGGCCCGACGTTTAGTATATATACTCTTATCTGTATCTTGGCGAGTAAAAGTAGCTTTTTGATAATATTAAGGGATGGCAAACAGTATCAAGAAAGTAAAAGGTTTTGTACAGTAATATTTAAAAAAAAAACTTAGGGTGGCCAACGAGCATACAGCTCTGATGGTAGCTGATGATTGTCTATAAATACATCTATCAACGTCTAAGATTCGTATGCGCTCACACCCCTGTGGACGTAGACGGAATATCCATTTGCCGGTAATTGTGTTCTCGCATTCACGCTTAGCTGGTATTCTGTGAAGGAGTGGTCCTTCACCGATCTAATGAGAAACCAGCTACAGACTGGCACAACCACAGTAAACCATAAATATACCAAACTCAAAATGATAGACACCAATTAGGACTTTTTTTTAAAAATATACTTTTGATACTTCAAATAGACGAAGTCGCCCAGTTTTTAATGTAGATATTTGAAGAGAAACTCTATTGCTATTATCAAACATTACTTGTTTTTACACGGTTTTAGCTCTATCATAAAACTAGTCATCTTACGCAGAGAAAATCAGCATATTCTCATTTGCATTTCTATCGTGCATGTAGATTAAGTACTACACACATCGTATTGAACGTAATATTAACAGTAAACAAATTAGGATAAATCGTGACATGCGCACGAGGAAACTTCTCGACTGTGACCCCGGAGCAATGAGTCACAGGTCCATTCAGTTATTAAATCTCCAGTCCTGCACAGGACAATCTTTGCATCAATTGCAGCTGTTTGCGTCACGTTATTGCATTAAGAGGTTCACAAACACGTGACTATTTTTGCACTACACATTCTAGACAAAAAGCTGTGAAATATGCACGCCATTGATATATTGGTACAATAAACCAAATTTCACATATTTCAAAAATGCCTCTCGACTCGTTTCTCATTTCATTAGATTATATAGAATGGTTTAAATTTATATTCATTTTAAAAACATTAAATAAGCACTTATAACCAAAATTAATTAGATAGAAATTCCATAAAAATAGCAAATTATTTAATAATTTAGCTAATATAGTTCTAAAAACTGGGCACAAATAAGTAAACAATTAAATTTTTAATAACATTTAACTGCAATTAACAAATTATTTTAAACTTAATCGATTGCACAGTACTTTTGTATTATATTTTACAACTGTTGCATTTACAAAACGCAAATCATGAGGCCAACTTTTTCATTGGCTTTTTCATGAAGTATTTAAGTGCACCGGGTTTTATTTTCAAATGAATGGTCAAAGCCATCGACGTCGCTAGGCAATAATTTAAATTAAACACAATTGACTACCAGATTGACACTTCGCGGCTGTCCAGCAACAATGGCCTATTTAGATACGTAGCTAGGACTCTAAGCGATGAAATGATTTGCTGATAAATTGACTATTTTTTTATAACACTTTTATATTATTTCTTTTTTTAATACATTATATAAAAGTTTTAGCTTAAACGTCTAAATTACTTTTCACTTATTTATAACGTTTTTTTTTTAAAAAGTACAAATATTTATTTGATACAATTTATTTACGATATTCCAATAGGAAATATATTGTAGTTTTTAACTTGACAAGCGCACACTGATATGCAAATTTAAAGTTATTATTTATTATGTTAAGTTATAGATATATGTCTTATTAATTTGTATTAAATTACTTATACATTATAATACTAAACAATAATATACGTAGCAAATTATTTATTGGGTTATTTGTGTATTTTATTTATTGGGTTATTTATGTAATATTCTTCTTGTATTCTGCATTGACATAAGCCTACATAAGAAGACGAAGAATATCATACAAATATTTTTCAATTTAATTTCGCTTGATTAATAATTATGTAACGAAATAACTTTAATGTGTCCAAAACTTAAATAGTATATACAATTATTTTTCTTAACCTTTAATAATTATAGTTATATAATGCAAACTTAAATGAAAACCTCTACTTAAGTTTTATAATTGTACAAATATTTGTCAAGTTTCAATTCTTTTTTGTCTATAAAATGAATTGGGTATTATGCAATACGAAAGTAATGTTTTTTTTTAATTCAATAATGATATCGAAGGTGATATTAATCAGAGATTTCTGTACTCACAAGGTCTCGATGATCTCACAATTGAGCAGCAGTTTCCCAGGCCCCAGCTCCACCACCGCGACTGTCTGGTCATGATAATAAATCATTCGCAGCGTATCATTTCCCACCCGGCGGCCTGTGTAGGGCTTGACTCCAGCCATGGGTTCTCGCCTCTCGGCGCCCTCGGACCTCGCCCCTACAGTCCCAACCAGTCCAGCGAGAGACCAGCCTGCAGGAAAACTGAACGCGAAGGGTTTCGCTGAAGCCGTCTGCGGTGAAGATACGGCTATGCAGCAAATCACAATAAGGGATATCAAAGATTTGATGATGCCATCGGCTAACGGGGCGCCTCTAGTCAGGGCTTCCCTCGCGGATCGCACCGCGCTCAGCAACCTGCGGAAAGACATGGCTACACGAGTTCGTCCATGACGCGCACTCGGTACGACTGTTCGGTGCCGACTGAGCTGGTTCGGCTGCGGCTGCCACTCTGCGGCCTGCGTTGGACACTTTCTTCAAATGTGACGTCATATGTGAATTTCACCCAGGGTCACCATGAGCTTATGATTTCGCGATTTTGCGATGTTACAGTAAAGAAGGGCAGATAACGAACAGATAATAAAAATAATATATAATTCACTGCTGGTCTTAATTTTTTTCATACATTGTGTTATACAAGGAAAACGAATTGGTTAATTATATAACCTCTTTCGATTAGAATAATTACACACATTACTAATTTAATTTTTATTCAAGTCAAAATAAAACAAAAATAATGCCCAAAAGAGTAGTTGAATGGTCCCAGAAAGCAATTACAAAAATACAAAAACTAAAAATAAGTTATTATCTCATTCATATTTTAAAAACAAATTAAACGATATATTATTAATTATTATTATTTAAGTAGGTTTAGTAACATAAGGTTTAACATTGTTTCATCTCCTTTCATTTACAAACAGCATCAAGTAAAGACTATCCGACAACACTCAAACTTTTGGGAACACTAATATCACTCGATCTTCTTGCAAAGCGTAACGTAGGACCGTGACAAAATTCGGAGGGAAATCGACCACAACTTGTTAATGTAGATAAAAAGTTATAACTTTTAAGTAAATATTTAACAAAACTTATCTAAACCGCTATAAAGAAACCGTAAGATTACACACTCTACAACAAGTTACAATTGTATAAAATCATTACAAGTATTAGCTTCTGGCAGAATTTTGTATCGATTTACAATTTAATAAAATACCCGTGCATATCAACTTAAATTTGCTATAAAATATAAATAACGATTATTTCTATATAATATAATCGAATATTTTTGGCGCCAAATTCCAGAGCGGTATTTATATTTTTAAATTATTTCAAAAAAGGAAGAAGTTCTATTATATAATTTCTGGGCTGATTTGCGTGATTCTTTTTATAATCGGTAGGGGAAGCTTCGAATTGCTTCCACATAAATTTTAATAAATTTGATTGAGTAGTTTTTATTAATTTTTGCCTTTAACAGGTAAGTAAAACATTTAAAGAACATATTAATACTAAAATGACATAAAATTGTTTATATAAAAAAATGGATATAAAAATTTATATCAAAAATTGCGTAAATTATGATTTTGAAACTATTCTTTATCTGTTTATGTTACACATCCAATGTCATGCTATTTTCAATGTCTTGTGTAATTAAAAAAGAATACTAGAATTAAAGAGGTATTCGATTGGTTTCACCGAGTTCGCGGATGCTACTTACGGTTCCGGTGTGAAGCACTTAGCCTACATATTGAAAATTAATTCTACAATAAATACCGCTAAAACTCTGCGAAATTTATAAATTAAATGATTTTATATAAACACATAGTTTATTCTAAATGAAGTATTATATAGATCTACAACTCATCGTGCTTTTAGACAAATTATTGTCTAAAAAGATGTCAGATTCACATACAGACAAGAACAAAAATTTATTATCGCCGTCTCCGTTACTATATAGCATAAACGCATTTCGCTTACTATTAGTATTATTATTATATTAAATATTTCTGAACTGTTTTTTTGTAAGATTGGGTATTAAAAGGTCTAATTAACCTCATGACTGTGACTCATCAAATCTAAATCTATCCTCGACAAAGATTCAGAATGAACCGAAGTCGGAAATACTGCATGTGCTTCAGAGGAAGGTTCAAATGCAGTGTCAAATATACGGCACATACACACAACACACCCAGACGAGAACACTAACAATTCGTGATACACGAATATTGTTCTTAGGCTGGAAATCGAATCTATCGACGCAGCTAAACAAAACACTGTGCGGGGCGTCTAAACTCTAAAGACACTTTGACGACCAACTGTCGGGTGCTCATAATTATCTGTCACTCTATTATTCTCCAATCAAATGAGGAGGAATCGGTACATAATTTTGGTAATACCAGACGTAAAAAAAAGACAACTACATTCGGTATGATTTGAAGATTTTAAATATCACAAAATGTAAAACGTATTAAAAAAGGATTGATAAAGTGCCACTGTAGTTAAACATTAGAAAAAAGCGCACGTGCAGCTCAGTGCACGTGGAAGAAGTGAAACTTCTTTGTGATATATGTACTACTAAAGTATAGTATAAAGCAAGAAAGTAAGAGGTAAAACGGTAGAGAGAAAGACAGAAAAAGGATAGAAGAGAACAAAAATAGATAGAGATAGAGCTAGCAACGTATAACGTATAGTTCTCTCTTTTTCTTTTCTTGGCCGAGTACCTATTTTCTATCCTTTTTACTTCAAATGTTTCAGTTTGAAGCATTACACTCAAATTCGACCAAACAAATTTCACTTTAAATATAAATATGTTCGTTAATAATAATAATAATAATTTATTTATTTCAAGTAACATAGATTCATTTGTTAGTAACATTTTTTAAGCGAAGTCTATAAATATATATATTTTTAATTTAAGTTAGTTTTTACATCATGTCTGCCGTTAAATATGGACTTCTACTTGCGCCCGAACAACGTTTGGCGGGTTTCCAATGACTTAAATGGAGAGTTCTTGACCAAATTCGACCACGGCGGCACTTTATAGTTAACTCATGGTAGAATTAGACCAACGCAGAATTGTAGAATGGTAGGATTACCCTGCATCTTTTTCTGATTGCAGCAAAAATGAGTCGGCTCGATTGGGGAAGGACCGGGCCTACGCAGAATGGAAAGGTTACCCTGCATCTTTGTCTGATGGCAGCGTGAATGGGTCGGCTCGATCGGGGACGGACCGGGCCCAAAAATTCAATATGCTTATTGAAAATTTTTATGAGGATAGCTGCAATCATCATGGGCCTCCATTATTGCAAACATCAGGTTAACTGTGATTGAAAAAATGCTAATCTTAATACTTGGACGGCGACGCATACATCTTGAATCTTAGTTGAGCACAGATGTTAGGTGTTTTTGAGAAGTCTTTGTTTAGGAGATGTTGTTGGGCTGAAGCCATCACCATCAGGTGAACTGATGAACTGATCTCTCAGCCACTATTTTAAGCTGGTAATCAATGAAGTGGTACTTCGTCACAGGAACCCCTTGCACGCTGCAGTCACATTGTAACCTAAACAAAAGCTGACATTATTCTTGATTCAGGTCTTACGCAGTCGCTTTATGTAACCGTTAATCCATGTGTAACCTTCTTATATAATTAATTAGATTCAAATAGAACATTGTCGTGTTATGACCCCCCCACCAGATGGAGCGCTGGCCTATGCAAGTCTTCGGAAGGTCGATAGGCGCCGGGCTCAGGATCGTACTCTATGGCAATCCGTGGGGAATGGGTAGGTTCAGGGTGGACTGGTGAAGGGCTGCAATGATGTTGATAAAGTACAACATCGTTTTCATAGTTTTTTTACAAATCTTTTGCTATATATTTTCCGAAACACATTTACGTATTTTTATTATATTTAATGTGACCAACGAGCCATACATTAGGTGACCAATAATGATAAGTGATTCCAGGAACTCATAATTTTAACCAAGGTAGGAAAGGCTGCTGTTTTGTTTCTTACTTCAGGATGAATGGGTCGGCCCGACCGTGAAAAGACCACATCCTGACAAAGTAAACAACCTATTAAAATAAAATATAAGTAAGGTAACACCTATATATAAATCAGACTGTTTGGCATAGGACTACTAACTCTCTCTACTACTCTAGACCAGGGGGCCCGTAAGCGTTTATTTATATTACAGATATTCTCCCGCTTAATATATTAAGTTAGTTTTATAATATGAATACAATTTTAAATATTATTAAGTGTAATTTTGCCAAAAAAAGACAAGATTTGGATCGGCCCGTTGCTAAAAAAGGTTGCTCACCCCTGCACCAGGCAGCGTGTTTGCATTACATGTTACATTGACATTCTTTGAAATGTTTTAATAATTTTAATTATTTATTTCTTAATGTTTATGCATGGAAACGACGAAGTGCCAGTAGAGTGTAATTTTGAAAGGTATAACTAGATGGCGCTGTGCCGCGTCAAAATCGCGTCAAAATCACACTATCGTTTGGTCGCGCTGTTTTAATGTGATTGCGACTGACGCTGAATAATTTGGTGGTTTCATTTCGAGCCTTTTTGGGATTCTGTACACTTAAACATGCTGGTTTCCTCATGATGTTTTCCTTCACCGACCACCACGTGGGGAATCAGCACTTACAAATTGCAATAAAAGATAGAATTCCTTGTCTCCAGATCCCTACACTCAGCAGACAAAACACGGCAACATTATGCTAACTACTCTTGTATTCTGTGAGGGCGTGGTCCTACCAGGTCGAGCGGGACCCATTCATTCTGCAGCTAGAAACAAACTGCAGTGTAACTCTGACCCGCGGCCATCATAAAATATATATAAACGAATACTCCATGCGTCAGAGCCATCTAGCGTTTGATAGCAAGAAAAAAATATTAAAGTGTCACAAAATTGTCAGTACTAAAAAACAATTGTTCACGGTAATAATTTTGAAAACAAATTATTAATTAGAACTGAAAAACCGGATATTTTTAATAATATTAGGGGTAACACATAATTTCCCTGATGGTAGGCGAAGATAGTACAGCTAACACCAACGCAACCTCAACGGTTTCAGCGACTACCCTGGGAACTGGAAAGATTTCCTCACCACCTATAATAGAGTTTCGGGACCTCTTCAGCGGTATAGTGCAAATTTACGCTCGTGCTCTTTGAGGGCAAGATTCGTCGAGCTGGCCCATATATATTGCAGCCACCAGTAAAGAACATCAATATAACGCCAACCATCTCTTGTAACCACGCACACAACTCGACCAGCTCACTGGAACATATTTTTTAAGGAACCAGGGATACAAACTATCAGACTGTTCGCAGTATCTTTGTTCTTTTAACGAAACACAGTTTGTATTCAGCTCACAGTTCGTCTGATGGTAGGTGATTTGCAGCCCATAAACGTCTACATTCATCCTCAATACCCTACATCATACTTTCAACTACTCATTACTTGACCACCCCATGTGACGGAATGTCTCGTCAAGGGTAACAATAAATGTTCAACAATAGCCACGACGCCCTGTATTTTGTTTCCAGCGACAGCACAGTTTGGCTGGACCGAATACCAGCGTAATATAAAAGCCGTGGAATTCCCTCTTAATCCTCAGGAGTGACAAAGCATCTGCATAATGATTCCTTGTCGAGGACGGATGTAGATACTATGAATCCCAGGACTCATGTGAGGTGTGTGCTCGTCTGTTTTCAATAAAAAAAAAAATTTGATCTCGGATTTTAATATATTACACACCACAACAAAATGGATAGTTTTTATTGCTATTTTAGGAAACCTTTGATCTTCCTCAACGAATCCCGCTGCCAGCTATTCTGCCAATGTTGAAATAAAACCCAAACCTCGGACTATTTATTGGCTATAACATCATCTATCCAGGCAGCGTACGAAGCCAGCGATGACGCGATATACGGAGATTGTGGTGCTGGTTGTTCAAACTCGGCTACTCCGAGCAGAAGCACCTTTTCATTTTGTAACACCAGCACTGGCCCACCGCTGCTCATCTGGAAGGTATAGTGAGCATTAGGAATGGCGTGCAATCTGTGTTTTTATTGCTGATAAGAATGCGTTGCCATCCCTGAAGTCTAAATGAAATGCCTCGTCACCAGTAATAATGGTCTTCGGATCCCTACACTCACCACACGAAACACAGCAACGCTATGCTGTTATTCTGTGAGTCACTCCTTAGGACTAGGACGTAATAAGGTCTTTAAATAGCTATGGTGGGACCCGTCACTTGTCGTGCTAATGTTACGGTATTAATTTGTCATCATACTTTACCAGCGACGGAATTTCCAAAGCATTTCCAACCATCCAAGCTAATCCGTCAAACTTGTCACCAGCGGTATTTTGGAAACATAAATTGTATTGTTTCCAAAATACCGCTGGTGACAGCTGATTCCACTAAGTACAGCGTGTGTGGCAGAAAACATAGTGTTTTAAAAATGAAAATTTAGAAATGGTTGCCATTAACCAGGACTAGATAGAATCCCTTGTCACCGGTTTAAATAACGTCTAAGCCATTGGTATATAATAACAACGATACTCATTTAAATCGTGCAAGCATATTTTTTATATCTTTCATTCATAAAACAACTTTAACTCACAGTATTAAGGTTAAATTTACGTTCACCCTAGTAGCATTTGCTATCTTCGTCTAATTTACTAGAGATGTAAGAGAAAGGTTATAAAGCCTCTTTTTAATATTAGTCACCTTCTGCAACTATCTCTTTTTACGCGCTAAACTCGGAAACTATTCATCCGGTAAAAAACTGCATAATTTATATATTTTTTTAAAACAGTTCTTTACAAAAATATCTATATCATTTCACTCGCTACTACAGTTTGCGTAAATTAGGGATTCCCAAACTATTTAGGGCAAGAGACCCTTTCCCAACGGAATCGAGCAGCGTTCGTCCTCGGTCGTTTGCACCCGTTACTCAATAAAATAGCAAAATGTTCCTGCGTTATAAAATGACACTATACAAAGCGTGCACCCGACTCATAATGACACACCGACATCAGGTAATACAAAAGGTCCAAGCCGAGGCTGCCTCTCGGGAGCCCTTGTGCTGGTGTATATAGAGGCCATATATAGAGGTGCCCGACTGAGTGCCATAAGCGCTCGGTCACCTCTCAATCCGGTGAAACTGTAAAAGCCTTCGGGCTAACCGCGACCATCAGACCGAAAAAAAAATCCAAAACTTTTCCAAAATTAATTCATACCTCAGACCCCCAAAGTCTTACTTTAAAAATCTATATCTACAATCTAATCTCTGGTTTTTGTCATATTGATACAAAATACCTACCAATTTCAAACTTTGCGCTTGGTAAAGTGAGTGAACACATCATTTTCTTATCAAAATTTTACAAACCTGAATTATACAGTATGTTGAAAGTTTCAAATAAAAACTTGTGTTAATTAATAGGGGCCGGTTTTTACAATTCGTAAATCATGTAATTATACTTAATGATTACCTGATTTACCGTATCCTCCACCGCACCCTGCGGAGTCAGGCAAAGTATTGAGTCGGGTTCTACGAAGCTGTCGTTAGTTCTACACTCCTGCGACGGTAAAGTTTTAGCAGGAAACGAAGCTGCATTCAAAAATTCTGCGCCCGTGTCGTTCTGAAATCCGAGAATACATTCAATCGTCATCTTAATATTGCAAAAAACGTTTATCATCGGAGACTACTTATAGTATTTTTTTTATAATATAAACTGTGACAATCGAGTACATAAAGTTATAATAACATTTTAATTTAATTAGATTTTTATACGTTTAAACCTTCGAGACTCTCCCAGGCAGGCCCAGTTTTATTGCAGCAATAGGATATAAGATCAAATACACGATTCCTTTAACAAACTACTATTAAATGACAAACGCGACTAATTAATCAGGATCTTATAAGCAGCCTTTAGCCTTTCATTAGCAACTCCACATAGTCTTCTAAGTAAATCCAACAACTCTTTTGATAATTTTAGCGGTGACCAAAGAGCACGCAGTTCAAATGCTGATAAGCGACTTCGGCCCATGAAATCCACATCCATCCCCAACAAAGACTCAAGATGCCCATGCGTCGTCAGACCGGGGGACTGAGATGGAATGCCTGATGGTACCTGTAATTGGGTTCATAGGTTCGCCTTCCGCATCTAACTTATTACGCGTGCGTTTTGTCTGCTAAGGTATTTCTGTTTATCAAAATTTCGATTAATTACGATTATATCAATAAAATAATCGATAACTCGATCAAGATCGCCACAATAATAAATCGAGTATACACAATTAAACAACGCATCCATTATTACAGTATTTTTCAACAATGTCGAATTTCTTTACTGTAATTTACGAATTTGCATCAATTTTGCCCCAAAATTAGAAAGTTTCCCCGATTTATTTCCAACGAAATTTTAGCCCATCGTCAAAATGATGTTATTGAAAAGGTAAAATCGTGTAACAATCACATGACAATTTATTTGACAAAACCACGACCACAGTATAATATATTTTTAATATGTTTATTCTTCCTTTCTCTCGGCTCGTTTCCGGTTCCCATTATTTAATTTAAATACTTGACAAAACAAATTATAGTCAAGTTTGAAGTGTAGTAATTACGTTCATTATTTTCTAGACTTATGCAATCTATAAAAATTTCTCTTAATTAATTTATAACATCTCAAAATAATCTAGAATTATGTAAGTATTCGGTAAGTCATGGATTTTCGTGACTTACACTATGCCAAGCATCTGCTCAGCATAAACCCAGTAAATGACTATAAATTTCAACGCAGTCTTAAATAATAAGCTAAGACCAAGCAAAGTCTAAGTACGCTTTATAAATTTCAGCATAAAAGTTTCGTGGTAAGCTCTTGTGAATAATCACCGTAGATGATAGGCGAAGCCTTGTGCTAATCAATACACCCGCCCAGCAATTATGGACGGTAGTTATGAAACAAATTAAATAATATAGACTTACTTTTACTAAAATCCATCCGTACACCTGGATATCTTCTACTCCCGTAGCGTGATTCCTGACTATTTGCAAGACTTCCACTTTAGCAGCTGGCTCTATTCTCATCAACGCTAAACTTGCATTACGTATCTCTAAAACCTTAGTCTTATTCGTGTCCTGAACAATACTGGTATTAAGCTTTCCGGTATTGAGCGTCGTGTTAGGAAAGAGGAGCAAGTCGGTGACATTGTGCACAGTACCGTCAATGAGAGGATTTTTCGCGCCTACCACTATGGTGTATTCACTTCTTTTTTGTTTCGTACTGTAATGAGATGAATATATAACAGTGGTGGAGCTAAGCTATCGCTAGTTCTTAGTTACAACATGAATAGGTCAGCTCGACTGGGAAGGAACGCGCCCTCACAATTATGTGAGGGCGTGAAATACCATAAAAATACTGTGTTTCGTATAATGAGTGTAAGAATCAGACGACCCAATTACATGGAATTCCACCTTAATCCTCAAAGGTGGCCACTCGTGTGCATCTTGAATCTTTGTTGAGAATGCATGTACTAATATATACCATGGGTCGCAGTAATCACTCACGGTCAGGTGAACTGTGTGATCGTATGTCACACACCACTAAAGCTAAAAAAAAAAATTTCAGCCATCCATTACGTAAACAATTCTTCACAGTGTCTTACTCGAAAACTGTATTAAAATGGCCGTTAAAATAATAAAACTTTAATGAGTGTCTATCTTTGCTCTACTACTTACTAAAACTTCGAACTAAAGTTTACTTATATCGTTAGAAAATAAAACAATCGGGATATTACAACTTTTTTATCAGTCAGTATGTTTTCAGGGAAAAAAAATATACTAAAGAAGAGAAAAATATAAGTTTAGTCGATAAAACTTCCGTTACAGCACGTGGCTTAGACTTATGTATTTTGTTTTATGTATATAGAGATCTCCGATACAAACATCGCAGAATTATCTGCTCTCTATGTTAACCTCTTATCCTGATGCGAGTTCTTCTGTTATCAACAGTGGCCTATATGGCTTGTTATTTATATTTATTTACAGTCTGACTAAGAGCCAGAGATTATTGAAAAACAATTATTTCGGAAACATCTGAAGTCCGCCAATCAGCAGTGGAGGCGCGTGTCGAACTCTCTAACGCAGAAGGTGTAGCATAGGAGGCTTATGTCCAACAGTAGGATCAATTTATATACATAAATAACATAGATAATTAATTTACTTTATTTACAGACAGATTATTAAAATTACCTGTTTCTGTACAAATTAGGCAATAAGTCGACGCAGCTAGCCGCCGTTAGCACCCAATGCGGCGACAGCACCGTACCGCCACACGTTTGCGCGGTAACGTTAGACAACGTTTCAAAGATGGCGGCCACAAATGGTGCGTTCTCAGGAAATTTAAACACACTACTTGTGTTGATATTTCCGTGAATTGATTCATCATCGACGTTGATTACGTTATCATTTTTATATACTTGAAGTCTGGAATTCAGATATTTTATAGGTTTGCTTTCAGTGCTAGCATCTTTGGTAGTTTCTATTGAAATGGCATCGGAGTCCTCTACTGTGTTATCGAATACTGTTCCTATATTATAAAGAGCATCAGATGAAAAATCGTAGTAGGCTTGGTTATACTTCGTTGGCTGTTCTATATGAGTTACATTTTCTTTGTTATGCTGATCCGTTGGATTCTCAGACTCGATGTCGTTTTGAATATCCTTTAGTACTGACTGAGCAACAATTGGATTGCACTCCTCTACACTAGAAATGTCGAAGGATAACGCTTCGTTTTCACATAAAGTAACTAATGTTGAATTTAGAGCATTGTGAAAACCTGCGGAACAACGAGTTTTTAAGACTAGGATCAAGTAAACAGTTAGTAACAGCAGGTCAAGATTGACAATGGTACTTTCTTTCACTCACTGTGTATCAGAAATTTCCACCGATCTAATAATTTCTGGTCCATCAAACTATTAGATTATTCTGGTGATAGAAGTCCTACGGTGAGGCAAAAGTCTTCTTTCCATTGAAGATGTTGGCGGAAACCCAGATCCAGTTTGTCTTTTTAGGTAAAGACAGAAATTATGATTCAAAATGTAATTATTGCCAAAATTGGAGTTCAATTTTGTAATATAGAGTACCCACCATCTGTGCATATTTTCCGTTTTATTTAAGTACATTGTACGTACTACACTGACGTGTATTTTAAGTCCACTTAACAGACAAATTGTTTATTTATGGTGACACTGGATTTTGTGAATATTTTGGAATTGTTTTCCATAAAAGTTAACCCTGTCCATAGAAGAATTACCGTAAAAGATATTTATCGACATTTGGGAAAGGTGATGGTTTCCGTTCATTGTTCAACATCCGATATAAATTGCCCAGAAAAAAACCCTTTACTCATACTCGCGACCGTAATTGAAACCAACGGATCGTTAGGAACAGAGAAGTCTAAATGTCTTGGGACCTGTACAGAATTGAACTGGAAAGAAATTATAAAAATTGGCACTTATAATTGTGTATTTAAATAAATGTTTTTATGAGATTAGGAACTGAATAAAGAGAACACGTAATCATGCAAATGCGTTGTCACCCCCGAGGACATACAACTTTCCTAAAAAGCCGGCAACGTATTTGCGACTCCACTGGTGTTGCGGATGTTCATGGGTAATCACTATCAAGTGCTGCTTGCTCGTTTGCCACGTATTCTATAAAACGAAAAACATACGTTATACACTTACCAGGCAAATTGTCGAGTAAAAACAGGAATACGGTTGCACTGGACATTTGGGTTTGTGTTATCAAGCGACTCTAAGCCCTCGTACAACTTCGTTACCCATAACTATCAACATTACGCACATGTTTGCAAATATTAACTCAAATATTTAGTGTTTGTTATGCAATGTTCGAGCGGTATTGCCTTATGAATCAGTATACACCTTAGTTCTGCTAATCGGCAATGATCATCTTAAACTTATGAAGTAAATACCGCTGTGAAATTTGAACAAGGATGACCACCTAATGGATGATGGACCACCTAACCTAACTGGTGACTTTAGCCCAGATTTTTCTCCTTTTATTTTATTTATTTGTTTATTCGTTAACAATAAAATTGAGTTTAAATACATTTATAGAAAAATGATTATCAGGATTTGTCTCTCTCAGGACTCTGAAGCTTTTGCTGGTGTAAATTGTTACAAGCTTTAGTGTCTCCCCAGTTAATGCCACTAGTTACATGGTACATGATCATTATTTTAGTATTGAAAACTACCGGTACATACTAAAATGTGAGTATTTTTATGCAAAAACGCCTTTGCGCAGGGAGTGTGGCATTAGGGGTAATATCGACTAAAAAAACCCTCCCGAGGGACCTATATGAACCCCACGGCACCACCGTTAGGTATAACTTCGTGGGGGTGGTCTAGCAATCATTGCTTTTCCTCAATCCTCAGGCCTTGCGCCTTTCTCGCTCACTGCGTCTTAGTGCTATTAGCACCGTTGCAGCATAATTGCTTGGTTGGTTCCATGCATCTTCAGACTCTAGCATGTAGTCTTCTGTATTAGGTTCTCCACCGTTATGGTACTACAATTTGTGTGTGTACGTATGTTTGTGTGTGCGTGTTGTGTGTGTACCACCCTAATGCTTGCTTCAGCTCTTCGCGTTCGCTTCTATATCGCGGGCATGCCTCTTTCTTCGAAGCGTCTTGACGTTAAGTGCATCTGCCCATATAGGTAATACCTTAAGTGAGAACCGATGTACTTACCGTCATTAGTAGTTTCCTCTTATTTTGTCGAGGGCCTCCAAAGTTGGGCATGAGTCTCCCGAGCGAGGCCATCACCCTTTCTTGAGAGCATGCTTCACCTGGGAGTTGTAGCTTAACTTGGAATCTGGAATTACGCCTAGGTACCTGATAAACGTTTGAGAGGTGATGAAATTTGTCCCCACGGCAAGAGTCTCTGTCTTATGTTCGGCTAGTTTTAACTCGGCTGATTCCATCCATTGCTGTATAAGACGGTTGGTTTCTTCAAATATTCTGCGTATTTCTTCGATGTGTTTTGCAACTATCGTAACCATGGCATCGTCCGCGAAAGCAGTTAGTTCGGCTCCGCCCGATAGTTTCAGTCTCAGCAGTCCGTCATACATGATGTTCCACAACAATGGTCCGAGCACTGATCCTTGTGGTACTCCTCCCGTAACTTTGTATACCTCAGGTCCATTTTCTGTGTGGTAATGGTGCGTTCTATCATTTAAGTAGCTCCTTATGATTCTTTTAAAGTATGTGGATACGTCCAGTCTATCCATGGCCTCGCAAATTATATCCCATCTTGCCGAGTTAAAAGCGTTTCGGATGTTTAATGCCACTAGTAGGCAGTATTGCGTCCAGAGTAGATCTTGCTTCCAGTACTTTTCCTGCTGTATCCAGAATACACAAGGGACGATAAGCCGACGGGTCATCAGGGTCCTTATTGCCCTTTGGTTTGAGTACTAGTCTCTGCCTTTTCTATACCCTTGGGAATGTTCCTTCCTGAAGGCATCTGTATTACTAGGGCTTCTGGTAGCTGCAGTGGGGTGCGCGGTTTGCGTTTGCTTGTAACTTGTTGCCACTGCTCATAATCGGCAGCAGCCTTTTATCTGGCCGTTGCCTCGACTACCTTCTGGGATGGCTGCGGCTTACGTGGAGGTGGGTTGTTGTCTGCTACAGTCTTCCGGTTTACTCTCCTTGGGGATCTTGTTTTAGGTTCAATTTCAGGAGTTGTAACCTTTCTTTTTTTGCGGAGGTTTGAGTCGAATTCATGACAGTTTGCAGTCTTTGTGACGTTTTCTTCTTCTACTCTAACCTTCACCTGTAACTTACAGAATACGAAGGGCAGCACGAACCGGGAAGTGACGGGGAGCACCACGTCTCGCGTTAAGTCTCTGGTACGTGCAGGTGAGGACGGCTTGGGTAGGATTTGTTGGTAGATCCACTCACTCCTTACTCCACAACTTACCCTGTGAGTGAAAGAAAGTCTATTAAACTCGTTCATAATCGAACGTCAATGATTCCATAATAACCTGTGATTTGATTTAATTAACGTTATAGGTTTTTTTTGTTTTTCATTACGTAAAATTATATATTAAGTTTTATTTAAGAATTTAAAAAAAAATTATCAAGTGGAAGTACTCCCTAATTAAGATTTATTAAATTTATTTGGAATTAATTATACTAAATTCTCATGCTCTCATTACCGTCGGTAAACGATTGTATAACGCAACAGCATCCCTCAGCAACCCATAATCTAGGGAAGAAAAGAGGTACTAGATGTCTCCTGGTATCAAGACGCTGTCAACCCTCGTCGAGTGACTCATACTTTACTGTAATAATAACATTAACCCAACTATTATGCTTTGTTGAAATACTGAATGTTTTTTTATAATTTTTTTTAATGCTAATTTACGTAAAAAAATAAAAATACCAGATAGTTGAAACATTTATAATTCATACATACATTCACAACCTTTAAAATACTTATCAATTTTGAGTGAACTATTAAGAAGATATATAAAATATTAAGGAAATTATTATTAAATTATAATTTACACAAAATCGGCACAGACAATTAATATTATTAACTTATATTTTGTCATTATTATTTCTTTTAATATATCCACATTTGATTTTTCTTTACGGTTACATTTTATGACTTATTTTTTTAATAAAAGTTGATGATGATATTAATTTATCCCTAATGGGAAAGGCAAAGGACTTTTGTCCATACAGCCAGTTTTTGTTCGTATGATGGTTGGTCTGAAACTCCAATAATTATGTAGTTTACCCTTATTACAAGGTAGCATCTATTACCCGTAATGTTACAGAAAATAGACAATTTGTTTAATGTATAATATAAAGTAGGTTATAGATACCTTGTTGACTTCATAAATATTAACATTAATATTTGTTAAAGCCAAGAGGAATTAATAATTGTGGCAAATGTTACCGTGTGTACATATTTATATATAAAATAATTGTCAATCTGTTACTTCTAACTCCACGATTTAACGGTTAACCTTTCTTTTTTATTTTATATTCATTATCACCCCATTGCGTATTTAGAAAATTTTGATGTTTTCATATTATTATCGCTTACGGCGTGCAGCACTGAATATTCTATGTTATTTTGAATATTTACAAAATGAAAACATAAATTTAAAATTACATGTACATTTACTACAGAAGTTGGTTCACATTTATATATACATTATTTTTACTTTTAGTATATATAAAATATAAATAGTAATATCGAGTCCATATCAGTAATTTATGTTTCATATTGTTCCAATATTACAATGGAACATAAATTTAATTTGATCACACACATTAGCACGTGACTGCCTATTCGCCGTGGCTTACAAATCCTGAATTGAATGTGGGATAGGCATTTCAGCATAAAGGAAATCTATAGAATATAATAATATAGAATCACATAGTGTAACGATAAGCAAAGCATGTATGTATGTCAATATCCTTACAATGTCAGCGACCAAAAACATTCTTTCAGAACAATAAATAAATACAATAATGTGTCAAAAGCTATTGTTTGATACTTAAGTATATTAAATGCTCCAAAATGAACCTGAACCTGGCTAAAGATAGAGATAAGATATAAGGTAAAATCATTTTGGAACTGTAAAATAACTAGTTTTTAAGGTTTAGTTTCGTAATATTTTTACAACATTTAAATAATCAAACCACACTTATTAATATGCAAAAAATACAATGTCATTATAAAACTAACGTTCATCAAATTAATAAAGCAATGTATGCTCCTCGTTCCACATAAAAACTCAACATGTAAAACAAATTTGTAATTAAATTTGTTTCTAAAAAAAAATCTTAAAACAGCAATATTTTGAAAATATACTCAATTAACAAAAAACAAGCATTGTGTGAAAGCATTATAACGTATTTTGCTGTATATTGGAATTGCAGTTATATATTATCAGAGATGGCATCATCAACATAACAGCCTATCCATTGTCCCGGTCCACCTGCATCCATGGACTTCCAGCAAACTTCCAGACTGAGGTTGCCGGTCAAGAACCATTGTTACCCATTGTTATCGGTTCTATGAGCCACTTCAACTTGTTAATATTTATTTGATTATAGATGTATTTCATCTTAACCTAACATGTTTTTATTGTTTAATTGTCAATTATAAGTATAAGTTGCGGCAAATAAGTCTAGCGCAGAGTTGACATGCGCAAGCGCTTATTGGCACTCCAGTCGTACACTGCCCCGCGCACCGATTGATTCTTTGCAACAAAATAAAAGTCAAATTGACGAAGCTACGAATATATTACTCAGTCACTTGGACAGCACCACTGTGGACCCAGAGGAAACCAGATAAAACAAACTGTACAACTTATTGAAACGAGAAATATTAAATTAAATAGCGTATTCAATGTTTAGGTAAAATCCAAAAAAGAAGAGCAGTGGCCACAAAACATCAATTGCAACGGTAAGGAACATTTCTACTCAAGCTAATAACAAATGCGTTCGCGACAGTAGCCATGCGCCGCAGCTATCCCCTCCACGTTTTGTTTACAGCTAGACTTATGTGCCGCGGCCTGTAGCATCTTAATTCTAACATTAAATAAGTCCAGTTTTAAGTCTCAACCAGGACTTGTGAAAGTCATAAGCCAGTCTTCTAGCTGTTCTGTTCTTCTGTACGGTGTATTAATAGCCCTTTTGTCCCAACACCGCAACAAAACTGCTATCGCTTAGATGTATACATGTAGCGGATGTAGGATGGATAAACTTTCCTAATTGCAGAAAAATTAACAGTACTGTAATAAATTCTGACCTATCCACATGTATTGACTAGAAAATTGTGATATATATATATATATATATATATATATATATATATATATATATATATATATATATATATATATATGTTGGTGTGTATTTATATATGAGCCATGATAGCTCAGTGTGTAAGTGCTGGTTTTAAGCATCAATGAAATTTTGATGAATAAAAATTATAAATGCTGATTTACCTGCTGGTAAGTGAAGGCTGTCACTTTACTTTATATATCTTCTAGTTTATTTTTCACTAAATATCACTTAACCATTGATTTTATTTTGACCTCAGAAAAAAAATTGTCACACTGAGTATTACATACTTTGATTATTACAAGATTTTTTGAGTTTACAGGAAATAGAGATGACTAGCGTTCACCTAACGTTAAATGACAACCATTACCAGATGATACTAGTCCATCCTTGAGGCCAAGTCAAAATAGAGGTGTCATGCCCGATGGCTAAGACGGAACAACTATTTTCCATTTTTATAATTTACATCAATTATTAACAGAAAGACTTCTGTAGTAAATATGTTTTATAGAAATTCATCCAATCAAAATTTATATCTACATATTTATCTCCACTTTTTTTTTAAGAATAGTGTCCCATATTATCACTCAAGTTCAAGCAAAATTTCTGAAAAGTGTATTTTTCCCTTTTAACTCCATATTTCAATAGCTCCAATGTTCATCTTTCATCTTCTGTTCTCTGTTATTTGGGACATTGCCAGGTATGTACGGCAATCCCGTGCCCACTTTCTTCTGGTACTCTTCATACTCCGGCCCGAAGAATGCCACCAGTGTCATTTCTTCAGCGAACACACGCTCGCGGAAGAAGGTCCAAGAAGCCAGGGTGTAGATAACAACACAGATTGGGTTCAGCAGTATTATCTAGCGAAAATAGGTTAGACATGTATCATATATTTACATTAAGTAGTAAAGTTGACCAGCGGTGATATCTAATGGTTAGGAGGATCAAACACCAACTAGGTTCCCGGATATTATCGTACTAATAAATATGAAAGTTTGTTTGTGTGTTACTCAAACACGCAAAACAAATTTTTATGAAATTTGGCACACAGATAGTTTATAAACTGGATTAACACATAAGATACTTTTTATCACGCTAAATGAGATGGCTTAACGACTGCCATCAATTTATGTTAAGACTTACAACTGCCCGTGAGTTCGTCTCCATGTACTTAAAGAATTTGATCATACATTTTTCATTTTCCTTTGGACCCAAATCTGAAGTCCACGCAGACGAAGTCGCGGGCAGATGCTAGCAAAAAAAAACAGTACAATAAAATTAAGATTAACTTTGCAACACCTGTGTACCGATGGACCAGTAGAACCATCCCACGTAGCTAGGATGGCGGCAGAGGGCATACACCCCGTGTGTCACCAGGCGGTGTTCTGGTCGCTTCACAAACTGGACCTGTGGAAACAAATATAAAATGTAAGTTATATTTCAATACCATTTGGATTAAAAGGTTTAGAAGGGGTTATATATATATCACAACCGTAAGGCTTCTCGGTTTTACGATCGGGTTTTTTATAGGTACAGGGGCGCATGGATCACTTCCCTGAGGACTAGGATGGAATTCGCCCAGTAACAAGGTCGCCGGTTAGTTCTACTTAGCGACACATGGTAGCTCTGGTATTCTAGGTACATATTCCCTGATCAAACAGACCTATTCCTGTTTGCCAGAAATTATTAAAGAATCATAAACCAAGGGTTCGACTACTTTATTACACGAAGAAATATGGATACGACCTATCCGACTTACTTCCATCATGAACGCACCTTCAAGATGCACAACGGCCTAGCGGTGTAATGGTTTTTTCCCTCGTCTTTCCCTCCGATTACAATGTGGGTGTTTTCAAGAGTAGAGTGAATAGGCATTTACTGAGCTAGTGCGCCTTACCATCCAGGACTGCATTTCCGCTTAACATCAGGTGGGATCGTGGTCAAAAAAAAAAAGAAACCTGGCTGCTTCGTGCGAGTCCTGCGTTTCCAGCCGAGGAATTGTATTTGCATATCACATACTGAACGTTTTCGAGTCTGGGTGTGTTGTGTGTACGTGCCGTGTTCCTGACATTGCATCTGAATCTTACTTCCATATTACTGCACACACATTGCATCGGAATAGGAAGAGGACGAGGAGTGAGTGCCTCTGTGTTTACGCTAATGCTTACGGCACTATAAAAATATTCAGCGCATGTGGTCTCATCTGAAAATATCGCCATAGTCCAAATGGACCAAGAGGAGGACATTATCATCAAGGTGCATGCATTGTCAACTACGAGAATTGAGATGGATATGCTTGAATTCTATGATGTCATGGTACTTCTCTTGTCAAGTTGATCCATTCATGTAGCATGTGGCTCTAACACAAATATATACCACTGGATAGAAAATCTCTTTAATCAGGAAGAAACTAAAGGATCTTTACATTACAGTTATTATTGTTGCTATACAAGCAACTGATCACTTACCATCAGGTGCTCTGCTTGCTCGTATGCCACCTGTTCTATAGAAAAAACAAATGAAACATTTTAAAAAGACTTACAGTATGTGTAAAGTTGGTCTTCGCAGTGAACATGGCAGACTTACGGAGCACCTCACCACCAAAGCACATTATTACTCCCAAACTCGACAGCCAGAAGTAAGTTTTCATGCCTGCAGTTTTAAGGATGCAATGCTTTTACCATTCCTAATTCGAATAAGTTGGCAGACTCCCTCTGTACTCAGGGGGGGAGACAGCATAATCTTCGACAATGGATACAGATGTCATTGGTTCCAGTGAGTTTTTTTTGTTAAAGGGCTAATTTTCTTATTATACCCCGTCTTTTGCTGGGGAAGATAGAGTTATGTAGGTTTTGTATCCACTAAAATACTCCCAGTGCATTGGGAGCGGCTCCTGGATCTCCGACAGAGCGTACCAGTCAGGCCTCACTTAGCACCCTTGCTGTGCTACGGCACCCCAGGACAAATGTGTGTCAATTACGGTTTCAGCCCCAACCCTGATCACCTACAATCCTGTTTTAGTCGCCCTATATTACAGCCAGGGGCCTTTCTTTTACCTTTCTCTAAAAGCCCAGGACTGAAGGGCTGAGTCGTCACTTATCATCAGGTTAACTGTGACTCATCTGTGACCTGAATATTATAAAAAAAACCCTTTCAAATTAGTATCATAACAGGCACAATTTTCTTAAAAAACTTAGTCTGAAAATATAGTAGCATATTATCAAGAGAGGTGGAGCCATGCTGCCGGTTGTTTCTAACTGTATTGGATTGGCTTTACCAGAAAGGACCACACCCTAAAAGAATACCAAGAAAAATAGCAGCATAACACTGCTGTGTTACAACTGGTGAATGTAGGGGTCCAGAGACCCTTATTACTGCCAAGGAATTATCTTAGTACATCACAACTTATTGTACGTCAAACTCAGGTTACACAATAAACATACTTACCAGGAAAGAAATAAAACTCCACTGCCCATTCTATCCAACTAGCCACTGCTGCCACGGTATATTGCACACTGTGGTTAAGTATGAAGGAGTCGATTGTAACAGTCTTAGGGTTGGACAATGCCACTGCCACAAACTCTGAGAAGTGGAAAAATGTTAAGGCTACCATGTACAAGCCAAAAACCTTCCATCCATCAGTACATGAGGAAAGGTAGAGGCCAATTGCCATTGCTGCCCCTAACCCGGATGCCCTTATTGAAACCTACAAAAAACCAAATAAAAGCACCCCGTTATATTTTATAAATATATCAGGTAAAAAGTATTAATAACAGCAAGATTTAAATTCTTGCATGAAGTCACTCACGCCTATGTATAATTGTCCTATAGCAGCTGTTTCAAATAATCAGCCAGAAATTGTTGATAGGTCATATCAAAATTGTTTAGAGTGCAGAAAATTAATTAAAAATCAAAATAATGTGTACAATGACTACACACACACAAACAAACTCTGTACCTTGTGCCAAGGAACAGAGGATCTCTGGCTATATTTCCTCCCCCAATTTTATTTTATGCCCCTATAATCCTCTTGTCAACATCAAAAAATCTTTTATGGACACAAGAGCCCTCAATATGATATCATCCAGATATCCATGACTTATAGATTTTGATAGACAGAATGAAAATGGTTTTGTATCTGTATCTATTTCTTAGATCATGGTTTCTCATTTTTATGTCACAACCTATGATAAAACCAAAAAGGTAAGCCTTGCAACCTTTTCACTATAAAATTACATTGCAAGTTACAAGCTATGAGTTTATATTTTCATGTTGTTATTACATGGCAATATTTTTTATTTTAATTTTAATTTTATACGAAACCATAGTGAAGTACAAAATCATTAAATATTCTGTGAATGCAACTTAGCTTACAATATAAATGTAATCTGTTATTTCAAATTTGCTTTTACAGATTTATAATTCGTTATTCGCTATCTTGGAAAACAAACAATTCATTCGAACCATAGGAGTCTATTCAACAAAATTGAGGCACTTTGCATAGATATTCAGAAATGTAAATCAATATAATTTCGCTTGTTTATTTGCTATGACACCGGCAATTAAATAACTGACGTAACCGATCCTTGACAACATCATCTTCATGCAGGGCATGTTTTGCAAAATTTCCTTGAAATAAGGTTTAGATTATACGATGTGATGGTTGAAGTTATTTATGCTGCTAACTAAACAACACCACATAGACGGCTCTCGTTCTTACTATGAGGTCATCGGTTTAAATCGACGTTTCTCTTTGGAGCGTTGTTCACTTTTACGACTAAAGCTGAGGTGATCCAGACATAATGAATGACCCCTGGGACGTTAAATCTGTTAGACAATTGGGCCATTATACATCCTGCATGAAGCTCAATGGAGTACCACTTCTACCGCCTGTTGTAAGTCTCAATTAAATTGTTAAAATATTAGAAAGTTATTGATAGTATTTGTGGCAATAGTCATTGGAAATAAATGAAACATGTCTATATATCCTTTCACAATCTGGGGGTTGTGACCCTGCCATTTGATCTTAAAGGGGGTCACAATCTGTTCAATTAATAAGTCTTGTCTACAGAAGATTTGATTATTAAAGGAATTAATTTTTATTTAGTTTAATAAAATGAACTAACACCATGAAAAAGTAAACTAATAGCTTGCTTTGTGTAAATAGACTAATAATTACAATATTATATTTGTGTAAATATAATATTGTAATTATTATAATAATTTTCAATGAAGTTGTTGCAAGGCTTTTACTTGCCTTTTGGCTTTTTGTGATATAAAATTGTTGAGAAACAATGGTCTAAAATATGATTTTCTACTTTTTATTATAATTTTCATTTGTTGCCAGCATTAGATTTTAATTTTATACGAAACCATAGTGAAGTACAAAATCATTAAATATACTGTGAATGCAACTTAGCTTACAATATAAATGTAATCTGTTATTTCAAATTTGCTTTTACAGATTTATAATTCGTTATTCGCTATCTTGGAAAACAAACAATTCATTCATACCATAGGAGTCTATTCAACAAAATTGCAGCACTTTGCATAGATATTCAGAAATGTAAATCAATATAATTTCGCTTGTTTATTTGCTATGACACCGGCAATTAAATAACTGACGTAACCGATCCTTGACAACATCATCTTCATGCAGGGCATGTTTTGCAAAATTTCCTTGAAATAAGGTTTAGATTATACGATGTGATGGTTGAAGTTATTTATGCTGCTAACTAAACAACACCACATAGACGGCTCTCGTTCTTACTATGAGGTCATCGGTTTAAATCGACGTTTCTCTTTGGAGCGTTGTTCACTTTTACGACTAAAGCTGAGGTGATCCAGACATAATGAATGACCCCTGGGACGTTAAATCTGTTAGACAATTGGGCCATTATACATCCTGCATGAAGCTCAATGGAGTACCACTTCTACCGCCTGTTGTAAGTCTCAATTAAATTGTTAAAATATTAGAAAGTTATTGATATTATTTGTGGCAATAGTCATTGGAAAAGGTTTCCATCTCTAGTACTAGTAATCACTATGTGTATTTTCTTTAAATAATAATAAATTATTTAAATGTTTTATAATAATTTGAAATAAATGAAACATGTCTATATATCCTTTCACAATCTGGGGGTTGTGACCCTGCCATTTGATCTTAAAGGGGGTCACAATCTGTTCAATAAATAAGTCTTGTCTACAGAAGATTTGATTATTAAAGGAATTAATTTTCATGTAGTTTAATAAAATGAAATAACACCGTGAAAAAGTAAAATTATAGCTTGCTTTGTGTAAATAGACTATATATTATAATTACAATATTATATTTGTGTAAATATAATATTGTAATTATTATAATAATTTGAAATAAATGAAACATGTCTATATATCCTTTCACAATCTGGGGGTTGTGACCCTGCCATTTGATCTTAAAGGGGTCACAATCTGTTCAATTAATAAGTCTTGTCTACAGAAGATTTGATTATTAAAGGAATTAATTTTCATGTAGTTTAATAAAATGAAACATGTCTATATATCCTTTCACAATCTGGGGGTTGTGACCCTGCCATTTGATCTTAAAGGGGGTCACAATCTGTTCAATAAATAAGTCTTGTCTACAGAAGATTTGATTATTAAAGGAATTAATTTTTATTTAGTTTAATAAAATGAACTAACACCATGAAAAAGTAAACTAATAGCTTGCTTTGTGTAAATAGACTAATAATTACAATATTATAATAATTTTCAATGAAGTTGTTGCAAGGCTTTTTACTTGCCTTTTTGGCTTTTTTGTGATATAAAAATTGTTGAGAAACAATGGTCTAAAATATGATTTTCTACTTTTTTATTATAATTTTCATTTGTTGAAATCTATCAAATTTGGGATCTATAACACTATAAACTCCATTATTAACATATACTTGTAACTTAGCTTGAAAATTTCAATTTTATACGAAACCATAGTGAAGTACAAAATCATTAAATATACTGTGAATGCAACTTAGCTTACAATATAAATGTAATCTGTTATTTCAAATTTGCTTTTACAGATTTATAATTCGTTATTCGCTATCTTGGAAAACAAACAATTCATTCATACCATAGGAGTCTATTCAACAAAATTGCAGCACTTTGCATAGATATTCAGAAATGTAAATCAATATAATTTCGCTTGTTTATTTGCTATGACACCGGCAATTAAATAACTGACGTAACCGATCCTTGACAACATCATCTTCATGCAGGGCATGTTTTGCAAAATTTCCTTGAAATAAGGTTTAGATTATACGATGTGATGGTTGAAGTTATTTATGCTGCTAACTAAACAACACCACATAGACGGCTCTCGTTCTTACTATGAGGTCATCGGTTTAAATCGACGTTTCTCTTTGGAGCGTTGTTCACTTTTACGACTAAAGCTGAGGTGAACCAGACATAATGAATGACCCCTGGGACGTTAAATCTGTTAGACAATTGGGCCATTATACATCCTGCATGAAGCTCAATGGAGTACCACTTCTACCGCCTGTTGTAAGTCTCAATTAAATTGTTAAAATATTAGAAAGTTATTGATATTATTTGTGGCAATAGTCATTGGAAAAGGTTTCCATCTCTAGTACTAGTAATCACTATGTGTATTTTCTTTAAATAATAATAAATTATTTAAATGTTTTATAATAATTTGAAATAAATGAAACATGTCTATATATCCTTTCACAATCTGGGGGTTGTGACCCTGCCATTTGATCTTAAAGGGGTTACAATTTATTCAATAAATAAGAAACCCAAAAAAAGACAATTATTTGTTTAATAAATGAATAAATTTTCATTTAGTGCATACTTAACTATTTAAAATTAAATATTTACAACAGTAAATGTAATACAATATGATAAAATAAACTTATAGCTTGCTTTGCTTGAAAATAAATATTTAACTAAAATTAAAATGTTATTATAAGTTTATGGTAAACGGGTTGCAAGGCTTTTTACTTTCTTTTTGGCATTTTTGATATAGAAATGAAAACAATGCTCTAAAACGTAATAAATCAGCTTCTTCATTGAGGTCAAACTCGGTCAATTATATTGAATTTCTAGCTACTCTAGAATTCCAATATAATTGAAATATATATTGTTTATATAATTATAACTAAAAACCTTGATTAAGAATTACACATTCAAACCAAGCTTCAAATGTTTGTGCTAGGAGATACATTGAATAGCAAATTCCAACCTTAGTTTCACAGGCCGACCCTATCGATATTTCAAATTACCTATAAATTATTACTTTTCTGCTTATCATATATAACATACAAAGGTATCAGTATATATAATGAGAGCATAGTCCACGGATTGGCAGATTTCATGTCTTTGGACATATAAGAGGATAAATAAATTCGATGCAGCTTTTTATGCTAAATAATTTACTATTAATTACTATAAATCTTTGGAAAATAAACCATATGCTACATAAGTCCATTTTGGGATTGTATGATGTAGTTTCAACTATAATTTGTTTTTCTGCAGCTGTCAAAAGAATGCCGAAAGGAAATGCAATACTATAAGCTCCTCGCAAGAGAAGTTGAGAAAAGAATGACGCTTCTGAAACTCTATAATTCTAGTAGTGATACAGATGCCAGTGAAGATAAGACCGATGCACCCGAACTTCCTGAATCCGAACAGAACTATGAACTGCCATTAGAAGAATTAATAACTGAAAACAATGAAAAAGTTATAGCCACTGATATTGAGAAATCATTAAATAGATCAGTAACAAATTCCCCTAAATTGAGTTCCTTATCTAGCAATACTTCTGACAAAATAACCACTAATTTTACACCCATAACAGACACAGCTTTGAATGAATCATCAAAATTAGTAATTGATCTAAGTCTGAGTTTGAACCGAACAAATGAAAACACTTTGCATGAGAATGAAACTAGCCCCCAAGAAACATTTACAGATTTACCTGAACATGACAATGAGATACCTAAAAATTGTATTAAGCACAAACTTGAACCAGAAGGAGATTTTAAAACTAAACATATGACAGAAGAATCTGCAGGTAACAAGCCCAATTTCAAAATTAACAATATTAATACCTCCTTGGATCCATTTCTTAATTACATTAATCATGATGGCCCATCATCACTCAGTGCCAAGAGTTTCACTGGTTCCCTTAATGATATTCATAAGGAAAGTGTGAAGAACACTCAGACTAATCCACTGGTTAGACAACGATCATACACTGTATTAACACCAAGTCCCATGCTGCTAGCACATCTACAGATTCAATCTTTGAGTACTGGTGTAGAAATGACGTCGATATCGATGAGCGAGTCCTTATCAGATCTAAGCTCACCTAACAAAAAACGCAGAAGTTGGGATTTGGAGACGGCTAAGTTAAAATGGTCAAATATGGCATTGGAGTTGAAGAAAAATAATGTTGATATTAATGTTGTTTTAAAAAGTGGAAATAAGAAAAACATTAGTGCAAGAAAACCTTTAGCCACAAGGTCCGAGATATGTAAACCCCAACATATACTGCCCAAGTCCAAATCTGTTGCATCAGCGAAACCTCGAAATGGTAGATTGATTTCCAAAACCTTGATAAAATCAGATCCCATACAAAAGAACAAAAGAAATCGTAGCCCACCCAAAACATCAAATGACAATCAAATCATATCTCACCAAAAATCAGACTCTAAGGTTTCAAAGACTGAACCTAGCCCACAGAAACCGCAACTAGTCTCCGAATCTGACGACCCTGCCAAACGTGTGAGGGAGCTCTATGAGAGAATCCAGAAACAGCAACTTGTGCAAATGGCAACACTTGTTGAAAAACAAAAAAAAGAACAGTTGCTTTTGCAACAAGTCTTTGAGGAGCAAAATAGTTTGCTTTACAATCAGTTGAAAACTATTTGCCCTAAATCCCCCGGTGAAGTGAATGAAGCTTGGACGGATATAGGAAAACCTGCAGACCGTGGACCGGTGAGTCTAAGCCAACTGATCAATCACAAATCACCTGATACGGGTGTTCATGACAGTCCAGTGTCTTGCACGCTGACGGATACCAACAACTATTTAAATCGTTGCGATAATGTATTGAAGAAGAGCAGGGATATAACTGGGAGCATCAAAAAGCATCAGACGGAATCTAAAGGTGATAACGGTTCTCGAATAGTCTCCGCGGCTCCTAAGGTCGATAATGGCAACACACGCTCACCTTCCCCAATCAAAAGAAACTCGAACACGTCCAGGAAACTTACTTATGAGACGAGCGCGTCTTCCGACCGCGAATATGATCTGATTTTAACCGATCGAACGAACGACACGATGGCTGACCTAAACGTAACCTTTCCTTCCGACAACAGTGACGACTGCCGTCCAGTTACTCAGACCAGCAAATTAGTGAGTCATTTGTGTGGTACAGAAGTCACTGTACCTCATGGGCGATCAGCATCAACAAAGGACACGCCTTGTAGATCCACTGATAGTGCCATAAGAAGTATGGAGGAGGCTATAAAAAGTTCGATGTTAGACGTACGGGAACGTCTCGTTAGAAAAGATTTATTCCATCCCCCACTGCTCAAGAGGTAATTCTCCAACATGTCCATTCATTTTTTTTGTCCTTGATTAATCTATTTTAACTATGCTCTTTCCATATCTTCTGTAATGTTCTCTATGTTTAACTTTTCGTATCATTTTTATAAGCCATCCAATGAGATTTTCATGCCTTACAATATGAATGTTATTTAAATATTGCATACTGATAAAAAATTCTATGACGTCTAAGGTTTAATCTTTCCTAACGCTCATGCTATAAGTTTTTGTCTTATATTTGCACAGCTTTTTGAACCTCTCACAGATTTGTACACAATTTTATGTATTGTTACGATCGATGGTTATAGCGAGCGGCGGCGACCAAGATAGTAGCGTACTCGAAGGGTTACCTCACCCGGAGGCTAATGAGGACGGAGCGGGTGCAAGGCACAGTACAGACTATCAGGGATGCGCTCCTGTGTGCGCTGCAGCTGCATCAGGACCGAGAGGGCATCCGAGGCGCCGATGTTGATCTGCATCGACGACTTATACAGCAGGTGATACTGCAATAACATAAACGCAAGTGCATAACAATAACACAATTATTTCAACAAAGTTTCTGCAAGGTGCCTGTCTGGGGCCACTATTATTGCCCGTTGTTCAATACGAAGATTGGAAATTCCGATATGTTATAGATTGATTTTTTATGAAACAATGTTATGCAATAGTGCATTATAGCTAGAACATATTAAATCCTCTTTTAATGTTATACCAAGGCTGGTTTTACTCAAGTTCCAACTCTTAACGGAGTAAATATTTTAGATAATTGTAGTAAGTAGAGTATATAGTTATGAAGTTGGTGACGGTTACGCTTTTCGTGTTATATGTTTTGCTCTTGTGGTTTCTAACTTGACCCTTGACTATCAGTGAACCATATAAGGAAGTTTGTGCGTTTCACTTTAGTTTGAACTATCAATAGTCCAGCCCAGTGCTGAACAAACACCTCCCACACAGACTGCCACAGAGTACGATCCTGGGCAACCTGCATCCATCGGACCAGACTTGCATAGGTCGCCACTCCATCTAGTGGGTGATCGCCCTACGCTACGACGATGACGATTTTGGTGGCAAACAATTTTACTACTCCAGAATCTTTCTTACCCCAATCGGTAATCGGTTATGCGAGATATATTATATATATTAGCACATCTAATGTCAACATTAATTTATAATACAAAAATATTCCCGACCTATTCTTCTGTAAGAATTTGTTCACAATCTTACACGAAGACAGAATTTGAAGCGTTTATTTATTCTAGTCCAATATTTGCTAGAATTTAGTAAAAATAAGCTTATTAAATGGTAGATGCCGTGTCCAGCAAATGCTGATGAGACATCATAACTTCGAATTGTATTTCATGGTTGTGCATCTAGTCGTGAGAAGATTATATTTTTTTATTGAAGGTGACAAACATCCATCACCAGCCATCCACAGTCACATATGGAATCGTAACGCAGATGCGTAGTCACTCCTAAGGACTAAGATGGAATGCCTCATCGCCAGTTTTTAACTAGTGATACATAGCATTCCATAACGGGTCTCCGGATTCCTAAGCTCACCAGTGGAAACAGCAGCATTATGCTAGCATTCTGTGAGGGCGTGGTTCGAAACGACCCATTCCTTTTGCAGATAAACACAAACTGAAGCGTGGCTCTACCACCGAAAAACAACTGGCAACCATCGTATCGTAGGAAGGATTTATTTTTTGTATATTTAATATGTAATGAATATATATATTATAAAACCGGAGAGCAAGCGTTTACAGAGGAATTTCTCCGTAGATAACTGCCGCTTGCTACTCCTTGCACGACACCTTCATCAGCAGCACGGCCGCGGAGCGGTGCGCCCTCATCTCGGCGGACCGGAGTCGCCGGCGGTCGCTGGCCCTTCGCCCCTCCCCACGACATTACAGGCCCACGTAAGTATACACCGCAGCTCCTTGATATATCAATACCCGGCTAAAAGTAATCCGCATCGAAAGGGAGTCTCTCGCGCATGATCGGCATGCTTCGGTTTTGTAGAGCGTCGTCTCTGTCATATGGAGTCGTAACTTTTTACGTGCATTGTGCGACAGTGCCGGCGGAACAGAAACTTGCCGCTCAAATGGAATAGTTCCAAAGGTTTATGTGAAACTCTTTTACTCTTTGTGGAAAATCGAAAAACATCATTTTTTTATTATTTATTGTTAAAATGATCAATAACATTTTTTTTGTTTATAGAAAACATAATATAATGCCAATAACATATTCTTTAAAAAAAAACATCTTTTGTATTACTACCGAATGAAGTGTGTTCGTCTGGCAATCTTAATAATAATAACGCTGTGGTGAGTGTAGGGACCCGAAGGTCCTGCAGGTAGGGAGATATTCTCCTTCAGTCCTCAGGGGTGATCACGCATGTGCGTCTTGTTTCCACTTACCATCAGGTCAATTGTGTGCTCGTTTGCTTTAGTTATAAAATAAAAAACACACAGGAAACACTCCGGGTTGTGAACGCACTTCTGTCCATATCGAGGATATATATTGGTGTATATGGTCCTACTGTCTACTTGTGCAAGTCTAAGCGTCTGTATATCTAAGTATAATTTTATCTCTCGTTTGTCATAAAAAGGGGTCACCTCTTATGATCTGACATTTGAGTTAAGTTAGGTGGAGGCCATAAGACTCGCGCAAGTACTTCTTTGTATGGCCATAATTATTTACATAAAAAACCTAGCAATATTTTTAGATTTGTATGTTTAATATGATGTGTGACTGTCCTCGCATCAGGGACGTTATGTCGCAAAGCCACACGGGCTCGTTCCCGACGCGGCCACGTCGCCACTCGCCAACCTCCGCCATGACTCAGTCCCACCACGGTAACCCGTTTTAAACCTTTGTGTGTTTCGCTTGCCTACCGCCTTCGCATGCCGCTCAATGTTCCCTGTGTTTGTCTTAGATGAAGAATTATATAGATCAGACAGACCTCCACGTACACGCAAATAAAGAATAAATTTTCTGTGTCTCTCTCCCATATTTTCCAGTCTAATTTTAAATCGTAGCATTAAAAAGGTCAGTTTTTATATGATACTACAATTTCTATATAATGAACGTCTAATTGTAAAATTTGACGTTTATTTCGAACTGTCCCGTATAAATAATGTTTAGGTGACGAATTCAAATTTAAACAAATATGCCTCATCTACGAGGCAGAGGAAAATACGTAGAGAGAGACCAAAATATTACCAGCGTTCATTGCTCTTAGCATATCTTATATATGATATCCACTTCACTCTCTCGATAGAATTACCCTGTCAGGTCTATATTTAATACCATGTCCACGGTTTTAGTAGCACATTTTTTTTCATAGAATCGTGCATTGCTGAATGAAAATAGTTTTTTTAAACATAATGCGCACGTTTCACTGTTCTGTACTTTAATTTTGCTTCATGTGTTATATTATCTCGTCCATATGGTAATAGCATGGTAATGCATGTAAAACTCGGATCTATCGTTGAAGAAGTTTTAGTTATAGTTATATAATGACAGCTCTCTAGAGAGTGTTAGAGCACACTCCACCATTGGCTCACTTACCATGTCCTCGAATTATATATTATTTCAAGACTTAGACAGACATGCAGGTTATCACGACGTTTTCCGTCTCCACCGAGCACGTCATATCAGCCGTCACTGTTGCATTAGCAATATTTATTGGTGAAGGCACCGGTGATCGAATACTGTCTGCTCGCGTACCGGAAATTAAAAGTCCCAGCTGGAAAAAAATCATCGCTAGTAACTAGACTTCATCAAAGGTAGGCACGGTGTTTCTTCAACGAAGATACATATGGACAACTTCATCAAGTTTCATTGACGTGATGAAAATCATAAACTACGTTGTTCGTTATTCACTATATTTTTTACATGAAAGGATTACAGGGTAGAATCAAACATAACATATAACATAATCGTTTGGACGAAAGCGACTCTTACTTGTCATTTCCAACTTAGTGAAATAATTACAAACATAAGGTAAGTAATCACTAAGTTCGGCCGGATGACTCAGTCGTCCGCGACCTACAGGAACTGCGCTTGACGTCAAAGGGGTTCGCGCGAAGAAAAGGGGTCAAACGTGATTTTGCATAGCTCAGGTCGCTAACCTATTAGCGGTTACATGTATGCTTCAAGCCCGCCCACCTAGCGAGGATTGAGTTATCCGAACGGACTATATTTTTTTGTTAAGTAGCAATCACACTTATAAAATATCTTTATTTTTCTTCGACACTTATGCAATATTCCATGCTTGTATTAATACACTGTTGGGTTTTCTCTCACTACATAATTTGCACGAAACAACGTTGGTGATCACTTATGCATGATATATGCACCAGTAGACTGTTAAAGATCTGTAGTTCATCAAACTTATTTAAAAAAAAAATATGTCTTTTTCCATTACTATAGATATTAAGTGCATTATAACATTGTACCTTCTGAATTCGACTGTGTGGTCGATCTTGTTGCGTTATTGTTTTTAAATATTTATTGCACAATATCTTTATCAAATATAAATTCCAGATCCAATATATCTGTTTATATATATATATCTGTTTATATATATATATATCTGTTTATATATATATTGCCGCATACAAAACAGCTCATACTTTACAAGAATATCTACGTCAATTAGTAACGTCGTACTGCTGAGGTTTGTGTGATTATGAAGGGAACCGGCAAATCTGAAATCTAGAACTTAACTCATACGTGCAACACTCGATCTTTATTGCATGCGAAAAGTAACTGCCCACATAGAGATCCCACTGGTAGGAATATATCCCTTTAGTGAGGGTGGCGTTGTTACCTCACGCGGCTTCACTAAGAATTGGCGGATTTCGCGGCTTAATTTTTTTTTATATATAGCTAAGATTTCCTCATGATGTTTTTCCTTCACCGTCGAGCATCTATAGATTCATATTTATCTACGTTCGCTTAATGCGTACCGCATCAGTACTGGTAAGTAGGTGGACATTGGAAAGAGTAGGTCCAAATGACGTAACTGTGTCTACTCTATTACCGAGCGGAATCTTTTGAAGAAGCTCGCTTTGATTCCTTTGATTTTTTTTAATCACTAGGCGCTGATAGAAAAACCTGCCCTCCCGGGCTGAGCGCAATAGGATTTTAAATCCAAATTTGCCTGTAACTCGGGCGTGGCAACGTTGAGTACCGTTATCTATATACAAGTAAATGTATTAAACCATATCTGTTGCTTACTTTTTTCGTGAAGAAATAATATAAAATTGTAAGCAATACGTGTGACAGAGAACTTTAGCGGAGACAAGACGGGACTCCGCGCGCGCTACGTGGGCAGTCCGCGGCGCCGCCCCTGGCGCTGACAGGCGGCCCGCCTGCCCGGGTGCTTCGCCCTGTGCTGGCAGGCGCGCGCAACGTACGTCTGATCTCGTAACGCCTTTGCACTGTAACGATCACAGCGAATCCGTGTGACATATACGATCTACTTATTATATTTAGTGTACGCTTTATAAAATTATGTGTTTACATTCCATTAAATTAATATTGCATTTTAGTTGACAGGGTTGTCACAAAATTATTGATACAGTTGATATGGCTGTCACATTTACTCAAAGCGTAAAACTAATGCCTTGTAAGAATATTATTCTTCTTAAGTCATTCCGTCATTCATAAAATGTTATAATGACATTCTCCGTCTAATTTTTAAATTTATATAATCGTTAAGCTTAATATCTTTTTCTATAGTAACGCTAAAAGCAATCTGTATAATTAATTCACGTCGTACCTATATTACCAAAACAAATACCTATAATTGGCAAAAGAACGGTTAAAGTAACAACTAAAAACTTGCCTAAGTAATTTTTAAGGCCTCGGACACGATTAATAAATACACATTAATCGATTTTCAGCTATTTACTTGTTATTGGAATACATTGTAATATAGAAAAATAGTTTTCAATATAAGAAACAAAAGTGTGATCTACAATAAGTGTATGACACCGATTTCATTCATATATATTTTCATTGTGTTGAGGGTGACGGGTGACAAGTACAGTTTACCTGATGGTGACTCGTGCGGCCACGTGTTGATTAATTCTCTAAAAGGAATTTTGTGTATAATGTGGTGGCATCATTTGTTTCTGCCATCCCTCTCTATCATCAGACGTTAAAACGCATGGCGGTTAACAACCCCTTCGCGTTCCCGTCAGGTGAAGTGTGTGCTCGTTCACTTCTAATTAAAAAAAAGAAATGCCAATAGATCGTGGCCTGGGGGCCTGCATGGTGCAAAATAAATTTAATGAATTAAGCCGTAAGTGATAAATTAAGGTTGTATACTTGTAGTTTGCGAAGCTTCCGAAGCCGAGGTGCCTGCACTTAGCCTTAAAATAATTATATAGACGTAATCGTCCTTACGTTTTGTTGCCAGTGTAAAATTAATTGGTTCGCTAAATGGTCATTTTATTGAGATTATTTAATATAAGAAATAGATTTATTATCATATTTTGGATATACGCTTTTTGAATGTTTAGTAAATTATGAAATTACCTATAATGCTTTTTATACTAGATATTGATATTTTTCGACGATAGCCATTCGCGTAGAAAATTATGCCAGAAAGAAACGGATATATTGTAATATCAAGTTATAAATTGTAGCTATTCAATAAATGATCTTTGTTTAAAATACGTAAATTATTTTAAATCGTGTAATAACTAATTTATAAATAGACCATTTTAATTGTAGAACCTGTCGGACTTTTATTTTTATTTATAAAAAAAATAAGTTTTATGTAAGCTTTTGTACCTTTGCCTTTTATATTTATTATTCGCCGTCAAAAAAAGTATAGAGTCAATCCATTGCCAATAACATCATAACTGTTCTAGTCACATATACAAATAGAATATGTACATCTGTTACGGTACAAAAGTTATAGTCGACCTGTGTTGTCCTAAATTTTAAAGGAAAGAAAAAATCTCCCATATTTTAATATTAAATTTTAAGGTTGAATAATTTAATATAAATGCAATTTATTATATTAGGTAGTTGCCAACTTAGTTTCTTTTTTATTATTAAGTTAGTTTTAAATAAAAACTATATATTTTTTAATTGATAACTTATTCTGCGTTGTTGTTTCCTATTTCCCACTGTGCAACAAAATTTTTAATACTGCGTCGGTAGAAATGATCCGATTTCGACTAGAAAAAATAATTCAAACCAAGATCTCGTTTCTGCATTAAACGAAACTCGGCACAGCATATGAAAAATGGAAATCCAGCTAAATATCGGGACAAAAAACAATACATAGATCCGGTAGTGGAAAACATCCCTGTTCAATTTTGAAAAAGAGAACAGAACTTCGTTGGCAACCCTAATGTTTTGCGCATTAATGTTATTAACATTACTGAACTGAAATGCATGTGAAAGCTTTTTTTATTATTTCTAACACATTTTAACTCGATTGAGACTTTATATTTTTAATATATAATACAATATTTATAAATAAACACGTAATGGAATGCGACTGGAGTTTTAATTAAAACAAAAATATTCTCAGTTTTTATTTATTTTCCTTCGATATACAGATCCATCTGATTTTAACATTAAAATATTTTGACAAATATAAGTGTAAAAATCAATTTAGATTGCCAGTATGAAGAACCTCGATTCGCAACTGCGGTGAGCAAATAATTAATACTACCATAAATATACGTAAGTTACCAAGTAGACAATAAAAGCGTGTCTTAAAGCACAAATTTAAAAGAAATCATCACACAGTTTTCACTACCACTGTATACAATCTTGTCCGTCCGTCTGTCACTCTGAGACACTCACGAGCTATATAAAACATCTAGATCTATTCTTCATACTTTAAAAATACCCTCTGTGAAAATTCATAGAAACACCGCAATTATGCGCTTAAATATCCACGAAAATCCGGCTTCGCCTACTGGAATAGATTTAGGCTCGTGGTGGTCCAATGGTGTTCTCTCTCTGCAATCACAACACTTCAGCTAAGGCAAGGTGTACTTAACGTAGGGCACTTCTACGTCATTGTCATCTTCGTCGTTGCAGCACAGCTCAAATACTAAAGCTTTCACATGCGGTTCCAATTTCTTCTTGGAAACTACGGTGACCACCTCCGACATGGGCAGGTTCAACCGTTCCTGTTTCTTCGCTTTGAGCATGAAGAAGGAATAAAGCATGCATACACCCTGGGAAAGCATCGTAATCTCCAGTTTGTGCTCATTCTTGAAGTAATCCAAGAATTGCTGCAGCGTTATTTCACCCTTAATTTCAAACCGATCCCACAGAGTCCACTTCTTGTCGTAATATGTGTTGACTGGGGCCGCTATTGGTTCAGAGAAGCCGAAGAACGGTAGCGCCAAGTTTACAAAGCCGTTCTTGAAGACTTCGAGGGTGTTAAAACCTTGAGCTAGTTTGTACAGCTCGAGGCAGACGAGTCCGGCCACTACTGATGTCGTGGTCGCAATGGCTGGGATGATTTTCCCAGCGATGAGCTTGGAACGGAGTCTATCAGCTGGAGGTATCTTGTAGTTGGCAGCGCGGAGATTCGACGCGGCTACGATGAAATCCATATGGAAGTTTGTGTCGTCGTCTTTTTCAAACTCGAGGGGAGTGATCTTAAGGTTGCCGAGCGACGTTGAAGGGGCGAGTTCCGAGATAATGTTCTTTACTTTATCTTGGTCCATTTGGTCGTTGTTCTGTGCTACGAAATGTGTATCTGTGACGGCGATTTTGACGCCATGTCGTGGTTTGAATTTAGGCACCTGTAATGAAAAATCAGCTTATATACAGAAAAAATATTCACTACATACCTCAAGGACTTGGGAAACAAAGGTTTGGACAATCCTAAACAATATGATGATTTCCTTCTGGTCGATTCCGACAATGGCGACATCTTCTGGTCATTGACAGAAGACATCAACTGCGCAGAATATAGTGCCGTAAGCATTTGCGAAAACGAAGAAGCACTCACTCATTGCTTCATTCCCTATTCTGATGTAATGCATGTTCGATGAAAAGAAGGCTCAGATGCAGTATCAGAGACACGAGACATAACACACTCAGGTAGGAAAAGCAAAAATTTGTGATGCACAAATATTGTTATTCGGCTAGGAATAGAACCCAGGACCTGCGACGACGCAATAGCCAAGTACTCTTACCCATCATACCACACACAAATATATACAAAATGTACATTGAGCTTCAATCTGTATAATTTAAAACGCACCCAGCTAATGTTATTGATTATGCCGTGATAGAAGGATAGACACTTCTAATGGATTATATTAAATTAAGTAGCTAAAATGTTCCACCTCCCGTCATATATGTGGAAAAATAAATAGTGAGGATTTAACATTGGGGAACTACCGAAGAGGAAGATAGGTTCATGAGTGGCAACCTTGGGCTGGTAGACCGAAAGTCACCCCACTAGATGCAGGTAGTTGATGGAAGCAGGTGGCTCAAGATTGTGCTTTGTGGTAATCTATGTGGACGGCCTGTCCAGCCGTGGACAGGACTGGACAGGCTGTGATGTAGATATATGTTGCTTAATGACCTATTAATATTATATATGAACATGAGATTAAATAAAAACATTAGACATGAATTGAATATATAAGGAAGTGTAGACTAGCCAATTTATACTAACACTTCAATACTACAACTTTTGAGAGTGACCTGTGACCGTCATATGACACAAGAACATGATTGTAACAAGTTGAAGTATGGCAACACAACACAGCTAATAAAAACTAAAGTTCAGGTCCAAATATAGGTTAGGACATAGGTAAAGTAGCCCAGTAGGAAGCAACTTGATTACTGACAGATTCTCACAAACAGTATCAAACATATGATTTCAATTAAAGAGAGTATATAATAACCCTCTGCTGTCGTCATTATAATGTAAGCAAATAACACCGCCCTTCTGAGGCGAGATAGTTGACATTCAAAAATAGATGTTTATGTTGCATTGCATTATTTAAAAAAAAAACTATGCTTATTTTAATAACGGCATCATTTTTAACATTAAACTGCTTGCGTCCATGTAAATATGTCCTAGAGTAGAGGTTAGTTCTACATGGACGCAGGGGCAGTGTTAATGTTAGTTCAAAACTGCTTCTGTTATATGCATCCTCTGTTTACTTATTACTACTAGCAGAACTGCTGTGTACTCCAAGCTTAATCATAATCTATCTAGCCATACCATGACACCAGCAGCCATCTGGGCGATTTCCTCTCGATCCACACAAGTTGGTAACCCATACACTTGGGCCCGCAGGTTAGCCCCAGCCACAACGTAGTCAAGATGAAGCTCATCTTCGGGATCGAAAGTCAAAGGCGAAGGACACCGCTTTGGACCGGACCAGAACGGGGCTCCGCTGAGTGTGGGCTGGTTCGGGGGGAAGTTGTATAATAACTGCTTGATCTGGTTGGAGTACTGGGCTTCCCAGTGCAGACGGGCCCATGTTACGCAGTCCTCGAAGTTGAGGGGGCGTTCGTTGATAGCATTCTGGAAATTATGCATAAACATTTAAATATTTCTAAGACTTGTTATGTTGATATGCACGGTGTTTCTCTGCGTGATTGTATAGACATCCGCTGTAGAGTGAGGGTGACAAAACTCAAAAGATTAGCAAGCTGAAGTGGTGGCTGTGATGCACTAATATTGTTCCTCTGCTGGGAATCAAATCCAGAGCCCGCGCGACGCTGTAGCCAGATATTCTAACCTCTACATCATGAGTGTATCATTATTATATTATATTGCTTTTATGAAACATGCTGACCAGTTCATCATAGGACCTTGTCATCACTGAGGGTGGGTTTAGTTTAATAGCTAGATAGACTGGTTTTAACAGTAGTAGACATACAGTAGTTTCAGACCACAGCACGGATATGTCGGCTCGATTAGGGAATCATCATGCCCTCACAGAATACCAGCATGAAGTAGCAGCAATATGCTATTGTGTTTTGTTTGAGTGTAGGGATCATGGAACTTACTGGTTATGTGGCATCTTAGTCCTCAGGGATGACAATATTTGTATTATGACGAAGCCCGCACCATCAGTTCGACAGTGTGCCTGGTTGTTGTCACCCTCAAAACATCCATATCCATAAGTTTATATTATAATCATAGATAACTTACCCTGACGCTCTCAATAGCATCCAAAGGTTGACTACCAGGCAGCTTGATGGTCCGCTCCAAAAAGTGAGGATCGCTCAAGTACTGAGCAGCATGCTCAGCAGACTGACGGAACAGGCCCTCAAATTCATCCCGAGCCCATTGAAGAGTGTGTTCAATAGCATTGGGGAAATTC
The DNA here is from genome assembly GCA_029286865.1 of Teinopalpus imperialis. Classification (NCBI taxonomy): domain Eukaryota; kingdom Metazoa; phylum Arthropoda; class Insecta; order Lepidoptera; family Papilionidae; genus Teinopalpus; species Teinopalpus imperialis. The sequence goes on along the minus strand of JAGSMU010000022.1, from coordinate 17,793,733 downwards.
TTTAGAGTGCAGATAGGGATACTTCTCTCTGGGGGATCTTGGGATGAGCTGTAGGACTCCGTCAGGAACGGAACTACCACCTGGGAATTTTTATCATTGGTTTACTTATCATATTTCAATATGAGACTAACAATAGCACATTTTATTTTCACATTGGACAAGTATTATGTCCAGTAAATAATATGCAACGTTTCAACTGATGGTTGAGCCTTCTAGTGTCAAGTTATTTAGAAGTGTATGGTTAAGGTTGTAGTTTCGAATCCACTATTCGACTATTTGTGAACCATCTCCAAGCATATTGAGCTTAACCGAAATATTAGTATTATTAATAGTATTGCTAGTAATTTACAAAAAATTATAAATATAATGTGAAAACTGCTAATAATAGTTGCCGTAAATATAAATAAAAGATTTTTCGGGGTTTATTAATTGCATATGTTTACACATCTCTAAACACTGGTCATCACCACATTGCAGTTTGATTTTAGCTACAGCAAAAGACTAGCTTGTGGGAATTTCGAGAACTACACAATAATGGTTTAAAACACACTCGAAAAACATGAAACAACTTTCTTCACTAACCTTCTTGGTCAAAACAAAAGTAAAATATACAATAAAACATAATGTTCGTGTATGGAATACAAATGTAATTTTTTATAAAATCACCTGAGTATTTCCCTTGGTGCCCAGAGTGCCACTCTCCAGCAGTGGTTTCCGATAGTACACACAGCGACGGTCCATGTAGATCCTGGCATCAACATTGTCAAGTGCATTAGCAACTCCGTCCAGCTCCTCGAAAAACTGATCATGATACACACACTCAGTCTCAGGGCAGACACGGTTCTCGTGGGCCACGACATTCATTGATGGATTCATTTTCTTGATAGCCTGTAATGGAAAGTACACTTGGTTAGGATTTAAAATAACAAAAAAATTAAGCATCAATAGCAAGCATTTTTAGTTTAGTTGTAGTGGTTAACCGGGATATTAGTAATGTTAATAACTAAATAAAAAAAAAATATATATATATATATATCCTGCTTTGTAAATCCAGCATAGGCGCAAACAACTTTGGTCAGAGTGTGCAAAGATAGTCAACTTATAAAACAGAATGATCACCTTTATATTTTCAATTGTATAAAGATAAAGAATGCTGCCATTTATATATGACTCCATGTCCTTTTTTATCATTGAACCCTCAGTTAACAAAACAACAGAACAACAAGATACATAGTATTCTTTCACTTTGGGAAATTGGTGATGGGCAAGTTTCTTGGCCAATTTAATATATATATATATTATAATAATTGGTTAAAAGTATAAACATCATGTAGTTTCTTGATGATTGAAGAGATTTTATTTTTTTTATCCAAAGAATATCTGAGTGTTTAAATCATATACAATATGAATGAATTAGCTCGACAATAGAAGTACCATGATCTCATAGAATACTGGTATACTGTAGCATTATTTCGTATGGTCAGTCTTTGGACTAATTTGAGCTATTTGGAATTTTTGTTGAGGTAGGATGTAGACATCATGGGATGTGGTCATTACTTACCATCGGGTCAACCCAGTCTTTTTGTCATGCATAATGTTATAAAAAGATTCTCCATCCATATTCGCCACTACTGACATTCAATTCATGTGTGGCGCTGGGTTCAAGGGTAGCCAATGGTATAGGGATCCATAAGGCAAATATGTAACCTGCGCTTAGTTTAGTGTTTATTTTATTACTAATATTATCTATGTATTACTGTTAGTGTTTATTTATTTACTAATATAACTTTATCTTACCTTAGCAGCAGTGCTAGACTTCAGCTTCTGGACATCGTAAGGTCGGAACAGGAACTGTCGGTTGAGATTGGACTTCTCAATAAGGTCCATGTCGGTGACGGTGACCCGGCCACCGTCGGCACCGACCCCGATCATGGCAAAATTCTTTAGCAGCTCGCACCCTATTGCGCCGGCACCTGGAGAGAGGGAAAATTGCTACTGTTCAGTTTTGGTTGAAAAAAAAAGTTATGTGTAAAGTGCATCCAGGATTCAATGTAATGTTTAAAATAAATCTTACACAGAACTATACTCAGTAGTAAATGTCAATAATAAACAAATATTTATGATTCTATTATTTTTTAAACCTGTTAAATACATAATACCAAGATAGAGTACCAAGTGATATGACCTACTCGCATCTATATTATGTTTGTCAAAATTGGACACATATGGTGCCCAGAACACTCTTATATCGGGAAAAATGTAGAACCCAAGGGAGACCAGTTTTATTTATATATATGAATAAAGTTTTAAACATATTTTTTTTTCTAGAAAAAAGCTCTTTGTTGGTCTACCTTTGCTGCTTGCTTACTAAACTAGCTTGTTCACTGAACCATGAATCATATTTCACTTAATTTATTTCTTATAGACAACAATAACTCTGTCTTACAATCTTACTTTGCAGAAAACAGGTTGTCAGTCAATGACCTTGCAAGATAACGTTTTATAGGAAAACATATAAATCTATTTGAATTGTTAGTTTTTCAAGGTTTTTCGTATTGTGTTTATTCAACGTCAAATTTAAAACACATTGTTCGCAAACTTTATTTCGAGTTTTTTAGATTGGAAAGCAGATAGTTTGTTTATGAGACTGTGTGTTATATGTATGTCCCGTGTCCCTGACACTGCGCATCTTTCCTTCGATCTTATTGCCTTTGCATTGCACAAAGGCTTACGGGCACTAGAAAAATTATTCTGCGCAGTTGATATGATCTGGCAATAATCAGGACGCAATGGTCGATTCGACCAGGAGGACATCACCTTCAAAAGACATGTTATGACTGTGTTTAAGCCAATTATGACCTAGCTCTAGCCCAAATAAGTAAGCTAGAAAGGGATAGGACCACGCGAACACGGAATACCAAATATAGTAGTTAAATAATATTGTTTCATCTGGTGAAAGTAAAAACTAAGTTCTAGATATGTGCAGAGCTGGCATCTGGATGGAAATTTCTTTATTGTGTTAGAATGTGGAGGAGGTGGGGGTCCTGGGCTACAGGAATCACTTGAAAGCAGATAAAATGTGCATTTGTTTATCAACTCTAACTCCTTAATAAAAATATATGGCCCAGCTCTTGAGTTCGATTTTTTTTACCCGACTTCAGACATAAGCTAACATCTACTACTTTAAAAACAGCCATGAATGACAGGTTAATGTACTATTATAAATAATACTAAATATGTGTATTAATAATTCCTAGTCAATTTTAACTAGGATTTTAATGTGATTAAGTAAAAATTTACTAAACCTGTGAGCGTGAACTACATGACGAAATAGAAATACATACACAAGAGTATGTTGATGTTAAAATTGTATATGTCTAAAAAGGGATATAAGATTCTCTTAGCTCTCTTCAGATGTCAAACATTTGGAATTTGTATAGAATCAACCACTTACCAACAATAAAATATTTCAATTCTCCCAGCCTCTTCTGGAAGTCTCGACCAAACACAGCAACCTGACCATCATAACGGGATCCAATAGGTTTGCAGGCCTCTTCGGTAAGAACGGAGCGGTCCTTGGGCAGGCATTCAATTGCATCTAAGTACAGCCATTGTACTATAGGATGGAACTTGCCGGAACATGCCTTCATCACCTCTTGGGCTACTACACCGCCGATTGCTGCGTTCATAGGGTTCAGATCACCGGAAGACACCTGTGTCAAAGGAACTTTTTTATTATTTATGTAACTTTTGCATGCGATTTTGCTTATGTACCCTGTCTGAATATCACTAAAACTACCGCGACCGGGTTATATTTTGTTAATTCTTTTCTAAATACTACGTTAGTATACCGTCTTTTAACTTCACGATTTTTCTTAAAATGTATATACAATTTTTTCTTAATACTCTAACTATTTTTATCATTAATTAATAATTATTATCATCATTATATAATAAGAAATATAATAAATTTAAAGACCGTTCACTGAAGGAATAGTTATTTCACTGACTGTGGTGATTTTAGTGATATTTTAATCATTAGTTAATAATTATTATCATCATTCTTTAATAAGAAATATAATAAATTTAAAGACCATTCACTGAAGGAATAGTTATTTCACTGACTATGGTGATTTTAGTGATATTTTAATCATTAGTTAATAATTGTTATCGTCATTCTATAATAAGAAATATAATAAATTTAAAGACCGTTCACTGAAGGAATAGTTATTTCACTGATTGTGGTGGTTTTAGTGATATTTTAATCATTAGTTAATAATGATTATCATCATTCTATAATAAGAAATATAATAAATTTAAAGACCGTTCACTGAAGGAATAGTTATTTCACTGATTGTGGTGGTTTTAGTGATGTTTTAATCATTAGTTAATAATTATTATCATCATTCTATAATAAAAAATATAATAAATTTAAAGACAGTTCACTGAAGGAATAGCTATTTCACTGATTGTGGTGGGTTTAGTGATATTTTAATATCAGAAATCCAATTCAATTTGTTTTAGAATAAATAATAAGGTGGCAACTAAGTTCTTTCCATTTTATTAAATGTTTATTTTTCAATTAAAATTATCAATATTTTACTCAGAAGTTTAACGTCTAGCTGGCTTTGTAGGCTTATAGCATGCGATTTATTCTAATGGCCAACATGGATTGATTGAGTTGGGGTGCAAATGTAAAAGCGACAATGAATTTTAGGCAAAAAAAATTGTAAAACATTAAATATGTACTGACCTTGCAAAATGTTTCCAATAGCTCAGTATTTAATTCCAAATCCTTGAAAATTTCGCGATCTTTGACTATGGCTTTAACATAGTCCAAGAATTTGGCAGAGTCACCGTCATTCCAGGGCTTAGGTAAACGGCCTTCAACCTCCTGGAACTTGTGAAGAGCAGCAAAGGCCAAATGCAACTGCTGTGGGTAATCAAACTTTCCAAAATCGGTAATTAGGAACTCTGGTTCTACGAAAGACTCTTTCAGAGGTTTGAAGGTGACCTTCTTAGGCATTTTCACTTGTGTAACAATGCCGCCTCGTTGATATTTCGAGAAATTCGTGGTGTCACCAATGCTGAAGGTGTAGGGTCCCAGCACCTTGATCTTTCGTGGTTCACAACCATTGAGCTCTGTCATTCCTTGCACCTGTAAGTTATATTTCTATATGAGAGATACCGATCTCCAATGGCTTATAATTATTTTTAGGGATTGCTTATAGTAAAAACATTTTTTTGTATTTCACACCATACCAGCAGAAAATAATTGCTGTGAGGTGAGAAGAACAGTTCTTTAATTTAAAAACAAGTTAGTATTTCTGCCCAGTGTTTAGTTTGTACTAAGGTTCCATGTGCCTCTTATCATAAAATGAGTACTGCCGGTTTTCACCCTCCTGTTATCATGAGTGAAAATCGGTAGGGATGATCTAATGGGTGAGAGGTACATTCGAATCTTTAACATGAAGTTGGAAAGGACTCGTCTGGTGACGTCCACGGTCCGTACGTCTTCGTGACCTTGTCCAAAGCCCAGGAAGCTTTTAGCTCGAATTGCGTAATCTCTTCCAATGTCTAGATTTTAGAAGCTAAATTTTGCAAGAGCAACCGCAAAAATACAACCTAAAAACTTACCAATAATATTCTAAATCTTATGGAAACAAGAATAGAGATGTATTATTCAACTGATCAGTCGGAATTTGAGTCAAGATTTACGCAACTTCATTGAAGTTGACAGATCGTATCTAGGAAGCGATAAAGCGAACCACTGCTCCAACGTCTTTGCTAGAATTCCGTCTATCGGTTAGAGCCAGCCGATCAAAGATGCTGCTGTGCTGTTGGCTAAGTCAGCGTGCACATCGTCAGCAATGCGTGTCCGACACTATTCCGGAGATATCCCAGACGTGAGTATGAGTGAGATTAAGATGCCCCTTTGAGCAGCATAAAAATGAAGTACTCAGGGCCCGGGAGGATGCGAGTTACATAACAGCTATTGAAATCGGGTAGAAAACCGATGCAAGTTCTCCGGAAACTGTTTAATTCCATCTGGCTATGCCAGAGGTGTGGAGTAGAATGGTGTTGTTCTCCAAGAAAGGCGATAACGGCCCCTTGAACAACTACATACTTTCAGCAGATTATACAGAAGGCCGAATAATTATGAGAAAGCGTTTGATTCCATCGAAATTTGAGCGCTGCATCAGTCCCTTCAGCGGAGCCAAATTGACTCAAGACAAGACGAAGAGTAAGTCCAACTTCGACCTAGAGGTCAACCGACGGATTCGACTCGGTTTTGCAGCGTTCAGAAAGTCGCGACAATTCTTCTCGTCGAATATAGATAGCGTGTTGCCAGTGACGACCATTGGAACTGAGACGTGGTGATATGAGGCCTATTGTATTAGTAGCTGACCCATGCCACAATTGGAACTCAAGAATATTTGAACTATTTCTACTGTGGACTGTGTTATATAAATATTATAAATTAGAAAAGATACATGTAGATAAAGTGGTTCAGTGAAGTCATCCTTTTGAAAATACTTAAAAATATTAAGTCTACTAACCCAAGGCGTACGTAGGTATAGTGAATAAGGGAGCAATTCAATGAGCGCCCAAAGTTATTGATTCAACATTTGACCTTTAACTTAGGTGATAGCTTTGCCTATAAGCTACAACGAAGTAATAACTGTAGTCAAGGTAACAAATGTAGGTTAAACCAGTAATCCTTGATGCCTATCATTATCCGCATGTAGTTCTACAATCTTGTCCTAACTATGATTGAGTCCAGAACCTACCAACGTCACAAATTAATGGAGATCATTAACACTAAAGTCCAATATCTTTCTAAAAACGAGGTTTTTCACGATAAGTATTTAACAATATAATACAGGTCACCTTCAATAGTACTCTTACTTATTGACCCCTAACGTCGAGAGTATTTCACCGCCGTTATACGTCTGAAAATTGGGAGGAAGCTTATGAAGAAGCAAACATGCATTTTATTAAATTAAGGATGGATGATACAAGAAATACTTATTTTACACTTTTGACAGATGTGCCTCTAATCTCAAAATTTACTGCGCTGGGAATAAGAAGTAGTATCTCATCGTGTTTCAACACGAATAATCTTCAGTTTTCGAAAAAAAAAAAAATCGAATATCTCAATCTGTAGATGAATATCTCGATCGCAGAATACCGGTGAAGCTAAAGGGCCACGTGTACAAATGCATCATCCGACCAGGCTTATTGTATGGCAGCGAAGCGTGGCCAGTCCTAGGAAGACATGTCCAGCAGCTACACGTAGCGGAGATGAAGATGCTGTGATGGATGTGTGGCGTTACGCGATTAGATCGTACAAGAAACGAACACATCTGTGGCAGCCTTGGAGTCCGTGACATAGCAGACGAGCTGCAGGAAAGTCGTCTCCGATGGTATGGCCATATAAGCCTACCTTCAGACTACGTCGGAAATAGATACCTAGACCTCGTTGTACAAGGCCTAAGATCCCACGGTAGGCCCCAGAAACGTTGGCAGGACGTCGTGAAAGCGGACATGGTGGAGAACAATCTCACAAAATAGGATGCCGAAGACCGGGCAAAATGGAAAAGACCCAGGTCGGAAAGCGGACCCTGGTAGTAGGCCGGGAAATCGCTAGGATATAGAGGAAGAAGATCTCAATCTGTGGATGAGGCATGGGCTTCTTGAGAATGTATTAGTACTTCCAACAACCAAAATAAAGTTGTCACTATCATTTACTATAATAATTTTCGTCATAAAAAATGAAGGGGAAGCTACATAATAATAATAAAAAAAAAATTTTTTACATGACCCTCTTGATGATGCCTCCAACAGTTAATGAAATCCAAATTTATCAAAATTGCAAAGAGTCATGCAATCTCACAGTATGGTATGTCTATAAACATATATTGCCTTGTATGATATGTCTATACACATATCATGCCATGTATGCTTTGTCTATAAATAGTGATAGACATGAAACATTCACATTATTATGGTTCACAATTAAATATATAATAAGTTGAAGTGATACAAGTGACTTAACATATGATAAGATTTATTAAGAGCTAATTATAGCTCCCTGAACAAATATAAGTTTTTAAGTTTAATTTTTGAACTACTTTCTTGAATCAGTTCTGGCCAGTAGTATTTACAAACTGTTACAACTTAAGGAGCTTCAAGAGAAGAGCCTACACCTTTCTTAACTGTTTTTCGATTAAGTCAACCAATATAAAATTTGAAATAAATAAACCTCAAATGCTGTTATTACATAGAGAATATTATAATGGCATTCATTTTTCTTTGTTACAGAGGTGAGTTAGGTGGTGCTTAAAATGTAAGAATGATAATTTAAGCATATTTTTATTTACAATATCAAGTACTATGAAATGCTAAGTGAAGTGCATATATATATATATATATATATAGATATACATATATATAACATACATAAAACACATTGTTGGACATAGACATCTAGAGGGTGTTGATGACAGCTACACTGCAAATTGGCCAACATCACATCTTCCAAACTTTTTTTTATTATTTCTTAGACATGCACATTTCCTTAGAATTTTTATATCTTTATCTTAAAATACTGTATGGACAATGTAACAATATATCTACCTACTTGTTTTTTTATAAATATTAACATAAACAAAATAAGATGTTCACAAAGGGATTTAATCCCAAAGGTATTCTCTACTAGTCAACCTGAGGTTTTTTTTATTACATTGAGAGTAACAAAGAGCACATGGTTTACCTGATGGCAATTAGTTCCTGTGGCCCATGACATCTATATTCATCCTTGACAAGGAATCATAATGCAGATGTGTTGTCACCCTTGAGCAATTGCCATGTCACCAGTAATAAAGGTCTCTGGATCCCTGCACTCACCAGACAAAATACAACATCATTATGCTGCAATTTTACACTGATATTCTGTGAGGGCATGGTCCTACCCCAGTTGAGCTGACTCATTCATTTTGCAGCTATAATAGAAAAAAACTACAGTCTATCTCTACCACTGTTGTAATCTAATAATTGTATTTATAAATCTGAATTATTCTACAAAATATAATATTGTCATTATGATTTTCTTTTCTCAAGCATAACAAAGGAGCATAGTTCACCTGATGGTAAGTGATGCCTGTGGTCTATGACAATACACATAAATCACTACTGAAGACTAAGATGGAATGCTTAGTAATTGGGTCCCAGGACTGACTAACCCTAAGCTATATGAATACAGCAGTGCCATACCGCCATTTTACACTGGTACTCTGTGAGAGCTCCTTCCCCAGTCCAAACATTTGCTTCTTTTTTTTGTGTGTGATTCTCATTTCTGGCGTCTCACATGTATATCATCCCTGACATATTAACTTAGGGACTTTTTTGTTCTTTTATTCCCAATTCTTAATTTATTCCCAAAACATTTGTGTTGCAGCTAGGAAATATCTGCTATGTGGGTTTAACACCATAAAAACAATAATCAGCTTTGTTAAGGATGTAGTATTAAATTGGTTGAATGGGAACAGGACCACAATCACCACCATACCTCATATGTGTACCACACCACATTATACCTGGGTTACCATGGTTTTTTAGAGCAATTCATAAAAAAAGAAAATGGCAATAGCATGTTGAGTTTTAAAAAGTTGTTAAGAGATTTATTACCATTAGCCAAACCGTAAGCATCTCAACATATGTAAGTAATCTACTTACAAAATATGTATAGATAAATTATGAAACAAAATTAGAGCCACATATACAGCTAGTTTTGCAGACCTAATGACTGGTTGTGAAGCATTCCATATCAGTATCCAGGCATCATATATTGCCATATGTGCATCTATAATCTTTCTTTCAATTTAAAAATACTCATGCACACACTTAACAGCTTTATGCTATTTCACACTAAATTGTCTTTGTGTAGTAATGGACCAATGTCTAATAATATGATTAAGTTTTTTTTATGATATCCAGCATTTTTACTGTTAAAATAAATAAGTGTTCATAAAAATTACGTAAAAGGAAATAATAAGCTTTTTTCTCCTACATCCTTAATGTAACTTGGTGTAAGTGCACCAACATAGAAGGGATACAAATTGTATGTGGTGTTATTGATGTAAAAATGTTGATACCAGCTAATAGGAAGGAAACCCACAAAGTTCAGTCCTAAGTTCACTTGTTGAAAAAAATATTCTAATTAAATTAGTATTAATGCAATGAATAAACTAAACATCTTTCTAATAATTCGTATTTATACAAACCTCACTAAATGTCACATAGTCCCCATCCTCCAGACCATGACGCGTATCATCCAAGCAAGTTACAACAGCTTCGTACTCATGCGTGATCACAGCGACCATAGCAGAGGCAGGGTTTTCACCTGTTACGTCTAATACAGTGAACTCAGAACCAAAGTCACAGAACACTTGTGAGAACAAGCCCCTGGTGTCAGCGATGACTAGCGCAATGTTGTTTGCATGGGTGATAGCAGCCACGCGCTCCTGTTCCGCCCAAGTCGCACCGGTAAGTACTACAACACGGAATTTCTTCAAGAACTCTTCCGTTAAAGGCTCAGTATTAGCAGTCGTCGGTACATAATGATTCAACTCGGCAAGCTGTTCGCACGAGGCCACAGCTCTATTCTGGCCTATAGCACTCTCAGACAAGTAAAATTGAGAGGATAAATCTGCAATTGTACAAACGCGCTCATCATGAAGAGTGACTGATTTAACACCCCCAAGAATCACGTTTTTTGCAACTTCCACTCCGAGACCACCGAGACCTGAGATCAGAACATCGGAGCTAGCCATTCTGCGCATTGCATCGTGACCCAGTACGTATAGCTGCCTAGAATATAGACTTTCGTCGATTTCATCTTCCACACGCGTTCCATTGTTCGCCATTGCCGCAGATTTGCAACGGGTCTCTCCTGTATTTAGCTTCCGCTTTTTTGCCGGGGGGTCAACGGAATTATCGGCGACTTCAGCACTAGACATCGGGCACGAACGCGCACAATTTTGACAAAATTTTGCTTTGTGTTCTCCGGCACAATCAAGAAATAGTCTTCAAATAATTGAGAACGACATTCGCTCTTCGCTTCGATCAGCTTCGATGAAGGCCCGCTTACTCACTGTATTGAAGTTAGGCGCAAGTCAACGTGGAAAAATGTCTGCGGAAGTGACTATTGTTGTTTTATTTGATCATAGCCCTTTTGTTACAAATATTATTATTAAAACATAAAAAATATTTAATTAGCCGTAATATTCACACATAAATAACCCAAAGTGATTTATAGACTTGTTTTTCAATGTGTGTAGGTACCGAAATTTTAAAAAATGACAGATTCTTTGGAACAGAAATATAAAAATAGGAAGAGTATATTATATAAACCATTTATTTTTATATGCATCACTTACTTAAACTAAATATCACATGAATACTTCTTGATACTTCTGATAAATTCAATATTTGCCATCATCACATCATAGATCATTTTAAGTTTAATTTACTTTATTTTTATTTATATTTAAAATGATTGTATAATACTTGTACGACCGATAATATATATAATTAAATGAATGAAATTTTACTACTACGTTCCATGACCTAATATTATTCTTATTTTTTTATAAAATGTTTTTTAAATTCTGATAAATAAATGAATGCCTATTTATTTTTCAACAATAAACACCTTAGATTTTTTTAAATGATCATAAAGTATTTTTCTAAAAAGGAAACTTCATTGTTAACACTAACTTTCATTATAGCAAATATTTTTAGCAAGGCTTTTAATGAGTTCGAATATCAGTGTGATAATCGATTTTCTTTTACAACTCGATTTTCAAAGTTATTGTATGTAGCAAACTTCAGACTGAACAATCCATTTTTAATGAATTTCTTCGTTTCGTTCATTTTTGGTTCGTTTCGTCATTCATTACTGCTGTCGTTCTTGTCGCATTTTGTAGATTTTGACATTCGTTTATTTTGTTGTCATGTGTTATCGGGAGTGAAAGGACGTTATTGTGTATTATTTATTCTAACAAAACCACACGGATTTTCTGTTTATCAGAATGACTGTCGTGTAAACAAGTAACTAGTGTGAAGGATCTTTGGATTCAATTTTTATTTTAGAGCCCAATTTAGTGAGTTCGGAATCATGGTGCAGGAATATGTATCTCCTGTCAGGGTTCACAAATATCCATTCGAAATGGTGATGGCTGTAAGTATTATCTTCTAATATCTTTATATTTATTTCTTTTAATCTAATAAAATAAGGTGCTATTTAAGAAATCTTTTGATATTTATGAAAGTTGTGTAATGTTAATATAAGTTTCGAATAAATTAGTGGATTATGTCCACCAGTTTAAGATATCACAAAAGTATTATTTTATGTCCAAGCATATTTTATATATTAATTTACTTTATGTTTGTTTTTGTGACTGTTTGAATATATTGATATATATTTTTTGTGTGACTTTATTGGAACATAAATTATTATTGATATTGATAAGTTATAGAAGGCAAAACAGTAAACAAGTATACATGCTGTTTTCTTTGTCTGTATTAATAGCATAATCCTTCGTTTTTCTTATAAGAATTAAATAGTCTAAAGTGTGATTAAAAGTCTTAGATACACTGGTTTGATTTTTTAAAAAGGGATGGTGTAGTAGATAGGTTGTCTGTCTCATGGCCTTGCATTTGCTAGTTTGAATTCAACAGCTTTGTCGAATTTTTCTATTTTTTAAGTATAAAAGACCTCTGTGGTTGTAACTCAACTCCACTTGTTACACTAGAACCTTTTGAAGTATAATTTAATATGTAGTTGTAGGGCAGACCTAATAATATTTTTATTAGGCTTTGAATACACTGAAAAATTATTTTTCAGTGTATTCAAAAGTCAAAAGTTTTTTTTGGATAATATTTTCAGTCTTATTCTTTAAGTAAATATCTCTGGAAGCCCTAATGTAAATTTATTATTAACATAGGTATTAGTAGGATGGTGAAGTTATAAACTCACAAAAATTAGTTTCATTACTTTCTCAGAACAGCATGAAATAATAGATTTTGTGCTAATTAGTTTCAACTATCCATGCCTCCAAGTATCAGTATCATTCTTCAGGGATAAAACATATGTATAGTGCTTCCATATCTAGAATTAATATGGTATCATGGGATGAAGGAATCACTGTGATGAACTATGTGCTTTTTCATCAAATCCTTGTTTTAAAAACTTAGACCACTACTGTAAATCGGCATGTTCCATTTTAAGAGCTTGTGCAGCAAGTGGAATGGAGACTATGTTTAGGCTTAGCAATAGCATGAGACCTTATTGACAAATGACTGTGCGGAAGACTGTGGCATGCTGATGATAATACTCAAAAACTTAATATTAGTATCTCATTATTTCATATGATCTTAAATTATCTATAATATCATTTGAGACTTTTTAAAATCGATACTAGCCAGTGCTTGCCACAATTTCACCAGGTGTTGTCGTGTAGATGTCAATGGTGGAGCAGGCTAGCTCAGCAAATGTCTATTTCACATGTACATACCTTGAAGACACCCATATTATATATGGATGGAAAGACTGTTGCAGGCAAATTATTACAATCTTTTTGCTTGAGATATCACTTTGTCCAATTATTTTTAATCATTGCAACTATCATTGTGATGATTCTGCCAGTGTCTAGTCGGAAAGAGATAGAGATAGATATATATAATTAATTGTCCAGTAACAAAATCAATCAGTGGAATGCACAACAACACTAAATTGTGACAACAATATGTCAAAGGACATCACAGTAAATATATTACATTAGAACACTTAGTGAAAAAAACTCAGTTACACTTAATGAAAAAGTTAAGTTTGGAAGCAAATATTAGTTAACATATTGATGTTTAAAGATCTGGACATATAGGAAGTTTCATAATTTAACTTTATTTTTAATAATAAAACAATAGAAGGATTTTGAAGAAAAGGGCTGCCGTTGTGCCATTTGACAGATGGAAAATTGAGGTTTATGTTTTCTGGAACCACTGTCCAAATTAGATCCATAGTGACATATATTATAACGTAATTTGTAGTATTCAAATAAAATAATAAGAAGTTTGTTACATTTTTCATCTTAGAAACAGAGACACCATCCTTCATGGCTGGCCATATGAGAAATCTCAGATTACTCAGCGAGCTATGGATTGGCTATGCTTGGTGTTTCTCTGTATGATAGAATATGTGATGTAGACATCCACGGTAGAATGAGGGTGACCAACATAGTTCAAAAAATTTGTTAGTTGAAATGGCAATGCATCTCTAGAGAGTGGGCCTATACCCAACAGTGGGATGTCTTTATATAAGCTGTTACTTTTCTAATCTAGTATTGTGTTTATCACAATGTATGTACTATGATTATTTTTACAAGCTCAGTGCAATTGATAGAAATATTGATTCCTGTGGTCCATGAAATCTTCATCCATCTAGAGAAAGATGCAAGGTGAACATCTATTGTCATCCATTGAGGATCAAGACAAAATGTGTCAAGGTCAGTAATAGGATCTGTGGTGCTCCTTTCACAATTGTGTTGAATCAGTTATTGCAGATAGTAAAAGTAAAGTAAAGTAACAACCTATATTTATTTCCCACTGCTAGGAGCAAGCCTTCTCTCCGAAGAGAGTTAGAACACATTCCACCACACTGCTCCACTGTGGTCTGTTTAGCACTAAGCTGTTGAGTAACCAGCACAGCATCACCATTGTCAATATCTATTAGAGTTGCCAACTTTTTCATGTTTTTGGTTAGGTGTTTTTCTTTTTAGTGTTTAAGTTTAAGTTCTCATAGTTAAAGGTTTCAAATTTTAGATATATTTTTAAATTAGAGCCTTACCAAAAATTTAGGATGCTCTAATTGTTATATAACTTTTTGTTACATCAGCATGTTATTTCTTCTTCCTTTTACCCTCAAGGTAAAGATGCCGCTCTGCTCTCCAACAAGGCTTGCCAAGTTTGAGTAGTTAGTTAGTTTGCCATTAATATATTTTATATGTTGCACATGTTACTTTAGCTCAATTGTTTATGCCATTACTTTGTATTGTTGAAAATTGGGACATTTTTCACTTGCACAATATTTTCATTATTATCATAAAATTTTTCTTCTCCTAGTTAGAGTGAAGTGCGCACAGCTCACCATATGTGATGACTTAACCCATAAACGGCATACACATACTAACGCCATGTATGCTAATATACAATAATAAAAAAATATTACAGTGCCGTAATTCCCTACTCAGTGGGCCCCCCGTTTGCGAGTCTGTTTCGCTAAAGTTGTAAAGGTCAATAGACCAACAGCTTCACACAATACAAAAAAAGTGCCGTAACTATTTGTGTTAACACAGATGAACTTATCATTAACTGTAATCCGTCGTGCGATTGGACAGGAACCTTCAAATGAATTGTCAATGACATGAAACATGTATGACGCCCACCAAAACTACCCAAATTTTATTGTACTAATTAAATCCAGGACCCAGATTCAGTGGCCACATGAACAGGCCAGGTTTATGATACACAAACACAGAGCATGATTGGCAACCCTGGCATATAATGATGATTGGTCACGCACTTGGCGAGTGTTCAGATAGTAATGCACGTGCTTGCGTAAGTTAAGGAAAATTTTATTCATTTAAGAGCGTTATTCAACGGAGAATAATCTCCAGAAAAGAAAAGCATTATCTGCTTCCGTTACTAAACACTAAAAAATTGGTAAAAGTCGAGGTAGAAAAATTATCCTCCATTATTGATGAATCAGAATGGCAAGATAAGGGGCTCAATTTTTTTTCGTTATTTCATTCATAAAGTCGCGTCTAGGCTCATTGCTATAGTTGGTTTACTATATTGCTATATGCCGGTTTGTGAAACGTGTGAGCGTAGCGCAGCATATAGCACTCTTACTTACACTCACAGGTCTTATGACAACGCATAATGATGTCCAGCGCTCGTATCGTAATGTTATCGACAAATTTTAAAATACTACATTTATTTTTTATGTATTACAAATGTGAAACAAAAGTTCAAACATGATTAACATCATCAAGCATCTCTGTAGACACACTCTGTACCTATTTCTAGCTTACAAAAAAATAAATGGGTTCTCAATTTTGCCCAACCGTCTTTTTCTTTTTTTAAAAATCTTTCTGGAGTAAACGGATTTCTTTACATTAATGATGTTTATTTCAAACGATTACGAGTGACATTATGCCACTAAACAAAATCAGAAACCTAAATATTTTGAAATCGAGTGTCTTGACGAATGTACCGGCAAAATGAAATCAACTTTAACACAACCCACGACATTTTAATTTCCAATACATCATCATGCCCAAAGTAGCAGGAAGGAACTCGTTACTGTTTTCGCTATCGTTCCTGTTGGTA
Organism: Teinopalpus imperialis; assembly: GCA_029286865.1. NCBI lineage: Eukaryota > Metazoa > Arthropoda > Insecta > Lepidoptera > Papilionidae > Teinopalpus > Teinopalpus imperialis. Next base: position 17,777,281 of record JAGSMU010000022.1, on the reverse strand, counting down.
CATAACGGCCCCGATTACGTTGCGATCGATGTTCGATTTTATCTTGTGGCAATTAAGATTTAATTTGGTTTGGGCGAGACTGCGATATAACACTTCATTAGATTTTTAATTTTACAGTCGTTAAAATAGATTTGTTTTTTTAATGGTGTTATTGTACAGACCAGTAGGGTTCATTTTTTATGTACATTTGCTTTGCTCGAATTTTGAAAAAACGTAGAGTTTCTATGCCCCAGTGGGGACGTTAACCGTATAGCACACTTGGATGAAGTTATTTATCTTGGCAAATAGGGCGCAGTAACTAGATCTAGATTCTGTTGAAGTTGACGCTGTTAGCCTATGCGGCTCTTACAGCTTCATCGGACACAGGGCTCATGGAAATGAGCCGCATGAGTCCGTGAGCTGGTGGAGTAACTAGAAATGGCAATATATTGGTCTTATATAAAAATATTATTATGACTATTTAGGGGCGTTTGTGGGTGTATAAATAAATATGATATCAAGTTATCAATGCGGATAAAATAATCTAAGAGTTCTTTTTTTTATTACTAGCAAACGAGCACACAGCTCACCTGATGTCAAGTGATTTGTGTCATATCTACATTCATCCTTGACAAGGAATCATAATGCAGATGCGTTGTCACCCTTGAGAACTGAGATGGAATGCCTCGTCATCAGTAATATAGGTATCCGGATCCCTACACTCACCAGACGTAACACAGCAGCATTATGCTACTATTTAACGCCGATATTCTGGTCACTAAGATTCATTGTTAGGTAATCAATATGTAGATGATTTTTTTTGTTTTTTTTTCTGATTGTCACCCCTGAGGTCAGAGAGATCACCCCTGATAAGGGTCACCGAATCACTACACTCTGCATGGGCATGCTCCTTCCTCGACCGAGCCCACCTAAACAACTGCAATGTGGCTCTAACCACTGCTGATAATTGCTCTACAGCAAAGCATCAACATTCGTTGTCTACCCTCAGGACTGAAATGGAACGCCTCGTTTCATACCCGAACGCACAACCGGAGTCTCCGGATCCCTAAACTCACCGCACGGAACTCAGATGACTCTAAAATTTTTGTGTATTGCTGTTGGTTCTTAAGGCTACCAGCTGTGTTGGTCTACCAGCGTATGGGGGTGAGTGAGGTAGAGAACATGACGACGTTAGCTCTCTCCGCTCCGACCCTGTGGACGAAGAAACGACAACAGAGTTCTCTTAAGTTAGAACTAACTTAACCTCGGCTCGGATCGTCTTTTTTTTTCGGGCTGATGACCGCTGTTAGCATGAGGGGTTTTACAGTTTCACCGGGGTGTGAGGTGAGCTAGCACTTATTGTGCTCAGCCCTGACCTCTATTAGATGTTAACCAATTATATAAGTAAAAAGTTGCAGTAAAACCTCTTTGGTACTGTTTGTATCTGCCTGGTTTTCATACCATTAAATAGATGACAATTTAAAACAAAAACCCCGCCATTTTCTATTGTTTTTCTGTCCGTCAAAATAAGTGAATCTAACGAAGAAATTCGAAAATTATAAAAAAGCGAAAAGTACGACAAGCAGCGAAAAAAAATTGTGACGTTTATGGACTTAACGCAGTGTCAGTAGGAGTAGCACAAAATTGGTTCAAGCGTGCGTATACAGTTCGGGAATTTTGTTGTCAAAGATGAAGCTTGCTCTGGTAGACCTGAGTCGATGCCATTTCTGAAAAAGTGTAGCATGAGTGGCATATTAGTAGTTACGACATAGCTGAAGTTTAAGGTTACGCGATACAAAACGCTCGATATTTGGGTGGCCATACTGGCTCACTAAAATAAACCTGTTCATGAATCGTCTACTCATTATCAAGACCGTGCGAAAAAGATCATTGTCAAAGGACAGTCAAGCTCCATAGAGCATAAAGACTTGAATTAACTCGCAATAAGGTGATTATATATGTATGGTGGGGATTGGAAGGTATTCATTATGAGCTTTTACCGGCGGGCAAAACCATCGATTCGGATCACGGCCGTCAATAGCTGATGAGACTCAAACAAGAAATAGAGAATAAACGGCCGGAATTGATCAACAGAATGAGTGTGGTTTTTCATCATGATAACGACAGAGAGCTTGGTTGGGAAGTGTTAATGCATCCACCGTAAAGCCCTGACCTTGCACCCTCAGATTTTCATCTGTTTCGGTCTCTTCAGAATTCTTTAGATAGTGTTAGGTTAACACCAAGAGAAGACTGTCAAAACTACTTGTCGCAGTTTTTTGATCAGAAATCCCAAAATTTCTACAGCAATGGGATTATGTCACTACCTACAAAATGGCACATATATTATAATCAAATGTAAATAATAATATTGAATTTATATATAAACTACAAAAAACTTTTCCCTGACCCATTATATAGATCTGACATCTTGTCAAATCCATGTTATACTTCATTTAAGACATCGTCGACTCGTTTATGACATTTACGTAAAAAAAAACTTTGCTATTTCGACGTTAATGTACGTAAGGTGGGTTCTTTGTATGTAATATAACAGTTTTTATCTAATGGAATTCATTACTTTTGTTCTGGCCAGTGTTGAGGATACTCGTAAAAGTTTAATATTCATGTTCGACGAGTTATCGTCTAGTCCTTGTAAATGTTGTAGTGTTTACTATGTAGTAATATTTTAACATTGTAGTGACACGCTGCGGCTAATGTCTAGTTGAACTATGGTCAGCTCGATCTAGGCAAGGTCCGACGTACTAGAATATTTAGAATAATTATCTGTGACAATGCATATGCATCTTGAATTTTTGTTAAACATGGATTGTATTGATATCGGTATCATATACCATCGGGTGAAAGGCTTGTTTCTCAAATTAATATTAAAAATGACGGCCGTGTGGTGCAGTGGTTAGAGTACCTGGCGTGTCCTGGGTTCGATTCTAGCCGTGGTACAATATTTGGTGTATCAATGCAGCTCTTCGGGTCTGGGTGTGTTGTATGTGTGTGCCGTGACTTATTGCATCTGAACGTTCCTCCGACCTTATTGCATATGCGTGACATCACAATAGGGAAGAGGGCGACGCGTGAGTGCCGCTATGTTTGCGCAAATGCTTACGGCACAATAAAACATTCTGCGCAGTTGATGTCATCTGGCAATAAGCAGAAGATATCGTCGTGGTCGGAATCCACCAGGAGGACATTATCATTATATCAATAATATAAAAAAAATAAGAATAGTCGTAAAGGCATTATATAAAGACGACTTTCAATCGATATTCGCCCAGGGCGGGTAGTTTTTCGTCACGAGTCGCCGAGGGTTCTTCTGTGTGTTTTGGCAGTAAACAAGGGAAAACTTGTGTCAGGTTTGTTGGTTTTGTGGTTTACTTCAAGGAAAACGTAGTTTGTACTAAATTGTAATGTTACCTCGTTACTGAATCCAATAACACATTATCCCTTTAAAGTAAAACAACATCATATTTTAAATTTTATGTTTATCATATTCTCTCGAACTCCTAAACTCCCCTCTAAACTTGTTATTTAAGGAACATAAAGAAAAAATAAATAGAGTGAGAGCAAAAGTTTGAACGTTATAAAAAGATAACTTAACATTTGACATGCGTTCCGTCAGAAACGTTTCCCTATTGAACTTTGCAAAGTTGTGATTACATCCACGTTACCTATCACTTGTGCGAGATTTTTATAGTCCTTGAATATTCTTACCACAGGAGATTGTGGACCGGCATTAGTTTTACTATATTGTTTATAAAATAAACTATTCAGATGCGTCAGATGATACGTTTACATGTTAACAGCGATCGGTGAGTTTCTTTTTTAAAATCTAATAGTAACAGTTTACAAAGCCTATCATATATATGATTGGATGACTGCTGCTGGCTTTAGATTTTTTTTTAATAATACTAGGTGTCATAAAAGAATTTATCCATTATTATTTACTTTATATTTTTTTGGTTCAATTGATGGTACTACTGAATAATAAATAATTTTCTTTCTTATAATTTGACTGTTGGGCACAGGTCTCTTTGCACGCGTCTCCATTGCGTATTGACTAATTTATATCTTAAACATGCAGGCTTCCTCGCGATGTCCTCCCTCACCGCCGAGCAGGTAAACCAGCATTTAAAATTGCAAATTAACTAATTCATCGATGTCGGCATTGAGGATCGAACTCGGTTCTCTTGCGTGCCGTAATTTTTAAGCGAGCGCCTTGAGACTGAATATTTGAAAATTAATTATTTAATTGCTGCTAACTTGTCATTAAAGACCAGCAGCATGTGGGCTCTCCATCAAACATAAATATATACAACATTGATTATGTTCCTTGGAGATGATGTCTCTGTATATTTAGGAAGGTGATATATACATATGTACATATATATATATATATACACATATATATATACATATATATATATATATACATATATATATATATATACATATATATATATACACATATATATAGGGTCGTAATAGAGAAAAAATTGTGTTTTCAAATCAATAAAACTTGCGTGTATGTTTTTTCCCTAACATTAATGTCTGCTTCAATCTACCTGCAGGTTTGAACTGCATTGCAACATGTAAACCGTTGAGCATTGGTGAATCCACGCTGTAGTTAGTTACTAGTGGTGTAGCAAAAATTGGATCGGCAAGACTGGAGAAGGATTACGCTCTCGCAGAATACCAGAGGGGAGTAAAGGAAATGAGTGCAGGAGATCTTGGAAAACTATTTTAAAATGACTGGCCATTTTAATTTTATCTATTCCCAATATAGTTAACGTGAGGAGGATAATAGATGTGTGTGACGTCACAACTTATTTATGGCGGAGAAGGTTAACTTTAGCTATGGTTAAAATAGAGAACTGGATACTTTATTTTTATATAAAAGTTACAGCAACATTTTACACACTATGTTGACGCCCACATTTATTGTGGATTGGGAATTAATGCCGATGCGTTATCACCCGTGAGGACTAACAAGAAATGCCTCGTACCGGTATTAAGGTCACCGTTTTTTTAACTAACCATCCAAATCACAGCAGTGCCATGCCACTCTTTCATGCTGGTATACCGTGAAATTTATATATTAATACATTGCCAATTCTGATTTGGCTAAAAGATAAGAATTTAGGAATATTTGCTGAATTGTGCTAACTCGTTGTCCTTTGATACACATATATATTCTAAAGTAATTCTGTAATAAAAATCTCTCTAAGTAGTTACGTAAGGAAATTAACATAAATAAATGTTAAGTGTATGTTAAATAAAAAAAAAAGTCAAGTTGTACGCAATACATAATTATTACAATAAACAGGTAATTATCGTGCCGTTGCCACTGCAATATTGCCAGTTAATGTCTTTAAACATTATGTTTTATTTCACTGATAAAATTAATTAAGAGGAACTTTAGTGTGGAAAAGGTCCGTGATTTTCTACAGGACAGTCCATTTATCGTTCGATATTATAAACCAAAACGATAGCGTAATACAGGCGTCACTTTTGCGCTTACTGGATGTTTTGAGTAATAAGCCATCACCTCTGCAAAGTTCATCATTTTCCTGCAACGGTTAAGGGCTGTAGGGCATATCGTACAGGGAAATTTCTCGGAGGAGCAGCTTCTGTAGAAGTTTTGTAATCACTTAACAAAGGACAAGTATAGTCCGCTGTTGCGGCTGTGACAGCGCGAGTGTCGTCGAGTGCTCAGTGCACAGGTGTGTAAATCCGCGAGTTGCGCCACCATTCCTATCGGGGGTCCAACTCAACGATGCCGCCGACCAATCAGTGTTCACACCGGAGAATGAACTGAGAATCACAACAAGCAGGAAAAAGCAACTCAAACAAGCTCAACATTCACAAGTTAAATGGTTTCAGTATTGTAGTGCAAGCAGAACAAATACCTTATATACATTGTGTATATAGTAAACAGTAATAGTGTTTTGCATTTTTATATAAATCGAGAAAAAAGTTCCGGTTAAAAGAGGACTGACCACAGCTTTCAATCTTCCGCCAGCAAAACAAATATAAACAGTCAATTCGCTCTATCGCAAATAGTGATTTTCTATATTATAGTAGTATTTTTTATATAATCTTGACTAACACTCAGTTCACCCGGTGGTAAGCGATGACTCATGATATCCACATCCATCCTAAACAAATATATACAGTCAATTCGCTGTATCGCAAGTATCCGCAGTGATTTTCTATATTATAGTAGTATTTTTTATATAATCTTGACTAACACTCAGTTCACCGGGTGGTAAGCGATGACTCATGATATCCACATCCATCCTAAACAAATATTCAAGATGCATAGGCCCTGAGGGCTGCGATGGAATGCTTATACACTCACCATGTGAAACGTAGCAGCTCTATGCTGCTATTTTACGCTGGTATTCTGTTAGTGTGTAGCCCTTTTCACAGGTTGCAGTTAGAAAGTGCAGCACGGTCCTACCACCGTCGCTGGTCACCCTAACTGCCACAAACTGTTTGTGTCTGTGTCCCAGTTTTAACACAACGCCTGCTCACCCCCAATTAGCGCGTCGAACCGTGTGGCGGGGCGTCGTTACTTTTAGTACGTCTTGTATCGGTGCCGACCGCTTATCGCCGCAGCGAATCGTTGAATTGCTAATCATGTCGAGACACGCCAACTTCACCCACACACACTTTAAATATAAAAAAATGTATATAAAATACGTTTTTTTTAAAATAATATTCTAGTTGACAATTTATCACACATTTCCCCTGACGGCAATTGACGATTGCGGCCCACGACATCCTCAATCATCGACAAGGAATCATAATGCAGTTACGTTGCCTCCCCTGAGAACTAGGATGAAACGCCTCATCATCATTAATTAGAGTCTCCGAATCCCCACACTGACTCACCAGACTAAACACAGTAATGTTATTCTGCTATTTTACGCTGGTATTCTATGAGGACATGTTCCTTCCACGATCGAAGGGACCCGGTCATGATGTAGCTAGAAATAAATTGCAGCGTAGCCCCACCACTATTAATACCTACATCCATCCTAAACAAATATTCAAGATGCATAGGCCCTGAGGACTCAGACGGAATGCTTATACACTCACCATGTGAAACATAGCAGCTCTGTGCTGCTATTTTACGCTGGCATTCTGTTAGTGTGTAGCCCTTTTCACAGGTTGCACTTAGAAAGTGCAGCACGGTCCTACCACCGTCGCTGGTCACCCTAACTGCCACAAACTGTTTGTGTCTGTGTCCCAACACAACGCCTGCTCACCCCCAATTAGCGAGTCGAACCGTGTGCGGGACGTCGTTACATTTAGTACGTCTTGTATCGGTGCCGACCGCTTATCGCCGCAGCGAATCATTGAATTGCTAATCATGTCGAGACACGCCAAAATCACCCACACACACTTTAAATATATAAAAATGTATCTAAATACGTTTTTTTAAATAACATTCTAGTTGACAATTTATCACACATTTCCCCTGACAGCAAGTGACGATTGCGGCCCACGACACCCTCAATCATCGACAAGGAATCATCATTAATAAGAGTCTCCGAATCCCCACACTGACTCACCAGACTCACCAGACTAAACACAGTAATGTTATTCTGCTATTTTACGCTGGTATTCTATGAGGACGTGTTCCTTCCACGATCGAAGCGACCCGGTCATGATGTAGCTAGAAATAAATTGCAGCGTAGCCCCACCACTATTAATACCTACATCGATCCTCAACAAAGATTCAAAATGCATAGGCCCTGAGGACTGAGACGGAATGCTTATACACTCACCAATCGAAACGTATTACCTCTATGCTGCTACTTAACGCTAGTATTCTGTCAGGGTGTGGCTCTTTTTTCGGGAACGTTGCCCACATGCGTTGTCACTTGGGTACTGAGTTGTAATGCATTTGTTTATCAAAACATACAAATAATTCACTTTTAATAACAACAATAAAATGCAAAACACACTTGGCAAGCCTGTCTCGTGGAATCCGTTTTTATGGATTATTGGGTTATATTTTAAGGAACATAGCATTGTTATGTTACGTTACGGCCTGAAGCTTCACCTGTACACACTCGCGGCCTGTCTGGGTGGGTTAGTGGCACGCATCCAGATTTGAAATCAAACATTTTGAATGGAAAATTCAAAGCTAAAGCGTTATAAACGTAGCTTGGGCTACTTACGCTATAACATAACTAACACTCCTGTTAACCACATCAACTAAACTTAAATGCTTTGCTTGAAAAATGCTTCACGCCAATAGTTGAATAACGGATTCCAATCTACGATCTTTAATTTCGCAGACCGTAAACCCCTAAATGTAATAGTTCAGTTAGGCTTATGATTCAATATGTCAAAATAAATATATATCTGTATGAATGTGTCCGTGTAGTAGATACCGACTATGGGGATATCTTCTGATAATTACCAGATAACTAAATCAGCATTCTCGTAAGTACTGGCGTACCCTACATTCCCTTCGCTTTACGTTTCATGTGCAATGCGATCGGTGAAGATTCATGGGCATCACCGTAAACACGGGATACAGAAATCTGAAAACTGTTGATTTTATGTGTATTTTATTGCGTGGATAAAGAGCATTATAATGTCATTGATAATTACCGTTATTGTACTGATTCTTAGAAACTCTAGTTAGGTCAACCTCAATGGCAATTCTAATGAATATCAATCGTTCTTCTAATTATTTTTTTATGAGTATATCATAGCGAAAAAAGCGTAACTTGTTTATACAGCGTCTGATTCTTCTTTCGATTATATCTGAATCTTATCTGAATAAGGGCAAGATATATATATTTCAGCTCTTTAGTCCTTATATAATTAAGAATATGGTACGGTACCCACTGACTGTCGTACAAGGCGACTAAAAGGGGTTCACGCAAGAACATGGTGGGGGCTCTGACCGTCCGGGGAGGACGACAACTCGAATTGGTCCTCTTAAAACTTCTGACAGGTTTCTTGAGGGATGTGTTTGTGCATTTATTCCTTCGAAGTTGACTACATCTGTTGATGACCAGAAGATGGCACTTATACACATCTAGAAGACATCATCACCATAGTTCTTTATCGTGGATGGACGTAATATAGAAATTGTTTTTATGTAAATATTTTTTTGTACAGTGGTAGAGCTACACTGCAGTTTGTTTCTCGCTGCGGAATGAACGCGTCAGCTTGACCGGGGTAGGAGGACCTCGCCTTCATATAATACTAGCGTACAATAGCGCCATAATGCTGCTGTGTTTCGTCTGGTGAGTGTAGGGATTCGGAGAACTTTATTACTGGTGACGAGGCATTCCATCTCAATTCTCAAGGGTGACAACGCATCCTCATTATGATTCCTTGTCGAGGATGAATGTAGACGTCATGGGTCACAGGAATCATAATCATTCTCCTCGGTAGACTATTATTAACACTTGGATTGAGTTCTCCTTTTCACGCTCAGTTACAAAAATAATCTACATAAAGCTGACCTTATTGGCGACCCCACGATAATACCGGAGTTCGTGATTAATCGACTAAACTAGGTTACTTTAAAAAAAAACGCCGCATTCGTCACTTAACATCATGAAACTGTGCACGCGGTATTGTCATCACTAATTTTATAAAAAATATATAATTGTTTTAATGGATATATGAATTCTCACTAAACATTGTTTTAAAAGAATAAATTGGTTCTAGTAATTAGGTAACGAATAACTTAAGTAAAGTTTTGCTTCGAAATAACTCAAAGAAAATTATTTATACGAGAGAATATTAAAATTATTCAGCTGTGAGATTATAATTAAAATATTTACGTAATGCTCTGTTCCCAAATTAAAGGCAAAGTTAAAAATTCTTCCAATTTAGGCTTGTTACACACTCTATAGCCGTGGTGGCTCATTGTCTTAAGATCGCTTTTAATTCCACGTTACGCGAGCAAACCGATTTCGATTCTCGGTGTTTAAAGTACAGACTTCGGACGTGCTCGGCGGTGAAGGAAAACGTCACGAGGAAACATCTAAGGAATTAATTTAAAAAAATGGCCAATCGGCATTGAGCCGCATGGTGAACGATGCTCCATCACACCCTCGCTAGAGAGGCGGCTTTTGCCGAGCAGTGGGATTTATATATATATATATATATATATATATATATATATATATATATATATATATATATATATATATATATATATATATATATATATATATATATATATATATATATATATATATATATATAATTTTGCCCTATCGTCCAATAAAGTGAACATGGAGTGGTCGTAGCACGGCGAGGGTGCAAGGGGGGCGATGCCTCATGCCTACCCTGGGACGTGCTTCAGTACAGAGATACCAGAAGATACGGGGTACGTTAAGAACATTTACCCCCGTGATTTCAAATAGAGGTGTCATTAGGGGCGGGATTACTTTTTTTTATAATATTAAGTTCTGCAAAGGAGCACACAGTTTACTTGCCAGGCGGCTGCATGGGCCGCAACTATCACTTTGTATAAAGTGATAGTTGTGCCCCTTGAGGAATTAGATGTAATGTCTAGTTACCATAATTGGACAGCAGGGTAATGTTGCTAGTTCAATCTGATATTTTGTGCTTCTTCCCCAATCGAGCGAACATATTAATGGTTGACAGCTATGAAACACAGCGGCATGGCTACACCATTATTAAAGAAAAGGCAAATCTGAAACGTTCGTACGAATCGTTTTATTAGTAAACACGGAAACGTGTCTCCACACACGAACGTCAACGACACGTGTAACATTATTTCATTGGACTGGGATGTAGAGGTCGAATCACAACTGGTCTCGTACACGTTCTTCTTGTGTTTAGCTTTGAAACGTACGAAGGATTTTAGATAAGGATCATTTTATACAATACATACGCAACGTTTTTTTGCAAGTTTGTGTGTGTGATGCTGTTGGTCTTTTGACCTCTACTTTTAGCTTTAACGAAACAGATTCGCCAACGCGGGGCCCGCTAAGTAGGGAAATACGCAACGTAGTACATTCGAGCTCCCCACTCAGCGGGCCTCCCGCTCACGGGTCTAATTAGATAAAGCTGTAGAGGTCTCTGGACCAACAGAAATACTCACACACAAAAATGTAGACCTTCGCAGTAGATCGAGGGCAAACGACATAGTTCAAAAGATAGGAAAGCTGTAGTGGTTTGCAGGTCGTATGGTGTAGAACTTTAACCGAGTAATCTTGAGTGGCAACTAAAAAAAAAAGTGGGAGGTCCACTGGATCCTTAGTTCCCCAAGTGGACCAGGTGGGCGCCCAGAGGTCCACGCGAGACTCGACGGGGAACTACGTTGGCGTGACAAAAAAATGGGGGTACACACTTCGTAAGCGGGTGTCCACGAAAATTTATTTACTTTCGATACTGAAGAATTAAAATGTTAGCTTGACCTACCTATCAATGTAGGCAGATTATACTTTAAAAGCTCAGCGGCTGTTACTTGTAAAAACTTGCATAGTCCAATATCAGTACTACGTGTACAACAACGTTGTTGTCGAGTTTTGGGAATATGGTAGAAATGTAACTGCCAGGGCCTTCCACCGGGACCAGCTAAATTTTGAAAGTGGTCTGTGAGAAAAAAAGTCCGGTAACCTTTGCACTAGATGAATCAAGGACTTCTGTAAGTCGACGGATGCAGGTGCTCAGGTTCGTGCTCTTTGGCAAGCTATAGCCTCTATACTCTGATTGTCTTCTTATCATGTAAATCGATCATCCACGGTGAGACGCCTTCGCGTTTATAACAATATCTTTCAGGGTAAATTACATTTGCGAGTCTTCATTTTATCGTATGGAAAACATTCTGACATGGACGATCAGCTCTGATCCATAAAGTAAATTAAACCCAGTGGACACCAGCGCGGAGTGGTCACGGAGGCATTGCTTCTCCGGAGACGTCAAAGCATGGGTGTTGTGTGCCTAAGAAGATGACAACTAAAGGGTTTTAATTAGCAAATGCCACATAACTCTGGTGGAGCAGGCGCAGAGAGGCAGAACCGACAGGACAGAATTAGCCATATATCCTCCCCGATACCAAATTAAAAGGTACTCTGTCGGCCATGCCCCCAATATACTTCCCGGAACGGGAAGGGCTCGCTGGGTCCACCGTCTCCATCCATCAGTTGAACTATGTGCTGGTTTGTTACATCAATACAATAAAAAATAGACACAACCGACTTAATGGCCTTTGTGGTCCGCCTGTCGTAACCACGTCGATTTCACGTGCGTTAGCGAAGGCCGAGTTTTGATGCTTTACGGTTACCCGTCGAACGTTCTCGACACCTCGGATGCGAGCGCGCCGGTTGGCAGATGATGCAGTTTTTTTTATGAGAAAAAAATCTGCTTATATATATATATAGCTAGGTATATATGTTCCATTTATTTATTGTTAATGTTCCGTAAAGGTTTACAAGGGCGGACTTAATGTCCAGTGGCATTCTCTGTCAGTCAACTCTTAGAAAATGAGAGAAAATATTGGTAGGCGTAAAATAAAATAGTTATTTAACGATAAAAATAAATTATAACAAATATACTTAAATACATAACTCAATCAATTATATTTATATACATGTAAATAAAAATATGTATAAAGTTTAAAAATATATATGCATATAGACAAATACCATGAGAATATATATATATAATATCATATGTTATTTGCCTCTAATGTTGTCGTAGGAGAGATTTAAACTGAACTTGGTGGAATCTTGACATTATTCGAAAGAGGAGCATAGCCTCTACTGTGCAAGAAGAACGAAAGAACCTGGTGCAACGATATGGAACACTATCATGACAAATTTAAGATAAGTTGGATAATTGGGATCATGTAATATAGAATAGAGAACAAGCAAACTTCTACAGCCACGCCTACGTCGAATAGAGAGCCACTTGAGTTGTGAACGATAAAAGGTAATGTGATTTCCCGCGTCGTTTTTATTTCAGAGCACGTCCTAAAAAAAATTACAAGTAATAATTTCACTGGCGTACCGGGGATCGAATGCGGTTAACTCCGCGCACCGTGAATTAAAAATGAGCGCATGCACACGTGAACTGCCGCCGATGTTTTTATCTATATATTTATTACTGGTGATGAGGCATTCCGTCTCAGGTCTCAAGGTAACAACGCATCTGCATTATGATTCCTCGTCAAGGATGAATGCAGATGTCACGGGCCGCAGGAATCACTTGCCGTCAGGTGAACTGTGTGCTCGTTTGTTACTCTCAACGTAACAACAGAATATGTACACGTAATGCTTTAAGCATCAACAAGAGTATTCGAATAACTATTGATTAATTATTGGCAATCTCCAATTACCAACATATCAATAAATATAACTCCATAGGTCGATAGGCGGGAGGCGTTATAACTGTTTGTTGTAATACAAAATAAATCGAGAAAAAATATGGAGATTTCCTTTTTAACTTATTATAATATTAAATTGGAACATGTGGACTTACAATGTGGAAAACTGTGTGCTCGCTTGTTACTCTCAATGTTATAAAAAAATACTGCCATCCCGAGGGATGAGACGGAACGCCGCGTTACCAGTAATTTTGTCACCCGGCCGTCTCATGCTGCTATTTTATGCCGGTATTGTGCAGGGTCGTGTTCTTTTCAAGATCGGAATTGATCTCAAAGCGTCTATAATAGAGCGAGACAGCATGTCACGTCGACCCATTGTGTGCAATTATACAAAGCGGAAGTTCGGCCTCTGGGCCGGAGCACCCCGGAGCCAGGTACTTCCACTAGACCGCATTCAACAAAGAGCGGCTCGAATCGTTGATGAAGTTTTTAGCCAGGCACAACTACTGTGTGGAATCAGCTGTCGCCAGCGGTGTTTCCGGACCGATACGACTTAGGGATCTTCAAGAAAAGACTGGCAACGTATCTGCGACTCCTCTAGTGCTGCAGATGTCCATGGGCGGCGGTGACCACTTGCTATCAGGTGCGCTGTTCGCTCGTTTTCCACCTATTCTATAAAATAATAGATCAACCTAAACCATCAGCTCTATGTTGTGTTATAGCTAGTTTACAACTGCACAGTGACCCTACTTTGCCCCTTCTTGTCAAAACATACAAAAATACATTTAGTTCCAAATTCGCTAATCACATCGCAAGTTTCGTTTCATCTTATCATATTGCAGTCTCACTTGACAACGTGCGACTGTATGGCAAGTGGTATCAGTACATGCTACTTGTATTGCTGGGAGGGAAGCAGCAACTGCCATTATGTTTCACCATGTCCGCGTGCCAAATGCGTGCCAGACGTTTCGGCCTACATTAACTTTAACTATCACATTCACTACATCTGGCTTCCAACTTAGCAACTTGGCATGGTATAACTGTCTTAAGTTCTTTAATAAACAAAGTTACTTAACAAAGGTACTCGGTAATCTCTTCCCGGCGTTGACGGCCGCGTGGTGTATTGGTTTGAGTACTTGGCCGCTACGTCGCGGGTTCGATTAGCAGCCCGGGAACAATATTTTTTTGCATGGAACTTGTTCTTCGGGTCTGGGTGTGTTTTACGAACCTTCCTCCGATCTTATTGCATATTAATTACATCGTTATAGTGAAGAGGACGACTGGAGAGTGCCTCTTTGTTGACGCAAACACTTGTGGGCACTATAAGAATATTCTTCAAAGTTGATGTCATCTGGAAATAACCAAACGGCGATATGCCGTGTCGAAATCGACCAGGAGTACAGTATTATCAGCAATCTCTTCACGTCTGTAACGTATAATTCTACGTCCACTTAAAAACTACACAGATTTTTATTTTTATTTATTAATTTATTTGGTCTGGACATTAAGATTCACATACATTATACCAAAAACGGAATGGATACTTCGAAATAAAATTTACCCATGTCCGCCTTGTATTCGATTCAGAAAGTGAGTTCCATTACCACTCGATGTACTGGGTATACGCCACGGTAGCGTACTGACGAGACAATAGATATCAAACACAACTAAATTGGTTCGCGGAATGCGATGTCCGCGTAGCTTGGTACACCGTATTACAGCACTGCCAACCTTTGGAAGTATGTAAGGAATTTATACACTATAAATCAACAATAGTGGAAACTCGACAGTAATTCATTACGTTTTTAAGTTTGTACTTTATTGAGGTTCCTCTGTCAAATGACCGTCAATAGCGTAATGATTTAGGGTACGGGCTGCGAAATTTAAAGTCATAAGTTCGAATCCGCAGGTAATAGTCGTGAACCATCTCCTAGCATAAGCGTTTAAGCTTGTGGTTTACCGGAGTGTTAGATATTTTACTAGAATTCATTAAAAAAAATTGTTTGACTTTAATGTTCTATAATCTAGCATTCATGTTCGAATTATTTGAAAATGACGAGAGGCAAAGTGAGGCATAGCTTGGCTAAGCTAAGCTTAATGTCATACATATGTATATCACCTATACGACCGTTTGACCACAGACTAATACATATTTAAACATATTTAAATCATCCGCATTTTGTTTTTTACTTTTAAGGTTTTTTCTAGTTCTAATTAAACTACCTCTTGGAGTGGATTTCACTCCGGGATTTTACAGTGTATGATCGTAAAGAATTAATGTTTTGTTTTATTTGATGTATTTGTAATATATATCAAATATAAATTTTATCTTTCTGCATTTCTTCATATGACTTTAAAGTATGCCAAATCTCAAACTTAAAAAGTGGTATAATGGTGGTTTTTTTTCTTCACGTATTCCTGTTTATAAATGGTTAATGCACGAAAATATTCTGTTATTCATTATTCAACGGTGGTGGCGTTTAGAATTTCATTGTTGTGCGGATATTGTGATATAATACAGAATTTTATGAAAACAAATGCAATTGCTTAAAACATTGCAATGAATAATAATCTCTGGTCCAGAGCTGTCTTCTAAAATATCACAATTCTAATCTAATTATTAACTAGCACCTGGACACTCTTGCTTCTCAAGAGTATCAAGTACCATACGCATATATGTCCAGGTTATAAACTATCTGCATGTGAAATTCCATTCAAATCTGTTCAGCTTTTTTGCGTGATTGAGTAACAGACATACAAACTATCACATTAATAACATTAGTAGAATACATATACGTATGTATATTAATATTGTTTCAGAGAATATATAAACAGCAAATAAATCAAACTGTATTAAGATTGTGTCAGTTACTTTATGCCGAACTGAACACAAATTCTTTGGATTTCAGCCAAGCTTAGCTTAGTTGAGTTGATTAAGTCTAAAATTCCTTAGATCATTTTTTATTAAAAAGCACTAGTTATTTTTTATTCATTTTTTTGTTAACGTAACAATTGTTTGCTGCTTGGAAACCAATTTAACCAGAAATAAAATAAGGAAACTTCCTTATTAACAAAATTGTAACATTGAAATAAATAAATAATAAATCATCAAATCAATCATTTAGTAAACTGGCGTAAGCAGGACTGGAAGTGTACAACACTAACTCACCAGACTGCGTAACTGCAGTAACACTGAACTGAAATTAGTCTCCTGTGAAAGCTTGGACTTACCCGGTAGCCTCGACCGATTTGTGCTGGAGCTAGTTTACATCTGCGCTTTCACTCTATCACACAAAGATCAAGTTATTCTTGAACTAGTATAAAGGTTAGACCTTTTCTTTTCTGTAACAACAGATATTATATTCAGATTCTGATTATTTCGTGTATTTACTAAGGTAAAAATATTTATTAAGTTTATTAAATTCATCATATAGAAATACTTCAAGTTATTAGTTTGTGCGTTTTGTTTCTATAATTTATCTTTTTTAACGCTATTGACGTTTTATTATTTGCCCCTTGACCCGCGGATCCTGGGTTCGATACCTCCAGTTCCAGGCAGCACTGTAACGTAAAGTATTGGAATTCACGGCTTTGTGTGTCCGTCGTCCAGTGTCATCGACACTACAACCAAGCCTTTCTACTTTGGTCGTAGTTTACATTGTCTCATAACAACTAGAAGATGTTTTTGTAGTCAAAATCACCCAGAAAAAACACTAGTCCAATGCTGGACTGGATCCACCACAGACTGCCTCAGAGTACGATCTTGAACCATTTGCATCCATAGACTTTCCACTGACTAGCATAAGCCGCCACTGGTGGGGGTCCTTCGCTGTTATGTCCAAAACGAGATTGCTACTCGAGAACCTTTCATCACCATCGACCATCAGTTCTACGTGCTATAAGGCTGGAGAAATAATTAGATGTCGTCAATAACCTACGTCTTCCGGCAGGCGTACGAGAGGCGGTTCCCCAGCTGCCCCCAGATCCCTGTCGTGCTAGAATGTGTAATAACGGAGGACAGCTGGACCGCGGACGACTCCCAGAGGTACACCACACGCCGCTGTCAGCTCAACGTCGACGCTCCATACCTGCTTAAAAAGGTAACTAATTTGTGTTCTTCATCAAAAAAAAAACCTTTTATAATTATTAGTTTTTTTTTATATATAAGACAACTGGCAAACGAGCAAGCAGCTCACCTGATGGCAATTGATTACCATGGACATCCGCAGTACCAGAGGAGTCGCAGATGCGCTGCCGACCTTTAAGAAAGGTGTAGGCTCTTTTCTTGAAGGTCCCTAAGTAGTATCGGTTCGGAAACACCGCTGGCGACAACTGATTCCACAGAGTAGTTGTGTGTGGCAGAAAATTTCGCGTAAAGCGCCCACATTGGAGGATTGCCAACCATGAGATGATAAGGATGAATGAAATTTTGTATTCTGTCGTGATGTACGATGTTTAAGCTCAGTGGCTGGAGTTTATTTTAGTAGTTTATGGCAGTCCATTGTATGATGTTAACTTTTATTCAATAGCGCCATTGTGTTCGTTCTTTGCCAACCGCTTGCTGCCAGCCGCCATAAGATATTTTTTACGAAGTAATATTTGTTTATTGGTAAACAAACTGCATATACATATAATACAAAGGTAATGTAAGGTCAGCATAAGATCTAGATATTGAACCTAAAACATTACCAATGACATGGGTAAGTAAATTGTCACAATAAGGATGTTAACAGCAAAAGAATACATTATACAATACAAACTCAATAGCGTATTTGAGAAAAAATATCGGTGTTAACAAAACACACATAACTTTTCGATAACGATCCGAGCAGAGGCATAGGAACCTCCTTAAGAGGGGCCATGGGATCCCCTTACCCCTTAATTGTCGTTTTTGGTCCACGGCGTGGAGCGTAGCCTTCAAACTTGTGAGTCTGTTCCGGTGAAGCCTCAGAAGTCATTAGGACCAACAGTATTACATAAATAAAAAAAATGGACACGAGCGTATGGTCGGTGAGAGAGTGCTAAAACCAAATTCCTGGTGCAACCTTAGTCCTTAAGAATAATAATGACAAACATTCATATTGGACCCATCGTCGAGGACTTATTTATCAAATCTAAAAGTGGCACAGCCATGTTGTAGCTTGTTCCTAGCGACAGCGTGAATGGGGCGCTTCGACAGCATACGATATGCCGGATTTCGTATTATGTAACTGTATGACTGTCCGAAGACTTGATTACCTAGATTTCTTTATGTTGCTTTACTGACAACGAAGTGAAGCTCCGCCAACCAAAACAATTACTGTTATGTTCTACCATCTCCTCTCCTCGCCTCACCCCCTGCGCTCGCCTCCTCTACTCTTCATCGTGTCATTCGCTCCAACATCCGCTCCTCACCAATCCTTCCGTTACAGTTTTTAAAAAAACATGACTGCCTCACACAACCCAATCCCAACAGATGATCGGCGTAGACTACGTGTACTTCATCCAGAAAAACCAGCTCGACCTGAAGAACAGAGTACTGGAGATCGAGGCCACCAACGAGACCTTCTCCGCGAGGGTTGGAGTTCTTGAGAAATGCAGATACTATGTAAGGATACAATTTTTTTTTAAACTTACAACCATTTAACGAGAACATGTCGCTCACTAATATAGAAAAAAGAGATGTATTTAGGTAATATATTGTAGTGTTTGATGGAGCTACGACCAATGCAAGTTTGTTGAAGTCAATGGATGCAGGTGACTCAGGGTCGTGCTTTGTGTTGATGAAGTCGATGATGGCTGTTGACTCAACATTAGAAATAAATGTAACTATTGCCTAGATAATGAAGTGACATTTTAGTTGTCATCAATACAAATAACCGTGGTGTGGATACGTACCAGCTTGTTTCTTGCTGCACGGGTCAATGGAATGACCACATCCTTACAGCATACCAGCCTGAAATAGCATCATAACACTGCTGTGTTTCGTTTTGTGGGTGTAATTATAGGCAACGAGGAATTCCATAACTTATCCAAGGTTTGATAACGCATGTGAGTCTTGAATCTTTCTAGAGGATGGATGTAGATGTCATGGGTGCGATCAGCGCTTATCTTCAGGTGAACTGTGTGCTTATTTGTCACCCCTAATATTGTGTTGTACCCCAAATATTCCAAATATATTAACAGTATGCGTGAATCCTATCATATTATACCAAGATATTAGATAGATATTGTGGGTGTCACTCGACCACATAGTTCACCTGATGCTTCCTTCGGCCATGACACACACATTAATCCCTTATAAGGACTTATTATGCTGATGTGCTGGCACTCCTGAGAATTAAGACGGATTGCCTCATCACCAGTTACCGGTACAAGGGTCTTCAGATTCCTGTCGTTACACTGCTATTTTACCCCGTATTCTTTGATGGTGTGGTCCTTCCACGGTCGAGCCGACCCATTCATGCTCCACCTAGAAACAAACTGCAGCGTGGCTATACCACTGTTAAACCTGATACATAGTTTTTATATCTTTTAATATTACTACACATTTTTAGAAGAATTTTTTCTGCTTTTTTTTTGGTAAAATCCTCGTAAGGTCACGATTGTTGATGTAATCAAATCGTCTTTTTTTTATCTTGAATAAAACTAAGTGGATATATATATATGTATATGTTTAATTTTTTTATTATTATTTAATTAATCGTTATGCTTCGTTAAAAAGTGACTGTAGTTCGGGTTAACATTAGGACGTCAAACACTAAAATATAAAAGATAAAAGAAACGCGCTAACACTCTATTTACTTATAAAATTATTTTTTTCTCTCTTAGTCCGTACGTTTCTACACGCTAATCTCCGCAATGGCTTAACAAATTCGGATGTGATCTTCAGTGATGTATTGAGATAGGATTGCGCTAACATGTACTCGTAGTGTTTTCATTAAATAGATTCAAAGATAATAAAAATGTATGAGAATTTTAAAGTGCGGTTCGCGCGAAAATTAGAAAAAAATAATATATTTTTCATTGAATTTTGGTCAAAATGACCACCTATATTCTTACTTATTTGTTCACAGATTGTACACATACTTTTGATTGATTTACCGAAGTATTCGGAGTGGAGTGACTTACGCTCTGTTTGTAAATACAAAATCTTTGTAAAGCAACCGATATAAAGCTGACTATGTGAGAAGGAGTCTCCCAAGAGCATCGAGTGCCCACAACTTACAAGTGCTGGCGAAAGATAATAAAACATAATATCGTCTACAAAGTA
Source organism: Teinopalpus imperialis (assembly GCA_029286865.1). Taxonomy (NCBI): domain Eukaryota; kingdom Metazoa; phylum Arthropoda; class Insecta; order Lepidoptera; family Papilionidae; genus Teinopalpus; species Teinopalpus imperialis. The sequence continues at coordinate 17,756,699 of JAGSMU010000022.1, read as the reverse complement.
TATTAACTTAATATATGTGCATCAAATAAGAAACAATATAAATCGTTATGACGAGTTATATCCCATTATTTTTATAACTGACGCATTTTCTATTTCTGTCGGGATCCAATTTTAAAGTCCGCACATGAGAAGTAGCGGGCAGATGCTAGTATAATATAACAATTCTGAGCAAAGTTTGAAATTATGCATACAAATATAATATCGTACAATACAGGTGTGCGTGCAGCCTCTTACGTCACGTGCATGAACAAATATTTTTCCGCGAATGCCGCCACGGGTTTATCTTTACGTCAATCACTAACCAACCGGCTGTATATGTGTTCGAGTGCTGGTTACCGTGTCGCTATTGCATTGATAGTGCACTAGCTTCTTCTAGCGTCTTCATCAGCGTGGACTTGAGAATTGGGTTCAGACAGAAATGAAAAATGTGTGTGATGATATTGTATGATTTATTATTTTCCGCCAGTACGTGTAAATTTTGAGCACTCGAAACTCTTGAGAAACCGTCATAAAGCTGACCATGTGAGAAGCAAAGAGTGTCCAAATGAATTTCTGCCACTTTCAGCTTTTCGCCGTGGGACTTATTAATGGTCTCATGTGTTAATACACGTTATAAACTATCTGTGTGCCGAACTTCATAACTCAGACACGCCACACCGCGTTCGCCGGCGAGCGCGTCGTCGTCGTCTTCCTCAAATACGGCTTACACGCGATTTACTCGAGCTCTAGACCGCTTTTAAAAATCGACCTGTTCTCCCTTTACATAGCAATCCGAGCTGAGGTTTTTTACCTCCTTATGAGGGGCCCTCGTTCTTCGTTCACAGGGGTCGGAGTGCAGCGGTGGTGCAGCAGCATCGTCGTTGTCTCCCTACTCAGCGGGCCTCCCGCTCGCAAGTCAGATAAGGTAAAGCTGTAGAAGTCTCTGGACCAACAGCACTGCTCACACATAAAAAAAAGCCAAACTTCATTCAAATCCGTTCAGCAGTTTTTGCTTGATTTAGCAGCATCGATACATACTTTAGGGTATTAGGATAATTCTTGCAAGTATTCTATTCTCCGGTTCAAAACACGAGATGGTGCACAGGGTATAATGCAGTATAGTGTAAAAGGTAGGCGTACAAATTACATATTTGATGTTTGTTTCTTAGTCGACAGGTGGCGCTGTTTAAACTTTTGACTAAGCTATGGATCGCGGTGTTAAGATTTTCTCCGGGCAATATAAATTGTAACAGCGTTACAAAGAAACATCATAAAAAACCATACAAGAACATCTGTTACCGTCATATCTCAGAAAGAGAAGAAGGTACACCCTCAGTTTTGACGAGGGCCTTGTGTTCGTGTACCAAACAACTCCTGAACTCTCCTCTGATCTTGATGGCAAATGCATTCTACGGCTAAGGACTCTATTATGAAATCAATATTTATTTATGTATAAAAATAAGAATGGGTTCCACCACGTCCTCACAGAAAAATGCTCCTCACAGCAGCATAACGCTGCTGTGTTGAATGTAGATGAGGATGTCATGGGTCGCAGTCATGACGTCAATCGCAGCCAGGTGAACTGTGTGCTCGCTTGTCACTAACACTAATATTATAACAAACCACCTATCACGAACATAAATACACGCGCAATACTTTTAGAGTGTCATAATTTTTTTTTTACATAAATATTCCTAGTTTGTCTGGCTAGATACAATCGTGGGTTGTTAAGAGGAAACGAAACCTTAGAACACAAATATACGTAAGTAACGTAACTAAATACAATAAAAAGGTCACGCACTAATCTCTTTTAATGTACGATACGTGAGAGCTACGCCAAGGTCACCGTTATTCGGAGGTGGCACGCCAGAAGCCGAGGTCGGCACCCGGCACGTGTCGATGGACGGTTCGAATCCAATTAATGGGGCTGGATTATAAATATAGATTCTTAGGTAAACAAACGGTAGTGTAGTAGTATTATGTATTTACTTATTTTATCACCTTAAATGGATTAGGAATAAATTAAAGATGGAGCTGGATAGGATTATCGACTTGCGACGGCGGTTCGGGTTAACATGTATAAGGTCATAAGGACGTCAAATACAGCAGACTCGTCGTGCTGTAGACACTCGAAATGTCAGCAAATAAAAAAGTTAATATAAACGCGATAAAATCCGAAAAAAATACCAACTTGGTATATACATGTAGGCTGTTGACATAAACATGGCATTTATCTGCCAGATTATACTTGTCTCATTCGTATGCTTTTTGTGGAATCAAATACCTATTGGTTCTTTATCTGCCGTCTCGTCGCTAAGACTTTCAATGGGATGTGGGTTCGTATTCTTGGATCCCTAGTCTCTACCTCGCGAAACGTATATACGTTATATTGCTGACTTTTACCAAGGATGATTCGTAACGGCTATATTTTTTTTTTAAAAGAATATTAGCAATGCCTTTAACATTACTAACATTCCGGTAAACCTTTTCAACTACACTGGCGCTTCTGCTAGGAGATGGTGCACGACTATTGTCGAATGGTGGATTGGAACCTACACCTTTAAGTCTCGCAGACCGTGCCCCAAACCATTAGGCTATTGACGCTTCTGTGATTGGATAATATTATTTTAAGCTAGATAGCGTGTACCGCGTACCTTCCACGATTAAGTTTTACTTGAACTATCTCCTCCTTACTTATTTTTCCCTGCCTGGGTTACCAATCGTCTGATCTTGTCCATTTCTCGTTCATGGAGGAAATGATAAAGTTAGTGTTGTGTAATTCGGTCGTAAGATCGCACACCGCACACATTCCGTGGTGCACGCGAGCGGAGGTCTACCACAAATAGCTACAGCGTCACTCGATCCAATAACAGACTTGCCGATAACCGGAATCCATCATGACGCCATTCCTCACATCTTTTTTTATCATCCATTAAATATATATAAAGCATTTTCATCGTGAGGTAACGAGCGTGTCTTAGCAAGAAATATATCGAAGACGTAAGAAATCCGCCAATCCGCAGTGGTGCCGCGTGGACTGTGCTCTAACACATTCTCTAGACAGGAGGCCGGAGCCTTCTTATAAAAAAGTTATTTACTTCCTAAAGTATTCCGACAGTTTGTATCTTAATAAAACAAAGAAAACATTACGATATTATTTTGTTATGCCAACTAGTATATGACATAAACTTTTTTTTTTACTCGTAGATACATTAACAACAAAAAATTCAGACTTACTATCATGGCCCGTTTCTTCAATCACCAGTTTGGGTTTTATATTCAACGGGTTTTATCTTGTCTTGATAGTCGAAACTGGATTAAGTTTACTCCAGAAGTACTAGAAATGAAAAGATGCGAAAGCTGCACATAGTCGCGTCAAGGTCATACAGAGGACTATCGTGGGCTTTTGTCCGTTACAAGTCCGGCTTAACCCGGGTGGCGGTGAAGTAAAATATACACTTCAACTTGCAACTCTGGTTGTAGTGTAGATGTACGTGGGCAGCAGTTATCACTTACCACCCACTGAGTTGCCCCTCAAAAGCAGTATCTATCGACGATTTACCTAACGATAGAAAGCATGGTCGATTTCAAAATTTGAATTTAAGCTTATACCTAAAAGCCTATTCAGTTACGTTTCATATTCCATCAGCGGAAATACGAGCCTAGTTTGAAACCTTACTAAAGGTAACGAATCTAATTAGGCGTCTACTTGACAAATGGACGCTTAAGGGGAATTATCCTGCGCAGACAGGCTTTGCAGCCTGATGAGCCCTGCGACGAGGTTCTGGGTTCGCTAGCTAAGCCGGATTAATGGAAGGGCAATATTGGATTAGATACTCTCCACTCTTAACCGTCACTGTGTCACCCGTAAATCAGGAGCGAGGACGCCATAATTGAAAACAACTGACGATGAGGTCCGATGTAGGAACAGTTAGTCAGTACAGTCTGTAGTCTTATGATTTGCACAGAAATTAATCATACACATGAGCAAAACAACCCACTATTCTTACCCCACTGTATCTCCTGAAACCCAGGATTGGCAACAACCCAATTGAAAACAATGGAAGGTGAGGTCCAATGTACTTAGACAGAGAACTTTTTAGTCTTGTGTCCCGCACAGAATATAATCATTAAGAAGAGTAAATAACCCACTCTTAACTGCGACTGAATCATCTCCTATAAATCAGAATCGATGGAAGTACAATTGTAAACAATGGTCGTTGAGATCCTTTGTCGTGTGATAGAGAACTCCGTAGTCTTGTTACCTGCATAGAATTCAAAGAACTCATCACGCTTATCCTCAACTGTTATCAATCCTGTAAACCAAAATCGATACCACAATATTTAAGGAGCCACGTATTCAACGCCACGCGGCAACAAATAATTATCTTACCCCATACAACCATGAAACATTTAGATTTAATTTAACATAACGAAATTAAAAGTTCTCAAGACTAAAATACCGTCTCTCAGCAATATTTAATTAATAAAAATGGAGAGGAAGCTTGTACGTTCCTCGAGTGCCTACGTAGCCTACGTGGCCTCTTGAAGTTAAAGACTTCGTGGAGCTCAATGCCTTGTAGAGGCATTCAACTGTTTCGCTAATGTATGTATATAAACTCTCAACATATGAGTTTTTTTTTAAATATGATTAATAAATCAGATTTATTGCCACAAAAAAAAACAATACAAATAAGTAAATTAAAAAGTAATAAAACCTTAAACCTAATGAATAAATATTTATATGAGGCAAGTATATTTTTTTTCCTATTCTCAGTCGGATAACACATCAGAAAGAACTTGAATATAAAATGTAAAATAAAGAACCTAATTGCAGCGAAGCAAGTTTCAAACATAGGGCACTAATATAGGTAACGACTCATTCCATCTTAGTCATGGTGTGAAAGATGGGTTCGTTTCTCAGTAAATCGTATGACTTGATAAAAAAATATTCTAAAACAAACTGTGTGATAGCACATCACGGCAGCAAGTTTCTAGTTGTAACATGAATTGATCGCTTCGACTGTTGGTGAGTGTTGGAATCCGAGGATCTGATTACAGTTAACGAAGCATTCCATATCAGTCTTCAAACGTCACAAGGCGTGTGCACCTTGAATCTTAGTTGAGGATGGATTTGGCAGTCACCGGCCGCCACTGCTATCAATGACTATAAGATTAATTGAGTGCTCGTTTACCAAATTTGAGTATGATTTTAAACGCATGTTTTTGTTGTAGTTGAATATTGATTTCAAATTTCCATATTTAAATTTTGGCTATGCACATCATACTTGCATGCAGTCTTCGCCTATACGGGTAGCACCGGCACTAATCTATTGTTCACATCATTCTCATCTATGGTATCATATCAGTGTACACTATGTTGGTTTATTTTGGATTTTTTTTGTTTTTTTGTTTTATTTTTTTTTCGATTGTTTATAAAAAAACTTGTTTTCTTGTTCTCAAACGTCATGTGGATATGTGTGTGTGGATATCGTCATGTATCGGGCACAAAAATGCAAGAAAATGAGATTGCTTGTAAATAAGAATAGATAAACGGAACCAACCGTTTCCGAAAACAATACTTCCACAAACAATACTTGATTTTTTTTCATTGCCGATGGAATGTGAGGCTGTGAAGTCTGTAGTTTATCTTTATAGTATTGATAGTAACGAACGAACACAGTTTTCCTGACGGTAAATGATTTCTATGAATCATAATGCAGATGCGTTGTCACCAATTGAAATACAGCAGCGACATGCTGCTATTTTACGGTCGTATTCTGTGTAAATATTTTTTTTATTACATTGAGAGTAGCCAACGAGCACACAGTTCACCTGATGGCAAGTGATTCCTGGCCGAGTAGTGAGTGAAGTGATGCCCATGTCACCTGCATTCATCCTAGACAAGGAATCATAATGCAGATGCGTTGTCACCCTTGAGGACTGAGATGGAATGCCTCGTCACCAATAATAAAGTTCCTCCGGATCCCTACACTCACCAGACGAAACACAGCAGCATTATGCTGCTATTTTACGCTGGTATTCCGTGAGGGCGTGGTCCTACCTTGGTCGAGCTGACACATTCATACTGCAGTTCTAGAAACAAACTGCAGTGTAGCTCTACCACTGTGAATCTCGTCGACCCTTAAAAGGTTCGGATTTTATTATTGTATTGAGAGTGACAAACAAGCACACAGTTAACCTTCATGTTCATTGACTCATTTATCCTCGATAAGATTTTACTGTAGGATAAGATAGATGATTCGAAGGATATATTGCTGTCTGATATTAATTACCAAAACTTTATTATAAACCTTTATTTTATCTTAGGATTGTCTTGTTCTATCTGTCAGTAAATCTGACACCACCTGGAAGACCTACTTTGTACCTATTTAACATAGAAAGTTGAATAAACAATAGCGGTTCGGTAGCGATCCAATATGATCGCTGAGTTGCAAGGTCTGCGTTTCGTTTTCTTATCTGGTGTATTAAACACAATTACACAATGAAGTAAATTATTTTAAATGAAATGTCACAAAACTTGTCAAATATAATTTAATTACTTATTAATTTCTTAAATAAAACTTTGGATCAAGTCAAATATAGTTTTACTACTTATTAATTTCTCAAATTAAAAGGTTGAAAAAATGTCAAATATAATTTTATTACTTATTCATTTCTTAAATTAACTTTTAGAACAAATCAAATATTATTTTACTGCTTATTAATTTCTCAAATTAAAAAGTAGAAAAATTGTCAAATATAATTTTATTAATTATTCATTTCTTAAATTAACTTTTGGAACAAATCAAATATAATTTTACTGCTTATTAATTTCTCAAATTAAAAAGTAGAAAAAATGTCAAATATAATTTTATTACTTATTCATTTCTTAAATTAACTTTTAGAACAAATCAAATATAATTTTACTGCTTATTAATTTCTCAAATTAAAAAGTAGAAAAAATGTCAAATAAAATTTTATTACTTATTCATTTCATATAATAAACTTTAGAGCAACCGTCAAATATATTTTATACTACTTGTTAGTGTCTTTCTAGCTTTATTATGAATACTTTTAAATGTAGCTGTGCGAGATCAAGTTTTCTGTATAAGACGTAACAATTGTTTTTAATTAATGTAATAGCCGTAAAGTATTCGATATACTTCATGCATACAGCTCGTGATCCGACACGTTTTGCCATAATTGTTATATTAGAATTAAAAAAACAAGTACCGATGGAAATCTTTACATGTGGAATAATCTGCCTCGTTTATTGCATGACCATTTTAATGACCGATCTGTTAACACACACAATATACCGCTCTACATCTTTATTAACACGTTCTGTAATCGATTGTATCGATATCAGATTGGTGAATGTAGGGCTGCCAACATTTTTAAGGTGCCAGAGTCACGATGCAGCATTTATGAGTCGACTCGATTGGCAAAGAATATCAGCACGAAATAGAAGTATAAAACTGGTTCGAAAAGTGAGTTTAGATTTCCGGTGGCCCAGTTGCTAGTAGATAGCTTCCCATTTCAGACGTCAGGGGTACATACATCTCGTCTGCATCTTGAATTTGAATTGAGAATGGATTTAGGTGTTTATAGAATGCAGTTATTACTTACGGATGAGCTTTCGTTTCGTTTTTCATAAGAATGCAAAATGCGAGTATTTATTTAATACCATTTGTTGGCTTTCTAATACGGATATTATTTTACTTGTCCTATTATATATTTCGCTTACCCTACATCCCAATATCTTCTCAATGTTGATGGAAAATTATTGACGTAGTACCTCTATATTTTCGTAATTATACACGTCACAAAAACTTAAGCTGCCGATATAATATGTTAACAACCAGCAAATGCGGTCATTAGGGAATTCTATCCTGTAATAAATCATCAATACCGTAACTTGCGTGATTGAATCGATCGTGGCCAATAACGCGGGATCCCGCGGGTTTTGACTCGCTAGTTATCGCGTTAGAGAAGTCTACCAGGAACATTATGGAAAGCTTAATGTATAGTTTTTTTGTATATATATATTATATATGTGTATATATATATACGCTCAGGTTCATATGCTCTGGTTTCTTATTCACGGTACACGAGTAAGATCGATTAGAGATGATTTTCTTAGATGCCGGTCCCGGCATCAAAGATAATCTACATGTCCAAGAAATAGATAAAATAATATTTGGAGGACTTGTGAGTCCACCAATCAGCAGTGGAGCCACGTGGTGGACTATGGCCCCAGCAGTGGGTCTTAACTACTTTGAACATAGGTTGTTCAGAATAGTAAAGAATATGTATCAACGAAACTTAGGTTATTAATATAAAAGATTGGCAACCCTAACTCCGATTAAAATAATATATGCATTGCCTTGCATCCAACTTGCAGTAGGTAACTGCTTGATTGTGCCTTTGACGGGCTCTGTCCTCGCTCACCGTCTGATTTGTCATAAGCATGTGCCAAGTATGAATAGTATTTAAGGAAGTCTATCTCAATTCATTAAAAACACCTCCAACTCTAACACTGATAAAATACACGTACAAAATTTCTTAAAAGTAAATAATTCAACTATTTAGCTGTTTAAATAAAGATAAATGATAATTTCATTACAAACAAATGAAAACGACGTTTGTTTGGATAACTTTTTTTGTTGAATTCCGTGAAGGAAGGCAAGACAACTAAGCCCATACATCCACGGACGTGATCGAGATGCTTATTCGACGCTCAGCAGTCGCCGAGAACGGTCGCCCGGCTCCCCGCCACGATCGTCCCGAGCTACCTGCCCCCGAGCAAGCCACCTGCGCATCCATTGTTCCGAGAACAATACACCGAGCAATTTTATTGCTGTTGCTATTGTGATCGGAATTTAGTTTCCAAGAAAGCTATTGTAAAGCCACCTGGGTGGTTATACTAGTGGATACCTTGCGGTGTTAACTAAGCTAGTGTAGGGCAAGCCCCGTACGCCCGCGGTTCCCCTTCTGGGAAACGCAAGATAGCGGAAGGAGTCAACGTAAACTTGGCCTTGGGTAGTGCCCTAGCCAAGGTTGACCAACCCGCTAGACTTATAATTGTCTCACGCGTATTTTTAGTTAGCTCTAAGCACACACCCAAGTGCACAAATAAGATTGGCACTTGGACGCACTAGGGCTACACAACTAGGCACACATCCTCCCTGCCTATACCCGGCAGGGAGGGAAGTAGGCTACTCACCCCGGCACCCCACCGGAGGCCACACATCCCGCGTAATAGTAGTAATATTATTAAAAATTTATGTACAATGGAGAATCCAACAATGGATTTCCTTGTACACTTGGTCAGCTGCCTGAAGAGTAAATACCCCGATGTCTTCGAAGACATTTTAAAAGAGCAACCCTACCGGAGGGCAAAATCACCCTCAAGGTCCTCCTCAAGGGCCTCTGCCTCATCGTCCTCCTCGGTCTCCGAAATGGAGCTAGATAGCCCTTCGTCCCCGAGGACCTCCGCAAGACACCAGCAACTTCACGCTGGTGGAAAGAAGCGAAAAGCGAGCTTCACCCGCCCCGACGCCGCCACCCAAGGCGAAAAACGGGAAAGCGATGTCCCTCTCCCCGGCCATCGACATCTGTGGCCCAACCCCATGGCACCCCTCTGCAGCCTCACAGCAAGCCCCGCCGCTCCTCAGCGCGCCACTACTGGCTCCCCAAACTTCGGCTGTCTCACGGCCATCGAACGCCCGCCGCCTGTCTTCATACAGGCACAAGATAAATGGCCGATTGTCGTATCGGCCCTTTCCAATCGCTACAAATATCAAGCGATCCCCACCGCTGTAGGCATTAAACTGCAGCTAGAAACCACGGATGACCATAGAGCGGTCACCCGCTACTTACAAGACAAAGGTGTATTCTTTCACACCTACACCCTGGCAGAAGAGCGCCAACTTAGAGTGGTTATTAAAACCTTCCGCGGGAAATCCCCGCAGACCTCATCAAAGAGGACCTCCAGGCTCAGAATTTACCCGTCCTATCCGTGCATAGGATGTACAGTGGGCATAACAAAAGCCATTCAACATGGTAATTGTGGCCCTCGAAGGTCCGAGGCAGGAAGCAGGTATTTAACCTGAAAACGTGCTGCCACCTTTCTGGGCTCACAATAGAGCGCCCTCATAAAATGGCCCTCCGGGCCAGTGCCACAAATGCCAGTTATATGGCCACTCTGCTCGCAACTGCTTCGGGAAACCCAGATGCGTCAAGTGCCTGGGTGACCATGGCACCACCGACTGTCCGAGACCCAAGGACAAGGCCCTTTTGGCTGCTTTCGGGCCCCCCGCATGTGTCCTGTGCAACTCAGAGGGACACACAGCCAATTACCTTGGCTGCCCAAAGGCTCCCAAGCCGAAACGCCCGGCACTTAAAGTCGCACCTAAGGTAGCTACACCGATCGCCGCTCCAGCGCCTATTCTCGCTCCTGTTCGTCCTCTACGTCCCGCATGGAAACCTCCTACTGGCGTAGTGACCGTCGCTCAACCGGTTGAGCAGCCCCCTCCATCAGCCGGACGGCCGGTTAACGAAAGCGACCTCGACCTTGTGTGTCGCTTCGCCGCCGTTTTCAACGGCGCCGACGTCTCAGCCCTTGCAAAGCCCTAAGGGACTCCAATGGCAAGCCCGAAATCAGGATTGCTGCCACAATGCGCTACCAACATGTAGTGTCAGCCATCGTCAATTTTCAAGCATAGAGGGCCTTTATAACGGCAGAGTAAAACCGCGTTCCCTTAACGTCGCGTTTTTAACGCGAACGGTATTAATAATCAACGCGACGAAATCTTCAATTTTGTTCGCGATCACCAAGTCGACGTGCTCCTAGTGCAAGAGACATTCCTCAAACCGCACACTCGCAATCCCAACATCGCGAATTATAACATCATTAGGAATGATAGAACTTCCGCCGCTAATGGCGGAACTCTCATCTACTATAAAAAGTCCTTGCACTGCGTGCCCGTCGATACGCCAACCCTAACCTTCCTAGAAGCCTCGGTCTGTCAGCTAGCCATGACCGGCCACGCCCCCATCACAATCACGTCCGTCTACCTGCCTTGCAGACGTGACGCACAAGTATTACGAAGCGACTTCGTGGCGCTCCTTTCCCTTGGAAACTCAGTCATTTTGGCAGGAGATTTCAATAGCAAGCACACTCGGTGGAATGCAACTAAAATCAACCCCGGGGTTGGCTTTAGACTCGCTAAGCGACGCACTCGACTTCGACGTCGTAGCGCCTTCTACGCCTACCCATTTTCCATACATATTGGGTCACGCACCGGACGTGCTTGATATTGCCATCTTTCAGAATATCAATCTCGCCTTCCAAGGCATAGAGGTAATCCATGAGCTCGCTTCCGATCATCGCCCCGTTCTTCTTCGGTTAGGGCCCTCCGCCCCAACCTCACCCTCCACCAAAACCATTGTAGACTGGCACCGACTCAGGAACGCCCTGAGGGAAGCCACATCACCGCACCTAGATGCTATTCCTAGGAACATATCTTCAGTCAACGACACGAACCTCGCAGTTCATGCCCTCACTAGGCACATCCAGACCGTAATCGTGGATTGTTCGAGGCAGGTTCCCTCGGTGGAAGACCACCGATGGACCCTGCCAAACGACATAAAGGACCTAATGAGGCGCAAGAATGCGGCGACTCGTGCCCACGACTTATATCCCACTGAAAGTAACCGGCTGGTGCTACGTACCCTTCAGCGTGAAGTCCGATCACGCATAGCCCAGTACAGGAACGATCGGTGGGATAATCACCTCTCCAACATCGAACCTTCCCATCTCGCCTACTGGCGACTTCCCTAAAAGGGGGCACCGCCCAAACAATGCCTCCCTTAGCGCGTCCCAATAAACCACCCGCCTTTTTAGACGAAGAGAAAGTCGAATGTCTGGCTGACAATCTCGAGCTCCAATGCTCACCGAGCACCCTACCTATCGACGCCGCTCACCTTGAAATGGTTAACAGCGAGGTCGACCGGAGGAGTAAGGAACCACCTCGCGATTCCGTCACTCAAGTTACATGCACCGAAGTTGAGTCCATAATTAAAACCTGCGACCACGCAAGGCTCCCGGCCCCGACGGTATCACCAACAAGGTGATGAAACTCCTACCCATGTCCATTTTACACCTACTGGTGATAATCTACAACGCGGCCATATCCAAAGGCACCTTCCCGAACACCTGGAAGGAAGCCGATGTCATAGGGATTCTCAAGCCCTCAAAACATCCAACCGATCCATCAGCCTATCGACCCATAAGCCTACTCAAAGTCTTGGGTAAGGTATATGAAAGGCTCATCCTCACCCGCCTCAAGGACTTCATGCTGTCCCGAGGGCTGCCAATCAATGAGCAGTTCGGGTTTCGCACCCAACACTCATGCACACATCAAGTGCACCGCATCACGGAGCACATCCTCAGTAAATTTCTTCAGGGCTACCAAACTGGGGCACTTTTTCTCGACGTGGCGAAAGCTTTCGACAAGGTCTGGCACAACGGGCTCATATACAAACTATATGAGCTCGGTGTGCCTGATCGACTCGTACTTATCATACGAGATTTTCTCCGAAATCGAACCTTTCGTTACCGCGTCGAGGGAACGCGCTCCGAGGTTCACCCCATTTGTGCCGGAGTACCACAAGGCTCTGTCCTAGGTCCTACTTTATACACACTCTACACCAACGACATACCGCGCACTCGCGGTGTAGAGCTAGCCCTTTTCGCCGATGACACCGGCCTCTACGTGTCTGGATTTAAACCAGAGGCTATTTGTAAACGCCTCCAATCTGCAGCCAACACCTTAGGGAAATGGTTTCGGAAATGGAGGATCGAGGTTAACCCCACCAAAAGTGCAGCCATTTACTTCTCTCGGCGCAACAAAACGCCGCATCTCCAAACTATAGAGTTATTTGATCGTCCAACTCTGGGAAAAGACAGTCAAATACTTAGGCGTCACATTAGATGAAAGACTCACCTTCGGTCCGCATGTCAACCGCGTACGGAATCGAGCAGCGTTCGTCCTAGGTCGTTTGCACCCGTTACTTAATAAAAATAGCAAAATGTCCCTGCGTAATAAAATTACACTTTACAAAGCGTGCATCCGACCAATAATGACATATGCAAGCCCCGTCTTTGCGCATGCCTCCCCGCGTCACATTCACCGACTTCAGGTAATACAAAATCGTTTCATGCGCAAGGCCACCGGTGCGCCGTGGTTCTTGCGTAACGAAAATCTACACATAGATCTTGAGCTGCCGACCATAGCTCAGTACCTGAAGCAGGCTTCTCGCCGATATTTCGACTCTGCCGTCACACACCGAAACCCTTGATTGTAAGTGCCGCCACTTACAATCCCATCGCGAATCACAGATTTACCCGCGTCCGTAGGAGACCGAGGCACGCCCTCGACGACCCTGACGACGCAACCACCAGGGCCCAAGCCCTTCATAAAACACAACACACAAACATTGCACCCTCATATCGCCCCCGCCGACGGCGAGGGCGTCGCAAACAAAGTTATTCGCGATACCGCCATGTCAATGGCCGGTTCTCTCTAGTCCATACAGATAGAAGCGTTGCTGGAGTTTCTTGCGCCACTTCTTCTCCAGCGCCCACGCATTCTGAAGTGGTGGTACAGGTAGTTAATAATAATAGTGATATTAATTAAGATAATCCTCTGTCAGAAGCAACTGACCGAGCCGAGGTTCGGCCCTCTTGGGCACCTCGAGTCAGACGCTCTCGCGAAACAGGGTAACGGTCCAAGCCGAGGCTCCCTCTCGGGAGCCCTTGCGCTGGTTACCCATATATAGAGGTCTCGACTGAGAGCCATAAGCGCTCGGTCACCTCTCAACCCGGTGAAACTGTAAAAGCCCTGGGGCTAACAGCGGCCATCAGCCCGAAAAAAAAAAAAAAAATCGAGATGCTTTCATTTAATTATTATCGTGTTTTTATGGGAAAATCTGAAATTTGATAGATTGATGTATTGATTTAATTTTACCCTTTTTTTACATGGAGTAATGCCTTCCCATATCCACCCTTAGTTATTTAAGTGCACATCTATGCTACAATACCTTGCGAATGATATAAGATTCATTCATAGTTATTATTATACAATACCTAGAAAATGTTAAATATTTATTAATTATTTTATGTTATTGAACGTAAATTGTTTTGAAATGTGCAATTATGTTAGTAACCTGAATGCTCATATTTATTTTGTGTTAAATACATGTAATTCTGTTGGTGGTTCGATAAATATAAAGAAAAAAATCTCTTATTTTTGTAATAAATCCTACAAAAAAAGGGTTCGATAACTTTATATATTCATGTATAAATATATGTTTTTATTGGTTGTAATAATTATGTTTTACTAATACTTAAATTTTAATGGATTTCGATGACGGCGCCATTATGTGTGTGTTACTATAAGATGTCAAACAAACAAATAATCACGCCCATTTATCTAGAAGGTAGGCAAAAATATCAGTTTTAGGCATACCTCTACTAGTCAGGACTATAAGTGCACAAAAATATACACTAACTTTTACAGACATAGTATCACTCGCTTATCCTCACCCACCACTCGTGCTTCCGTGTCCGATAGAACGCTATATTGATACAAACGGAGGAAGGTCGGATGCAGGGTCAGCAACCATTTATTTATATGACACGGCTCCGGCCCATGACATCCACATCCATGCTCACTCAAGATGCACATGTATTGTAAACCCTGATTGACTTACGGATTTTTTTTTTCAGTGGTAGGGCTACACTGTTGTTTGTTTCTAACTGCATAATGAATGGTTCAGTTCGACAAGAGTAGGACCACGTCGTCTGGTGAGTATAGGGATTCGGAGACCTTTATAACTGGTTATGAGGCATTCCATCTCAGTCCTCAAGGGTGACAACGCATCTGCATTATGATTCCTTGTCAAGGATGAACGTAGATGTTCATGAGCCGCAGGAATCACTTGCCATCAGGTGAACTGTGTGCTCGTTTATTACTCTCAATACTATAAAAAAAATGCTAATGACGTCTCATTCCACCTTCGTCGTCAGGGTTGACAACGTAATTGCACTATTATACTATATCGAGGACGAATTTGGATGTAATTGACCGCAGGAACCGTTTGACATCAGATGAACCGTGTGCTCGTTGGTCACCCTCAATGCCACATCATCATCACACCACTTAAAGTATCAAGTGAGTTAAAGTGAAGGCGGGAAAATGTGTGGGCGTGACTTGATACCCTTGTATAGGATGTCGCGTCCAAGATAATACAGATTGTTTACCGCGAATATAAATACACTCGTCAGCAAAAAAATCGACTCAAGCATCATGCACGAGATTGAATGTCTTTAAAAAAAATAACTCAGCCCAGAATTATAATATTATTTATCAATTATGAAAGCTGTATGTTTTGGCTTCTAATTAATGTAAACAAATGTCTTTTCCAAGAATTCGACTCAAAAACATGTTGAAATTCTAAACACTATTTTTGTACCTGTCTACAATAGCATTAATTAGGGGTTGTCATGGCCTATCAAAGGTCATTTACCTGCCCTACCCTTATCAGTTAGTCGTCAAACATCAACTGCTAAACTAATCTCTTATAAATCTAAACATTTCCTAAAAATGGACACGTCTATTGAATGTCGGAACAAGGCCAGAGTCAGCGTGAGAGACGGGTGTGTTAAACATGTGCCAGTCTGTTGTGTCCAGAGTTTACCGTCGATACGAGGAGACTGGTAGCTTTAATGGAAGAAGCGAATCCGACAGAAGAAGGTGCACATCAGAGAGGGATGAACGATGCACCGTCATTACTTCGCTCAGAAATCGGGCTCTCCGGCGTTCAAGTTTAATAGGAGCCCATAGAAACAAGAGGAGCGGCTGTTAGTGGCTGGACAGCCAGAAGAAGACTAAAGATGGCTAACCTGACTCCAGAAAGCCCAGCTACTGGCCCTAAGTTGAGCCATCGAGTCCAGCTCATCGAGCAACCCGACTACGTTTCGAGAAAGAACACGAGAACTGGACGGACGAACAGTGCAGCTCTGTTCTCTTCTCAGATTAAAGCAGAGTGTGGCTCCATGCAGCGATAGACGACAACGACCCCACAGAAGATCTGGTGAGCGATTCGCCCAGAGGTTATTGGATGGTGTGGGAAGGCATTTCAATGGAGGCAAAATAAAGGAGTTGGTTTTCATTGAAACTAACGGCAGATTTGGAAGTTTGATGGCGAACCGATATATTAAAGATATATTAGGATCATGTCATTCCTCACGCAGGCTTTATCGGTTTGCAGTTTTGGGCTAATGTAGGACAATACCAATCAACATGCTGCAGTTTAAATCCTATTGAACATTTATGAGACGAGCTTAAAAGAAAAGCTCGGACTAGAAATCCTCCGCTAGCTACGAGATCGGAGCTTCAAGCCGAACTCGGTGAAGTAAAGGATGGTGTTTCTCGAGAAAGTGTGAAAGATCTTATCCGGTCTATGAACCGATTAGGAGCTGTAATTAGAGCCAGGGGAGGGGGTAACACTAAATATTGAATTATTTTTTATTATTTAATTTATTGTTTTGTCTTTTTGTCTGTATTTTCTTCAGTAATAAATGTTTATTATTTCCTTATTTCTGTTAATCATTTTCATTGATATAAATGTCATCTCATTTTAAATCTAAATCCTTCACCTTTAATGTACTATAATCAAAAAGAGAGGTTTCACAATATGACCCAAGACTGTATCTTGATACACTTTGGCTGAAGTTTTCACTCTTTTTTCACAAAAATTTAGTTTTGTGACACATTGATAATGATCACGATAAAATATGTGAAATGACGCAAAATCGAAAGAAGTTTTTAAAGTAATAATGTGTTCCAAATTCAAAAAACTTAAAAAGTTGAAGAAAAGAAAAGTTTTTATGTAACAGTATTTATGGCCAGACTAGTTATATATATAAATTATATATACCCTGCCTACCAAAAGTTGAAGACCGCGCATAAACAACATAATTTTCTATCAATTGTAATAAAATCCCACAGGATAAATAAAAGAAATGCACATCTGCATATTCTATTGTTAGTATCGAATATTTAAAGAAGTCATTCTTTTGTTTACTTTCAAGTTATTGGACAATAAACATCTATTGTTTTCAAACGCTACGCTAGAGCCAGGTGGTAGAGTCGTAATAATATTTTTATAATGTCCTCATTACTAATTACTTTGCTTTTCTTACGTGTTGGTCAATAATTAGAATTATTTAGCTCCTGAAAACACGTGTTTTTGACTTATTATTACCCGAGATTACTTGGGTTTGTTCACAAACAATCTCAATTAGTCTAAACTTGTGGTTTCTACAGTGAAGACGTCATAAAATGGGAGAAATTAGCAATGAAGTGCGTTCTGCCATCGTTGTTTTACTTCATGAAGGCAAATCCGAACGTAAGATTGCTTCACAACTGAAGTTTTCGAAGACTTGTGTTCATGGCACAATAACTCGATACAGGGAGACAGGCAGTTTTCAAGATCGTCCACGCTCTGGAAGGCTGAGAGCTACCACGTCTAGTGAAGATTTCATTGTTGTTACCAGCAAGCGAAATAGACGCTTAACAGCACCAGAAATCCACGTTAAAGTTAACTGCAGTAAAACGGCGACTGAGAGATGCGAAGTTGTATGGTCGCGTTGCCGTTCGAAAACCTCTGCTAAGGCCGCAAAACAAGAAAAAAAGGATGCAGTGTGCTCTTGCCCATCGAGATTGGACTGAAGAAGATTAAAAAAGTGCTTTGGACCGATGAATCCAAGTTTGAACTATTCAGTTCAAAACGTAGAATTTAAGTTCGACGCAGTGCCCAAGAAAAGGTGATGTCAGATTGTGACAGACAATCAAGCATGGTGGTGGCTCAATTCTAGTTTGGGGTTGCTTCTCTAGCCAAGGAACTGGCGATTTGATTAAAATTGAAGGAATTTTGAAAAAGGAACAGTACACAAACATTTTAGAACAAAATGCCGTTTCTTCTGGGTTGCGATTATTTGGAGATGGATTCATTTTCCAACAAGATAATGTCTAGAGCATAGCTTAAAATTATGTAGAGAATATTTAGAAGAGAAAGAGGCACAAGGGGTGTTAAAAAACATGGTTTGGCCTCCTCAGAGCCCGGATCTCAATCCCATTGAACTTTTGTGGGAAGAGTTTGATAGGAACGTCGGTAATCGGGGCCCATCCTCGCGAGAAAAAAATGTGGAATGCTTTATGCGAAATTTGGAACAATATATCATAAGACACCATTAACAAATTGATTGCCCGTATGCCCAGACTTGTGAAAAAAGTCATAAAATGTAATGGAGGAGTTTTTGATGAAAAATCTGTTTAGCTAACTATAGCCTTTTGCATGGTAGTTAATATTTCTTTACGCTTTTAAAGTATATTGTTTGTCAATCAATGTTCTATTAGATGATTAAACAGGTTAATTAAACATTTAATATTTTATTGGAGTTTTACCTTATTTTCCTACTAATTAAGCTGGACCTGGCTTTATTCAAGAGGCGGGGTGGGACTACCCTGTTTGTAGAAACGACATTTGATCCTTGTTCTCTGAGATGACTGACGCATCTGCGTTTTGATCTCTTATCGAGGAAGAATGTGGATATCATGGGCTGCATGAATCACTCATACTGATAACTAGGATGTTGTTTAGATACTGTTCGGCTCTATAATACATATGTATATAAATACATATATATATATATATATATATATATATATATATATATATGTTCTAAAATAAATACACGCTATCTACTGGCAGCTAATTCCGGTACAATTATCAAGGAAATGGGAAAAACGATAAGCCCAATCAAACCAGCCCGAACAAATGAGGCCAATCAGAAATAAAACGAAACCAATGTCATCACTTGATATGCATACACTGCTCGTTCGTTTTTCCTTTTCACTTGGTAGAGCCATGCTGTAGCCAGTACTTAGGTGCAGCACGCTTGTGTTGGCACGACCGAAACAGCACGCTTTAACAGATTACTATTACTGGTAGTGAGGGTGTATGGATCTTAATATCCTTGGTACTGCCTTTTTTTTATAGCATCAAGAGTAACAAACAAGCACACAGTTCACCTGATGGCAAGTGATTCCTGCGACCCATGACATCTACATTCATCCTTGACAAGAAATCATAATTCAGATGCGTTGTTACCTTTGAGGGCTGAGATTCAATGCCTCGTCACCAGTAATAAAGGTCTCCGGATCCCTGCACTCACCAGACGAAATACAACAGTGTTAAGCTGCTATTTCACACTGATATTCTGTGAGGGCGTGGTCCTAGCCCGGTCGAGCTGACCCATTAATTCTGCAGCTAATCAAACAAACTGCAGTGTAGCTCTACCACTGATAAAACCTGCTGCCGACGTATTCGAGGATCGTGGCCACGGGTCGCAAGAATCACTTACTATCAGGTGAACTGTGTGATCGTCGGTCACGTCTAATATTAATAAATAAATAAACAGTAAATAGCTGGCCGCGTGGGTGACATCTGATATTTATTACGTCCGCACTTGTTAACTGTTTGCTTCTTATATTTATTTTTTATTAATTAGCAATGCTTTTAACATTATTAAAATTAATAGCATTGCTAAATATAATTATTAATTAACCACTCCCAACTGAGCTGAAAATGCTTGTGCTGGGAGATGGTTCTAGACAATAGTCTTATGGTGGATCGGAATCTACGACCTTAAGTTTCGCAAACCGTACCCTAAACCATTAGGCTATTGACGCTACACTAATTATTTTTTAATTAATTATTTCCCTGACAACGGTACTTTGGGTGAAATACCTTTAATATTTCCAGTCTTAAAGGGTGTCTCAGAATGTTTTTCGTTTTTAGATGTTAGATAAAAAACAAAATATCAATTAAATCTCGTTTTATTTAATGTTAATTTAAAGAGCAATTCTTGAAGTTTATTTATGAAAAACAACCGTTTGCAAATGGGCACCATTGATTTGTTCATACTCATTTAATCTGGAGCTAAAATTTCCAAAATACGCTGGAACATCGCTCTTGGAATAGAATTGATTTCTTCAGTGATTCTTTGCTTCAAAACATTCAGGTTGGGTGGCAATGGATTGTAAACTTTGCTTTTTAGGTAGCCCCATAGGAAGAAATCAGCAGGCGTTAAATCAGGGCTCCTCGGTGGCCAATTGATGTCTCCTCGGCGACTTATCACTCTTCCAGGGAATAAATCGTGAAGACCAGCTAATGAGTCATTTGTAACATGAGAAGTGGCTCCATCTTGCTGGAAAAGTGTTGCGGTTGTAGCCCTTCTGGTTTTGCATTTCTGTAGCCAAAAAAGTCCGGATCATATGGCAATATCGGTCAGAATTAACGGTCTGAGTTCGACCTCGTTCATCCTCAAAAAAATAAGGACCGATAATTCCTTGACTTGATATGGTAGCCCAAACAACAACTTTTGGCGAGTGCAAGGGCTTCTGATGCAGTTCTAACGGATTCTCGGAAGCCCAGTATCTGCAATTTTGTCTATTCACATGACCGTTGATGTGAAAATTTGATTTGTCGGAGAACCAGATGTTATTGAAACCCCTAAACGGTTTTTCATTGTCCCGCAGAATTCGACTCGTTTATCTCCTGATCCTTCATCAGGCTTCATTTCTTGAACAATAACAATTTTATACGGGTTAAAATGTAAATCTTTCGAAATAATGCAATGAACCGTAGATTTGTTCAAATTAAGAGAAGCTTCGCGCAATCTCAATGACTGTCGTGGGTCGTCCATAACAGACTCTCGAACGCGATCGACGTTCATGCTCGTTCTTGATGTCCTTTTACGCCCAGACGATTTGTCCGGCATTGTATTCCCAGTCTCTTCACACTTGCACACGCAATGCTTAATTAAATTGGCACTTGGCACAAGTCTTAAGCTTTTTAAATTAAAATGTGTTCTGTAGAGACGACGAACAACAATGTAGGAATCGTTGTTTTTATACTACGTTGATTTGAGACACCCTTTATAATTGTATAAATTAATTAGGAGTTATTTTCGACTATGTAGATATCTAAGGTTATTTAATAGGATTTAAAGGGTATTGAGTTAAAAAGAATATTAACACTGTATTATAAATATCGTCTAAGTTCAGCAATGATGAACCAAAAGCACGTGGCAAGGTTGCGGGCAATAATAAAGGAATATAAATGTTATCAAAATGTAGACGAAAAATTAAACAATTTTATTTTTCGTCTACATTTGACCTTCAAATTTATTTATACTTTATTTCCATTAGAAAAAGAGCCATTCTACAAAAAGGCGGACTTGCTAAACTTTATGTATTCTCCACAAGCCCACCTTTTGGCCGAGCAGAGAATATATTACCTGGCATAAAAATCACATGTTTACTATTACTTACGTAGTCGACTGCAATTAACAATGTATAGTTTTCCCCGTTTTTAAACGAAATTAGTTTACATAAGTACATGTTTAAATTTTGGAATATTTACATTTTTTTAATGTTATTTAGCTTGGCAAAACCAATAAGTGTCCTAGTGTATTTTGAACTTGGTGGATTGACATGTATAGCAGAATTAGTAAAGACGATCAAGAGGTGTATGTTATATGTACTGGAATAATGGTGATATGTAGATAATTGTCAATAAAACGGAAAAGAAATTAAAAATCTCTTTGTCAATATAAACCGCGTTTTAAGTTGTAAGCCTTTAGTTTTTATCAACTACTTAGATTCTTTGACAACGTGACAATTCTTTGAAATATGGCATACAGATTCATAAAGGTCTGACATCCCTGGTCTAGAATCACTTGATATTGGTTATATTTAAAATCAACCCGTATGTTACACATTAATTGTTTTTATTATATCGACAAACGAGTGATGGTAAATGATTTTTCTAGCACATAACATCTACATCGATTGTCATCAAAAATTCGAGATGAAAAATGCGTTCACTACGGAGCCTTCTACGCTCGCCAATCATCACTTCTTAATTTTCAAATGATGTATAATTGATATATATTAAATGATTTTAATTTTGGCAAGCGCATCACTTGAGAACTGCTACATTGAATTGTTTTTTTTTAATGTTTATAACTAAGTTTTTTGGAAAGAAAAATTGATAAAGTTGCTCGGAAAATTAGCAAATTCGGGAAAATTACTGAAACCGACATATTTATTGAAATGTGAACGGACAGGACAACTTCTGTCAGATCAGTTAGTATAACTTCACTTCACTTCGCTAGGCAGTTAATTTTTTCTCATGGTAATACACCGATAAACGAGCATGCCACAGTCCATTTGTCATGCAGATCGGAACACGTTAAGTTACTTCTACGTTCAATGGTGGAACTAAAATGGACGGATATTATCCGTTTTGACTGAATTGAAGTGATTTATGTAGCATATGGTTGCTACTGTTCAAATTATTTACAATGAAGTGCGCGTGTAAAATACAGACAAAGATGGTTAACAAATATACATATATTTCTTTTTTCTCCACATATCGATACGGTTTAGTCGTGGTAGAGGTAGGTCCTGCTTGTTTCAAGCCGAAATACGAATGGCTCTGGAGGAATGGAAAAGTACCATATAGAATATTATCTTTAAAATGTGTGGTTGTTTTTCAAAGAGTCTAATAATGGCAATCCTAATTTTGCCATAACCGATGGGGAAGAAAGGTTCTTGAGTGATTCAGAGGCAATCGCGTCCAGGCAATCACTGTGACCGACCCCTCACTCGATGGAGCGATGACCTATAGTCATCAACTAGACTGACATCTCTATATGATCATCTTATTTTCTAGACCCTAGCAAGACTACGAGAAATCGATAAAAGCAGGTGACTCGGGATGCTTCATGCCAGATTGTGATCGAGGCCTTTATTCAGCATTGGATTAGTGGATGAGATGGTGATGGAATTTGCCATTTTCAGATTCCCTTTTCTCCTGTTCGGCGTTTTTAGAACACCTTCCTTTCTCTTTAATTATGGGTGACATATGAGCATTCAGTTTACGTGATGATAGTACATTCCTTTCGCTTTCCACGACGTTGCTTTTTTAAGGAAAAAAAAATTATACGGAATATTTTTTTTGTAATAAAATTATGGGTGACATGAGCATTATTAACGAAATCGAAAAGTGAACGAATGTTCAAGATAAACATGCATTGTCACTAATCTGAAAGTCTCGTTCTAGGTCACCGGATCTGTACACTCAGCATTCGGAACAGCACTGTTTTTAGCACTCCCCGTGGTATATACGATAAAAAATGCAGAGGAAACTGACGTCCCTCCGCAGGGCCAGAGAA
This sequence comes from Teinopalpus imperialis, assembly GCA_029286865.1. NCBI lineage: Eukaryota > Metazoa > Arthropoda > Insecta > Lepidoptera > Papilionidae > Teinopalpus > Teinopalpus imperialis. The sequence goes on along the minus strand of JAGSMU010000022.1, from coordinate 17,733,343 downwards.
TCTAGCAGATCGGTGAGAGCTCGGTCGTCGACGATTCGAGTCGCTCTCCGTTATATGCGGTCAAGTGGAAGATGCTGGTATTGGGGTGCTCCCGCCCAGAGGTGCGAGCAGTATTCCATGTGGGCACTTGCGCCTTATACAGTTGTAGGCGTTGGCTCGGCTGAAAATACTGCTTCGCCCTACTGATCACGCCCAGCTTTTTTGAGACCGGCTTGGCCTTGTCTTCCAAGTGACCGCGAAACTGAACGTCACTCGATATGTAGGCGCCGAGAATACCGATACTGAGTGAGGCAACCAGGGGAATATTCGCAAAGTGGAGATTTGAGAGAGAAGGGATCTTTTTTAGCGGTAAAGGCTGATATTCTGTAAGGATGTGGTCCTTCCAGGTGAAGCTGCCCACTTTGTGTTGCAACTAAACATGAGCTCCACCCTGGTTGGAACCACAAAATTTCAATGCAGTCATTATCAATTTAGAACTAATTAATTATTAAGGTGATAAAATTAGATTTTCTTCTTTTTTAAATATTTTGATGATAAACGCCGCAACGATGATGGTAATGTCCTCCTGGTCGATTCCGACCACGGCGATATCTTTTACCAGAATACTGCGCAGAATATTTTATAGTACGGTAATTATTTTGCGCAAACACAAAGGCACTAACTCGTCCCCTCTCCTATTCCAACGTAATGCATGTGCAGTAATATCGGAGGAAGGTTCAGATGCAGTGTCAGGAACATGGTACATACACACAACATACTCAGGTACTCATAACATCTCATATATATATACTTAAAAATTGATTGAACGTCGGGTGGAGTTGCGCCATATCCGGTTTAAAACTACGTAACGTACCTAGATCTTGCGTCGGCCGTAATTACTCCGTGAGGAATGCCTTAATTACTTCACTCGCAGTTGTCGGTAAACACTTTCCTCAACCAACTCTATTGCGAAAAATAACTGCATATATATATATACGCGGCTTCACGGATAAGCGGACACACGTGCCTTCGAAATATAAATATTTTTCTTATTTATTACCTAGATATATATAGATTTATATATGTATATATATATATAACACGTATATTATAAACTACTACTTAAAACTTCTTTTGATTTTGCGCCATCTCACATATTTTGTCGTGTTCATTATCAAATTACAATATGGAATGGGGTGTTAAAGAAAAAAGGACTGCAGTGATCGCCTTGCACAAAGTGGGTATGGAGCCGTCGGTCATATTCCAGACACTTCAAAAGCTTGGTATCAGCTGTATGTTCGTATATCGTACTATCAACAAATACAACAACACTTCCTCTGTCGAAGACCAGAAAAGATCGGGGCGGCCGCCTGCTGTTAGAACTACAAAGGCTGTTAATGCTGTTAAAGCCAGAATTCGTCGAAACTCCATTAGGAAGCAAAAAATCTTATCACGAGAAATAAAGATTCCCGCTAGGACTCTGTCGCGTATTATAAAACAAAGCTTGGTGCTTATCGTCGATATACAGGACATGCCTTAAATCAATCTTTACAATTAAAGAGAGTGGATGAAAAGCGAGCGCTTAGACACTAAGCTGCCATGGCTTATTGTAGGTTTCAGTAGTTAGCAACGGTTTCAAGATGAAAATGACCTTAGCTAAATATTAATTATAACCTGGTTCTAAAGTTTAAATTAATCCTCATATCATTTGTGATCATTATTATCTCAGTCCATCATTCATTCACTGTTGAACATAGGTCATTCCCATAAATTACCAGGAATCACGAGATTTCCATGTCAAACTGTTGCAGGATGCAATCCATAGACTTCCCAGATACTTCCGTTTACCAATTACCCAATCACAATCTTCCTTTTAGATCCAACAGCTGAACATGGACGTATTCAACAATTTAATACCTTCCGACATCATAATATTTTGTATCAAGACTAACTTTGTGATGTTTTTTCATCAGGTTCACCCCGAAAACTCAGAATGGACCTGCTTCGAACAGAGCGCTCTCCTTGACGTGAAAAATTTCTTCGGCCTCGAGAACACGGTCGAGAAGATTGCCATGAAGCAGTACGCTGCCAACATTGCCAAAGGTATCTTAGTAGCTCTTCGAGGCTTAAAAAGTCCGTCATTAGCAATTTTTGATTGTTACGCACAATAACTCTAATACCTTCAAGTAAAGAGTCCTTCAAGAAAGGTGTACTTTCTTAAAGGCCGGCAGCGCATCTGGTGGTGGTAATAATGTACCATCCTACCTAATGCTCCTTGCTCATTTGCCACCTATTGTACATAAAAAAGAAGTTACTATTTATAGACAACTTTTTTTTTTCATGATCTTGAATATTCATGAATTTTTAAAGAAACAACAAAAATGCTTCTAAATCTAACACTACTAATATGCCCTTTAAATACTTGTTTAATTCTTGCCCAAAGTTTAATTCTTGGCCTTCAAGCCGTCTCCTACCTAACGACAATAGTGAATTGGTGAATTCGAATCCACAACACTTAGTATTGCAGGTGGTAAGTACCTCATAAAATTATCGTATATAGCCTTTCATAATCATTGCATGATGCTAACACAAGTGCACTAAAACGATATCTGAGAAATGTTGCAGATGATGATTCATGGGCGCAGGCAATCAATCACTTACCATCAGTGAGCTGCTTGCTCTTTTGCAAACAATTACATAGGGTTGATGAGGGTAGTCGTTACTAGATGAGTTTTATGTACTAGTAGTGCCACACTGTACTTTATATCTAGTGTTGAAAGAAAAGCAAGTTGTTGACCTTTGTTGATCAGTGGATACGGCCCTTTGGAAGAGTTGGAAGTATAAACCTCCTGTATGCTGAAGGGTAATATCAATTAAATAGATGTTTTCTTACAGGCAAGGAACTGATCGAGTCGTTCATGATGGAAGTAATAGATGATGGCACGAGCGAGCTCTCGCCGTGGAAAGCTGGAGACGCAGCGAGAAATAGGCAACTGCGCCGCGTGGTATCCCGCGGAACGGAACCCCTGTCCCCACGTGCATCGATTGACCAGTCCCGACACTCGTTACCGGGTAAGGTTAAAGCATGACATACTTCGTGAAGGAGTTTTTTATGGATTGAGTGAACTCTTTGGGGAAAGGAGCGACTTTTGACTGTGCAATACAAGGCCAAGTTATTAAAATCAACGGCTATTCCATACATCCTGGGGAGCGGCACTGGCAACCCATGCCCAACTAGACCTCCCTGGTGATTCGAACGTGCATGTTATATTCGGTAGCTTAGCAGCCAGGATTCTCCACCTGCATTCGTCCTAGAATCTCACGGATCGAAGCTTATCGTACTATATAAATACGTAACGGGAGTATGTAAGAAAATTAGCTTATCCAGGGTCTACTAATCCAGTCCATAATCATAGTCTGTCCGTGAAATCCTTGCGAATAAACCTGTTATTTATATATATACTTTATATATATACTTTATTGCATTTAACTGTAATAAATAAAAGATTACATAGGGTGAACTTAATGACTATTCGCTGTTATCTGTACTAATGGGCCAGGCACAGTTAAGGATATTTTTGGTCGACGTCAAGCCGAAACAGATAAAGAAACTTATTAATATGAAAACTGGTATACAAGGTGACCGATGTGTGAGGTTGCTGATCATTATTATGTCTATCGTCGTGTCTGCAAACGGGTTAATGCTGACCATCTTCTCGAATTATCTGACGCGGACCTCAGGGGGCCTTCAGGATTCTCCTATCGGCACCCGTCTCATTGGTATTTATATATTACGTTTAATTGTATCGTATGCATTTTGTTTTTCATTATATACCAGACGATGATAGAAATGAATATACCAAAATAATAATAATTAAAACTCATTAAATCGTCTATAAAAAAACTAGATTACTATAACAATATTTGAGATACACTTGTCCTTTCATATTGAATTATCGGGGAATTGTAGCATAAAATGCGTTATGATATTTTTGTGTAGTGGAAGACCGAACAAGTAAATAAGCAATGGCATCTTAACTGACACGAATATTGAATGTTTGCTCAGAATGGACGTGGTTGGTTGTTTGTCACACCTTATATAAAAAAAATACTCTCAATGCTTAAACTTACAATTTTTAATTGGATCGTAAGCACGTATTCTTAATACATTATCGTATACAAGAAATCAAGATAAGATACCAGGCGCTCATAACCGTGAAACGCTGCAGCCGATCGGAGACCTCCGAATGGTGACGTCACATTGAGGACATTGAGTCTACCAAGAATAACTTTCACACCCCGGCCTTGAGACATCGAAATAGGAACTATGCATTAATAATTAGACGGCTGTCTTATATTTATATCAATTATAATTTTGATTCGAGTATTTTATGTAAAAAAAATAAGACCCATTGACTAAAAATCACCTTCGTCTTGGCTAAAGGAGATATTTAGTCAATGAGTTTTAGTTTGTCCACAATTATGAAACCTAAAACGTATTAGGAAAGTGTAATAAAAATTATACGGTATCTCTCAATTGTATATGAGAATCTTTTGACATGCCCTCGATTGTGCGCGCAAGCATTGCCTAAAGGCGACCTTTATAATCTAAAAATTGAATAAAGTTTTAACAGTGGTAGAGCTGCACTGCATTTGGTTTCTAGCTGCAGAATGAATGGATCTGCTCGACCGGGGTAGGACCACTTCCTCACAGCAAATAGCAGCATGATGCTTCTGTGTTTCGTCTGTCAAGTGTAGGGATCCGGAGACCTTTATTACTGCTGACGAGGCATTCCATCTCAGTCCTCAAGGGTGACAACGCTTCTGCATCATGATTCCTTGTCAAGTATGAATAAGGATATCACGGGCCGCAGGAATCATTTGCCATCAGGTGAACTGTGTGCTTGTTTCTTACTCCTAATGCAATAAATAGAGTTAGTTCGTAAGCGCATTACTTGAGAACTGACAGCCCGACTGGTTTACTTTTGTTTAAATGTTCGTGATAGCTCGCATTAGGTTTTTATAGATAGAAACATTACAGAAGTTACCCGGGAAATTTGCAAATTCGGGAAAAACAAAATTCATATAGTATTTTTGTATGAACTCAAAGACTCGAACACACTCGACACGATTCGAAGGATAGATAATTTTCATATATCGAATACAAACTAATTTATTGAAATTTGAACAGGACGTCTTTCGGGTCATCTAGTTACTTAATACTAAGATAACTTATTACGTGTTTACTTTCTTCATTTGGTAGAGCCACGAGTAACTAGTTCTGGCAATTTAAATGTCGAATCGTGCAGATTGAAACGTGAAATGACAGCATAACGCAGCAGTGTTTCGCTCGGTGAGTGTAGGGATCCGAGGACTCGACTACAGGGAATGACGCGTTCGGTGTTCAGGGGTGACGCCACATGTACATCCTAAACCTTTGTCGAGGATGGATGTAGACCTCATGGGCCGCTGCCATCATTTACCATCAGGTAAACTATGTGCTCGTTTGTCACCGTTATTAATATATAAATATCTTATACAATTTAAATGTTATAATAAAAACTAGAATAAATGTCGTTGTGAACTGAATTATATCTTTTGTGTATTACTGTGACATCTATTACTAATAGGGCCATTCCCGTAAATACTCCTCCGCCCTGTTTCGATCAAATAGCAATACGGTCGGAGGATGTTACATAAAACACTCTTAGATCCGAAAACGAACAATTTGTGATGCACCATTATTATTCCAAGATCCCAGGACTGAAGTAGCAGCCAGGCAATAACCACTTATCCACACGGCCGTTACAGAAATCACTTGATGCTACAGAACCTCTGTATGTATTGTCTTGGCTTGTACGCTCCTTGGCAAACCTTCAAAAAACATTGTTACCAATGATTGCGAGCTTTGAGCAGATTTCTGTGTAGGTCAAACTAATTACGTACGAATGCTCTCGTAACTCCTTGCAAAATCCCATGATGCCAAATAAGATAACATTTTTTTTGTACAAAATATTAATATAATTTTTAACATAGTCTTCTCCGTACGTTTAATTTTCTGTTTTTTCGAAAAAATACAATTTATCACACCTTAAGAACGTAAAAAACCCAACTCAAAAAGAAAATTTTGGAAAATTGCCAAGGAAGAATGTTTTTGTGAGGTGAATTGCGACTGACATCTTCGTATTTATTGCATCTTGTCTCTCTTCCATGTAAACGTAGTGTTTTTTTTATATACCAAAAGATAGGTACTTTTATTGTAAGTCATTTTAGCTTCCACTAGTGCCCAAGCCCTTCATAAAACACTATACACGTATATTGCACCCTCATATCGCCCCCGCCGACGGCGAGGCCGTCGCAAACAAGGTTATACGCGATACCGCCATCTCACAGGCCGATTTTCACCAGACAATACAGGAAAAAGTATCGCCGGGCTTTCTTGCGCCACTTCTTCTCCAGCGCATAATGTCAATATTAATTGAGATAAATAATCCTTAGTCAGAAGCAACTGAAAGAGCCGAGGTTTGTCGCTCTTGGGCACCCTCGTATCAGACACTCTCGCGAAAAGGGTAACGGTCCGAGCCGAGGCTCCTTCTCGGGAGCCCTTGTGCTAGTTACCCACATAGAGGTCTCGACTGAGCGCCATAAGCGCTCGGTCACTTCTCAACCCGGTGAAACTATAAAAAACAAATTAAGGTTAGTAATTTAGTAGATTATTCGATTTCTTTGAACAGATTCCGCATAACTCCTTCCAAAAACCTTGCTAAAGAAGATATTGTTGTTCTTTTTATTGTAAATTTTTACAATATCGTTATATAGTCTACTTTTTTTTCGGCGGGGGCGGTATGAATGTGTAGTGTTTTATGAAGGGCTTGAGCCCTGGTGGTCGCGGCATAGGGGTCGTCGAGGGCGTGCCTCGGTCTCTTTCAGACTTGGGTGAAGTTCTGATTAGTTATTGTATTGTAAGTGGGGGAGCACTTACAATCAGCGGGTTTGGGTATGTGACGGCAGAGTCGAAGTATCGGCGGGAAGCCTGTTTCCAGGGTATTCGGGAAAGTGCCTTTGGACATCGCCGCGTTTTAGATTATCACCAGTAGGCATATTATAGACAAGGGTAAGAGTTTGATCACCTTGTTAGTGTTACCGTCGTGTTAACGTCTTTTCTGTGAAAACATAATATATCAGGGCTTTTGAAATGAAAATGACTCGACTCAAAACAGCTGCTTTGAAATTGCAATTCAACTTTTGTGAATCTGAATGTTTTGGTAGATGAATGGTGTCTTTCACCTTCGTATTTTTCACAGTTTGTCCCATTCCCATGCAAATATTGTGTGTGTGTGATTTTCTAAATTCTGAAAGTAAAGTAATTTTGTTTTAAGTCATTTCAAGTTAGTAATTCATTATTTGATACCTTTGTAAAGAGTTCTGTATACATGAAACGATTTACGTACTTATAACTAACATAGTATATGTGCTGCCAAATAAGCTATCATGTTTTTGTAAATATTATTTATATATTGTTACGTAGTCTTCTCAGTGTACGGAAAGTAATTTATAAAAAATATAAATATAATATATATATATAAAAAATACTTTACTATAGTATAGTATTTCTTGAAAACATGTCGCACTTTTGGAATGAAAATGACTCAACTCGAAACAGCAACTTTTGTGAATGACATTTCCTTTGTCTGTTTTCTGAGATGAATTGTGACTGACACTTTCGTATTTAATATAGATTGTCCCTTTCATACTCGAGGTTACTTGTTTTTTTCACACCAGAGAGATGGATAATTTTGTATTACGTCATTTTAAATTAGTAATTCATGATTCGATATTTTTATTTTGAATGAAATAAAAAGCCTTAAGAGCCGTAGTAACTTCATGTATAAGCGCTCGCTTTCACGGTTCACGGGACGCGATGAATGCGGCACATAACGTCGGACACGCATCCAGTAAAACCCCCACGATGTCCCACTTTCGCGCGACCATGTGAACGATCTCTTACACTTTCGCGGGTCCACCATCGCCGGCCTTCCATCGGCAGTCCCTACTTGGGAAGACCTTCCTCCATTCTCCACCTCTTTAGTGAAGGAACACCCACGCGCTGTCATAGTTGTCATGAGCCGCACTTACCATCAGGTGAACGGTGTGCCCGTTTGTCACCTTCTAACCAATAAAAAAAACAAATTCTTATTTACTACTTATGAGTTTACTTTGCCATTCTTGTTTAAAGCTTTTTTTATTTTATGCTGGCTGTTCTTCTTATGTTAATAATATAATTTAAAGTTATGAAATGTAAAAGTTATAAAAACATGTCACGTAAGACCTGTCAAATAGCGACTGTAAGAAAAAATCCATCCAAATTTGTGACATTTTCCAAAAATTTCTTTCAAACAAACCTTGTCCAGACAATTATGAACAAACAAAATCAGCCAAATCGATCGAGCCAATAACAACTGATGATCACTCATATATGCGGCAAATTATTTGTATTTATATAAATAAGGTGACAACACTGGAATCCATATACTTAGATTCCACCAAACTATTTAGCACATAAACTAAAACAATCTTGCAACAAGAATCTGCAGTCGCATGTGTATACAGGATGATCTGCATTGGCTGCGAGCCAGTCGTCTCCTCGTGCATTGCGCTCATGGATCTTGAGCATTGCGGCCACTTCCGGTCGCATGCGCACCCGACCTTTCACCAACAAGGTTTTTGGTGTGAACCTGAAGGTGACCAACGAGCACGTAGATCACCTGACGGTAGTTGTATCATGCCCTTCAAGGATACGTAAAATGGATGTTATAGTTAATTATAATTGATCGACTAGAGCATTCTTTTTTAGCAACGGTCCCATCAAAATTTTGAAATTATTAGTCGGACCAGAATCACACTTCTTAATAGTATTTAAAATTGTATTCATATTATAAACATAACTTAATATATTAGCGGGAGAATATCTGTAATATAAATAGACGCTTGGCGGGCCGTATTAAATAATTAAGTGGGCCGCGGTTTACTCACCCCTGGATTAGTGGGATTGGACAAGATTTTTTATAGTATTTAATTTATTAACATATTTAGTTCAATTATTCCTAAGTATATATAATAATAATAATATAATAATATTTATGGTGACAAACGAGCACACTTTTATTTTATATGAAAAGTATATTAGAAATGTACCAACATTCCCGTTAACCACTCTAACTACTATTTAATGCTTGTGGGAGATGGTTATGGATTCGAAGATACGTCATTGAGCTTCGCAGTACGTACTCTGAACCATTAGGCTATTGACGCTTGAGTTCACCCATTGATAAGAGGACAGGTGCGGGCCGTGGATACTTACATCAGCCTCAGCAAACATGCAATATACAATAAAAAAAAGAAAAAAATATATAAACAAATTAATAGTCCAAGACTATATTATGACTTGCGGTTCAGTTAGTTACGTATTCTTGTATCGACAGCCGTGTGGCGTAGTTGTTAGAATACATGGCTTTAAAACGCTGGTACTGTAATTGATTCTTAGCCATACTTGTATCATAATAATTATTGGGACTGGGAGTGTTGTGTTTATTTCTCATATTTCTCACACTGCATTCGACTCGACCTCATTGCATTATCAATAGGTAAATGGACGACAAGTGTCTGAGTTTGCGTGAATGCTTCACTCACTATAATGTATACTGCGCAGTTGCTACTATGTAGCAACGTTACCAAAAGCGCTCCATTGGTCAAGTTTATCAGGAACACAGTGTAATTCTATCTATCACCTATTATATATAACACATCCTAATCCGAAAATCAGTTATAGTATCTCACATATACTGGCTTCGCCTTGGAATCGAATCATTCGCTAGTAGAGCCACCTTGCAATTTGATTATTGCAGCAGCGTAGACCACACCAATACAGAATACCATCGTGAAATAGCAACATAACGTGTTTCGTGTGGTGTGTGTAGGAATGTGGGGCACGCGAGGTGTCTCATCACATTCCTCAGGAGTAACAGCCCTAATGCACCTTGAATCTTCGTTGCTAATGGGTATTCAGGGGCTACAGTGATCACTATGGTGAAATGTGTGCTTGTTTGTCACCCACAATATTATAAACATAATATTACCAAATCCGTTGCCCTCGTATTTTGAAAATAAGTAGATATTTTAAAATTCGCTACAAAATTCGTTTTAACATTGGTCTTAACGCTCCATTTATCCTTGAAGTAATTGATATATCCTTGAATACGCTGACACAAGTGGGTCATGAGCTCGCTGAGTCGCCCCGAAGGTCCACTCCAGGCGCCAAGGTCGCCCCCTGATGAATATTTATTATCCAATAACAAGATCCGGGGGCGGGGAGCTCGAATGACAGTTTAACTAAATTACCTCTTCTGACCTTTTTAAAAATAGGGACGTAAGCCCTTGTTTTGTAGTATATAAAAAGGACAAGCAGTAGCTTCTCTTTATTTTTCTTGTTTTGTTGAGGGTGACTAACCTTCATGTATTTTACCGGATAGTAAGTGGTTCATGACACAAGGCAGCGCATGGCACCGACATTATGAGGAATCGTAATGCAAGTGTGTGGTGACCCTGGTGGTGTGGTCTGAGAAGGAATGACTCTTTGTCTGTGGGTAATGTTAGGTAATGTCACAAATAATCTTCACTCGGTGATGTAGGTTTTGATGGTAGAGCGCACCAGTTCAGCAAATGCCTGCTAACCTCTCCAAGATTGTCTTGGCATATTATACTAAACCTATGCTGCTCACATAATTCGACATTTATTCGTCCGTACAAATGCGACGAATTTATATAACGAAATGATAGACAACCGCCGTGGCTTCCAGTCTGTTGTGTCACGCTAGCTGCAACAGAAATCCCTTGATACGTTCCGAGACGAAACACGCTTTCACGGAATACCAGTAAAAAAAATATTCCGGGGAATTGTGTGTTTAATAAATAATTTAAAAAATACATAAAAGGGTATTAACACAGACCGTCTATCATCCTATCTTATTCTGGATACATTTCTTTTACTACAGTCACTCCGTTAGATAAGAAAAAAAACGTTTAACGTTTCAGTTTACCGTTTGCTAGGCCTCCTCTCTAGAGAAGGAGTGCAGGTTGCTGTTTTTCTTAATGGCCCAGCACGTGGTAGATCTGCATTTGAAATGCGATTAACAATTTAATTGGGGCCGACACCGGGGAACGTCTTCGGTTTACTCACGTACCGTGACACATTACAAGAGAGCGCTTACGCACTGAGCTACCACGGCTCTCAAGCGAACTTGCTGTGGTGTTTTATAAATTGTAGTTTAATTAACACCCTCAATAAAGTTACTAAGGTTCACTGTCCCACCATATTAGCACACACCGTCCATTATTTTCAATTTGTGTGCCGCTGTCGGTGAGAAGAGTTTACCGGAGATACAGGGACGGGGAAGAGTGGAGTAATAGCTGCTGATTGAGCAATGACGGCCTTCACACTTGACCAATTTTGTACCGCAGTTCGTCGCAATGCGCCGCGTGTATTTATATATTTTTTTTTAATTGTAGTTCGGGTATACGAGCACAGAGTTTACCCGATGGTGAGTGATTCCTGCAGCACACATTCATACCCGACAAGGAATAATAACGTAGATGCATTGTAGTAAGATGGAACGCCTCGTTTCCTGTAATAGGACCACTACATTCACCAGATGATAAACAGAAGCGTACTTATGATATTTGTTACAAGCTGGAAATTTGTTAACGCGTTGTCCTTCCCCAGTCCTCCGATTATGCAGCAGCAAGTAACAAGCAGCAACGTGGATCCACCACGTATTAAAGTAGGGTAACGTCACGATCGTCTGGAAAAATCTGGACGAAGCCTTCTCGTCTACATTTCCATTTGTCTTTATACTCGTAACACCACGACAGCCGAAGCGCGGAAATACTTTTAATACTAAACGGAAACACAATTGGCATACATATGCATATTTTATAGGCACGGTAGTTACCCTTACTCGGCCACCCCTCAAGGCCTACCCGAGCCGCCCTGCGTGCAAATAAATATATAACTCTACGTGACGATACCAGCTGCCTCCATACGTACGTGGTGTAATCGATACCAGCTGCCTCCATACGTACGTGGTGTAATCGATACCAGCTGCCTCCATACGTACGTGGTGTAATCGATACCAGCTGCCTCCATACGTACGTGGTGTAATCGATACCAGCTGCCTCCATACGTACGTGGTGTAATCGATACCAGCTGCCTCCATACGTACGTAGTGTAATCGATACCAGCTGCCTCCATACGTACATGGTGTAATCGATATCCTATTGATTAAGGCTCCCATTATCATTTACTAAAAAATAACAAAAGAATTTTCACTGATTGTGCTTAGAGTTCATTTACTAATTACAGTGGAATCTCTATAACTCGAACCTCGTTAAGTCGTAATCCTCAGTAAGCCGAAATAAAATGTCATTCCATTCCGCTGAACCCTTACGCGATACCCAGAATTATTTACACTTTACAGAGATTAAAAGACCACTTATAATGATATCCCGACATTGCCGAATCCCAATTTATTTTATACAATTCCTTATCCTATTCCTTCCTACCTAACCCGTTCCCTTCCTCCCGCAGGAACCTCGCGAAACACACAAAGCACCAGCAAAGTCACATTGCAAAGGTCACTCAGGAACATTAGATCCAGGAGCAAATCCGCTACGAGAATGAACGCAGAGTCCGTTCAGGACATGTCCAACTACCGTCTCAGATCCAAGTCGTCCAGCAATAAAAGGATTGGCGTATTAAGTGTACCTAGCGAGCAGGCTATAGACAGGAAAGAAGACCTCAGACCTTCGTCAACCAGGCTGCGGTTCCCCATGGACAAGATTAAAGATTTTAAAATCAGACCGACGGTCTCACTGGAACCCAGGACAGGGTTCGAAGGGAAGAAAGTGACGCTCTCGGAGCCGCCCATGTTCCCACCTGACAGCGCGACGCGGAAGATCAAATCATGTGAATGCGACATGAATGGGAGTGCGGCGTTTAGGGTGTTCCTTTACCACAACTGCGCGGCGGTGGTGACCGTGTTCGTACTGGTTTTGATGCTGCTGCTGTCTATGCCGATGTCCATCATGTACTGGAGCCAGCCGAGGTGGTAATTAAGTGTAATTTATTCTAAATATATATTCTGCGTACCATGCCCCCTTCTTTTTTATTTCTTTTTTATTTTGTGTGTAAGTTTTCGTTAAGCTAATGACAAGTTCTATAGTGACGTTGACGCGAATACCATCGGAATATAGCAGCTGTGTTTCGTCTGGTGTGTTCTGGTGATCCAGCATTCCATGTTAGTTCTCAGGGGAGACAACGCATCTGCAATATGATCCCTTATCGAGGATGAATGTGTGCTCGTTTGTCACCGTCAATACAATAAAAAAGATATCCCAATGCGATAATAATATTTTTTATAAAATAAAAATAAACGCTTATACGCGTTATGTACAGACGCAAACTAAATCGTTATTTACAGGGTTATTTGTAATTGTGACGTATTCCCGTTAGGAAGTGACTATTTGCGATATTTTTAACCCCCATATTCATTATGCAAAGGTGAACCATTTGAGTTATCATGTTTTTTAGCTTTTTTCAAAAATGCAAAATGCAACCCGAATAGAATGAATACGAATTTCCGCCTGCTTTCTTTGTGATCATTTTTTTTTTCAGTTTCTTTGAAATAAGTTCCTGGTTTTTATGCATTGTTGGAGAGCTAAGACAACGGTTATGTTTTTAAATTAATCTGCAAGCCAAGTTTCATAACGTTTTATTTGTTTTCAAGGCATTTTAGTGGAAAAAAATCTCAAATAAAATTTTTAAATAATATCGATTTTCGTCTCGCATTTTTAAATTTGGACCGACAATTGTTGTTTTAATATTGATAAATAACCAGTGTTTAATCGTTTTTATAAATCAGAAGAAAAATGAGATTTAAATTGATACTCTTTTCTTAATAAGTTTTGACTTATTTTTTAAAAAAGCTAAAAAACATGATAACTCTAAAATGGTTCACTTTTGCATAATGCATATGGGGGTTAAAATTATCGCAAATAATCATCCCTATCACCTCCTTACGGGAATACGTCGCATTACCAATAACACTATATAATAATAGTATATTTTAGCTGTATGTTTGTATTGTAAAAAATCATTTAGTTTATGAGATGAGGACGCACCTCATCTCATAAACTATATGATTTTTTCATGTTATATATATAGGTATGGTTAGTCAGATTAATTTTTACGATATATAACGATTAAGGAAGGTTTTTTTATTTAGTAATATAAAGAATGATGTGTAATGAAACACCATTGATTAAAGAAAATTAAACATTGAACTATAGGATCGCATAAATGTTCGATTTTACCTGACAGAACTTGGTGGAATTGATAAATAAAAAAAACTCATTGCCCTTACTGAGTTAACGTTGATGGTTAGAACCCACAATTCATACTTAGACTCTTAATTATTACTCAAATATAGTGGGACAGAGAACTCTAAATATCTTGGGAACCGTACTAATTGTAATAAAACAAAAAAAGAAGAGCTAGAAAAGGCGGCTTTACCCTTAATTGTAAAAAGAGATATCAAATTGAGAAGATCGATCAAGTCGTAAGTACTGCCTGATACGAATTGCAAAACGTTCTGAATGCACGGAAATTTGCCCTCATGTCTGGACAATATACCCTAATGTCATTTGCAGGAATTTGACATAATATTACACTTCTATTGCCGTATTCTCACGCAACGGAGATGGTACAAGTTTAGATGTTTACTCTTGAAATTTACGTGATCTATAAAAACTTGTGCAGTACAATCGTCTATATACAACCAATGCGTCGATGATATTAATATACTCCAGGTGACATATTTTTGTAATTAACAGAATATTACAACTACGCAGGATATATTATAGTGCCGTTGATGTTTGCTACACACAGGCACTTGCTCGATCTTTATTTCTCTATTCCTACGTAAGGAATTTGTGATAAAGTCAGAGTCAGGTTGTAATAGCAAAGACGCATAAATCAGAAAACCAATAACTCCTACACAAATATTTGACCTAACTAGGAAACGAACACATTACTAAAGACTCAATAGACAGCGGATTTATTGATAGACGTAAAAAAAAAAAACTATTGTGGTATTCCCTAGCTATGGGCTTGTCCCAATTTCTTAAGTAGGACATTTGTTCACGACATTACATTAGAGAAATCAAGAAAGAACATGACGTAATTAAAAAAATACTGTAAACTTAGAGTTGATGACGTTGCATACCACAAACAGATACAGCCGATATGCAAGAAACACGAACGATTCACGTAATAATTACGGATGCAAATAATCTTATATAAACATGCATAGTTCCGCGGCCATCTTGCATTTACGCCTGAGTTACATAACAGTGCATTGATCGATCGATACTGAGGTTCAGTAGGGACGTAACTATTCCAAGCGCATAAGTCCATCTTAGAACTCGGGTCTCCCTCATCATCAGCGCCCAATCCTGAACCACCTGCAACCATCGTTTACCCTCAGAATTGCATAGAGCGTCTACGCTTTGATGGTCAATATGAGATTGCTACTCGGAAATAATTACAATATATATAGAGCTAAGCTAAAAAATCATAAAATATATTATATACAATGCAGTTTGTATCTAGCTGCAGAATGAATGGGTCAGCACGATTGGGGTAGGACCACGCCCTCACAGAATACCAGCGTAAAATTGCAGCATAACGCTGCTGTGTTTCGTCTGGTCAGTGCAGGGATCCGGAGATCTTTATTACTGGTACCGAGGCAATTCATCTCAGTCGTCAAGAGTAACACCGCATCTGCATTATGATTCCTTGTCAAGGATGAATGTAGATGTCATGGGCCGAAGGAATCACTTGTCATCAGGTGAACTGTGTGCTCGTTTACTCTCAATGTAATAAAATAAAAAAAAAATCTTAGTTTCTCCCAGTCGCAATTTCATATGCGCTGGGAAAAAATCACAGAATGTATAGGATCCATTAAGCATGTCCTAAAAAAGCAGTTAAGAAAAACAAAGCCTGCTCTATGAGTGACCCCGATACCAAAACCAGCCTTGACCCCGACACTTTTACATACACAGGGTTCTAAGTGCTTTTACATTGTTTCCGAGATGAAACCTCCTCGCAATACAATGGTTTCCCGCAATGTAGAATACGTCGGAAGTCAGCTGTGATGATAACGATATTTGATTCTTTAATGCATAGGGCGGAAAATCTATTTTGGTATGGTGAATCCGGGCGTTGGAAACTTGAACAATTTTGCTTCTACAAATACCTTTTAGAGTTATTTATACGAAGAAATCTTGTGTTTTTTAGACACTCAATTCTAAAAGCAGAAATATTTTATGTATAATAGTCGTGTTTCAATATTAAATAATTTTCTTTACTAGGTTTCAAATGTCTATTTACTAGGTAGAATGACATCGCAGTTATGGAGTAGTTGTAGCATGAATAGACCTATGCTATCGCTAGTAATGAATAGTATTATAATATCACTAATACTTTTGGTAACCACTCCAGCCAAAATTTTTGTGCGGAGGGTTCAGGTGAAATTAGCGCGTTGACTTCCTTCACCCACATCCGAATTGCTGATAAAATTATCTCATTTGGCGCGTTCGCACAGTCACTCGTTTACACCTTTATTTATAATAGTACTTATCTTAGGTGACTGATAAATTTCCATCACCATTTCTGTTCACGACCAAAAATAAAAATCATGTATTTAATATATAATATGATGAGTAGTTGTAATTTTATTTAATACTCTATTAATGATGACAACATGATCCATGATTTTTATTTTTGGCTGTGAACAGAAATGGTGATTTTTTATTATTATTATTTTTTTATTATCAATTTCAACGGTACGGGCTGTATCGAGCAGCACCCCCTTCTGCTTGTGAGCCCAGAGCAGCTGGTCACGTA
Organism: Teinopalpus imperialis; assembly: GCA_029286865.1. Lineage (NCBI taxonomy): Eukaryota > Metazoa > Arthropoda > Insecta > Lepidoptera > Papilionidae > Teinopalpus > Teinopalpus imperialis. The sequence continues at coordinate 17,716,344 of JAGSMU010000022.1, read as the reverse complement.
GTCCCGACCGCCTTAGAAGACTAGATAGTCTGGTTTGCTGACACGACTATAGTGATCATGTCGGCCCTTAGGGTTGAGATCGATTCCTTTTTCATCAGTAATAACGTCCCCGTTAGTTTTTTCTTTTTATTACATCGAGAGTAATAAACGAGCTCACAGTTCATGATGGTAAGAGATTCGTGCGGCTCATGACATCTACACTCATCCTCGACAAGGAATCATAATGCAGATGCGTTGTCACCCATGAGGACCAGGTGAAATACAGCAGCATTATGCTGCTATCTTACGCTAGTATAATATTCTTTGAGGACGTGGCTCCTATCCCGGTCGAGGTGACCCATTCATTCTGCAGCTAGAAACAAACTGCAGTGTAACATATACCACTGCACTATTCTTGGATATATTGGTGAAAATATTTCTAGTTCTAGTTGTCTTTAAACAAATTCGGGCTTCGATATCTTTTTTTGCAACGGTTTGAATTTACAATTTTTGCACCGTCAAGCGTATCCATGGGTCGTCAAAGTTGCTTACCTGTAGACAAGATGACCCACAGCCGTGGTTTGTTTGTCCGACCTGTTCTAAGCGAGCCTCGGCTGTCGACCCCGCTTGATGCCTTATGTATTTTATAACATGACCTTATTGTATGTGCTCTATCCAAATAAGGATAATTCGTTGCATCAGTGATTGAATTTACGATTCGTGGCAAGAAGTACAGAATACAGAAAACTCATCGGGCAATATTAATTTTATATATTACTTATTGTAGTATAATATATGAAAAAACATTACTTTAATTTAGCTAGCAGCTTAATTTGTACTCAGTAATTTTCACTGTAAATTTAAACAGCGCCAGATCGCGTGGGCGTTACGGCCACGTACGCCCACGTTGCTTGACGTCACTGCTTCCTGCTCAGATAACTGTTGGTGTTCAGGACACGATTTAATATTAACATGTGTCATGTTTTTGTGCGGAGGGTTCAGGTGAAATTAGCGTTGACTTCCTTCACCCACATCCGAATTGCTGATAAAATTATCTCATTTGGCGCGTTCGCACAGCCGCTCGTTTACACCTTTATTTATAATAGTACTTATCGTAGGTGACTGATAAATTTCCATCACCATTTCTGTTCACGACCAAAAATAAAAATCATGTATTTAATATATAATATGATGAGTAGATGTAATTTTATTTAATACTCTATTAATGAATTTCAACATGATCCATGATTTTTATTTTTGGCTGTGAACAGAAATGGTGATTTATTATTATTATTATTTTTTTATTATCAATTTCAACGGTACGGGCTGTATCGAGCAGCACCCCCTTTTGCTTGTGAGCCCAGAGCAGCTGGTCACGTAGTCCCGACCGCCTTAGAAGACTAGATAGTCTGGTTTGCTGACACGACTATAGTGATCATGTCGGCCCTTAGGTTTGAGATCGATTCCTTTTTCATCAGTAATAACGTCCCCCGTTAGTTTTTTTCTTTTTTAAATCACATTGAGAGTAACAAACGAGTACACAGTTCACCTGATGATGTCACTTATCATCAGGCGGCCAGTGACATCTTCATTGATCCTTGACAAGGAATCAGTGCAGATGCGTTCTCACCCTTGAGGACTGAGATTGAATGCCTCGTCACCAGTAATAGAGGTCTCCGGATTCCTACACTCACCAGACGAAACACAGCAGCATTATTATGCTATTTTACGCTGGTATTCTGAGATCGTGGTCCTACCCCTGTCGTGTTGACCGATTCATTCTGTAGCTAGAAACAAACTGCAGTGTAACATATACCACTGCACTATTCTTGGATATATTGGTGAAAATATTTCTAGTTCTAGTTGTCTTTAAATAAATTCGGGCTTCGATATCTTTTTTTGCAACGGTTTGTATTTACAATTTTTGCACCGTCAAGCGTATCCATGGGTCGTCAAAGTTGCTTACCTGTAGACAAGATGACCCAAAGCCGTGGTTTGTTTGTCCGACCTGTTCTAAGGGAGCCTCGGCTGTCGACCCCGCTTGATGCCTTATGTATTTTATAACATGACCTTATTGTATGTGCTCTATCCAAATAAGGATAATTCGTTGCATCAGTGATTGAATTTACGATTCGTGGCAAGAAGTACAGAATACAGAAAACTCATCGGGCAATATTAATTTTATATATTACTTATTGCAGTATAATATATGAAAAAACATTACTTTAATTTAGCTAGCAGCTTAATTTGTACTCAGTAATTTTCACTGCAAATTTAAACAGCGCCAGATCGCGTGGGCGTTACGGCCACGTACGCCCACGTTGCTTGACGTCACTGCTTCCTGCTCAGATAACTGTTGGTGTTCAGGACACGATTTAATATTAACATGTGTCATGTTTTTGTGCGGAGGGTTCAGGTGAAATTAGCGCGTTGACTTCCTTCACCCACATCCGAATTGCTGATAAAATTATCTCATTTGGCGCGTTCGCACAGCCGCTCGTTTACACCTTTATTTATAATAGTACTTATCGTAGGTGACTGATAAATATCCATCACCATTTCTGTTCACGACCAAAAATAAAAATCATGTATTTAATATATAATATGATGAGTAGATGTAATTTTATTTAATACTCTATTAATGAATTTCAACATGATCCATGATTTTTATTTTTGGCTGTGAACAGAAATGGTGATTTATTATTATTATTATTTTTTTATTATCAATTTCAACGGTACGGGCTGTATCGAGCAGCACCCCCTTTTGCTTGTGAGCCCAGAGCAGCTGGTCACGTAGTCCCGACCGCCTTAGAAGACTAGATAGTCTGGTTTGCTGACACGACTATAGTGATCATGTCGGCCCTTAGGTTTGAGATCGATTCCTTTTTCATCAGTAATAACGTCCCCCGTTAGTTTTTTTCTTTTTTAAATCACATTGAGAGTAACAAACGAGTACACAGTTCACCTGATGATAAGTGACTCATGCGGCCAGTGACATCTTCATTGATCCTTGACAAGGAATCAGTGCAGATGCGTTCTCACCCTTGAGGACTGAGATTGAATGCCTCGTCACCAGTAATAGAGGTCTCCGGATTCCTACACTCACCAGACGAAACACAGCAGCATTATTATGCTATTTTACGCTGGTATTCTGAGATCGTGGTCCTACCCCTGTCGTGTTGACCCATTCATTCTGCAGCTAGAAACAAACTGCAGTGTAGCTCTACCACCGTTAAATAATTAGTAATAACAAGGAGTTCCTAAGTGTTTAACTATTGTTGCAGACCAATACACACTGGACAGCGAATACATCAAACGGTACCTAGGCGAGTTGACTCCCATGCAGGAGTCACGGCTCCTGCAGCTCCGGAAGTGGATCGCTGACCTTCAGAAGGGAAAAGTAAGATCTTTTTTTTTCAATTCTAATTAAATGTGATGTGCAGCCTCGGAGAACGGTGGGATTGTGTCGACACGTTAAGGTCATCACCAACGCCGCTGAGCTGTCTTGAAGATTTTAACCTCTTCCATTAATTCTGCTTCTGTGCTGCAAAAGCTCGAACGACATACAAGCTTGTTTGTCGTTGCAAAGATATCTATACGGCATCTATGTGGCGTGGTTAATCGATTACACATAATGATAAGTTTCACTCGATTGATATTTTTCAAATCGGAATTCTTTTATAAAGGTTATCCTATATATGTATATATAGACACCATACACACAAATAATAATTTGTGTGCGTGTGTTTAATAAGATATTAAAAAAAAATATTGAACACAAATTCATTATTAAATTTCATTCTTACTTTTATATCAACTCTGATTTGGTTTTTCTAAATTTTATTTTATTTTAAAAATTGACCATTGTTTGCTTGTATTCTGCTGTCTTATATCTCTTAAATAATGCTAGCTAAATATAATAAATCTGTTTTTGTCTGTTAGTTTAACTTATAAGAATGAATTGTAATGTATTTGAGAGCTATGGACTTTGCAATATAAATACTTACATTAGGATTAAATCTCTTCTCCCTTATTAAATCGTGTATAGACATAATTAACTATCATTCATCATCTGTTTAACTGTGTGATTCTGGTTTCCTCGCGATGTTTTCCATGACCGCCTAGCACGTGGTAAATCAGGACATAAAAATGCAATTAACAATACCGTTACGTAACGTAAATGAAAGACGATCTCTTAGATACTGAGCTACAAGGGTTTTTATTTAATATAATATAACATTTATTTTCACTATTAACTCGTTAATATCCATCAAGGTAGCTTATCGTACATCCCGGCCTTGAATGAAGGAGACCGATGCTGCTCCGGGCGTGCGCCCTTGACTAGTATTTAATAATCCAATTAAATCCCTTCCCCCTACTTTTTTATCTTTAACATGTATGTAATTAAGTTTATGAATATATATATATATATATATATATATATATATTCAAAAAGTCAATTTCAAGTCTTGTCAAGTAAAGTCTTTCGCGATTATTGAATTGTTTTGGAATTGTAGACAGTTATTCGAGATCTTGACGACCGAAGAGCCGTGGCAGTGATGCTCGCTTTTATTTCACGGTACGCGAGTAAACCCAGTTAGATTCCAGGTGCCAACATCAATGTATATTGGTCGGCGGTGCTGGAAAACATCGCGAGGAAACCGGCATGAGATAGAGATGAGATTTGTTGCTAATTGTCCGCCAATCCGCACTTGTGCCGGTTGGACTATGAACTCCTATATCCTTTAGGAAGCCTACGCTCAGCGGTTGGATTTATATGAACGAAAAGTATCTAGAAGTCGAATCTTGGGTTTCGGGTTTTTTTTCATATAGAGGCTATAGAAAACATAACACAAATATACATTGAGACTAAAAATACATAACATTGTTATTATATATATCAGATAACAGCCACGTACAATAATATATTAATATAACATGGAATACATATAATACATAATGCAAATGTATTTATTTATAATTCTAAAAATACACCTCTCGCGCTATTAACACATTTTTTACTCTTTAAACGTTTTTCAATTAAGAACAAAAGAAAATACAAAGTTATCATATATAAATATTTATTCAAATTAAAAATTTAATTCTCATTCGAGGTTAATCTAGGTTAATCTGGTTTTGATTTTTTCATAATATTAGGGGTGACAAGCGAGCACACATTTCACCTGATGTGCTGACTGCGACCCCTGACGTCTTTTTACATCTATCCGCAATAAAGATGCCCGTACATACTCCGAGAACTGAGATGGAATGTTTCCGTTACCTACAATAGGCTCTCCGGATCCCTGACCTGACCATACGAAACACTTTATATATTACACATTCAGGTTTTCGAATTTATGTGTGCTTCTGCCTTAAAGTGCATCAGAACCTTCGCCTGTACATTCTTTGCACCTGAATAAGGAGGGTGACAGTTTGTCGTCGTCATCAGGTACCAAGCGACACAACACTCCTTCGCTTCCTTCGCGCAAGAGACTTCAGCGTGGAGAAGGCGCGCGAGATGCTCTCCCAGTCGCTGCTCTGGCGCAAGAAGCATCAGGTGGACCGCCTCCTCTCCGAGTACGAGACACCAGACGTCGTGAAGCAATACTTCCCTGGGGGCTGGCATCATCATGACAAGGGTAAGCCCCTTTATATTTTTCTTTTTTTTGTGACACACTAAAATGCTATACGAAGACCATGACAGCATTCGAAAAGTAGATTCGAACCCGCTTCGAAATTCGAATTTGACGCTTTTCACGTTCACCTGATGGTCGGTGATTCCCATCACACCAACATCCTCAACAAGCGAGTCCAAACGATCGAGAATTAGGGGGAAACCGGTGAAAGATACGGGCTGAAACGAAAAACCGACGGACCGACTCAAAAGCTTCTAGAGGCTGCTTGAGATCAATCCGTTAGCGGACAAACTACAGGGATAATTTCAGGATTTTCACGTCATATTAAAACTGTGTTTTTTTTATCTGTTTGATCCCGTGAAGTTTGATTGTATTTCGATATTCACATACGAAAACTCATGAATGACACATGAATCCATTTTTTTTGTTTTTTTTTTATTTGGCGCTATTATCCTAAGTAATTGCTTGTCTAACACACTGTCCATATCCTTGTTTGGTCCAGACGGTCGTCCGCTGTATATCCTGCGCTTGGGCCAGATGGACGTCAAGGGCTTGCTGAAGTCCATCGGTGAAGACGGACTGTTGAAGTTGGTAAGTTTTTATTATGTATTTTTAAAGAGAACGGCAGGACCAATTAGCAATTTTAATTTATGGCACTCGCGGCGGCATGTGAGTCTCCTAATCCGCAGTGGAGTCGCGCGGTGGACTGCGCTCCAACACCAGTGGAATGATATACACTGCCGGCCAAAAGTTTAAGACCACCTTAATTAAAGTAAGGAAAATAAAGTAAAACTTCAATAAAATATTAAATGTTTAATTAACCTGTTTAACCATCTAATAGAACATTGATTGACAAACAATATACGAGTACTTTAAAAGCGCATAGAAATATTAACAGTCCATCCAAAAAAGCTATAGTTAGCTAAACTGATTTTTCATCAAAAATCCTCCTTTACATTTTATGACTTTTTCACAAGTCTCGGCATACGGGCATTCCATTTGTTAATGGAGGCTTGCGATATATTGTTCCAAGTTTCACATAAAGCATTCCACATCTCTTCTCGCGAGGATGGGCCACGATTACGGACGTTCTTATCAAGCTCTTCCCACAAAAGTTCAATGGGATTGAGATCCAGGTTCTGAAGAGGCCAAACCATGTTTTTTAACACCCCTTGTGCCTCTTTCTCTTCCTATATAATTTTGAGCTATTCTTCGGATCATTATATTGTTGGAAAATAAATCCAATCTCCAATTAATCGCAACCCACAAGATACGGCAATTTGTTCTAATATATTTGTGTACTGTTCCTTCTTCAAAATTCCATCAATTTTAATCAAATCGCCAGTTCCTTGGCTAGAGAAGCAACCCCAGACCATAATTGAGTCACCACTATGCTTGATTGTTGGCACTATACAATCTAACATTATCTTTTCTTGGGCACTGCGTCGAAAACAATGAAATTATCTTCACTAGACGTGGGACCTCTCGTCCTTCCCGAGCGTGGACGAGCTTGAAAACTGCCTATTTTCCTGTATCAAGTTATTGTGCCATGAACACAAGTCTTCGATAACTTCAGTTGTGAAGCAATCTCACGTTCGGATTTGCCTTCATTATGTAAAACAACGATTGCAGAACGCACTTCACTGCTAATTTCTCGAGCTTTTCCCATTTTATGGCGTATTCACTGTAGAAACCACAAGTTTAGACTAATTGAGATTGTTTGTGAACAAACCCAAGTAAACTCGAGTAATAATAAGTCAGAAACACGTGTTTTCAGGAGGTAAATAATCCTAATTATTAAAAGCAAATTAATTAGTAATGAGGACATTATAAAAATATTATTACGACTCTACCACCTGGCTCTAGCGCAGCTTTTGTCGGTGTTTGAAAACAATATATGTTTATAGTCCAATAACTTGAAAGTAAATAAAAGAATGACTTCTTTAAATATTCCATACTAACAATAGAATATGCAGATGTGCACCCTCTCGGGAGCCCTTGCGCTGGTTACCCATATATAGAGGTCTCGACTGAGAGCCATAAGCGCTCGGTCACCTCTCAACCCGGTGAAACGTGTACCCGGTGAAACCCGGTGTAAAAGCCCTGGGGCAAACAGCGGCCATCAGCCCGAAAAAAAAAAAAAGCAGATGTGCATTTCTTTTATTTATCCTATGGGATTTTATTGCAATTGATGGATAATTATGTTGTTTATGCGCGGTCTTAAACTTTTGGCAGGCAGGGTATAAAGGCTGTAACTAATTTACTGTTAAATTTTTAACTGAATAAAATAAATACAATTGACCATCGTTTTGGAGAACAGTACAAGTAGATTTAAGCGAAGATTAGAATGATTAAATTTATTCAAACTTAAGTTTCAAGTTGGGGTCAAGTAATGGAAGGTCCGAGTTTGCCAGTATCGTTTGCTCCAAATCGAAACTACGTATTGCGGTCTCCAACTGTACCGAGGGTTACTCTCGACTTTAGTCGAGAATGTTAATTGCTACATACATTAAAATACTTTGTTTCCACAATGTTAATAGGATTTCATTTTTTTGTAATCGGTTTTCTATTTCTTTATGATATTTATCTATGTAGCTTTTTAACAGTGACAGAGACACAAAGAGACTCTACCTATAGCATTATCAGGTCGGCAAGACAGGATCGACCACGCCCTCTCAAAATACCAGAATGTAATAACATAACATAAGCAGCTGTGTTTCGTCTGGCGACGGAGTAGGGTTATTGGTAGCAGGGCATTGGACCATGGGCCTCAGTCACTTACTACCATCAGGTGAACACTGAATGATATCTGCTTCCTCAGCATTTTTTTTTAAAGAATAGGTGGCAAACCAGCATGCAGCCCACCTGATGGTAAGTGATCACCGCCATCCATGAACGTCCGCAGCACCAGAGGAGTCGCAAGTGCGTTGCCAACCTTTAAGAAAGGTGTAGGCCCTTTTCTTGCAGGTCCCTAAGTCGTATCGGCTCGAATACACCGCTGGCGACAGCTTATTCCATAGAGTAGTTGCACATGTACTCGAGACGCACATGTGATATCACTCCCGAAGACTGAGATGGAATGTTTCGTCACTTGTAAATGGGGTTCCAGGATCTTTACGCTCACCATACGAAACACAGCAACACCATATGCTGCTATTCTGTTAGGGCGTTGTCCTTCCCTGATCGAGCCGACCCATTCACATTTCCACTGCAACGTTGTTCTTCCACCGTAAAGACCTACTCCTTCAGACTGTCTTCATTTCATCTCAACAAATAAAATAATCCTACATATTTATCCAGACTCTGCACGTGTGTGAAGAGGGACTGAAACTGTTGGAGGAAGCGACCAGGTCCTCCGAACACGCGGTACAAGTGTGGAGCCTGCTCGTAGACCTGGACGGGCTGAACATGCGACACCTGTGGAGACCTGGTGTCAGAGCTCTGCTACGCATCATACAGATCGTGGAGGCGAATTACCCCGAGACGATGGGCAGGGTACTTATCGTGCGCGCCCCCAGGGTCTTCCCGATCTTGTGGACAATCGTCAGCACTTTCATCGGTTAGTCCATTATTAGTTTAACTCAACATTTTTGTTATGTTTATATTTATACAAAATGAGATTACATTCTTTCCCTCTTAATTTTTTTTCGTTTTTATTACGTGCTATATAATATCTGTGGTCATATAATGAGTACTATATTTACGCGTACGCTACAAATTGAATAAAATTATTTTTTCGGTTTCTATCGCGCTGATTTTGACTTTTTAGTTCCTGATGTTTATAAGATGACTCAGGTGGCGCGGATTATCATAGGATTTCATACACCTCAAAATCATTTCCCCCTCCCCCCTGTGACAATAAATCATTCGAAGTGGGAATTAAAAAGCTGAAATTTTACATATTTAATATTTCAAGTTTTTTTTTAATATAATTAATTTTGCGTATTTCCGGTAAGTAAAAAATAAAGTGAAATTCGATCACCGGTGGTGTTGCTATATTTCCCAGATGAGAACACTCGCAGCAAGTTCTTGTTCTACGGCGGCAAGGACTACCTGCAGGCCGGCGGCTTGCTGGACTACATCCCAAAGGACCTGATCCCCGACTTCCTTGGGGGACCCTGCAAGGTACTATTCTATGCCGCTACTTCTGTAGTTTAAATTAATTGTTATATAGGAGTGTATGATATATATTATGTTGTTAAACGAAGTCCTTCGACAGAGAAGTAAAGTAACTGATATAGCTCAACGAACTAGCAAGTTGAAGTGGCAGTGGACAGGTCATATATGCCGCAGAACCCGTGGCCGCTGAGGCAGACAGGTTCTTGAGTAGAGACCGCGAATCAGCAGACGTAGTGTAGAGCGTCCTGTAACTAGGTGGGGCAATGATATGCGTAACGCAGCGGGCAGAGACTGGAGGAGGTGAGCTGATTCAGTGGCGTGCCATGGAAGAGGCCTATGTCCAGCAGTGGACTGATACAGGCTGATGATGTGTGTATGTTGTAAAAGAGCAAAGACCAAATTACAAGATAATTGCAAAAGTTTTGTTGAAAGGGTACAGATATTTGACGGAAACAAACGTAAAGAAACCTTATTACCAAATGTTAAAGGCTTACATAAATGTTCCCCCTTTGTTCCCACATTATAAGTTCAGTAGCATCTACCCGCGACTTTGTCTGTACGGACTTCAATCATCGGTTACTCAAGAGTATCTAGTGCATCTACTAGCGGAAAATAATAAATATATCGTCTCACATATTTTTCATTCTTCTTTGGGGAACCAAGTCTGCTCCACGCAGACGAAGTCGCGGACAGATGCTAGTTTCAACATAAATTAATGATAGTGAACAGTCGCCAGCCATCTCGCTCACCAGGACAAGAAGAATCCTATATACGTAATAAATTTCATTCAAACGCATTGCCCCGTATTTGCGTGATTGCGGTAACAAATACACAAACTTTGAAATTTATGATATTTAGTAGGATTGCTATTGTTTTTTTATTGGCAAGTACCAGATGAAAAACTACTTTACTACCATGTGCTAAGGCATAAATTTAAACCATCGGCTTGTATTCCCTGCTGCAGACGGACGTTGTAGACGCGTGGCAGTGCATCCCGCAGCATTATTACGACGCCGTGAGCTCCGCAGCCTCCCGCTCTGTGCCATTTGTTACTGTCGATACTTGTCTGTGCATATCTCTATCGATACTCTCTGTGTGAAATGCTCGATTATCTTCGATTGATAATTTCAAAATTAAATATCGACTTATTAAATTAACATTTTTAATATAATAATATCTTTATTCATATCTTTCTTACACCTTCTAGTAAGTATATAATAATAAAAACTTGTAACAGGAGGTCTCGCTTATATAAGCTTAGATAAATATGGAATAAAATTTCAATTTCTGTTTCTTTTCTTAATTTTTGACATTGGCTACAAGACCTTCAGCCAAATGTATATATAATTAAGAAGTGTAGGCAGTATGATATTTTTTGATAATATAATACCGGATGAAATTTGTGATTGCTGCAATTAAACTTATATCGGATTCAAATTATTTTTTTTTAAATACCACAATTGAAAATGTTACTTGTGAAAATATAACCTATAATTTTTATATTATGTGGCATTTTCTTAATTAGTAATATTTTTACGGTAAAACGCGTCGCAATTGAAATTTAAAATGTAGCAATTTCATTTTGTGACTATTATGAATCAAGCATTTTAGTATAGAAAGATATAGAAGTAAAGAGAAACGTGTAGCGTTGCGAAATCTTCAAGCTTATATGTTCACACAGCACCACGTGTGCGTCGGCTAACCAACAAACGCAAAAACTAATTTTATTTACATAGTAACATTATTACACCAATACACCATAGCCGTGTTGTAGTAGATTAAAACAATACTGTTATTTCATTTATAATTTTAATCATATAATATGTGCAAATAAATTCACTAATCAGGTTATAATGTATCTGTAGTTAAAATAATAATCTTAAAAATGTCAACACCAACACTTGTTATTTGTCTCTTGTATTGTTAATTATTAATTACTTATTATTATTTTTAACAGTGGTAGAATTTTGATAAAGGTGGTTTCAATGGGTATGAATGAGCTCGACCCGCGAAGGACCTCGTCCTCACCAGCATAAAATAGCAGCAACGCTGCTGCGTTTCGTATGATTAGAGTAAGGATCCGGAGATGCAGGTAGTCCTCGGGCTGCGAACGCATGTGCTTCGCGCACCGTTGTTGAGGATATTTGGCGTAATGGGCTGTAGACGTCCGCCTTCTGGTGAACTGGTGTGCACTGGTACAGTGGGAGATTTCATCATTAAAACTTTTAAACGACATTCGTTGTTTAACAAAGAATGATGTAGTAATTTTTTTAACTTCTAACAGAATGTGGCTCCATCTTGTTAAGGGTCTTCCTATAGAATTACTCGAGTATTTTTTACCCTAACAGTTGATGATTGTGCGAAATTATGAGTACGAAATCAATATTATCGTGCAGAGTTTCGTGCACGAGGGTGGGCTGGTGCCGAAGAGTCTGTACGTGAGCGGGGCCTTTACGGAGCGCGACGGAGACCCCCTCAGCGAGGATAGCATCTATCGGTCCGTCAGCTTGGCTAAAGGACAGGTTGGTGCAAATGTTGTCATATGTATAATATGTCTCGTAGTAAAAACTAGTTTTAGAATATTTTGATTTTTTTTATTGACGGCGACAAACAAACACAAAGTTTACCTGATGGTAAGTAGTTCCTGTTGTAGTCCACGACTACGAAAATGGATGTCAAGTCAACAATAACTTTACGTTTAATTGCTTAGCAGTTCTTTGGAAGATTTTATCTGATTTTATTCTATATAAATAATGTTGGTAATCCTGTAATATAAATTAACATTGATATTCCATTTCAGTTGAGTTCCATTGCTTGTGCTAGGAGAAAGATTACGACAGTAGCCGAATGGCGGATTGGATCCTACGACCGTATCTATTGGAGCTATTTTAACTTGACTTATCTTTAAAAAATATATATAAGTACAATGATGTCAGCGGAAAAAATGCCATGATCTTGTACATTATGTCTTCACTTCCTGATACGATACGATGTTCAATTTTTCCTTCACTTTATTAATATCTGCTAGTTATTAATATATTGATAAGTTACCACTAAAACATTCTGGCAGCGAGGGTCTAAAAAATATTTGATGATCACCAGGTGCATGAGGTGGTGGTTTCGAACCGCGACCCTCAGAGCGTGCTGACGTGGGACTTTGACGTGCTGCGCCACGACATAGCCTTCACCGTGTTCCACACTACACACGAAATGCCTGCTCCTGAACATTCCGCCACCGGTGAGACCACTTTATTTGTCTTGTGGTCCATAAACACTTACTTATTTGTAAGTTGCAGCTATAAGTATTAAGGTACCTCGTGACTCGTAATTAAGTGTAGAGTTCATATTTATGGTGATCTAGTTTTACCACGGCGAGATCTTCCGATTGTTACCAGATGGTATCAGATGCACTTACTCGTCATGACCTCATTTTTTATCTGTACGTCTATAGTATTATCAATTAATAAGACTACATTTGTAAATTTATGACTAAGGGAAATCGATTATTCAAATTAATTAAAAACGGAAATAGACATGGGCCTAAAATAGATCCTTGTGGAACTTTTATGATTAGGTACAATTATTATTTACTCCTTCAAAATCGACAACGTTAATCTAAACCCCGAGTATTTAATAATTCGGTTAAAAATCCAAACAACAACAAACATCTTATTCTGTTTTGTAAATAAAAAAATATCAATTTACAAACCTGAATTTTTGATCAAATGCTTTAGATAAATCAAAGAATGTCAACTTACGATTCGAGAGCTTCTTCGTAAAGCCAAATTAATAATTATATTTAAGTAATTAGATACGTCGTCTGTTCACCAGCACTGTGTGTCGGTGGCGGGGATGAACCGAGGTCCTTGCTGCAGCAGCTGGAGTCGCGCGGCTGGCGTGAGGGGCAGCACTACCAGCGCGTGGAGCCCACGCTCGTCTGTCACGATGGAGAGAGCATACAGGTGGGTGAGGCCTTGTCACCAGCAACAAGGTCATCGGCTTATTTCTCTTACAGATAAAAGACAGCAGCGCTTTGTACTAATCTCTACTAGTTGTCGTTGGTGTTCAGGGATCTTTTAGGCTGGTATTCTTAAAGTATATGTGTATAATATAGTATAATGTATAACGTGTGTCTTACCGGCAGGGCTCCCACGTGATGTCCGAGTGCGGCAGTTACTTGCTGCAGTGGCGCTGCGAGCTGCTGGACAGCACTCACCGCGCTGCGCAGCTCATGTACTTCCACGAGACGCTCGCCAGCCACCAGTACAAGTGAGTATGTACCGGCAGGGCTCCCACGTTATGTCCTAGCGCGGCAGCCACGTGCTGCGAGCTGCTGGACAGCACTCACCGCAGCGCGCACCTCCTGTACTTGCACGAGACGCTCGCCAACCAACAGTACAAGTGAGTATGTACCGGCAGGGCTCCCACGTTATGTCCTAGCGCGGCAGCCACGTGCTGCGAGCTGCTGGACAGCACTCACCGCAGCGCGCACCTCCTGTACTTGCACGAGACGTTCGCCAGCCACCAGTAGAAGTGAGTATGTACCGGTAGAGTTCCCACGTAATGTCCTAGCGCGGTCGCCATGTGCTGCGAGCTGCTGGACAGCACTCACCGCAGCGCGCACCTCATGTACTTGTACGACACGCTCACCAGCCACCAGTACAAGTGAGTATGTACCGGCAGAACTCCCAAGTGATAGCCCGTGATGTGACAATTGGCCAAATATTGCGGTCTGGATATTTTTAATACACTTTTAGAATAAATACGTAGAAAGTCATAAAGCATCTCCCGCAACCTACGTCTATGTTCTATAATGAATCAAATATTTCTTTCACCACACGAAACATTGCAGCCATTAAGTTTTGCCCAGACATTCTGTGGGTAATTGCTAGGCTTTAAAATAGGCTCTTGACAGATTGCCCCTACCCTGGTCGAGACTGTTAAGCCAGCGTGGTTCTATCACTTATGAAAACAACAACTTCTTTTGCTACCCACACGACGTCCGCAGACGAGGAAGATCAAGTTAATTTTTTTAACGGTGTTAAGTATCTCCCCATGTTAAGTTGGGACAATTCAATGACTTATCCTTTTTCGTATTTCAACATATGTATTATTTCAGGGGCTCGATGTCGAGTCTGCAGTCGGGCACGAGTGGGTTCTCGTGCCTGAGTGGCAAGTCGGCGGCCAGCTCGTGCCCGTCGCGGTGATGTGAGCCCGGGCCCGCCGGCGCACACCACACCCAGGGCCATCACTAGCTCCACTCCTCATCATGTCTAAATTACACTTGAAACACGTATTTGGAACTTAACATCGCATAGCAGACACGTATGCGATGTTAACTTCGCTGGGATGTTGTGATACATTATTTTGTCTGGTCTCTGAAAGCTTTTGTAATATTCAAAACGGGCAAATGATAATTGTGTGACGCATGCTTAGTGTTTGCCCTCAGCGCGCGTTAAAGCTTTTTGTCGCTTTAAAACAGGACATAAACGTACCATTCACACGCCACGGTACTAAAGGCCATATTGTGTTCTATTTGAAAGTAACAAAAATCTTATATTTCGCAAATTATAAAATATATCTTTACGTCCGTTTCAATAATAGATTATAGTCTTAAAAAGTTAATAAACTGACGTCAGTGACACTGACATATACATGTCATTTAGACAAAGAGGTATTTATATGTCATTATGATTTTTTTTAATTCATTGCTTGCAGTTAGATTACACTAGGCCGCATTGACGTAATATTGCAATATCGGAACGCAATATTTTAATTATAGGGAACAGGAAAAGGTAAATAATTGTCACATTTTTATTGTAGATCAATTATCGGAACAAAAAAAAACTTTCTGATAAATTATAATCAAAACGTATTAATGTTGATACCATTTGGAATTGATATTGTTGTTAAGAATTACTATTACTACCTTAAGACAAACTAAACTTCTTTCAATATGTGTTACTATTTATAGATATTAAAACGGACACGTGACTATCCAATTGGAGCCACGATATAACTTACAAAAAACCAAAGCAGTAATATTTTATTAAGCTTTGCCATTTAAAAGTTATAAGAATTAAAAGCAATAAATATCTATCACTGCAAATAGAAATCTACTATATTATGATAGTGCTACTTGCTTAACGTTAGAGCAATTCAAAAAAACATTTATCCTGAATCCGGATTGAAGAATAAATGTATTTAATACAATTCGAATATTGGGTAGCCTATAATTTGTAGAAATTAATTAAGAAATAAATATATAAAAAATAGCTAAATACAATTATGTAGGTTCACTGCGCGCGATCGTCTGGTTCGAGACTTCATCAAATGGCCGTCGACACAACTTAAAACGTCCCAAATCAAAATGAGATACTACGTGTGGCCAACGCGGTGCGGTGTACATACAATAATTCCCTCTCGTATAAACGTGCATAGAATTTTACGTATAATTGTTATATAGTCCAATACTGTGAATTTAAACGTGGTTATAGTAATCATAGTGTGAAGGAGGACCCCGCTGGACAGCGAAGCTAATACAAACGTTATCTTACTATGATAAAATTAAGGTATATATTTAAGTAGCAAATCATTATCCATACTGTTAAAAACTTTTTCAAAACACCTATAAGTTATTGACATTTTTTTTTGTAAACATGTAGTAATATGGTGGGAGTGACTTTACGTAAAATAAAGTATTCTTGAATACGATTCGTATCATGGTATATTGGTCTGTTAAAATTCAGTTTTACTTGGTGGTTTTTTGGTGGAGTGGACGTGTAAAGGAGTTCCAGAAGAGTCTGCTCACAGAATAGCGCAAAGTCTGACAACGCATTCGTATTATGCTTCTCAAGCGAGGATATAGGATAAACTAGGGCCACAGTTACCTTAGTAAACTATGCGTTTGTGTTATTTTAAAATATAGTTATAAATAATTAACAACGAGCAGTCCAGAAATTTGCTCGGAAATATAATGTAAGTTTGGTGTTTGGATATTGGTACAAAGTTGTATAAGGCTCGATACGGAACGTTGATAAATATTAACATAACATTTCATGTCCTACTTGTATGTTAAGAGAATTCATAATAAAAAAAAACTATATAATTAATAAATATATAATAAAAAAATATTGCAAAATCAAATATTTTTAGATAATACTTAAGAATTAAATTATATATTTAAATATTTCATAAACGAAAATGGTTTTAACTTTTTTAATATAATAGAAGCATATAAGCGATTTTTATTATTATATGTAATTTTAAAAGCTAGAAATATACTTTAATCTCATTACTTTATTATAAGAAACTTCTTTAAAAAATAGCATTTTGTGTACATACCATACCTACATATTGTGGTATACCATATGTAGTGTAATTGTGTTCCGACACCACTTTTCTTGGTCAAATACAGAAATTCATTTGGGTAATAAAAGGTAAGGTGGGTGGGTCCCTCTTTTTGCGTGAATTACAGCTTGTTATTCACTCATAGATACAGAAGTTCATTAGATAGCTAAATATATTTAGTTTTAGCAATTTTTTTGTAGATAATTCTATTTGTTTCTTATTTTGCGATCCTCATTAATTTTAAGTGCATCTAACTCTCCTATAGTATGTTTCTAGCTTTGAATGAATATTGGACAGTGTTGCCAAATAAAATATATAAACCATCTATACAGGTCCTATATAAAAACAGTGTTTACAGTTTTACGTGTTTGTATGTTGTAAACTGTTTCATACATATTTTATATTTTCATTTTTATCACGATTAATTTGAAATTTCGCTGTCCAATATACTTTATATGTTTGTATGGAGAGTATCTCAATATTTGAGTAATGTATATTGTAGGAGTATTGTCGTGTTGCCAATATAAAAATTTAAATGAAATTCCCGCATATTTTTTCATGGATTGCCTAAATATGTAAATAATAAATTGTAGTTAATAAATACCACTACGTATAGTAACTCGATGTAGTTTAAAATTAATAATTAGTACTAATGATGATCTAATAAAGGTATGGGATACCGTCTGAGCGAGATTACAGTTTCGAATGGGTCCTGCCATTCGATCATAATTTTTAGAGTGAACAATCTCCACAACAGTTTGGGTTGACGGAGAGGTAAATAAAATTGTGACGTTAAAGTTATTTTTAAAATAAAATTTGTCAAGCGGAATGTGAAATAAAATGTATGTTAGACCATAATAATCGAATCTAGTACCTACAGAGTTATTTACTAAGACGATACAGGCTATCCTAAATGAGATACAGAGATTATATGCTTTTTTATTTTGTCTTATCTAAATCGGTTTCAATTAATAAATGAATGGATTCATTCGATAATTTATGACTCGTTTTATTTAACACTATTATTATAGCAATCGTTTACTATTTTCAGGTCCCCTTTGTTGGCTCTGGCTCGGTTTATTGGTTCGAATAACTGGCTACTGCGTCGCAGGTCCTCGATTCGATTCCCTCTGAACTTTTCACCGATCTTATTGCACATGCATTAAATAGGTATAGGCTAAGAGACCATGAGAGTGCCTCTGTGTTTGTGCGAATTCTTACGGCACTATAAAATATTCTGCGCGGTTGATATTATCTGGCTATATCCAGAAGATATCTCCACGATCGGAATCGACCACCATCATTGAGCGTTTGAGGTGGATACTGAATAATCGATTTTTATTTTATTTCTTTTTTTATTGTCCTCTACTGTGATGATCCTTCATTCGAACCTTCCTCCTTTCCTATCGCATAGACGTCACATCGTTTTAGAGGTGAGAGTTCTGTACGGTGGTGTGTATATTTAGGGCTCTAAAACATATTGCGTAGTTGAAATAACAGAAATTACCATCATATCGACTCGGTAAGTAACGTACAAGTTACGTATTAGTTACTTTGAACTGCGATGCGGCTCCTATAATTCGTATTTTTTTATACATAAAGCACCTCACCGGATGGTAAGTGATCACCGCCACCCATGGACATCCGCAACACCCGAGGAGTCGCAGCCGCGCATTTATGAAAGGTGTAGACTCTTTCTTAGTTCCTAAATCGTATCGGTTTCGGTCGGTATCTGTTTTAACATAGATGAAAAGTTCGAGACAAGATATTAAAACATTATTTAAAATACATTAAAATGCTTCACTAGGGTCTTTTGTCCGATGAATACGCGAATTTACGAAAAAAAACATCACTATTTACAATATTGATGTTTTTTTCTCCTTCGTTTCTGTTCATCATATGGCCCCAGTCCCATCTACCTTCCCTAATTTCATGGTCGTCAACCCGTATGTCCAGTGAGGCAATTTGGAGTAGAAATTTCTCATTGATACTTCTTTCTTTTATAATTTTATTATTTATATTATTAGAAGTGACAATAAAAGTCACTCACCTGGCGATGGGAGAGAGCTATTTCTTTACAAAATAAAATAACTCATTGGAGAACAAAAATATTCGAACAAAGTCGAAAGTCAAAGTCAGATGGCTGAAATGGTCACATCTACCAAGCGCTGCTCAGGCAAATGTGGGAGGAAAGTCTTGGAGAGAAGGTCACGTATGGAAGAACCGGTTATAGACCGCCACCGAAATGGCTAGATGAGGAAAATGAAGAACCACATATGGTTTAGAACGTCATTGGTGAGGATTTATACAATGCAGTGTGTGTGTACAGGCTGATTGATTTAATTTTTGTCCTCAGTTTATTTTTATGCGATGTTGTTGTACTTGGCCTTGAAATTGAACATTCACCTGTGATGGTCACGAAAGTTACATTCAAAAATATTATTTCACTGTGAAACGTGTTGTGTTTGTGATCCACAGTTAACTAAATAAAAAATGACCGAACTTATATATACGGAGTGTTATCTCGTCCACGAAAAACCAATTAAAGTGTAGGACACTTGGTTGTTAATAAATGACGTCACATTAACGTAGACGTATACTACGTAACGTGGCGTTACGCAATGATGTCGATTCTACAGTTCTAATGAACACGAGTAAGCAACGCCTCGTGCGTGGCGTAGCCAATTAGCTATTATTACTGATTTAGACTTTTTTTTAATGTATGTTGGCCACAGATAGACAGAGTAAATTTTTATTTTTTGTCGTTAACTGCTACACAAAAAAATATGTTAGTAGCATTAAAAGGCAATCCGATAGCCCATTTAACCTCTAGACAAATATTTATCTGTGCATTGTTTCACATTATTAGTACTAAATAATTAATTTTGGTTTGTTTAATTGTGTTTAATTCTTAAATTGTATTCATCTATTCTGTCTTAACTCAACTGTAATACTTTTATATTATTGCTTTCTTTAGTTTCTTATAACTTTTTACTTAAGTTGTGAATATCGATGTCGGCTACGTAATCACACTGTGTCTGCTATATTATATTATTGATGTAATATATATTATGTAGCTGTTGGTTATTCGAAATTAAAAAAAATATATATGTAAATCTTATTTTTTTTATTGTTTTTTTATCCAAATATGAATGGATAGGAAAAATCATAATGATCTTACCACCAAAACGAAATACTACTAAATAATATGTGAAAATTTAACTTGAAATAAAAATAATAACTAAAATTTTGGTAATTGATTGAAAACATAATCGTTCCAATTATGTTAGATATGGATATATTCATAGTCATCATAAACCAAATCCAAGAAATTAGTATATAATTATGTGAAATAATAAACTAAAAATGTTCAATACTAAACTAAAGGTGCTGTAAATAACTCGAAATCAGTCAGCAGTAAAGAACATACACGCGGTAAAATCCGGAAATTCTCGAAAACTTAATTTATTATTTCCCTATAACCGATATATTACTTACATTATATTTAATATTTTGCATTACATTACAGTTTAATATTGTCATCAATGTGGGCTCGGAAACATATTAAGATAGCGAATTAACTTGTCTATTGGTCGACTTGATGTCCATATGCGAAAAACGGTATCGATTGTACATATATAATTTTACAATTACCTAATCATCAAGCAACAGTACAATCATATGTTTTCGTTGATAAATATTTAAAAAAAAACTCTTTTTCAATATCACATGTATGTAATCAAAACTTAGTGATATTGTATCTGGATTGTTAACAAACAAATGATAACTGTTGCAAGATTTATCACTCTAATTAGCAGGCTAACTACTTAACACGCAGCAATGACAGGAAGTTTTTAGAATACAACAGGTCACAACATAGTATATAGTCAAGATACCATATAGTTTGTCGAACCGACAACCCATGGGAAAGAAAGGTTCTCGAGTGGCAACCTCGTACTGGCTATCGCAGTGTTCCACGACCACTAGATGGAGTAATGACCTACGTAAGGAAGTCTTTGCATGCAGGTGGCTTAGGATCTTACTCTGTGGTAGTCCGTGGGAGCTTTGTTCAGCAGTGGACTAGTGATGGGATAGGACAATAAGTTTCAGCGCAGAAACCACACAGATGAGGAAGCGGAGAAGCGATTAATTTAGTAACAATTGGATTTCAACTTAATCTGCCGCGTACTACTGAAATTGGTATAGAGAAATAGATTCATAATTTTATTTCAGGTACAATCCAACACTCAATAACAAGACATTCCATCTCAGTTTTCAGGAGTGACAAGGCGTCTGCATCCTAAATATTTGTTGAGGATAGACGTAGATATCATGAGCTGCATCACTTGCATTCATGGTAATAGTCTAAAAAGAATCAGGTGAACTGTGTGTTTGTTTGTTTTTAACAGTGCACAAATGGGTCAGCCGGGTCGGGGAGGGACCCAACGTCCTCGCAGAATATCAGCGTATAGTGTGAGTGTAGGGATCCGAAGACTCACTTACTGATAAAGAGGAATTGCATCTCGGTCTTCAGTGTGACAATGCTGATGCAGATGCATCTTAAATCTTTGTTGAGTATAGATGCATACCATATGAGGAATGTGTGTTTTTGTTTGTCACCCCTAATATTATTAAAAATGTAAGTCTACGCATTGCACAACCCTGAACATTACCATATGTACATAAAGGCGACCATTACAAATTCCATAAAAGCCAAAAGCTCGATAACAGACCTCATTTCACAATGCCAATCTCAACTGAAAACACTGCGTTTGATTAACCGTACTGAAATAGCACGCCGTTGCTTGAACGACATTTTTTATTACCACTGATTTCTTTCTCCACTTGAAATCTTTTATAGCACTGATAAGCACTCGGACAATTTTCCGCCATGGATATTAGCTTTTTTTATAATGAACGCACCCGTACTATAACCACGGCACAGATTATACAAAGAAATCAATTAAATTTTATCTGTGTTGATAGTCGGCAGAATTGGAAATGAGTTTATGGAACCAGCAATAAATAAATACACAAAAAATAAACTTTTGCAAATGATTCGTATAAGATGTTATATGTCCTGGGGTCGCAGACCAGACTTACCATCAGGTGAATTCTGTGCTCGTTTGTCAATTATAATATTATAAAAATATGGATTTACCGATTTCGACCACGGTGTAAGACACAAAAACTTGTTAAATGCGTATTTGGTCGTATGTTATCCATGTCTTGAGCATAGAATAAAACTTCATTAGAAAACGTGATTTTGAAAAATAATTAAAAAGGATATTTCGGAGACATAACCTCTCTAGACAGGCCTGGGTCCAGCTGTGGAACACAATATTATATATGTTTACTTTAAGTTAGAATTAGATAAGAAAACATTTAAATTACTTATTAATTAAGATATTACAATTAATTACGACTTAGGGACCTTCAAGCAAAGAGCCTACACTTTTCTAAAAAGCCGGCAGCGCATCTGCGACTCCTCTGGTGTTACGGACGTTCATGGGCGGCGGTTAATCACTTACCATCAGGGTGAGCTACTTGATTGCTTACCACCTATTCTATAAAAAAAGAAAAATATATGCAAGTTTAATGTTTCAGACGCATGCGCACGTAAATAATAGTAAAGCAGAGCTACGCTGTAGCAATAAATAAGTAGTACGAACTCGACAGATAGACCACGTTTATAGACAACACCAACTATATATATATATATAAATAAAATAGTATATAGTCGCCGTGTCACGTGGTAAGTAAGAGAAACTGTAAACTTATTTATATTGGAGATATTCTTCAAAGGTAACAAGCCTTCATATCGTGTTGGTACCATGGGCTGACACTGTTTATCTGGTAATGTCTTAGGTTGACTAACTTCTTTCGGTTTTTTTTTTATTTTATATTCCGCATGTCAATAAATGTTTTTGGCGTAATGTTTAAGTTTGAATTGACTTTATCGGAATTTGTTTTGTTTTTTGTTAGATTTCTATGTGGATTTCTATATTCTTTCGATCTCTTTGAAATGCTATGCGCGCAGTTTCGTTTAATACTGATGCAAAAATGAGATCTTGGTTGGATGAATTTTAAGTCGATTTCTACCTACCAACTAGGTGTTAAAAATCTTATTGACCAGTGGTAGAAAGTTGTAAGGGAAGAATACGTTATCGATTAAAAAAAATATTTTTTATTGTAAAATATTGAGAATATGAATACTCCTTTGTTTTGTGTGTTTTTTATCATATTAGCTGTGACAAAATAGCACACCATTCTCCTGATGGTAAGTGATTCCCCCAGTCCAGAACACCAACAACCATCCATCATAGATTCTTTTTTTTATTTTATTACTTTAAGAGTAACAATCGAGCACACAGTTCATCTGATGGTAAGTGATTCCTGCGGCCCACGACATTTACATTCATCCTTGACAAGGATTGCAGATGCGTTATCACCCTTGAAGACTGAGATGGAATACCTCGTTACCAGTAATAAAGGTCTCCGGATCCCTGAATATATTCATAATTATTCATGATATGTATCCGCTTTTATCAGGTGAGGACTAAGTTGGAATGTCTCGTAACCAGTAATAGGATCTTTAGTAATTTCTTGTAAGAGACGGCTGTGCTAAATTAGTGTTTTACACTGATGTAGTGAAACCATGCTCCTTCGCTGATCTGGGCGATCCATTTTACATTAAAGTCTTTGGCTTCAAGTAAGAACTCCCGTCTAATAAATATTTTTTTCATAACTAGATCGTAATGTTACTATCCGTATGAGGTAAACATGAGAAAACATAAGTCATCCTAAATCCTCCATTCAAGGAGACGGAATATTTTACAAATACAAAACTTTATTTCTATTGTATTGGTGACAAACGAGCACACAGCTAAAAGTGATTCGTGCGCACATTCATCCCCTATAAGGAGGCATATAATCAGGACTTATTATATGTCATGAAAGTTCCCTACACACCTTATGCTGCTTTTTAACGCGAGTATTCTCTGAGGGCTCATCCTTCCCCGATAGAGCAGACCCATTCACGTCGCAGCTAATAACAAGGTACAACGTGGCGCTACCACTGTGGTGTACCAAGGCAAATAACAACCATAAAACTCCTGGTTTGTTTAAACAAATCCATAGAAAATGTGTCTACATCGCAAACGCATGTTACGATCAAAAATAAATTTTAACTGTTTATATTACGGTAGAAATTTAAATGAACCGCAGTCGGTGTACACAAAAGCCTACCTACGAGGAAGGTGCCCCAGTTATGGACACATTTTACGAGCGCATTGTTTCCGAGCTGAATTTTCGAAATGACCTGATAAGCTGTTTGTTAGGGCAACACCGTCTTATTGTGTTCCATTTTTCAAACAGACATTGCAATTACTCTTCTTTTTCTTTATTAGTCTAAAACCTGACCATGGCGATATTAGTGGAACAACTGCTCTTGGAGTGGACTTTCAGAGCTTGGTATAAGAAACCTAGATTCCGGATTTCATAAAAGCCTTGTGGACCCATTAGGCAGTCTATTATGTAGTCAGTATATTACTATATTTGGGTCAAATGGGGTCATTGTGATCGGTAGCTGTAGAGCTGTAGGCCTGATCCGCCGCAGCAGGGCTGGGATTGCTAGTGCAGTACCCGCTTTCCTGGCCCACATAGCCTCTGGGCTGTGTGCTGGCAGGCTCACTTTTTTTCCGGCATGTCTTGCCTGCAGCGGCGTAGACGGAGCATTGTGAGGCTTTAGCCTGTGCGAGTGCAACATAACACATCCGTAACCATTTCTTCATGTAAAAAAAAGATCTGGTCTGTAGCTCTTCTCCCAACTATAAATCGGTTGCGGAGGTTCGCGACATGACGTATGACCAACACTTCTCTCCCCAGCGATTCAGCCATAGGATCTCGACGGAAAGGGTAGATGAAAAGGTTCCTCGCACTGCCACTCCCGCTATCCGCAGAAAATTTGGAGCACCAAAGGTGGACTCGGCAAGCCCACATCGACGACGGGCCGCTCCAACGCCACGTGCTGCACGTATGTAAGGTCGTTTTAGCTTCACCATCCTATCCAATCACCAAGGCTATTAGCCATTCCAACACGACCCGGTCCGGGGGAATATATTACTAGTATAACTCAGTTAATATTGGAAAGAGAAGAATAATATGCTTACTCATAACAAAGACATCAGATACATATAACCATTAGATGATTAAAAAAAGTAAATAAAATGTTATGCTTCTCACGAATCGGTCCCAACTCACCAACGCTGGTCATCCAGTGGGGCTTTTATCATAATTTAATACGATCAATCATTTTGACCACAAACAAGAGGAAGAGACGTGGGGTTGACAGCAATTGATATTCTGTCAAAACAAACACAATATCTTTAAAATGTTTCTATAAAGGAAAGTGGTATTTTATATTTATTGCTTTTAACTGATTTCAAAAAAGGAGATTGTCATTTTGTTGTTTCTAATATTAGGGGTGGCAAAGGTACTGTAAGTACACATTATAGTAAGTCTGCGTAAACATTATGGTAATTCTACGGCCTATGATCCATCCTCAACAAAGGTTAATGAGACACATGCGTTGGCACCCCTGGAGTCAGTACCCAATCTCAGAAGATGTGCTGCCTCTGTACCAGTAAGGAGGTCTCCTAGTCCCTAAAATTATTTATTATGCGTTATGCTATTATTTCACGTTGGTATTATGTGATATTCTTTCCCGCATCGAGCTGACCCATTCATGCTGCACCCTGGTTTCACTACTAATAATGTGATTTTATATTCCATTCCTATATATAATATTTTTTAAGGTAAGCTAGCAGTGCTCTTTTTTTTCGGACTGATGGGCGCTGTTGGACCGAGGGCTTTTACAGTTTTACCGGGTTGAGGGTGACCAAGCGCTTATGGCGCTCAGTCGAGACCTCTATTAGTGGGTAACCAGCACAAGGGCTCCCGAGCAGGAGCTTCGACTTGAATCGTTACCTGCTCCGCGAGAGCGTCTGACTCAAGGGTGCCCGAGAGGGTCGAACCTCGGCTCGGTCAGTTGCTTCTGACTAAGAATTATCTACATTTATATCACTATTATTATTATTGGCTATCTGTACCACTACTTCGGAATACGTGGGCGCTGGAGAAGAAGTGGCGCAAGAAACTTCAGCTTCCATCTGTATTGACTGGTGAAAACCGGCCTGTGACGTGGCGGTATCGCGAATAACCTTGTTGCAACGCCCACGCCGTCGGCAGGGGCGGTACATGTGTAGTGTTTTATGAAGAGCTTGGGCGTCGTTGGGGTCGTCGAGGGTGTGCTTCGGTCTCCTTCGGACGCGGGTGAATCTACGATTCGCGATGGGATCCTTTGTGGCGGCAGTTATAATTAGCGAGTTTGGGTGCAAACGACCTAGGAAGAACGCTGCTCGATTCCGTACGCGGTTGATATGCGGACCGAAGGTGAGTCTTTCATCTAAAGTAACGCCTAAGTCTTTTCCCAGGGGATTGGACGATCCAATAACTCTATATTTGGAAGATGAGGCGTTTTGTTGCGCCGCGAGAAGTATATGGCTGCACTTTTGGTGGAGTTAATCTCGATTCGCCATTTCCGAAACCATTTCCCTAAGGTGTTGGCTGCAGATTGAAGGCGTTTACAAATAGCATCTGGTTTGAATCCAGATACGTAGAGGCCGGTATCATTGGCGATTATGGCTAGCTCAACACCGTGAGTGCGCGGTATGTCGTTGGTGTTGAGTGTGTATAAAATAGGACCTAGGGCGGAACCTTGTCGTACTCCGGCATAAATGGGGTGAACCTCGGAACGTGTTCCCTCGATGCGGTAACGAAAGGTTCGATTGTGGAGAAAGTCTCGTATGTTAAGGAGGAGTCGATCTGGCACACCAAGCTTATATAGTTTGTATATGAGACCGTTGTGCCAGACCTTGTCGAAAGCTTTCGCCACGTCGAGAAAAAGTGCCCCAGTTTGGTAGCCCTGAAGAAATTTACTGAGAATGTGCTTCGTGGTGCGGTACACTTGATGTGCATGAGTGTTCGGTGCGAAACCCGAACTGCTCATTGATTAGTAGCACCTTACCCAAGGCTTTGAGTAGGCTTATGGGTACAAAGGCTGATGGATCGGTTGGGTTTTTCGAAGTCTTGACAATCCCTATAACGTCGGCTTCCTTCTAGGTATTCGGAAAGGTGCCTTTGGATAGCCGTGTTGTAGACCGTGTTGTACACCTACTGGTGACGATGTATCACTAATAGGTGTAGAATGGACGTGGGTAGGAGTTTGATCACGTTATTGGTGATACCATCGAGGCCGGGGGCCTTACGTGGCCGGTTTTTAATTATAGACTCAACTTCAGTGCATGTAACTTGAGTAGCGGAATCGCGAGGTGGTTCCTTGGTAGGGTGCTCGGTGAGCATTGGAGCTCGTCTAAGGAGGCGGGCGGTTTATTGAGACGCGCTAAGGGAGGCGATGTTGGGGCCCCCTTTTAGGGATTTGGGAAGTCGCCAGAAGGCTAGATGGGACGGTTCTACGTTGAAGAGGTGATTATCCCACCGATCGTTCTTGTACTGCGTGATCGAACTTCACGCTGAACGGTACGTAGCACGAGCCGGTAACTTTCAGTGGAATATAAGTCGTGGGCACGAGTCGCCGCATTCTTGCGCCTCATTAGGTCCGTTATGTCGTTTGGCCGGGTCCATCGGTGGTCATCCACCGAGGGAACCTGCCTCGAGGAATCCTCGACGACGCTCTGAATGCGCGTAGTGAGGGCATGAACTGCGAGGTTCGTGTCGTTGACTGAAGATATGTTCCTAGGAAAAGTATATAGTATTTACGTATTTAGAAGTTTTTCTTTTTCTTTTTAAGTACAAACCAACTTAAATTATGATTAGCTGACTTGTCTTTTTTTCATATAATAGAATAGGTGGGAAACGAGCAAGCAGCTCACCTGATGGTGCACAGCCGACGACAGCTGATTCCATAATGTACTGCGTTGGAGGAAACTTCATATAAAGCGCACAGTGGTGGATGAGGAACCATCAAGATAGTGAGGTTATGATTGAACGATGTACGATGGAGCTAAGCGATTGGATTTTTTATTATTTTATCAGGGGTGACAAACGAGCACACAGTTCTCTAGATGTTGAGTGATTTCCACAACCCATGACACATTCATCCTCGATAAGGAATCACAGAGCAGATGCTTTTTTTTTGCGTTACGCACTGCTGAAGACAAAGATGGAATGTCTCGCCACCAGTAATAAGGGTCTCCGGTACTCTAGACTTAACAGATGAAATATAGCAGGCTGCTGCTAGGTACTATATCCCGGTAGTGTTCTATGATATTGAGCTTGAACCGAGCGGTTCGTGCTGGAGTCAGAAACAAATCGCATTGTGACTCTACCATGGCCAGAATAATTAGAACAATATCTCAAAATACTCGTGATAAATGCCCAATATTTATTTGTTTAAAATTAATTCTACAAGTAAAACTAACATTGTACATAAAGAAGGATTTAATGCCAAAAGGCATTCCCGCTCGCCTTTGGATTGAGCAGATCATAAATATAATAAATATTATATTAATAGAAATAATAAACACATTAAATAAAACTTGATGCAAATACACATATATGTATATGCATATATACAAATTGAATAATGTCTGATAACTTAATGTCAAAATAATAAACATTATGAAAAGAGAACATTAAATATAAATAGATATTTAAAAAAATACAATTATTTACTGCATTATATCCCTAATTATAAATGGCATACGAGCAATCAGCCCACGTCATGATAAGTGATCACCGCCGCCCATGAACGTCCGCAACACCAGAGCCTTTAAGAAAGGTGTAGGCTCTCCTTGAAGCTCCCTAAGTCGTATCGGTTCGGAAATACCGCTGACGTCAGCTGATTCCACAGATTAGTTTTGCGTGGCAGAACTTGCGTGGGCCGACACGAAATACTGTCATATCACAGTGTGACCAGGTTTCAAATACCGGGGAAGCTTATCAGATTTTGACAGTTTCCCAGATGCTGTGTCAGAGGACACATAACAGCTTGGAATCGATAGCTAACAATTTTAGCTTTTTTTTTTTTCCTTTTTTTTTTTTTCTCGGGCTGATGGCCGCTGTTAGCCCCAGGGCTTTTACAGTTTCACCGGGTTGAGAGGTGACCGAGCGCTTATGGCTCTCAGTCGAGACCTCTATATATGGGTAACCAGCGCAAGGGCTCCCGAGAGGGAGCCTCGGCTTGGACCGTTACCCTGTTTCGCGAGAGCGTCTGACTCGAGGGTGCCCAAGAGGGCCGAACTCGGCTCGGTCAGTTGCTTCTGACAGAGGATTATCTTAATTAATATCGCTATTATTATTAACTACCTGTACCACCACTTCAGAATGCGTGGGCGCTGGAGAAGAAGTGGCGCAAGAAACTCCAGCAACGCTTCTATCTGTATGGACTGGAGAGAACCGGCCAGTGACATGGCGGTATCGCGAATAACTTTGTTTGCGACGCCCTCGCCGTCGGCGGGGCGATATGAGGGTGCAATGTTTGTGTGTTGTGTTTTATGAAGGGCTTGGGCCCTGGTGGTTGCGTCGTCAGGGTCGTCGAGGGCGTGCCTCGGTCTCCTACGGACGCGGGTAAATCTGTGATTCGCGATGGGATTGTAAGTGGCGGCACTTACAATCAAAGGGTTTCGGTGTGTGACGGCAGAGTCGAAATATCGGCGAGAAGCCTGCTTCAGGTACTGAGCTATGGTCGGCAGCTCAAGATCTATGTGTAGATTTTCGTTACGCAAGAACCACGGCGCACCGGTGGCCTTGCGCATGAAACGATTTTGTATTACCTGAAGTCGGTGAATGTGACGACAATTTTAGCGTAACATTGTACTAATATTGACTTTGCTTATAACGAAACGTAACCAACGTAGCCCTCAGAGTGACAACGTATCTGCATTCTGATTCCTCATCGAGCATGAATGTTCCTGTCAAGTGCCGCCATAAACTACTTACCATCCCGTAATTATTTATTTTTGTTTATCAAAGCCAATTACGTATCGAGCACCTGCTTGTAAAACCATATTTTGTAGGTGTTTGTAGTATAGTATATAATTATATTATATTTACTTTTAACCCATTGTTCATATGTAATTAATGTGTTTAACATATTATGTTTATCTTTTTATTTTATTTCACTGCCTTTTAATTACTCGCTTTCCGTATTCAGTAAAAATTTTGCAATCGATTTTATACTAACTTCCCAATGAGACATTGATTTGAAACTTTAAACACGGTTAAGAACTGGATGGCAATGTAGTATTGATGGCTAAAAAGTAGAAAATATTTTTTTTTATATTCTTACCACCTATTTAAAACAGTTTAAAAATAGTATACAATAATTTCTCCTTAACGCATGCTGAATACTTGTAAGATTTAAAACGTACAGAGTTAGGCATGAGTGATTACATGGTAATAGATAATTGAGACATGAATAGTTCACTGAAAAGTTCATATAATTTGACATCATATGACATAACGTGATGATGATGATATTAATTTATCCCTAATGGGAAAGGCAAAGGACTTTAGTCCATACAGGCAGGTCTCGGTCGTATTATAGTTGGTCTGACTGACAACGTGAGTTTTATCACCACAAGCCTGTCCCTACAATGACATGTGCTAAACTTTTTTTTTTCTTCAAATCTAACAAGTAATCAGTGATGGGCTTAGGAGTAATTATGTCAACGTGAAAAAATGTGGTATAATAAAGAAAATAACAATATTTAAATTATTATTCTATTTTTTTATTATAAATGTTACAAATATTCTAGAAGGGTCGTAGGAGTAATTAAATCGACGTGCAAAAACTAGGTATATTAAGAAAAAATCAATTTTCAAATTATGACAGTGTACGCACACCGTGTGAGGTACACCGTACAGTGGTGAACAAGTTACGTTAACGCCACGTACTTCGCATGATTTTATTACATATAATAAACCTCAAAGTGCAGATTTAAATATATTACATTTATAATAATATTAAAATAAAAAATATTTCTATTTCAATGATATGACCTTATCATTATTTAATCAAAATTGCACTGATTAAAGCATTTCTTAACAGACAATAAACAAAACCATACTAAAAATAAATAATTTTTTTTAAATAAAAAAAACATACATGAGTCGTTGGAGGTCACGTGTCGGCGTCGGCAACCATGTCGATCCGTGGCTTTAAGACGACACGAGTCGGGGCGAACAAACTAACTAGTCAAAATAGTTTGCTCATACCGCTCGGGTTGTCTTCCCGCCAAAAACAATGTCACCATTGATTAGGGAATAGACAAGGAGTTTGTTTTTGTGACGTAGCGTAGGTGCGCGCGCGCCTCTAGCCGCAAACGAACTACCGATATAAAACTATACTGTTTGTGCAAGTGTTTTCAGTAACAATTGTAAAGAACTTTTCTACTATTACTTCTGTAATGTCGCGGTGAATGTGCGTCATCGCTGGTTTAGTAAAAGAACGACGACTTTTATTACTTAGTTTTTGTTATTTTTATGTTAATAAATTTGAAATTTATTTATATAAATCAATCGTCGATGGAGAATCAGAAATCAAATACTTTATAGTCCCGAGATATAAAGCTTAAGTCCAATGATTAAGTAATCAGGTCTACAGTATAATGAAGCAAACGCATATTTTTTTAAACTTCTAGTATGAATATAGTGGTGCGTAGTAGAGATATCGTTGCCCACGTTGCAGTTTATTCGAGTAGCAACAGGAATGGGCCGCATCGATCGTGGAAGTGGAATATATGATGATCCACAAGCAATGGCAAAAGACAGGACCACGCCCTCGTAGAATAAGAATGCTGTGTCACATCACAACACAGTTGTATTTCGTATGGTGATTGTAGGGATCCAAAAACCTAATTACAGGTGACGAGGGATTCCACCTTAGGCCTCAGTGGTGACAACGCATATGCATCTTGAATCTTTGTTGGGAATGGATGTACATGTTGTGTCATCACTTACCATCAGGTAACATCACGCCGCCCTCGCGTCCGAGCGTGGCGTAATCTACGAATCAACACCGCGTACACTAGATACACTCTCGTTCCAGGGCATCTCTCACCGCTCACAGCTTCCGAAAGACTATGTCCGTATACCTAACCTCTGGAGAATTGTCAGATATTTTTTTTATAACTTTGAGAGTAACAAACAATCACACAGTTCACTGATGGCAAGTGATTCCTCAGGTCCAGGTAGCCCGAGGGCTTTTACAGTTTTACCGGGTTGAGAGGTGACTGAAAATTGCCTTCATCGTGCCAATGTAATGGAGACAGAGGATTCTAAATGTGTTGCCCTAATTATAAAGAAGAATAAATGGAGTACGAAATTAGATTTTCTGACTCCTCTCCATTGCAACGTGGGTTAACAAAATCAAAAGATGAAAAGTTGGAAATTTATCCAGGTGAGCCTGGTGATTTGTCCCCACTTTTATAAAAGAAATATTAATGATTTCATAATCAGGCAACACATGTGTAAGTCTGAATCGTACTAGTGCAGCGACATGGCATCGCCAGTGGCGACCCACATCGGCGAACAGCTTTATCAATGTTGATAAACTTAACTGCCTCCCCAGCGGATAACTCCAGCGCCGTGAAATCGCTGCCCACGCGCATAATTATTACCTATTTGTGTCCAACTGATTGCTTTTCAATAAAATATTTGCGTCTGGATGAAGCGACGTCCTGACGTCCGCAAGTCTGCTGGAAGATAGATTATAATAAGGATCATCATAACTGATACAAAACTCAACTTAGAACTCCAGTAGAACAGGGTGACACACAGAAATATCTGCAAGCTGAATTGAATGGCTGATCGTATGGCGTAGAACCGATTACGATGGGGAAGATAGGTTCTAGAGCGGCAACCTTGGGCAGTTACAGTGTAGGTCGACCCCCTACTATATGGAGTGACGATCTATGCAAGGTTGCGGGATGTCGATGGCTGCAAGTAGCTCAAGAGCTCTGCGACAATCTATGGCGGAACCCTACGTTCAGCAGTGGACAATGGATAAGCTGTGAAGAAGAAGAAGTAATTTTAGTCATCCAGCGACTATTATTAATTAAATTAGATCGTAGACCTTGCTAACAGTGTCACACAGGAGCTTTTTAGCTAAACGAAGGGATCCGTTACATCGTACCTCTTAAGGTTACTTTATTAAATTGTGATCTTTCGAACAGTGCCCTACCACCACTGTATCTAGTTTCTAGCAGCATAATGAATGAGCACGTCTTCACAATATCAGCGTAAAAGAGCAATATAACGCTGCAGTGTTTCGTGTAGTGATCCGAAGACCCAATAATACTGGTGACAAAGCGTTTCATCTTAGTCCTCAGGTATGATAACGCATCTGTATCAATGATTCTTTATCCAGGGTGAGTATGGGTGTCACGAGCCGTCCACCATCTGGTGAAGTGTGCGTTCGTTTCCTAAACTTATAACAATAAAAAAACAATGATAAAAGTGATTTAAAACTGTTGCCTATACCTAAATGAAAATAAGAGGAATATATCTCCATCGAGGAACGCTTTGTTTCAGTCATAGATCGAAGTAGAAATGCGATCGTCGATGTCGTTTGTTCATGTCCTAATTACGGATCGTCAGAACTGTAAAGAAGTTGGGACAGACATAGAATAGCTTCTTCTTCATTTATTTAATTAACTTTTATATACACATAGTATTTATACAAGAAAACTAACATAAGATAAATATAAAGGCACATCTCATTTCTTCAACAAAAAGTAGGAGATTCAAGTTCGAAAAATAGAAACATAGAAAATAAAAAAAATAATACAGGACTATACGCAAGCACATGCATACAAATACATAAATAATAGTACGTATTATATACATTGTATAAATAAATAATAAATATATTATACCATACAATTATACAACTCTAACATTATTTCACAATTTTTTAAAATAGCACAACAGTTTTGGTGACACGAACTACACATTCTTTATTCGAATTGAATTCATGATAAAATCCATTTTATATTCTTTATTATTATGATAACATATTCAGCGTAAGGAATTTGTTGCATCCGGACTTCTCTGATAAATAAATTGATAAATATCATCATCATAATTTCAACCCATCATTAAATTAAGTTAGTATAAATTTATATATACTTTCTACTAACAATAGATTTTTAGCAAAAACATGTTACTAACAAATGAGTCTATGTTAATTGAAATAAATAAATTATTATTATTATTATCCACCGTTGAACGCAGGCCTCCCCACAAGACAATATGGCACGAGACGCCTGCATACATCGACCTCTTGCCTAGACTTGCATAGGTCGTCTCACCATCTAATGGGGGTCGTTCTATGCTGCGAGGACCAATACAACAAATAAATAAATATACGAGTATGTGTATATACAGGGTTATTGGTAATGCGACGTATTCCCGTTAGGAGATGATAGGGGTGATTATTTGCGATAATTTTAACCCCTATATCCATTATGCAAAAGTGAACCATTTTTGAGTTATCATGTTTTTTAGCTTTTTTCAAAATAAGTCTTAAATGCAAAATTAACATTTCTTAAAAAAAAAGTATCATTTACATCTCATGCTTTCTTCTGATTTATAAAAACGATTAAATACTGATTAAAACAACAATTGTCGATCCAAATTTAAAAATGCGAGATGATATTATTTCAAAATTTTATTTGAGATTTTTTTCCACTAAAATGCCTTGAAAACAAAAAAAAACGTTATGAAACTTGGCTTGCAGATTCTTTAAAAACATAACCGTTTTCTTAGTTCTCCAACAATGCAACTAGGAACTTATTTCAAAGAAACTTAAAAATAAAATGACCACAAAGGAAGCAGGCAGAAATTCGTATTCAAACTAAACTTAAAATCGCTTATTTGAATATCGTAAAATAGGTTTAAAGCGTACCTAAGCCTTAGACATTAAGTTAATTAAGTAGTAAGTTAATTAAGTATTAAGTAGTAGTTGATAACAACACACTCCCATTTACTACACTTTATAATTACACATAATAATTTTTAAAATATATTTATATTTGATAGCAATAAAAGCAATTTCTTACCATATTGCCGTCACTATTTTTCAGGCGCTTAAGTTTTCAACTAATATAATAACATATAGTCAATATTTTATAATTAACGTAGGAATAAAAAACAACGAAGTTAAATGTAACCCAAGTGTTTTTTAGATTCTTTATATATTTTTTAATTTAAAACAGCATTTTAGTTAATGATTGCTGTAATTTACAGCAGATTTATAACAAATCGATCCATAAAACTTAAATGTGATCACTACAGTGGTAAGGAATCAATGTGTTCTATAAGACTGGCTCTGTTAAATGTAAAATTATTAAAAAATAATATTTCTATATGTTTTATAATATATTATTATTAGATCCTTGCAACAGACAGTAGTAAGGAATGAAGGTATCTTATCTAATGAAAATTAATGTTAAGTAAATAAAATTTGTTTGTATGTGTAATTATAGAAGTAATGAGACGACCGGGTAAGAAAGAGGACCGCATAGCTTTAGACGTTAATTAGCAGCATAATGCTGCTGTCTGTCACTGTCTGCTGACTGGTAAACTGTAGGGGATCCGAAGAACCTTATCGAGGCATTCCACTTTAGTAAGACAACGCATTTGAGTTATGAGCCGTATTTTTACTCGTTTGTTATCCGTCATACATTAAAATAATCTTAATATCGATATGATTATGAATGTCCAAAATTAATAATAAAAAAAAATATTTTTAAGTCTTTTAATCTGCTCCTGAATTGGGAAGGAGAAAAAGAAAGTCAGCTTCCTTGAAACGATGAAATTAATAACCATTAATGAAGGGATTTGCTATTGATTATTATTCTTTTTAGTTGCGCAGTTGGAGTAGATTCTTCCTTGTAGGATAATTATAATATAAGTATTATTTTGTACAACAAGCACACTCCTGAATCGTTTTGAAGTCAATGGAAGGAAATCTCCAGCGACATTTCGCAAATTTGTTATCATTTTGGTAGTAAAACGTATGTTATAAACGTATATAACGTACATTATGCTTTACAAATATTACTTCTAGAGTTGAACACAAAATTCTTTGCAGAAGATCAGTGAGTGTATAGTTATCGAAATATTTATTACTAACACATGCCGTCACCCTTCAAGATGATTGCTTACCTCGGAGCATAGTACTTATCTACTGAATAATCAAGTTGGTGGCAGATCATACTATGTATTCAATTAGAAATGCGCCCTAACATCGAGCTATCTGTTCTATTTACCAATCAATGAAATCACGAACTTATATTTTAAGTTCGTGATATAAAATATATTTAAAAAAAACACACACAAATTATATTCCTTCCAAATCTTTTTTACTTCGCTGT
This sequence comes from Teinopalpus imperialis, assembly GCA_029286865.1. NCBI lineage: Eukaryota > Metazoa > Arthropoda > Insecta > Lepidoptera > Papilionidae > Teinopalpus > Teinopalpus imperialis. The sequence continues at coordinate 17,679,800 of JAGSMU010000022.1, read as the reverse complement.
GTGCTTCGTTAATTCAGTAGTTATTCATTCAATAATGGCAATATTTCTCAACCATTATTATGCCAAAAAGGTAAGTAAAAAACCTTGCGAAACCCATTCACAAATTTTTTTAATACCATTATAATTAATTGTTTATTTACACAAAGCAAGCTATAATTTTATATTTTCGTGTTGTTATTACATGGTAATATTCATTATATAAAACTGCTTTAATAAACCTATCTTTGTAAACACGTCTGGTCTTATTTATTGAACGGATTGTGACCCCTTTTAATGACAAACCTGACTCAAACGATGAGAAACGATGTTCTATGTAGTGTAGAGGTAAGGAATGCCTTTCTATTTATTAAATTGTCCGGAAAATGTGTGAATTACTTTTCTTATTGATTAAGATGGCGCTTCTGTATCAAGAAGGAAAATTTTTAACTATAATATAATACTACATGTATTTAATATTAATTAATTAATATTCATTAAACTTATTTCTCTAAAATTTATTTAATAAACTAAATGTATAATTAATTAATATTATGTTGACTCGAATTTTTGTTCATCTATATTTTTGGTTATGGTGCTGTAAATTGACCTCATTCAAGGATCCTCATTCGGATTCGGATTCCATTCGCTGAATTTAAACATACATATTGACATAACGACAGAACTAAAAATTTCATCATCATCCTGATGATTAGAAATTCTCCATTGTACGCTTAACGCGAATTTTTCTGTCACTATAATAATCGATAATATTCTGGCCATTAATTAAATCTTATACGAGGAGTACCTTACCTCAATAGTCCATATTAATTTCGTAAATATATAATTTTATTAATTAATTATTAACGTTCAGAATGTTCGCAACACAATTGATTAGTAAAGAATCCTTCAAATAGATTACGTAAACAATAACATTAATTTTGAGGGTGGAACGAAATATATTAGTAATAAGTTGGATATTAATGAATAAGAAAGAGACAGTTTTTGCAGATGTCACTTCCTTGTTAGTTCTATTTAGATACGGAATGACCCTGTCCGAAAATAACTCACAACTACATTAAACATGATATTATGACTAAGACATTTATTTTAATGTAAAAGTAATAAGGATTTCGGCTATAACGTTCATGTGATCTTTAGTAATCACTTATGCTGAATTTGACACTTCACCCCCTTTACAAAGCATGATAAATGGGTTTGTATTTCAGACGAATACAATGGCTCTTCATCCGTAATTGGGTCTCCTTCATCATAAGAAACACAGCACCAATATACTGATATACTGAAACTGCTATTTTACCCTTGTATTATATTAGAGCGTTTTCTTTGTTGTATCTGACATATTCATGCTATTGTATTGCATATTTTTAAATAAAACAACGCCCTACTACGTTAAAAACTTCAAAATAACAATGTTGATCGTTTATTTTTGTTTAAATTGATACTTATTTGGAATGTTATTTTTAAACAACTATATAAAGAGGTCACCTATACTGACCACTACCTAACATACGTTATCACTTCTTCGATACACCTCGCTACAGAAAATACACAAATTCTCAAACGGTAATACCGGATATTTAAACTGAACTGAGAAATTTATCTACTTCTTTCACACGCATTGTTGTTGCCGTTTGCTGCTGTGATAAGCATCAGTCTATCCCTTTTCAACACATCGTAAGCTGTCATGTTGGCTCGGCATCTGTAGGTATATTTTGTAGCGTACGTATCGAGTTACCAGTAATCATTTTAAAATAAACCATTTTTTTTATTAAATAAACTAATACTATTCTATATATGCGTATGTATTATTAACTGTTAGTGACAAACATTATTTATTTACTACTTTCTCATACTTTCTTATTTGTACTTGAATAAGATATTTCTTAACTAATAGTGTAACAGGTATTAATCAAAGAAACTGAAGTAACATTTACTATACTATTATTCCAAGTAAATAAAATTATCATTTACACGTGACAGGTTATATTCGTCACACGACAATTCGTCAAGTCAGTACGATTTAAATGTACGACTGATGATGCATTTAAATCTGGCACATATTCAAAAGCACTAGTAGCTCGAAACTCAGCACTTATATTTAACAATTACGTAATTTTTTAATTAATGATTTATTGATAAATCGACCCTTAATATTATGATTAAAAAACAACAGTTAACCTGAAGATATGTGATTCTTCCAGCTAAAATCTATCTAGATAAGGAATACAAAAGCACTGTCACTCCTGAGAACTAAGATGGAATATCTCAGTAGTAACCGATCAATTCACCGGTAGAAACACAACAGTGCAAAGCTGCAAACAGTCCTTTCCCGGAGCCATCCGTTTTGTAACGTGGTTTCACTGTCTTAAATTATATAATGTAAAGTGTAATCTTTATATATCATATGGACATAGATATGTCCAGAAGAGGACTGTTAGATGAATGATGATCAATTACTTGAATATCGCTTAGAATTTTTTTAAATTGAGAAGTTAAAATTAGTAGTCAGTAGTTTATTTTATTTGTAAGTTTAGGGATATAAGTACATTAAAGCATAACTTAAATTTTCTTTTAAATTTATACCCATATAGCCTAGTCTAAAAGATGATAAATATTAAAATAACTTTTACATAAATTTGAGTAAAATTCTTAAGCGTGGCAACACTACGCACGCATCACTGGTGGTAAACTATTCGCTTTTGTAGTGTACTGTAGTTTTGCCAACTCGGTGTTGATCGGAATTAGACTTGTTATCTGTTTGACCGTGTAAATGCCGAAAGTGTAAGAATATCGGGGTTCGCGATAGTCTTTGCACTAGTGCGAGATTTTATTTTGTTTAAGTGAAAAATGCGAATGCTGTCGGCATTAGTGGTGATGGCGGGAGAATGCATTTGTTAGATCTACGTACACTTTGAAAGTTGCGAATGCATTTTTCAAGATGCTTTGCGTTTTATAATAAATATATTAGATTGGATTAGAATATAATTTAGTTGTGCTATTGAGATTATAGCTGTGAAGTGAAAATGAAATCGCGCCTTTGTTTCGTAGATGTGAGTATTTTTTTAATTATCATAACAAACGAATTTGATTTGTTTTAAAAATGTGTCATAATTTCTCGGAACTCTACGCTTTTTCCTTTTAATGAATGATTTATTTTGATGTTATTTGTGGTATTTTTACCAATGTTGAATATGTTATTATCGAAGAGTGTATATTTTTTCCTGTAGAAAGTTGTGTATTTTTCTTTTGCTCGCAACTTGGACAAAGAACTGGCGTTGGCCCAGAGATTTAGCTCGTCGAAATGTTTAACGTTTACATATATATTTATAATAATTTATTGTCGCCATTTGTTATTTCCACTGTAATACTTACCTACTGCTACTTTTGTACCGGACAGTTTAATGAAATTATAAAATTATTTTTATTTCTTATAAATACGTTTTACACTCCTGCGACAATTGTATGTTACTATATTTAATAACGGCAACGGTCTAATAACGGTATTAGATAGTTGTCGTCATTATCAGTTTCTAATTAGACAACGGCTAGACAATTATTCTTTTATTCAGTTCTAAGTTTTCCAATTCAAGTAGCTCACAAGTCTTTCCAATGAAATTTTTGCTAAGTTTGTTTGTGTAGTATTAACCAGTTTCAATATTATTCCTAATTTTAGTGTCCCTAAAGAACTAAATCTATCCTGATATTACGATAAAGATTAATATATATACAGATATTAAGATATCTGCCCTCATACGTTTTAAAAAATATACGTTTTTTTTTTGATATGCGTGATAAACGATTACAAAGTGTATTTGATGGTAAGTAATAACTGCAGTTCTAAAACATATCTATCCTCAACAAAGATTCAAGATTTCACACCGGCGTTCTATGAGGACGTGGCTCATCATCTGTCCAGCCGACCTATTCATGGTGCAGTGGGCATCGATGATTTGTTACGCTGCATCTGTCCTTCCAATCTCATATTTAAATATAGAAACATCGGCCGTCAAAAGGTTAAGACGGCTACCGGCTTTTCCGGGTACCCAATTAAAAGTAACGAGGGCATTCCATCTCGATTCTTATGGTTGACAAATATATAGATGTCATGGGCCTCAGTCATCACTTGTTACAGGTGAACTGTGTGCTCGTTTGTCACCCTTTAAATAATAAACAAAACTCTAAGTGTGTCGGTGTTACCGCTTACGGTAATATGTCCTGCTTGGATAATATCCTCTGAATTGATATCTCGGCATTTCATTGTCATTAATCTGGTCTGTCATTATACCTTAACTCTTATATACCCGTTACTCAGAAAATTAATACGTCTTCTAGATACCGGAGGATGAATTTTTTCAAAACAATGCTACCAACATTCCAGTTAACCCGCAAGAAAGCTTAAAATGCTTTCTCTAGGAGATGGTTATAATTGAATGGCGGATTCGCACCTACGACTTTAAATTTCGCAGATCCTACCCTAAATCATTAAGCTTTAGATTTAATTGACGTTTCATACGTTTATTTTGTGATATATTTTATATATTGCCGTAAGAACTCGTACATTTTAAAGTTTTTTTTTATTAAATTAACTGGGGAACAAGCAGAAATTCACATCAAACTTTGTTGAAGGTTTACGATAGTGTCTCCTCTTATTCTTAAGGTCGACGAACGTTACGAGTAATACGATTTCTCCCGCTGACGATACGAAACACAGCCGTATTGGTGTTTCAAGCTGGTCATCTCTAGAAGCTTAGTCCTTCCTCTGTCTTGAACATTTTTTCGCCTTATCTACAATATCAGCAAACTTAAAAACTGTTGCTCACCAAAGTTTGTGGCTAAAAGTTTAAAACATACTTGTTCGGTTTAAAACTTTTTTTATTGTTACGAGGTCACATTGAAAAGTTTTGAGCCTAAGGTTGACATTTAAATTCAAAAGAAAAAATAATACTGGCACGTAATAGACATTTCTTTTTTAATTATAATCTGCTGTCTTTTGTTTTTCTTCTGTCAAAATTGCAAAATTTGTGATCGATTTAACAAACGAAGTTCGCGGTTTCCGTAGAAATGGATAAAATTGAGCACCGTTCCGTCATAAAATATTTACAAAAAAAAGGATTAACGCCAAAACAAATTTATGAATATATGTACGAGACTTTGGGGGAATCTGCTCCATCATATGCCACTGTCAAAAGATGGGTAGCGGATTTCAAACGTGGCAGAGAAGCAGTGCAAGATGAACCTAGGAGTGGTAGGCCGCCGACGGCTACCACAGACGAAAATACCAATAAAATATTAGACCTGATTTTGAATGACGAGATTGACGATTGTAGAGATAGCAGAAGCAATAGGCATTTCCTATGAACGAGTACAGAACATAATTTCCAACGATCTTGGATTTTCTACGAATTTCGAGGTACAAGAAGGTGTGACTGAATATTTTGATGAAATTGAAGATTCTCTTTTTTAGAAGGAATACTAAAGCTAGAGACAAGATGGCAAAAGTGTATAGATCATTCTGGAGACTATGTAGAGAAATAATATAATCATTTAGAAAAAAATCGTTTTTTTAAAGTCGGGCTCAAAACTTTTCAATGTGCCCTCGTATAATCTCATAATAAATTATTACGTGGAATTCACGTCGTTGCTCCATTTTTGCAAATAAACTTAACCGCCATAGTCTCTCTGAAAAATATGTATAAAAAAAAGTAATAAGTGTTCCATTTTGAAATTTAACAGCAAATAACCAGACTTTACAATATTTTATAACTTGCCAGTATCAAACAAATGAGAAAGGAGTATCTAATTTATTTTGGCATGACCCTCGACCATACGGGGGAAAGTTCAAAAGTAGCTTGAAGTAATGTGCGTTCAAATGTAGCCAATTGAATACTTTTATAAATATAAATCTTTTATATTTTTATAATATTTACTACGTTTGTTATGAAACAAAACCTTTAGCGAAAGGTTCATTCACATGGACGGGCATTATGTTTTAATGACGATATTTATTTAAAATTTACATACAATGTTTAATTACAAATGTTTTTATTAATTTTTTTAATTATTTTTTATTATATTTTAATTTAACGATACGCCAGGAATAAAAGTTCCGTGCCCAGGTGCGGACGAGTGCAAAGTTCACTTGATATTCAGTTGCCTATGGGCACATGACCCCCACATATTGAGTAGTCAAATTTCTTATGGAATAAGCCGGTGACATACAGTTCACTTGAGAGTAAATGACCCACTTCCCGGTGAACAAACGTGATGCAGACGCGGTGAGGAAGGGCAGAGAACTGTGAACACAGATCGGCTGTTTTACCTGTAATCAGGCGAAATACAGTGTTTTTTTTGGAATAGACGGCAAACGAACAAACAGCTCATCTGATAGTAAGTGATCTCCGCTCTCCACGAACAACCGCAACACCACAGGAGTTGCAGATCAGGCGCTGAGCTTCAAGAAATGTGTTGGTTCTGGGTCTTTTGTTACTCGATTTTGAAGAGTAGTTTGTATGCGGCAGAAAATTTCGTGTAAGGTGATATTACTAATTGTGTCGTCGTTTAAATTCAGGGGCTAAAATTAATCCGACCAACTCCTCACAACGAATTATTTTACATAGAAAGGTGTGATCCTCAATCGAGGCTGGTGCATTCGTGGTGCAGCTCGGTAACTGTACGTGGCTCCATCATGAAAAAAATCACTATTCTAGCGTTGTGTAATAATTAATTATAAAATAAGTCACAAGAGACAGCACTGACAGCGTGACACACGGACTGATGACGTCATCTTGATGGAATACTAAAAATAGAGCGGGAATTTCTTGCATATGACAATGATACGATACCGGCCAGTATCCACTATATATAACTTTAATATCGTATCTATATATAAATTTAATAGTTTAATGTATATTATACTTATCAATCAAGAGATTTATATATTTGTTGTAATACCTCTAATATTATAAATGTAAAAGGTTTTATATAATACTCATTTTAGGAAACATTTAAAATATATCCCTACAAGGGTTCTCAATACGCTAAATAGCCGAACGGTTCGAATAGAATTTGATTGTCACACACAGGTTGTTTTTTTTTGTGTGAGTATGGCTGTTGGTCCACAGACCTCTACAGCTTTTCTCTGCTCTTCGCGAGCGGGAGGCCCGATGAGTAGGGAGCCAACGACGATGCTGCTGCACCACCGCTGCACTCGGACCCCTGTGGACGAAAAACGTCGACAACAACATAGGGAGGCGATAATACGATCCGAGGGATCTTAAGGTGGTACGAAGTCTCGACTCGGATCGCTATCTATAGAGAGTACAGGTGGATTTTTAAAAGCGGCCTAGATATAACACGAGTAAATGTCGTGTAAGTCGCTGTGCGAGGTTTACAGGTAGTTTTTATAACCTTTTTATATATATATTAGGTAAAAAAAAATGAAACGGTTCAACGATTGTTATCGATATACATATATTAAAACTGTCACCCGCCCGCGACTTTATCTGCGGATACAATTTAATACAAGTTGATTTTAATCAGACATTTAAAAGTTTTAATTAGCTATAAATTAGTTAAGAGCGATCAGATAAACGAGCAGAACAGTTCACCCGGTGGTCACTGTCGATCATGACATCCACATCCGTGACCACTCCCGAGGACGTAAGCTTCATTATAGATTTAATTAACAGGTAATTTTAGTTCTGTAAATAGCATTGTTAGCATTCAAACTAAAAAAAAAAACATGTCGCCAGTTTCCTCCGCTCACCATTCGAAACACAGCAGCCACGTGCAAGCATTCCACTCTGTGAGGTTCTTCATTGGGGTTCCGTGCCGTTAGTGATCCATTCTTAATTAGTACAAATTAGTTGGATCAACATTTCACGTGTATAGAGCATGTCGTTTCGTATTTTACAAGTTAACTTTAGCCATTTTCAACAGTTAATTGTAACCGTCTGTCACGGGCGCGTAATTTGGAGTTATTTACGAGCGCCGCGCCGTCCGGAGTGTGGTTTTGATTGTAGTTTAATTGACATGTGTTTTTATCGCGTTATTAACCCTTTGCGCTCGAATGTCGCCGCTGAGGCGATATTTTAAGGTGGGGCTGATACCTAGGTTGTTAACAATATTTTGTTGTGTATTCCATTATTCAAAAGAAATTAATAAAAGTACATATTTTTTTAATAACAGCACCGTTTTCAAGCTTCTATGGAGGTGCTCGCGCCCGGTTAAAATTGTCCTAGAGTAGATGTTTGTACAAATTAGTCTGGGATTTGTTGTTAGGCCATATTAAAGATATTCCGTGTGCAATGTTTGACTAAGATGGAATGCCTCCTCACCAGTAGTTGGTACTCTGGATGTTATTCTGTGAGGCTGTGGTTCTTCATGCTGCATCTAGAATCAAAATGTAGCTTGGATCTACCATTTTATAATATTCATTTGTCGCGGGTCTGTAATTTGGAGTTATTTACGATTGCATCTCCAGCCGGATTTGGTTTTGATTGTAGTTTAATTGACTCGTATTTTTATCGCTTTATATATAAATAGAATTTAAATACTGTAAACGCATCGCTTGAGAACGTCTCGACCGATTTGATTCTTTTTTAAATGTTCTTAATATCCGAATTAGATTTTTATGGAAAGAAAAATTGGCAAAAGCAGCTAAACTGCCGCCCGCGTTTATGGTTTTTAATTATTGACTTCTAAAAATAAATAAATAGGTTTTTTTCAGAAGCTATGAATTTGAAAATTTATAACGTTCCTTACGCCTACGCCTCACGTATCATCAGCTCTCAGCAATCGCAAGTAATTTATTCACTAACGGCACGCTTTGGCCCGTACTCTGCGCATGCGCATTCCTCTACCGCGCACATGCAAAAATGTATACTATACTACTATAAATGTATATATATTTATATATATATATATATTTATATATAAGGGTATATAAAGGTCATAAAATTATAAACACTTCTTATGAATAAAGAAAGTATCATGCAATAATATAGCCATTCAAATAAAAAACTCACTAAATGCATAAAATATAAAACATATCTTTTAATTTAAAAAATGAGTCTTACACATGTAGGAGTTTGTTTTCTGTTACTGGCCGCTTGGTCGCCTAATTAGAAACATTTTAAAAAAGCATCCATAGCTCGTTCGTTTTTTGAAATTGGAGAATAACATTTCTTTCTTGGCTTTTTCTTTTATTTTGGCGGTAATTCAAAATTTAATCTGAATTTTATTTTCTTCAAAATGGGCAAAAACAAATTTTGTGGCGCGTCAACTACGCAGATAATTGTTAATTTACATATAGACCATAAGTGAGCGTACAGAAGCATAGCTGAGTATTTAAATTGTTCTGTTAAGAAAGTTTTTAATGCAATTAATCATTATAAAACACATGGAACTGTTGAAAATGTTCTTAGAAAGGCTCGGCCAAGAAAAACCTCTCCCAGAGAAGATACGCTAATCGTTCGTGTTGCTAAAAAAGACACAAGTAAAGGCTCCAACAAGATTAAAAATGAAGTTTTTTCGCCTGATGAACCGAGAAACATCTCGTCAAGACTAATACGCCGAACATTAGTGGAAGCTAAATTTTTATTTAAAGTTTGGAAGAATCTCTCGAAAGGTACCGCTTCTTACCAAGCAACACCGAGAGAAGCGATTATTATTCGCTAAAAAATTATGTTAATTGGACGGTACGAGAATGGAAAAAAGTGTTATTTTCAGATGAAACAAAAATAAATATGAGTTCTCAAAACTCAAAGCTGAACTCAATGAGTGAATGAGGTCGACTCCGAGTTCATTATTTACCTGCATGAGATATTTACGAGGATTGTGCGTGGACCGACGTTCTCATATCAGGCGTAAGAGGCTAGTAAGCGTGTAGAATGCAGGGTTGCCACAAAACATTGGTGTCAATTTATATTATAAATAATAAAACTTCGTACTCTTTTCTGTCACATTACATTAACAAATAGTCAACGACACAAACAAATAGTAAGCAAAATATTTAAAATTGTACCGCAGCTGGCAATTCAATTTAAAATGACAATAAATTATATTAGATTAGATGAAATAAATTGATTTCTTGATGGTTTTTAAAATGACAAATTTGGTGTGTGTGCTCGGACACAGTTCACTTGATGGTAAGTGGCACCTGCGGTCCATTACACCTATGTATATAAATGTTCGATGAGGAATCATGATGCTCCATCGTCACTCCTGAGGAATATGTTGGAATGATTCGTCACCGTCTAATATTATTGTATACGTTCAATCCAAACTCTTGCGTAGTGTTTTTGTTTTTTTAATGAAAACTTGAACACGAGAAGAATTGTTCCAGAAACGTCAAGAAGATCCATCGTAAAGGAGAGACTTAACATTAATATTTGATAGGCTCGGTTGTTAAATTGACTGTCGATGAAGACCCATTGCGGACCACATCAACACCACCATAGTCCATTGCTTTACTACGTCTCCACGACCCAAGCATTCCTACATTCATCGATATTTTCGATCATCCTACTTGAGATTTTATTTATAAACTTTTGTGCAACTAACGTATGCACAAAGGCGGACTTAATGCTTAAGGCATTATCTACCAGTCAACCTTGGGAGGGTTCAGAGAAATCAAGGTCAATCAAAAAAGAAACATACAGTACATCTAAATACTTATACAATTATATATACATATCATTATATATTATCTTAGGAATTTATAATACTAAATAAAATAATAGATATTTATATACATTTACATACACTATAAAACAAAAATATATACATATTATAAATACAAACATATCTAAAAGAAAATATATACATAATTGTTATCGATGTAGTGAATCTGCTGACGCTACTTCCAACAAATGCTTTCGAAATTTACGTTTAAACTCAAAGCAACTTTTAGCCATTCTGAATCTACATTTTACACATAAATTAAAACTTTTAAACTGGACACTTGCTATGGATCTATTTGTGTATTTTTACAGTGGTAGAGCTACATTGCAGCACACTGCTTTGTTTCTAACTGCAGAATGTATGGGTGAGCTCGGCCGGGGTGGGACTACGCCCTCACAGAATACCAGTGTGAAATAGCAGCATAGTGCTGCAGTGTTTCGTCTGGTGAGTGTAGCGATTCGGAGACCTTTATTACTGGTGACTGGAGACGTGCAGGCATTCTATCTCGAGTCGTCAAGGGTGATAACGCATCTGCATTAGGATTCCTTTTCAAGGATGAATGGAGATGTCATGGGCCGCAGGAACGTACTTAACACCAGGTGAACTGTGTGCTCGTTTGTAACTCTCAATGAAACAATAATAATAATAATATTTAGAATCTAAATTATCTAGCTGGTCATCAACTGGCTTTTCGAGTAAAATAACTTAGGGTACATTTATTGCAGCAACCACGCTTACACTTACGTAATTAAGGAAAACCTGTAATTGGCTTTACTTTTTAATTTATATAATTTGTTTTAAGTATGTACAAAAATGCTGTTGGCTTTCTTAATAATAAATAAAAAAAATGGACTTCCTATTGTTCTAGCGCGGATGTTCTCGTTGCGGATTCTGTTACGTTTATGAGTATCCTTTAACCGATATCTTCACCTAGTAAAATCTGATTTCGATTTCATATTTTATTAATAAATTCGTGGCAACCCTATACCGTTAGTACCCGGGCCCATTCAATTGGTCGCGTGCTGTGAGTAACGGGCGACGTATATTGCTACATAATTGCTTCCCGCGGCTTTCTATTAACTTTTTATACACAAAAATGTACATAACTGTTTCATCGATCTACGATCAAGTATTTGTCGGAATAAACTTTTATTTAATATTCGCCATATACACATTTTATATATAATAAAAAAAATAACGACCCTTGTTGCGACAGTGCAAAAAATGGCGAATAATAATATCGATATTAATTGAGATAATTCTTAGTCGGAAGCAACTGACCGAACCGAAATTCTACTATCTCGTGGAACAGGGTACCGGTCCGCTTGGAGCCCTTGTACTGGTTAGCTACTAATAGAGGTCTCGTCTGAGCGCCATAAGCACTCGGTCACCTCACAACCCGAAACTGTAAAAGTCAGGTTAACAGCGGCCGTAAGCCCGAAAAAAAATCAGAAAATCGTCAAAATCTATTCAAAATGATTAACTTTAACAAAACACTTTTATTGACTTCTAAAAACATAGGTTTCAATTCACCCGCATGTGTGGTGGTATTTGAAAATGTGTAATATTCAAATACGTAAGTCTATAGGGGCCTCTAAATAGGTGTAACAACTAGGGTTACCACCTATACTATTCGAATTTTAAACTATATGTTTTAAAATTTACCTTCGATTCAAAAAAGTACAATGTATACACATGAAGTATTATTTAAAATAAAATATATTTTATTTCTTTTAGCGGCATTTATTTTATTTGTATTAATTAAAATATATAAGTTCATATTCAGTAATATATATATAATGCATTTTGGCATTAAGTTAGCCGTTTAGTACAATGTTTGTTTTACTTGTGCAAATAAAGAATTTAGCACGTTAAACCGAAATAGAATATAATATTATTGGTGATAAACGAGCACACAGTTCACCTGATAGCAAGTGATGACTGCTGCCCATGATATCTATCCTCAACTCGTGAATGGACCGTTTGGTCTCCGGATCCCTACACTCACCATACGAAAAACAGTAGCGTTATGCTGCTCTTCCACGTTGGCGATTCTGCGAAAGCGTGGTCACTTGTCCACTCAACAGCATCACAGTATTTATTCGAGATACAAATAATTGAATCAAGTTCGAAAGTTCGAAATGTCAAGGAGTGTGGCGTGATACTTGGCTGCGATTCAATTCACCGCCCTGAACCCTGGCCGCGGGAGTCAATTGGCGGGTCACGTCGGGTGCGCTCCGATTGTGTATTAATTAATTGCTTCACACTCTGCTTACTCTCTAAGCTGGCTACGCATACATATATTTAAGCCTCTTTAATTCGAACGAACATATTAATGCGGTGTTTTTTTTAATTTTGTAGCAAAAATATATATATATTGATTGTAATAAACACAGTTCACGGGATAAGTGACACCATGTGTGCTCGTTTGGGACCCTCAATGCAATAATAATAATAAAAAGCAAAAATAAATATTTTATGTTACATAATTGTAGCTGATAATGATTGTGTAGAGCAACGCTGTGCCTGGTTACTAGCTGCAGCATGAATGTGTCGACTCTACCGGCCTCGTTGTTATTCTTCAGGTGGATACTGATTGCTGACGGTGACACTGTCGGAGCATTTCATCGGTCAGATCCGTTTGTCAAAAAAAAGGTTTTGTCTTGGAACCCGGACCCACTCGGACAGACAGATACAGAATCCAATCACTAGGTCGCAAAGTTCACGCGTGCAGGTACGGAATACCGATGACTCTGGATAAATAATGCATACGGTCATAAAACACGGCGCCGGTCTTGCGTATATATTTTACACAAGACGGTATCGTGTCGTTTGACTATAGCATACCTAGTGCCGCGACGGAATGCCTAGAAATCACTGTAGTGTGTGCACCACTTATAATACTTTCACTTTAAATGCTAGTTTTAGGTTTTTAATAGATGATCTCAACATGAACGTAGCCTGGCCCGTTTTACTTTTTTTTTATTTTATAATTACTAATTACAAGCTAACTCAATAAACTCACACACAGTTCACCTGATTGTAAGTGATTCCTGCGGCCCGCGACATCTACATTCATCCACAAGGACAAGGAATCATAATGCATTGTCAACCGCGACGACTGAGATGAGATGCCTTGTCACCAGTAATAAAGGTCTCCGGATCCCAGCACTCACCGGACGAAACATTATGGTGCTATTTTACGTTAATATTCTGTGAGGGTGTGGTCCTATCCGGGTTGAGCTGACCCATTAATTCTGAAGCAAACTGCAGTGTAGCTCTACCACTATTGTATAATAATATATATAATACTATATCAATTATTTCGCAATAATACACAGTGTTTCTATTTAACGCTGATGTAATACGACTTAGTTGAATAAAAATAAAGAGTGTATGTTGATAGGGCAATAAAAATAATTACACAAACAGTTGTAATTTCCGCTGCAATAAGCTAAAGTCTTAAAAGCATTACAACATTGACTTTGTACGTCGTTTTAAAACGGGCCTAGTTGGAGTTAAACTTGAAGTCGTAAGTTAGAGGATAAGCATTATTTTTATTGTATTTTAGGATACAAACGTAATAAGTGTTTCATGCGTTCCACGACACCTACCGTCATCCTTAATAAGGAATCGTATTGCGGATTCTTTGTCATCCCTGAGTATTAAAATAAAGTTCCTCGTCAGCAAATAGCTTATAACGGTCTCCGTACACATGCACTCACCAGACGAAACACGGCCGACTCACTCCCGCTACAACTAGAAACAAACTCTAATGTGGCACTACAGTTATAACGGTGAAATTATTCATTCTTTCTTCCGAACATATTAAGGCGGAAGCGGGCGGCCGGCGACCCAAGTTGACAATGAGGAATTAAAGGTAATCGTGGAAGAGGATACATCGAAAACCACGTCAGGGTTAGCGGCAGGCGTCGGTGTGTGTGACAAAACATAAAATTGTTTGTAACAGCGATTGGAAAAAAGGAAAAGCTCGAGAAATGGGTGGCGTTGAGTGCCGCGTTACATTACTCAACCGTGACAATAACGAGGCAATTTTGAATCGTATCGTTACTTGTGACGACAAATGGATACTGTACGACAATCAGAATCGCACATCGCAGTGGTTGGACCCAGGAGAACCGGCCCAATCTTAGTCCTCACGGGTGACCAGCATGTGGACATACAGGGGAAAAGTGTGCTCGTTTTTCACCCCTAATATGGTATATAAATAGGCCAAGTAAACTGGGCAGGGCTTGGTAAACAACTAGGATAGGTGGGCCGCCGCCCATTTGCCTCACTTTATGGTCTTGTTTACTCGTATGAATAGCTCGGCTTGGCTGATTACATCAATAAATGATGTACGTATTGTTGGTGGTTGCGAGTATACTGCGATGTTTGTGTAAATATTTACATGTCGATGTTTGTAACATAATTACACACACACACACACACACATTACAACTCAACACTTCAAATTAAAACAACTCAATATACAAAAAGGAAAGAGGACAAAGATAATGATTTCTTTTTTAAGGTTTATGCGATCGCTCTACTCTAAAACAAAAAGAAAAAGAGGCATAAACGTAATCAAAACAAAACAAAAAGCTTGGTAACAACCATACAGTTAATAAAAATCTGTCTACCCCGAGTGAGATAGATTGGGATTTTCTTTTTAATTACGCGACATAAATAATAACTGCTAAATTTTTTAATTAAATACACTACAGCCTATATATAAACCCAAGTGGTCCTAGCCTTCCTCTATAGAGACTGTGTTGAGCAAATCCGCCGCGCGGCTGTACTGTGGAATGGTTGACTTCATATGACTTACTACTTTATTACTTTTTTATTTACATGGTAATCCAGTACTTCATGCTCGCACAGTACGCCAATTCTAAATCATACTGAGCATTTAAGTTTTTTTTAACATGCATCATGTTTTCGGGTTGGGGGTGCAGGGAAAATTGGCGCGGCCACTCCATTCACGCACATCCGAATTGCTCAATTGTCACGTTCGCACAGTCTCTCGTTCACACCTTTATTTATAATACTTATGTTAGGTGACTGATAAAAAAAAATCTGTTTACGAGCAAAAATAAAAATCATGTATTGTATTTTTTTTGGATACTCAATTTATGAACTTCAACATGATACATGATTTTTTTAAAAGAATATTAGTAATGCTATTAAACATTACTAATATTCCGGTCAACCATTCCCTGAACTAAGCTGACGTGAACTAACTCCTAGTGCAAGCACACTAGGAGTTGGTTCACGTCATTAGTTTAATGGCGGATTCAAACCTACCACGTTAAGTTTCACCGACTGTAGGCTATTGAGGCTTTTAGTAAAGAGGAATCTCAATCTCAGTCCTCAGGGGTGACATTGTGTGTGGATTTTATATCTTTGTTGAGAATGGATGTAAACGTCATGGTCAGCAGTCACCATTGACAATCAGGTGAACGGTTTGCCAACGCTATTAATATAAAAAAAATATTACATATCGCGTTTCATTAGTTATCGCAGTAAGCAAACACGTATAAAAATACCTCACGACGTAATATTTAATGTTCCTTAAGTACGCGTATTTAAATAAGTGTCGGCATGCGCATTACGTTGTATAATGGATCTGTCTCTACGTCGCAGCTAGGGTTGCCAAATCGAAGATAAATTACGATAATATATAATACTATAGTGAGTTTTTTTTTAAATAATATTAAGGGTGACAAACGAGCACACAGTTCAACTAATGGTAATTGAATACTATGGCTCATGACATCTACTTCTCTCCTTAACAAAGATTCTAATGTATGTACTCCCGCCGCATGCGCATGCACACCATATATGGGCAACAACTAGGCCCCGGGCCGTATCTGGCCCGCTGTAACATATGATAAATGAAAATGTTGCATTAGGTACTTATACTCACGGGAGTTACAGTGAGGCGGTAAACATCAAATCCTTTGATGTATGCCGCCTCACTCTTTGATAATCGCCGCCACTCGGCTTGCTCAATCAAATTCTTTGAGGTTTGCCGCCTCACGGGTGACAAATCAAAAGATTTATTGATTCTCAATTATTCTAAACTTTAAAAGTTTATTCCAGATTATTCCTTCATTTTGCCTACATAAGCGGGTGGATGGCCCGAACGTTAGTTCAGTTCTTTTTGAGCTGAGCTGATAACTTGGACAAGCGATATCCTAGGGAACTGCTCGAGCCGTCAACTTGCTTTGTGACTCTGTGTGCATCTTGAGTGGTTACTAACTATAGTTTATTGAACGAAAAGTAAACAAAAATGATGTCTGGTGGAAAGAAACGAAAAGTAGATACAGAGGGTCGCCAATTTCAAGAAAAATGTACTGAAGAATTCTTTTTTATCTTGCACAATGGTAAACCTATTCGTTTGCTGTGTAATGAATCCATTTCAGTAATGAAAGAATTCAATATAAAGAGGCATTACTCAACTAAGCATGCTACGCTGCACTCACTGAAAGGACAACTAAGAACGGACAAATTCCAGAAGCTTACCGCAAATTTGGAAAAACAGCAACGAATGTTTCATAAACAAGTAACACAACTTGATAATTTTGTGATAGCTAGTTTTATAGTTTAGTAGTAGTAGGCATTAAAACCACTTGCCAAAGGAGAATTTATCAAGGAGTGTATGTTAGAAGTTTGCTGTATTTTGTGTCCTGAAAAGAAAAATGAATTTGAAAAAATTAGTTTGTCAAGACGAACTGTTGTTTGACGTATAGAAATGATGGCTAATGATATAAAAGCAACATTGACTGACCGTGTGGCTGGTTTTGAATCATTTTCCATAGCATTAGACGAGAGCACCGATTTGTCTGACTCAGCTCAACTGGCTATATTTATTCGAGGTGTTGATAAGAAGTTCACTGTTACTGACTGACTAAAATACCTAGAAAAAGACAATTTTCCGCAGCTTAGAAAATTCGCAAGAAGATTGATTTGTACTTATAAATGGCAGTACTTATAAATGCGAACAGTTCTTTTCATTGATGATAATAAATCAACACGTCGTACAAGACTGACTGACTATAATTTAGAAAATTCTTTACGTCTTTTTATCAGTGGAATTAATCCAAATATCGATAGATTAGTAACCCAAATTCAAGCTCAGTGTATTTGACTTTCGTAGTTGAAACAATTGCAAATTTAACGATTTAATTATAATGTACAATTTTTTTAAATTTAATTTTGCTATTTTATTAATTTGTACTATAATAACATTGTCGTATTATTTCATGTCTAATATCTATCGCACAAAATATCACTACTTTAAAATTCAGTAAGTACTTTTAAACGCGGCCCGCGAACGTATTTGCACGCTAAACTTTGGCCCTCGACATGTCAAAGGTTGCCCATACCTGTTGTAAACAATAGATCTGTCTCTACATCGCAGCCAGGGTTGTTACTTCGAAGATATGTTACGATAATATATATCGATATAGATATCCCTGATATCTTCCTGATCGCAAGCAACCACGGCGATATTACCTATTTATAAATAATACTTTACTTCTGTGCTAATTATTACCCACTGAGCTTGTAGATGCTATATTCAGTCCAAGGATGCTGTCAGCCCTGGGGTCAGCTGTGATATTAATAAAGCGCTACATGGCATGCCGTAACAACTTACTCATCTGTGGATATTACATCTGTGTTTATTTATCCTTAAAAACATGATTCTTATGTTCAATCGTTTGTAAATTACTAATTTTGTTGAATAAAAGACTATGAACGCGATTCACTTTTTTTTCACAATTTTATTTATATTTTGTTATTGGGCTTTTTTGGGGACTTTTATTACATTTAGAGTAACAAACGAGCACAAAGCAATCACCCGATGGCAAGTGATTCCTGCGGCCCATCACATTTACATTCATCGTGGCCTCAATGCCTCGTCACCAGTAACAAAGGTCTCCGGATTCCTCACACTCGAAACGAAACACAGCAGCATTATTTATATATATTTTACGCTGGTATTCTGTAAGCTGACCCATTATTTCTGCAGCTAGAAACTAACTGTAGTGTAGCTCTACCACTGTATTTTGCAGAGAACAGGGGTATCAGGGATTTATATCCATTATCAATAAACCATATGCACAGGTTAAGGTTAGGTAATTTTATAATCATCTATATACAAGTAATCAAATTTTATAAGGCATTTGGGAGCCTTTGTAATCTCCAATGGAACACACCAGTGCCCTTCTGCACTCAGCTTCGGCGTTCCAGCTTGGAATGGCAGCATAATACTGCCGTTTTTTATAGTATGCATCTCTACAGCTTTGTCTAACAAGACTCGCGGGCGGGAGAACCGCTGAGTAGGGAGATAACCACGATGAAAATCCTGTCACGAGGTCTTCTACTGCTCCACCGCTGTACCCCAACCCGTGTGGACGAGGAACGTCAACGACAACAGAGGGCCCCTCATAAGGAGGTTTGAACCTCGAATCGGACCGTTATCAAAAGGGAAGAGAGATCATTACCGGTAGCCACGTATTCCATCACAGTTCCCAGGGCTGTCAGGGCATGTGCAGCGTTATCCACTGAATTCGTCTGTCACCCCTGCATTTTGAATCTTTGTTGAGAATGGTCGCTGAAGCTGAAAACGTACTGCAATATGGGTTCCATTACTGTATATGAATATTTTAACCAAAGCGATACGTCATCTGCACTATATAAAACAAAACGTTTGTCTAAATCACTACAAACTTACAAACAGACTATAACGGGTTTTAGTGTTATATAATTAAAAGCTATAATTGTTTGAACACGCGATAACCGCTATCTTCACTGTACGAAAGCTATCTCTAATATAAATAAAAATTAAACTCCGTTCGTTTGTAAGCGCGTCACTGGAGAACGGCTGGACCGACCGGGCTTGGTTATAATTTTTTTTTAAAAATTAAACATTCGTGAAAGTCCGAATTAGGTTTTTATGCAAAAGTTGACCAGTGAATTGGTAAATTTGAGATTTTGATAGAAACTTTGCCTCCCATGGAGATTGCATCGACCCTAAAGGTCACTCTTTCAGACCCGCACCCGAATAGGAACTGCGTTCGGAGGGACCACGTGGGTCCCGAGGCTTGTGTACGTCGCGTGTGTGCACGGCCCATCAAACATACTACGCTGACATAGGGGTAAGAAAGGGTCTTAACCCCATCGCTTATTCCCTGTGTAGAAACGGACTCCTCAATAAATTTGAGAAAACATCCTTTTTCCTATGGGATTTTCGTATGAACTCAAACACTATTAACTCTCGATTCGATAAATTTATACAAAACGATTGCAGATTTATTGAAATTTAGACCGCACGACGTCTAAATCATATGCAATAAATCACTACAAACGGTTACGAACGGACTGTAAACGTTTTTAAAGACATAAAATTAAGTGCGATAATTGTTCGAACGTACCCGGTATCTCACTGCACGAAGCCACTGCAAATAAAACGTAGCTAGATTGCGCTGTTCAAACGGTGGGGGAACCTTGCGAGATAAGGAGAGACTTTGCTCTTATTTCTGGAACAAATATGTAGTTATTTCTGTGCGTTATCTACACGACTCGTGGACTATTCTTTAATGCATCGGTGATAAACGAGCACACAGTTCGTATGATGGTAAGTGATTATAGCGGTCCACGACACCTACGTTGGTGTCAATAGACCATCATAGTTTGCGTTCTCACCACCACGTACACAGACACTCAACGAGCTATGCTCGGTGTTCCTCTGCGTGATAGAATAAGTAACGTGGACATCAGCAGTGGAACAAGGGTGATCGGTAAGCTGATGGGGCAATGGGCTGGTCATAAACATCGTAGGACTGATAACCGATGTGGAAGACAGGTTCCTGAGACCTTGACCTCAAGATAGTGGTTGCAGTTGATGGAGCGACGACCTGTGTTCTTGGAAGTCGATGGATGCAGGTGGTTAAGGATCGTGCCATGTGGGGATCTATGGAGGAGGGTCATGTTCAGGAGTGGACCATGGATAGGCTGTGATTATGAACATAATGATTATTATACCAAAAACTACTATTTTTGTATAATTATATAAATATATATAATATAGTATATATTGATATCATTGCATGATTTTTTGTAATTGTATTATTTAATTAATTACTTTGTTTCTTGATTTTAATTATGTTCATATGCCAAATATGGTTGAATCTGTGAAACTGGAAATGATTATAAATGCTATGTTTGTTCCACATTTCTTATGAAGAAATAATATTATTTTTATTAAATATATATATATATATATATATAAGTATTAATATTAGCTTCATACACTCTCTTATCTTAGTGCATGGCATGTTCCATCACTAAATAAACATCTGTACACTAATAAATTCGTATCAAACGTTTTGTCTGCTTCTCTATGTGCCCGCTTATCTCCTCAACAGCTGTTGCGATTCGGATGTGGTTTTACTCATAGCTAGAATTACCTACAGCTAGAAATACTAATAGCTAGAATTATCTACAGCTAGAAATACTTTCATCTGGAATTATCTGGTTACAAATACCTGCAACTAAAAATACTTAGAGCTAGAATTACCCTTAGCGTACAAATACCTACAACTAGAAATACCTTCAACTGGATATACCTACAGCTAAAAACATTTAGTTGTAGTAATTCGCCTATAAGTGGACACAGTACTAACATCACGTATTGTTTGCGAGTGGGGCGGGCAGTGACTCATTGTCAACACTTACGTGCTTATTATCTTAACATTGTAATTGTACTGCGGTGCTGTTTTATAAATAAATTGCTTTATTATTAATCTGCTACCTCGTGTTTGGGTATTTTGGACGGATGCAAGGTTGAGATTTTTATGATGGAAAGAAAATAAAATTCCTTATTTTTCTAGCCGCACCATTAAACGATCGTCTCGACCAGAAGGACCCCGCCCTCACGGAATACCAGTGATAGGCAGCATAACGCTGCTTGCTGTGTTTCGAGAGGTGAATGTAGGCCTGTTTTATTTTTCCTTATCGAGGATGAATGAGTGTGGGTGGCTATTTATCTGGTAAACTGTGTGCTCTTTAGCACCGTGTGATTAATAATGAATAAACTCCTATGCTCGAGTCATCAGGTTGTCACACCATTAAGCCACAAAAAGCCACGCTAATTTATTTTAAACGTACCATCTTCTGAGAACACTTCAGGAAAATAACAGTGGAAAATCCATCGTGGTTTACACAGGTGGCTCGTTAGTCCGAAGATATGTGTAATAAATAAAAAACTAATTACAATAAGAAAAATATTTTGATTTCGTTATATAAACTACATAAAATGAGAAATATTTTTTGAAAATTAAATCTTCTTTTTATTTAATTACATTCAGAGTAAAAAACGAGCATACAATTCTCCTGATGGCAAGTGATTCTTGCGGCACATGACATCTACATTCATCCTCGAGGAATCATAATGCAGATGCGTGGTGATCCTTGAGGACTGAGATGAGATTCCTCATAATACCGGTAATAAAGATATCCGGATCCCTACGCTCACCAGACGAAATTCTGTGAGGGCGCGGTCCTACCCCGGTCTAGCTGACTCATTCATTCTGCAGCTAGAAACAAATTGCAGTGTAGCTCTACTAATGTTGTTCTTTTAGGGCCTTAGTTTCCAAAGTGGTCCAGGTGGACCCCCAGGGGTCCATGGTCGTTGGCGTGACAAAAAAGTAGGGCTCACGATTCGTAAGCGTGGGTCCAACTAAAATGTTGGCTTGAGACTTCACCTATCAAATCAGGCAGATAATATTTTAACAATCTCAGCGACTGTTACTTGTAAACTTGCATCAATCAATCAATTCTCACTTTTTGAATTCGTGGTTGAAAGCCGCAACACAAATTTTTATAGTAAGATCTAATCTTCACATTTTTTTCCGAGTTTTAGGAATATGGTAGAAATGTATCTGCGGGGGGTCCACAAGAACTAACAAAATTTTGAAAGTGGTCTATGAGAAAAAAAGTCTGGGAACTTCTGTTTTAGGGCATTAATTGACGGCGGGTTTGTGTTGTAAGCGCTACTTTTGATATAGTTTGTGTTGCTTGCAACAGTAGGGCTTACTCTACTTTTGAAATACAATCCATCAGGGCTAGATCCGGGTTACGCAGTGGCCAGGATGTAAAAGAAAGTATTTGAAGAAAAATGGCGAACATTACAGAACTCATTTGCCGCGAAGGCATCGATAATTATAGACGTCACAGGCGTGCTGTGCTCGTAACGGGTTACATTTAGATGAAGTGATTTTCAAAAAAATATTTCCATTTTATGTAGTTTATAACGAAATAAAAATGATATTCTTATTGTAATTAGTTTTTTTATTTAATAATAATTTACACGTCTAAGGACTTATGGGCCACCCTGTATATACGACTAACAAGAGGTTATCTGCTATCTGCTGTCTGTATTGGCTTATATTTATTTTAAAATAATTAATAGAGCATTTAAGTAAACAACACAATAAAGTGATAATATTATATATATTATTAAAGATGTTATTGCATATTAAAGTTTTATGTTTTCCCTTTTTATACTCGTAAACCGTTTAGTAATTTGGCTCCTTCCGGCAAATTGTTTAAATCTATTTAAAAATTATTTTAGGAGTGACAATCGAACACAGTTCACCTGACATTAAGTGATGTGACGTCTACATCCATCCTCAAAAAGATTTAGGATCTGCATGTGTTGCCACCTCTAAGAACTGAGCTGGACTACTTCGTAACAAGGTCGTGCCCACGAATCCCTACACCCGCCAAATGAAACATAGAATTGTTATACAGCTATTGCAGGCTGGGGCATGGTACTTACCCGGTCCAGCCGATCTATCATGGTACAATTACTAGCTGCAACGTGGCTCTACCCTCAATTGGCTAATGATAAGCTAATTTGAAGCGTCAACAGCCTAATGGGTATGGGTACGGTCTGCGAAACTTAAGGTCGTAGGTTTGAATTCACCATTCGACAATGTTCGTGAACTATAGCCTGGCACAAGCATTTTCAGCTTAGTTGTAGTGGTTAACCAGAATATTTGTAATGTTAATAGCTTTCCTAATATACTTTTTATTAAAAAGTTAATTTGTTTATTTATATATAACACAGTTCACATGGTGTTAAGAAGTCTCTGCGGTCCATGACGTATATCCTCTATAAGCTACCGAGATGCAGTTACTAAATAATGAAGACGCATTAGCGTAATGGTTTAGGGTACGGTCTGTGAAACTCAAGATCGTAGGTACCAATCCAATGTTAGACTATTGTTAAATAATCTCCTAGCTCAAGCAATTAAAGCTTAGTGAAGGGGTTAACTGAAATGATAGTAAATTAAATAGCTCCTCCAGCATTCTTTAAAAAAGAACTAAGATGGAACGCCACGAAGTTACTAAAAATGGTATTCTATGAAGGTGTTATCTCTGGACGAGCCGAACTTTTCAAGCTTGACGTGTTCCGTTTCTGCTGTAACCAGTTCCTAGTTCAAGCTTTGACCAGCCACGTTTAGCTGAGGCTTGTTCTATAGTCACAATTAATGTCATGTTTTTATGACCGATTATGGAACTCTACCTCGTCTTGTTTGTGCAATAGAACGGATGTAAACATGGTGGAGTTATGTCACGTACAATATCAAACAGATGATAAGGCTATGGGGGCGATAAGCTATCGGCGACAGGGGGCAACTTGTCGCCTGTCGTAACAATACCAATCTGCACATACTCCCAACACCATCTTCGAATGAGTAAGCAATGATATATTTTAGTAAATAATATATTTGGTGACAAACGGGCACACAGTTCACCTTGTTAGTTCTAAGTGATTACTGCGGCCCATGACATCTACATTCATCCATGACAAGGAATCATAATGCAGAAGCGTTGTCAACCTTGACGACTGAGTTGGAATGTGTGGAATCACCAGTAATAAAGGTTTCTGGATCCCTACACTCACCAGACAGATAGACAGCAGCATTATACTGCTATTTCACGCTGGTATTATATGAGAGCATGGTCCTTCCTCGCTCTAGCTCACCCATTCACTCTGCAGCTAGAAACAAACTGCAGGACATCTCTACCACAGTTAATATATATGTAACTTTTATATTGTATATTTTTATACAGATGAAGAGCTAGAGTGCAAGCGGCAGCTCTGACAAACACTTGTATTAATCTTATTTATTCCATATCCTCGTCGTTTAATGAATGTTTGTGGTGGAAATAAAGAATTATTATTAGCTTTGCAAAACGTCTTTGTTCAGATTGCCTATGTTTCAAGTCCGCTATTATTGGTATATATAAAAAATATTTTTATCATCATTATAACATTTATGCATCTTGTTGGTCCACTCCACGTGGTATATGGCTAAAACTGACTTCATCATTACTCAATAATGGTACTGTATAGTAAATTTCCTCAGAACACTAATTTAAACCGCAGAGCTGTAGCTAGTCTTTTTGTATATAGAATAGGTGGCAAACGAGCGAACACCTCACCTGTTGGCAAGTGATCACCGTCGCCCAAGGACATCCGCAGCACCTAAGTCGTATCGGTTCAGAAATACCGATGGCGACAGCTGATTCCACAGATTGCCTGTGCGTCTCTGAAGATTTCGCGTAAACCGCACAGTGGAATTAATTTAAAGTGATCTTAAAAAAAATATAAACACGCTTACACATAACCAATCGTATCGAAGCCAAGCAGTACGTACAACATACACACGGCTCGGTTTAAAATAAAACGTAATATAATAATGTGTGTTATCGGTAACAACTGTGACCCATTTATCTCGGAAATAGACCTGAGCGCTCCGTTGAGCACGCTTGCGGCAAGTGGTAATGCTGCGCCTTTTTTTTTAAATCGTAGTTGTTTTTAAATAATATAAACAAAGGGCTATGGCTGATCGCATTATCTTAACAGTCAATCTCGTATGTGTAGTGGCAGATAAAAAAAAAATAAAGAACTCGAAAGTATTATATGTAATATATAAAACAAATTAATAAATAAAAAAATACGTAGATGTATTTTTTATTGTAACATTCCCATGTAGGGAAGGCAAAGGGATCCAAGCTCATACAGCCATGAATGTAATTAAAATTAAAATTATGTGTGCATTGTTTGCTTTCTGTTCTTGAGAACAACTTTTTTTTTATAATATAATGGGTGACAAAAGAGCGCACAGTTCTCCTGTTGGTAAGTGATGACTCCGGAAAAAGACATCTATCCTCATCTATCTAGGTCTTTTATCGGGTCGGCTCAGCAAATGAAACAGCAACATTATACTACTATTTCACACTGGTATTCTGTGAGGACATGGTCCTGCCCCTGTCGAGCTGTTGTTGCTAGAAACTTTGCATCGTGTCTTACCCACAACAATATAAAGTCTTATCTTTGAATAAAACTTCCCCTGCCCTCACGATGTTGTCGTAAATAAATAATAGCCAATAATAATAGCAATATTAATTTAGATAATCCTTAGTCAGAGGCAACTGCCCGCGCCGAGGTTCGGCCCTCTTGGGCACCCTCGAGTGAGACGCTCTCGCGAAACAGGGTAGCCCTTGAGCTGGTTACCCACTAATAGAGGTCTCGACTGAGCGCCATGAGCGCTAGGTCACCTCCCAACCCGGCGAAACTGTAAAAGCCCTCGGGCTAACAGCGGCTATCACCCCGAAAGTAAAAAATAAAGTCGTAAACAGGCTCAGACAAATATACACAATACACAAGGACAGTCACTCATACCCGACTATATTGGCCACGCCCACACTTCCGGTGCGGAGCCCAATTATCCAATATACCGCATCCTTTCTTACCTCGGAACGTCTGCCGGTCTAAGAATCGTCTTCAAGGAGATTCCATTATACGCACGGGCTTTTGGTGGTTATTTGATGGTTTTTGACCAACTCACTTTTGACTTAAGTTGTTTTTATATTAATACGACAAAATAGCACCGGGATTTAAGCGCGGGATAACCTATTAGGTTATTGTCCATTCTTCTAGCACAAGCATTTTAAGCTTAGCTCCAGTGCTTAATGATACTCGAACTACTAGCATTCTTATAATAATATGAGATTAATAAATCTAATTTTACGGATTTTATCGCGTTTATTTTGAACTTTCTAATACCGATGTTTCGAATGCTTTACAAAACTCATGGTTAGCGATAATTAAAAAAAAAAAGTTTTCCTCGTATTGTAATAAACAAATTGATTTATACACATTATTATATTTAGAATATTCATACCTATGGAATTTATTAAAGCTACAGTTTATGAATGTGGCTACAAATATAAACATGTTAAGTTCAAAGCGGTTTATATTGTGCAACAAGCGTAGTGATCAAGCGGCCGAGCGACGCACGTCGAGCGCTGCAAGCGCCGAGTAACGCTGACCGATACGCGATACTTTTGCAATACGATGCGCTGCGGTTACGAGTAAGGGCTTGTGTACAAGTGCGTTTTTTGACCGCTCTTAATTTTTTTAATAAATCCAAATGTACTGAAAATTATGATGTCGAATGAAACGGTCGAATTTAAACAAGCGGATATCGATCGGGGATATAGATGATAAAATTTTATAATTTCCGATACAAAGGATGTGCAGTACGCAGTACAATGTAGTGTACAAGTACATCTAGACCTGAATAAGTATAATTAATATATATATATATATATATATATATATATATATATATATATATATATACATTCATACACGAGTCGTTTATTTTAAAAGTGGGGAAAAGTTCATTAAACATAAAAAATAGAGATAATGGTAGTTATAGATAAATCTTATTGAGATCTTTTTATGCGTACTATACAATTTATATTTAAATAAAAAATGATTCTGGTATTAGCGAGTTGGAAGTTTTACCTCTTGACAGTATCTAAAATATGTTTATTTTGAAAGTGGTGCAACTTCTGCATCTTACATTGAAATTGTAATGTCGGAATCGGAATATATATATATAAAAATGATATATATTATGTATATACATATAAATATATTTATATATATGTATGTATATAATTTCCTTGTTGAATTCAATAAGTCTTTACAAAATGGTTAGCACTGTACTAAAAGAAACAAACAATCTAATCATGAACTCAATGCATGTGGTGTGGTGTATTTGAATATACATAACATAAAATATATAATATATCTCAAGTGGGGAGTGACACGAATACTCTTCGATTATAGTGTGCACTTCATTTATATACTAATTACCAATTGTGAATAGTATTTGCCCTGGTTCGGCTTGGAACTGCAACGTGGGTCGTAGTCTGTTTCTATCTAACGCGTGGGTCGGCTGAAGGCAGAATAAAAACCCCCTCACAGAATATCAGTGTAAAATACTGCATCTACATTAGGATTCCTTGTCGAGGATGATGGGTAACTCTCCATTAGGTAACTGTGTGCTCGTTTGTCACCAATAACAGTTTAACTTAAAAATCTAAAAGAAAGGATCCTCGTTAACTGTTAAAATGTGACGTCATACTTGTTAAACATTTAAAAGAACGAATGCTGTCAGTGCCTTTAACGTTATTAACATTCCAGTTAACCACAGTAACTAACCTTACATACTTGTGCTAGGAGATGGTTTTTTTTTTTTTTTTCTTCGGGCTGAAGGGCACTGTTAGCCCGAGGGCTTTTACAGTTTCACCGGGTTGAGAAGTGACCGAGCGCTAATGGCACTCAGTCGAGACCTTTATATATAGGTAACCAGTACAAGGGCTCCCGAGAGGGAGCCTCGGCTTGGACCGTTACCTTGTTTCGCGAGAGCGTCTGACTCGAGGGTGCCCGAGAGGGCCGAACCTCGGCTCGGTCAGTTGCTTCTGACAGAGGATTCTTTAAATTCGCTATGATTATTAGCTATCTGTACCACCACTTCGGAATGCGTGGGCGCTGGAGAAGAAGTGGCGCAAGAAACTCCAGCGACGCTTCTATCTGTATGGACTGGATAGGAGATGGTTCATGGAATAAAATAAATAAATTATAAATAATTACTTATAATTTAAAAAATATTATGTTTTCATATTCGATCACGACCACGGCGATACCTTCTGGATATTACCAGTTATAACTGCATAGAATATTGTATAGTGCCGTAAGTATTGCATACACCAGGCACTCACTCGTCGGCCCCGCCCTACTACTATGTAGTGCACGTACAATAAAATCGGAGGAAGGTTCAGATACAGTGTAAAAGATACGTAACGTACACAGTACAAACTCGAGAACCGACATTTTGTTGATGTGAAATCATTGGTTACCGACTGGGAATCGACCGCGACCTGCGAAGTAGCCGGTTACTGAAATAGGTAAAATGTTTATTGTTATACAAACTATTACATTTGTTTTTTATTATTGCATTGAGAGTAACAAACGAGCACACAGTTCACCCCATGCCAAGTGATTCCTGCGGCCCGTGACATCTTCATTCATCCTTGAAGGAATCATAATGCAGATACTTTGTCATCCTTGAGGAGTGAGATGGAATGCTTCGTCGCCAGTAAATAAAGGTCTCCGGATTCCTTCACTCACCAGACGAAACACAGCACCGCTATACTCTATATTTTACGCTGGTGTATTCTGTGAGGGCGTGGTAGTAGTACCCCAGTCGAAGCTGACCCATTAATTCTGCAGCTACAAAGTTGCAGCGTAGCTCGGCCACAATCAAAAATTATTGGAAGATTTTATATATATAAGGAATTTCTAATATTTATAAAATTATTCTTTTAAATTAAATTATTCAAAGTTAAGTTTCCATATTGAGTTATATTTTTAACTTTATATTTGAAATGCTTAGTTCTACGTAAAGTGCTAACTTTTATCCGTTCCGTCACGTGGCCTCGTTTAACTTAACGTGATGAAATGAAAATCACTAACGTTTTCTAGCAACTGGTTTGTTCGCTATGAGAATGTATACATGGCGGTCGTTGACCCTTGTTTACGTTTTGTTAGGTTTATGGTGAATTTCTGTATATTTTACTTAATTAGTTTTAACTTCAACTAACGTGATAATATGAAATGTTCCCCGTTCCCCTTGTTTAGTATCGGACGATCTGGTCTGGTTGTATTGTCCCCAGACGGCGGAACAATATTTTTGCATCACAAATTGTTGGTTTTCAGGTATGGGTGTGTTGTTTGTTGTGTCCCGTGTCCCTGACACTGCAGCCGTACCTTCCTCCGATGTTATCGCAAATACATTACATCAGAAAATGTAGGAGGACGACGCGTGAGCGCCTCTGTGTTTGCACGAATGCTTACAGCACTGTAAAATATTCTGTGCAGTTGATGTCGTCTGATAATAACCAGGAGATATTACTCGAAATCCATCAGGACATCTTCATCATCATGATTGAACCTCACAGTATCAGGGTGGAATAGCAGCTCACGTTGGTGTGAATCTGATGGCGAGTGTCAGGATCCCGAGGCACAATTAATTAAGGTAAACCTCATCATCTCAATGGTTTACAAACCACCAGTGCGCGCTTTGCGAGAATTTTTCTGTCACGCACAACTAATCTGAATCAGCTGTCGCCAGCAGTATTTCCTAACCGATACGACTTAGAAACCTTCAAGAAAAGAACCTCTTCGCATTTTCGATTCCTCTGGTGTCGCGGATGTTCATGGGCGGCGGTGACCACATACCATCAGGTGTTGGTGAGGACTGCACGCTCGTTTGCCGCTTATTCTATATAAAAAAACTGGTACACTTTGCGGGCGTAGTTCTTCCACGGTCGTATCGACCTATTTATATTGCAGCCAATAAGTACCTAAAGCGTGTCTCTATTACAGTTCACTGTCAAATATCTATTTATTTTAAAAAATAGGTATAGAAGACGCCATTACGCTTTATACTCATGACTGTACACTGTTTATAAAAGTTTTTTAATAATTATCCGCTGCGTGAACCTTAGTCCTTGTCTTCCAAACGCTTCTGTAATTAACCGCTACGTGTGTAATAATCCTTATTTGTTTGAAAAACATCTGCTCTGTGTACAACCGCATAACACCACACTGGTTCCTTTCACGGCTGCAGCTTGTACGGTTTTCAACCGACATGCCACAGTATAACTGACGCAGAAGGATAACTTTAGATTTATTAGTCACTAGGATATTTCGAGCGATTTTTATATAATACCTGGTATGAGTATTGTGATATAATACTTCTGTTTGTCTGCTCTACATGTGTTCACAATGTCGCGGGTTCGATTGAAAGTCGAGGACAAGTATTTTAGTGTCACAAGTTATTGGGTTTCGGGTCTGGGTCTGCTGCCCCTCGACCATCCCGAGGGACTCCCATCTTGTTGGTCTTTATATATGTATATTATTGTTTTGTATATACAATAAAATGCATATATAAAGCCCACACGTTTCTTAAAGGCTGGTAACGCATTTGTGGTCCCTCTGGAGTTGCGTATGTACATGGGCGGCGATGAATCATTTACTCTCACCTGGAGCTGTTTGCTTCTTTGCCACCTATTCTATTAAAAAAAATTAATTATTTTTTTACTGACCATCCAGGCGGCGATGGAAATAAAAATCCCCAATAATAATAATAGTTTATTGCCACATAAAAGAAAATAAGGAAACACCTTAACATAAACATCATTAAACACTGGTAAAAGTGGTGGTCCAGCTTTTGCTAACACGGAATTACAGCCCCAGGTGGTCACTGCCATCTATCTCCCTTAGACGTTATGCGGGAGTCAAGGGAGCTGCCGGCCTCCCCAACCAACATTTAATTGTTACAATTTGCAAACAGTTTATATGCAACAAAGGAAGGATAAAATATTGAACAGGTTGAACTAGAAAAGCTAACCATAATATAAACATGCATGTGTAAATGTGTGTGTTTGTGTTAATGTATGTGTTGGCTTATGTGTATATATTCTGTGTGCGTTTTTTAGGGTTATTAAGTTTATTTGAAAACAACAAATAAAAAAATATATATTAAAAAATCTATATATATACGTATTCTATATAATTAAAAAAATAAAAATAATAAAATAATCTTCATATTGTTTTCTTAACTAGGTATAAGTTAAAAAGTAATTTTCTATTAAGTTCTTAGTAACACAACCGGGCCTAGGTTTAAATTTAAAATATACTTCATCTGTATATCGGTTTTGTCATTTTACACTGACTCCTGTGTCAGGAGGCAATCGGCCTACGGAACCGGATGTAGTTAAAAACGCCGAGGAGAACCTACAGGAACCGTAGAACCTGGTATTCCGAAAAGCGTTGTACGATCGCGTTCGAGACGATCTATTTGTGTTATAGCTAGTTTATAACTGCGGCGTGCTACCACTCCATTGAAATTGGCCAAAAAAAAATAAAAATGGACAAAACTTAGTTGCTAACGCAATAATTTCATCCAGATATATGGTTCGCTCGCATATACTCTGAATTCTCTTTCAGGCCAAGGGCATGACTGTATAGATCGAATATTGCTAGTTGTTTTTTAAAAAAGTGATAAAAACAGTCCTTCCCGACCTTCCCGTTAACTACTCCCAACTATCTAAAATGGATCACAGAATTCGAATGGTGGATTTGAACCTACGTTTTGTTTCGCAAATCGTAGGTATATATATAACTAGGCTTTAGGCAATTCCCTCTTTAATACATGCTATAATTAAACATATTAAAACGCTAGAAAGTTATATTAAAAAAAATAACTTCCATGTTTTGGTTATTTTTAAGTTTTCTGTTTGTCTGAGTATCGAATCTATGATATGGAATTATGACGTTATGTTTCGCAAACCGTAACACCTTTAGGCATTCCATAATCCACACTTTAGTACTGTAATTAAAAAATTAAAACGCAAAAAAAGTAAATGTCAAAAAAAAACTTCCAATATTGGGTTATTTTTAATTCTTCTGTTTGTGTGTCGAAGGTTACAACTTTATGTTTCTCTAGCCGTACCTTAACATCTTTAGTCTGTTCTCATGTCTCATTCCATAATCCTCACTTTAGTACCGTAATTAAAAAAATAACTTCCATGTTTTGGTTATTTGTAAGTTTTCTGTTTGTCTGAGTATCGAATCTATGATATGGAATTATGACGTTATGTTTCGCAAACCGTAACACCTTTAGGCATTCCATAATCCTCACTTTAGTACCGTAATTGGACAATCGAAAACGCCGTTATATTTAAAAAAAAAACATTTATTTAATTTGGAGACAAATAGAAACAAAAGATTAAATAAAAAAAACAACATATAGAATATAAAACTAATTACAATTGTAACTAATTATAATCTATGTATTTAACTATTATTAGCTCTTCTGGCTTGTCTGCGAGTCGTGGTAGCTCACAACAACAGTGTAATGGCGGATTCGAACCTACTACGTCAAGTTTCGCAGACCGTAACCTTAAACCACTAGGCGTTATATAATAGTTATTAATATGTTTATAAGTCGAATGGCGGATTCGAAGCCACAGGTAATTAAACATTAGTTTTATGTTGAATTACCTTTGAATCTTGTAAATGCCATACAATTTGTGTGGTGTTTAAATGGGTGTAATAGTTATTAATATGTTTATAAGTAGAATGGCTGATTCGAAGCCACAGGTAATTAAACATTAGTTTTATGTTGAATTACCTTTGAATCTTGTAAATGCCATACAATTTGTGTGGTGTTTAAATGGGTGTAATAGTTATTAATATGTTTATAAGTCGAATGGCGGATTCGAACCTACTACGTCAAGTTTCGCAGACCGTAACCTTAAACCACTAGGCGTTATATAATAGTAATTAATATGTTTATAAGTCGAATGGCGGATTCGAACCTACTACGTCAAGTTTCGCAGACCGTAACCTTAAACCACTAGGCGTTATATAATAGTAATTAATATGTTTATAAGTCGAATGGCGGATTCGAACCTACTACGTCAAGTTTCGCAGACCGTAACCTTAAACCACTAGGCGTTATATAATAGTTATTAATATGTTTATAAGTCGAATGGCGGATTCGAACCTACTACGTCAAGTTTCGCAGACCGTAACCTTAAACCACTAGGCGTTATATAATAGTTATTAATATGTTTATAAGTCGAATGGCGGATTCGAACCTACTACGTCAAGTTTCGCAGACCGTAACCTTAAACCACTAGGCGTTATATAATAGTAATTAATATGTTTATAAGTAGAATGGCTGATTCGAAGCCACAGGTAATTAAATATTAGTTTTATGTTGAATTACCTTTGAATCTTGTAAATGCCATACAATTTGTGTGGTGTTTAAATGGGTGTATTAGTTATTAAACACTCAGACCCGAAAACCAAAAAAATTGTGATGCACAAATATTATTCCTGGGCTGGAAATGCACGCGGCCGAAGACGGACATTAACAGTGATAGAGTTTTTCACGCTGCAATTTATTTCTGACTGCAGCATCACACATCACGCCTTCACAGAGTACCATCGTGAATTAGCAAAATAACCTAATCCAGTTTAAGACGAAGAGAAGTCTGTAAGAGTCTAAAAAGAATCCTTTGTCGCATCTCCTAATTTTGAAAACACTCCTCTCGCTACCTCAGCTGGTATTGGAATCCTTGGCGTTGACATATCGAGCGACGGTCAGTTCCGCGGTCACTTGAAGGGTAAGGCCAGATTGACCTCTGCAAAACTGGACGTGCTTAATAGATCGAGACAGTATTTTATGTCGGCCCACCGTGTGCAACATTACAAAGTGCAGGTTCGGCCTCATACGGAATACTGTTCTCATCTCCGGCGCCGGCGCACCCCAGTACCAGCTTCTAGCTTTTCACCGTGTTCAACAAAGAGCGGCTCAAATCGTTGATGATCATTCACTTTCCGATCAACTTGCTTCACTGGCATTGCGAAGAAAAGTGTAGCTCTATTGATATCATCTCCATATATATATGGGTATTGTTCTGAGGATTAGTTCGGATTAACACCAGCCGCTGAGTTTAAACATCGTACATCACGACAGGATACAAAATTTCATCCTCATCATCTCAATGGTTGGCAATCGACCAATGTGGGTATTACGCGAAATTTTCTGTCACTCACAACTACTCTGTTAACCTATACGGACTTAGGCACCTTCAGACAAAAGAAAAGCCTACACCGTTCTTAAAGTGCCATCTGCGACTCCTGTGCCGCAGCGGATGTCCACTTATCATCAGGTTCGCTGCTTGCTCGTTTGCCATATTATTCTATAAAAAATAAAACATAACCCTGCAGTTTCGTCTGGTGAGCGTAAGGTTCGGGAAACTGTTAATGTGTTATCGTTATTGTGACACGGGGCATTTCCTCTTAGTCGTTAGGATTGATAAGGAATCTGATGATTCCTTATCGAAGACTCAGGTCTTCACCGCACGGACGTCTACGGGATCAGTTACTACTAAGGGAAGTGTGTGCTCGTTTGTCACCCGCAATACAATAAAAAGAATTAAAACTATATCTATACAAATTTATCCCCTATCTAAGAAATTCAAAGGTTAGGTAATGGCTTGATTTGATAGTTCATCTTGAGGTCGGGATAAGGTCAATTATTTTTTTGTTTTTTTTTAACGTCAAAAACTTATTTATCTGCATAAATGAGATGCTAAAATGATGCTTTATTTTTCCTGTTTTGCATCACATTAGAATGCTCTATCATTAGGGCAGTATAGGTCATTCATTTTAATAGTCATATTATTAATTCATATTATGATATTATCAATAAATCGGTAACCCTGTGTTTTATCTTCTATTTATATATATTTCAATACTATAATAATGTAATCTTTTACATAAATATTTCATCAATAAGTAATAAAAATAATAAAACTAACTCGGTAGACATTTCCACAATTTGGCTTTAAAAACAAATTGTCACTTGTCACACAAAATTGCAAGCGGAGTCCACTCCTTTTTATGTTGTACATTTGATTAATCCATAAATATGTAAGTATATTTTATTGTTAGTGCTTCATTGTAACAACTGACTGGACATAAATAAATAAATACATAAATAAACAATCAATAATATGGAAATAAAAATTAAAGCAGCACGACACAGCATCGTAATGCGATGAAAAGCAATAGCTCCATGTAAGACTGCGCTGTTAAATGCAGATAATTTAGACAAAGATTATCTTACATGGAATCGAACGTATTTTTTTATTATAGTTTTAAATAATAAAAAAAATAATTAGCTGTGGTAGAGATCGGTGTCCAAACGCTCGCTTTAAATGTACGCGAGGAAACCGAGGCCAATTAGATAAAGCTGTATTCTCTGGAGCAACAGCGATACCCATACACAAAAAAAAACCGGACCGATGAACGTTGTTAAAAGCAATTTTAAGTGCCGATATATCACGTACTCACAGTGAAGGAAAACCTAGTGACGAAACCTGCGTGTCCAAGAAATAATAAAAATAATAAAACTAACTCGGTAGACATTTCCACAATTTGGCTTTAAAAACAAATTGTCACTTGTCACACAAAATTGGAAGCGGAGTCCACTCCTTTTTATGTTGTACATTTGATTAATCCATAAATATGTAAGTATATTTTATTGTTAGTGCTTCATTGTAACAACTGACTGGACATAAATAAATAAATACATAAATAAACTATCAATAATATGGAAATAAAAATTAAAGCAGCACGACACAGCATCGTAATGTGATGAAAAACAATAGCTCCATGTAAGACTGCGCTGTTAAATGCAGATAATTTAGACAAAGATTATCTTACATGGAACCGAACGTATTTGTTTATTATAGTTTTAAATAATAAAAAATATTTATATTCTTACCGTTACCGTTAAGTCCGCCAATCCGCAGTAAATCCGTGCGATGGGTGGATCATGTGGGTTACTGGGATTAATATATATATATATATATATATTTATATATATATAGTACTTTTTAATTGATTTAAACGATAGTAGGTGCTTGCCCTTCACTGTTGTTTATTGTTACTATTGTTACATTACTTCTACTATTTCCTATTAACGCAATTCCCAAGTATGCACTGCACAACCTCATTATTGTATAGATATAAATACGCCCACAATGAAATGTTAATAAATTAATTTGTAAGGGCGGTAACACACTATAGTAGTAAATGAATCGTGACTAAAATCTGGTTGTATTCTCTTATGTAACAACTACCTGTTGCCCGCAGATTCGTATGCGTAGATATATTATGTATATTAATATATGGCTTGTAGTTTGAGTAACATACAAAAAAATTAAAAGCTAACTAAATACTTTGAAACCCTAATTCACCCACTTAGGTGTAAAATGTTGAAAAACGCCGAAAAAATTTATTTGTAAACAGAAGCAAGTGTATATGAATGAAGAATATTCGTATTTCTTACTTTGAAAATGACGGACTCCCATACAACCGTTCATTTATTTATCTAACTTTTACGTACGCAAAGCATTTATATAAGGCAAGTAATATAGGAAAGGTATGTACAAAGGTGCAATATTATATAATAATATGTATTTTACAATATAATCGCTTCCAGCAGGCCTGCTGTTGAACGTATTATCGGGAAAAAAAAAGTGTACTCACAAAAAAAAGAAAGAAATAAAGAAAAATAGAGAAATATTAATTTATCCTGTCCTTTATTTTATAATAAAAATAAATACAGGACTATATTTATTTACAAACATGCATAAATTTATTAATAAATCAATGTTTAAAAACAAATGCAAAAAGTAATATTTAAAATGTGCAAAGTTCTTGTTTTCCTACGGGGATAAAGCGAAGCCTTTGAGTTTTACACGTTTGTTATTGTACAGTTTTAAGTCTTGCGTCAAGAATGCTCAAGCATTAAAACATTTCTGCAACTTTTACAACCCAAGCTCTAATCATCAGCTAAATCCAAAACCAATACAGCACATTGACACTCCAATACTCCATATTTCAATGCGTGATAGAATCGTAAACGAGAAAATCGTCGAATTTATCGATGTACTCAAATGGAGTAAACTGACATGCCTGGCTCTAGAAGGCTCATTGATGGATGCAAACCTAACCTGTCCTACCTGTCACTAGCCTTATTCTGATCGTTTATTTACATTAATTTTGATTCTATTTTCTTACAGTAAGCATGAACACGTTCGCTGTTGGATTTTCCAAATTTTTACAATTACACGAAACTTAATACAGCTTGTCATTCTTAAAAGAGGCACCTCCAATACCCCATACACGTCACTACCATGTGACAGTGTTACATCTCGTGGGTGTTATAAATACGGTTCCGATAGGAGGAGTAAATGGACGAGTGCTCCCGTAATTAGCAACACCTCTCCATTACTCGCTTTGTTGCACTCTAGTCAGTTAACACCTTCGAGAATCACATTTAACTAAATAAATTGAAATGCCTTTTATGCACCGCTCGGTTTAATTACGGAGTTACTATAGGTTCAGTTTGCAAACGACCTTGCACGTTCTTATAAATAAAATTTAAATGCCATTGTAATGATTCATTTTTATTACATATAACTTTTATTAAATTGCAGGTTATAAACGAAGGAGTTTAGATACAGTTCACCTAGTAAATGATAACTGAGGTCCACATCCATCCTCAACAATTCGTGATACACATGCGTTGATGGATGGATGCAAATGTCATGTACCGTAGTTATCACTAACCGTGAACTGTGTCCTCGCTCACACTTAGTAAAATAAAAAAAACTAAAATATAATAAATACGATTTTTAATTAGTTAGTTTATTATTATCAATTTTAAAAGTACTGCTAGCATCAATTATATTAAAAAAGTTGTTTATCGTGCTTGAAGATGAAGATGTCCACGTACCTTTTTTTTGTATCGGAGGACGAAATCTTTTAATATCCCATATTCTGGAGTAAGTTCCCTTTTAGTCGCCTAACATGACAGACAGGGAAACCCTAGCCTTATTCTATTAGCCCGGGATTGCGGTGCTGACGTTCCACAACCTTGGCTCTCGGTACCTTCCTCCACCTTGTACGGATCTTATTGCGCATGCATTACATTAAACTCTGAAAGGGATGGCGGCTGAGTCCCTATGTATCTGCACTAATCCATTGGAGACTTTTTGAACGGTGTCTTCAGTATATGAAAGCAGAGACATGATGAAGTGACGACCGCCACTTCTCTACAACAGGTTTCACACAAGATCAGGGTTGTGGCCTTAAACAATAACAGCACCTGATTGGACACTCTTCTCTTTATTTGGCACAACATTTCTTATTTTTCTTTCTGACTTGTAAATGTATATAAATAATTCTTATTCCTTGGTGCATGTGTGCCATAAAGGAATACATTATAATTATTATATAAGCATTTAT
This sequence comes from Teinopalpus imperialis, assembly GCA_029286865.1. Classification (NCBI taxonomy): domain Eukaryota; kingdom Metazoa; phylum Arthropoda; class Insecta; order Lepidoptera; family Papilionidae; genus Teinopalpus; species Teinopalpus imperialis. The sequence goes on along the minus strand of JAGSMU010000022.1, from coordinate 17,640,781 downwards.
TATTAGAATTCTCAGTATTTAAAAAATATAGTATATTTAAAAAAAACGATCCAGGAGAATGACATGCGCGCGGGCTTTAGTGCATACTAGTTTCCACGAAATATTGCTTTACGTGTAAAGAATCACAACAGATTTATGTATGATCGGTATTTCACGAACGTTTCGACGGTTTTCGGCGGTGAAGGAAATCGTGTACTGGATGTCCATGAAATAAATAAAAAACTATATACATATTTATTGAAGACGGACTTCGGCCAATAAGCGTGGTGTACGATGCTCTAATACCCACTAGAGAAGAGCTCTATGCGTAACAGTAGTATCTACGTATAATAATATAAACATATTACAATATATATATATAAATAAATATTTATTTTAAATAAAAGCAAGTAACCTAAGACAGTTACATTGGTTTCGTCTTTGCCAGGTGGTGTTGTGGTGGATGGTGGTGTACCTGACGTGGCACGTACCCTACATCGAGATGCGGGTGGACGACCTGGAGCAGCCTGCTCCGAAGTACAGAGAGGTGAGCTACTGGATTTTGTATTTATTGGCAGGAATAGCTCGGCACGACCGACGAAGGACCAGACATAGAATACCAGCATAACGCTGCTGAGTTTCCTCTTGTGAGTGTAGGCAGATAATTACATGCGGAACATTCGGTCGCAGTCCTCCGGAGTGAACGTATCGGCAATATAATTCATTATCAAGGATATAAGTGGGTGTTCCCTAAATACAATTTAAAGAAAATCTGAACCAGTTAAAAAGAACCATTACAGATACTTCTTGATGGAGGAAGAAATAAATATTTATATTATATAACTAGTATATCTTTCTCTGTTTGCAATGACTAAAAAGTAAAATATTTATTTTTAAATAAAAGCAAGTAACCTAAGACAGTTACATTGGTTTCGTCTTTGCCAGGTGGTGTTGTGGTGGATGGTGGTGTACCTGACGTGGCACGTACCCTACATCGAGATGCGGGTGGACGACCTGGAGCAGCCTGCTCCGAAGTACAGAGAGGTGAGCTACTGGATTTTGTATTTATTGGCAGGAATAGCTCGGCACGACCGACGAAGGACCAGACACATAGAATACCAGCATAACGCTGCTGAGTTTCCTCTTGTGAGTGTAGGCAGATAATTACATGCGGAACATTCGGTCGCAGTCCTCCGGAGTGAACGTATCGGCAATATAATTCATTATCAAGGATATAAGTGGGTGTTCCCTAAATACAATTTAAAGAAAATCTGAACCAGTTAAAAAAAGAACCATTACAGATACTTCTTGATGGAGGAAGAAATAAATATTTATATTATATAACTAGTATATCTTTCTCTGTTTGCAATGACTAAAAGTAAAATATTTATTTTTAAATAAAAGCAAGTAACCTAAGACAGTTACATTGGTTTCGTCTTTGCCAGGTGGTGTTGTGGTGGATGGTGGTGTACCTGACGTGGCACGTACCCTACATCGAGATGCGGGTGGACGACCTGGAGCAGCCTGCTCCGAAGTACAGAGAGGTGAGCTACTGGATTTTGTATTTATTGGCAGGAATAGCTCGGCACGACCGACGAAGGACCAGACACATAGAATACCAGCATAACGCTGCTGAGTTTCCTCTTGTGAGTGTAGGCAGATAATTACATGCGGAACATTCGGTCGCAGTCCTCCGGAGTGAACGTATCGGCAATATAATTCATTATCAAGGATATAAGTGGGTGTTCCCTAAATACAATTTAAAGAAAATCTGAACCAGTTAAAAAAAGAACCATTACAGATACTTCTTGATGGAGGAAGAAATAAATATTTACTTACGATGTTTAGTTGGACCTCGACTATGGCTCAGGTGATGTGTAAATACGTTCGTGAAAAGTGAGGCTTTGTAAGAAAGATTCAATACCTTTTAGTTAGACATAAAGATTTTCTTAAGATGTTTAGTTGGACCTCGACTATGGCTCAGGTGATGTGTAAATATCGTTCGTGAAAAGTGAGGCTTTGTAAGAAAGATTCAATACCTTTTAGTTAGACATAAAGATTTTCTTAAGATGTTTAGTTGGACCTCGACTATGGCTCAGGTGATGTGTAAATATCGTTCGTGAAAAGTGAGGCTTACAAACAAAGATTCTATACCTTTTAGTTGGACATAAAGATTTTCTTAAGATTTTTAGTTGGACCTCGACTATGGCTCAGGTGTTGTGTAAATAATGTTCGTTAAAAGTGAGGCTTAGAAACAAAGATTCAATACCTTTTAGTTAGACATAAAGATTTTCTTAAGATGTTTAGTTGGACCCGAATAAGACTCAGGTCGAGTCAGTCAAGACGATCTACTCAGACACAGTATCAAGTATCAGCGTGAAATAGTAGTTAGTTACTGTGTTTCGTCTGATGAATCAAAGGAGACAGACTTATATGGGAATTTCTACGGACTGTATCAGGTCCCGAATGGATCTCATTAGCGCCCTTTTGCACTGAGCCTGAGCACATTCCATGGGAGGAGACACCTCTTCTAGCATCCTCGCCGTCATCCTCATCGCCTGAACCCTGTTCACTTTCTCAATCGCCCTATACGACGGACAAGAGATAGCTTAGTCTTATTCTAAAAGCCTATCTCCTCTTAGCTAACCTACCGTTTATCTAACGCACTGAACTCTTTCAGCAACCACCAGCACCGACTAAACAGCCGGAGCCTCCCAAGCGGGAGCTGAATCTCGGCAAGTGCTTCCACATGCCGCGCTCCCGCTGCCCAGAGCAAGGCGTCAAGTGCAAGCGGGTGGACCCCGTGTCGGTGTTCTGCTGTGACGTGGACAGCTTCAGGCTGAAGGATGCGCTCGCCATTGTTAGTGAGTGGCTTTGTCGCTCTTTTTTTTGTTTTTCTTTCCTTTTAACGTATAAGACCTTTGTTGTTTAAGGATTGGTTATTATTGTATTAATGTAACATTACTTCTACGTCGCCGCTTCGTGTGCATCACAGGTCCCGTGTTCGAATCCCAGCCGGTGTATTGTGTTGTATTTATGTCCCGTGTCCCTGACACAGGTCTGAACCTTCGTTCTATTTTATTGCATATGCATTATACCAGAATAGGAGGAAGGGGACGATGAGTGTTTGCGGCGCCAATGGACCAGAATATATCGCCGTCATCCAAAACGGCCAGGGGGGCAATCATTAATTTACGTGGTGGAACTAACACTATAAACTCGTAGAGATCACGCAAAAGCCCATGCTGTCAGAACAGCGACTACAGGCTGCCTACTCCACCAAGGGTGTGCGAGGATAAGCTTTCATTAAATACCAACGCAATAGTAGCTTAACCCTGCTGTGTTTAGTTTGGTTCGTGGAAGACACCAGAGGCTGTCACTGGTGACGAGACATTTCTCTGACATCTTAGTTTTTTTTTTTATTTATTACATTGAGAGTAGAAACTAGTATCCATGACATCTATATTCGTCCTTGATAAGGAATCATAATAAAGATGCGTCGTAACCATTGAGGACTCAGATGGAAATGGATTGACACCAGTAACAAAGGTCTCCGGATCCCTTCACTCAACAGACGAAACGCTGGTATTCTGTTAGGGCGTGGTCGTACCCCGGTCGAGATGACCCATTCATTCTGTAGCTAGAATTAAACTGCATAATAGCTCTACCACTGTCAAAAGTAGTCCTCATACATACCCCTCTTATTGGAGTGTCACGAAGGAGTACCGCTCACTGGACGCGTGTACACCCGTGAGATCTACGTTGATCCTGAACTAAGATTCAAGAAGCACATGCTTTGTCAACCCTGACCTGAGATGGACCAATACTTCGTCACCTATGATCGGTAATATTAAACACGGCAGCACTATGCGGCTTTTGAAATATCAGCTGAACTGCGAGCTTGATTTTCAGGTCGTAAGTAAAGCGTCGGTAATGATCCACATACGGGCATAGCTTTCTAATTTAGAAGCTATTAGCGCATAATCTACCATTTAGACATGAAAATTAAACGTATGTTAGATGGATTCCAACCTGCGAAACACGTTTTTCTTGCAGATACCAACACTTACGAGTAGTATGTTGGTTTTAAAACTGGTTTCGACTGTTCGCGTAATCACAAATTTCATATAATATAAAAATCTTAACAAACAGCACAGTTTATGTATTAACACGCCTCGGCAGGGTGTGCCGTCCGTATAACCTCCCTTGGAATCCGGCTTCTGTCGTGAACCATCTGACTTAAATTTAAATCATAGTTGAATAGTAATTTTATAACATTTTATAGCATTACTAGTATTTTTTTTTCAACAAAAATGTGATGCGTATTGTACCCCGGCTGAGAATTGAATGCGACACCCGTGCAACATCAGCCATCCACGTACCACGCGGCCGTCTGATTGTATCGTATAACATGTTAAAGAAAGGTGAAGAACGAGCCAGTGCCTATATTATATTACATTATTAGTGATATTTATCGCAATTATATCCAATAGAACGAATCTAAAAGCGTATCTTTTGGATTAATTCTAAGCGGTCAAAATCAAGCAGGAAAATATTATCAAAATTGAAAGAAGGTAGTTCTGAAAGGAACCTGGTTGTCCCGGTTAGTCCTTTACGGAATCAGGTGGCAACGAGTGTCCATTCACATAAGTTCGTCTTGACCTTCAATGCGCTTCCATTGTGAATTGTTCCCAAGCAACACAATGCGCATGCGCATAGCATAACTTATCACAAACAATACATATGGAGATAAAAATATTTGTTTAGACTTATTGTACACCTATAAATAGCATGGAATACATAAAAGCATATAATTAAAACCTATTTTCTAACATAAAAGTTTCATACTTCGTGTATTTGTTTACTTGCATTTCCTTTCCCAATTAATTAATTTCTATTGCCAAGTAGTCAATTGAACACGTGGTTGGTGATGAAGGAAAATGTCGTGAGGAAATGTGGAAAAAGAAATAAACAAAAATGATAGTACCTTGCATAAAGTGAAACCAGTTGGTGCATGAGACTTCTGGTTAATCTATTATAGTATTCATGTTATTCTTGGAAATGCTAAATTGTTAGAGGTAAGCGGGCACCGGATCGCCATCCCAAATGTCTCTTATGTAGACACGTCACTTATATAGATAATTATCCTAACGGTGATCTATTTGAATGTGACAATGAGAGGAAAAAACAGTAGAATTAAATGTATCAAATAATAATTTGAAACCTTAATCTCAAGTAATCAGCTGTTATCGAGTCGTTCCTCCGCGTAACGCAGGCAAATCATAAAGGTCATTGTTACTCTTGTTGTATTAATGTAATGACCAGCCCATAGATAGCGATCCGAGTTGTGGTTTCGTACCTCCTTATCAGGGGAGCCCTCGGATCATATTATCACCCCCCTCTGTTGTCGTCGACCGTCTTCGTCCACAGGGGTCGGAGTGCAGCGGTAGTTCAGCAGCGGCAGCGTCGTTGTCCCCCTACTCAGCGAGCCTCCCGCTCGCGTGTCTAATTAGATAAAGCTATAAAGGCTTCTGGACCAACAGCAATACTCACATAAAAAAAAGAAAGTAATGACCAGAAGATATCGCCGTGGGATCGACCAGGCAGACGTCATCATATTAGGATCCATTTTTTTTATGTTGAGAGTTTTTAATATTGGATTTATTTTAAATAATATTTAATGAAAAAGATATTTTAGTGATATTTTCATCTGTTTTCTGATTACATCGACACGAACACACACAGTTCACCTGCTGGCAAGTCATTCTTGCGGCGCATGACATCTACATTCATCCATCACTAGGAATCATAATGTAGATGCTTTGTCGCCCTTGAAGACTGAGATAGAATGCCTAGTCACCAGTAATAAAGGTCTCCGGATCCTATTATCTATATATCCCGGAGCTATTTAACTCTGGTATTCTGTGAGGGCATGGTAGTCCTACACCGGTCGAGCTGACCCATTCATTCTGCAGCTAGAAACAAACTGCAATGTAGCTCTACCACTGTTAAACATGTATTCACTCGCGTTTAATGATTGATCTGTATCCAGTGACGCAGAACACGACGAACCTGCACGTGTTGAACGCTAACATCGAGGAGTTGGACGTCTCGCAGGCGGTGTTCCGGCGACTCTCATCCATGGCCTTCACCGATGGCAACATCGGTAAGATTGTAGGTAAGTGCTGTAGATGGACTACAGATATAAACTATCCCCTGAAACGTTGAAACGTCATTAGTTACGCCAAATAATCATGTGCATATAACATACAATAAAAAAAAAACTAGCGTTTAATTTTTCCCACATTTGGGTTTGTTTAATAAAAATAGTTGCCAGAAAGATTAATAAGCTTTTTAAAGATCCTTGCTAGTGAAATATTCTATTCGAAACTAATTAGTTTATTATATGTGAATGGTAACCTTATATATACTTTAATGTACACCACACAAATAAAACATAAACAAAGTGAACTGTGTGTGTGCTGAGACAAACCAATGTATTGTTATATATTAACAGAATAGGACACGAATATATACAAAATAAATATATATGATGGACATGCACCAACTAAATACATATAACCTTCATATGATTTCTTACCTAACCTAATAACTAACTAACCTAACCTTTTCACTTTTGCTCCAACCATGCACAAGCTGAGGATGTTATTCTGGAGGAGAAACGGAGTAATGGCAGCAGTGAGTGTGTTTATAGAAAAAGATCCGCGGACGTATGTACATATGTTACATCATATGTTTTTATATTTAACGTTAATGCACTCTACGTACATGAATCATTTCTTATTACAATAGTTATAGATGATACATAAGTATGTATGTATATATGTACATACGTCTGAGTATTAATATATTCGTATGTAAACATTATCGTATTTTTAGATTTAGATTTTAATAAAACAGCTGTGACAACAGTTTATAAAGATTCAGTTCAGTTTACTTTTATAAGATTCATGGTTCGAAGCGAAAGATTAAACTGTCATGAACAATTTTGAGAAAGAAGTTTTCAACACTGGTAGAGCTACGGAACGTTACGGTTTTTAGCTGTAGAATGATTGGGTCAGCTTGACCGGGGTAACGACGCCCTCACAGAATATCAGCATGAACGGCTGTGTGGCGTCTGGTGAGTGCAGGGATCTTTCTTACTGGTCCATTCTCCATCTCAGTCCTCAAGGGTGACAACACATCTATATTATGATTCCTTGTCTAGGATGAATGTAGATGTCATAGGCCGCAGGAATCACTTGCCATCAGCTGAACTGAGGGCTCGTTTGTTACTCTCAATGTAAAACAAAAAAGCAGTGTAAGACTATCCACCTCCAGATGGGGTCGTCTGCGGGAAGGAGATGGAGAGTAAATTTTGTACTTCCGGTATCATACCATCATCATTAATTTTTGCGTTTAAATTAAGTAATTTAAAACAGAATTCAAGCTTCAAAGGACTTACTAAATACTTGTTAATGTCAACCTAATCTCTGAAGACAAGACGTCAATAATATTTAGATCAAGGCCAACTGCACCCGCTTCTGCTTCCTACCTGACCGCGGCATCTCGTTTGTTTAGGTCAATTCCCGAAGTACTCACCGATCGCGTGCCTGAACATCTCGAACAACAACCTGACGAGCGCCAAGCTGCAGCCATCCATACAGCGGCCCTTCGCCTACCTCTTCAACCTTACCATCCTGGACGCGTCCTCCAACAACCTCACCGAGTTCCCGCTTAGCTTAGTCCAGAGCAACCGCAATATCTCCGTGGACCTATCTGGTAAGCCACTTTCAGTTTCGATGAAAACGAATATGAACGAAGGTTTGAAGTCAGCTATCTTCTAGACCAGAGGTCCCTAGATTTTTTTCTCATTCCAGAGTTTCCTCGTTCCAGGTAATAACTATCTGCCCTGCAAGCACTTCCAAAAGGCTATGGAGACGAACAACAACTCTCTAGTCAACTACAATCGCACGTACTGCGCTCTCGATCTCGAGTTCAACTGGTTCAAGGATGTTCAGATAGTCCAGATCGATCACCTGCGAGTGCAGAAGGAGGTGAGCCACCTTCTTCCTATTACTTTTCAGCAGCGTAGCAGATCTGTTTCGTTTGGAATCCGGAGATTATTGTTTCTGGTGACGACGCATTCGATCATAGCCCTCAGGGGAGATAACGTAGCTGCATTATGATTACTCATCGAGGATAGACGTGGGTGTCGTGTGCCGCAGGAAAGTTTTTCTACCTTCGTCACCCTAAATACTAGTGGGACAGACATTTTACATGGTAGAACCATGCTGCAACTTTATACTACCAAGATATAAGTAAAGTCGCGGTGTACCTGGACAGTAAACTTAGATGATGCTGAGTACCACCGGGTCTTGTTCGTGCAACACCAATTGTTGATTATGGTCTGGGTGTGTTGTATGCATGTTCCGGGTGGTACTGCCGAATGCCGTGCTACACCCGAATCTTCCAACGATCATCGCAACGTTACACCGGTCTGGAACAGGACGAAGAGTGAGTGCCTCCGTTATACGTGAATTCTAACCGGCACTATAATAAATCCTGCGCAAATAAAATTCGGCAATACGTTTTGTAGCTGTTGTTTGGTAATGATTGTACCAGTAGGACAACATCGTTATCGTTATTAGAAATATTAAAATGACGCAAATAAGCGCAGTTCCTAATCCTAGAATGGTCAAGTTCTTCTTCTGGCTCTGATAGTCTTGTCCGTTCAGTCCTGATGATTTTTTTATATACGACAAACGAGCAAGCCGCTCACCTGCCAGTCATCATCGCTGCCGAAACTGTGAATATCCGCAACACCAGAGGAGTCGAAGATGCTTAGATGCCTAAGATGTTTAGGTTTATTTCTTGCCTAAGCCGTATCGGTTCGGAAATACCGATGGCGATAGCTGATTCTGTAGAATAGTTGTGCGTGGCAGAAAAATTCGTATAAAGCGCACAGTGGTTGGATTGCCAACCATCGAGATGATGAGGATGAAATTTCGAATTCTATACTATCTTCCATTGATTCAGTGTCCATTGTTATTATTTCCAGTTGAACACCAGCTGCCGCAGCATAAAGCCCGCTAACATCAACTGCACCTGCGTGCCGGAGCGGCTCGAGCTGATGGGCGACGAGGTGACCAACCTCGTGGCCGTGGACTGTTCCCAAAGGAACCTCACACAGATGCCCACCTACCTACCTCTCACCACTGTCAAGCTTAACGTCTCCTACAATAACGTGAGTCGCCCATATCTGGTCCACTCGCCCAAACAGTTGATACATAATGGTGAAGCGTGGTGTGTGGTGCAAATACAGCACCATTGCATAACAGAGGAAGGAGCATTTTCCCATAGAACGACAGCATATCTCTAGTATTAAATGTTCTACGTATAAAGAAGAACAGGAACAGTCCGGGGATACAATTACAAATGATGGCATCCCATCTCAATCTCTCAGGGTTAACAACGCCATCAAGGTCCACTCTGAATCTGAGAGTGGTAAAGCTCCACTGCTTGGCACTGTTTGTTTCTTGCTGCAGAATGAATGGGTCAGCTTGACCGGGATATAGAACACGCCCTCACAATACTAGCATAAAATAGCACTATAATGTTGCTGTGACCTTTATTACTGGTGACGAGGCGTATTCCATCTCAGTCCTCAAGGGTGACAACGCGTCTGCATTATGATTCCTGCTCAAGGATGAATGTAGATGTCATGGGCCGCAGGAATCACTTGCCAACAGATGAATTTGTTAGCTCGTTTGTTATACCCTCAATGTAATAAAAAAAATCTTCACAGCCTCTCCATACTCCCCTTCTGAACACAGACCTCCCCACCCCCGGACTGCCACAGAGCACGATCCTGGGCCACCTGCCTCCATTGACTTCCAGCAATCTTACATCGGTCATCACTTCATCTTCACTGCGACTGTCCGAGGTTGCCACTCAAGAACCTCTCTTTCCCTTAATAATAATAATGTTAACAGATAAATAAATTAAAGAGGAGGAATTAACTGTGTTTTGAACCGACGCAGGTATACTCCATGGATTTTTATCAATATTTTCAATATACGCAATTCGTTGACCATCCTTAGTCAAAGAAGATTTAAGATGCATATAGATGGAATGATCTCCGAAACCCTTCTTTCACTCACTGCACAAACAACAGCGACGGTATCCTGCTGTCGCGCTGATACTCCGCGAGGGCGTGGTCCAGCTGACGCAGTCATGCTGTAAAAATGAATATGCTCATTTTAACTGTTTCTGTTCGTTTCAGATCACTTCGCTGCAAGCGGTGAGCGACGACCCAACCTACGACCACCTGCGCCAGCTCATCGTGGACCACAACGACATCGACAGCATCGTGGAGCTGGAGGGCACCAAGTTCATCGACAACTTCATGTACTTCTCCATCACCCATAACAAACTTAAGACGGTGCGTGAATATTTTTTAGATAGCGATCCGAGTCGAGGTTTCGTACCTCCTTATGAGGGGCCCTCGGATCGTATTATCGCCCCCTTCTGTTGTCGTCGATCGTCTTCGTCCACAGGGGTCAGAGTGCAGCGGTGGTGCAGCAGCATCGTCGTTGTCTCCCTACTCAGCGGGCCTCCCGCTCGAGAATCTTATTAGATAAAGCTGTAAAGGTCTCTGGACCAACACAAAAAAAAAAATTTTGAACATAGGTAGAACGCCACCGCAGCCTGTTACTAAGTACAACATGAATGGTGTGTGCGGAGATCCGAGGACCTGATCACAGGTAACGAGACATTCCATACAGTCCTCAGGGGTGAGCACGGATGTCCATCATGATTCCTTATGGACGACGTATGTGGGTGCGCGTACGCAAGCCTGTGGGCTAAATTACTTCATACTTCGTGTTGTCAAATTTTTAAATGGTCTACAATTAATTTATTCATAATTCACATTCAACTCACCTATAACGTTGCTTGCTATAACATCGAATTCTTGAGGACCTACACAAGTAATGGGCACACAATATATATATATATTTATATATATATAAATATATATATATCAGCTACATCCATGCTCAAAAGAGATCAGAAATGCACATGCTTTGTCCTGTGTCGCCGCGATGATGGAAGGGCTCGTTGCATGTAATCAATTTAACTGATGGTACAACTAACCAACGAAACTCGCTGCATCGTGGCTCTTACAATCTAATTGCGTCCAAGTAGCAACACCACGTTTAATAATTGAAATCTTCAGTTAATATTTATATAGTACCTTCATCCGTGTGTGAAAATAACAGACATTGTTATTTGGCCTCACATCAAATGAAGCTTTATTCAAGTAGGTTTATATAAAACGGTCTTGAGTTGTCAAGATGCGATCAGCCGTTAGGCGGAAACGACAACATGTTTTTTTAATAATAATTTAATATAATAATACTTACGTCACAGATCCACACGTATGTGCTGTCCAACAAGTTCGACTTGAAGGGTATCTACACCACCTTCTCCATCGGAGGCAACTACATACACTGCGATTGCAACACCGAGAAAGTTCTCAAGGTAATTGTTACCTATCTGCCTATCCCTAAATAGTTTTACGAAATCAGAGGGTGACCAACAAACAAACACACAACACGTACATGTCACGTGTCTTGTATATGTGATCGAATAAAAAAGGTGGATATTCGCAGAAGGACCCACAGGTTCCCAGAATTTTTTCTCATAGACCACTTTCAAAATTTAGTCCGTCCCTGTGGACCCCCCGCAGATACATTTCTCCCATATTTCCAAAACTCGAGCAAAAAATGTGAAGATTAGATCATTTCGATTAGTGGTTAATTAATTAATTAATTGATGCAAGTTTTTACAAGTAACAGTCGCTGAGCTTTTTAAAATATGATCTGCCTACATTGATAGGTGAAGTCCAGCCAACATTTTAGTTCTTCACTATCGAAAGCAAATAAATTCTCGTGGACCCCCGCTTATGAATTGTGAACCCCCATTTTTTTTGTCACGCCAACGCAGACCCCCGTCGAGTCTCCCGTGAAAACCTTTGGGTTCACCTGGACCACTTTGGGTATTAAGGAACTAAGGCAATCGAACCGACAAAGCTTAATGGATCTGGCATTGGACCGGCTCTATAGGTCCGATAACCGATGCGGGGGAAAGGTTCTCGAGTGGTAATCGCGTATTGGTCATCGCATCCCCCACTAGCTGGAGAGAAGACCTATGCAGTTCAGCAGTGAACTAGTGATGGGCTCTTAATATCAAGTTGTTTGTTCCAGCCCTGGTTACTGGAGAACTTCCGCAACATCCCCGACTATCGCTCGCTGCAGTGCCTCAACGGGGGTACGGTGGCGGAACTACTTGAGACGGAAGTGTGCCACTCCCCACGGGACTGGACGGACTATATCTACTACATCATAGGCTTCGAGGTATTAGTGCTGGTGCTGTTAGTTAGTAAGGTCTCGTACGATTACTGGGTGTTCAAGAGCGCCGGCTACCTGCCCTGGCCCGCGAACAAGATGCCCAGGCTGCCCTGCGACTGGCTCTGCGAGTGACCGTGCCACAGGACAGTCGAAGACAGCTATATATTCAAATTGATTTCTACTAAAATTCTGCATCGATGTGCTTATTTTTTGATGTGAAGCTTATTAACGTCCTGGGTTGGGGGCGCGGGGGGGGGGGGGATAATTGAAACGAGCTAACGCGGAGATGCAACCCACGTCTTTGACTGTATTATATAAGGTGCTCTGTGATTGACAGTCACCGCGTATCGTCGCCCATACGAGTGAGCGAGAAAAAGTAAAAACGAGTGAAAGTGTAGAGACTCTAATTAAAGTTATTTTGTGATCATTTGTTTAGCAGAGAAAACTTTTTAAACAACACCAACAACCATTTTTTTAATTTTTATTTTATATTTAAATGAATAAATAAAATGTCACGTTGACATTCAGAAAGCCAAACATGAAAGAGATAATAAACTATAGTGCCTATACACTCATACATACAGAGAGTGAGAGAGAGAGAGAGTTATGTTCAAAGAAAATCGGCGGTGTGGTATTTTTGGAGTTGTCATTGTAAAATAATATCTCATATTATTTTGGTTGATGTACTAATTACGATAATATCTGTTAAATAATTTTGAGCACAAATCACCATTAATAAAAAAGCGGCAGAGGAAAGCTTCGGATGAATTTAGCTTTAAATATGCCCATGGCTTCAAAGTCAAAGGGTAAATAGTGGTAAAGCCAGAATGGCCGAATGGGTCGGCGTCTCAAAACAACTGCAGGAAGCTACTGTCTTTCGTTAGCGTAGGCTTCCGGGGGCCCAACTGCAGCAAATGAGAGGGAATCCATCTCAGTCCTTTGTAAACGATCGATGCAGATTTCATCACTTCAACGGTGTGCTCTTTTCACATCTAAGCGTATATAAAAGTCATGAAGATATACACTTTACCGCGGAGCCGTATGAGGTATGGTCGGTTAGAGTTTGCATAATTGTTAACTTATGTAGTAATAGTTCTTAATTACCTTCTATCAATAACGCACTACATGACGGGTCATCTCTTAAAAATAATGTCCTGATTTTATCCTCATAATAGGTGGTCACCATAACACCTGACGAGCTAATAATAATAATGTGATTGAACGAAATTAATTTACGCATCGACTCCCTAATTTTTCTATTAAAAAAATACGTGACAAAAGCAAAAGAGACGCAGATAGTGCTCTGTCCCTTTCTGCGTATGCGAATTTCCTTTGTGCATATTAGCAACGGAGTAGTGGATATGAATGTGGAATGGACGCAATGCGAGAAAGAGACCAAAGATATAAAGGACTGACAAAGATAAACGGAATAAGATGGGATATCGCTGCTGTGTTTCGTCTGGTGGATGTAGGGATCTGGAGACCCTTATTATTGGTGAAGAGGCATTCCATATCAGTCCTCAAGGGTGGCAACACTATGATTCCTTGGAGTCGGTTTCCCACAAAATTCATGTGCTCTGAGAATTTCAGTCATAAAACCGTTTGGTATTTACTGGTGAAGTATGAAAAAACTGCACCACCGTATTTTAAAGAGTATGTCGACCCGTTGTCTAGTAAATGATCGATTTAAGGTAATTTTTTGTTGTATTGTTATGCCAAAAAGCCGGAGTTGGATTACTTGTAAGGTTTTGTTTTTGTACACAAGGTCGCGCTATTTTTGATACACTCTACTATTGATGAATTTACATTTACCGTTGCCATTGTTTATTTTAAAACTACTTTTAGGAATCTCTTCAATTGACTCGACTGCCTTATGAAATATCTTTTTTTGTTAAATCAATAATATACGCATAATATTATTACTAAGTTTTTTTTTATTTATTGGGAACAAACAGTCAGTTTTTGAAGATTTATTGTTAGAAAATATGAAATATTTTTTGATTTTTGGTATTTATTTTATATATTTACATATATATAATATGTAAACAAATGTTTTAACGTATTGTAATCGCCAGGAATCGAACTCGAGACCTGCGAGATAATAGACACGCTATAGACCAATATTGCATCAATTTATTATTAATATTGATTGATCTGTCACACATTTTTAGCGTTTAAGAGAAACCCATAGATTATAAAATGAAAGAGGCTTAAATGTTTTAAATTTAAAAAACAATAGATATAAATGGTGTTCTAAGTTTGGTGTACGAGGGTAAAATTATACGAAAATAAAAAAAAGTCATAAGTCAGGTGCCATAACTTGAAGTCACGACTCCGTGCCGAGATTGTCCGTTGGTCAGTTTATCTGGGACAGATAGACTATATTTGTATATAATTGCAACGAAGACTGTATATTTTGTATGTTTCTTATATCTTAATTAAGTATAGAATTTTATAAATTATGTTGTTTTAATTTCTCGCCCATATAATCTCTTACATCCATTTATATACCACCACGTTTCACACTGTACAAATTATATAACAGCCTATATATACTGGGTTACTGGTAATTCGACACTAACCCCCATATGCATTATGCAAAAGCGAACCATTTTTCAATTATCAAAAATGCAACATCAAAAATTTATTAAAAAAAAGTATCAATTTAAATCTAATATTTTCCTCTAATTTATAAAAACGATTAATCACTGGTTATTTATCAATATTAAAAGTACAAATTCAAGGTCCAAGGTACAAATTTAAAAATACAAGACGAAAAACGATATTATTTCAATATTTTTGTTGTTTTCCCACATTTCTTAAAAAAAAATCTACGAATCTTGGCTTGTAGATTATTTTAAAAATAAATCAGTTTTCTTAACTCTACAACAATGCATAACAGCTAGGAACTTTTTTCAAAGAAACAGAAAAAAGTGATCACAAAGGAAGCAGCCGGAAATTCGTATTCAAACTAAACTAACCTAGTCAAACCCATTTTTGCATAATGCATATGGGGGTTAAAATTATCGCAAATAGTCACCCCTATCACCCCTAACGGGAATACGTCGATATATATATATATATATATAAATCCCAGGGCTGGACATAGGCCTACTCCTCTTTTTAATTACTTCTTGACCGCTGAGCATTTAATAAATCAGCACCGGGGCTACTCGGTCTGCGGTCTCGGTCGCGTACCGTGATGTCAGTTTAATTGCTGGTAACTTTTCATTAAAGACCAGTAGCATATCGGTTCTCCATCAAAGATGAACCGTGATTACGTTCCATGGTGATGATGTTTCCCTTCATCATCGAGCACATGATAAATACCTGCCCCCTATTCCTATTGTGAAAATTGTTAGTTTTATTTAAAAGTAAGAACAGACAGCTGATTCCATAGTGAAATTTCACAGTGAGTTGCCAACGAACGAGATGATGAGATTTTGAATTCTGTCTTGATGTTCGATGTTTCAACTCAGCTGATTGGAATTAATCCGAACAGCTCTTCAGAACACTCCCCGTAATAAATTCTGTAAAAATGCAAAGAGAAAGTAACATCTCTTCGCATCTATGCCAGTGAATCAAGCCAAGATTGGAATGGATGGATCATCAACGATGCGAGCCCCTCTCCGTTGAATGCGGTCAAACAGAAGAAGCTGGTACTGGGGTGCCCCGGCCCAGAGATGAGAACAGTATTCCATGTGAGAAAATGTGTTATAATCAACAAAAAAAGGGATCTTAAAATAAAAATACAATAAAATTAGTAAAAATAATTATAATCAACTGGACGCAGCCGGCTTCGGAAACGGTTTCTTTTTCCTCTTCTCAACTCCCTTGTCTCGTTTCCCCTTTTTGTCTTTACTATTCTTCTTTTTGGCATTTATCTTTCCTGATATTTTACGATTCTTCAAATTCTTTAGATTTTTACTTTTACTCTTCTGCGCTGTCTGCTCTGTGTTTACGACTTTCCTCTTCTTTTTACTTTTAGCATCTTTTACATTCTTCGTGTCAGTTGTGTTATGTTGGTCATTAGAATCTTTATCAGATTCCAACTTCCTCCTGTAGAAATGGTCACACAATTAGTACAGTTTTATTTTACTAGACTAAGATGGGACGCCCTATCTTAAATAATAAGGTCGCCGCCATTTAATTTCTTTCACCAGACAACATAGTATTACTATTGCAAGTATTCTGGAAAGCCAGGACCGTGGTTGGGCTGAAAATCTATTTATTTATATAGGATGTTCCGTAAGCAGCACGAAAAACTTAAGGAGAAGATAGGTTGATCACCTAGCAGACAAAAATAAATGACCTTAGTAAAAGTGTCACCATTTTCGTGATATTCAGATTTTTTTAGTCTGTTCCCAATATATCTTTCCCTTTAGTTTGTCGTGCTATTTAGGGGAAATCTAGTATAGACATGAAATGGAATAGGATAGGATATTGAAAGCAACGCTCAGGGAAAACATAGTTCATTGTATTAAATCTTTCCAGAAATAAAATACTAAGTGTACATGGTACAGCGACGTTGTTGGGTACTCCTAACTGCAGCGTAAATGGGGGAAGACTACGCCCCCAGCGTGAATTAGCAGGACAATGCTGCTGTGTTTCGTATGGTGCGCTCGAATTGGTGAAGAGGAATGCCATTCCGGTCCTCGGGGGTGGCGACGCCATCTTGAATGTTTGTTGTCACACGTAATATTGTAAGGCAGCTCACTTGTCGGGCCGCTTCACGAGGACGGTGGATATGTCGTCCCTGCGTGGCGCCTTCTTCGCGAGCCGCTTCCTCCTGTTGTTGTTCTGCTTCAGCTGCAGCATGTACTGCGGCACCGCGCAGCCCGACTGCTTCATCACCGACGCGATGCTGTAGACAAGCGAAAATAAAAATATTAATTGGTGCGTCACGTGTTGCCGTAGGGCACGAATAGTCGCGGCTATATAGACTAAGCTGATCCGGCACGCGGCGCTACTGCGGTTAATAACGTTTTCTTTTCAATAACTTATTAGACAATCAGTCTCCGTAACGATGTTATCTTTCACTGCCGAGCGCCGTGGTATATCTTCACTTTAAATTGATATTAGATATGTCCTTGGTGCCGGAGCACCTGGAGGGACCGGGGGGGGGGGGGTCAGATTGGGTTCGGTCGTGTATCGATAAAGAAAGGTCAGGGGTTGTGCACTCTCTTATAAGTAAGTGTAGAAATATCGTCACTCACCTCCTCAAGTTGATGACGTCGTCCTGGGTGAAGAAAGTGATGGCGCGACCGCGTTGCCCCGCGCGCCCCGCCCGTCCCACCCTGTGCCGGACGGACAACTTTACTGTTGTTATTTACATTATAGTACATATATATAATACTTTTAAATGAGCTCACACAGTTTACTTGACGGTAAGTGATAAATGCGGAATAAGACATCTACCCCCTAGCCTAGCCTCTCCGTGATGCGGATGCTCATGGGTTACTGATCGAATATCAGTGGAGCCGCGGAATGATGGTAGACAGCGCAACTTAGATGGCCCCTAGCATCGTTCATGAGGCAGAATTGATTTTATTTTTATTTTGTAAATCATTAGACGAGAACAATTAGTGATCGAGCCACTCGGAAACTAGTTGCTATCTACTTGAATGGGTCGGCACAATCTGCGTAGTGCCACGACCTCGAAGACCATCATAGGGTGACGACGCATATGTTTTATTGAGGATTTTTTCAGAACTAATATTGTAAAGTCTGGTAAGGAATTCTGGGTTCACGATTTTTGTTTTCTTTTTTATAATATCAACAACTCAACGTTCGTTATGGTAAAATGGATTTACTTATTTAATAATTTATGTAATCTTCACATACAATATGTAAGGCGGCCTAATGCCTTAGATATTCTCTACCAGTCAACCTTAGGGTGATGAGATGAAATGAGGTAGGTGTATCCTTAAAAATCTTGTCGTAAAATACATTTAAGTCGAGATGCTGGGTCCACGAGAAGTGTGTACTCTTGTATGTTTATAAGGATCACGAACGTCACCTGTGTATATACGAGATGGCGGAGGGCGGGAAGTCGTAGTTAATGACGAGGTTGACTCCACGGAAGTCGATACCGCGCCCCATCAGCTCCGTGCAGATCAGCACCCATATGCGGCCCACCCGGAAGCTACGCACCACATTGTCCCGCTGGAAAACGGACGTCGTCATATTGAATATAGCGCGACATCTTTTGGTAAGAAATGTTATATTCATTTATACTTTATTTGGACAAATAAACACAAACTATTTGTACACAAAGATTGACTATATGCTACAAGACATTTTCTACCAGCCTACCGTTGGCTTGAGAAGAGAATAAGTTGTGTGCAAGATTTTTTTTTTATTTTAAAAATATATAAATTAAATAAATAATTTATTATTTTTATTACAAATAATATACAAATTTAAATTAATATATATATATTTAAATTAATTAATATATATATATATATATATATATATACAATGTTTGTATGTCTGTGAATCATACACAAACGGCGGAACGAATTTCGCACATCATTTATAAAATGGATTAACACAGAATACTTGCATTTAGCATTAATAAGTCCCAGGGCTAACAGCTGAAAATGCAAGAATTCATTTGGGCACTCCATGCTTCTCACATGGTCAGCTTTATGTCTGTTAATAAATCATACAACGTATTATGTATTTTTCATTACTATCTGGAGCCAATTCTGTATGTATATATATATAGATATCCACCTGCGCCTGCGTTCTGTCCGCGTGTATCGCGTCGACGTTGATGCCGTCGTATATGAGCTCCTTGAACAGCTGCTTGGCGCGATCCTTGCTCTGCACGAACACTGCAAGTGTACCAACATACAACATCATTTTGAAGTCTTTATAAAATGGACGAATAATATTTATTTTTTATAATACGAGTTAAACTGTGGCGTCTACCTAATGTTAAATTAAAGAAAATCTTAATAAATATATATATATACAATGTTTGTATGTCTGTGAATCATACACAAACGGCGGAACGAATTTCGCACATCATTTATAAAATGGACGAATAATATTTATTTTTATAATATCAACAACTCAACGTTCGTTATGGTAAAATGGATTTACTTATTTAATAATTTATGTAATCTTCACATACAATATGTAAGGCGGCCTAATGCCTTAGATATTCTCTACCAGTCAACCTTAGGGTGATGAGATGAAATGAGGTAGGTGTATCCTTAAAAATCTTGTCGTAAAATACATTTAAGTCGAGATGCTGGGTCCACGAAGTGTGTACTCTTGTATGTTTATAAGGATCACGAACGTCACCTGTGTATATACGAGATGGCGGAGGGCGGGAAGTCGTAGTTAATGACGAGGTTGACTCCACGGAAGTCGATACCGCGCCCCATCAGCTCCGTGATGCGGATGCTCATGGGTTACTGATCGAATATCAGTGGCGCCGCGGAATGATGGTAGACAGCGCAACTTAGATGGCCCCTAGCATCGTTCATGAGGCAGAATTGATTTTATTTTTATTTTGTAAATCATTAGACGAGAACAATTAGTGATCGAGCCACTCGAAACTAGTTGCTATCTACTTGAATGGGTCGGCACAATCTGCGTAGTGCCACGACCTCGAAGACCATCATAGGGTGACGACGCATATGTTTTATTGAGGATTTTTTCAGAACTAATATTGTAAAGTCTGGTAAGGAACTCTGGGTTCACGATTTTTGTTTTCTTTTTTATAATATCAACAACTCAACGTTCGTTATGGTAAAATGGATTTACTTATTTAATAATTTATGTAATCTTCACATACAATATGTAAGGCGGCCTAATGCCTTAGATATTCTCTACCGGTCAAGCTGACCCATTATTTCTGCAGCTAGAAACAAACTGCAGTGTAGCTCTACTACTCTAAATTGCCAAGAAGGTTGTGTGTGGGAAGTACGATTGGGCCAGATAGCTACATTGCCAGATGCCAAAGGAAATTTGTTCTTTAAAAACCACAAACTAACAATATTTTTGCGTGGTATGCAAGTTGTTGGTTTTGGGGTGTGTTATTTGTATGTCCTGTGTCCCTGACACTGCATGTGAACCTTCCTCCCATGTTCTTGTACATGCACTATATCAGCATTCACTTAGCATATTACTTCAGCAAAACCATAACCATAGCAATTAAAGCTAAGAACCAATCTGCAGCATCACTCTACAAATATATATCAGACCACACAATAATGAGTTACTTAAAAATAAAAAGAAAATAATTGTCTTTTTGTGTTTATGTTACAACACAAAATAATAGTAACTAATGCATGATAAAAATCAATTTAAAAAAAATGGACAATTTTAAAAAGATGCTCACCTCTGTCCAACAGTAATAGAGATAAGTCCCCGTAGGTTGTGTCTACACCACTTGGCTACTGCGGGGGTGTGCGTGGCGCTGAACATGGCAACCCTCCTCTGTTTGCTGCCGCAAGCCGTCAGCACTTGCTCCAGCTGCTGCCGGAAGTCTGACGTCTGCTCTGAAGAACCCTCGAATAGTTTGTCTGCCTCATCAATGATTAGCCATCGGACCCTTAGAGTGTGATAGATTTTTTATATTTTTACGAACGAGCACAGATAAGTAATGACTGTAGTATCATCCATTATCAAACAAAATCAAGATGCACATGATTGTCAACCCAGAGGACTGGAATGAATACCTTGTGTGTCGGTAATGGGTGTTCTGATTGCTACAATCACTAAATACTTACAAGGATGGGTTATGCTGGAGTATCATAGTCTTTAATGCAAACCAGTTTTTAAAAAACATAAAACTTACCATTGCCCTGCCTATAAATATATTATCTTTGAAAAAGAGCATCCTAAATTTTTTTAAACATTTAGCGATAGTGCATATAGCCGATTTAAACATAAACATACAATGTTAAATTATGTTAATACAATGTTAAATTGGTTTTAAATTTAAATTCATTATAATATTTGCACGCCATACATGGCAGAATATGTTTGTGCGTTTAATGATCTATTGTAACACCATATGTAACCATATTCTGGCAAATAAACTATTTGATTTGATTTGTACTATGGGAAATTAAATTAAATCTGGTGTATGGTGTAATGTACTGTAGAAGTCGAAATTATAAAACTCACTTGTCCAAGGAGATGTTCACATTATCTTGATTAAGCAAGTAACATAGACGGTTTGGGGTGCTTATCACAATATCTGAAATAAAAAAAATAGTCCATTGTGGCTCTGTATTTCTTTCTATGTAAATGACGGTGAACAATGAACTAATTAATTCTTCTTCATCAATCAATCAATTAAAAATTTGATCACTGTTGTCTATATCATCTGCAATGAAGGAAGAATCAACTTGCTACTGTTTTTTGATGAAAATATACCATGACCATGTCTTAACTGTCTAAGTCCTCGTTTTTTGTTCCAGGTAAGCAAGAAACCGAGTTAGATGCGTGCGTTTAGTGCGAGGCCAATGAAATTATTAATTGCAATTTTGAGTTTTAAACATTTTTTTAGTTTTTTAGGTGTTGTCCATGACCAGCAAAATTTTCTAAAGTGGTCTATGAGATAAAAGTCTGGGAATCTCTGCTTTAGATAAAGATTAAATAGTGTTATAGCAAATAGAGCAGCTATACTCTGTAGATGAAGCATTAATTTTTTTTTTTATTTGAGTTAACATTGATGATTAACGAGAAAATAGTTCATCATCATATCAACCCTTAAATGGTCCACTGGCCTCTCCTACAGACTGCGAAAGAGTAAGATCCTGAGCCACTTGCAACCATCGACTTCCCACAGACTTGCATAAGTTGTTACACCATCTAGGAGGAAGCATAGGATGTATGCTGCGAACGCCAATAGGTGCTCGCCAATTGAGAAGCTTTTTTGCCTATCATTTATCAGTTCCAGTCATAGAACATAGTTCACTTAGTATAAAATCTAATTGTATTGAACCTCTATAAAGAAATATAAATACAATATTGTTTATTAAATAGTATTGCAACTGAAGACCCATTGCCTAAATTTTTTCTTTTTTTGCAATTGGTTCGAGCTTCTCTACCATCTGGTGGTAAAAGAAGATATAGTTAGTACTAACCCAAAAAAGGCCTATTCAGTCTTGTCTAAAAGACATATCATTTATATTCAGACAAACAAGGGCAAACACTATCTCGGAGCGTCAGATGAAGATAAAATTATCCCCATTCACAACTGCCAGACTTACCGCTTTTTCGTATAGTCGCTTCACGCTCCTTCACCTTGCTTTCTTTAACATTCCTGACCACTGAGCATCTAAGTTGCGACGATGCACTCAACCGGAGAGCTTCTCTATAGATCTGGTGAGCCAACTCTCTTGTAGGACACAATATGAGAGCTCTGGGGCCACCCTGTGCACCTCCCAGTACATGAAACAATGGCACCAGGAATGCTGCTGTTTTACCTGACCCTGTAGGAGCGCAGGCTAGAATTTGTCGATCCTAAAATTACGAAGAAATTAATTACTACATTATATAATATGTGATAATTTCAGTGCACAATAGAATCAAATCTCAGACCCCCCATACAGCAAGCAGCTAAGTACTGTAACCACACAACCATGGGGCCAATGTTGTGATCAAATGTTGTTGATAATAATTACATTTAGTCAATCCATTAAAAGCAACTGACCAAGCCAAGGTTTAGCCCTCTTGGGCACCCTCGAGTCAGTTGCTTTCATGCATAGGGAAATGGTCCATGTCACAGCTCCTTTTGGGAACCCTTGTGCTTTTTACCGATGAATAAAGGTCTCGGCTGTGACCACCTTTCTACACAGTGAAGCTGTAGAAGCCCTCGGGCGAACAGTGGCAATTAGCCATAAAAAAAAACATTTTACCTCTAACATGCATGGAAGTGCTTGCCTTTGCACTGGTGTGGGTTCTGAATAACCGCATTGTGTTACGGTCTCCACAAGGCCTTTGCTGACATTGTATTTGCTAGTCAAGTCTGTAAAATTCTTCAGGGCATCTGGCACATGCCGTCCAATTGCTTTAATACCATGTTCATTACGGAAGCGATTTTGCTGTAAATAAGAGTGAATATTAATCTTACTAAACTAAGCTAAACATAGCCCCCCTCCAAATATTGCCACAAAGCACACTGATCTGAGCCACAGACTTCCCTGGGACTTGCATAAAAGGTTATTGCTCCATCTAGTTGAGGGTTATAACTATATGACTAGATCATTGCCATTTCAGCTAGCTTTAAACTATTACAAGTTACAAATCATTAGTATTGAAAAACTGGCTTGGGCCGGCATAGCCAATCCTGGGTTCAAGTCTAAGAAACAATATTTGTATATAACAAATTGGTTGGTTTTGGGCTTGTGTATGTCTTATACTTTTGACACTGCTATTGAATATTCCTAAAATGAATCAGATGAGGGAAGGGAACAATGACTACTGCTCTGTATTTGCACAAGTGCAGTGCTCAAGCATATCCTGGATAGTTGATATAATCTGGGAATACCAATAAAATGACAACATGTTTGTTATTGAGCAGGAAGATATAATTATTATTTGGCAATAATTTGTGTACCTCTTCTAATTCCAATTTCTTTTTTAAATCCTCTGGTTTATTTTTTTTATCCTTTTTCTTTTTCTCTCCTACTTTTACTCCTTCCACGATCTGTAAATCATCTTTATCGTTTTCGGACTCAGTTTCACTGTGCGAAGAGTTGATTTCATTATTTTCTTGTACTTCTTCCTTAACTTTTATATCCTCTTCTTTTTTTATATCAACTTCCTCTTTTATAGTATTTTTTTTTTTGTCCCTTAAAATAAAGAGTATTTACAATGTATTGTATTCAGTAAAAAAACAATAAATTTAGAGGTTATGAAATACTTACATCATTTTTGACGCCTAAAACGCGATATTTAAATTTTAAACCTTTTGTTAGTTTCTTGAAAATGTCGTAGGCGTCCATTATTATATTGACTCATAAAAATAGAGAAAACAAAATATAATTCCGGCCATTCAAAACTACCAAAACACATGTGACATTTTGTGGCAATGACATTGTTGATAATGTTTTTTTACCTCCTTTGGTTTGAACTGGGTTTTGCCAGTGTAAAAAAAGGCATTTAATTGCATTAGGCATTGGTCATATCTGTTTTACCTTAGACTTAATATATATACATATACCTATATCGTAACTAATCCCTTCTTCAACTGCAAGTAGTAGTAAGATAAGTATAATTTATCTTTATTATTAGTTTCACTAGTCATTTTAACATTTTTTATAGAATAGGTGGCAAACGAGCAGCCCACACGATCGTAAGTGATCACCGCCGCCCATGAATAGCCGCAATACCAGAGGAGTCGCAAAATCGTTGCCGAAATGGCCGGCATTTCTTTCGCTTTTAGATTACTAAGAGCTTTTAGCACTTTCCCGTCTGGATCGGGATTTTATTTGGTTTCAATTTTTTTTATTAGTTGGAATTTTTCTATTTCCTAGTAACTTTGTTACTATTTCTTGTTTTTCATGTCTTATTTATTTTCATATAGAGTTCCATTTTAATTAGTATTTATTCTGAAGGATTTTAATTTTTTTGCCTAAGTTTGTAAATACAACAGATACATATACTGGGCTGGTACCCTGATTCCTGGCTATTCCTCTCACTAATTGTAGTTCAGGTCTTGGGTTTCTAATTGTCGTCGCGGATTTGAGTTTGATTGATATGAGTTATTATAGATGATGATTCTTCATTTAATTGACACACATGATATGATTATCTAATGAATTGAATTATTGGTTACATTCGTTTTTAATTATATAAATATTCATAATTCATAAAAAAAAATCATTTATTAAAAAGGGCTTTATCGCTGTGCGCCACACCGAACTACAAAGAGACACACCTGTGCAAAATTATGTATTACTTAAAACTAAGTTAGCCAACATAAACATTTTCTTGGCTATATCCCAAAATTGGATAGAATAAGATAACGTTGAAATGACTTACGTCATTGAGCCACTTTGAAAACGTATAATTAGGGGATGGAGCTTTCTTCATCAAAACATTGAAATTTATTTGAAGTAGAGAACACAATCTTTAATCTGCAGCTTTAACTACACATCTATGTAGGTTTCATCTATCAATGGGGGATGGGGGATGGGGGATTTATGGCTGGGTGGTTCTAAACCAAATACCGCTCTCTTTTGATGTCTCGTAAAAGTATTATTGCCATATTGGTTCTAACCACCTAATGAGATCCGCGTAAAAAGGGATAACTTTCACTTCAATCGCGTGTTTAGCTAATAAATCTACTTCGTAATTTTTTCCACTTTGATGTGAGGTGGAATCCACTGGGGCTCTTATTACGTAATTGCAGCCTTAGGATTAATTCCAGTATGCGATAGGAATCGGTAGCGAAATGTTGCAAAGAACTTTTAGAGTCCGTTAGTATGACGAATTTATTGAGATCGATTTCGGTCAATTCAATGTTCATAATTGATATATTCGATTCACTTCAAAGCCACATATTACATCCACTTTGGAGATACGAAAAGGCAGCCTCACCCTCCTCCAGTTTCATCTTTTGAACCATGGGTGAACATTTTATAATAGTAGATACTACTGCTTATCAATAAAACAATTACAATTAATTTTAAGTTTTTGCTATTTTGCGGTCGAATAATGGATTCGAGTCGGAATCACTTGCTTAAATTTATGTTACTTACCCATTCTTAAAACATGCTTGTATATCTTGTTCATTTCGTGTGATATTGTAGCCCCATCTATTAAGATGATCCTGATGATGATCATAGATGTTAGATCTCGTTTATACGAACGACAAGTCGCTATAATTAGAAGAATAATAGATGAAGTTTAGTAAATATTAAGGATTAGGAAGGAAGAGCTTATTTGTTCGTTTTGAGGTTATAATTAAATTATTTATACTATAAGCCACTAAATAGTATTTTTTATATTTTACGTTATGTACTACCACTACAGTCAAATTAGAATCTATTTATGTGTAAATTAAACGAATGAATGAATTACCTTAATAGACCTGGCCCTGTAGATAGTCAAATCGTATTGCAGAAGGGGAGAAGTTTGAGAATTTTTAAAGAAATATTGATTGAGATTGATAATCAGCTGTTGCTAGCGGTGTTTCCGAACCGATACCATGGACGTATAGCTTAGAACAAACTGTTGGTTCATATATAGTTCAAGTTGAGAGTTGCTTTCAGGGAATGCAAGATACCATTATTTTGATCTTGTCTTTGCCCGACACCGTAGTTTATGATTTATTTATTACCTACTTCAGCGCATTTGTTTGGCGGTTGTTGTTCGATTTGAAACGTTATAGGTCTTTCTCTATATTTTCTTAGTTTACTGGCTTGTTTGGACTTTGACAGTTCCACTCATATTTGTTGACCGGGCTACGTTTGGATTTTAATTCTACCGCATAATTTGATTGACCCTTGTACGATTGTCGAACTTTGTTTTGATTTTTCATTGTGAAAAATTTTAAACATACACTAAAAGAAATGTTGGGTGCCAAGCTGTTCGCTAACTCGTTAGTATATTTCTACTATTTTTAGTAATTAAGAACTATATTAGATAGATTGCCAACTGCCGTTATTTAATGTTATCTGGAAACGATTGGAAAATACCACGCCAGACATAATTCTCTTTACAAATGCATCATACAACCTATATTTAATATATTTACATGATTTCTTCATAAACTTATACCTTATAACAGCAGATCAACCTATTATAGTACATGTTTATACAAGTATTCACTCTGTTTTAAATATTATTGCCTTATTTTCAAAATCGACGGCGTCATATTACATTTTTAGTATTAATGGATTCTAAATATATTATTTATAGTTCCAGGTATTATATATTAATACAAGGATCTCGAGCTGATTAAAACCAGGACGATAAAAATCAAAAATAGTCGATAGTTTATCGTAAGAAACGAAAAAAATAAAATTGAAACCTATAAAATTCATGTTTTTATTTCATCCCAATAACATCCTACAGTTGAACCGATTCTTTGATCTACAGTTCTATAATGATACCTATTGTCAATATTTTAATATCGTTGAAATTATTTATTTTTTATATCGCCTGACAGCTTTAACTGGTGTTAGGCAAAATAAATTAAAATTAATAGTAACCAAATATATATATCTATAGCCAACATCAACTGCAAAGTTGCATTCTTATAACGCTAGGAGGCGCTGTCCGTTCCAAGCTCGAGTGATGTCTCTATCTCAGTATATAAAATGTACTCTGTGACCGATACGACTTAGGGACCTTCAAGAAAAGAGCCTACACATTCCTTATAGGCCGGCAACGCATTCACGACTCCTCTGGTGTCCTCTGGCGGTGATCACTTACCATCGGGTGGGCAGCTTGCTCGTTTGCCACCTATTCTATAAAATGATAACTAAACTTGTAGTTTTAGCCTCCAAGATCCTGGTAATGGTTAGATTTTTATGACTTCCTTTTGGAATCAGCTATCATCAGCGATATTTCCTAACCTCTTCGAGTCTTCTCGTTTCTCTAAGGTCGGCAACGCATTTGCAACTTCTCTGGTGTTGGCCCCTTCTTAATCTCAATAATAAAGAATGAATATATAACCTCAACTAAAGATTTTTGTAGTGGATTAAATTGATAGATCATCGTGCAGTTTTTGTTATTTTAAATATATTTTAAAATTTTATGCCACGTATGGCACCTAAGCTTCTACGAACATTTGTAGGAATTATTGCATATTAATACCAATAAAGACAGATAGGTGGCGCTGTTACAAACTGGAGGATTGTTAATTCAAAGTACGTTCAGTAACGTTCGAAACTTGAAATCAGTTCCTGTGTCCGGAAGCCTTACCAAAGTATTTATACAACGTTCAAAAGGCTTTCTTGAGATATCGATACATGTGCCTCTAAGGAATTAACCCGTATTTATAACCTACCAAATTCTTCGGTGCCCTTGTTTACAAATCTTGAAAGTTAGACGAGTAATTGACAATGGCGCGCATGTCAAACTCCGATGTGCCTCGCGTTATTACTGCACTCGGCGCTCTCCTGGATACAAACTCACCGAATTTACCACGGTTTACTCTCCGAGTACTCTGAGGAGTTGTTTGGATTGAATTTCAGTCGCTGAGTTTAAACATTGTACATCACGACTGAATTCAAAATTTCATCCTCATCGTCTCGATTGATGACAATCCACTACTGTGCGCTTCACGCGATTTTTATTGCCCTGCGGAATTAGCTGTCACCAGCGTACAACTCAGGAATCAGAACGTAAAACTCATACAACTTAGGAACCTTCAAAAAAAGAGCTTAAACCTATCTTAAATCACATATGCGACTCCTCTGGTGTTGCGAATTTTCACGGGTAGCGGTGTGTAAAACCATGAGTGCGATCTGGTTGTTTGAATGAACGATACTATTGCGAATGCATGAAGCTCTGTGCGCGTGAACGAATGAATGAGTTTTTTAACTTACGTAATTGTTTTTGACTGTTTTCTTTAGAATAATGAGTAGGGATCCGGAGATCCTTGTTAGTGCTGACGAGGCATCGTCTCGTTTTCGTTTGTTACTCTCAAGGTAATAAGAAAAAAAAGTTTAAGTTATGGGGGTGACCTCATCAACGCATGCACGGATAACGTTTACCCAGTAGAATATTACGATATTCTGTGCTGCTACATTTTTCAATTCATTGTTGAAATATGCAGGTAATCAGAATTCCGCGTAAAAGCCGCTTGGAGACAACCCGCGTCAAAACGACGTCCATTTGTATATGCTATACGATGCTGCTTTGTTTTCTTGTGGCTGATGACCGCTGTCAGCCCGAGGGCCTTTACAGTTTCCCCGGGTTGAGAGGTGACCGAGCGTTTATGGCGCTCAGTCGAGACCTCTATTAGTGGGTAACCAGCACAAGGGCTCCCGAGTCCGAGCCTTGGCTTGGAACGTTACCCTGTTGCGCGAGAGCAACTGACTCGAGGGTAGCCGAGAGGGCCGAACCTCGGCTCGGTCAGTTGCTTCTAACTATGGATTATCTTAACTAATATCTCTTTTATTATTGACTATCTGTATGACCACTACTGAATGCGTAGGCGCTGGAGAACAAATGGCGCAAAAACCTTCAGCTTCTATTGATGTTTTGTTGTATAGATGTGAGAACCGGCCTGTGACACGGCGGTATCGCGAATTATTCTGTTGTCTGCAACGCCTTCGCCGTCGGCGTTATGAAGGTGCAGTATATGTGTGTAGTGTTTTATGGAGGGCTCCGGCCCTGGTGGTTGTGTCATCGGGGTCGTCGAGGTCTTCTTCGGACGCGGGTGAATATTCGCGATGGGATTGTAAGTGACGGCATTTACAATCAGCGGGTTTGGGTGTGTGATAGCGGAGTCGAAATATCGGCGAGAAACCTGCTTCTGGTCCTAAGCTATGATCGGGACCTCAAGATCTACGTGTATATTTTCATTAGTTAAGAAACGGGCATGGGGAAGACGGGGCTGCGAATGTCATTATGGTGCATCCGCTTTGTATAGTGTTATTTTATTACGTAGAGACATTTTGCTATTTATATTAAGTAACGCGAGCAAACGATCTAGGGTGAACGCTCCTCGATTGCGTAGGCGGTTGATACGCGGACCGAAGGTGAGTCTTTTTCCAAGTATCAGGCCTAAGTATTCCATAGTATTCTCTTCCCAGGGGATACGACGATCAAATAGCTCTATGCCATGACTGCACTTTTGGTGGGGTTAACCTCGATCCTCCATTTCCGAAACCATTTCCCTAAGGTGTTGGCTGCGGATTGGAGGCGTTTACAAATAGCGTCTGGTTTGAATCCAGATACGTAGAGGCCGGTGTCATGTCGCTGCGCTGTATGTCGTTGGTGTAGAGAGTGGGACCTATGATGAATCCTTGTGGTACTCCTGCTCGAATAGGGTGAACCTCGGAACGTGTTCCCTCGACGCGGTATCGGAAGAAGAAGCTGCTTTTACAATGAAAATAGACGTAATTATCGCATAATTTACCAAAATCGCATATTATAGTTTTATTCATTTTTACGGTACAAATACAATTAGCATTTTTATTATTATATTGAGAGCAACAAACGAGCACACAGTTCGCCCGATTGTGATAACTGCGGCCAACGACACTGACACTCGTTACATGAATCATAATGCTGATGGGTTATCACTCCTGAGGACTGAGATGGAATGCTTCAATGTTTGGAATCATTATACGCCGACTATCGCAGCCCTCGTCGAATTTCCGGTCATCATTTCCTATCACCGCTGATCTCTATTTATTCAAATCATGTGCGTGTTTATTAAAAGATATACTTAATTAAAATAACACACAGAATTAAAATTAATACAACACACAGACAATAAGAGACTCCATATAGTATACATATATAGAATATAAGATAGAAAGAGAGAGTTGTACAACTATCCTACCAATTGAATTTTTTAGCAATTAAAATACTTTATATAAATATTTATTTTTATTAAGTTGAAAGTCAGGGTAGTGTGTGGGAAGTTAATAAATAAAAATGCATTATGTCAATGGAATCACTGCGAGTTTATTAAATTTTATACTTTTATTACACCCAACTGTTTCCGCATGAGACTTCAGAACGCAGATTTCACATTAAAACCGAGAGGACCTTTAAACAAACCAATTGCAATCGTATATCCCCCGATGTCAGACCCGAAGATACTTATAGTACTAAGTTCATCCGACATTTGATATGTACTGCGCAGCCCGATTTGATTCCTTAATCACATATATCAACAACATCAAAACAAGTAGAGACACTTTTGCCAAACAATTACTGATAAAAGACAAAAGAAAAAGTTAGGAAAAAAGCTGTCCAACAATGTTGTTATAGAATGTACACGCAATCTCTATGACAAAACATAATATAGATAGAAAATTCGCGGCAAGATCCGACAGTTAAATACGCGCACAGTTGTGTGCATTTGCCCTAAGATTTCTATTAAAAAAATTAAGAAAGTAATATAACGTTGACCAAAATCGCATCGTTCAACAAGTCGAGAAACTATAATTTATTTCCTAATTTGGAATACTGTTGAAATATTGATATGTATATATATATATGTATATATATATATATATACATATATATACATATGTATATATATATATATATGTATATTTATCATATAATAACTATATCATATATCAATGACTTCCTTACAATCAGTAATTGTTAAGCAACGTCAATAGTTTGTTAATCGACTTCCCACTTAAAACAATAGTACTTTAAGTGCCTTGACTGAAATGGATGTTTCAACTTACAACAATTCCCAAAGGAGTCCTACCTCTCTACAGGTCCGCAATACACGGTCCCATCACACCTAAACATTATCGACCAATACACAATACTATGAAACATTTTTGTACACCCACTCCCTCTGATACTTTCCGAACATCAAAAGTATAACAAAACTCATTAACTAAATGTATTTAAAACATATTTCATCCTCTTTGATCAACGATGGCAAACTATAACTTTTACATAATAGTAACACAATATTAGTTTAGGCATATTAAAAAGTTGCAAGCACTGCGTACACACAATCGTGACGTCTGATTTTATTAAAAATACAATAAATTAATATGTGATCGTTTCTATAACGGACCGAGTGTACGCATCGCTTATGACGAGAAATTCTTAAAAATAAAGAAAAGAAAATCGATGCTAATAAAAACGCAGATCGTGCATACATTAAATTACGAAAAAAAAAAAGACAAAAACCTATACCTACGTGTGTCAGCAAAAATATAGTGCAGTTAAAATTAGAATTGCCACTTAATTAACATTGACATATAAATTGTTTTCCATAAAAAAATATTTCTGTGTATAAAATGTCACCAAAGCGTAACAAATTAGTGATGCGATTTTGCTGAAACCGTTTCCTTTTACAATATAAACATTAACATTGCATAATTATTTATAAAAAAATCTTTGTTGACATTACACGCTGTAATGACATTACAGCAAATACTATCTGAGGCAAATACGTTATATGGAACTTAAAGTTACGAAAATAGCATAGCGAATAAAGGCTATTAATCTATTCGTTTTAGCAAAATCGCGCCACCGTTCTTCATTATCTGTAGATAAAAAAAGTTACTTTCTAGTAATATAACTGTAAGTATATTGTATGTCGTAATTGAATAAATTGTAAATACTTTTATTTAGTTGCTGCAAGACTGGCTACCAACGATAACTGCTCGACCGAAGACGCGACACTTAGTTAATAATACTTATTTTTATATAGAGATTGTTAAGTGCACTTCGAGTTTACGGAACTATATTTTATGTAACTAGTTACTGTGGTAGAAGAATAGTGACAAACACTGATGTTAACATGATTTTACAATAAAATTAGCAATCTATCATTATTAACAACAACCATTTTATTCCTATCATGAAGAGTAAGCTCGTGTTTTCTTACGAGAAATATATTGTTTGTTTCTGAACGAACGACATTATGTGGATAAATACAATATTAATTAGTTACTATGATACGCACATAAGATTAAAAATACAATAAATTAATATGTGATCGTTTCTATGGACCGAGTGTACGCATCGCTTATGACGAGAAATTCTTAAAAATAAAGAAAAGAAAATCGATGCTAATAAAAACGCAGATCGTGCATACATTAAATTACGAAAAAAAAAAAGACAAAAACCTATACCTACGTGTGTCAGCAAAAATATAGTGCAGTTAAAATTAGAATTGCCACTTAATTAACATTGACATATAAATTGTTTTCCATAAAAAAATATTTCTGTGTATAAAATGTCACCAAAGCGTAACAAATTAGTGATGCGATTTTGCTGAAACCGTTTCCTTTTACAATATAAACATTAACATTGCATAATTATTTATAAAAAAATCTTTGTTGACATTACACGCTGTAATGACATTACAGCAAATACTATCTGAGGCAAATACGTTATATGGAACTTAAAGTTACGAAAATAGCATAGCGAATAAAGGCTATTAATCTATTCGTTTTAGCAAAATCGCGCCACCGTTCTTCATTATCTGTAGATAAAAAAGTTACTTTCTAGTAATATAACTGTAAGTATATTGTATGTCGTAATTGAATAAATTGTAAATACTTTTATTTAGTTGCTGCAAGACTGGCTACCAACGATAACTGCTCGACCGAAGACGCGACACTTAGTTAATAATACTTATTTTTATATAGAGATTGTTAAGTGCACTTCGAGTTTACGGAACTATATTTTATGTAACTAGTTACTGTGGTAGAAGAATAGTGACAAACACTGATGTTAACATGATTTTACAATAAAATTAGCAATCTATCATTATTAACAACAACCATTTTATTCCTATCATGAAGAGTAAGCTCGTGTTTTCTTACGAGAAATATATTGTTTGTTTCTGAACGAATGAGATTTTTTTATAGAAGCTTCTGAAATATTAATTTATGAGCAAGATAAATCGAAGAAGTTATACTGGTAAACATAACGCTTACTATTGCCGTAACAGTAAAGGTTCGAGGCATCTTAGTAAACCCCGAGTAAACTATCGTAGAATGTTAACAACAATAACTTTTAACAACTAAAATACTGCAAATAACGTTGCTATTATAAGATGGATAACCATGAAGCGATCTTGTGCTCATTGTTACAGTTAAATATGTATAAATGTTATAATTATTGAGGTACTATGGCAGACTGAAAACTATTGCTACAACTGGTATATATAATATTTATATTAGACTGGAAGATACTGTATATATTAAAGCTATTGACTTAAGAGTAAAACGACCTTATAGTAAAAAGATATTTGGACAGTTGGGCAATTCGCGGAAAATGTCACAAGACATGTCAAAATAAATTAAAATGGTTAATTTCTTTTTGAAATTTTCCAGGTTTTTGAACTTCACTTAGACCAAGTTCACCTGCCCTGTAGGTGTTAGAACAAAGTTGAACTTAAAGCAACACTAATAAATTGGAATCTTTTAACATAGTCGTTTTATTCTTAAAAACGGCTCTCGCTTCTTCGGTCGAGTAATTTTAATTATTTTATATAATTATCTATTGTACGATCTGGTGAATCTCTATTTTTATTTCTGCCGACATTAATTGGTAGGAATAAAAATAGAGACCATAAATACTATTGCATTTTAAATATGGAAATGGTTTAACAAAAATAATGTGTGTATGGGAAAAACTATTAACATCTGCTATAGCTTTGTTTGACAATATCTATAATTATCCTTTTACATAAATATAAGCGATCACGTATATGACTCATCCAGGTATTAAAAGTAAATGTAAGCGTGCCCTCGTTCCGGTCCAATGTTAGAAAACACACGATTTCGAATATTCAATCCCTTAAAACTTATTCTACCCCGTATACGTTATATTTACTGAAATAAATATTAAAAATTCTTTTCTAACAATGGCTCGACGGACAGGCAGTTTCACTCGCTACATTAAGTATATTTAAAAATTAAACGATTAAATTGGAGGTAATACTTAATATTATTGGAGGTAATACTTAGATTTATAAGAGCAAGAATTGATTTGTGAAACAATTTGTGAACGTGTGACGTAACTTGGCAGTTTTACAATTATTTACAAATCACCGGAAATAATTGCCATGTTCGTCAAACGACGAACTAAACGCCAACGTAAAATAGTTCTAATTAGTTTTTTGTTGGGTCTATTGAATTTTGTTATATGTTATAACTGGCAGTTTATTACAATTTAACGGTAGAAAAATATTTGAAAAAAATAAACAATTGTATTTATATCACTGAAAACGACATTATGTGGATAAATACAATATTAATTGGTTACTATGATACGCACATAAGATTAAAATATAAAATATAATGCATCTGTGGTGTATTTTAAGAAATCATCGCTGTCACTTGACGGCTCAGTTTGGTGTTGTTCGATACTGAATTCTTTATCCCCATATTGTCATTTTTTACGGTACCCTATACATTTACTTATTGTAGTTGTACTGTAACGAAGGCATCCCGTTGTTGATTATTTTGTGCATTACCTTACTTAGTAACACAGTCGGTTATTTAAAGTATTTCTTTATTAAATCAAACAATGATCTTGCAAAAAAGCGAAAAGAATTGTCATAAAGAAATTTACCACAGAGAATGCTATAGTTAACTCTTTTAAAAAGAAAAATTCTCTCACTTATTAACTTAGTATTTAAAAATGCAGTATTTTGGTATACATTGCAAAATATAAAATATTTCCTTTTATTGTTTCGCCGTTATTTGCGGTTTGTGAGAATTAGTGCTGTATTTTTTAATTTTTTAGCTGCGATTTGCTTCCTTTTGCCGACACATACCCAAACTTAACACAATAAGACCTAATTAACAATCACCAACGGCTGTCTCCGAAATCTGATGTAGTCGCAGCTGTATTACTGAGATCAAGAATTTTGAATCACGAAATTTTAACAAACAAAAATGGTGGGTAACACAATCCAATCGTTTTCCATCAACGAAGCAACCAACAACAAGCTTACAAACAGCCGAACGAACAAAAATAATTGCACAGCGAAAACAATAAACGCGAACACTAAAAACGTTATGGAAAGACTAAGTCTAAGTTTCACTATTAATAATCCATTAGTAGAATATATAAAAATCCTTTCCATTAATGATTTTATCTATTTCCTATTTAGTTAATAATATCACGAGGCGTATATTCCCAAATGATGCCACGATACTTTAATTATGTATTAATTCCTAACTTATAACATATTTACAATTCATACTACCCGCTTGATTTTTCACTTCTCTAAAATCCCTAAAATGATACTATTTTTATTTCCGAATCGATATTTGCATTCTCTATATATCGGATTTAAACAGACAGCCAGTAAGTATCAACATTGAAATAAAAAATCAAAAACAAAATAATATATTTGAGGTATTACGAAAAAACAGAGGTACGCGCGCTTTATCCGGGGATTCACCTCGTTTTTAAAAGAAAGCTCAAAGCCCCACGTGATTATAAGCTGAGGATAAACTGAAAATATATCTTAATCGTTAAAACTATTTGGAAATCTACCAAATAACGTTAAAATGTAAAATGATATCACAAAGTACGAATATATAACATTCCGAAAAAGAAATTGCAAAAATCTTAAATTAAAATCTTATATTACCTCTTAGCATTGAAAAAATAAATGCAAAAAAAGATATTTTCATTAAACTACCTGAATTGCATTGAGAGGATGCATTGATATTGAATTTGATGGTTCATTAAAAGTTTTTTGAATGTAGATTCACTTTGAGTGATTGATTTCGATATGTAATGTCAATTATGGTTACGTTTCATAAAGATATGGCACAATACAATTTTAACCTGTTATTTCTTTGTTCAGAATGTTTTTATTCTACTAGAAATAAATGCATATTGGCAAAATATTATCCCCATTTCTTTTTCTTTGGCTTTGTGAAATATCACGATGTTAAGAATACTTTTTCTTCCTGTGTAGCATTACTATAGATATTATATTTCTGTGATATGTTGGATTTTTTACGATTTTCCTCTTTTTCGTTTTTTATTTAATTCTATTGTTAGTGTACACCCTGAATAGATATGTATATCATCTCATCATCTGTATGCCGAATGCGGTACCCAAGCAATTTCCTATAATTATAAGTAAATAAAAATATTTTTATACAATCTGCAGCCATCTTATGGTCGATCCTAAGAATTTTGAGAATAATATAATAATAATAATCTAATAAATTTTCAATAACGAGACGTCCGCTACGTTGGTCGACATTTAAATAAGAACCACTATACACTCATAGAGAGAAATCCCAAAATGGATACAGATTAAATATAATTATATTAATTAATACCTAATGCCTACGTAATTTTATACAGAAGAAACGATTACTTTTTAATTCATGATTTGCAATCATACGTATACGATCGTCGAATTAATTACCGCTTTTCGAAGACCCGCGCACTTTCAAGCTTCCCGCCCTCTTTTCTTTTTACATCCCTTTGCTTACTCTTAACCCTGTATTCTAGGAGAAACCAGGCAACTGGCAATTCCATAGAAATATTTCCTTTTCGTTATGTCATTATTGACAGATACTTTTTCGTTTGCCAACTGTAAGCGCATTCCTTCACAGTTCGAATTTTCTATCAAACCAATTTTAGTTGGCATGAATACGAACGAAGGCACGGCTACGAAGGTGATAATCCTAATTGCCTTAAAGTATATATTGATGAAGGCAGTTCCTTGAGTACAGGTCGTGCTCATAAATTAAGTTAACGGCTATAACCTTTCTGGCACAACCGATTCCTTTTCCTTTGGAGGCAGCCGTTACATTTTTATTTCTAAAAATAATCACTATTTCTTCGCACAAGAAACCTCCTTCATCAGTATATGCTAAAAGTAAATAATAGAAGCCAAAATGCACATAGAATACAAATATTGATCAATCAGACATTAAATTTTGTACTTTCAAAATCAGATTCTAAGAAGTCTTTAATTTTTACTCAACATCAACTCTTTTTTTAACTTTTATATTATTTTTATCTAAAAATTTTGGTTATTAATCTCTAAATAATATGTATTTTTTAAATTTAGATTTGGCGATCCGAAAAAAGTTTCCTTAAAAAATATTTTCTTTGAATTTCCTCTTTTTAATAATTACTGTTTAAAATTTGTACGTTTCTTTTTGTACAGTCGAATCTAATTTGACACTAGACATTCGTCGAAAATTTTGTTTTTAAAAAATGTAATCATTTTCTTTTAGAATACAGTTGGCATTATTTTGGCAGTACTAGAAATATTAATACTTTAGTATTGCTCTGTATTACATTGTCATTTTGAACACTGAACGTTTCCACTAGAAGATGCTGGAACCTCCGTATCGTTTAGTCACAAGCGAGGTCCTATCGTCAAGCGTACACTAGGCGGCCTCTAGCGGCCGAGTGCGAATACTGTTCTCGTAATTTTACAACTAACGTCAATATTTTACTACTTTTATAATACACAATTAATCCTTATAATGCGGCATAATCCTGCATAGGTTTGGCATTGTCCGTATATTGCACATATATGCTATCCCTTTCTTGTCCGAGTCCAGTGCCATATTTCAAATACACTTGGCGATTCTCAAGTCTATTTGAAACAGGAAGCGTTACCACCGATTTATGCCATGGTCTGTGGTCATTGAAGGCCAGGTGGGAGCTGCGAGCCGTGCTCGCTGGCGCCCAGGTCGAAGAGATGATGGGGGGAGGGGGCCAGGGCGCTGTGGAGTGCCGAGGTTTTGAGGAGTCTCTTCAGCATTCCGCTGGAGCCCCTGTGTTGAAGGCTCTTGTGGGTGGTTAGCGAGTTCTTAGTCCTGTACCTTCGGTGGCAGAACTCACAGACGTACAATGTGTCGGACTGCTCGTGCTTGTCTTGGAAATGTCGTTTTAAGGAATAGTAACAGGAGAATGTCCTGCGGCAGTAAGGACACTCCTGCGGCTCGTTGATACCGCCTGCGGTTGGCGGGGGCATACGGAGGGGCGGTACAGCTGAAAATTGAAAAATTACCCCCCTTTGATTATCTGTGCTGTGGAAACATCGGGAGATTTTTGAAATGTTAATTGGCAACCCTTGCAGTACGTTATAGAACAGGTCAAGTTTCAAAGGCATAATGTCTCAATAACTATATTTTTATAATACTTAGAATGTATGAGGTTAATAATAATTATTATAATACTAATAATATGCACTGTACACATTGACTAACTACACAATAATCACGAGTTTGTATATATTCAAAAGTCTTAAGGAAACTCTTTCAACCACAATGACACAGAACACGTGATAACAAAAATGATAGAAGCATGCTCCAAGCAACACAACAACGTCAAAACTGCGCACCCGATGGGGAGGGGGCCTTTGGCTTGGGTGGGGGGTTTAAATTAAGGAAAAAAAATATAAAAAAAATAATTAGGAAAAAAACCGAAACAAAAACAAAAAGGACCCTTAAGTCTGATCTTAATTCTATGTTTTCTTGCGTTAATGTTTCCTACCGTATTTTGTCTATAAACATATTCTAACCTTTATGAGTGATGTTATGTACGGCGGTTGAGTGTAGGTAGGCCTCGTGTTGGTTCTCTTTGCAAGATGAATTCTGCCGCAAGCCGCACCAACTCCGCCCGAGTAGTCACTAAAAAAATCGGATTTGATCCGTCTCCCCCGGCCTGGACTTGTGGTACGTGTATATATGGGTCATCAGGGAGTTCCTCGAACAATACACCCGCTCGCATATCGTGCATCGATACTCTTCCTGCCTCTCGGCGTGTTTGTCCGCAATATGCCGTTTCAGAGATGCCTTTGAGCATAACACTTTACCGCATAGCGAGCAGGAGAATAACTTTTTACCTGAAAACAAATCGAAAAAAACAAAACAAATATGGGGGCTGTCCCCGGACGCGGTAAAACAAAATACGTCAAGTGAGCCTATTATTCTCTTAGTGGTCTCTAAACTTAGAAAATAATCAATAAAAAAAAAAAACAAAAGTGTCTCAAAACATAGTAAAATAAATAACGAAATCAAAACAAATAAATATAAATGATGGCGAAGCTACAGTGGCCGGTGACGTGTTAGAACAAATGACATGCGGAAGTTGCGGGAAAATATATTTAGGCTCAAAAACCAAAGCGCTGAGAGAATAAAAACAAAACAGTGCACTATGATTCAAACTACAAGAAGCGCCATTTTAAAGCTACGTTATGCCTGAAAAATTTACTACGTAACGTATGTTATTAGGGTTTATATTAATAAAACTAGCGACATTGTATATTTGTTTTTATTAAAAACGCCATTATCATCAATATTAGGATTTATGAAGTTCCGTTTAACGATTACAATTACATTTTATGAGTAGTTACGTCAAGTATTTAGTTTTAAAATTAAAAAAGGAAAAGAACTATTTAGATATACATACGCAGCAGGATGTAGACATAGTTTTCTACATCAATGTGCAGCCCATTATAGTTTAAAGTGTTGCCAGGTGGTAGATATGATATACGTAAATAATTAAGTGATTGTTCAAATATCAATAGTTCACAGCATTAAAGAGACAGTGACAAATGACAAAAAAATAAAATCAATTTTGGCACGACTTCGAGAATAACTGTAGACTAATGGACTGCATTACATATATGCCAATAATCAACAAAAACAAATTGAAGGACAGTACTATAATAATTTAAGAAGAAAAAATAATAAAATTTCAATACAACAACCAATAAATTAATTTAGATTCCTTATAAAATAGG
Source organism: Teinopalpus imperialis (assembly GCA_029286865.1). Classification (NCBI taxonomy): domain Eukaryota; kingdom Metazoa; phylum Arthropoda; class Insecta; order Lepidoptera; family Papilionidae; genus Teinopalpus; species Teinopalpus imperialis. Next base: position 17,599,996 of record JAGSMU010000022.1, on the reverse strand, counting down.
TAAAATAGCCAACAAGAAGTATAAGAACACATTGAATTAGGCTTTGCGCCTCCACGTGCCGTATGAAACAAACACCGTGACACGTTAGAAAGATAAAAAACTTAAACAGGTCACAGAAACAGTCTTAAACTTGCTAAGATCCTAACTAATGTAGTTTCAACAGGGATGTGTTCTGCTCCTTAGAACACGGTGTAGTTTTCGCCCTTCAAAACCCATAAAGGCCGCGATGGCCTCTTGAGATCCCGTAAACTTAGCAGCTACGAAATTAATAATTTAAAGATCCAAAAATCACAAACAAAATTTTGATATAATACCGAAACGTTACGCTTCCGACTTGTCGACCTTTTCGTCATATAAAATTACTTGTTAATTTAGTAAATAATTGTACAATTTTTAATCTAGAAAATACGCCTAATAGTGTACAATTGAAATGGGGACTTAGTCTAATCAGTCTATAGCGTTTATTACTTTTGGCAAAAATTATTTTCGAATAAAAAACAATTTAACATCATAAGATCTTTTTAGCTACAAAGAAATTAGCCAAATTATTACCGTACTGCCACACGTAGCAGCACATCCCTGTAATCGTAAATTAAATGTAGATGCTATTATCTATGAATTCAGATAAATCTTACATCTATAGTAGTTAACTAACTTAATTCCCAAACCCAAATTAACAGTAAAAACTATGATCTAAATTACAAAAAAAAACAACAATCCTACGTCTCACAAGATTTGCAATTCACTGCAAAAAAAACTTAACATTCTCCTCAAGCACGGAATGTTGCGAATATTTGAAATAATTTTGATTCATTTTTACGTTTTTTTTCCCTTTAGCTTAACAATTTTTCTAACATCAACGACGTTCCTTTTTAGCACCAAATCACTAGTCTTTCCAATTAGTTAAACGTATAATAATAAAGCTTATCAATTAACTAAACAAAGAGTAATCGCTAAGCGTTTATGCATCTAGTAATAACAACATAAATCTTAACACATAGCATTAAATTTTATTTTAGGAAGCCTCTCATTAAATGTATATTAGCATTGATCTGTACCTTCTAGGTAAAGTGTTTCAAACACTACTCCTAATTTTTTACAAGATTACGCAAAATATGTCTTTTTTTTTTTCGAATAAAAACACATAATCATAATTATGTAAAGCAGGCACTAATTATTACTTAAAAGTGTATATCGTTACAATAAATTATGTTTTACATTTACACTTAGATAAGAATTTCTTATTGCTATAAAAAAGGAAAATTAACAAGAGTTTTACCGACAATACGAGTCGTGTGAAATATAGTGATGTGTTAATTGTTCTATAATTGTAAGGTATAGTCGAATAACGAAAACATATATGTATGTATATAACCAAATCTACACATGGATTAACGTTAACGCGAAAGTCTAGATCCAGAAGATATTTCTAGGTATTGTGAATTCACTATAAATGGAGTAAGCAATGATATTGTGTATGAAAACTAAAGTATTGTTTGTACACAGAAATCGTTTGTTATCTGGCTTAGAATTACAATATGGCGTCGAGACAGAGAAAAGTGATGTACCTACATGAAATGAAAAATATTTTTGTTATATTTCTTATTATTTATGTATTATTAATGTGAGTTTTCTGAATCTAGACTGCTATATAAAATGCGTTAAAATGCTCATTTGCAATAGTAATAATATTGATTAAAACTACGTATGGCAAGCAAGACGTCGTAAATGAAAAATATTCACTGTTCAAATTTAGGAACATTTAACACTGAGAGTTATTACAATTTAATAGTTATCACCTACATGTAATATTTTTTTATTATTAGCGCGTCATTTACTTACAATTTAATGATGAAATAGCAACAAATTTGTAAGTCAATATACAAAAAAGAGTACACAGTAAAATAATTTAAAATATAGAAACGTGAAAAGAAATATCAACGAATAAAAAAATAATAAAAAAATATTAGAAACGAACACAAGACAGCGATAAAACTTACGCTTTCAAAAGTAACTAAACATCTTCACTAAATAAAAAAAAAATATATAATAAAATAGCCATAATTGATTCGCTTAAATGGCACCTTGCGATTCACTTTACTAAGTAATGCTTTGTCTGTGCTTCGAATATAACAAAATGTAAAAAAAGATAGCAAATGACAAAATATAGTCGACTAGAAAGAGTAGCCATAAATTAAAAATTAGAAATAATGTCGACTTTAAAAAAATTGTGAAAAGTAATATTGTTCTGTGGTATGTGTTGTTTTGGTGGATTTTTACTTTCGGTCTAGTTTCTGTATTGATATTGGTGGTATATGTGTGCTGAGTGACAGTGCCCCTGCGGGTTATTTAAAAAAAAAACTTGTCAATGTTTTCTATTGGTGCTATGTATTCTCTGATCGTTTCAGTCTTAGTTAATGAACAAAAAAGAAATCACCTAAATAAAATATAAATTTGAAAGCCTCATTAGCCAATTATATATCTGTGTATATAATTTTTTTTTATTAACTTTAAATAGATTTTTAGTAATCTCGTATAAATATCTAAGTGTGAGATCATGAAGGTAAAATACAGAATAAATAAAGTTGCGAAACGCCGAAAATGAACACAAAGTTACAAACAATATGCCTCTTTTGTTTCTTATAACGAACACTGTTTCTTTTTTTTATAAATTTAAGCCTAATATATAAATTTACAGCACCAAGATTTTTCTCTTTTCTCAAAATATTATTTTTCTCTTCGCCTTATTGTCACACATTAACATAGTGTAAAAATCAGGAATATTTCACATACCGCAATATTGCACCTTGCGGGCGTGATTCTGGCACGATTTGATAACAATAATTCATAAAAAATTTAAAAGTAACATCGTCCAACCCCTCCTTTCCCCCCTGTCAACGATTGGAATGTCTTAATTAATTTGTGATGATAATTCCCTGCCCATCGGATCGACTCGAAAAGTTCAAAGATTAAAGATTATAAACAGAATCAATAGCTGTTACAGTGACAGAGTTGAAAAATATAAATGTCTACAATATATTAAAACTGATCTAACATTAAAAAGAAGACAAACATTAAGAAAATATAATGCGATTGCTTAGATTTTTTAAGATTAAACATTGAACTGATCTTTGAACTTGTAGAAGTCGAGGTTGAGTTTAGGGTCGCCGGTGGTGAGGTTTTGCGGTTGCGTTTGCTGGGGGAGGGCTCGCTGGCGCCGGTGGTAGATGCTCTTATGGTTGTTGAGTGAGTTGAGCGTGCGGAAGACCTTGTGGCAGAGGCTGCAGCGCGCCGAGTGCAGCGGCTGAAGATGCTGCTGCTCGGTGTGCCGCTTGAGCGTGAGTCGCGTAGACAGCAGCTTGCCGCATACCTCGCATCGGTGCCCCGACCCCAGGGGGCCCACTGCGCCACACATAACAACCAACATTAGCGCATTAGTCAACAGACCCACGAGGGCATACCAACACCACTCCGAAACTCCAACGGGTTCGATAGGAACCAATTGGCACAATTTAGCAACGTGGCAATTTTGCGAAAAATTGTAGAGGCAATTTAACGTGAACCGAATTTGACTAATGCGCTCAATATGAACTCAAAGTTGGTGGTTATGCGTGTACCGATCATAGTTCCAATTGGTTCCAGTGCGGAGTGTAAGCGCGGCGCCAGCGCCAAGGCCCGCAGACGGTGCCGCCACCGCCCCGCTTACACGGAGGTTTAGTATCGGTGTAAAGATATTTGGATTATATACGGAAATCTGGCGATGCGCATGCAAGTATATGTATATCTATGCTATGTACAAATGTTAGGAACATCGCTTTACAAATCTGTTTTCGTAAACTTAACAATTTTCTAAGGGCAAGACTATGGCGGTTTAGGTGGTAAAGGATGGCAGCTTAAGTTCTTCGAATGGCAACGTATTCGACGGATGTGTCGGACGTCAATTGACCGGGTAGAAGGGGCCCTGGCCGGAAGCGGAGGGCGGTTGCTGCTTGCGGTGGTAGATCGACTTGTGGTTTCTCAGACTATTCAGGCTGGAGTATACACGTCGGCATATATTACAGACGGGCTCCCTCGAGGGTCTCATGTGAACGTTCTGAATATGCCGTTTGAGACGCGTCAGGGAGGACAAGCTCTTGTTACAGGGCTCGCATCTGTAATCTTCCTGGGGGGTGCGGGCGCCACCTGGTTACAACACAAGCAGTTAGCCCCTTGGAAGCTTCCGAACGCACTTTTAATGCACTCTCTTTATCGCAGCCTCTCGTTTTTTTTTGGATTTTTAAGCACCGCCACCCCCCTTTACAGTTTGATGATAACCATCCGTCACGTCGTAAATAATGCGAAGCGATATTAGTAACGCATATATGTTTTTTGTGTCCTAGCTCGACCTACATACGGCTTAGTTAAGTTCTGATGTTTGTGTGATGAATTAAATCAGCTGTTTTGATAACACTCATCGCGAAGCCGGTGAATCCGTACGAGTCTCGAGTTTCTCGAACAAAAGCGTTAGTATTCTTCAATGAAACTGAATGTCTGTGTGTTTTTTTTTTAAATATAATTCGACACCGGGTGACCATTACTAAAAATTCCATTGTCCAATCTTGGATGTCCCGAACGATATATTTCCCAAGACAATAATGATTAAGGGTAATACGAAACTGTTTTTAGAAACATAATGACTCATGGGATCCGTCGTGCGTTTAAAGTAAATAATTCATTATCGCAATACAATTTATGCTACTTGATGCTTGTCGGTGGTTATTTCGCATGCTACATTCCGAATCATCTTCTCGCAATTTTTCATATTTCTTTCTACATTTTTCGACCCAGTTTTTTGTCCAGCCAATTGGATTGTACAAATGCATTTGCTGTTTTATTGTTAAAATAAAGGAATTCCAAATCAAGGCACGGTATAATGAAAACAAATGCAAATATTCAAGAACAAAAAATAAAATGAAACTTAAAATTGGAAAATGGGAACGAGGGATCTCTCCTATCTTATTTACTTTAAGACACATCTATAAAACAAGCTAGCATATCTTTCTTGTATAGTATACAATAATCTAGTTACAATACAATAAACATGCACGCCACGTTGAGTTTTGGTTCAATGATCAATTCTCATTTCTCAAACAGAAACGTCACTGCTAAATGAAAACAGATAATGCCTAATACGCGGTACATCGAACCAAAACACAAAAAGCTAACATTAATACTTAATACAGAACACAGAGCACAAAATGAAGACATATATAAATAGAGGTTAAAAGGATGTATATATAAATAATTATAATACATAGATTAATATATAGGTCACGTGATAATTGCCTCATACATTTTTTTTAAATATAAAACCTAATATGATATATAAACCTAATAATGACAGAGCAGAGAGGAAGCGGTGATGGTGGCATACGACAGACAGTGCATTAAAAATATCGTTTGTTTCAATATATGTAGGTAATGCATAAAATAAATTTGCTGCTAGAAAAGCCGCGACTCACCTTGAGATGTGCTCGCCATGCCGTCAGGGGCCAGGGGGCTCGGCAGACCTGGAAATATGACACAGGTCTTATGCAATTGTCTCAGGGTACTAGAGTAAACGAAACTATAATAAAATAACATCACAAAATCATTTGTTAATAGGTTAATTCGTTGAAATATACTGCCACACTGCAAAATCTACCAAAAACACAAACAATCAAAAAAGTTGGAAGTGGTATTTACCGGCCAAAGATGAGTGATCAGTCAGAGCAGCCATGCTGAAGTTGTAAGTGTTAGACGGGGCGAAGAGTTTGGTGTCGGCGGGCGCGAGGAACGGCGAGGGCGGGAGCTGAGGCGGCGGAGTGCGATCGTCGGCTTCCGCGGAGCTCCCACGTGATGGAGGCCCTCCTCCCTGAGACACAATCGTGTAGGCATTAAACTCGAGTGACTATTGCCCGACTATTCTATGTTATTGTGGTTCTTTAGCGTTCTACATCTATGCGATATATGTCTCTATAATAAACACTGTGTTTTATTGATTAATCACTTACTATTAAGTCAAGTTAAGGGTGATAGACTAAATAGACACCCACGTCCAAGGACAAGTCTAGGTGTAGATGCGTTAGTGACCGTAAAAGTCCAATAATTAATTCGCATTTAGAAGTAATTAATTTATAGAGACACGAAATAATGACAAAATATATAAAGATAAAGGTAGGGCTACGTTGCAGGTTGTTTTTGAATGCATCATACGATATGGAGAGTAGCAGTGTGAAGTAACAGTACAATGCTGATGTGTTTCGTTCGAAGTCTTTTATCTCATTCCTCATGAGAGACAATTGAATGATCTTTGTTGAGGATCGATGTAGTGGTTATAGACAGTCAGATATAATTGCGTAGTTCGCCTGTTTGTATGTTTACCTTCAGGTTTACTCCGTGGTGGCATAGGAAAAGTATAACCGTGAAACGGAACCGCCGAAACCGGAAATGAAACTGCTAATGTTAAGCTTTTTTTTTTAATTCATCATCATCACAGCCTATCAATAATCCTTTTCTGTACACACACTGCCCCCCTAGATTGCCACCTCGATCCTAAGCCACTTGCATCCATCGACTTCCCGCAAACTTGCATAGGACTTCCGTCCCTTCAACTAGTGGGGAGTCGTCCTATTAAGAGATTTTTAATTGGTAAATCAAAATAAAAGCGAAAAAAAAATCTCAATGGCTCGCTCAAACGTAATAAATGCATTGCAAAACTAATAATTTTAATGTTGGATTTATTTTAAATAATATTGAATGAAAAAGATTTTTTAGTAATGTCCGTTTCATTACATCAGTTCACCTGATGGCAAGTGATTCCTACGGCCCATGACATCTATATTCATACTTGACAAGGAATCATGCAGATGCGGTGTTACCCTTGAGGACTGAGATGGAATGCCTCGTCACCAGTAATAAAGGTCTCCGAATCCCTACACTCACCAGACACTAGTATTCTGTGATTATGGCGTGGTCCTTCCTCGGTCGAGCTGACCCATTTATTCTGCAGCTAGAAACAAACTGCAGCGCAGCTCTACCATGTTACCTACTTGTATGTAGTACATATTAATAAAGTAGTTATATGTAGTACATATTTGTACTTTTTCGCGCCTATGTATCTCCCAAGGCACGTTCGGATGTAGAATACAATAAATATCACCGAAACTAGAGACACTAATAATTTGCGCATTTCACGAATTGTGAATATCCAATTCTATCGCGAGTGTATCTAATGTATCCACATTCTGTCCGTCTGTACTGCCAGCACGTAACCTACCGTCTGTCACCGGACACCGGACACCGGCCGAGTTCCGGGTAGGGCTTTCAGTTAGCTAGATCTCGTTCTAATACTCGGTACTGTTAACGTCAAGGTTATTTATTAGTTGTTAGTGGCTCGTTGTTTCGATGGCTTGTGTTTCAAAAGTTTCGATTTTCTATATAATATAGTGTTGATAATTGTATTAGTCTATAGGTGAATGTATGTCTGTTTATGTATGTATATATATATATAATATATATGGATTTTATCGATAAATAACTTAATATTTTACGCCTAGCAACTTTTTCTTTCATAATCATTCTCTTGAATACCTCGCCTTCGGAAAACAACAGCGTTGTGTTGCTCTTTCAGACAGGCATACTCTGCGAGGGTATGGTCCTTCCCAGGTAAAGGAAACCCTGCTCCAGTGGCTGTATCGCCGTTGCTGTGTATACCTTATTAAAAAAAAAGTGTGCACTTACCATCGACCTATGGTGGGAATGCGGTGGTGTATCATCAGCACTTCTATCGATGTCCGCGTTGGAGGGACAAATCATGTCCACCGGCTCGTTCTTCACTTCCTCTAGCCGTGGAGAAGGGGACGAGCTGCAGTTAGATATTCCGTTTCCGTTCCCTTGCTCGTGGGCCCTGGCGTTGTTCACCAGCGAATGGTTCTTAGTGGAGAAGTCGGCCGCGTGGATCTGGGGCTGGTCGTTGTTATTGTCGTGGCGGGTGCGCTTGATGACGTCAGGGGAGTTGTCGGAGCGGCTCATGCGGCGCGCGGGCAGCGAAATGCGACGCATCATTTGCTGGACGCTGGAGGAGGGAGGGTGGGAGAGGAGAGCTTCTTCCAGCTTGTCGGTGTAGCTGGGCGTGTGCGGGGTGTGCGGCGTGTGGGGGGTGTGGGGCGTGTGCACGGGGTGAGGGGGCGTGTGGGGAGAGGAGGCTGCAGCGGCCGCCGCGCGAGTAAGGTTCTGGAGTAGCGGCTGTGGAAGAATTGAGACTTGTAATATTGGTGGTGAATCTCTCAGGAGTCCATTGCTGGCAATATTTTGGGTGATTTTTTATCTGTATTAACTGTGATGGATGATCACACGGTTCACGTGATAGTGTATGATGACCACGACACCTGCATCCATCCTCAAAACATATTGAATATGCGTTTTCATCCCTGAGGATTGAGACAGATTACCTCGTTAATCGTAATCGGATTCCCGAATCTTTACACTAACCAAAAGAAAAGAGTTCTATGAAGGCGAGCTCCTTCTCCGGTCGAGTCGATACGTCATCTTGCAGTGCAGCGTTATCATTCTTGAAATTACACCGTCGTTCACCGACGTAACCTTCAATAACGTTATAGTTATCTACGCTCTGCGAAATCTGTCTGTCTGGAATGGTCTTTAACGATATCTATATAGAAAAAAATAAATGCTGTTTGTTGGTAAGCGTAATCACTTGAGAAATGGCTGGACGATTTGCTTATTTTTTAAATAATATTGAATGAAAAAGATTTTTAGTAATGTCCGTTTCATTACATCAGTTCACCTGATGGCAAGTGATTCCTACGGCCCATGACATCTATATTCATACTTGACAAGGAATCATGCAGATGCGGTGTTACCCTTGAGGACTGAGATGGAATGCCTCGTCACCAGTAATAAAGGTCTCCGAATCCCTACACTCACCAGACACTAGTATTCTGTGATTATGGCGTGGTCCTTCCTCGGTCGAGCTGACCCATTTATTCTGCAGCTAGAAACAAACTGCAGCGCAGCTCTACCATGTTACCTACTTGTATGTAGTACATATTTGTACTTTTCGCGCCTATGTATCTCCCAAGGCACGTTCGGATGTAGAATACAATAAATATCACCGAAACTAGAGACACTAATAATTTGCGCATTTCACGAATTGTGAATATCCAATTCTATCGCGAGTGTATCTAATGTATCCACATTCTGTCCGTCTGTACTGCCAGCACGTAACCTACCGTCTGTCACCGGACACCGGACACCGGACACCGGACACCGGACACCGGACACCGGACACCGGACACCGGACACCGGACACCGGACACCGGACACCGGACACCGGACACCGGCCGAGTTCCGGGTAGGGCTTTCAGTTAGCTAGATCTCGTTCTAATACTCGGTACTGTTAACGTCAAGGTTATTTATTAGTTGTTAGTGGCTCGTTGTTTCGATGGCTTGTGTTTCAAAAGTTTCGATTTTCTATATAATATAGTGTTGATAATTGTATTAGTCTATAGGTGAATGTATGTCTGTTTATGTATGTATATATATATATATATATAATATATATGGATTTTTATCGATAAATAACTTAATATTTTACGCCTAGCAACTTTTTCTCTCATAATCATTCTCTTGAATACCTCGCCTTCGGAAAACAACAGCGTTGTGTTGCTCTTTCAGACAGGCATACTCTGCGAGGGTATGGTCCTTCTCAGGTAAAGGAAACCCTGCTCTAGTGGCTGTATCGCCGTTGCTGTGTATACCTTATTAAAAAAAAAGTGTGCACTTACCATCGACCTATGGTGGGAATGCGGTGGTGTATCATCAGCACTTCTATCGATGTCCGCGTTGGAGGGACAAATCATGTCCACCGGCTCGTTCTTTACTTCCTCTAGCCGTGGAGAAGGGGACGAGCTGCAGTTAGATATTCCGTTTCCGTTCCCTTGCTCGTGGGCCCTGGCGTTGTTCACCAGCGAATGGTTCTTAGTGGAGAAGTCGGCCGCGTGGATCTGGGGCTGGTCGTTGTTATTGTCGTGGCGGGTGCGCTTGATGACGTCAGGGGAGTTGTCGGAGCGGCTCATGCGGCGCGCGGGCAGCGAAATGCGACGCATCATTTGCTGGACGCTGGAGGAGGGAGGGTGGGAGAGGAGAGCTTCCTCCAGCTTGTCGGTGTAGCTGGGCGTGTGCGGGGTGTGCGGCGTGTGGGGGGTGTGGGGCGTGTGCACGGGGTGAGGGGGCGTGTGGGGAGAGGAGGCTGCAGCGGCCGCCGCGCGAGTAAGGTTCTGGAGTAGCGGCTGTGGAAGAATTGAGACTTGTAATATTGGTGGTGAATCTCTCAGAAGTCCATTGCTGGCAATATTTTGGGTGATTTTTTATTTGTATTAACTGTGATGGATGATCACACGGTTCACGTGATAGTGTATGATGACCACGACACCTGCATCCATCCTCAAAACATATTGAATATGCGTTTTCATCCCTGAGGATTGAGACAGATTACCTCGTTAATCGTAATCGGATTCCCGAATCTTTACACTAACCAAAAGAAAAGAGTTCTATGAAGGCGAGCTCCTTCTCCGGTCGAGTCGATACGTCATCTTGCAGTGCAGCGTTATCATTCTTGAAATTACACCGTCGTTCACCGACGTAACCTTCAATAACGTTATAGTTATCTACGCTCTGCGAAATCTGTCTGTCTGGAATGGTCTTTAACGATATCTATATAGAAAAAATAAAAAGATAAAGGTTGCATAGCTGGGCTTAATTCCGTTGGTATTCTCTGCCAGTCAAGTCTTGAATATAGAGATAATGATGGAAGAATAGAGAAAGAAGAGAGAGAAAGAGGATGATGGGTGTCTTGGACTAATTGATCAGGTGGACTGTGTGCTCGTTTGTTACCCTGAATACAATTTAAAAAAATTAAAGCTCGTGTATGCTTACCCCCTGAGCGTCGTCATTTTGTGTGAGGCCAGACACGCGCAGGACCTCCGCGGTCTTCAAGAAGGAGGATAGGCTCCGCTGGTGTACGTTCACCTCGCCGTGGTATATGAACTCGACCAGGGCGTTCAGGTCAGTGAAGGCTACGTCCTGGAGCACGATCACTGGGTGTTTGCATGGCGTTGACTGTGAAAAAATATAAATGTGAAGTTAAAAATTAAGTTACAGCCTAGTTATATTTATATGTATATATATATAATATATATATATAATATATATATATAATATATATATATAATATATATGGATTTTTATCGATAAATAACTTAATATTTTACGCCTAGCAACTTTTTCTCTCATAATCATTCTCTTGAATACCTCGCCTTCGGAAAACAACAGCGTTGTGTTGCTCTTTCAGACAGGCATACTCTGCGAGGGTATGGTCCTTCTCAGGTAAAGGAAACCCTGCTCTAGTGGCTGTATCGCCGTTGCTGTGTATACCTTATTAAAAAAAAAAAGTGTGCACTTACCATCGACCTATGGTGGGAATGCGGTGGTGTATCATCAGCACTTCTATCGATGTCCGCGTTGGAGGGACAAATCATGTCCACCGGCTCGTTCTTTACTTCCTCTAGCCGTGGAGAAGGGGACGAGCTGCAGTTAGATATTCCGTTTCCGTTCCCTTGCTCGTGGGCCCTGGCGTTGTTCACCAGCGAATGGTTCTTAGTGGAGAAGTCGGCCGCGTGGATCTGGGGCTGGTCGTTGTTATTGTCGTGGCGGGTGCGCTTGATGACGTCAGGGGAGTTGTCGGAGCGGCTCATGCGGCGCGCGGGCAGCGAAATGCGACGCATCATTTGCTGGACGCTGGAGGAGGGAGGGTGGGAGAGGAGAGCTTCCTCCAGCTTGTCGGTGTAGCTGGGCGTGTGCGGGGTGTGCGGCGTGTGGGGGGTGTGGGGCGTGTGCACGGGGTGAGGGGGCGTGTGGGGAGAGGAGGCTGCAGCGGCCGCCGCGCGAGTAAGGTTCTGGAGTAGCGGCTGTGGAAGAATTGAGACTTGTAATATTGGTGGTGAATCTCTCAGAAGTCCATTGCTGGCAATATTTTGGGTGATTTTTTATTTGTATTAACTGTGATGGATGATCACACGGTTCACGTGATAGTGTATGATGACCACGACACCTGCATCCATCCTCAAAACATATTGAATATGCGTTTTCATCCCTGAGGATTGAGACAGATTACCTCGTTAATCGTAATCGGATTCCCGAATCTTTACACTAACCAAAAGAAAAGAGTTCTATGAAGGCGAGTTCCTTCTCCGGTCGAGTCGATACGTCATCTTGCAGTGCAGCGTTATCATTCTTGAAATTACACCGTCGTTCACCGACGTAACCTTCAATAACGTTATAGTTATCTACGCTCTGCGAAATCTGTCTGTCTGGAATGGTCTTTAACGATATCTATATAGAAAAAAATAAATGCTGTTTGTTGGTAAGCGTAATCACTTGAGAAATGGCTGGACGATTTGCTTATTTTTTTTAAATGTTCATTGTTGTTTACATTAGGTTTTTATGGAAGCTATTGAGTCATAATTATATAATTATTATTTTATATTATATATATTATATAATTATATAATTATATATTATATACATATAATTATATAATTATATATTATATACATTAACCATGCTAACTAAGCTTGAATGCTTGCGCTAGGAAATTGTTCGCAGCAATATTCCAATGGTGGGTTAGAATCTTCAACCGTAAGTTTGGCAGACCGTACCCTACACCATTAGGCTAATGACGCTTTAAAATTGTTACCAAGTTTTTTTGCCTGGAAACTTGGCTAATTCGTGAAAAACTGAAAATTCTTTTTCCTATACGACTTTCGTATGAATTCAAGACGAACTAAAGATTGGAACGATAGATAATTGACTGTTCGAGAATGCCATTGAGCATTAAGTCCGCCATTGTAAACGTGTTATTTAAGGAACATAAAGAATAAATAAATAAATGATTTTCGCAAATTTTCACAAACGAGTTTATTGTAATACGGACAGGACGATGTCTCGAATAGTAAACACTAACAGTAATAATGGGATAACTAATATTATAAAATAAAAGAAAAATAATAATTACTAGATATCGTAACGCGAATGATCACAAGGTAGTGTTAAAGCTAACTAAGTTCATTTTATCTTTGTTTATATTTACAATAATGTATAAATAATAATATATTTATTTTCAGGCTTGTGTTTGTGCCCAAAGAAAACAAATAGAAAAATAAAAAGATAAAGGTTGCATAGCTGGGCTTAATTCCGTTGGTATTCTCTGCCAGTCAAGTCTTGAATATAGAGAGATAATGATGGAAGAATAGAGAAAGAAGAGAGAGAAAGAGGATGATGGGTGTCTTGGACTAATTGATCAGGTGGACTGTGTGCTCGTTTGTTACCCTGAATACAATTAAAAATTAAAGCTCGTGTATGCTTACCCCCTGAGCGTCGTCATTTTGTGTGAGGCCAGACACGCGCAGGACCTCCGCGGTCTTCAAGAAGGAGGATAGGCTCCGCTGGTGTACGTTCACCTCGCCGTGGTATATGAACTCGACCAGGGCGTTCAGGTCAGTGAAGGCTACGTCCTGGAGCACGATCACTGGGTGTTTGCATGGCGTTGACTGTGAAAAAATATAAATGTGAAGTTAAAAATTAAGTTACAGCCTAGTTATATTTATATGTATATATATATATATATATATATATATATATATATATATATATAAATATATATATATATATATATATATATATATATATATATATATATATAAATATATATATATATATATATATATAAATATATATATATATATATATATATATATATATATATATATATATATATAATATATATATATATAAATATATATATATATATAAATATATATATATATATATATATATATATATATATATATATATATATATATAACTAGTCTGGCCATAAATACTATTACATTAAAACTTTTCCTTTTTTTAACTATTTAATTATTTTGAATTTGGAACAAGTATATTGTTTTAAAAACTTCTTTAGATTTTGCGCCATGTCACATATTTTTTCGTGTTCATTATCAAATTACAATATGGAATAGGGTGTTAAAGAAAATAGGATTGCGGTGATAGCCTTGCAAAATGTGGGTATGGAGCCGTTGGTCATATTCCAGACACTTCAAAAGCTTGGTATCAGCCGTATGTTCGTATATCGTACTATCAACAGATACAACAACACTTCCTCTGTTGAAGACCCGAAAAGATCAGGGCGACCGCGTGCTGTTAGAACTACAAAGGCTGTTAATGCTGTTGAGTTCGTCGAAACCCCATCAGGAAGCAAAATATCTTATCGCGAGAAATGAAGATTCCCGTTAGGACTCTGTCGCGTATTATAAAACAAGACGTATTATAATATTACAAAAAAAATCACGATTGAAGAACACTACAATAAGCAAAATGATAAAGTGTACGCTCATAGTTCTAAAGAAGCTGCTCAAGTGGTTGGAAAGGTACAACGTGGTCATCATCCTACGTCAGTGATGGTTTGGTGGGGCGTGTCTTATCAAGGAGGCACAAAACTACATTTTTGTGAAAAAGAAATGAAAACTTCAGCCAAAGTATATCGAGATACAGTCTTGGATCATGTTGTGAACCTCCCAGCAATACACTTTTTAAAAATATACCGTGGACTTTCCAGCAGGACTCTGCACCTGGTCAAAAGGCTCGATCAACCCAAGTCTGGCTTGAAACCAACGTTCCGGACTTTATAAGAGCTGAAGACTGGCCCTCATCTAGCCCAGACCTAAACCCTTAAGACTTCAAAGAAGGGGCAGTTTTAGAGGACATAGCCTGCTCTAAACGACACGGCGACATTGAGTCTCTTAAAAAATCTTTGGAGCAAGCATTGGCGAAATTTCCGTTGGAAACAGTGCGTAAATCCATAGATTCGTAGCCAAACAGATTAAAGGCCTGTATAAAAGCGAAAGGGGCCACCTTTTTGCTGAGACTAATAAATATGTAGGTATAAATTTTAATAATATTACATTACTTCATTAAAAAAATGCATTTTCATTTGTAACAGAACTTATGGCCGGACTAGGTGTATATATATACATGATGGGTGCCCGAGAGGGCCGAACCTCGTCTCCGTCTGTTGCTTTAGACTAAGAATTATCTACATTCATATCAGTTATTAATTTATGTGATATTGGTGGACTTTTCGTCTTCGGAAGATCATATCGATCATACAGCGCGAAAAATATAAATATTTAATATTGCTTGTTTCTCTAAGCAGCCGATAGATAGCGTTGTACTCAATATGGATAATTCATAGACATTCCGTGATTTTTTACAAGTATGTCATACATTAATGCATTATATACATTAAGTTGTGTTAAGTTTAATTATCTTTTTTTAAGTGTGAACGTAATTTACAAGTGTGTGACTCTATAATAAACTGTTCTGTAAACAACACAATCCAGAAGATATGATATCGTTAATTATTTTAAATAGTTCTATCTAGGTAGCATTAATAATAGCATATAAACAATAATTTTAACAACCAAAGTGAACTGCCAGGGATCGCGACCCTTAGGTTAAGAAACAATGGTTTAAGAATTAGGGGAGAAACCTTTATTACCGGTGATGAGGCTTATCATCTTGTGTTCCAGAAGATCACTTACCATCAGGTAAACTGTGTGCTCGTTTGTTACTTTCAATATGAAAAAATAACGCTAAAATTCTAATCTAAGAAACGGTGTACATTTCTGAATTTACCAACACCTGTCCAAACAGCGTGGTGAAATAGGCGACAATAAGTGTGTTATGTGTCAACATATGTTTATATATCTACACATATTTCTCTTACAATATTGATCATGGTAATTTGATGATATATATTATTTTTATAATATTAAGTAAGGTATGACAATTGAGCATTCACATCAACAGGGCAACTGTAATAAGTAATTCGGATCCCTATATTGTACAGAACGCAGTACCGTTATGATGCTATTTCACTCTGGCATCTATTAGTGCGTGGTCCGTCTTCAGTTACTAAGCTACTAAGTTATAAGGCAATTACGTAATTGCTCGTAAACCAAAGACTCTATTAGTTATAATTAAGTGAATTTCAGAGTCTATAAGACATAATTAAGTGATCATCAGAGTCTATAAGTCATAATTAAGTGATCTTCACACTGGTTCACAGTATCGTTAAATGGATCACAGTCCAGTAATTCATTTAAACGAGGTTTTAAAAAAAAATGAAAAGAGACGCACGTAAATATTTGTATTAAATAAAAGTAAAAATAAATAAGAGGGGTTTTACGGCGTATTAACATCGCGTTTCGATTATAGTTTTTTAATATATTTTATTCTCTAACATGCAAATCTTTACATATTTGTTTTTGAAAGAACACGCCAAATAGTTTTCGTATTAAATTAATGAGGGATGTAATCTTGGGACTGAGGCCGTGAAAGGGGTAAAAAAATATATGATACTAACTTCTGTTAGTCTTCAAGTATGTCTGTAAATAAGAGAATTGAATTGAATTCAGTTCAAGAACCTAAAACGGCATTTTATAATTGTACCAAGGAAACATTTAAATAAATGCAAGAAGAATATGATAACCTATGAGATATTAAAAATTAACGAATTAATAATATACGATAAAAATAAATCATAATATAAAATAATATAATATAAAAATATATTAATTTTGAATGGTTAAGAATTATTAAAGTTTATAATCTTATAACTTGTCTAGATTTGAAATATCATCGCCTCAATAACATGCAGGTAAACGGAGGAATTGTTTGGATTGATTTATTAAAACATCGTAAGAATTTAAAATTTCATCCTCACCAGTCCGTTTAACATGTTAAAAATTAATAATTAACACTGTTCGCTTTTTACTTAATTTTTTTAAACAACGCACAACTACTCTGTGCAATCATCTGTCTATAGTAGTATTTTCGAAGCGAAACGACTTAAGTACCTTCAATAAACGAGCCTACACTCTTCTTAAAGGCCACAAGGACTATTCTACCAGGAGAGCCACGAGCTCGTACGTTTAAGTGTCTCTGTTCTATAAAAGATGCAACATTCTCTGATCATTAATAGATAACATCAATTACGCATGATTTATAAGGAGAGGACAAAATTATATAGATACTTTTCTTTCACGGAAAATTGGATAATTTAGTATTTTAATAATTTCAATGCGCATGCGAACGATGACATCATAGGTCTGCGCAGAAAATCAAAACATTATATAAAATACTTGGAATGGTACATGTATGTACTTAGAGTTATATATAGAATTCTATATAAAAAAAAATAAGAAAAATGTTTGAAGACGCATAAATTATTGTAATCGCATCATATCTTTATTCTGTTTCATACACGAGTTAGTTATTTGATGAAAGAGTCTAAGTCAGGTTGGCCGAGTGGTCTAAGGCGCTAGAGTCAAGATCTGGTTCCCCAGAGGGAGCGTGGGTTCGAATCCCACACCTGACATACCTTGTTTTTATTTTATTTAACATACAAAAAAAATCCAATCTTTTTTTTTTAATTGTTAATCTAATTTATTTACAAAGAATACCCTTAACGTGGAATTTAAGAACAGGTTTAATGTATTCGTTATAACAAGGTATGCTTATTTAAAAAAAAAGTATCTCAAAAAAAGCAATACAAATTCGACCATTGTCCATCTCCTAGCACAAGCATTTAATCTTGCTTGAAGTGGTAAACCGGAATGTTAGTAATATTGTTCTAACTGCGAGTATTCTTCTTTAAAATAAAATATATTGACGTTTTCTCGACCGTTCCTTAGATAGACTTAAGCTTTTATTTACTATGTCTTCCGGTATGTTGTCGTAAAGTTGCGCACCTTCAAATACATATGTTTCTCGCAAATACTTGGTTCTGGGTCTTGATGGCTCTAGATGGTTACGAGCACATCGTTTGGTGTGTGATTCTTTTCTAAAGAGTAGTTGTGAGTGTGTGTCTTTTAGATATTTACCTTATGTATGCATGTTTTGTATATAGAAAGCAAATTAAAGACTTTTAGGTTTTTAGTAATAAATTCGGTTATATAATAAGTTAACTTTTATTGTTTTAATAATTTTGTTTTGTATAGTTTGTATTTCTTGCGTATTTGATTTAGCATCGGTGCCCCATGTCTATGTGTAATGTTTGATGAGAAAATTATAAGTTATGAGGCATTTTTTTTTTGCTATATAAGTTGTTATACGGCGTAATTCTAGAATAAGAGTGAAAAAAATATTTTAGTATGATTTCTCCATGTCAATTTTGTATCAAGTTTTTTGTATTTTTCACTGTTTTTCTTTGCTATTTGTGCATTATTAAAAGTCGAATTTCACATTTTTTTTAAATTTTTTTGCATAGAGTATCATGTAAGATGTTTTCATAGTGTTACAGTTAAAAGATTGTGTAAAAACCATTCATTATGTATTAGTTAAAGAAGACGAAGTAGTTACTGCTGCCTTGATGATACCATGTTTACGATTTATTGAGTGATTTTGATCGTACTTAAAAAAAATATAATAAATAGTGTGCCATTACTTAACCAATTTTATGGTTAACAATTCGCATTAGGTTCACCTGAGGGTATATGAAATAAAAATAAAAAAGCCTATATATATAAATCCCACTAATGGGCGTGGGCATCCCTAGGGAGTGGGCTGGAGTTACGCGGCTCTACTTTTGATGTCTTGGCAATATTATTTTGTATTTATTTCTTAGACGATTTTTTACATGACTTCCTTCACCACCGAGCAGTGGTAAATCAGCGATTACAAATTGCAATTAACATCGGTGCTCGCGCCAGGGATCGAACTCCGCTTTGCCTGTTCCGTGAATCAAATGCGAGCGTTTACACGCTGAGCCACCACGACTTAGTCTGTGAGTCGTGACCGGTATATATTTACTATCATCTATAATTAATGCACTTACTTTCAAAAGCTCCCTGAAGTAAGGGCTGCAGGCTGACAGGACCACCCTATGAGCTTTGAGGCTCCTCCCATCGCAGGCGAGGGTCACGTCCACGAAGTCCTCATCATCTCTGAGGTTCTCGAAGGCGCTAGTGATGCTGCTCTGGTAGTTGTTCCACCGGAGGCAGAAGTGCTGTGTGTCCACCATCTTGTTTGTGCTTTTGTATTTCTTGTGTGGATTACGGAGTCATGGGTCTGGGGTTGCGATCTGTGCAGGGATTATGGCTTTTAGTTACGTTATTATTAAATACATATAAATAAATATGGAGGGCTCTTGTCTCAATAATGTACCCTCGATTTTAGAATCTTGTCAAATTTTTAGTGATGATGACAGGTGAAGCATCCAATGAGCAACTGACACTGACAATAAAATGGAATACAGTTTAATAAAAGTTTAGTAAAAGGAAGAAACGTGAACTTGTTATTTTTTAAATAAAGTATACTAATACACCATTACTAGAATTCCCGGTGACCACTCCAACAAAGCTTAAATACTTACTGGGAGATAGATTGCGACAATAGTCGAAAGTGGGACCCAAACCCACTGCCTTAAATATCGTACACGTTCCCCAAACAATTAGGACATTGTTACTCAACCGTTTTTGTGTCGAGACCCGACGAAAATCCCCGAAAGGTAAGTAAGTCTTGCGACCCCTTAACTACGAAATTGTAGTAATATTTTAATCAATAGTTCATTTCTATACGTTTCAAGGTACGCTCACGCTGGTCCAATTTAAATAATTAATGTAATCAATTAAAATTATTAATTAATAAATTAATAAATTTAAACTTACAGCTTAAGTTTAATTTTTTTATGTTTAACACATGATAATATTTAATTTTTTAAAAATTAACTTCATTTCTTTAATAAATTAATCTTTTGTATGTGGGTCTTATTATTATATTTAACAAATGGCGACCCCCCCACTAGGGGTCGCGACCTCTAGGTTGAGTTAGGCTATTGACGGTCAACGTTTAGAGTCCTCGACGCCATGTTATGAAGATTCCTTTATACGAGGGTTTCCACTAAGGGTTTTGCAAAAGTGCTTAAATAAGCTGCTTTCTGTGTACTATACACATGTTATAAAATCGTAAACAATTTTTTTCTTTTTTGTCCGTGTGTACACGCTAATCTCCGCAATGGTTGAACCAATTCGTATATGCCTTTCAATTATGTATTGGCGTAAGCTTGGGCTAAAATTCAGTGTTTATATAATTTAGATCGGTTGACAAATAAAAAAGATATGTCAATTTTAAAGTCAAACGCGTAGATGATACATGTTTACGCGTAAGAAATCGCAAGCACAGTTAGATTGGTTACACAGTATTAGCAATCGCAGTGCACGACCACTAGATGGAGTGTCGACGTGTGTAAGTTTACGGGAAATCGATGAAGCCTCAGGACCGTGATCTGTGGCAGTCTGTGAAGGAGGCCTACGTTTAGTAGGGGACTAGTGATGGGATGATTTATAAAAAAAAATGCATGTAATGCTATTAACATCAGTAAGATTCCAATGAACCACGCCAAGTAAACAGAACATTATAGTAGTCGAATGGAGGATTCCGATCTACTAGCCTAAGACGTATAATTATCCATTAGGCTGTTTATATAAAAAACATTATACATATAAACTATTCTAAAGCGTCGACCTATAAGTTTGTGGGCAGTTCATATTTATCTGCTTAGGTTGTAGCATGGGACGATAGCAGCATTGATAGATAGCATCTATCTATGCTTCTCTTAAGCGGTCTGTGGGGCAGGGCTGTGTTAGTGATTGGCTGAAATGATGACGAAGTGAAGGCTTATCACTAAGACTGTTTGTTTTTAAAAATTACAGTCACTGGTCCGTCCTTAAATAGAAAGCTATCCGTCATGTTAGCGAGACACTAGGTAATAATTATGCGCTAAATAGGGCGAGTGCACAATAACTTGACATGCAACAAACAAGTGTAGGATCGATGCTTTATTATTATCTGTGGCCTGATTTTTAATCTGCGTTTTATGTTTTATTTATTATAATTTATTATTGTGCGGATGTCGTTCGTATCGTAAAAGGAGAAGCGTAATAGTGTTGGGATCTTTTTATAAGTTGTTGTTTAAAATAAATCTAAAGTATCTGTAAATACTTTGTTTGATATCGTAATATTCATTTATAATTAGTATTTGGATAACTTTTTAATTAGTTTATTATTGACCAAAATTTTATGTAATTTTTAGTGGTACTTTTGTCTCGGACTGTATAGCATTTAAAAAAAAAATGTCTATTCACTTTTCGCTTGAAAACTGTAACATTGTACTTGGATGTAACAGTGGTAGAAGCACGCTATAACAAGGCTCTAACTGCGACATGGGATGTAATACGACCGCACATAATGATGCTGTGTTTCGTTCGGTGAAGGAACCAGGGACACAATTAAACGTACCGAGGCACGGTGCAGGTGCCTTTCGAATTTATGTCGACTGTGAATGTTATTCTGAACTTTGATTTTGTGCGTTTGTCACCGCGAATATTATAAAAAATATAATTAAAAGTAAAAATATTTCATTACGATTACGAAAACGTCACGATGAGGCATGGCTATGAAGATAAGAACCCGTGTGTTAATATGCGATGATCGTATCATTAGCACAAGAAACGCTTCAGATATTCTGTAAGGGTTTGACCTGCCCCGGTTGAGGCCTATTCATGCGACAGCTAGAATCGAGTTGCAACGTACTTACGAAACGACTATACCAGTATTATTAAACGTCAAATAATTATAACCGGAAGCTATCGCCATGCTTCAAATCAACTACAAGGACATCATAGATACATATATATATATATATATATATATATATATATAATAATGCGAAAGATATATTAAAGAGGTGTATTGATGGTATTTATTTATTTATTAGGTAATACAAAAAAACACTGGATGCCAATCTAAACCCTACGGAGAGTTATTTACTTCAGGAGATCGGTGTGCTCATTTGTTACTCTCAGTGTAATAAAAAAAAACTTTTTTATTAACATAATTTGAATATACAATAAAAAATTAATTAACCCTAAGCACCGTCGATGGATTAAAACGATTGAAAAGAAATAGGATTATAGAAATGCGAATAAGGAAGTTAGATTAAATACGTATACAAATGTTTCTTCGAAGGAGTTTGTATGGTTTTTCATTTAATCCTAGTTGCGAAGTCAGGATTGGAGATTGATTGCAAATTATTAAATACTTTCCTGGACTTTCGGTGGACCTTTGTCGTATTTCGTATTGTTAGTGGCCGGATAATGGTGTATTCAATTTTATTTGACTTTTGCGTAGTTGTATAAGTTTGCGAAATTATTCAATTTCTACGACTTCCCAACCTATACGAAAAGTTCCAGTAAAGAAATAATTAAAAACGAAACAATGAGATTTCATTATAATTTATCAATTACAATTACTTCGCAAATTTCAATACTTATTAGAAGTTTAGAGTATATATATACAGCACTGCTGAGGCTAAAGAACAAAGAACAGAGAAGTTAGAACAGAGTCCACTGCCAGTCCAGTCCAGTCCGGCGGACTTCGCATGTAATTGAAACGTTTTTCATTATTTATTTCTTAAATGCATGTTGTATCACGTTGCTTTACTTAACCAACGTGCACGTGATAAATCAGCACTAAAATGTAATAATTTTATTGGTGCCGGACCCGGGGATCGAACCCAGTTTGATCACATGAACTATAAGTGAGCGCTCAAATATTGTGCTACACCACGACAAGCAACCAAAGACCTCGATCTTATTTATTAACGAAGTTATATAAAAGGCCTGTCCCTGCTTATCCCATTCGAGGATGATGGGTTGAAGATGTGCAAACATTTGATACAACATAACAGAAGCAATAATGTAACAAAGAATCGCATAGTTCTAATGTATTCCTGAAAATCGTTCCGCTCGCGACACGAAACGGACGAAAACACATTTTCAACTCTACGCCGTACACATTAAGAGCGCCGTGGGTTTTTTTCAATGGTTTCCATCGTACGGTATTCGGTTTGAAGTTTTTCAACAAATCGTAGACAATAGGGTCCCGGTGGCCGAGTGACAACAATCCTCCTCGAATTTCCAGTTGATATGCGAGCTGGTTATCTCAGCTAGCGGAGTAAGTGTTTTTAGAAATCAATTCTGTTGATGTTTTTTCGTTCCCGAAGAGATTACTTATATAAAATGTTTAAGAATATATATATATACATAAATACGGGGTGAATTAGCAGGATAACCTGCTCTCACTCTAACTCATTTACAGGTCACGAGGAATTCCATCTCAGTCCTCAGCGTGGACGACGTATGTGCATGTGGATGTCACTGGGGACAGGAGGGTTGTGTGAGAGTTGTTGTCACCATTAGTATCGCTTGTGTTCGAAATTATGCCCAACATTTTACCTGACTTAACGGCAACATGCGCACATGATATTTGTGTTTTGATCATCTGTAGTGCAATGCTGCGTTGTCGCGCCTGATGTTTGAGATTTAATTTTATTTATTTTATTTTCACAATTTTCGCTAGCTAATACTTAAACAAACCAATAAATTTATTATTTTACTAAACTAGTATAAGATAATTACTAGATTTTCTATTATCTAATGAATGTACAATCAATATTTCTCTCCACGTCACAAGTTATTCGGTAGAGAATATTTTAAGGCATTAAGTGCACCCTTTCTCATTATCATCATTATAACATCCCATCACCGGTCTACCCCTGAACTAAAGCCTCCCCAACAGATACTTTCCGATCGGCTTAATTCACTGGCGATACGATGTTGGTTGCATCTCTTTGCTTTTTTTTACCATGGAAGTGTTCTGAGGAGTTGTTCGGTTTAATTCCAGCCGCTGAGTTTAAAACATCGTACATTACGACCGAATTCAAAATTTCATCCTCATCATCTCGATGGTTGGCAACCCACCACTGTGTTGTTCACGCGAAATTTCCTGTTCCTGTTCCACGCACAACTACTCTGTGGAATCAGCTGTCGCCAGCGGTGTTTCCGAACCGATACGACTTAGGGATCTTCAAGAATAGAGCCTACACCTTCCTTAAAGGCCGGCAACGCATTTGCGACTCCTCTGGTGTTGCGGATGTCCATGGGCGACGGTGATCACTTACCATCAGGTGGGCTGCATGCTCATTTGCCGCCTATACTATAAAAAAAAAGATCAAGATCTTGAGCCACCTGCATCCATCAACTTCCCGAAGACTTCCGTAAGTAGTTTATTAATCGTCCTACGTAGCGATAGCCAATACGAGATTGCCTCTCGAGAACCTTTCTTCCCGCATCGGTTATCGCTTCTACGAGCTATGTAGGACGGCCCACTGCCAGTTCATATATACACATACTTACAAACATACATACATAAGTCCTTGTTATTTTTCATTGAAGGTGTGAAGGGCTCTATGTGGAATGACTATTTCTTTTTAACTCACCAATGGCAAGTATTTCTATCAAAGACACTAAATCTTATGACACACCACATAGCAAATTCTTTTGCTATTCATAACATTTCAAAAGCTACTGACCCTATATGGGTTACGGTATAAATCATAGGCGGAAGGCATTCTCTACCAGACAATCCGTGACGTTGAATAGTGTAGATGCATAAAAAAAAATAAGTTTAAGTGTTTAAGATTAGTGTCAAGGCTAAAATATATTTATAAATATATATTTTATCTATAGCAAAAAATTCAATTAAAAATATTGATGTGAACAATTTGATATTTCGTTCGTATATTCCAAGAGGTAAGTAACAAAGAAGTCCCAGGAGGCTAGATCTTTATTTATTGCATCGACGCGGACCAATAGGCACACAGTTTACCTTAGTTAGTGATTTTTGTGGCATACGAAACTTATAAGTTATATATATTATAGTCGTTAGAATCGGGAATGTTGCTAATATCAATAACGCTGATGGCGTTGCTTTAAAAATAATTAACACTAGCAGCGATACACCGCAGTTTGTTTCTGGCACCGGTACGAATGGGTCGGCTCGACCGGGAAAGGATCACGCCTTCACAGAATACCTGGATAAAATAATAGAATAATGCTTCTATGATTCCTTCTCAAGGATGAATGTAGATGTCTTGGGCCGCAGGAATCACTTACTATCAGGTGAACTGTGTGCTCGTTTGTTACTCTCAATGTAATAAAATAAATACTGAATAAAAATAGAATGCCAAAAGGCATTAAATCGGCCCATTGCACCCTTTTTTTTATAATAAGGTGTTTACAAATGAAGATTTATTAAAGAAATAATAGTGCTATAGTGAGTTCTATTACTAAACTACCGCTTACATTTAATTTCACGAATATAGAGCTATAGGTCGATATGGGACAGAAGAATCTCATCTGATTTTTTTACACTTCGGGGGACAAACCGGCACACTGTTCATCCAATGGTAAGTGCCCGTGACATCTACATACATCTATCCTTAACAAATACTCAAGATGCCTTATATTTGACACCTTAAAGACTGTAACGAAACGCCTCTTTACCTGTAATCGAGTGTCTAGATTCCCGCACTCACCAAACGAACCAAAGAACTGCGCCCATTTTATGTTGGTATTGTGTTTTCCGGTCGAGCCGACCGATTCGTTGTCGCCAGGACTAGTTGATGCGTGACTCTATCACTGTTGTTATTGCCAATCTAAGATGATAACGATGATCACATCCTCGTATATCGAAAATTAATCGTAAACCACTTATCACTTAACCCTCTCGAAAACTCGCCGCTTCACCAAAATGGCCGATTTGTTCCCCATCAACTGTAAACCTTCTTCATCTATCTGTCTTTGTAGCGAATACAAAACCATCTTTGTCTATTAAACACCTTTATTCGTGTTACAAATCAGAACGTATACACGTATGTACCTATTTTCTTTGTACACTATCGCTTGCCCTCTATATATATTTTTTTTAACTTAACATCGAACAAAATAAGACTATAATCGCTTAGATATAACTGAGGAAATCGAGTGCACTTGGCTATTGCAATAGAAATGATAAAATTATATAACACATGCATTATCTTTTGCATTGTAGAGCCGATAGCGATTTTTTTGGGGTACCGTGTTAGCTTTACTAAAACCTTATGCCTATCAACCATCGGTCTAACATAAGCATGTACTTCACCTCTCATTACTTGAAGTCAGTGTTGGAGAATGCTTTTTGTTTTGTGTTTTTTATTTGGATTATGCAAAAACGAATAATAAATAAATATATAAACAAACAAATCTCTCAATCACTAAATGTTTTCGAACAGATTTTCACTTACGGCTAGACTGATCAAGGAACTGTATAATTTATGATGAGTTTTATATACCAGGAGCAACATCATCATCGATGTCATCATCTCAGCCTCACACCACCTCAGTCCACTGCCGGGTACGGGTCCCATGCCCCACAGGCCGTCACAAAGCACGATCAGGAGCCATTGTGAAGGCTAATACCAGATTGCCACTAGAGAACCATACTTCAGCATCGGTTATCGGTTCTGTGAGCTACATGACTGCCCATTGTCATTTCAGCTTACTTCTTAAATCCTTTGAGCAATGATGGTTAACTTAGTTCTACTGCTGCAAGCATCATTACGTTGTTTGAATTTATTCAAACGGAGCAGTGCGGTCAGCCTGCGAGTTAGTATGCAATGGCCGTACGCCAGCAATACCTGTAGTCGTAGGTTCCAATGACTATTTTCTTTGAACCATCTCTTAGCACAAGCATTTTAAACTTAGTTGGAGTGGTTCATTTTATTTTATTTTATTTATCTTTATATATAAAAAAATATCCTTCAATTAGAGAGGACAATTATTTCTATGTGGATGAGTGATAAAAAAAATGTCAATCTGAAGTTGTACGGAACCATCCGGTTTATAAACGTTTCTGCTTCTCGAATTTATGTTTTTATTTTATCGCCATTTTTGTGCAGATAACAATTTAGAAACTATGATAAGTCGAATTAGTTTTATATCCAATGACGAAGCACACGATACGAAAACATGGCTCCTTAATGAAAAAAAATACTTAATTATTATTGACATAGACCTTAGCTGGTCACAATCCTTTTCCAAAAAGAGGGGCAAGCAAACTTCTCATGAGGTCAGTGTCATCGACTGGGGAACAGTTATCCTTCCAGAGATTCCAGATATTCTGCAACAGCTGCAACAAGCTGCCATCGATCTGGGTATCATGGATTTGGTAGCCACCTGTTATGAATTAATGATTGATTGGTATTTTACTACTCCCTCATCATCTGCAGAATCAAATGGAGTGAAATTATTGATTTTTGCATTGAGCACCACGCCCTCGCAGAAGCCCTCGTGAAATAGAAGATTAACGTTGTTTTGGTGTTCGTCGTTCTTGGTGTGAGTGTGCAACTCGGACTGGATTACAGATTACGTACGGACTACTACCACCACCTGCGTCCTGAGGGATAACAACGCATGTTCGTCTTGTATCTTGTTGAGGATATATGTTTTAAAAAACTGAATCATGAATCGCTTGGCTTAATAGGGAATAAATCACATCCTCATAGAATACCATCGTTCCGTAAAGCGAGTGTTGGCTTCCGGACACCCAAATATAAATCTGAAGGTTCAAGTGTCAAGGACACCGGAGACGATCAATCCAGACCCGAAAATCATCAATTCTCGCCAATATATTTTAACACAAAACACATACTACCGTTGCAACTGACCTTAGAGAACCTCAAGAGCCGAAGATAATTCTATTTAGCTGCTTTCAAGAATGAAGGTAACAGACAAACATACAAACCGACGGATATATAAAACAAAACCGTGGATTTCAGTTCTCTAAATAGTAGATTTGAATTTCCCACTGCCCTGTACAGATTTCTATTATCTATGAAATGCATCTGAACCATCTTATTGATGATTTTTTTTAAATAATATTAGCAATGCTACTTATTAACATTACTAATATTCCGGTTAACCACTCCAACTAAGCTGAAAATGCTTGTGCTAGGAGATGGTTCACGACAAAGGTCTAATGGTGGATTCGAACCTACGACCTTAAGTTTCGCAGGCCGTACCCTAAACCATTAGGCTATTGACGCTTCGAACTATTAAATCTGATCAAGGAAGGTGAGGGCGAGCGAGTGCCTCTATTTGTGCAAACACTGACGACACTATAATATATCCTATATTGACGCCTTCTGGCAACAGTTTAGTTGCGGCATGGATGGACCCTCACAGAATACCATCAAAAGGCTGCTGTGTTTCGTATGGTGAGTGAAGAGGTCCTATTTCAGATGACGAGGCATTCCGTCTCAGTAAACGGGTATGAAAACGCATTTGCATGGTAGACATCGATCAGGAGGACATCATCGTGGTGGACATCGATCAGGAGGACATCATCGTGGTGGACATCGACCAGGAGGACATCATAAAAAAATGATTCAGGAGACCTCTATTCATGGAATAAGATTATAAACATTACGAATAAAAAACTCTTCATATATCTGTCACACGTGTCTCGCAACGAATTCACAAATATAAATATTAACGAATAAATTAGGAGTCCCATCGTCCCGTTCGTCGCCGGCCGATAGCCTCCCCTTATCTCAGTTTTTTTTTATAAATTTAGCCATTTATCAAAGACCTAGGCTACCTGATAACTTATCAACGACATAGTTTAGGTTTTAGCGTTTCTATGCGCTCGATGTTGTTTTTGGTAGGTTATTAATATTTCTAAATTTCCATGTATGTCATAAACGAATTATTAATGCAGGCATTTTTTAGGTGTACGTTTATTTTATAAAAACAATTGTAGTCAATAATCAATTAAAAAAAAATCTTAAAAAATCAAAAAGCATGCACACGCGATCTACACCTCCATTCGATAAAAGGTGAAAGGGATCGGGAAGGGAACAGAGAGAGACAGATAGAAAGAGAACGATAGAGAGTAACAGCAGAACAAAACCGTAGCCGGTAACATATTGGATTTCTCTCTTTAACCAGCTCACGGACCCCTCAGTTCCGTGAGCCCTGTGTCCGATGAAGCTGTAAGAGCCGCATAGGCTAACAGCATCAACATCAACAGAATTTAGATCAGTTCTGTCTTTATCTCTCTGTTGCCAAGTACGTTATTTCCGTCCTTTTCGCGTCGGATACGTTTCAAAAACACGTTACATATACCCTAAATCATTAAGCTATTGAGGTATAAAACGCTCTAAGCTGGTTTTCTTTATATTTAAGGTGACCAACTATAATACAGTTGATTTGATGGGGCACTATGCCCAATGGGATATTACGTAGGAACTGTGTGCTCGTTTGTTACTCTTAATGTAATAAAAAAAAACACCTGCATGTCTGTGAATTAAATATGCCTAGCAATGGTCCCACTAATTGTATAGGATGTTCTTTTTACTTTTACTCTTGAGAGCTTGAATCTAATTGTTGATTACGTACGTGGTTGACGGCCCGGTGGTGTATTAGTTGGGAGAAAAGGCTTTTTTAGTACTGTAGTCTCTGCAATCATTACCCTAGCGGCCTCTAGTAAATAGTCAAAATGGAACAGCTACAAATGTTAACATGTCTGTCTATATAAATGTTATGTTATGTTCACTGAGCTAGTGCGCCTTACCATCCAGGACTGCATTTCCGCTTAACATCAGGTGGGGTCGTGGTCAAGCACTTGCTTTGTAAGTTAAAAAAAAATGTCATTGTACATATATGAAATTGTAAAAAAAATCGACTTTCATACTAACTCGATCAGCTGATCGGTCATTTTGAAAGTGCCTCATAGTCGAAGAACAATATTAGTGCATATCCGTTATTTTCTAGACTATTGTGTTTTTTGTATGCTCTGTGTACCTAATATTGCATCTGAACCTTCCTCCGCTCATTTTGCACAAGCAATACAAGGGAAGGATTGGCGAGTGAGTGCCACTCTGTCTGAGTTCACGGCACTATAATATATACTGGTAATAACTAGATGATATCGCCGTGGTCCAGATCGAGCAGGAGGACAAAATGATCATGATTACGTAAAAGTTTTAATATAAAATGATGATTTAGAGGTTACTTAGAGATCGTTACATTTATATATTGTAAAGATTACAGCACCGTGATAAACTTATATTTTGTACTAAGCAGACCGTTTTATATAACCACATTATAATGTAATTATTTTTTAATATTTATTATTTATTATATTTCTACTTTTTAAACAGGAAATCCAATTAGCGTAACAAAGCATTAGATTGATAAGGATGTCAGAGGCTTAGCGATCGCTTACCTCTGACCTTATTGTATTAAAAAAAACAACAGAACCTTTCCCGCCCAATGTCTGTCTCTCTGATCTGATCTTATCTCTATACTTGTGTCATTTTAACTTATTATTGTCAATTTAATAGTAATTATTCCAATTATTTGAAATAAAATACAGTTTTCATGATATAAATAATAATTGATTAACTAATTTTTGGCGCTATGAGGAAAAGATTGGGGAATATGGAGGAATTGATGACAAATATTTAGTACATATATTCGACGCCCGTGTGCCATAGTGGATGGAAAATCCAGCTGCTGCCCTGCGTTCGATTCCCAGCCGTTATAGACAATATTTGTGTATAAAGAATTGTTTTCGTGTGTTGTATTATTATATTACTATTTCTTAACCTTCCTCCGACCTTATTGCGCATGCATTACATAGGAATAGGGAAGGGGAGGACGAGTGAGTGCCTCTGTGTTTGCCCAAATGTTTACGGCACTATAGAATATTCTGCGCAGTTGACGTCATCTGGGAATAACAGAAGATGCTTGGAGGATAATAACGTCATTATCAAATATATAAAATTTCTTAAAAGCAAATAATTTATTTTTGAATTATAATATAAGAAACTGTATAATATTTCAATAATAAAATAAAGATAAATGATAATTCCATCTTCCATTTGGCAGCATATTTTTTTTTATAAAATTCTCCCGGGAAAGGGAAAGGCTAAGAAATCGAAGCTCACGCAGCCATGGGTTCGCAACAATTCGTTAAAGTGATATTGTATGGGGAAATTGTGTGTGTCGTTGTATTTTATCTTCCTTAACGTCAACAAATACACAGTTTGGTTTTGTGCAGACCCTTTCGGATGATATAAAGTTTGTTTCTTTTTCTTTTCATTCAAAACGAAAGTTACAATATAAATACAAAACAATTTTCGATGTTCACGTACAATTTTCGATATAGATTCTTTGTTTGTCAGTTATCTTTAAAAAACGATTACACTTAAAAAAACTTCGCTAAGAAATAATAAAAAAAAATAATTCAAGTGATAGTCAGTTTTATTCAAAGATTACCGAAATGACATACAGTACCACAATTCGTGTTCCTTATCAAGAAAATAACTAAAAACTTAGGCTTTATCTAGTTTTGTGTCAGAGCTATCAACCAGCGTATGACCTACCTACTCTTTATCAAAAATCGCTTTAATTATTGCTTTGTTGTAATAGGTATTTGTTGATGAACATATCTATTGATTGACGTTACACATCGGTGTGAAGACGGCCGAACTTTGTTTAAACAAAAAACTGATTAATTATGTCGGTGTGATATTAGTTTAAGACATGATATAATACATTGGCGATAACTTTTTTTTATATGATATTATTTGATCTAGCATACTGTTCACCTGATGCTAACTGATGTTTGTGGTCGTGATATCCTCAATAAAGATTCAAGATGTACATGCAATGTCACCCTCCGGTACTGAGATGGAATACCTCGTTAAGTGTGAGTAGGTCACTCTACACTCACCGTACGAAACGGTATTTCAACATGTTACTCTGTGAGAGCGTGGACCCTCCTCGTGGGCCCGTTCATGTTGCAGCCTACACATATAGCATACCTTTACCACTGTTAAACTCTACATCTGACATTGTAAGTATGTGTTGCTGCCAGCCACACATTCAAGGAAAAACGAACTCTACAGTTCTCCTAGAATATGTGGCAAGCACCTCAACTGATGGTAAGTGATTACCGCCGCCCATGAACGCCATGGAAGTCGCAGATGCGCTGCCGTCCTTTAAGGAAGGTGTTAGGCTCTTTTCTTGAAGGTCGTGTCGGTTCGGAAATACCGCTGGCGACATGTGATATCACAGTTATGCAATTTCGCGTAAAAGTAATCAGAAAATAGACATTCTATTATGGATCCTAACTTTTTATAGTAGTTACTTTAAAAAAGTTGTATGTAAATTAAAAAAAAGCATTATATATATTTTACAACTCGTTATCGTTATATATTTTTAAATGTGTATGTGTTTTTGTAGAATTTGTTCAAAGATCGCCCCGCCCAACATGACCCGTATAGATTTGTCGGAACTCATTGGATGCTGGTGTTTATTTGTGGGAGGAGAGATGAAATGAAGAAATGGTTTAATGATCTTAATTATTAAGTCAGTAAAACAACCAGTTTTACAATAGTGGAGCCACGCTGTAGCTTGATCCTTTTTCAGCACGAATGGGTTGGCCCGACCGGGGAAATATTAGCAACAGAATACTGCTGTGGTTGGCGAGTATTTGAGGGTGATGAAGCTCTTGAACCTTTGTTGAGTATGATAAGTGATGATCACTTATCATCAGAACTGTTTGATTGTTACTCACTTAAAATATCTCTTATAAAATAGTTTGTGTTTTTTTTTTACTCACCGTAACGCGTAACAAGACCTTCTTAACCAACTTCTTTTCTATTTAAATCTGTAAAAGAAAACCTCTATTAGTAATAAACAGATTTTTTTTTAAACGGTAATATTTTCATAATATTATATAGGTTGATTTTTTCTCGTGTGGTTTAGGTACGCGCTGCAAAACTTAAGGTCGTGGTTTCAAATTCATCATTCGCAATTGTCTATGACTTCTTAGTTGGTTAACGCTTTCTTTTTTTTGCCAACTTTAAAAATATATGTTAATATCTGTTTAATTGTCATTTAAATCGATGTACTATTTAAACATATCAAATTCAAGACCAATAGCATAACCCGATAAATAAACCGAAATTTATCTGTGAATATAATAGAAATTTAAACAGTCACGTAGATAGTGTAAAATACCTAAAGGAAATAATCTGAAAGTCGGTTACGATCCGCCCGGAAATAACCGTTCCACATTATATCCGTAAACATCGAATACATGTACCGGCATGGTCCAATCGCGTCAAAGGTCATCCGTTTAGTGTCCAATGGCTGACGGTGCTACGGTATGCGAACAATGTAGGCTCTACGCGAGAGCGAAAGTTGGCAAATCGTAGATGGTGGTTCTACGTAGTGGTGCATGTGTGGACGTATGACATGTGTATGTGTGTGTGTTGTGAATGAAGCCTCGGAAGCCTTTTGTACGGGTTATGTAAGTTTGCGTCACTGGCGGAGCTTTTGTGATTCGCCAATTTAGTCTTTATTTTCTTTGTGCTTGGGACTTAGTTGCCACGCAACTAACAGAGTACATAGACATAAGGTAATGTTTAGTTATGCTTTAAAATTATAGTATTACATTCTGGTTTTAAATATAAGATGAAGCGGATAAGATAAATGTATGTGTTGGTTGGTTGTTGGTTCAAACGCAGTGTTAAACATTAGTGTGGAAAATTCTCAACATATGCAGATGCGAAGACTCATTGTATATTATATAAATTCTAATTCATCGAAATCAAGGATGGATTCTCGTGCAAAATTAATTGCGCGGAATATATTATAGTGCCGTAATCTTTTGCGTGAACACCAAGCCACTCAGACCCAAAGGTACAGATGCAGAGACATACAAACAAACCAATAATTTGAGATATTTACAAAATGTGTTCTTTTGCTTGGGAATCGAACCCGTGACGTCAGTCTATTATGTATAGAACAGAGAACATTAATTTGAAACATATATTCCTACTGAGATTCGAACCCACTATATTTTCATAATGTCCACTAACAATTAAGCCGTTCGGGAAGTTAATCGTTATTAAACTACAAATAGTTGACAACACCGCTTACCGTGTTAATTAGTGGGGTCCGTTAATTTTCACGCAGCTGGCAACCCTATTAGCTAACAGTTTAGTTGCCACGGTGTTGCCAGCCGTGATTAATTTCGTGAGTTCAAAGGGTTCATTTTATCACCTTTATAAACTGTGATGCTATTATTAAAATTGACAGCAAATGTAAAAAATGTAGTTGAATTTTTTAATCGCAGCTCGATTTTAACGCCTTATTTAGATGGTAAACGATTCCTGTGGACCTTAAGACTCAAATTTATTGTTTTATTGTATCAATTGAGCACGCAGTTCCTGATGAGAAATTATTGTTACGACATATGACAACATACCAACCATATTCATTAAAAAAATGTTTTTGTCATTCCATGCTAGTCTAATAACAAAATTATGTTGAGTATCTTCTAGTAAGTAAGAATATGCTATGCATTGGCTATAAGAAATCGTAATGCAGATTCGTTGTCACCCTCGGGCTAAACGAGACACATCGTCCGTATGCTGCTGCTTACCCTGGTATTCTATTAGGATGTGGTCCTTTCGTGATCGAGCTGACCCATTCATGCTATACAAAATACCAGCATAATGCTGCTGAATTCTCATTCCTGATAACAGGTAGTGCAGTTATTCGACCCGAGTCCTCTATCAACGCATCTGAATTGTCCTTTTCGAGGAAGAAAACGGGAAGCATTGGCCGTAGGTATGACTAAGCATCAGGTGAAATCTGTGCTCATTTGTCACCCAAACACAATTAAAAAAAATGGATTAAGGGCATTGATCTTTATAACGTAGAGCATTGGCCCGCCGCACTACGGTACTATGTGATCTAGTAAACAAATAATTATTATATCTACGAGTATGTGTTCTTATCTGTCATGTGAAAATAATGTTTCCTTTTAAGTTTTATTACTTTTTTTAGCAACATCGGAACTTATTGAGCGGTAGATCGAAGGCTGCCTTGTAGGTAAGATTTTTTTTATGGTGCTAGGTGTGACAAGAGAACACACTTCTCATAATGGTAAGTGATAACTGCGACCCAAAGACACATCACCATAGATTCATGATTTACCTTCGAGAATTGAACCTGATCCAGTGTTTTCCTTTTTTACGATTTTTGCTTACAAAAGTTCACTTGCATAAGACTACATTTTTACAGAGATCGTACGTTGTAGCTTATTACTTGCAGTGGCATGCCAGCTCACAGAATACCAGGGTGACATAATGCTGCTGTGTTTCGTAGGGTAAGTACGGTACGGTACGGTTCCGAAGATGATAGGTAACGAGAGATTGGCTCCAGTCTCAGGGGTGAGATGTGAGTCTTGAATCTTTGTTGATGATTGATATATATATATATACATATATATATATATGTATAATATATATTAAAAAAAAACATTTGCGTTTCGTGTGCTGGAAAGCTTGACGGTCATTCTGGCGAAGTGAAGGAATTCGATGACGATGAAATGGAAACGTAAGTTAATCACGATAACGCATTATCTGTTAATGCATCAAATTATAGATTGCATCTATATTTATATAACAGAAAAACCTTCGAATATTTGTGTCAATCTCAGATTTCTTAAGATAACGTTAGTGCCGGCAGGACTAGCTTAAGGTGACCTCTGAGTTTCCAGGACTAAAAATAACCACCTCCGAGCATCAGTCTTCTCATTAAGTTAGGGGAAGATAGACCTTCATTGTTGATTGGCTGCCTTCGCGTTTTCGTAATTATATTTATTTATTATTGTTTATTAATATCTTAGTAGACTATATAGACTTATAAGTTTTTTCTACATTTTCTTTTTAATATTAGCGGTGACAAAGCAACGCACAATCCACCTGATGGTAAGTGATGACTGGTATCTCATCACATCCTCAACTAAGATTCAAGGCTCACATGTGTTGTCACCCTACACTCATACGAAACACAGCGGTGTTATTCCACTATTCTGTGAAGGCACCGTGCTTCCCGATTGAGCTGACCCATTCTTGTTGCTGCTGTACTATAGCTGTGGATTTTCCTTCACCGTAGAGCAAGTGGTAAATTTAGTAAATACGTTTAAATATTTAATCCGTATTAAAATGACTCACAAGCGAGTATAAATAATAACTGTATGATGCAATTAATAAATCGTAACTGTGCGTTATGTAGAGTAATAGATAAAAAAACTCTACCTACTCTCCTCTACCTTTTACTGAGAGTTTTGACCCGTTCATTGACATCACTTATACGATTCAAGTTAGCTTTACTTCGGTTGCTTTAATAAAAACTAACTAAATTCAGAATTATTTTTAGTTTTGAAATACTAAACGTCATAATAGTATAGTATACTACAAATATTTTAATTAGTTATATCACTACTTGAATGTTACAAACTTAAGTATGTATAACATGATATTGTCCTCTTCGATCTCGATGTCGATCTCTGGTTATTGGCAGACGACATCATTAACACAACTTCTCCAGTCTCGTTGCTCTGCATGTGGAACGAGATCCCAGAAAGATTCAGATCTCTGGGACATGGGACATATAGACAAAAGATCTAGGGTCTAAAACCAACAATTTGTGATACATAAATATTAAAATATTATTCCTCGACTTTAAATGGAACCTACGTTCCGCGACGCTGCAGCTTGGTAATCAACGTGCTTGCATTACATTAAATATATATATATATATATATATATATATATATATATATATATATATATATATATAAATATATAGTTTATATGTATGTGTGGTGTTTACATACGCTGGGTTCAATGACAAACGATCAGACATACAGAAAGAGTGAGAAAGTAGACGTTAGTTAAGTTTGTCAAACAAATGTTTATACGGAGTATTAAAAACGCGATAAGGAATGTGCAATGTGAATAGGGACGTACTCTTTGACGTTACTATCGATAGCTTACAATGAAAACGATCGATAGCCCATTATATTAGAAGTTTATTATTTAAAATAATGCTAGTAATGGTTAAACGTTACTAACATTCCTCTTAATAACTCCTAAAAATGCTTGTGATAGGAGTTGGTTTAAAACAATAATCGAATGGTGGATTCGAAACTACGACGTAAAGATTAGCATGCCTCTAACCATTATACTATTGGTGCTGTCCTAAATTCATATTCTGTTAAATTTGGTTAATTTGAAAATTAAAACTGAGACAATGTTAGTAATTGATCAAAATATTAACAGAACGTGTAAAGTACAGATTTAAAAATAAAAATAGAGTAAGGTTGGCTTCTGTAATCCGACAAGTCCTTCGGCTAATAAATGTCAAGGCCTTCCCCTTATCGATAATCGACATATCCGAGCGGCGTCACATCACTAACCTAGGGCAGGGCTAGTTATCAAAGTTGCAGGAGATTGCGAATATATAAATATCAGCGAGCTGATAAGACGTGCCGAATTATGCTAGATTAAATTTACAGGATAAACTAGTTTTAGCCTTTGCATTTAGGTCTAGGATTAGGATGAAACGATGTACTATTTAATCTTACAAAAAGTAGACGTAAGCGACATACTGGCCATATTGTACGTAGAAACGTTAACCGATGAGGAAGAGAGGTGAGTGGCAGAGAGAGAGAGCTAGAGAGAGCGACCACCTATGCAAGTCTGGATGAAGTCGATGGATGCAGGTGGCTCAGGATTGAGTTTTGTTTAGCCGGGGGCTATGTTTAGCAGTGGACTATGGACAGGCTGTGACGACGATGACCGAGCAACAAGCAAGTATATAGTGTTATTAAGTCTAAGTGATCGTCACGACTGAATATTTCCACATGATATATATATTTTCTTTTTTTATCTCAAATTTATTTATTTAAGGCGAATTAGACAATAGATATAAATTTGATATAAAAAAAAGAAAAGATATATATATATATATATATATATATATATATATGTCTTTTCTTTCCTAATGTATAGTCGTAGAGTCACACTAGAACGTACCAGTTATTAGCAACACTAATGACGACGCGAGGACATAAATCCTTGTTTTGTTTGGTAGGTGCAGGTTCTGGAAGCTTGGCTAATGGTAGCGAGGGATTCCGTCTTAGTATCGGTTCTGGATAGAACAAAAATGGGTCGGCTCGACTGGGAAAGGGTCAAACCTTCACAGAATACCAGCATGATGTGTTCTTTTTTCAAGGTCAGTATAGGGTTCTGGAGACCTTTATCAGTGGCATTTTATTTTAGTCCTCGTCAGGGTGTGAAGGCATCTGCGTTATGCATATGGATCGAGGATGAATGTGACACCCACAAAGTGTGTGCTCTTTTGTCACCCTTAATACAATAGTAAGAAAGTCCTCAGTTCAGGTTAAACAAGTATCTTTGTCTAAGACAAAGTATCTTAATCTTTGTTGACCCATGAGCTGCAGTCACCACTAATCGTGAGGTGAGGTGTGCTTATTTGTCACCGTCATAAAAGATTATAATTAACATAATATTATGACGGTAAGATATTTGACAACATAGACGTAGTCTTAAACAAGACAGTAAACAAACGATAAACAATTTCCTCTACTCGAACATTCGATGCATTCCCTAATGTTTTAAATTGCGCACTTAGTGAGCAGTTGGTACCCGATGCCTAGGTATGTTGTTTACGAGACAACCGGACGGCTCTTCGCATATACTGGCTCTAGTTAAACAATATTTATATATATACATATATATATATATATATATATACATATATATATATATATACATATATATATATATATATATATATATATATATAATCACAAATTATATTGGCCACCATAGCTTAGGAGGTCCTTGTCAACGATGAATATATGTAGATACGAGTCGTGGGCCACAGGAATAATTTACCATCAGGTGAACTGTGTGTCCGTTTTTTACTTTCAAGGCATTAAAAGAATAAAAAAAAGCACGTCACCATTACAGTTTATTTCATTGCTTAGAAACGTAGCAACAATAGCACGACGGTTTAGGGTACGCTCTGCGAAACTCTAGGTCGTAAGTTAGAATCGAATAGTCGTGAATCATCTCCTAGCACAGCACGATTGGATTGCTTAAGCGGAATCTTAGTAATGGTAATAGTACTGCTAGCGTTGTTTAAAAAAAAAACTGGTTTGATAATCGAGAAGACACGTCCATGCATTGTCACAGACGAAAACTCATGACAAGGCTAACTTATTGTTACACTTCCAAAAACCATTGCGTATTAAAATGTACAATAACTGTGAAGACTTAAGTTCATACCGCATGCGATAACACAACCAAGCGTGAATCGCATTACCGTCTTTTGTAATAGAGGCGATTATTGATTGCTAGTTGCGAGCGTATAGCGACACTTCGCCGACCGTACATCAAATATAATGGATTGTGCTAACGCGACATTCTGGTTATTTTGTTGGTTAACTTTAACTGTACGAGGAAATCGACAACTGTGACCCTGATCGACTTGTTTTTTTATATTACTTCCATGTTTATTGTTTGTTTTGATGATGTCGATGTTTGATGAACAAGTGATGAATTCCAAATGTCATCATCGCCATCTTGATGGCTATTAACAATCACATTGTAGATGTGAATGAAATGCGAGTGCCTCGTCGAAGTGACGAGGATCTCGAGATCCCTCCACACACCAGTCGAAGCAGCGTTATGCTGGTATTCTTGCAGATGAGATCGTCGTTGAGTTGAACCAAGACTGCGGCATGGCTGTACCACTGTTGATGAAAACCACGCGACTTAAAGGCACTATAATATATCCTGCTCAGTTGACATCATCAGATTGTGACCGGAGTGCTTGTAGGCAATCCCACCTGGTGTTAAGTGGTGTAGACGTTGATGGTAGAGGACCTAAGCAGCAAATGGCTGTTCAATTTACTCTTGAAGACACCCACGTTATGCTAGGGACCGATACACTTGAGTGCAAATTAATCCAATCCTTAAACGAAATGTACTGCTTAGTAGCCCAACGCTTAAAACCACCCTTAGAGACCATCAAGATGTCCTCTATCAAGGTGATCAGACCATAAGGTACGCTGTATGCTGGAAGCTTGGATGAGACTGGCATGCCAATAGTAAAGACTATTTATCGACCGTCGCTCATGTGAAACATTCAAACGTACTTATTTACTAGGAATATTTCGTCGGTGGTCTGTTGCGGGAAATTTATGTAGAGGTGTATACTTTATTGTCATATGGCGGTTATTAATAAAATTGTACACGATTCGGGGAATTCGAGGCGGTGTTCATTAAGTAATACTTGTAGAGATGTATGCTAATGAAATATAATTGTGTTTAATGTGTTAATTGTCTTTATAGCCCACCGCTAGTCCACTGTTGGACTTGGGCATCCCACAGACTACGATCTCGTTAACGTAGGAAGTTTCGTAAAGTAGACCTATGCTCTTAGGCTATTGTCACAATTTTTTTGTACGATAAAATTTAAACTCCCCGACCTATCTAAGTCTAGACTTAGTAATTAAACAGTCTAAATTAGATTCGTTTGTGCAACTCAAGTGTGGTGTATAGATAGTTCGGTGCTTTCACGTAGTGTTTTTTTAACTTTTTTTTAATCAATTGAACAGCATTGTTTTTAATTTTAGTCTAAAATCCCCAGACATTATCAGAAGCAACTAAACATGCAAATTTGTTCGCGATAAATTGTACATTTGTACAATTAAACGAGTTAACATAATTATATCTTAAAGTTTTTTTGTTTATCAAATAGATTTATTATGAGATCTTATATTTTTATCGTAATATTGGTATATATATATCTTTTTATTGACAGATCTGTCATTAACTAAAAGATGTGTTGTCTTCAGTATCGGTGTTATCATATGTGTAACTTAGAGTTGCGGATTACTTCCACGTTTTTTTATACCCTGCCGGCCAAAAGTTTAAGACCGCACATAAACAACATAATTATCCATCAATTGTAATAAAATCCCATAGGATAAATCAAAGAAATGCACATCTGCATATTCTATTGTTAGTATCGAATATTTAAAGAAGTTATTCTTTTGTTTACTTTCAAGTTATTGTACAATAAACATCTATTGTTTTCAAACACCGACAAACGCTGCGCTAGAGCCAGGTGGTAGAGTCGTAATAATATGTTTATAATGTCCTCATTACTAATTACTTTGCTTTTGTTGAGTATTGGTCAATAATTAGGATTATTTAGCTCCTGACAACCCGTGTTTCTGACTTATTATTACCCGAGTTTACTTGGGTTTGTTCACAAACAATCTCAATTAGTCTAAACTTGTGGTTTCTACAGCGAAGACGTCATAAAATGGGAACATTTTATGACGCCTTTTGGAAGACTATATAAAAAGGGAAAGCTCGAAAAGTGCGTTCTGCCATCGTTGTTTTACATAATGTAGGCAAATCCGACGTGGGATTGCTTCATAACTGAAGTTATCGAAGACTTGTGTTAATGGCACAATAACTCGATGCAGGGAGACAGGCAGTTTTCAAGGTCGTCCAGGCCGAGAGCTACCACGTCTAGTGAAGATAATTTCATTGTTGTTACCAGCAAGCGAAATAAACGCTTAACAGCACCAGAAATTCGCGTTGAAGTAAACAAAATCCGAGTTAAACCTTTATCATAGACTACAGTAAAACGGCGACTGAGAGATGCGATGTTGTATGGTTGCTGTGGGCCCTTGCCCATCGAGATCGGACTGAAGAAGATTTTAAAAAAGTGCATTGGACCGATGAATCCAAGTATGAACTATTCGGTTCAAAACGTAGAATTTACGTTTGACGCAGTGCCCAAAAAAGATAATGTCAGATTGTGTAGTCCCAACAATCAAGCATAGTTGTGGCTCAATTATGGTCTGGGGTTGCTTTTCTAGCCAAGGAACTGGCGATTTATGAAAAAGGAACAGTACAAAAACATTTTAGAACAAAGATGTTTCTTCGGGGTTTATTAATTGGAGATGGATTGCCCGGATCTCTAATCCCATTGAACTTTTGTGGGAAGAGCTTGATAGGAACGTCCGTAATCGTGGCCCTTCCTCGTGAGAAGAAATGTGGGATGCTTTTTGCGAAATTTGGAACAATATATCATAAGGCACTATTGCATATAGATTGCCCGTATGAGGAGACTTGTGAAAAAAGAAAAAAGTCATAAAATCCTCCTTTACATTTTATGACTTTTTTTTGATGAAAAATCAGTTTAGCTAACTATTGCCTTTTTTTGCATGGACTGTTAATATTTCTTTACGCTATATTTATTATATATTTATTAAACATTTTATATTTTATTGGAGTTTTACTTTATTTTTCTACTTTAATCAAGGTGGTCTTAACATTTTGGCCTGCAGTCTCCCACATCTCACTTGGTGTTAAGTGACAGTCAATATACATACATAGGTCGCTTTACTGCCTCCTCTCAAGAGTGGGCATTAGAGTATCCTCTGCGGATTGGAGAACTTCAGATATTTTGGAAGTATTTTTAATTTATTTATTTCTTGGACATAGAGATTTCCTACACGATATTTTCCTTCGTCGCACGTGAGAATTTAAAATTATAATTATCATTTTAATTGTTGCGGGCACTGGGGCTCTAACTCAGTTGTCTCGCGTAACGTTCGCAAGAAGTTGTTGATTTTGGCCCACACACAGCTAACTTCTGGCTACGACATGAATGGGTCCGATGACATCGGCACCCATACTCAACAAAGATTAACCTCTTCCATACTTCTAATCCCCCTATCTCAGCACTCACCATGCGAAACACAGAGATAAGATTTTTTGTTATAACATTGGGAGTAGCAAACGAGCTCACAGCTCACGTGATGGCAAGTGATTCCTGCGGCCCACGACATCTACATTCATCCTTGACACACTTGAGGACTGCGATGGGATGCATCATCACCAGTCACCAGGTCACCGGTTCTTCTTACACTCTCATTCTTACACTCACCAGTCGAAACACAGCAGCATTATGCTGTTATTTCAGGCTGGTATTCTGTGAGGGCGTTGTCCTATCCCAGTCAAGCTGACCCATTTTTTCTGCAGCTAGAAAGAAACTGCTGCGTTGCTGTACCACTGTTAAACTGTGATCTATTTGGTAATATTCTGTGAGAGCCTCTCACGCTAGAGCCAACCCATTTATGCTATAGCCAGTAACTACCTGCGTCTCTGCTTACTACTGTTAAACTGTGATCTATTTGATAATATTCTGTGAGAGGCTCTCACGCTAGAGCCAACCCATTCATGCTATAGCCAGTAACTAGCTGCATCTCTGCTTACTACTGTTAAGTGATTGATTTAATTCATATAATAAAAGTTAAACGTTTTTTCACGAAAATAATATATATATTTAAGAATTTTGAGTCACATTTAGTCAATAGTAGATTTCGTTTTCCTGTTAGTATAAATAGTTCATTAAAATATTTTTGGTTTCCCTTACCTAGACGCTTTAGGGATTAAATTTATGTTACGGCTACATAACGAAGTGGTCAAACTATTAATAATTCATTCGAATGTTTTATTCAAAAATTATTTTGTATATACTAGTAATTTGTAGTAACTCATAGCTATTATATATTAGTATACAAAGATAATAAATGTGGGGTGGGTATCAAGGGTCGTAGGAATCACTTACTATCAGGTGAATCGGTACAACTTATAGACCTTCAAGAAAAGAGCCTACATCTTTCTTAAAGTCCGGCAACCCATTGCCATTCGTGTGGTATTGAGGATGTTCATGGAGAGCGGTGATCACCAAGTGATTCCTGCGGCCCATGACATCTACATTCATCCTTGACAAGGAATCATTATGCAGATGCGTTGTCACCCTTGAGGATTGAGATGGAATGCCTCGTCACCAGTAATAAAGGTCTCCGGATCCCTACACTCACTAGACGAAATACAAAAGCGTTATGCTGTTATTTCACGCTGGTATTCTGTGAAGGCGTGGTTCCACCTCGGTCGAGATTACCGATTCCTTCGTTGCGTCTAGAAACAAACTGCATCGTAGCTCTACCACGTTAAATGTTTGATTATAAAATTAAAAAACAATAACGTAATGTAGCCATTTTCGTACTCGCCTGTACCTTCTCTATCTCTGCCAGACTAGACGAAACGTCACCAACAGGATAGACGGCAAAACCCGATGCACGAAGCAAGCAATTGTGGCAAAATAATTGTAAAGATGTTTAATATACAGTGAACTTCTAATTACTGCACTACATTGCCGATAATAACTTATTTATAACTTAATTTGTAGATAATGTATGTCTATGGTTTTGTTTTGTGGTTAGCAAAAAATGTTACGGAATTATTTATTATTGTGATAGCGTATTGGATTAAAAGGGGTGACATGATCTATAATCTTTTTCACACTTAATTTATTTTAATAATCCTACTGTTACGGTTTTCGTTATCTTTTAATGAAAGATATATATATATATATATATATATATATATATATATATATATATATATATATATATATAAACAAACGAGCACACAGTTCACCTCACCTGATGGTACATGACTACTGCGGTGTTATCCGCTTCCATGTCTGCCCTTACTTTACGACTCCTTACCTGTTTCAAGGTCTCCATATCCTCTCTCTACTCTCACCAGCGAAAAACACAGCAGCATTAACCAACTAATCAAATCACAAAGTTCTACTATGTTGTTCTAGTATGAATATTTGTCTGACAAATATTTTTGGATTTAAGCCTTCAATGATGGAGCTGACCCATTCATGTTAAGACAGCACTGTCTTCTGACGTTGAGCAACCTACGATACCTGCAAAAACGGTTTCTGGCTGTCATCGTGAGGTGACATTGGTTATCTTGGTGTGTCTAGGTTGGATGACAGTTTGCTATGCTGCAGTCGCAGTGTGCCCATTTGTCACCGTTCCATCAATAAACTCACTAAACACGAACAGCT
This sequence comes from Teinopalpus imperialis, assembly GCA_029286865.1. Classification (NCBI taxonomy): domain Eukaryota; kingdom Metazoa; phylum Arthropoda; class Insecta; order Lepidoptera; family Papilionidae; genus Teinopalpus; species Teinopalpus imperialis. Next base: position 17,555,045 of record JAGSMU010000022.1, on the reverse strand, counting down.
CCCTCTCAATGAAATAAATATAAGAAGAGATATATAGTAAACCTGCTATTTTCTTTCTTCCTTTATAGACCTTAGATGCAGTATTTCATATTTGTTTAAGATTTTATCTTTTCTACGAACATGCAACCCTTTGGACAATAATTAAAAAAAATACGCTTGTACTTCTCCGTCCTTAGTATAAAAGTAAAGATTTGATGTTTGCGCGTTTCTCTTCATCATAATCACATATTTACATGAGTCTTTGTTTTCTACGCATTTGCGATATCACTCTTGATTCATACGCTCTATCACGGCGGCTTTTGTAATGTAGTGTAGGCAGAAAAAATAGGAAATACAAAAAAGGTTATGGAATATCTACGTTATGATGACATCACCATCAGCACGGCCTGTCACAGTCCACCGCTGAACCCAGGACCCTCCAAATAGACCGCCAAAGGCTCGATCCTGGGCCATCTTCATTCATCGACTTCCAGCAAATTTGCATACCTAGTCGCTCCAACTAGTTTTGAGTCGCTCTATACTTGAATACCTATGTATTCTCAGCAAATTTACATAATCATCCCACTGTTGGGAGACAACTCTCTCTCAACCCTATATATATATATATAGATTTATATAATATATACACATATATATATTCATATATATTTATAGCGTATGTGGTAAACGAGCAAGATAATGAAGTGATTACCGCTCCCCATGGAAATCCGCAACACCAGAGGAGTCGCTCTTTTCTTGAAGGTCCCTAAGTTGTATCGGTTCGGAAATACCTTTGCCGACAGCTATGTATATATATATATATAAATATATATATTTATGTGTGTAGATATATATTCCTTATTCCATAAGTAAGGTACTAACGCTGCTGCATATCCTAGTTGAATTGTTGACACTTACCCATTGAATTATAAAAGAAAAAAAAATCTCTTTGTGTTTTTTTACGAGCTATAAAGCATATCTTAAACGGAAATAAAGCGGAGTAACAAATTCTACTACTGAACTGGGCCTTGCATCACTTCGAAATATTTTTAAAATCTCAAGAAGGAAAATTTAAAAATAGAACCTTCTCCTAAAGGCCAGCAAGACAAGGTCACTCCTCGGGTGTTACGGATGTTCATGTGGTGATAATCATCAGGTGAGGTGCTCTCTAACTAACAAGTGGTTAAATGTTGTTTTACAATATGACGCATTAGCAAAGATTGAGAAATCATAATCCTAGTGAATGCGAGTCGAAAGATCGCCATTTTATACAAACAGTATAATTTTCCCGCCAGAAATAGAATTGAGTACATAAACATCTAGCTTTGTCCTTGTCCTTCGCAAGTTCAATACCTAGGACTTTAGTCGCATACGCTCGCGTCGCGGCTGTGCTTGCGATAACGAACAATATTTTAATTATCAATAACATTCATGAGGACGCTGATAGCTCCGTGGTCGGCGCTACTCTTGTTCGTAGTACGACCGGCCAGAGTTCAATACTCGACGCTGACAGTGATGATTTATTTTAAAAACTTTAAATGTGATAAATGTACACAGTATACTGATAATAATATCTGCGGTATATGAAATCTACATCAATCCTCGTCCACACCATACGAAACGTAGCGTGATGCGATTCACGATGCTATTCTATGAAGAAGTGCTCCTTCCCAGTTCGAGCCAACACAACCATGTCATAGCTATAAATTAGCTTTACAATAATAAAAAAAAACATTGAAGATACCAGCAGCTTCCCGAATATACTGTAAAAGCTAGAAATAGGGACGGGTTTTCGTATTGTATTGAAAGCACACTTCCCTGCCGATTGAATAAAAAATAAAAAATAAACGTGAACTAGCTTCATACGCTCATAATATTTAGCATATTTATCACGACAATACAGCCGTGAATATTGTTTATATGTAAATGTAAACACTGAAAAATATAATAAAAGAAGTGTTAGTAAGAAAGTTGGATACTGATAAAGTTGGTTCTGCAAGGTAGTTTAAAAATCCAAAAGAAAAAAATATTTTTAATAGTTTATGAAAATTAAAATAACACAAACGGCCGTGAATTTATTGTATTGTTTATGAAAAGTCTAAAAAAATTAACATATTTCCACCCGGAAGTGGCTGAAAACTGAATTACAGCTCTGAAAATAAATTTTTATTCAAGAAAATAATATGAACACGGTCATGAAGTTGTTGTATTGCTTTTAATACATCTGAAACATTTAAGATATATCCACCCGGAAGTGGGTGGCAACTGAAATACAAAATTTGTAATTCCACCTATGGTTATTTTAGCATATCTCCAGTCGTTGAAAAAATCGTCACATTATCTCTCTAATGTCTAATTATCAACATATATCGGTATACATGAACATGTATATATAATACGTTTAATGAGGGCCGCGTGGTGTACTGGCTGATACGTAGCGTGTCTTGGGTTAGATTCTCAGCTGAGGACTGGTTTTCGTGTCTGGGTCTTTTGTGTGTATATTCCGTGTATGCTACATCCGAACCTTCCTCTGATTTTATTACATCTGAATAGATAAGGGTACGAAGAGTGAGTGCCTCGGTGTTTGCGCAAATGCTTGCGGCAAAATATAATATTCTGCGCAGTTGATGTATCTAGTAATAACCAAGACATCGCTGTGATCAAAATCGACCACGAGGACATCATAATCATTAATACACTAATATATTTAATAATTAGAAGATGGGTATTACTTTAATTTTGTGGTAGAGCCACCACTGTGTTTTGTCTCTGGCTACAGCACGAATAGGTTTCCTAAAGGATCACACCTTCGCCGAATACAGCAGTGATATAGGAGCTTAAAGCTTGTTGAGAAAGACCCAGTCACTGGAAGCCAGGCATTCCATCCGAGTGCTCGGGCGTGATAACGCATGTTTATCTTATTTATTTGCTGTGGATGTGCAGAGATGTTAATGGACTGCCTCATCTGATCTGTGTGCTGGTTTGTTACCCTAAATAGGATAAAAAATGTAAATTTACTATCATTCCTAATATTTAGAGTATGAAGAGGTAATCAATGTCTATTCTCCCTACGAAAGAGTAATAGTAATATTGTACTGTATATATTTGTTTAATTATATGTTTATAGTGTTTTATTTATTTATTTTATTGACCAACCAGACGGAGATAGAACAAGATATATATATATATATATAATGATTAATTTCACTCCATTTACATAAACAATCCTGATATAAAAATACCTGAACTATGATCTATATTTATTCTTTAAGTAAGTTGAGACATCCGGCTCTAGATAAAACGAACACATTTCTGTATTTCAGATCTCTGCTCTTTTTTTATTAGAAGAATGCTAGCAGTGCTAGTCATATTACTAACATTCCAACTGATCTGATAATGATTGTGCTAGGATATGGTTCAGGACAATAGTCGACTGACGGACTCCAGCCTCCGACCCCAAGTCTCTCAGTCCGCACACTTAACCACTAAGGCTATTGACGCTTTTCTACCTTAGTAAATTTAACAGGTTAATATAATTTGTAAAAAAATGAAGATTTAACAAATCATATGGAATAGAATCTGTAGATGATCTATTTAGATTGTCTAATTGAAGGTGATAAACGAGCACACAGTTTAACCTGATAATAAGAGATTCCCGCGACCCATAACAAATCCATCCACTAAAAGCATTGCTGTGTGTAAATACACAACTAATTAAGATATAATAAATAAAAAAACATATAAGCATATTATAACAACCTACACAATACTAAAAGCTTGCTGTGTGTAAATACACAACTAATTAAGATATAATCAATAAAAATATATATAAGCATATTATAACAACCTATACAATACTAAAAGCTTGCTGTGTGTAAATACACAACTAATTAAGATATAATCAATAAAAATATATATAAGCATATTATAACAACCTATACAATACTAAAAGCTTGCTGTGTGTAAATACACAACTAATTAAGATATAATCAATACAAATATAAAGTAGTAAAAGCTTTTATTTACATTTTTTGATTCTAAACATATAAATGGTTTGAGAAACAATGAACTAGAGAATATATCGTATACTCTTAACTCGATAATATTTTAGAAATCGGATCGGGTTAGTTTAACATTTGTCAGTAACTGGATACGATGGTGCGTCGCAATTAAATAGGCGATGCTTTGAAGTTATATAAGAATTAATATTCAACAGCCGTCGATAGGAGATGATGATGATGATGAGTATGTTAGCTTAGTAGGATATATTATAGTGCTGTAGGTTTTCGTGCAAGTACCGAGTGTAGACGCTTGTACGGAAGCCTTCGTTTATTTTATTTTGTGATTGGATGATTTTTGTTTAATACTAGTAATGACAAACGAGCACACTGATCCTATAAATTGCCTATAAACATCTACATACCCCCTAAACAAAGATACAAGATGCATCGTCATCTTTGAGGACTGAGATTGAACGTCTCGTTACCTTTAATGAGGTCCCTGAATCTTTTCACTCACCATACGATACAGAGCAGCATTATGCTGTTACACGCAGGTATTCTGTAAGGTCTTCGGTCGAGCCAACCCCTATATAAAGCTAGAAAAGTCACACCATGACCGTACCACTGAAAAAACGGATGAATCAACGGCACTAGATTACATTTCCAATCACATTTACAATCCTTAGTATATTATAAGTATTTAAATACTAAACTAACATAGCAAACTAAAACCTTGCTTGCAGATAAACTAAGCTATATAGGTATAAATTTTCGGTGCGTTAAGGCTTCAGTATTCGCTACATAATGTAGGAACTAGGATAGTTTTAGAAAACAAATTTAAATTAAAACCGTTAAATTATATATTACAATTAATTAAATATGTATTCTATGTTATTACATATTACAAGTAAATAACTTTTTAAATAACTTATTGTTAAAAGCTTAAAAAGTTTTTAATGAAGCTTGTGGCAATACTCAAATACTTTAGGAAATTTACGAGTTTGGTTGCCATTATTGTAACCAAAAATAAGCTTTTTGTAATATTTATTTAGTGTTACAATTTTGATAAATATTTAAACTCTTATATCTAACTTAAATGCATTAAATCATTAAGTGGTCATAAGAAATAGGGTTTTTATCTTGAAATTGATATTAGTATGTTTCAATAAATTTGATAATTTTATATATACTTTTTGTAAATTTACAAGTTTCGCGCCATTTTTTTTTAATATACCAAACATGATCGTCCTTTGTCGAGCGCATCTACGTATCTCATATTTGTCTATAAAAATGTTATCTTTTCTAAGAACAAGTTATGTTACAAATACAACACTTCGCATTCATTAACAATTAATAAGAGTGACCGGAGAAAAACACAGCATAACGGCATGCGTTGTCCTAAAACGAGGTTATCCGCGGCAGTCTAACACAATTTTTGTGCAAATAATATTATCATTTGGCACGACCTTGCTCCCAGCTATCACCAAATTTTGCTAGTTCTAACGTCATAATTGATAACTGAGAAAAAGAATAAAACACAACTCACCCGAATCCGCGCAATCCTGTCAACACTTCACTTCACAAGAAAAAAAAGTAAAAATTAATGAATAGAAAAAAAAAACAAATGTCAAAATTTAAAATAGTTCGGTCATGTCAGCCGCGTAAGTGCAATGTCTGTCGGCGTAGTGTTGTGAGCGGCGTGCTGCACATCGCGCGATCGCCGGCAGTCGCCGACTGGCGGCGCGCACGCAAGGACGCCCCCCGCGCCCCGCCAAAAATGCGCCGCGTAAAAATATGGCGGGAGGGAACGCGTAAAAACTGAAGGGGTGCTTCGCGTTTCTCGCGCGAGGCTGTATGCTAATTAGGGCTGTAACGGATACATTTTCGTGTTCGCAACTGGCAGAATTTTCGCATTTGAACTTTTTCGTTTTTGCATTTGTCAAATAAGTTCTTTTTTAATGTCAGTTAACAGATAATGTTTTGGTTTATTTTAATACAATATATCGTATTATGATGTTCTGATATTAGTTTATATCTTATTGATGAATTACGAACACCTATTAATTTAAACTCTGACATTGGAATTCATAATTTTTTTAGCAAAAAATCTTAAAAAATTATATGTGCCTCCGGACCGCGTCCCCTTTTGCGACGGCGTTTTCCTTTCGACTCCTAAACAAGAACTCACGTACAGCCCTATGCTAATCCATCGTACGCTCGCCCTTTTTTCCGGGGTGGGGGTAGGGGATGCAATTAAAAAGCCGCGCGTGCGTGGGGGACGCGATTAGGACGGAGACGGAGAACGGAATGAGTCTGTCACCGTTTTTTACTTTTTCCTAGTCTGCTGTTCTATGTGCGATTGCTCCCCTTGTAGATAGACGCGGAATCGATGATCGTCTGGACTGCCGATGTGATTACCGCTTCGATGCTTTTTTTTTTCAGATTTGATATTTTCGTCGCCGACTTCGTTTTAATTTTAGATTGAAAAGAAAATACACAGACAACCATCTCATTGAATTAATAATAAACAGAGTATAACGATACTAGTCGAATTCGTTTAGTAACATAACAATATATAATAATTTAAACGAATTCTGGTTTTAGCATCAACCAAAAGAAACGCGGTCGATCCGTCTAGATGTCTAAAGCTGCGCGGTTGCCAGTTAGACTTTAGATTCAAAAAGAACTCGATTGACGGAATGAAATGAGAGAAATACACAAAAGCAAGCAACGTTCGTCGTAGATAGGGGTCTTGCGGAGCTCTATGCTTCGCGCGCTTTTAGCTACGGGCTGCACAGTGCGTGTTTTTTGGCGCGCTATGCGTTTACAAATACACGAATGTGTTACCGCTATTAGCTTTTGTTTTCTTTTAAGGATTGCGTTTTCAAGCATTGGTACATGCAGCCACTCAATTTTGACGTGAAATTATGTTAGAAATAATATCAAAAGAATTATTTTTTAATTAGTTTTATATACAAGCATCTGTACAATACTTTCTTATTGTTTATATAGTGATTAACTGCAAATGTATTTAAAAGTAATGTCGTAGTAATGTTTAACATTATAGTTTTGGATTAATTTAGTTTTTGATTTATGAAAAGATGGACTAGACTCTAAATTATTGTGTCTTTGACATAACTTTTTATTTTAGGTAGCTTTGTGTGAATGTTTAAAATTTAAATTCACAGATAATGTTATAGTATTATAACTTTATTCTAAAATAATACAATTTTATTTATATCGATATACGGAAGCGTGTTTTAATGATTAGGTAGTGCCTGCTGCAAATTTGCTAAATTCAACATTATTTTTGTTTGCTTTCTATTTTTTTTGGTGTATTCCCCAATATATTTAGGTAAATAACCCCAACGTAAGGCGTCCAGCTTGAATTTCTATCAGTATAGCGCGTTATCTTTAATTGTTTTTAAATTTGTCGCCGTTTTATGACGGTACTTTAAAGGAATTTACGTGTATTTAAAATATATTCAATTTAGATTTCTTTATGACACTTAGTATGACAAATGAGCACACAGTTCACGTATAATAAGCCCTCAACCTCCATATCCAATCTTCAACATCCTAGATACACTTGTGTGGTCATAGGATTGAGAGTCATTATTACTTTCTTCTAAATAGGTGTATGTATATATCATATATAATCGTGTATAACAGTATATGTTAAATGAAATTGTATCATGTCCTTGAAATATTGTCACCTTGTTGGCCAAATTTAGATAAAAGACTGTTCCTTTGTTTAAACACCTGTAATGAGAAATTCTGACGGTCGCTCAGTACTCAGAGTACCACGCTGCTGAATCGCAGGCGCTGGGTTCGATTCCCACGTGTCTTTTACACGGCATGTGAATGGATATGGATCACATAAGGGGAAGACGAGTGAGAGCCCGTGTTTGCTCGAAGAAGTACGGCATAAAATATTCTGCGCGTCGCCGCATCCTGCATGCTGCACGTGGTCCGAGTCCACCAGGAGGATATCATCATATATATATGTAGTATTATATATTTACTAATTAGAAGATATTTATTACTTTCATTGGCCCGTTTCTGTGTGATAGAGTCACACTGTGTATTGTTTTTGACTTCAGCATGAATCTGAATGAAACAAATGGGTCACCTCAATGGGACAAGAACCACACCCTCACGGAATACCAGTTACTGGAAACCGGGCTTTCCATCTGGACACTCAGGCCTGACATCGCATATGGAAATGATGACCAGAATATGTCGCCGTGGTCTAGATCGATCAGGTGACGTGATCATGATTATTTTCGAAATTCGATCTAAATATAAATAAATGCCAGGATGCCTGGTTGAGGTTTAGGCATTAATGATTGTAAACTTAGTATATAGACCTAGTTACCTATACATAAATAATTTATAAACATCACAATTACCTATATAATTATATTAAAAGACGATACGCAGTGTATGTCCTGCGTCCCTGATACTGCAGTGGAACTTTACTCCAATCTTATCGTGCATATATTACTTGGGGAAGGCGCAGAGCGAGTGGCTTTATGTTTACATGTATGTATGTTGACGAGACACTAAAATCTATCTTGATAATCGCTCAACAGTGTTTCAGATTTTGAGTTTTCATTTGCTTTGTTTTTTTTCTTTGGACCAAATTCGAATTTACTATTAATAACTGAGAGGGAGACCTGATGATCTGAAATACATATTTGTTGTCATGCTTGGGCATCAGTCTCTTACATTAGCTTGAGCATAATTTTTGTATTAAGACTTATTTTTGAACTTAACGTGGTCAGTTAGACCGGGGTAGGACCACGCCCTCACAGAATGCCAGAGTAAAATAACAGAATAATGCTGCTGTGTTTTGTCTGGTGAGTTTAGCGATCCGGAGAACTTTATTACTGGTGACGAGAAATCCCATCTCAGTCAGCAGTATTTCTCCTTACATTTTAAAACATCTATAAGGTCTCTATTTTTCATTATTTAAACTCGAATTTAATCACGTTAGCTTCTATAATAACGGGGCGACGTAGAAAGAATTTCTTCACGCCTTTATCGTAAACAGTGCTAGCAGATTTTTATTACGAGTAGCAACAGGATTCCTGTTTTTTCCTTACACTTTAAGTTTTATAATAATAAGATATAATACATTGAAGAAATAGGATAGTATACATATGAAATTTAGACATGCGCGTCTTGTAGATGCGTCATGTTCGTGACGGCCGCGTGCTGTAGTGCTTAGATTACTCGACTGCTGCGTCGCGGGTCCGGTGTTCGATCCGGAAAGCGGAATAATATCTGTGCATTACAAATTGTTTGTCGAATAATGGGTAAATGTCGGTAATGGGTGCGTTGTATCTATGTCCCGTATCTCTGACACTGCGTCTGATCCGTCCTCCGATCTTATTGCAACGCCTCTGTGTTTGCGCGTAAGTTTACGGCACTACAAAATATTCTGCTCAGTTGATGTTATCGGGTAATAAGCAGAAGATGTCGCCGTGGTCCAGGAGGACGTCATCATCAGACCCATTATGGATTTGAAAAAATGAGTAATTGATAGTGTCTATGTGGTTGCGCGAATGCGGAGCGGAATATTATATTTCTTCACGGCTTTATCGCAAACAGTGCTAGCAGAATTAGATGATTTGTAGCGACGATTTGTTGTATTTGTCTCGTCATTTTATTATACTTTAAGACATCTCACAGTGTATCTGTAGATTAGAGAAGCTATGTGAGTACGTATTGGTGTCTATGCATGTTCACGACTGCTGCCAGCACTATCATATATGATCTGGCAATATCTAGAAGATGTCACCATGATAGAAATCAGGCAGGAGGACATGGTCACTATTTAAAGATATTTTTTTATATATCTTTAGACTGGATCGAGAACTGCCTGATAAGCCTCCACCAGAGGCCCACAATACTAAGCCAGTCTTTTATCATGTCAATTTAGTATATTAGTGACAAACGAGCTCACAGTTCACGTGGTGGTAAGCGCTGTCTGCCGCCCATGGCATCTACGTCCATCCTCAACTAAGATTCAAGATTCAAATGGTTTGTCACCCCTCCAGTCCAGTCCTAGATCCAATACCTCGTTACTCATAATTGGATCCCTCATCACTTAACTCACCAAACTGTGATATCCTGCTTTTTCGTGTACTGCGAGGGCATTGTCTTACCACGGTCGAGTGCATCCTTTCATGCTGCAGTTAGAACCTAGCTAGCATAGCTAGTACTACCATTGATCTTTGTGTTTATATTCTTAAGACTTATATTTAAATCTATAATATTATTACTGTATACTCGATGTCTCCTAATCGAAAATAAAAGTTCTTAACATATTCTTCTCTTGTTTTCACTCTAGTTATGTGTTTATAGAGTAGAGTCATATTACGGCAGATCTGGGATCAATGGGTTGCCACAACCAGGGAAGCTGAACGCGCTCCCATGAATAGCAGCGTAAAATAGCAGCATAACGCTGCTGTGATTAGTCTGATGATTGTGGGGATCCGGAGACACTTATTACTGGTCGAGGCATTCCACCTTAGTTGTGGGTTGAAAATGTTTTGGCTGGGGACCCGATTAGGTATATGGATATAGGTTTAACGAAAAGTTGAATAGTAAGCACTTTTGTGAATCTTCGGAATTTTAATATATCCTGAAGTAGGAATATGTTAACTAGATAATTAGGTAACAACTAGCATCAAATATTGCAATGGCTTTGAATTTATGATCTTCTTCTTAAGATCGAATTCTCACGGAACATTCGATCTTAGCCCTCAGGTTAGGTTCGCAACCCTTAGCTTCCTATCGATGATGAATGTGGGTATCTAAGGCCGCAGCAGGTGAACTGTGTGCTCGTTTGTCACCCTAAATACAATAAAAAAAAGAAAAATCTAAACGGCAGTCCGAGTTTGAAATCTATTATAATGATCTTATTAATAAGATTTTGACAGTGGAGGAGGTATGATGCAACTAGAATCTAATTACAGCATAGTCGGATCGATCAGGCAAGGACGACGCACTCACGGAATACCAGTGTGAAGTAACGTACGCATCTGCTGTGTTTCGTATGGTGTAGGAATAACGGACTACAGGTGAGGATACGATCCATCTTAGTACTCAGAGTTGACAAAGCTTGTGAATCTTGAATCTTTATTAAGAATGGAAGTAGATGTCATGGACCGCAGACATCACTTACCATCAGGTGAACTGTGAGCTCGTTAATCACTACTTATATTATAAAAAAAATAAACTAATATACAAAATTGACATGATACAAGACTGGCTTAGGATTGTGGGACTGTTGGGGAGGCCTATCTCCAGCAGTGGATTAGGGGGAGGCGACGATGATGATGACGATATTGTCCTTGTATTATCGGCAGTTCTCGATACAGTATATCAAGGATCCCATAATTATAGAGAGATGGAACGAGATTTTTTAAAGATGCATGAGTAAGCGCGTATTAAATGTTTTAAGAAACGAAATTAAGCGACTGCCTAATTTAATTGTTGCGTCTGTTAAAGATAATTAAAAAGATTTAGATAGGCATTTGTTTAACAGAAAGGAGACATTGTAATTATTATTAGAAAAAAAAGACAAAAATATATATTTTTATATTATTATTAAATATAAGAGTTAGAGCTTGCAGCTTGAATATTTACGTATTTATCGTATACGATATCCGTGAATGATAAATTCTTCTAACATACATGGAAATAGACGAAGTTTTAGGCCTTATCAATAGCCGTCTAATTATTAAGTTAATATTTGTAAGTTACACAATATTAACGTTTACACAATACTTAAATGCCATCACATCATTTTTTTGTCAAAGAGCATAAAGTGATTAATAGCTTGGATGTATTTCGCTACATATTATTGTAAAATTTTAATTTATTTAATATTAAAATATTTTTAAACATCAATTTATAACTTTTTAAAATTTGAAAACGGTTTCTTTTATCTCTACGCATGTTTAATATTAACGGTTGGTGAACAAATAGGTGCAAAATCGTCAGAGATTGCTCTCAACTAATTATTTATGCAAGACGATCTAATAGGCTAGCCCTGTACTCGTGTGCAGCTTAGCTGGACCCTCGTGAAGCTCCACCACGGACAGTGCCCAATTAACATCATAATGGATCGTATATCAAAGGGTTACCATTATTCGTTCGGAGACAAATTAAAATCGTATCTATTCCCGAATTCGAAATCGTGCAAACTTTTTTTTCTTATCTTTCACTGGTTTATATTTGATTCTTTTTTTTTTTAAAGTTAACGAGCGTATGTGCGTAGATTTTTCTTAAATTTCAATCAGTTGCAAAAGTTTCAGTTATTTTTTAAATGTCTCTCGGTGGTTTACTATAACTATTCACTTACCTTGTTCTCGGCCGTCTCGCTCAGCGTGAAAACGTAACAAAAACAATGAACAAAACATCAACAAACACACTATAAGTCAATGTCCGGTAAGGCAACACCGCGCCGGATAAACAAACTCAAGTCGTGTCGGTGTACGGCACTACTGGACGAGAAAAAGAAAAAAAATAAAAAAATTATACGCCGTCGAAAAGTTCGTAGGTGTAGAGCGACAGTCCGGCCAATCCGTCACCCGATCGGTCCGTGTACACACGTGAGAAAACTTTAGCGGAAGTTCGCTCGAAAACTTTCGACACGCGTCGTGATAGTTGCGAACGCGCCAATCTCAAATAGTTCGCGGACAACGTTCGAAATTTAAATGTTTATAATTTTTTTTATAACGCTTCTTTTCTTCTGTAATGGCTATGTTCTTTTTTTTTGTGCCGGCCAGTATCGGAAGCGTCCGCCCGTCCGGTCGGGTCCGGCGGGTCTGCAATATTAACGCGAGCGGCGTCCACCTTTTGTAATGAAACGTTCACACATGCTTCCGCATTACCGTACCGATGCCATCAATAATGAAGCCGGGCGGGTAAAAAACAAAACCGGGCACCACTCCCGTCGAGGCGCCCGCCAACACTACAGCCTCCTCGTCAAAGATCAGAATTGCATATCTGGGTTGCGTTAATGAGAGGGGTGGGGGTGGGGGGGTCGAAAAAGTGGCACCGCTCGCGCGCGAATATAAATTCATCGCCAAAAAATCATTACGCGGGGGGTGGTATTACGGGGTTCTCTGCGCGGAGGTTCGTTCGTATAGTTTTTAAATTGTGCGCTCACTCGCTGGCAAGCCGCGGCGGGCGAAAGCCGCGCCTTAACTGATGCAGCGTCTCCGAACGCCCCCGCAATTGCACTATGCCTTACTATCACGCATGCGACCCCCACACGGCGCGGGGAAACTTTCCAAGTTTCGCACAACTTGGAACTATCGAAGTACACAACACTAGCGTATACGCAAATACCTCTTCACGTCGACGATTGTAATCAATTTGTGCGTAGGAAGCGGGCGCACTTCCGCGCACACACACGCACGAACACATGTCGGGCACGTGTGTGCGAGTCAAATTAAATCTAATACAAAATTGCGTTTTATGATCACGCTAGTGCGTGTAGGTGTGTGCAGGGGAGCACAATGCGAATTCGCGTCGTGTACACTCAGGCTATTAAAAAAAATTAGAAAAAAAATCATTAAATAACGATATATATTTCATTGAATTTCATTGTAAACGACTCTTTGGAGTTGAAAAAGTTATATGAACATATTTGTCACCGTTTTTGTTTGCCTTAAAATCGGGTGTATTTTAAAACCCCATGGAAATCAATCTAAGTAAATTCGTAATATATATAACCATGCCATAACTATTAGGAAAATGACATCAAAACACTCACCTTTATCACCCGGCATTGTCTATCTATTGCCTGAACTGATTGTCTACGCAGTAAAATTAAAAAAATCTTGCGAATTCCGTCCAAACTACACATTAAGGTAATGCGACCGACTGTACTTTAAACACTCACACAAGTATAATGTTAAAAATGAATTACCAACACAGGCTCCGCTGCCTCCCTGTTACACTCATTTTCATTTCGATGTTTTTGGGTTTTTGCGCAGATGGGGGGGGGGGAGCCCACCCCATCCCGTGGAGGCGCCACCCTCGCCCTATGAAAATAGGATATATTTTTATGTTTTATTTGCCGGAAGCCCGTAGCTTAGTTGCATGTTTATTAGAACTTTTTATTAGTAGAAACAATACGGAGAGGTTTTTTTTTCGCATTTCTCTGCTTTCACGTTATACGCTTAAGGTTGATTTGTGTTGACGTTTCTATCGGTTACAGTCACGGAACGTTCGCCTTTGATTGGATTTTAGTTTTGATTTACATGGGTATTCGAAGATTGCATGGCCGGGTACACATACATCGCTTTCGTAGCAATGGGCTGTCTACGGACGCAGTTCGTGAATGACGAGAATCTTAAAAAATATATATACAAATATCATAAAACATTAGAAAAAGTCAAAGAAATATTTATATAACACTATAAAAACTAAGATAACGAACGAGTGAACAATTTACCGTATGGTCGACTGCGGTCCTAAAACATCTGCATATACTCTGACATACAATCTTCTTGTATGTTAGAGTAGGTGTACGAGGCAGAGCAACGTTGCAGGTAGTTATCTCGCTGTAGCACAAATATTTACATTGTGTATAAATAATATAACATGTGGTGAGAGAATATCAGTGTGATATAACAGTATACCTTATATCCTCTTTTATGGTGAGTATGAGAAACTGAAGACGCAATCATTAAGCGCGTATTTCCGAGCCGAAAACACTTGGGGACTTCAAGAAAAGATTTTCTTTCTTAAAGGACGGCAGCACATCTCTCTCTCCTCCTCTGCGGATGTAATCACTTACTATTAGTTGAGCTACTTGCTCGTTTGCCAAATATTCTATAAAAACTACTGATAATAGAGTGTCCATCTTTGTCCTCAGAGAAGAGACTTTTTTTCACAGATCACCTAACGATAAGTGGTTACTGCAGCCCGTATCATGATTACATCCATACTTGATGTAATTATTTTGATCTTTATTCTAGATGAGCACATGCATCTCTGAGTATACTAGTCTTCTGGTCTTCTGGCTTACTAAACTCAGACACAGTTTCAGAGGTACAGTCACACACTCAGATACTAAACCCAATAATTTGTGATATACAAATATTATTTTCGAATGGTAATCGAACCCAGAACTTGCGACGCAATCTCGTACTCTAAATACTACGTCATACGGACGTCAACGATGTACAGTTATGCTGGTAGTTGTCTTACCAACGTCGCAATTAAGTTTATCGTTTTAAACACTCACTTCACGCATTTTTTTTATTGAGTATTAGCATTGGCAATGGT
The DNA here is from genome assembly GCA_029286865.1 of Teinopalpus imperialis. Classification (NCBI taxonomy): domain Eukaryota; kingdom Metazoa; phylum Arthropoda; class Insecta; order Lepidoptera; family Papilionidae; genus Teinopalpus; species Teinopalpus imperialis. The sequence continues at coordinate 17,539,749 of JAGSMU010000022.1, read as the reverse complement.
GTTCATTTTTTTTAATTATATTTAGAGTAACAAACGAGCACACAGTGCACCTGATGGCAATTGATTCCTGCTGCCCACGACATCGACATTCATCCTTCACAAGGTATCATAATGCGATGCATTGACACCCTCGAGGACTGAGATGGAATGTCACCTCGCCAATAATAACAGTGTCCGGGCATTCACCAGACGAAACGCAGCAGCGTTATGCTGCTATTTCACGCTGGTATTCTGTGAGGCCGTGGTCCCACCCAGGTCGAGCTCACCCATTCATTCTGCAGTTAGAAACAAACACCAATGCAGCTCTACCACTGTTAAAAATACTTATATTTCTAACATTGTCACCACTCCAACTGAATATATATTTTTTAATAGAAAGAAATAAACAACATATGTTTTTGCACTATAAAGCTTATTTAAAAATATATATTCTAGTATGTTATATATAATATATAACCACTGCAATTAAGTTTAAAATGCTTGTGCTAGGTCGAATAGCGGATTCGAACCTGCGACAATAAGTTTCGCAGATCGTATCTTGAATTATTAGGCTATTGACGCTTCTTGGATGAAATTATTGTATTTCTTCTTATGATATTCGTTTAGTTCATATTTATAATTTATATATATTATATCTTTGAAGATCGCGTGATTAGGGTACCTTGGTGCTGCGACGTAGGACTTAGGTTCGGTTTTCAGCCGAGGAACAATATTTGTGTATTAAAAATTGTTGTTTTTCAGGTATGGGGTGTAGTGTATATACCCCAAGTCTTTTACGCTACATCTCAACATTCTTCATATCTTATTGTACGTGGATTACATAATGGGACGATCTATAAAAATCGGCCGAATGACGTCATCACCATACCTTTGATATTCAGTCTAAATATAAATAAATACCCCAGTTGAATAGTCCAAAACTTCTCGAGATTAGCGATTGCGTTTTGTCAGATGAAGCCTTATAAGTTTTGAGCTCAAGGCTGATAATCGTGTCACCCTTAGAGTAGCGTACGTCACTATTGCCTTGTATTACACGGGTCAAAGAATACGAAAGTTAAAGAAATTGAGAAAGAGTATTGAACGGACTATTATGCAATGCAAACCATTATATATATTTTTATTAAACTGAGTGTGACAATCGAGCACACATTACGTTCGATGGTTAGTGAAAAACGCAGACCATTAGTAATATATGGTTTAACATAGATTCCACATGCGGTTTGATCTCGGGGAACTGATATGAATGCTAACCTTAGGTGTAATTCTGGACCCATACATGAGGGCTGAAGGCCCTTCCAATGTGGTTGGAAGCTAGCTAGATCGTGGCCCTACCTAGAAAGTCGTCTTTGTTCATTGTTATATCTCTCAATGTCTATATATAATATAAAAAGTACATACATTTATATAGTATATTGACAATGATACACGTACGAATTTATATTTTATCTTGCTTTTGGATTAATATAAGGATAATATTTTGCCACTTGTTTCACTGTAAATTGATGAATTACGTAATAAATAATTATATTCATCCAATTATTTACTAAATAATGGCATAATAATGGTATAACCATGATATAGTTTGATTCTAGCTGCGGCATAAATGGGTCATCTCCCAGGATACATTTGCTTTGATTGCTGGTGTACAGCAATTAATTTTAAAATGTTGTAAAGCAACCAAAAAAAATTAAAGAAAAAAGAAAATTTATCACTATTATTATTACCTCGATGTCGGTAGGATCACGTCATAAAAGCTTAAAATAGCGGCACAGCCCGTATCGTCTGGTAAGTGTAAGGCGGCGATACTCCGCAGCATTCCAATTTAGTCATCAGAGGATGATGAATGTGGGTACCATGGGCCGCTGGAACCACTTACCATCACCTGTGTGCAAGGTTGTCACCCTATATATAATAAGTTTGAAAAGTCTCTAACATACAAAAAAATATATATTACAAGAAGGCCTTGTTCATAGCGCTATAAGTACTGCAAATAAACAATCAAACTATTTATTTAACTAAAACTAACTTAGCCAAACTAAACATCATCCTAGATGCGTCGGACATTGGACAGGAACAAGGTGCACGGTGAGCGACGTCATTACAGCCACACCGACTAAAATACGAAATTTGAAGTTCTCTTTCACACTCTATTGATATGTACTGAGCTACTTCACGTTCATTATAATTAGTTGAACTTTTTTCATAAGAAATCTTATTTGAAAGTATGCTAGGCACGTAATCTTAGGATAGTTTTCAAAAAAAAATTCTGCTAACTGTGACTTCATCTACAACAATATAGATAATATTCGTTCAAATCATTAAACTATGTATTGTTATTCAATATCAGTTTGTAGATAGTAGCTAGCAGTAACACGAATGGGTTGGCTCGACCGGGAAAGAAACACGCCTTCACCGAATATCAGCATAACGATGTGTATCTTGAATCTTTTCAGGATTGATGTAGGTGTCATTGGCCGCAGTCATCTCTTACCATCAGGTTAACTGTGTGCTCATATGTCACCTTTAATACTATAAAAAAATATTACCATTGTGATACACATCTCTATAATCAATTACAATTAGCTACAATGAATACACAATTAAACATAATGAATTAAGTTACTACTTACTTAAGTGAGAACTAAACACGGATGCTGAAAGTTCAGGTTCACGTTCAGGAGTGGAGTAATGGGCTATGAAGATAATGATGATTGAATACTATTTTAAAACAAATATTTGTAACTTTTAAATTTTTCAAAACGTACTGACGGAGAGGAAAAGTACATAGAAACTTCTTGAAATTTAATCTCGAGAGAGAATGGTAATTAGTCGCAAGTATAACGGTAAATTAAAAGATGTCCAGTGTTTCCACGCGACGCTCGTCGTCGTACGACGGCGGCAACGGGACGGGACGAGAAAATAGACTAAGAGAACTCCGGAAACGGAAACGGTCCGATGAGCGTTTTATTTTAATGCTGCAGAATAATCTTTGAAGATTTTGATGAATTCTCTAAAGGACCTTGATCTTCCATGCCAGACGAAGAAAATGAAAACTTAGAATATTCCTATATGAATAAAGGATATTGTAGATAACACGGTACCAATGTGTCATCGGGACCCTATTTTTTATGAAACTAAACATGAAAAAGTTTCTTAATTTAAGATGTAGAAATACAAAATAAATAAAAATATATACTAATTATAAAAAAACGTTATCAATATATTTAAATAACTATTCTAGGTTTTGAGTTATTTTGAACAGCAGTCGTGCTCAATGTTCAAGTTAATCGTAAATCTACGCAGCCGTAGCACGCGCTACGTTTAGTGTGTCGTAGCCTAACATTTTCCCTCCCGCGGAATTTTTTTATTAAAGCGTAAGTTATTTTTATATGTTGCTTCATTGTAACGTAAGAACCGTTGGACAATTAGCGTATTTTTATGTTTTATGGTATTTTATAGGTTTTCGATAGAAACGCAACTCAAGAATTGCTGCGATGATAGCTTAAATATTTGTGAACCAGTATCAATTGTAGTAACTGACTACTGAGTGCTAGCCTGCTAAGTGCTTAACCCCGCGTTAGTTTAGAGTTGAATAGCTATTTTTTTTTATAATTCTAAATATAAGTTGAAGTGGATATGCTATTAGGACGGTGGTAGAGTCATACTGCAACTAGTTGCTAAAGGGAAAGGAACACGCCCACACAGAATCCCAATGTGAAATAGCACGAAAACGCTGCTTCATTTTGTAAGATGAGTGTAGGGGAATCCGAAGACCCAATTACAGGTAAGAAGGAATTCCAACTTAGTCCTCAACGGATGAACGACGACATATGCAAGTGTCGCCGGAAGTATTTGGATGCAGGTGGGTCAGGATTATGCTGGGAAGGTCTATGATGTAAACTTAAAAATAATAGTATAATTTAAATGTTCTTCAAGTATTGGAATTCGTAAAACATGTTTAACTTTTATTATTTCCCCTGAAACGAAGTAAGCCCGTCGTCCATAACCAGTCAGTGATAAAAAGAGATAAACGCAACGTACACGAGGAGCAGTCATTTTTCCACCAATCGGGGAATTATTGGAAAAACTAGCAAATGAATTTATTATAGCGACCGCGGGGTGCCACCCTACCCCCCCCCTCTACAATACCCCTATTATTTTATACTTATTATGCCGATATCACATGACGGGATTTAAGCCGATGCACACAATAGCAAAAATCCACTTTCATTAAAATGTAATCCTGCACTAACCTATACCCTTTAATTGTGTATCGACGTGTATTGGGATGTTTACTGTAGCACTTGTACTTATAATTTAATTAATGTAATTAAGAACGACCTATGTTAATTTTCAAGACATCGCTGGGGGATCGAGAATCGTGTCACACACGTTCAGCGGGACTTGACCAGACAACAGACAACAGAAGACAGGACCAGAGTTGACGACGGTGATGAGTAATTTATGCGGAGTGGTGGAGAAGTAGGAGTTTTTGTTTTACATTGAAATAGGAGCATGATGTTGCTGTGTTTGGTATGATTATATATGGATTGAAGCATCCATGGATATCTATTGAGGACCGATGTGGACATCAGTAGCCGCAATCATCACTTATCACCAGGTGACCTGTGTGCTCGTTTGTCACTCTGATATTATAAAGGATCACTGTCTACTACTATTTAAAAGGAATTCCTTCCCTTTTTTTGTCATTCCCTGAATCCTCTTGGCAAGTCTTTGTGGACGATTTAGATGCTTTGTCACCGCCGTGGAGTGATCAGCGATGACAAACTAGTATTTTATGCTCGTGAACTGTATAACCGTGGTTGTTCTCCGGTATAGACCGAATCACGCGTGCCACAGCTAGCCTTTAACTATATCTTGGCTTCATATATTAATAGTAATTACATAGTAATTTTAAATTACTGCCAATTATAAGAATTTAGGCTTACTTTAATTAATTAAATTTTATTTAATGTGATGAAAAACATTATAATGTGATGAAAATTCTCACAAATATTTATATAGAAAGGTCGGCTAAAGTCTAACTCTAAGGAGCAATAAAACAAGAAGTGGAAGTTACGAAAAAAATAATAATAAAACTCGAACACAAAGATTTAGATTAGTTTATAACTTAAGTAGTTCTCTATTCGACGAAGATATGGCTGTAGCATTTTACTTGTTTTTTTATTTTATGTTCAATGATCCTAATTATCCATATTATTTTTCAATGACTTCCAATTTATTCATTTTTCTCTTGACCGTGTAACTCATAACAAAAACAAAACATATTATAAAACAACTGGTTACAATAAATAAGATCAAATTCATATATTATATATGATATATTATATACATATATGAAGAGTATTCAACTAGCAATTTTGGTAGTTTTATGTTTACATGGGTGAGGGAACGTGCGTGTGTATACATGTATCAGTGTGGTTGCGTGTGTGCATTTATTTATTGGAATGTGTGTATTACTTCTGTTTGTATACCATTGGTAAATAAGTGCATTATGAGTGTAATAAATAAATGAAAATATATTTCCATATATAATTTTATTATTTAATACGGTGCATTTTTCTAATCATAATTCATAGTTTAGAGCATGTTTAGACGATATATGGAAGATGTCTAAATTAGAATAATATTTATAGTACGTGTGGGCGGCGCGGCATAGAATTGAATATATATGTATTTTGTTTAATATATATTATGTTGATGATAAATAACTTTTATTTTTGCCTACCGCTTTATTACATTCAGAGTAACGAACGAGCACACAGTTCACCTGATGGTAAGTGATTTCTGCGACCCATGACACCTACAATCATTCTTGACAAAGAATCATAACACAGACGCGTTGTCACCCTTGAGGACTGAGATGGAATGCCTCGTCGCCGGTAATAAAGGTCACCGGATCCCTACTCTCACCAGACAAAACTCAGCAGCATTATGCTGCTATTTCTATATATATATATTCTGTTAGGGCGTGATCCTACCCTGGTCGAGCTGACCCATTCATTCTGCAGCTATAAACAAAACTTTTCTGACACTCATCTAGGGTTAACAAGCGGAGAACACCACTGGGCGTTACGTCCACCCTTGTAAAATGTATTTGACGAAAAAAAGGAATACATAAATATTTCTAAATAAATTATTCATTAATATAATAATATGGGATATATAATTATATTAATCAACATACAGTTACACTAATGAATCATCGTCATACTGCGTCATACCAATGCTGTTCAAATATTTGTGACAAGAAATAACTTTCAAATATTCAAATCTAACATCTAAGGTAAACGTTACGTGTAAATTTTAAATGTAACCTTTCCTTTATTACCAATAGTAGAGCACTGTTGCAGTTTGTTTCTACCTATGGCTTGTGTGCTCACGCCTTTACAGGAATACCAGTTTAAATTGTGAGAATACATTAATATTCATAAAAGAATTAATAAAAATCTAAATATTAATAATTAATAAAAAAACTACTCTTTGTCAGAATATTTGTCTGACAAATATGCTTGGATTTAAGCTTTGAGCCCTGGTTCCAATAATGGACAACTCTTGGACATTTTGTAAATTATTATTTAATAAAAATTACAAAGAAAGAGAAACTAGTCGAGTTTCTTGCCTTTTCTTCTCGCTAGCAGCTGCCACCGAAGCGGTGTTGCTATTAGTTATTCAACTTGACGATTCAAAAGTGTTTTGTATAAACCTACTTATATAAAGCTTCTTTTGATTTTAGTTGATTTGAACCTACAGCCGATCTTACTGCATATACTACATTACATCGGACGAGGAGACGGGACAACGTGATTGCGAAAATGATTACGACACTACAATATATGTTATAGCGCAGTTGATATAATTTGGTAATAAACAAAATATACAATAGGCCTCCTCTCGAAGGAGGGTGTTATGTTTAGTCCGGGACACCACCGCGGTACGGTGGACTTTTATTTTTCTCTTAGACTTGTAGATTTTCTTTCATATCTTCTTTCCTGACCGTCAAGCATGTGGTAAATGAAAGTCGAAATTACATAATAAATATCTTTATAATAGGGTTTATAGTTTTAAATAAATATGTTTTGTAGTTTATAAATCAATATGTTTTGGAGTTTATAAATAAATACATTTTGCAGTTTATAAATAAATATGTTTTGGTGTTTATTATATAATATTTTTTGTAGTTTTTAAATAAATAGGCGAAAGTTGCGATCGGATTGTCGGTCGGTACTGTACTGTATATTATGGGAGAAGCGAATTTAGATGGGAATAGAAGACATCGCCATCGGTCTCCAGCTATGCATGGTAACAATAAAAGGTTAAAATCTCCTGAATACTCTAAGTTTAGTACGAGATATTGAATCTAAGAATAGTTGAGAAGAGAAAATCTTACCTTGAAAAAAATACGTCAGAGCTGGGAGAATCTGTAACAGAAGAAACGGGTAATTAATTTGTTTGTCTATTCATAGCTTGCTTCAAGAAAGAAGTAGCCTGTTATATAATAAATTTTATACTATATAAGAGTAATATTTATAATGTTACATAACACTGTTTATGTAGACCATGTGGTGTATTGGTTAGAGTGCCTGGCTGCTGCGTCGCGCGGTGCTGGTTTCGATTCCAAGCCTAGGAACAATATTTGTGTATCACAACAATTGGGGTGGGTTGTATGTTGTGTATGTACCGTGTCCCTGACACTGCATCTACCTTTTCCTCCAGTCTTATTTCACATGTATTATATCGGTGTGTTTTTAGTTACATGGACTCCTGTGATTTTGCGGCAGTCCATGGGCAGTGGTAACCATTTACCAACAGGTGCTTGGTCTTTTGCAACATATTCTATAAAAAAAACATGATTATAGCGGTCCATAACATCTATATGTAACCTCAAAACAGATTCAAGATACACCTGCACTACATTGTGCTTAGTTGTGATTAACCGCAATTGGGTCCCAGGTCCCAATACTCGTCAATGGAAATATATGTTGTTTCGCGCTGGTATTCTTCGAGGGGCTTTTTTATTTTTATAGAATAGGTGGCAAGCGAGCAAGCAGCTCAGCTGCCGCCCATGAACATCCGCAATACCAGTCGCAATTGCGTGGCCAGCCCTTAACTAAGGTGTAGAAATTATTTTACCACCAGGCGACTTGTGTGGTTGTTCGTCACTTGTATATCATAAATAAAGTCGACATCTGCATTCAGCCTAAATATATTCTTAATTTGTTTGTCTATATATTTACATACGTAAGTACGTCTATGTAATATATTTACGTGTGTGACGTCATGGTCAAATATTCCCTTGTCTAAATTGATACAGCTGGCTTCAATTCTAATACGGGTAGACTTGACATTATTGTGTTTACGCAGGTGTCACACTTCTCTCAGACATTATGACAAAAATGTGTTACAAATGTATCGATAGTTATCTAGTTCGCATAATAGTAACAGCAGCTAATATATATAATTATATATATATATATATATACATACATACATACATATATAGAAATTTCTATTTATATGCAATGTTTACCTCTTTAGAGCATTATTTCTCAACCGTTTTTATGTCGCGGCCCACGAAAAGACGTAACTGAAAATCCACGCGACCCCTTCGCTATATTTCAGGGTAATATTCACGGAAATTATTAATAATATCTTGATTAATAGTTTATTTATACATTTAAACTGTCAAGGCTCTCCCAGATGGGCACAATTTTACTGCAGCAGTTGGATGTGCAATCAAATTCATAACTTTAATAAACGAATCTTTTCTATTACATGTCTTTGAACAGATCGCTACCCCATCTAATAATAAAGAATGTGTTGGGAGTGCGGCGAACTTCACGTGTTTTCGAATTTACTATTATGGTTATTTTAACATATTCATCACTGCGTTTACCTTCACCGCCGAATAAAAGGCACTTATGAATTTCATTGGTGTCGGCGCCGGGGATCGAACTCGGTTAGCTCGTGTGAAAAACGCGCGCCCGTAAACTGAATTACCATGCTTCTTGTTAGCATATATAGATATAGACTAATATGTTCTGGTATATTATGATAACGTGTTTGTTTATTTCGACCACGGCGATATATCCCTGTGTTATCGGATCTTGTTTTCGTTCCACGTCTTAAAATAGTATAAGAAATTTTGGCAAGGACGAGTAATGTCGGATGTGCACCGACAAAAACCCCACTGTGTTTCATCTTGACCACATAGCGCCAGGGTCACGGGAATGCTCCGATCTACCAACGATGTGGCTTTCTTTTCACTTCACCGTGGGCGACCAAACCACGACTAGTTACCCCCACAAAGACGCTATCACATTCGTGGAACAGGAGGTGCAGGTCCAAAGTAATGCACGTGCAATAAGATTGAAGATAAGTTAAGTCGTAGTGTTAGGGACACGGGATATACATACAATACGTTTATATTGTATTTCCACTGGGATTCGAACCAAGAAATCGTGTCGATCGTCAGATACTCTAGTCACGTAACCGTCAATCTCGAACACTATATCATAGACGTAGCATCGCCTTGCGGAAGTCGGTGATATATAATAGTGCCGTTAGTTTTCGCGTAAATATGAACACCTTCATTTACCGTACGAGATGAATGCTTACGCTGAATATCGTACAAATATTAAATTCCATTGAGATCGAATCGGGAAATGCAAGTCAATTTCTTAAACCATAAAGGTATAGAGCTATCAGTTTCACTTAACTGATCGAAGTGTGAAAATATTTCTTTGGTTAAATCTAAAATGAACTGTTTTTATTTTAGCGCCATTTAAAATTCAAACGAGCCAGCCGAAGAGAGTCCGGTGGGGCTAAGTTGGCGTTCTATAGACTGTTTTTTAGTTATTTTCTTTTAAACAAAATTTCCATGACACAGGAATATTTACCGTCAATAGATATACATATATAAGATTTGTAAAGTGTATATACAAAGGTATATAAGTGATAAGATATTGATTTTTAATTTTTAACTTTACATGATTATGGAGAGTGATAAGAGTAATGCTAGTAGAGTATGCTATAAGTATTCCTTATACCCAGATCCAGATACCTTTTCCGCATTTAAACTCCTAAGAGGTCCATTATGTGTGAAGGACCCTGGTCCTATGCTTATCTCAATACTTTAGGATATCAGAACTGCAAGCAAGTGCACATCTGATAGTACGCGATTTCTACAACCCATGATACCAAATTTTAGTCAAATAAGAACCATGATGCAGTTCCGTTCCCAGCCCTTAACGACTAAGATGCAATGGAACATTATCATTCTTTAATAGTAGCATGCAATGTGACATGGATCGCGTCACAGAATACCGGAATAGAATACTGCTGGTATTCTAACGCTGCTGAATTCGTTTGGTCAATGTCGAGAATCGGACACCCACAATCTTTCTGGAAGATGGAGGTAGATGTGGGGCGTAGTCATCACTTCTCTGATAACGTTTAGAATTATTCGACTTGATTGAAATAGAGTAAGAGAACATACATTTTGAAAGATATCTCTTAGAACTTAGGGTTGACAACGTTATATCTAAAATGTTATTCGAGTTTGTGTCTACGGGAACTATATGTATGTAAAAATATTTAAAGCTAGAAGTTATATTTAATCTAAATCATTACAAATATCATAAATTAATTAAAAATATAATATATGTATACAATTCATCCAAAAAGCATTGAAATAGAAAAACACGCGGAAACCCATATGGAGACAATATGAAGACTCCAACGAACGTTGAAAGTGGAATTTAAATATGTAAGGAATTAGGAAAAGGGGGTACTGGGGTGGGCGAATGGGGTGATGAGGGGGTGGGGGTGGGAAGGTTTTTCAAAACTAGAAAGAGATGAACACGCTTTAGTATCGCGATCTGAGCCGCGGTACGGCTTCTGTGTGCAGATGAGATTAAGTTAGAAAGAGTAGATCTGAAGATATTAGATGAAATTTAATCAATTTTCACAGATTATTATAAAAATTGTTAAAACTAAAGTTTTTTTGTTCTTGTATATTCTAACCTTTTAAAACTAAACATTGTTTAGAATTAAAAATAAACAAAATTGTAACTGACCCCATCTACTCCGGACGGATAATGAACTAAATCGTTTATATTTCATTTATTAATTCGTTTATCGGTAGCATTTAATAGCATTCGTACTCCCTTCCTAACCTCTATTGCGATTTAGGAAGAAACTCTATTTCCATTATAATAAAATAAAATCAAAAAAATATTTTACTCTAATATTGACCGTAGATTCGAATATATCTAAAAACTATACATTATATCTATGCAATAAACTCTTTTAGAGAAGAACCACTTTCAACACCTGCACAGAAACTACAAGAGACAGTTAACGATTTAAAATAAAATGAGAAATAGACGCGTAATTTACTCTTTTTTAATATTTAAATCTTAAGAAATATCTGTCTTCCTTAATGCCGTGTACGGCCCACGCACGCGCTGTAATGAGTGCGCGCGGGGGGTGGGTAGTTAGACAATTTTACAACTGCGCCGCTCCGTTTTTTGGAAGACTCGCATCGCTAGGTGTGTTCTCATAGAATAGATAACCCACGGGCTTGACTCCGGGTTACTATACCCTACACACAGAGTTTTATAAAATATATTGTGTTTGGTGCCGATAGAAAAAATGCTTACATATTTGTTTCAGGACTTTAAATTAGGAACTATCAAGTCAAATATTATTATTTTCAGTCAGCTAATCTTTCGATTTGAATCCAACATTCCACATTGTCTTGAACCATTTCCTAGTTAATGTATATAAATGTAGGTAGAGTGCAAGTAACATATTCAATTTATCTGATTATAAGAGACCTCTCATAACCCAATGCCTCCCATCGACACTTTTAATACAAACGCGACATAATGCAAACAGTCCCATAGCAGCTTAAGTACTTTTTTCAATCGAAAAACCTATCTACCTTACGTAGTCTTTGTCAACATCTGTAGGTGAGTACAAATTTGCATACGTCGAAATAATTTAAGGGGGTTACTCCACACCAGTACACGCTAATGTGTGCACGTATTGGTTACTTAGAATAAGAACATTTCGTAGACGTCACACGATAGGAAGTCATTAAGTTAAGTTAACATGGTAAGAAATTGACAGCCTCTGAGAGGGAGGAACTCTCTATCACGCAGGCTTTAATGTAATTTATTTTATCTGGTCTATTCTTTTAGGATGATTTACTTAGAACAAAACTGATTATGTATAAAACTTCTGATTGAAATTGAAATTTTCGAAAGAATATTTTTTTAAAAGCATAAACTATTTGCTAGTCAGTCATTACACAGGAATTTCAATTTAAAAAGACATGTTACGAAACCAGCGTAATCAAATCAAAGATTCAATATTCCAGATCTGGCATAATCGGGATGGTTATTTCTATTTTCTCTCTCTAGTTTTAGATCTATGAGATGCCACTAGTGTTTTCTAATTCTGAGTACTTATTTTATTGTATTGAGGATCACAAACAAGACACACAATTCAATGATTGTAAGTGATGTCTGCGGCACATTCACCCACGATCAGGAATCATAATGCAAATGTATTAACATCCCTACGTGCTGAAACGGAATGCCTTGACACCAGTAATAAAGGCTCTGGATATCTTCATTCACCAGTCGTAACACAGGAGCGGTACGTTGCTATTTTGCACTGGCATTCTGCGACATTCATTCCCTGGCCAACACGACCCCGATGTGAAGTTTAGCAAGCCTCACTGGAGGAGCATTGCAAACTACAGTACACTCTGCACGTATGTCAAAACTTAAGCAATAAATATTTTAATCAACTGGTTAAAAGTAACTGACGGCATAGTCGTTGCTGTTATCGACATTGTGTTTTTGTTCTCGTCTTCTTATAGATGTCCTTTGCGATGTGTTATCCAAAAAAAGTCTACTTAGATTAACAGTGCCATTAAAAAGCATCACAACACTATCACGCTTACAATAGTTGATAAAGAAAACTGGTAACTAAATAACTGGTAATTTACTGGTGCCATTCCATCTTAGTCATCAAGGTCGACAACGTTAGTGCATATCGGTCATTTTACAATTTACATACGTCTCATAAGCTCGTCCTTTTTTAAATATTTTTCAATAAAATCAATCTTATGCCAGACCTTACGGATCGCTGTAGCATGATGGGTCAGCACGACCGGGGAAGAATCACGCCATCATGGAATACCAGAGTGAAAGAGCAACATAATGTCCAGTCCATAAATCCTCTGTTTTATTTGATGAGGATAACATAAGGAAAACTATATGAGATTTACGTTTAAAAATATATCGAGTTATTTTTAATTTGACGGATGACAACCGAGTCAACCGATGGTAAGCGATAGCTGCAAACCCATGACATCAACATCCATTGTTCATATTATCATAGCCTTATGTTTTACGTTAAGCCCCTTAGTTTCCAAAGTGGTCCAGGTGGACCCCCATTTGTGCACGGGAGACTCGACGGGGTCTACGTTGGCGTGACAAAAAAATAGGAGTCCACAATTCGTAAGCGGAGGTACACGAAAATTTATTTGCTTTTGATAGTGAAGAACTAAAATGTTGGCTTGACTTCATCTATTAAAATAGGCAGATAATATTTTAAGAAGCTCAGCGACTGTTACTTGTAAAAACATTCATATTCCACATTTTTTGTCGAGTTTTAGGAATATGGTAGAAATGTAGCTGCAGGGGGTCCATCGGAACCAGCAAAATTTAGAAAGTGGTCTATGACAAATAAAGTCTGGGAACCTCTGGTTTAGCCTAATAGGAACGGTCTGTAAAAATTAAGGTAAAGTTCAAAACCACCATTCGACTAGTGTCGTTAAATAGGAAAAGCATTTTAAGCTTAGTTGTGGTGGTTCACCGGAATGTTAGTAAAATTAATAGCATTGCTAGCAATTAAAAAAAAATCAAGATGTACACGCGTTGTAACCGCTGAGTACTGAGATGGAATCCCTCGTTCGCTATATAGATTCACGGAACCCTAAACTCAGTGGACGAAACTCAGAAGCTTTGCGTTGTTATTTCACGCTGATATTCTCTGAGGGTGTGGTCCTTGTTCGATCGTGCCAACCTATTCATGTTGCATAGCTATACCACTATCATTAATCATGAGGATCACTATCCAGTTTTGTCGTATATCTTCTTCTAAAAAATCCTGATCATAAATTTCCCTAAATTTTGTTTATCCGTTTACCGACAAAAAAAATCACTATTTGGATAGGACCGTTGCTAGGTTGCTCACCCCTGCACTAGACGTCATGTGATAGTTGCTGTCTATGACATTTACATCCTTTCCTGACAACCATCGAATGGGTTGTCACCCTAATACACACTGTTGCGTTATAGTCTCGGTTTTACTCAACATACTAAACACAATGCTATTGCTATGCTATTCTGCAGCTATTTGATATATATATTTAACTTTTTTAAATTAAATATTTGTCGTAAAATTCCAAAAAAATATATGATAAAAATAAAAGAGTATGGCAACACACACATTCATTTGACGGTATGTGACACAGACGGTCCCTAGATATCTCATCTGTATAAAGAATGCTATTGACTATAATCATATCAGACCACTGCTGGATTTAGCCGTCCCTCGAAGACTGACACAGTACAAATCCTGAGCAACCTGCATTCATCGACTTCTCGCAGACTTGCAGAGGTCGTCACTCTATAGTGGGGGGTCCTCATAGGCTACGAGGTTGCCATTCGAGAGCCTTTCTTTTCAATCGGTTATAGGTTCTACGAGCTACATGACCGGCCCATTGCCCACTTCAGTTTACTAATCCTTTGAGCTATGTCAGTTACCTTAGTTCTTCCGCGGATTATTGACCATTGAATGACCATGAGTGGTCTGGTTACACACAGTATAAAATACAACAGTTACAATTATTGTACAAAAGCTATATATACATTCCTAATCGAGCTGAACTATTAATGCTGTTTATTTAGCCGGAACGTGGTAATAACATTACTCAATTCATATTTGATAACACCTACAAAACGTGGTCTTCATTTTATTGCAGATTAAAAAAACAGATCTGATTTGACAACTCTGTTCAAAAACATTTCCATTTTATTGCATTTCATATTGACAGCAGAGTAAGCTGACGGTATTGCCGTAGTTTATTTTTTTAAAAAACCGTACGACCTTGAAAACCTATTTCACATGCCCTATGTCGGGGCGGATTTAAAAAATGGACGTATTTTTATACGAACGACACGAAAAGTGAGAGTGTGTGGAAATTTTTAGTGTGCTTTTTTTGAGCGTACGAACAAATGAATGAAAAATATTTTTTAGGCCGCAACTGGTTCGCTTGCAAATTTTAGAGATCGCCGTCTGTGTAAAAAAAGGGTAAAAAAAAGGATACACAAAAAATGACTATGGCTATCGAATGTTCGGAATTTTCATCCGGTCTCTCTATTTCGAGCTGAAAGTGAAATAGATTTCGGTTTCGTGCTCATGTGTCTGGTTTATTGAGTCCATAAAACCTTTTTTCGCTGGTTGTTTTTCGTCCGGAGCATTCGGTTTATTTTGCAACAGTTGCTCCGGTACATCGAACGTCAATTATTTCCTGCAGACTCACAAATATTAATGTATTCTTTTCTTAACTTTAACCCGCAAGTTTGTGACGAGTATAGGTTGGCAGGGAGAGAAAATAATGCGAATCAGGGCTTTTTGATATGATACTAATTATGGAGTGTACCGTTTTACTTTGTCTACTAATAGATTACCACTAGCAATTTTTTATTGTTTATCTATTAACAATCATAATTAACAGATCTAGCTCTAAAGTAACGTTACATTAAGCAGAAAAAAATTAAAAGTAGAAATAAAATGTTATATGATGCCGTAGTCGATATGCTTGGCAAAAGATTAGGTGTTTTTTTTATATATAAGTAGAAACAAACGAGCACACATTTCTCCCGATGATAAGTGATAAGTGCGGTCCATGGCATGTAGATCCAGCCTCAACAAAGATTCAAGATGCACATGCGTTGTCTGTCAACGAAGCATATCCCCTCGATCCTCAGGGTTAAGATACTATCTACCTATATTAGGATACCTAATCGAGAATGAATGTGGGTGTTATCGGCTGAAAAAAGAAGAGAAAAAGAATCACTATCATGGTGAACCGTGTGCTATTTGTAATCGTAAGTATCATAGAGTTTTAAATATTACTGTATGATTAATTGTATTTGGATAATATACTTGATTAATTAATATGTCACTTGGTTTGTTAATATGGATGTGCCACATTAATTAAGATGATATATATATATATATATATATATATATATATAATAATATTTATATTTGTAATATAAATCTACATTTCTCTAATTAAAACAACTGTAATGGTCGGACTTTTGAATGAAAAGGAAGTATAAAGGACGCCAGTAAGAGCCGTACGTTAATTCAAAAACATTTCCGAGTCTAGTTAGGGACAAAAAATTTGCTGCTTATCGCGGTGGCAACTTCTATCCCCAGCCGGTACGCAATAATGCAGTCGAGGGCATTACTATAATGCACCGAGTCGCCGACAGTGGCGTCGGACGAATAAAATTTAATAATTACTCGCAAATCCACCCACCACATAGTTGGCGAGACTCGGGATAATGGCGAAAAAAACTGTATCGCGCTTTTCGCGGGGGCGCCCCCGCCCCTCTCTCGCGAAATTTTTCGCTCACCCTTCGGCCGCGGCGTTCGTTTAGCGAGATTCGATCCCGCAATCAGGGGGGGGTTTGTTTCGAGGGGGGATTTTTTGGCCTACCCCCCCGACCCCGTCCCCCCGACCATCGTAAATTGGAGCATATAATTTTTATTACGGACCTGTCGTGTGAGTTCCCTCGCGTTAGAGTTGTCAAAATGTACCGCTCGGTTAGTACGATCTTCCTATTTATAATTTTCCTCGGATATTTTGAATTCGATCGATAGCACTCTAAGGGTTATTGAGAATTTAAGGACCTAGTAATGGTGGTGTACTGAAAGGCTAAAGAGTCAATAGTTTAATCGTTAAGGGAACAGCCTGCGGAACATAAAGTCGTAGGTTCGAATCCTTCGACAGCAATTCGACTATTATCGTAAACGTGTGACGACTTACCTTCACCCGGTCGAGTGGACCAAGGCGTGTTGTAGCTATTTTTAAGCCGCTTGTCTTATTTTTTGTAGCTTTGGAAAGCTACTGATTATAATACATCACGACAAAATTCAAAATTTCATCCTCAACATCTTGATGGTTGGCAATCCACTGCGCGCTTTATTCCTCCATGGAACCAGCTATCCCCAGCGGTATATTCGAACCGATACGACTTAGGAACCTTGAAGAAAAGAGCCTCCACCCTCCTTAAAGGCCGGCATCGCGCCTACTACCCGTCTGATGCTGGGGATGTTCATGGGCAGATTTGAACTCTTACCACCAGGTGATCTGCTTACTAATTTGTCACCTAAACTATAAAAAAAACCATTGTAATTTTGTCGATGTATTGCGTGATCGACGGTATCTTCTCTAATGAATATCTCTTCATTAATATTTAATTAGCATATGAAATTTACAGTTCACCGAAGCGGTTATCATGTTGACTGATGCTCCACGTTGTGGTTAAACGTGAACGGTTCACATTAACTAAACTATTTAATGTTCATTAACATCATTAGTTCCAGTACTAAGTGTCACGTGACTATTTCACTCGAAATACGAGGAATCTTCACGACGATTTCGTTTTTAAAGGAAAACACTTTTGTTAAAGAATTAAATGTGAAAAGCGCACAGTTCGAATAACGACCGTAAGAGATCCCTGCACGAACTTTCGAAACAGGCACTAAATAAAAAATACTCCTAGGTTTTAATTTCCCTGAACTAAGATGAAAAGTCACTTCAACCAGCAATTGAGTCTCTAGTTTTTTACACTCTACATGAAACATGATAGTGGTAAACTACTATAACTTCTTGCATGACATGGCAAAGACACTCCCAAGTTAGTTCTGGTCTTTGACACAAGACCATACCACTGGTCCTTGTACTACGTGGTCTTACACCAGTTTCCGGAGCAGACGTAGGTCAATTTCCTTTAGCTCACTCCAACGATATTTGAATATATATTGGAGGGGTAAGATCACCATATACTAGAGGCTTCCTCATGTAGAACGGCTGGGAGAGGACCGGTGTGTAAAGAAAGCATATAAATTACTTGATGGTAACGCCACTTGAGGGAAACACCACGCTTTATTACTAAGCGTGGTGTTTCCCCATTCTAGTAACTCCATTTGTTATCACCTACCACCAGGTTTTACGTGCATCCGGAGTTTAATAACAATATATATAACATGAATTAGGTCATCCTGCTTTACTAGTCATATTTAGTCGTGTACACAAGTGGGTTATATACAGTCTTATTAAAGAAACAAACGACCACACAGTTAACATAATGTTAAGTGAAAACTATAAACATGTGTATGTAAAATACAGATATCTCTTAATATTTAATTAAGTCATGTTATGCTTTTATGTCACGCTAGTTATTTTTGAGGCCGTGACCCTTCCCCGGTCATTCCGGCTTATTCAGCTAGTGTACCAAGGGAAAAAAATATATCCATTATGTATTCAATTTTTTATATAATGAAAATGCTGCAGGAAAGTCGTCTCCAATGGCGACTTAAGCCGCAGCCTTCAGACTACGTCGGAAATTGATACAAGGCCTAAGATCCGGCGGTTAGCCCAAAAAACGCTGGCTGGACGTAGTAAAAGCGTACATGAGCTAATCTCACGCCTTAGGCCTAAGACCGCTCAAAGTGGAGAAGACTCAGTTGGAAGGCGGACCCTGGTAGTAGGCTGGGAAGTCGCTAGGCAGAAGAAGAAGAACATACATCATTAACATACCAGTACCAGTAACCACTTTAACTGAGGTTGAAATACTTCACAACAATAATGGAATAGCAGATTCGAACCACCTTAAGATTCACAGACGGAACCCAAAACCATTTGGCCATTGACACTTGCATTTTATTATTGCACGGGTAACTATAGCTAAATATTTTTCTATTTTTAAATAGCCTTCCAAAGCGTAACGAAATACGTTCAGTCCCTGAAGCAAAGAGAACTTAAGAATGAATAATCAATGATTCTATTTATTCAGCTTTACAAAACAGATTGCTTATTTCCCTTTGATACGACTTAAGAGGTCAATAGAACCTGTGGTAGTGCCGCCTACGTCGTAGCGTAGTACTACGTCGTAGCGTTTCTACGTTGTAACTACTACGGAATTTATTTTTGTTTATCCAGTTTGAGGTCACGGTAACTTATAGGTAAGAATTTGTAGGTTTAATTGTGATATTTTTTTTTAAATATTTTTATTTTATATATTTAATAACTATATATGTCTAACATAAAAATATATATAAAATTACAAGTAGGCTATTGTGTCGTGGATCTTGGGTTCGATTCCAATGCAAAGTTTTTTTTTCCTCTGATCTCAACACGCAGGTCCCGTGTGCATGAGAATCCTTACGGCAATTATGATGTATATCAATCCTAGAATAATTATTTCTATGGTCTATAATCGATCGGTTATATCGAATTAAAAAAAGGTTAATGACACAATTTAAACAGAGTCACTGCTCGCGTCAACCATAAATTAACAGAATAACGTTGCTGTGTTTTATCACATGAGTGTAGGAATCCAAATACCCTCTTACCTTACCGGTGATGAGGCAATTCATCTTAATCTCCAGGAATGACAACGCATCTGCATTACCATTCCTTATCGAGGATGAATCCGGGTGTCATGGGCCACGGGAACCACTTACCATCAGGTGAACTGTGTGCTCGTTTGTCACCCTCAATACAATTAAAAAAAAATAAAGAACTCTACATGGTGCAAATTGTTATAATACGATAACATACTATTCTACAATTGATAATAAGTGGTAATAACCAGTCAAAAATTTTCATGGTTGTAATTGGTAACCGTCACCCCCTGGTTAATTTATTGTTAAAATTTAAGACCGTATCAAATATACATAGTGTCCACATAATTTAAAGTGACTCTATTTATTTCCATTTGATGACCGGAAGTAAAGAAAAAACGTTATGTGCGAATAAGACAAGCCATTAACAACTCAATTGAGGAAGAGAAGTAATAAAGCATAACCTAATAAGGAAACGATTCTTGTTTTCCTTGGCCGAGTTACATCTGACCCAGTTTGCGTTCTCTTAAAATTATAACGATACTCTTGAATAGGAATAAGTTAGAGACGTTTACAATTAGTTAATATTAAACGATTTCTCATAGTCCACCACTGAACGTAGACTACGTCAGTAGACCTTTATTACTGGTGACGAGGCATTCCATCTCAGTCCTCAAGGGTAACAACGCATCTGCATTATGATTCCTTGTTAAGGATGAATATAGATGTCACGGGCCACACGAATCATTTGCCATCATATGAAATGTGTGCTCGTTTGTTACTCACAATATTATTTAAAAAAAAAAGATTAAAAAAAAGAAGGCACAAAGCACGACTCTCAGCCACCTGCATCCATCGACTTCACTAAGAGTACCTAGTTCCATCTAGTGGGGTGTTGTTCTATACTGTGAATGTCAGTACGAGGTTGCCACTACCTTTCTACACTATCTTTCCCATCGGTTCTACGTTCTACAAGCAGAATAGCCAACAAAATGTAAATAAAGCTTTATCCAGCTTGAAATTCGTACAATACAGCTCGTTGTTTTGTATTATTTATAATTTTTTTTGCGTCTGTTTTCTAGATATTTTACTTTTCTTAATTTATTTTTTTGGAAAGAATGCTAATTTTATCATTCTCGTTATCTGTTCCTATTGAGCTTAAATCCTTGTGTTAGTAGATAGAACACGACAATAGAAGTCGACCTTAAGTCCCGACGTAAAGTTCCACAGACCGTACCCTAAAACATTGGCATTTATATTATTTCTATGGGTATAGAATATATTTTAACTTTCTATTTTAATGACCCTAAGATTGCCAAACGGGCAGACAGTCAAAGCTCAACAAATCTGCCTTTAAGGATAGAGATGTAATCCCTCGCTATAAGTAATTTGTGGTCTTTGAATCCCTTCACTCAAACAAACCAAACACAACACCGTTATGCTGCCAATTCTCTATATCTATAAGCTATAAGTACGTTTTTCATTCTTATATTAAATTTCACCTACAACGACATCTTTCCTCATCAAAATCTGTTACTAGCATTCAAAGATATCGGTAGTATTACATGATGGTTATTCCTTCGTCCCCATACTGCATCACTTCATCGACTTCTCGTAACCCATTTATCTTATACTTACAATAATAAATGACGCTGGGAGCGTATACCTACGTCAGATAATTTTTATTCCGAATAATGTCGTAGTAGTACTTAAAGTATAATATACATATATATGTATGCCGGCAGAGGAGATCAAACTCAGTTTGCTCGCGTACCGTGAATTAATAAGCGCTTAGACAGAGAGCTGCCATGGCTCACTAAGTTACTTGTTATCTTTTAACCCCCGACGCAAAAATAGGGGTGATACAAGTCTTTCGGCTAGGTTCGTCTGTCTGTTGCATCGTAGCTTCCAAACGTACGGACCGATTACGATGCGGTATATATTTTGTTAAAGAGGGGATATTATTGCGTAATTATTTCATATGATCTAATTTCTCTGAAATAATAAATAATTCATTTTTGTCAGAACTTAATTTTATTTTATTAGTTCATCTTATCAATCAATCATCCTTGACATGGAATCATAATGCAGATGCATTGTCACCCTTGAGGATTGAGATGGAATGCTTCGTCACCGTAATAAAGGTCTTCGGATACCAGACGAAACACAGTAGTATTATGCAATTATTTTGCGCTGGTATTCTGTGAAGGATCACTCTACAAGAAGCGAAGAGCCACTCTACAGTTTAGCGGTGACAAGTAAGCAGACGCTTCATCTGTTGTTATTTGTTATTCTAAACTCATCAAATTATATGCTATTTCGCACCGGTATAGTATGGGCGTAATACTTCCGGTTAAGTCTACCCATTCAAGATACAAGTTACAGTTGTTACACTGTTATTTTTCTTTTGTATAGAATAGGTGGTAAAGGATCAAGTGGCTCACTTGATAAGTGTTTACCGCTGTCCATGAACATCCGCATGACCAGATGAGTCGCAGATGTACTTTCAGACATTAAGAAAGGTGTAGGCTCTTTTCTTGAAGGTCCCTAAGTCGTAAACTAATTCTACAGAGTAGTTATGAACGGCAGGCAATTTCGCATAAAGCGGAATGAGGATGAAATTTATAAAATATTAAATTCAAATAGCAGTAAAAAGTTTAAGATGTAAATAAGACAAATGACTTCTTACATTCTCATGACCAAATTCCCCAACATTCAGTAGGGAAACCGATCTCAAAGCATACACAAGCATACAAAGCGATTCGAATACAGTGCCCCGGCGAAAAGCCCGATAACCGATCGCACCCGACATATGTAAAGACAATTCTATATTGTACTCATTTCAACATAATGCATAAACATATATGTCGGAATGTAGGCGTCACGTCAGCCCCCCTGATTAAAAATCATGACATGCGCAGAGTAATTTAAAAACTACCGGAGGCTGGGTTAATTTTTAAGTATTGATCAAAAATTGCGTATATGCACACAACGGTGTTGTGTGTACGGGGTGGGGGGTGGACGGGCAGGGTGGTAGCCCTTCTCTGTGCGTGAATTAGAATTTTTTTGTTGGAAATTTGTCATTAGAAAGTTCTTTTGTTGATACGGGTTGGGTTTAATTTTCTCTTTTTCGCATATTTGAGTGTGCATGAGTGTGTGTGTGTGTATTTTTTTTTCATTCGATCGCGTAGCTTTGGCGCTCGACTTGCATTATGCCAAGTTATGTGTAGATTTAAATTTTTACATTATATTGTTGTTAATATTCGACTTCTCTTTTTGTTTAACTTGAACTTGAAATTTTAGAGACAGAAGTATACTTTCTATAATTTTATGCTTCTCCTTAGGCCTTGCCGTAGGCAATAGGCCATAAGCAGTTCTCTAGTACTGGTTCAGAACGTAGTAGCAGTAGGACAATGCTTCGTTATTGTACTCATGTAAATTTCTCCATCCATGTTCTTCTATACGAATAATTGGATTGATTTCTCTCTCTCACCAGAAATATACAATCGGCATGCGCATCTTGAATCGTAGTTGTTCATGATATGTACGCCATGAACCGCAGCCATCACCTACCATCAGGTGTGCTGTGTGCTCTTTTGTCACCATTATTAATAAAAAAAACTGTCCTGTGTATCATTTGAGTGAGGGTAGGGATCCGGAGACCTTTATTAATGGTGATTCTATCTTAGTTCTTAAAAATGATTTGCATTATGATTCATTATTGAGGATAATTGTCAAGGGCCGTAGGAACAGCTTTATATCTGGTGAACTGTGTCCGTTTTCACGCTCAATGTGATAAAATGTAATTATAAATACCGGCAAAGACTTCTTTGTAACATCGCTCCATTTTCAGAGACAGAAGGCAAAGACGAAATAACTTAGTAATACTTAAGCTCTATTAGATAACTTTTATTATTTTAGAATTACCGAACATTATAGCAATCAAATGCGAGTCCTCAAAGAGGTATTCCACACTGAGCTAAGTAGGTCGTATGTTAAAAAATCAACCCTCTACATGCGTGAGGATGGGAAGGGTACAGTGACGTGCCCCTTATTTTCTCATGACATTTGCAGTGCGTGTTCCTTAACGACCTTCTGAGGGCGCTGGAGAAGAGGCGACGATTTACTTAAAGATTTGTTGTTATTTAATTAAAAAAAACGATGGCACCTTACTTATAACGTGGTAGCATTAATGTCATTAATAAAATAGATACGAATAAACTTTTTAATTGTTAAGAATCACGGTACGTATTTTACTAAAATTTAATGTAAACGAAAAGAAACAAGAAGTTTATACCAAGTAATCATATCTGTTAAACTACATATAAAAAATAACTTTATTGAAATAATTATGAATTTATTTCAAACATCATGTAACTTTTTTTTATATTAGGGGAGACAAACGAACATCTGACGGTAACTGATGACCACGGCCCATGACATCTACATACAGCCTCAACAAGGATTCAAGATGCACATGCCTCTCCACGAGCGCTTTTACGAATGCCTGTAATTAGGTCTTTGCTTCTCTACAATCATACTACAACACTTAGTAGTACTATTTCCTCCTGGTATTTCCCGAGCGAGCTTTTAGCTGAAATTTGAAAGCTGAATTTGAACTTTGAAATGTTATTACTATACTTTAGTAATTTAGTATACTTACTAATCTATCTCTTAAATTATTATTTAAATAGGTATCGAAATAAATAAAATAAATTTAATGAAAAAAGTATATTATTACATAAGTATTAAATGAAATAAACTTATGTTAAGTTCCGGGCGAGTTTTGAATACTTCATTTGAATCTAGAGGATGCCTTAGCGGTTTAAGTCAAACTTCGGCTAAGACAAACATTAATCTAGCTTTTCATCAATCAAATACCGGAAAGAATATCTTAAACTTTTTTAAAACGGAATACTTTAATATATTTAAAAGTACTTTATGGTTTATGATTTTAAATTAAATGATCACTAATCTGTCATCATCATATATATTGTCATCATTATAATCGATTTCGCAGCCTGGCCTCAGTCCACTGCTGAACACAGGCCTCTCTCATAGACTGTCACAAAGCACGACCCTGAGCCACCTGCATCCATCGAATTCCAGCAAACTTGCACAGGTCGTCGCCGCTCCATCTACTAGGGAGTCGTTCTGCACAGCCACACAATCTATCTTCCGCATCGGTTATCAGGTCTACGAGCTATATGGCCAGCTCATTGCCAGTTCCACTTGCTAAGCTACGTCGGCCACCCTCATTCTACTGCGGATGTCGTACGTTGCGTTTTCTATCACGCAGAGGAACACCGGGCATAGCCCGATCTAAAGCATTATCTAGATATCAACAAATATTTTCGTTTAAATTAATTAATATAAAATTATGTTATGGCTACATTGTGAAAGCGGACAAGAAAGGTTGAAGTTCTCGGAGGAAAAAGAATTATTGTATTCATCCTCGTCTTCGGTATCTTCTCTGGCTCACTTGGCCATCGTGTCACTGTTTATTTCGAACTTCGTATTTTTAAATTATCACGTGTAAACTAAAATTGGGAGGTCATTGACATAGGCTCTGTAACATAGGTTTAGTATCTATCTCTTGTAGATTGTGTGAAAATTATATTGTTTTATTTTTATTATTTTCTTTTGGCCATGGCCACTGGTAGACCTTCTTTTTTGAGATAATCTGTAAGAAATACTAGTATTATGATGTTATAGTAGCTCTATTTATTTATTTATGTATTTATTTGAATAGTGTATACAAAGATAGGTGTTACGATTATAATTATCAGATCAAATAACTATTTTATGGCATACATACTAGTTATAAGAAAAGTTCTTAAACATTGCCCATTCAAAGTTCTCTTCTATGCATATTTCTCGTGAATCTATTCCAAAGAAATATTACACTGAAAAACATTATCCTCCTTCTTGGGCAAGCGGGTAAAAAGCGCAGTGTCGACAAAATTACATTGGCTTCTAAACTGCACATATATTTGCTAAATGTGGTGATTGTACTGGGCTGACCTGATTTAAGTCCTCTAACAAGATTGCTTCTAATTTGGCACAGCTTTGGCAGATATAAAATATATGTGACCGGTGCCAGGGAAGTTAAGCCGATGTAATTTTTAGAGCTACGAGTAATTCTAAGAAGTTAAGATTCTCTGGAGGTAGAGCTCTTGTAATAGCAGGCTAATTTGTGCTAAGAATTAAAAATTCATAAATAACGTTTGTTTTTTTAATTTATTTTAATTTTGTATTTCGTAATTTAGGTTTTGTTTGTGTAAAAATAATTAATGAATTGAATTGAATTTATTACGACTATAATAAGTGTATTATGAGAATGTTCGGAAATATAATTATTTATCGTACTTCGAACAGTAAGAAATTACAGTTAAATAAATAATAATTAGGACTAAGATTTCAATAATAAACTATTTAATTTCTCAAATTAATAAATAAAATATTTTATAACTATAAATACTAAATATCTTACAGAGACGAAAGAAACGTAATTTTACGGTTTGAAATATAATTACAAGTAAACTTTCTTTAAATTTTAAAGTATAACAAAAATTAAAAAAGAAATAGTTATATATAACAGAAAAGTAATCTTCTTAATTATTAATTACAATAAATGAATGCTCATTCAGCATTTGTATGTAGATCCAATAAATTAGGAAAAGCTTTCAAAAGCTCCCAGCTATAAAGAAAAAGGAATCGATTCCATTTGAAATAGATAACACAATAGGCACCGTTAGGGAAACGGAGTCGTACTAAGTACCGCACAAACAGCAGCATGTGAGGAATAATTTAAAAATACGCAAAATACAGCCACTTCTAACCGTGGGGGTGCGGCGTCCCCCACCCCCACGGTTTTACGTATTTTTCGGTATGCGTGCCAGGTGGCTCCCCCTTCGGGTGGTTCGTTAAAAAGCTCCCGAGTACGTAGTATTATAAAAGTTGCGCCTACCGCGTGTAAGTAGTGATGGTGTGGGGTTGGGGTTGGGGGTGGAGGGTCCCGCCACCTAGTTAGACAGTTAAAAGTATGCGGTATTAACGGAACGGAAATGAATATACGAGTAGGTAGCTACGAGTTTTTGGGAGGCTGTGATGTGACGCCGCGGGTTAGGTTATGAGAAGACTTCTGCCCGGTTTTATTTTGTTGTTTGTTTTTTTTGTATGTCGCAGTCGTTTTTGTTAGTCGCCGCCCGCCGAGGGTCTCGACTGTTTCTAACTTCGCATTTATGGTGTGATCATTCAATGGCGCCGTGGCATCTGGTTTGTCTTGTTACTGCATTTTTTTTGGTACTCTTGGACTCGAAAACATTGCAGTAAATATCTCATTACACATATTATACGTTGCAAATTTAGCTGCGATTGAATTGAAAGTTGATAAAAATATGTAAATAAATACTATAAAATGTACCAGTGTTTCAATGGTTCAGCACATCATTAATTTAAGGTAGCTAAAAATGTACAAATATTGAAGAAAATTATATTAAATTTTATTATTTACATACTATATTTTCGTATAATTAACTTATAAATCTAATACAACATTATTTATTATCTTTTATATTTAATTCCTGAAAATATTTCAATCAAAATCAACTCACAAAACAGCATATTAAAGCGCACGGTTGAGTCGAATCCACTAAATTTAATGTTCTCTACAGCTATTAATCCTCTAACTGCGGACTGAACATAAAGCAACGTGCCTGATATTTTACAATAGCAACAGTAATTGTTGCATTGTATGAAAAGTGCTATTAATTTTTTACTAGGCGCTAAGAGAAATCGTGTTCTGGTTCGATATGTTTTATGTTGTTCATTTTTAAAAATAATAATCAAATACTCATTAACGTTAAATGCTGTGTTCAAATTACTTAAATGCTTTATGAGCTAAAATAGACTTATTAAATAAATATAGTATTTAAGTTAAATACTATACTATGTATACAGATTCGAAGTAAAAGAAATGCGATAAAACAAATATAGTCTAAGCAAAATTTCAATATTTCAAGTTTTTAAGCTAGCACAAATTTATCGATTTTCCATGAAAAAATGTTTTTTTCCAGTTTTAATTAAGGGAAATGTAGAACAGTATTCAATTTTATTGTTATTAAGTTTATTTAGATGAATGACAATTTTATAGAACTTTTTTGATAAGAACATCACATTAACTGAGGAAATGTTCCAATGTTCGTTTGAAATAATCTATTATTATATATACTATATTTATCTACAGGTATAATTTAAAATAATTAAATGCAACGAGTAGCATGCTTGATGGGTAGTGGGGAGCAGTTCCAACATCGCTTAGATTACCATTGCTTGCATAATAGACTGCACTATACTGAGGCACTGGGTTGGTGTTAAATGCACATCTAATATAAATGTATCGTAACTACAGCCGCGTAGCGTAGCGGATAGAGCACAGAAACAATAATTGTGTATGATACACTGTTGTTCTTCAGATAGGTGTCATGTATGTTCTTTGTCCCTGATACTGCGCGTTATTATAATTTATTTTAATACATTTTAAAGAACCTATTATAATAGTTGCGAGTTTCGGAATCATGTCTCAAATAACGGTAAGGGATCCAAAGAGGAGTCTCTTCACAATGGGTGCAGTCTCCAAAACCACATTTTGTTGCATCGAGACATTGATCCAGTAGAACCATGCTGCTGCACGAATGGGTCAGCTCGATAGGAGGAAAGACTACTCCCTCGCAGATTACCAGCGTAAAATAGCAGCATAACGCTGTGTTTCGTAATGTAAGTGTAGAGATCCGGAGACCCTTATTTCCATGTAAGTTCTTAGATAACGCATCCGTATTATGATTCCTTATCGAGGATGAATGGGGTTGTCAAGGGTCGAAGTATCACTGACCGTCAGGTTAACTGTGTGCTCGTTTGTCACCCTCAATGAAATAGATCCAACTGTTCAGCGAAAGCTCGAGGTGTTGGTGATTGGCTGGTGATTCGAATGTGTTTGATAATGATGATCGTGAATAATAATAATCCTAGTTATTATTTTCAATAAAACTACTAACTTGTTTGATTTTAACACGTTCATTTTAAACTATTTTATCCCGAAGTTTCGAGTGCTTTACAGCACTCATGGTCGAAGGGTGAACTGGGGTGTTTGTCCCGATGTCATAGTTAACCCGCACTACCCTCAGCTTTTAATAATTTATTTTCGGAGCGATCTACGCAGAAGGAGCTCAAGATATCGTGAATTAGTAAAAGATAATATTCGTGTAAATATAAAGAACCGTTAAGTAACTTTTTACTTGAATATACTATGAGAAAGCCTATAGAACCAAAAACAATTATTAATAATCACCACTGTCAATTATTTATCGTCAGTGTAAGAGCTACGTTGCAGTTTGTTTCTAGCTGCCGAATGAATGGGTCAGCTTGACCGGGTAGGATGACGCCCGCATAGAATATCAGCGTGAAATAGCAGCTTAATGCCGCTGTGTTTCGTCTGGATGAAAGGATCCGGAGGCCTTTATTACTGGCGACGTGGGATTCCATCTCAGTTCTTAAGTAAGTCAAGGATCAATGTAGACGTCACGGCCCGCAGGAATCACTTGCCATCGGGTGAACTGTGTGCTAATTTGTTATTCTCAATGCTAATAAGAAAATCATTTTCTTCATTTCAAAGGTGAACGAGCCACGTAACACATTGTTTCCACCTGTAAGCTACCAGCGTGAAATACCATCATAACCCAGCTGTCTTACGACTGACGAGGGATCCTTCTTGCTGATGTTGTTACTCTCAATGTAATAATAAAATAATAATGAAGGTTATTACATTAGCTTAATTATAAGAAATGTTCCCCTTTACTTCGCTATTGCAATAGACGCACTAGAAGTGCAGAGGGTTGTATCAAGGAACGTAGGGATTAGTAAGGAAGGGAGGCGGGCGATCGTTGCGTAAAGTACTGGGGCAGTGTGTCAGTAAGGACGAAAAGCGTGACGTCATGAAACACGTGTCAGAATTCATTTGAGTTCCTTTGTGGTTGTTGAGTTAGTTGATTATATTTCGTTATATTAAACCGATTGAGATATTATAGTTTACAACAAATCAAACAAGAATAATAAAAAATATTTTCGAAGTCTACAGGTGAAACGTGACAGACCTTTTGATATCACATTCTCTACTAGACATATTTGTAAAATAAAAATGCTATGGCATATTTTAAATCATCGTTTTTCAATCGGGGGGTTGCGTTTGTTATAAAACGGGGTCGCAATTTGTTCAACAATAGATTCGTTTATTAAAGTAAGGAATTTTAATATAGTTTTATAAAATTAAATTATACCTCACAGTAACAACATGAAAAAATAAACTTATTTTAACATTAATTCATTAATAAGTTTAAACGTCATTAACTATTAATTGAAATATTATTATTATTTTATAGTGAACGCGTCGCAAGGCTCTTTCGTCTTCACTTAATTTATATCGGTCTTTACTTAATTTATTGGCTTTTGCGTGAGTCTGTCGCGACTAACTAAAAATGGTTGAGAAAAAAGTTCTTGTTTGAAATATTTTTTTTTGTCACCTTAAGATGTTTGAGCTCTTAAAATTGAGAATAACGATTTCATTGGTGCCAGCACCGGGAATCGCACTCGGTTTGCTCACGTTCCGTGAATTAAAAGCGAACGTTTAGGCATGTGCTACCGCGGCTCTAGCCGCCTTTTGTCATTTACTATTGTAGTATATACAATATAAAATTTAACGTTAGAGTATCTATTCGTCAGTGGTAGAGCTACGCTGCAGTTTGCTTCTAACTGCAGAATAAATGGGTCCGCTCGACCGGGGTAGGACCACCTGTCAGAATATATAAATACGCTGGTAAAATAGCAGCATAATGTTGGTGTATTTCGGTTGAGTGCAGGGATCCGGAGACTTTTACTACTGGTGACGAGGCACTCCAACTCAGTCCTCAAGGGTGACAATGGATCTGCATTATGATTCCTTGTCAAGGATGAATGTAAACGTCATGGGGCGCAGGAATCACTTCCCATCGGGTGTACTGTGTGCGAATTTGTTACTCTCAATTATAATAAGAAAATCAGTTTGTTCATTTTAACGGTGACGGAGCCACGTTACATATTGTTTCTATCTATCTATTGTATATATCTACCAGCGTGAAATAGCATTATAACTCAGCTGTGTTACGAGGGCAGAGCTGGGCAAGGATCCGATCCGATGATTCTTCTTACTGATGACGAAATAATCGATCTTAGCCGTGAGTTCTAACGCATCTGTATTATGACGAAATAAACTGTGCCATTGTAAATGGCAAGTCTTATTACGTAAATATCTATTTGTGGAAAATTGACAACGAGTTGGGATGTAGTACTAAGTGTAGAGTGCTCGTCGTAGAATAATTAAGGTATTTTACGAAAGATAACCTATTGTCGACGTCCATGTAATGTTAACAATTGAATGGCCCTTTGTGCGCACGACGTTTTGTGTCCTGCAATTGTCGTGTACGCCTATTTAAGTTACAAAACAAGACGCGGAGACGTAAAAACGTCTCCTCCATTCGTCCCCGAGATTCGAATAATAAATTCGACATCTCCCAACGCACAAACATCGGAGTAAAACAATTTATTACAAAATGTAAACAGGAAGAGCTCGTATTTTCATTAAGAATACGAATTCTCGATACCCTCTCGCCACCCCAAGCCTCCTCAGCGGGACATGGACCGAAAATACCCGGTTATGATTAATTCCAAATGCGGCGCGCATTGATCAAGGAACCAAGGCTTTTTACTTCAAACTACCCATCTCTTGCCACCCCCACCTTGGTGCGAGTGAGACTAAGCATGCAAAGTTGTCCGTCTCACTCTAAAACAAAGATGCTAAAACTTCTTTCGCTAGTATGAAGATTTTAATTTCATATTTTTGACGAAACGGTTCTAATTTTCATTCGCTGCTTGAATCATAATCGACTCTACCCACCTGAAAATTGAGCACACTATCGCACGAGATCGCCTAGCACTTGCTTCAGTTTTCTAATATCGAATTAGTTTTCGAAGTGAAAAGATACAGTCCAAAGACTGTGTGCGTGCTCACACCCAAATTAGACCCTTATGCAATGACTTACGGTTGATAATTCAATGGCGGTGCGATCGCAAGAAATAATTCTTCAGTTGTACCCCGAAATTAGTCGAATGAGGGGAAAGGGGTTCATACGACGGGTGGTTTTAAAAGAAGAAGGCAAAAAGGTGGGGATAGAAAGATGCGCAAAGACTTAGTTTGCGCGGAAAGAGGTTGGGGAGGCGTTATAAAATATATAATTCTATACTTACAATACTTGTAAATACGCCACGCGGAAGTATTCTGCACGAGCCGTTTTGATACTTTATTCGCCTTGATTAGATGACATTTATTATAAGGGTTTTGTAAAGAAATGTTTATTAATAGTTAGCTTAGTGTTTGTTAATCATAAATTTATAAATTGCCTTGTAATATGATAAATCGTACTGGACGGGTCATTTCCATTATAGTTATTAAATAAATTGTGAAATATTTGTGATGAAAAGCCAAAATACGTGTGTACGTCGTTCTTAGGTTAGAATTACTAAGATATAAATATATAGATATATTTTTGTAGGGATCCGGAAACGCTTATTACTGGTGATGGGCCATTCCTTCTCAGTCCTCAAGGGAGACAACGCATCTGCATTAGGATTCCTTGTCAAGGATGAATATAGACATCATGGACCGCAAACTGTGCTCGTTTTCAATGTAATAAAAAAAACAGTATTTTAACGTGATTTAGTGTTTGTTTTGATTTCTATTTAAAAAGGAAAATATCTTGTAAAATGGGTTAAAAAAATACCAAGAGAATCGATAATCTTGTGGATGTCAATTACAACCTTGAGTTTTCTTCATCATCTACACAGCCTGTTTCGAGTCCACTGCTGCACAAAGCACAATAATAAGCCACCTGCATCCATCGACCTTCCATGCAGTGGAGGGACGTCTTTCCATGTGACAACCTACACTATAGTCGACGCATTATGAACTGAGGCTTCAGGTCATAAATCATATTTATCTGTCTGTCTCGCTCGCACTTACAGGTCTTATGGAGAAGTGTAGTGATGTGCGTAAGAATTGTAGAGGTGCATATCGACAACGGGATAGGTACGATCGATATGCTAAATTATGTTAAGTATAAATAGGAATTATTTTGCGCTATCTGAAAATATTTCTTCAAGTCAGAGTGCTAATGAAGGTCACGATGACGCATCGACCGCGCGTGCGTAGGTAGCTAAGTGTCGATAACGGATTACATTGCGTGCACATTCCTACTGTCAGTGACATTTATTGCCCGACGAATGAGTTTAAAATGCGTCGACTATAGTGATCTGAGTCAAAAACTCACTTGCCTTTGAAATATTTTTATTTCCTTATGATGTTTTTTTTCATTGCGTGGATGTTGGCTAATAAATGGTTAAAATTATGCAATTAACAATTTCATCATGGATATGTAAACTGGCGTTTTGATGTTTCTATTTTTATATCATATTTAGTGTGAAAATAGAGCACACAGTTCACCTGATTGTAAGTGACCCTTGAGTCTCGTGACACCCATATTCATCCTTGGTAAAGAAGATGCGTTGTTAAGTATGCTTGACTAAGATTGAATGTTTCGTCACTCAAGTCTTTGGATCCATACACACTAAACGAAGCAACAGCTTTATGTTGATATTCTGAGAGGGCGGTAATTCTTTTTCGATGTGACATGTTAGTCAGAATTGACGGGATATATAATTGCAATTAATTGAATTTGGTTATTAATGCTAGCTTTTGTACACCAAATCCTTGAAAGCAATAATATTGAAATGAGATCATTAATTTTCTTAGCGGATCAAGAATGTGCGGTCGTAGTATACCGCTACATTCGCTGATATTTAGTCGCGAAACGGGATGTATTATAAGACGGTAGTTGTTTAAAATAAGAACGGGCGCGGGGCCTACAGTGCAAATACTTGAGTCGCGATGAATACAAGTTCGATTTTCGGCCATTTGTCGGTAAAGTTTTCAACGTAATACGTCGATTAGATACTATAATATCTAATCATGTTAATAAAGTTAAAAATGTAAGAACTTATTACAAATGCTTTTGCATTGCATGCATTTTTAATAAGGTCAGTTTTTAATTTTATGAAATATATATTAATTTCATATGGATGTGTACATATTTTTCTTATTTTAGTTTTCCTGTATAATTACTGTAAAATAAAATACGAACATAATACTTTGTCTCTGTTATCTTCGTTGCAAAATCATTTCTTTTTTTTCGATACTGTTGGGGAAAAATTACGCAAAATAATATAATTGGTTATTAATATTTAAATTTACAAAGATTTATATTATAACAAAAAGTATTTTTTCAAGAAATAGTTTTCAAGTTGTTTACATTTTGACAAATCAAGCATTCGCAAATCGTGTAGTAGGAATGAATTATCAAAAGTAAAATTAATATTTAAACTAAATTATATCAAGTAAAGCTACCTATGTTTTATCCACTCATTTCGCGTGGTTCTTAGTAAAAAGTTGTAAAGGGGGGTGCACTAGCGCCTACGCTGTAGCCGCTACGAACGTAGGCCTCGTAGCAGGGTTGTTGCTAACTCGATAGCCATCATAATATTTAATTGCAGGCTGACATTTTCTTGCTTGCTTGCTGGAAGAACTGTTCTTAACATTCTAAGAAACTGGATACAATAAGGCAGTTTAATTCTTGCGTTTTATACCTTGTTTCTTAACTGCTATATGTAACTGTATTTTCCATAAAAAAAACACAGCGCACTACTTACTTTTAAGAAGGCTTATTGACAATGGCGCGTAGTAAAAGCATTTCGTTTCAAAATACAGGAACAATAATGAATTTAAAAAAGTCACTATGCATAACAATTGTTTTCTCTATCGATACTCTTTCACTTACGAGCTTAAAAGTAAAAAATATTAAAACATAATTAAAACAGAATAAGGAAATATTGCAAGTAGAAATTGGGTATTCAAAGAATTCATCCCAGAGCTTAAGTCGCGAACTACACTTAAGACCCTTACAAGAAACACCCTAAAAAGCGAAAAGTTCATTAGCCCCAGCCCTGCTGCTTACTATCTCGCACGTTCCTAAGACGCCCCACCCCGGGAGGCTTTAAAACACCCTGTTGTGGGGGTGGGGGGTAAACGCGGAAATATGAAGGGAGCACTCATTTATCAATACACCGAGACTGTTTCTTTCTCTCTAAGAATTGATTATATTCTACTAAGAATATTGACGGGAGAAACTTGTAGGGGGAGGAGGGGTGGGTCGTTATGTTTTGATTAGAGTTTTTGATGTTTCCACGTAGCGTTGCCCCATATACTCGTATATGTTAATTTAAATACGCCATCGAGAGGGAGGTTAGTTTTGGCCTTGCTTCCGCGTGTGGGCGGATGGATTCATGGAATTCTTAACTTCGTGTTATTTTTTCATGTTTCGCTTACAAATTGGACATGTATTTTTATGACAGTAACGCGAGCCTAACGCTATGAGTACTGGGATCGCGAGGTCATTACAACTCCTGAGGACTAACATGGAATGCTTTATTAAATATAAAGCTAAAGATACCATCGATCACTAACTATACATGCATGTAAGTTGTAAAGTGAGATGGGAGTAAAGTTTGTAATGTCAACAATGCGGTGAACATTACATAAGTTAGATCGTACCACCATGAACCCGAGCCTGAGCTACCAGAGCATTGGGTATTTTAAACACAAAATCATAGACTTTAGGGTAAAATAAAAACAATAAACTTAAGAAGCATTTTTTCAACAATATTTTCTTGACTTTGTATATCGCCTTACGCTACGCGTGGGCGCCGTGATGTAACTGTTGGAGTGTGTGGCTGCTGCATCACGGAACTTGGGTTCGATTCCTAGATGACGAGTAAATATTCGTATATCATAAATTGTTCATTTTCGGGTTTGGGAGTGTGTGTACGTCCTGTCTTCGACACTCTGCGCACTCATTACTAGAGAAGGGGACGATATGAGTGCGACTGTGCTTACACAAATTCTTGCGGCACTGTAGCATTTCCTGCCTAGTTGTTGTTATCTTTTAACAGGGAGTAGGTATACTCAAATATATTATATATGTAGGTTCATACGTTACATTACAATGTGATTTATTACGATAGCTACAGAACTGGCAACTTAGGTGGCACTATCAGATAGGAACAAGATTTGAGTAGATCGACAAGCTCAGTGTATGGGCGCTTTGCGTAAGTAAGAGAACCAAATTCTATAACCAGCTCACGGACCCCTCAGTTCCGTGAGCCCTGTGTCCGATTAAGCTGTAAGAGCCGCATAGGCTAATAGCATCAACATCAACAGAATCTAGGTACAATATGATATGACAGCTGGATAACAGAATATCCTTCATAATTTGAAACAGCTGCATGAAGCTGATGGAGCATAGCATGATGTTGAAGTTTTTTTTATATACTATTATTTTTGTATGTTATTTGTAACCAACGTAATATATGTATTATAAAATGAGGGTATTTAATATCAGAGAAACACACACACAAATAAATTATTTGATTTAGTTGTGAAAATAAAATAAAAATAATATTTTTTTGATCAAAAAAATTTTGTAAGTAATATTTGTTCCGTGACTCACGACGTGTTGTTACCCACAACACATACATAGATTACGATTAATAGAATTGAAAAAAAAATACCGACCTAAATTGTCAGACACTTTAAAGGCAGCAGAATTTAAGGCGTGAGTTATTTGATTAAAAAAAACGTTTAAAAGTAAGAAAGAAATAAAACTGGATACTTTGAAGTATAGTTTAATGACGTACGTACTACTTCTGACGTATTGTGTTAGGTTGAATCTAAGTTCTTTCCTTTTTTTAATTTTATATTCCGCATTTCATTAAATGTTTTGGCATAATGTTTAATATTGTTTGAACATCCCCTATGTTTTATTCTACTGGAATCTGTTTTGTTTTTTTGTTCGTGTTCTTTTATTTGGATTTCCACCTTTTAGATCTCTTTCAAATACGATGCTGCGCGGAGTTTCGTCGCATGTTGATGTAGTAATGAGATCTTGGTTGAATGAATTTTTTGAGTCGCAACCGAGGTATTAATAAAATATTGTTGTACGGTAGGAGAAAGTAGTAAACAACAAGGGGTACACTTTATCAATTGAAAAATTTAAATAAATAATTAATAAAGCCCATTATAAAGCGTTTCTTCATAAATAACTTGAAATCAAGTTACAGTTATAACTTCACAGCGTACGTAAGCTTTAGTGTAAACCAATACATAAAAATATAACACAAGTTTCGTGTCACGCCATAAAAAATAACTTTCACAATGTACCTTACTTTACTGTCCGACACTCAAGAGTTACCGTCAAACACAAATTTCACGATCGACATAACAACCGGCAGAAATCACTGACGCTAGATCCTAACCCTCGAAATAACGACAGCAGTTAAAGTACATCCATAAGGGGTGGTGTGGACCCACTAGAAACACCGTCGCTTCATAATATCTATCTGCATAGGCGGAACTTGCCCAAGTCACGTAGCAAAACACATGCAAAGAACGTACACACAGACACAAATAAGCAATAAAGCACACCAGTAATATAAAACTAAGAAACATCAACATCTTACCCCCCTACCCCCTACACCCACGCCCCCGGGGGTAATTTCCCCCTGAACTTACTAAAATACTAAAAACGGAGATACGAAGGGGCCGCCCACCCCTCAACATTTTCTTATGCAAGATGGTTATATTTTAACCTAAATGTTAGAGGTACAGAATCTGTTCGCCGATCTTTGAAGTTTTGATTTTTACTTCCTGGAGATATTATTTCGTGTACGCCATTTACTTGAAGGAAGCCACTGTGATGCTATATCGTGTATCACAGGGTGAAATCATTATAATTTTTAACGCTTTTAATATTTTTCTTTGTTTTTCTTAATTGTAGCGGTCTATTCG
This sequence comes from Teinopalpus imperialis, assembly GCA_029286865.1. NCBI lineage: Eukaryota > Metazoa > Arthropoda > Insecta > Lepidoptera > Papilionidae > Teinopalpus > Teinopalpus imperialis. The sequence continues at coordinate 17,501,960 of JAGSMU010000022.1, read as the reverse complement.
TAGCATCGCAATGTGTTGGCACGACCAAGGAATCGACATTTCTATGTTTCGTCTGGTGACCGTAGAAACCCGTATCACCGTTGACGGGAAATTTCCTCTCACCACCATCTGCTGAGGATGAACGTGATAAATTAAGTGCTCGTTCGTCATCGATAATAAAATACACAATAATATGTTATTTAACAAATTGATTAGTAATATAAACGATACGTACATCTCTGAGATTCATGGAACATTTTCAGTTCTTTTAAAATAAAACCAAAACGTTCATAATATACATACATAGGTAAGATAAGTAATTATTTAAATTTATTATTATTAATATTCATAGCACACATATGTTTAAGTGTATATAATTGCAATCGTCTTTTTTATTTTCTATACAAAAGGTGACAAACGAACAGACATATTGATGGTAAATGAAGACTAGGGCCCATGACTCTATCTACTCATAATCTATCCTAAACAAAGATACATGATGGAAATGCAATGTCACTGCTGATGAGTTAGAATGCCTCGTTAATTAGGTCCTCAAATACTTAAACTCACCATAAGTACAGCAGCCTTAAATTGTAACTAGATACTAGATGGAGCATGGTCCAGCCACTCTACCACGTAATAAAACCGTGTTGACAAATATACAAATTATATTAGGCACATAAAAATGTAATGGATGAAATTAGTTTCGACATTGATAGATAACTCGAGCATCTAGCAAGCATTAGTAAAATGGTAACTTGAACGATTTCACTGTATACATACCAATGAACTGTCTTAACTTTTATGATTGATAAGTTTATAGTTTCGATGGATGTTATAATTTTTTTTTTATTTACGCAAAGATCCAGCATAGTACGCCGCGCGGCTTCCCTGCGGATGGAATCGGAGTTCACGTGTTTTCGAAATATTTATGTTATTTATTTCTTACTCTTAGATTGGTTTCCTCACGATGTTTTTCCTACAACGCTGATCGCGTGGTGAATATGGTAAATTTGTTAAATTAACAATTCAATTGGTACCGTACCGTGGCTTTCGGTAAACTGTGACAAATAATTTAATTATGTCGTATTTTTTTTTAATTATATTGATAGTAACAAACGAGCACACAGTTCACCTGATGTTAAGCGATTCCTGCGGACCATGGACATCTACATTCATCCTTGACAATGAATCATAAAGCAGATGCGTTGTCACCCTTTAGGGCTGAGATGGAATGCCTCATCACTTGTAATAAAGGTCTCCGGTCCCTGCTCTCAACAAACGAAACACAGCAGCATTATGCTGCTGTTTCACGCTGGTATTCTGTGGGAGCGTGGTCCTACCCCGGTCGAGCTGATCCATTCATTCTGCAGCTAGAATCAAACTGCAGTGTAGCTCTAGCACTGTATAAACATCGTATTACATCTCATACCAACGCACGACTTAAATTAGAATTGTAGTAACAATTTTAAGTCCAAATCTTTTGCGTTCTGACCATTCGTGGTAGGTCAGCTTGTAAGCGCTTCCATTTGATACACGGTACATGAGCAAACCTAGTTCGATCCCCGTCGCTGGAAAAAATAAAATTAATAATCGCAGTGAGGAAACACCGTGAATGTCTAAGAATAAATAATAAAAAAAATATGGAAGACATGTGAAGTCCACCAATCCGTAGAGAAGCTACGTGGTGTACTATTCTCTAACACTCTCCCTAGAGAAGGCTTTTGTCTAGCAGCAGGATTTATATATATAACCTGTTACTTTACTTTTTTATGAATGTCAAACAAAATGAAACTTGGCACAATAAAGATATAAAACCCATACATTATATAATATCATCACAGTCACTCCGATCTCCTTAGATTAGATGATGATGAGTTGAGGTCCTCCAATCACCATCTAATAGTTAAATTTTATAAATTGTTTGTCTGCAACAAAGTAAAAGAAAAATACTAGATTGACCAGGTTAAAAAAAGGTTATCCATTAACATAGTAATTATGTATAAATATGTGCATGTGTGTGCTTGTGTGCACCTGTCCTACGTTATCCTATCTTGTCCTATCTTGTCCTATCCTGTCCTATCCTGTTCTATCGCAAATGCGAATAGAATAAAGTTCTATGAAATATATTTTAACAGTTTCAAAATAATATCTAAATTAATTTATTACGTGAAAACAAACGGAAGTGTTAGCGAATAAAAAATTCCAAACACAGAAGCGTAATTGGCGCAATAAAAATCGTCGGCGTGATACTAGAACCGGCGTGAATTTACAATAAAAAAAAAACAAATCAATAACCGTGAAAATGGTCGGGAAAAAATTCAACCGAGTTTTTCACCATCTTTATTTGCTTTTACCAGGAAATAGTGAAAGTGAATGGATGAAAAAATACGTCACTATTTCTATCGTGCGGGTTGTGGGTGAAAATAGAATAGAAAAAATGGGGGATGAAAGTGAAAAGTCCATTTTGAAATTGCTCCCGCGTCGCTGTGTTTACTTTTGATAGTATTTTTTTCGGATATTCGCAGCGGACTAATATTTATTTATCAAGTGTATACAGTACGTGTGGTTTGGACTGCGTGTATTTTCTTTCTCATCTGCTCTAAAATCTGACAATCAAATATCTTTTGTGTTATTTCAGTTTTCTACACCGCGATCCTTTTTATCACGTGACGTGACATCACACAAAGTAAAGAGACGAAATATTGAAAGCCAAGTTGCTGAAGAGGCGAATAACTACTCGCATTTAAGTCACGGCACGCCAATAAGTTCGATTTCGTTGTTGGCACGAGTAAAATGACTGTTAACGAGTGTAGATTTAGCACATGCTAGGCGGTATAAGAATACGTCGTGAACATGTCTGTTTGTCTAGGAAATAAAAAATATACATTTTAAAGATTCAGAGAAGACCTGTTACGTTTAGTTTTTTTTTATCAATAAATTAAAAAAAGACACATTACAAGTCAATTTTCACCGCGTCCAATAGTTTAAGAAAGTCTAAGTGGGTTGAATGTTTTAACACCATTGACCAGTTCGACTGCGTCTTTCTTCGATACTTTCGTATTCTGACGTTGCATTTTTTTTGCAAATCTTTCCATCACACCGGAATGAGTGGCAGTTTTACATTTGGCAGGCTTGTAATTTTTAAAACAGTTCGCTTTGTCCGTCATTTCGAGCTGTCTGGAAATAAAGAATTCTTCATCGTCTTAGTCATTGGGTCCACTTTTCTTTGGAGGACCACGACTCATTGATCGGCGTGGTTGGTCAAACAATCACGAGTTTTGCCCAGTAAACAGTGGTATTGTTTTAATTGTATTTCGGGTAACAAACGGGCACGCAGTTCACCTGATGGTAAATGATTCAGTCATCCTTGTGGACCGAGAATGAATGCCTCGTCATCAGCAGTAATAAAGGTTTCCAGATCCCAACACTCGCCAGACAAAACACAGCAGAGTTATCCTGCTATTTTATGTCGGTTATTCTGTACGGTGTTGGTCTTCTTCCGGTTCACTCTCCTCATCTATCAAGTGCAATATTCCTCTGCAAGATACAGCAGTGTACAAGCTTGATTGTGAATGAATCAATTAAGACAGAAGTCTGTGACCATAACATAGATTACATTATGTTTCATAAACCACAAACCTCGAAAAAGAACACCAATTTCTACCAACGATGGATTCCCATGGCTGGCTATTTAAATAAAATAAAACATCCTAATTTCAATAGAAAATTGATGACTAGATGCTACCTATTGGCTTGGGATCATGTGATAAATAAAATAAACTCCCAAAACCACCGCAAGACCTTATGACACTGTGAGCTGCTTCTGCGTTGATCGGATCAAAAATAAATTATTAAAATGCTGACGGTAGTTCGGGTTAACTGTGACACACACCCTGACCACGAGTGCTGTAAATCACTCGAAGGGAATTATAAAATTTTAAAAGAAATGCGATAAACCATAACATTTTTTTTTCAACGTGCAGTATTCACGTAAATATAAAAAAATCAATACTTATGATCTATACGAGTAAATTTGATGTTCTATATTTGTTCGTTATAGAACTACGCCGAATTATACCAATCATGGAATGATTTATATTAAAACACGGTTATATTATTACCGTTAACGACATTGGTAGTTAATTTAACTAGCATTTAATATTCTGCTAAAGTGAATTTAGTCGTATCAATTAAGCCTTTTCAATCAGACTGATAAAAATAAAAGAGTATGGCATCAGTGTTGCAAATTAGCGAACGGTATAGAACAAATATATGTTGGGACGGAGTGCGGTCGCAACCAAATATAAATACATAATGTGACTGCATTTAAAATGGCCGAACAAAAAACATCGCGCTCAATGATTGAGCGGATGGCTAGCTAGTTTTGACACCCTGCTTCGTTTAGATATTTATTTTTATTGTTGAAATCATCATGTTTAGTGATAGATTTAAAAAAAAGACATTATACCTAAATATAATGGGGAATAGAACGAGGCTGACGTAGCTCGAAAAATTAGCAAGCAGAAGTGAAAATGGGCTGGCCGTATAGCTCGCAGCACCGGTAACCGTTGGGTAAGAAAGTTACCTGAGTGACAACCTTGGACTCGACAGTTGCAGGAGGTTTAGAATCGTGTTTTGTGGTAATCTATGGCGAACCAATCTTTCAAGTATTGGACTATAGATAGGTATAGTATCAATGATAATAATTAAATTCCTTAAATTAAGACCGAGTGAATATAAAAGTATTTTTTTATAAAGGGTAAAGTATTTATGATATCTCAAGAGAGATTCAAGATACACACGCCTGTCTTTCTTTAGGAGTGTGATAGCAAGCGTCTTTAACCCTACACTGAAAATATGAACACATAAGCGTTATGCTTCCCATCATATTGTGGCTAGAAACTAAATACATTGTGGCTCTATCCTTATTCATAAATAAGAACTTTCATTGTTTTTGTGTCGTTTATTATATTCCCACAATAGAACGAGGGCGACCGCCATACCTCAAAAGATTAACAAGCTGGAGTGGTAGGGGGTTTGCCATGTAGCTCGTAGAACCGATGGGGATGCAAGGTTCTTGCGTAGCCATTCAGTATCTACTATCTATGGAAGTTTGCTTGCCTAGCACCATCCTAGGCCTGTGTTCAGTGCTGGATTATGGATAAGCTGTGATGATAAAGTATTCTTTAAAAATAAAATTTTTACTCGTTAATATTTTTTTGAGTCTATATCATAGTTTGTCGAATGGACAAACAGAAGTCCAGTGCCTCTTCGTTATGTCGTGCCAATACGAGGCGAGCCATGTACAAAGTATGTACAGATTAAAGTTGTACATAGAAAAAAGTAAATAGTGATAAAAAAGCCACATTTTATTATGAGCAGATCAGATGAGAGAGGAAATTTCGTGATTGTGTGTACGGTGCCCGCCCATTATACAGGATGTTAAGGAAATCAATCAATATATAATTAACAATTTTTTTGCTCGTAAATTTATTTTGCTATTATCTGAATATATAAACAAATTTTCTAATTTGGAATTAGTTAAAAATTAGTATTTAGTATGTTTCTTATTACCTTATTGAATTTAAATTATAATTTAAAGCATTATTTATTTAATTTTCGTTATATTTATTTTAAAGCTAAGCCTTAACTGTCAGGACTTTTACTTTTCAATTAACGCTACATAGAATCCTATTCACTTTTTCGTTATATTAAAAACATTTCCTGAACGCACAAAACCGAACAGCCTTTTTATAAATGCATATGCATGTGTTGGTGTATTCGTACGCACACATGGAAAGAAACGAGATAATTGTACACGGGCGTGCGTGTGTTACTGTGTGTATCGAGGTCACATTGCATCGGCGGGCGGCGTGTGATGCAACGGCTAAAGAGAAAAAAATATAAATTACCCACCGCTACATTGGAAAGTTGAATTTTATTATTTCTTCATTCATTCCTCGGACAGTGGGGCCTGAAATTTTGGCAGCTAATGATTATGGTGGTAGTTTAAGCTAAGCTAAGCATAGTTTTAGGGGTGGCACCACACTTCAGCTGATGGTAAGTGATGAGTAAGCGGCCCATGACAGCTACTTCCATTCTCAACAAAAATTTAGGATGCGTTGTCATCCCTGAGAACTGAGCTGGAATGTCTCCGTAGCTTGTAATTGAGTCTCTTAATCCCTACGCTCGCCATAAGAAAGCCAGGTGTGCCGCAATTTTATTCTGGTTTGATGAGAGCGTGATCCTAAAACTTTTATTATTTCTGGGCATCTAGACGTGATAACCTAAGATTATTGTAACAGTTATGCATTAAGATATTAAGACGCTTCTTAAACTAGACTAAGAAGACAAAAATCAGAACAATTTCAACAACATTAAGATCATTCATTATAACTACATTTCAGGAGTCGGATTTTCTTACGCGAGACCCTATGAAAGGGGATAGAAGGAGATTGTTTGTTAGTAATCGCGTATTTGTATAAATAATATAATATATACTCGTAAGTTCCGTTTTAAATTGAAATTCTACTTGTATGTGTATAATATCAATATAATAACAGTGCTAGAGCTACACTACGGCTGGTTACTACACGAACATATCAGCTGCAGCAGGACCACGCCCTGACAGAATACCAGCGTGAAATAAACAATAAGCAGGTGAAATAGCAGAATAACGCTGGTGTGTTTCGTTCGGTGAGTTTAGTAAATTACAGATGACAAGGCATTCCATTTCAGTATTCAGGAGTGACAACGCGGGTCCATCTTGAATCTTTGTTGAGCATGGATGTAGATGTCATGGGCCGCAGCACTTACCGTTAGGTGAACTGTGTGCTGGTATGTCACCCATAATATTATATAGAAAAAGCTCTCATCATCATCATCACAACCTACCCGTAGTCCACTGCTAAACATAGGTCTCCCCATAGATTGCCATAAAGTACGATCCTACCGTTCTCGCAAACTTGCATAGGCCGTTCATCTAGTAGGGGATACACTTCGACTGCGATTCCGAGTATGCCGCTCAAGAACCTTTCTTCCCATTGGTTGACGCTTCTACGAGGTATATTGCCAGTTCATTGCCACTTTAGGATGCTGATCTTTTGAAGTATGTAAAAAAATCTCTCGCATATTATGAATCAATAACCTAAAACACTTCTATGATGAAAATTATTTTACGCGTAATTCTTTGCAAAAAAGCCATTCACCTATTCTTGTAGAGTTTAATGATGTAACAAAATGAAAACGATATAGATATTGAAAACTTTTTTAACTAATCATCACGATATAACATAAAACAAAGTCTCTTTGTCTGTAAATGTGTACAGACAAAGAAACTGCTGACCCGATGTCGTTTTTACACCCAAAAAAGATGGACTGATTCTAAAGAAATGTTTATATGTATAACTAGCCAACCCGACAGACGTCGTCCTGTCCAAATTTCAATAAATTTGTTTGCGATCGTTTTGTGATTTTGTCAAAATTAGCCTTCGTTCGAATCGAAAAGTTATAGTCTTAAAACAAATCAAATCGGTCCAGCCGTTTTCTAGTGAAGCGCTTACCAACGACTATTCTATTCCATTTTTATTTATATTTATATATAAACCCTTTTTATCAATACTTTTTATAAAAGGCAGTTAACACGCGATGTTTGTGTACACGATTGCACTAATTTCAGACAACAAAACCCTGAACGGAATGGATTCCAGTTTAATTATTAATTATTATTTATTTCTAATAATATTAGGGATGACAACCGAGCAGTCGGTTCACCTTAGGGTAAGTTATAAGAATAGGGCTAAGGTACCCCCTGCCTCTCAAAGGCGACTAAACGGGGACTTCGGGTTCACGTCGTGATCAGGGTGAGGGCTCTGACCACCCGGGCAAGCGGACCCGGGAAAACGGCAACTCGAAATGGTCTCGAGTTGCTGTAGCACAGTGGGGGTGCAAGGGGAGGTCTGACCTCCCCGGAGACGTGCTCAGGCACCATGTAGAGGGGCACCGGTGCGATCCTCTGGAGATCCCGGAGTCCCTCCCAATGCAATGAGGATGACCACAGGGGAGGTTTTAGTGGTTAGAAATACCACATAACCCTGTCTCTCCCCTGGTTATTTTTAGAAGATTTCCCCCCGACAAAAAAAAATCAATAAGCTATAGGAAACTCTGGTAAAGTCAGTCCGTCTCACAATTAATTCCATCATCAGTTTCAGTCCATTGTTGAACATAGACTTTTCACTCGACTTTTCGTAGACTAACATAGGTCCTCTTACATTGGATGGCCAACATAAGGTTGCCACTCGAGAACCTTCGTAATCGGTTATCGGTTGACAGTGGTAGCGCTACGCTGCAGTTTGTTTCTAGCTGCAGAATGAATGGGTCAGCTCGACCGACGTAGGACCACGCTCACACAGAATACCAGCATAATACTGCTGTGTTTTGTTTGGTGAGTGCAGAGATCGGAAGACGTTTATTACTGCTGAGGAGGCATTCCATCTCAGTCCTCAAGGGTGACAACGTATCTGCATTATGATTAATTCTCAATGATGAATCACTTACCATCAGGTGAACTGTGTACTCGTTTGTTACTATCATGTACATGTACTTTAAAAAAAATACTATTTCCACTTCAGCTATGTAAATTGAAAAATCCGAACGAAAACGGGTGAAAGCTCTAGTATTTAATAAATTTACTAAACAATATTAAAACCGCTGTAACTTAATATAACATTAAAACTTATATTGCCCCATATCTGACAGGCTCTGCGAAAATTCATTATTAGATGTCAAATTATAGAAAATTAAAATACTGTTATATCTTTTCCAGTATATTAGAAAACTTTACGATGAGAGGGTTTATATGTGAGAAACGGATATTATTTCAAGTTATAATAATTTTCTTTGTATAATAGGTAATTAATTTTGAATTTCAAAGTGTAATAGACAGATATAATATCTAAGTCCAAAACAAGTTACGAAGACTTACTTCTAGTTTTCCTTGCTCGTTTCTCATATTTCAAAACATATGCGTAAGATAATAAATAAGCATATTTGTAATTATACATGCCAACTAGAGAGTTTACTTGCATGTATTAATATTCTATCTGCAACATAAATATCGCTGGGGTGACAATGCATATGCAGCATTTTTTGGGATGAATCTGCCATCTGTTACGATCAGATGAACGATATGCTCGTCACCCACAATTTCGTAAAAAAAATGTGCCAGCTACGTCATTGAACTGATAACCGTTGTTGATTGTTGTTAGTTATTAAGGACCTCGAGTAGCAATCTCGTATTGGCAATCGCAATAATTACCACCCCCACTAGTTGGAGTATCGATATATTTTACTAGTAGTTTATGAGAAGCTGATGGATGACTTTATGGATGGTTATTGAGATCACGTACCTCTCTGTTCCCTGAGCCCTGCAATCGAGAAAGCGGTAAGCCGCATAGGCTAACAGAATAAACATCAACAGAATCTAGATAGACAACGTCTTTCCTGGTAATCTGAGATAGAGCCCTTCAACAACAGCCTGGTGTATAGACGATATGATGATGAAGAACAGATGCAAAAAAAGTAATACTTGAGTTCTATAGTTAGATATCATATCCAAGAAATTACTTCACCCTAACTTCGCAGCGGACTGTCTTTTAATAAAAACATATTCGTTCGAAGTGCTATCCACACTCGATACGTACCACCTATACGTTCTCAATTCATCTTGTTTAAAGCCCACAATTCATGTTTGCGTGTCCCAGTTCGGATGTATACGAAATTTGGGTCAGAGACTTTAAAGTGTTTATTGTTTGAGAGAGTTTGTTAGGTATTGCGCGTGCATGTGCATGTCGCTTCGTCATGAGGACGCATCGATTTAAAAATGGGTCGATGTAAAAATAACGTATGCGACTATGCGAATGGACGCTCTCGGCGCCATCTTGATTCAAATTTCACTTTAATAAATTAGGATATTTTTTATCTCTTGTAGAGAACACGCAGTTTTTTTGGAGGCTGTATTATTGTTCAATAATATAAAAGTTATTGCGTTAATTATTACAGAAAAAAACTCTAATTTCCTTTAGTATTTTTTGCACTCATCCCCAATTTCCAAAATTGCAGACTTGTCGCTACATACATTAAAAATCAACAGTCGAGTGTGCGTCATCCCAGCGCCACTCTTAATTTGAAATGTAATTTATTGAGAAAATAATGTTGATTGAAATTATAAAAGGAAACGAAATAATAAGAGAAATTAAGGTTTGTTGAGATTCCATAGTTTTTATGTAACACTGAAAAGAAAAAAAGGTGAAATTTGTAAAAAAAACATGACATAAGATTAAATGACGGCATTCATTTTAAAGCATATGTCGCATAATGTGTCCACTTATTAAAATGTTGTTACAAATAAAATACAAACCAGACAGCAAGAAAGTCAACAAAGCGGGGAATATTAAAAAAAATGAAACGCTTAATGATGCCATTTGCACGAAAATTTCACCAATAACGGTGGTAATATATCGATACACGTTGCATAAAATCGATTGCGAATGACTCAAAGAACCTGTCCCGCCGACCTTTGTCTTTTATGCGCCGCTACGACTGTGGCTACATGCATAAACAAACTTTAAGTGAGCTCCGCGGTACAAGAGGTCGTATCTTAGAGTATACACTTGTGCTGCTTATTTCCTGTGGCAAAAGCGTGCGTAAATTATGAGAAAGATGTGAATGTAATCAGATCTGTTTTTTTGTAAAGAATATAAATGAGCATGTACCTTAAAAGTACGATTTATAACAATATTTGTTTTACGAAATAGGAATCGGAATATAAATTTGCAATTGGTTACGTTGAAAAATGAATATTCCGGCTAAGTAGAGTGTTCATATTCAAATCTATTTTTTGTTTTTAGTTCTAGGTTTGTTAATTTCAGGAAAGGTCACCATAGTTGAAATTGGAGATGCCAACACCATAAAACGTATATTATTGGCATATAACTGCAAACTCTAGAGACGATGGCTATCTAACTATGATATACGTTTAAACCTTCTAACTAACCTAAATCTAACAAAAGTTTTAATAGAGCTAGAGTTTATGTGTTAGTGGACCGGGAAATATACTCTTTGAGAATAACATACCGTAAAATAGCAGCATAATGCTGCTGTGTTTCGTTTGATGAGTGTAGGGATGTGGAGAACCTTATTACCGGTGAAGAGTAATTCCATCTAAGTCGTAAGGGGTGATTTGAGTTATGATTCCTTATCAGGGATGAAAGTAGAGTTTGCAGGAATCACCAGGTGAACAGTGTGCTCGTTTGTCACCCGCAATATAATAAAAAAAGCTTTTGTTAATTGAAAAAAGGATACTTACGCTTAAATTTAAAGAAATAAAAACATGTAAATTTGCATATTGAAAGTTGTTCAATGACTGTAGGAATACTGTTGCCCCGCAATAGATGGCATTGCTAAGCTCGATTAAGACAAGTTTACTTCAAACTGTACCGCTCAATAACATTTCGTAAAGTTATTAAAATACTACGCACTTTACTTGATATCGTGGCCAATAAACGCTTTACAAGACACCGGTTAACTTAATTAGCTCGATGTGATTGTACATTTCATAATTTTGATTTTTTAAGTATGAATGTCGAAAGATGGGGTCGCCAATTCGGAAAACACCACGGTAATTTAGGGTTTGCGTGACATTTAAGATATTATAAGTGATTATCTGCGGAGGTTATCTTGATGTTGAATGCATCAAAGGCGAAGGAAGTACAACTCCATTTATTTTACTGATTTTATTACTTCGCATTAATTAAACGTAGCTCGTGACGATATGAATGAGAATAAAGTTACATTTAACAAAAATATTATAATTAAGGACAGATATAATGTGGTTGAAACTTGAGATGTAATTTCGCTCTTGTGTTTTTCTGTCCGTTTTAATTTTTGTGGCTATAGATAATATTTGGTGATTGCATTATGCGGTATGTCTCACGCTACTTGCGAGATAGAAAATAGAAACGACATTAAATTTTATATTATTATTAATTAATTATTATTATTTATTATAGTCAAAACAAGTATATCTTGAAATAACAGTTCAGATTTAGTTTGCTGATTTACAAAATTATAGTCATATATTATATATATATTTCTATGTAAAATTAACTCTAAGTTTTTAATCAACGAAAATCTAAAAGATTATTATTACCAAACACGGCGACGCCACCTTAACGCACATGGTGTTAAATTCGTGTACAACTTTGCGACGGGGTGATGGTGTGCGTGTTGTTGTCTTGGTGTGCATGATACAGGTTGGATTGCCGAGTACGGTCAGGGCACATGCTTCGAATAGATTTAAAAATAATTATCTTAAATAGATACAACTGTGTTTAGATTGTGTTTACATGTTTATACGAAAAACCATTTATTTTACCAACACTAGTGTTAGTACGGAAAAATTAGTAAACAAATAAAATATATTTATTTTCTAATATATCATAATATTTTTCATTCAAACAAAATTACAATAACGATAATTATAAGCAATTGTTTATGACGTTCTATACCGAGTCCGCAATTCAAATTATTGTTTATTTCGTTTTCTGAAAACCAAACCTCTTCACTGTCCTTTTTTCATATTTTTATCGAAATATCCGCTTAGCAAGAAATTGAAAATATCGTAAATATTTTTTCGTGCTAACGCTATGTCCAATGACAAGCAATATTGAATTGTGGCGTCGCGTCTGTGTGTGCGTGTCATTCTTTCACACATTTTTGATCACAACATTTTTATTCGCGACGCTTCGTTGTGTGCCCGTGCGTGCATGTGTCCCGGTGCGCATGTGTGCGCACTAATTGCGATAGCTACTTCATTTAAATTTCGAATGTCAGCCGCTCTGCTGTCGAAAGTGCATAAGTACGCTTTAATCAATTATTATGTCTTCGCGGCTGGTGGAAAAACACTTCGGCAACAGACAACATGGAACAAATTTCTTTGTCTCTATTTAGTTTAATTAAAGCAACATATTTGACCTTAAAAAAGTTACACGAACTTTTTACTTTAATTCAAAAGCTGTCGTCTGTAAGTACAGGTTATAAGTAAAAAATGTTTGGGCAAAAGTATAATAATTAAGAAATTATCTTACATTTTTTTAACTTTTATATGATGTGTTTTCACCAGCATCGTCATAAAGTCTGCTGTTGGACTTTAATTAGTAATTTTTATGTGTACTTATATAAAAAAGTGGAAAATATGCATGTAAAATGATTTAATTTTCATACTTTTCGCATATTTTACTATTTAATTTTGAATATCTTAGTTAGGAAGAACTAATTAATTGATATCTGAAGCAGTTATCTCTCAGAATAATTTCTTACGCCATTTCATTCGATAAAAATGGGTTGTCAAAACCGGCAAATTTGTCGAAAACTTTCACTGCTTTGGTAGCTGCGTCTGGGCGCCGGCTTTTAAAGTCACAGTACGCGAGCGAGCCGAGTTCGAACCAGATATGGGCTATTAAATAGTTATACGAAATTTTAAATGATGATTTGTCGCGTGCTCGGCGGTGATGGAAAAGCCTGCGTTTATGAGAAATAAATAAGATAGGTGAAGTTGACCAATCCGCAGTGAAGCTGCTTGAAGGCCCATGACCAGCAGTGGGAAGTATGATTTACTCGTATATGCTACGTTACTTTCACCTTGAGGCTATGTAGAATATTAATAACTACATATTTATTTTTTATCTGTGATCAGATATTGCTAAAAACAAGTGTCATGCATTTCACAAGTTAATTTGTGGCGCATAAGTCGGGGCGGTATCGGTTAATGTATGGAATATATCTAAACTTGTTTCAAAAGTGAAAGTTGACCTTTAAATTGATTTAATTTCTTGTAGAGTAACAGCCTATATACATTTCACTGTTTTTTCTCTCTGCAAAGGAGCATTCTCGTAAAATATACTTTTACATCTTTCTTAGACGTCCAGACGAAGAACGGAAACGTAGAGAAAGACTACTAGCGTAGGAAACATAAATAGTATAAAAATAAAAATGAAAAAATCTAAAGTGTCGAAGCTGCGATCGATGTCAGATTGCGATTACATATTACAAGCGATTGCATTAATTCCACAGAAGTTGGAGTTGCAATGTCTTTATTCATGTATCGATAAATTTTTGAAGTCATTAAGTCAATTTTATACGAGGCATTCCATCTTAATGTTCAAGTGGCAGTGCACCTGTAGTTTGATTTTCATCAAAGATGGATGGAGGAGCCTCATTGAGTACTTACCATCAGGAGAATGATGCGCGTACATAATACAATCGTGGAAGGACTTTCTATGGTTCATACGAGTGAGCCGTGGTAGTCCACTCAATGCCCGAGCACGTTTTCTTTTAGTTTTATCTAATTAGACTCGCGAGCGGGAGGCCCACTGAGTAGCGATTCCGAGCGCGCACTATCATTTGCACGGTACGTGGGCTACCTTAGTTCGATTTCCGATAAGATCAATAAAATGAAAAATGCAATAAATGCACATTTAACACTACTGTGTAGAAAATCTGCCTCAGAAATAAATAAAAAAAAATGAAGTCTCCTAATCTGTGGGTCCGCGTCGACTATGTCCCACAACCTTCCTCACCACCAAGCCATGCTCAACTGTGGTATACATGATATAATACCGGGTATATAGTTTATATAATATTGACGTATGCCCAATATAAATACTCTAAAATGGATATACACTCGCAACTCACAACTTTGACCATAACCTACTTTTATGCACATGGTTATGTTAAACGTAGATGCAAACTAGAATAAACACTGTAAACAGCAAGGTTTACGAATTGTATAATATATGTGATATATGAACTGATATCTAAATGAAATCACAGGTATATATGTATATTTTGATAAGCAGTGACCTTACGGGAACTTTGGACTTAGGGCCTAACTGTTAAATATTTGAATTCATGTTCTACATCTTAGTTTCTTTTGGATTTCTGCGCAAGTGAATTCCTCTCGAACCAATCAGAAGATGTCACCATAGACGAAATTGTTCAGGCATGGCTATCAATTGTTCGTTATAATAGCCATGAAATCTCTATAATTTTACTGAGTCTTTGTTCCTTTGAACTTCCAAATTGAATAGCCAACGTAAGTATCAAGATGTGCCTGCCCGTCGGACCATGAAGCTACAGCTTAGTAAGTGTTGTGTTGTTTCAACTAAGCTCGATCTTTGTAGTAACGGCATTTGTTTAACATGTTCAAGATAAATACTTTGTTAATTGGAATGATGTTTGGAAAATTGGATTGAAAATATTGCATTAGGTGGTTAGTTTATATTTGGAAGTAATTTCTAATTGTAATCAAAATTTTTTTTAGTGCGACGATGCATTTATTAACACTACATTCTTCATTAATAAAATTCATGTAAACATGACCAGCTTTTTTTAAGCAAGAAGTTATATATTAAGTAACAAGTTTACCAAGAAATTGTAGATTTTTCATATATCTAAGTATTTACATTAATTTAAAGCCAAAATGTTATTTATTTCTACTATATATGCGCTACATTATTATGGTAGGAAGCTACTTAAGTGCAAAAATATTCCCTCTTCTACACTGCCCTGGTACAGAATTACTTTTTACGGAGACTATTGAATAAATTAGCTTATATGGATATTAAATAATTCGGTGTCTTTGTTTCAAAGTCATGTAGTTTTCCTTTTCCGCCGAGCACAATTTATTATTAACAAACTAAGGTACCGCGCAATACTATGTCATATATGATCGACGACGGCAATAAAACTAAAAGCAACATATTAAAAAGTTAATAAATAAAAATTTGACCTTATCACACTTTCCAAATGGACCGGCACACGATAAACGGCCCATGCAACCGGACATTACGCCCTCATTTTTATTTGGCACATAGACAAAAACACCCTTTTTATTTTATATAACACGCACACAGTGACCAAATACAAAAAGAAATTATGTACAGTGTACATAGGCCCGCTTGTACATGAGCCGGCTGCGTTCAATAATTAGCGAATGTTTTTTAAGCAGAATCCGAAATTTGAAATGAAGTTTTATTTCGCCTGATTGCGTTTTTTCAATTCGTATTTCCGAACGAGCGCATTTATTTAATCTGTATTTCATGTAAGCGATGTTTGTTATTTTAACTTACCTATTGGGTATTGCGATTATTAAGAAAAATGTTTGACTGAAGGAAAGAATAAAAAAAATGAAATAAGAAACAAGACAGGCATAGTCAAGATGTGAGGATAATTCATAAGGCATCACGGCTTTATAAAAACTAACATAGATAGGAAGATAGAAGGAAAACGAAGATTGGGAGACTACGGAGAACGCTCAAGAGTATATATTACGTCATATTTCGGGCGGCAATTGAGCACACCTGATGGTAAGTGATACAGCAGCACATGGTCAACTGCATCTATCCTCAATAAAGTTTCAGGTTACTTATGCGTTGTCACTTCTGAGGACTAATGTGGCAAGCCTCGTTCGTCACCTGTTATTGGGTCTGTTACTGGATCTCCACTCTCACCAAACGAAACATATGATTATACTGCTACTTTACGCCGGTATTCTGTGAGGGACGTGATCAATTCTTGAACCCGATCGAGCCGGCCCGTTCATGCTACAGCTAGAAACTATCTGCGGTATGGCAACTGTAAAACATGAACTTAGTCGGTCACTAAACTGGAATGTTAGTAATATTAGTAGAATTGCTAGTTTTTTTTTTTTAAATATAGTTTTAAGATACATAAACAAATGCTGTTCATGTCCTTATTTAATAAAAAAATAACGACAATTACGTTACTAAACATTATATTAACAGAACTGTATATTTTTTAAATACAGGTGGCAGTTTTAAACCGAACTCGTACCGAACTAGAATATAAAAAAAAACAAGTCACTAACTTTTGAATCTTACAAAAGTCGGGTAAGAGTGCGTCTCTTGGCCCTTGCAAAGTATACTCTTAACAACCAGTACTATCGACCTACCCTTTTATCACCTACCTTCGATATGTCGTGTGAATAGGGAGCATTTTTACAAATTCAAAGGTCTTCCTAACCAGTCGTCTTGATAAAAAGAACCAAGGGCTCTTATGGAGTTGTTGAGCTAGCCGAGAAGGACGTAAGGTCGTACAAACTGGATTGCTGCGCGTATGTCTATGGTTAAATTTAAGTGTAAAAAAATCAAGGTGATCTTCGGTGTAATAAAACGTTTTACTGTCGTAGTGCATCGCTCTTGTGTTATATTTAGTGTTAACTGATTGCTAGTGGTTCGGAGAGAATATTAGCCATTTTACTTCTAGGTTTTAAGTTCGATTTCGGACACCATTTTCAGTTTTCACAGTTAGTTTTGTAGTTGTTCAACATGAGTCGATACTATCAGGGAAGGGCCACGTCCTCGCGGAATGGCAGAGAGAGATAGCAGGTAATGCTGCTGTTTCATATGATGGGTGACATTCCATTTCGTCTTCGGAAGTGATAGCGCTTCTGAATTATGATATACAGGATGTATGCTCGTTTACTTGCAGGTGACTAGACATTCCATATTGGTCCTGTGCATACCACGCATGATTATCTTAAATCTTTTTCAGGATAGTAAATGTCATGGAGGGCAGTCATTGCTTGCCAACTGGACAGAGCTTTCGTTTTCTTGTTTTATTATTAGATTAGATTTATGTTGCTATTTTACTCTGGTGTTCCTGCCCCGATCGAGCTGACCCATTCATTCTGTAGTTAGAAATAAATTGCAACGTAGCTCTATCCCTGTTAAAATATATTATTAAAATGTAAATTGGAATATAAAGTAATTTAACTATGAGTAACATCAATTGCTAACAATGTCTAAAGTTTAAATAATATGCAAAACATTTGCACAACACAGATAATAAATACCGACCATAGATAAAATATAAAATTTACCGTCGATCAATCGACAATAACAAAGGCACAAATAAAACTAAACGCGCCACAACTCGAATCGAACTCTATCGGTGCGCGCGTGTGTGCGTAAACTAACACAGTGACGTCACGTGTGTGCCCGCGTTCTACAAACTATCACATATGTGTGTGTCTATCCTTCCTTGACCTAGAACGGCGACTATCGTCTCTAGGTCAGGACCACTATGCACTACGTCCAGTTTTAGATGAGCTATCTCGCCCCTCTCGCACGCACGGGCCGTCTTCGGTGGCGGGACGTTTCGATTGAATTACTCAGGTCTGGGTAATGTGGACGTGTGTTACGACTAGACGAGATGTAGACGGTTAAAGTAATCTCAGTAATGGCGGTTGGAATTTGAAATGCTTCGGGTCAGAGGTTTAAATTTGTAGTTTGTTGGGGTTTTATGTATAATTACTTAAGTTTGTTGCTGTCACTAGTGAAGTAACAGCGTATTATCGATAACTGTATACTTTTTCGATTTTTTTTCCGTTTCGATATGGAAAAATAACTCAATGGCCAATTTTTAACAAAACTTCATTATAATTACAACGGTATACGTTTTTTTTCATATTTATCTTATGTAGCCACGTCGAATATATAAGTAAGCTTTAGCATGAATAGCTCGGATCACGGAAGATCAGCGTTATAAAGTAACTGCTCCGTTTCATTTGATGCAACAATTAGGGTGACAACGTAATCTGGATAATGAGATTTTCATTATGATGTTTAGGGTGACAGATTAGTACACAGTTCGCCCGATTGTAAGCGATTCTTGCAGTCCATAGTACCCACTAGGGGTGCCTGGGGCTAAGATAAACTATCTCTGGGTACTGGCGGTTAATGTATTTCGTGCGTAATGTCTTCCATAAATGTTGTAAGTGATATTTTATACCAACATGGGCAAGTGGACAAGCATTCATTGACATTAACGAGAAATTCGACAATGTGTTTGATCTTTCCACTAAACTCGTCATTCCCGCTGCCCATGTATAGACAATGCATTTCCTTCGGCTAATTGCGGCGTCGAATCCTTGACTTTTCGGCGTCGAGCCGACCATTTATACCGCGAGGCCAACGGCGCATTGATTCAAGAAGATTTCCTTATATGTCATCGATAATTGGCCATAGGCTTCTGGTGTTTTGTCCTCGTCTTCTTTATGGTATGAAAAATTTAATTTGTCTACCGTGTAAATTTAACTTAATATTTATTTTATACATTTAATTAATGATTTCCAAATATTTGTTGATTAGATAAGGATTTGACATCAGGGGTGACAAATAAGCACACATGACGAAAAGTGACTCGCGCAGCTCATGCCAGCTACTTTCTCGATTAGAAGTCATAATACAGATTAGTTGCCCTGAGGACTAAGATGGAACACCAGATGAAACACAGGGGAGCTAAGGAACTATGTAACGATGGTATTCCGTGTATGTTTGTTGGATGCTTTTTTTATATATATTTTACAGTAGTAGAGCTACGCTGCAGTTTGTTTCTTGCTGAAGAGTGAATGGGTCAGCTTGACCGGGGAAGGACCACGCCCTCACAGAATATAAGCGCAAAATTGCAGCATAATGTTGCTGTGTTTTGTCTGGTGAGTGCAGGGATTGGGAGACTTTGAGAGAATGAGAGAAGGAACACCGCAGCTGGATGCTGCAGTTTGACGCTGGTGTTCTGTGAGCGCGTGGTCCTAGCCCGGTCGAGTTGACCCGTTCATAGACAAACTGCAGCGTAGCTCTACCACATTTGATAAGTCTATATAATATGGGTAAGAAAAGTAGAAATATTTAAGTCATATTAATTAGAAATTTAGCCACATTCCTCATCACACAGGCTTCACCAACCACATTCCGCTCTAGAGGGTGTTAAAGCGGGTATCCTCACGATGTAAATAATCACTTTAATTTGCAGTCATCAATTCCAATGGTGTGGGTACTGGGAACAGAACTCGGTTTGCTCGCGTAACGTGAAATGAAAGCGTGAGTTTGGACACTGGCCTACTCTACTGCAGGTCATCCCAGTACTTGAGGGAGTGAGTTTTAATTCATTGTTAACGTCAGATGTAAATGTCGTGGGTAACACAGTTACCAATTGTCACACATAATATTATAGAATACATTTTAAATATATACCTAATTTATAAAAATATTAACTGGCATATAACAAAAAAAAAACAATACGAGAAATTACCCGTACCAATTTACATTATCAATCAACTATTCAACAGGCATTATATGTTTTAACGATTAAAACAAGCATAACAACTAATTACGTACAAATGTATGTATCGGGCCCGTTCAAACATATTTCCATAATGCTTATAGATAACTCATGTATATCATACCGGTAATAATGTTAGGTATGAATACCCACGCTGCCAAAGTCAGGGATGGGAATGCATCGGGTTGAATGACCGCCGAAACGCATCGCGCGGCAAGGTCACGCACACTAGCGCGCCAACACACATAGACACGCCGACCGTGAAATTAGAAATAGTAGTGACGCCTGTTGCTCGGGTTTTAACGGTTATCGATTCATTGGATTTTTTTATACATATGCTTTTTGCGCAATGTATCTATTTTTATATGCTTTTTGCGCAATGTATCTATTTTTACATGCTTTTTGCGCAATGTATCTATTTTTATATTCTTTTTGCGCAATGTATCTATTTTTATCATTAGTAATTACGATCATTTTATTTGAAGATTGAATAGCAAAGTAGGTACAGTCTGCGAAACTTAAGATCAAACTTAAGGTCGAAACCACCATTGGAGTATTCTAGTGAACCATCTAGCACAAGCGTTTTAAGTTTCGTTGGAGTGGTTAACCGAAATGTTTACAGGCTTGCTAGAATTCGTTATTAAAAAAGTGTAAAAATACTACATTTATATTTCGATATTAAAAAATCATTTAATTGACAAAGGGTCACTATACATATGCAAGGTGCATGCTAAATGTAGTGAATATTAATATGAATAATTAAAATAATCATTTTCATTAACTGTACAAAGCCGTAAAAAGTAGAAATTTAATTGTTGAGAATTAAACCTTTTTATTAAGTAGAATTGTGCTACGTCTTTATTCCAGGATGTCACCATTCACAAAGAATGTATATTAATTCCTTTTGTACTCTGCCTAAGTCATAAGGTTATTACCAATTTAAATCGGTGTACTACTTTTGAATAACACATTTCGGTGGAGCATTGAACCTTTAAAATATACGAGACAAGTACTATGTAAATACCGAATTTCGTTACCTTCAAATAGCGCTCAACCAGTTGAATCCAGGCCTCTTGAATTAACAGCCGGCGACGGTTGCATGCCAATGAATTCAGTAGCGAGAATGTACAAAGATAGCCAGTTTGAAAAAACGATCGTTTCCTGGCCCAATACACTATGTTACACATGCTAAATTAGGTAGTACTGACTACACGATGACCATAAAGAATAAATGTTTTGTGATGTGGCGTATGATCCATCAAATTCAATGTGTGGCCTTTTGCATTGAACCCTTTGTTAAGCGATTTTAGATTGTATTTGATCGCTTTACGAGCAAAATTTCAATTTTATTAATACGCATGTAGGTGTAACTACCATTTTTATGACAATGAATATAATGACTTATAAGAAGCAGACATTTTAATTTGAATTTTGTCGTTTATTGCATCATTGTCTGCTATAAAATGCAGTGTAAAAAATCCTATATACAATTATCTTTTAAGAATAAAAAATAAAACGCTTTTAAGATTTCAAGGTATAAAATGTTAGACAATTTAATAATGGAGTTATTATGTTGTATATTTATATTACTAAAAAAATCGGTTTGAAATAATTATATCATGTAAAATAAAACTTGTTTCCTTTGTCTTTGTTATAAGTATTAAAATTAAAGAAGGCTTCATATTTCATGGCCATTCTTGACTAGACAGTAGAATATACATTAGCAAAGTAAATATATTATGCTAAATATTATTTTATTTCCCGAAATAAAAACTAAAAATTCGCTTGTACTATTGAAAAATTTATCGATAAATTACTACTTCACTATTCGAGTCGTTGCACTAAAGCCCGAGTGACTAATTTCGGTTTCACTACTGGCTTGTTTGCTTTGAAAGCTACTCTTGGTTTATTTTCGTAATGTTAGGCTCGAACGCCTGCATGTTTAAGATGGTAACACACTATATAGAACACATGTCTACATTTCGAGGTGATTACAGTTCACGTGCTATATACAATTTTGCTGAAAACTAATTTGGAACATAAAATAAACTACATTGTATTATTATAAGCCATCAACACTCCTGCTGAAGATAGGCCTCTGCATTCATTGTTCTTAATGTTTTTAATGGATACGATAAGGGTACGCCCTTATAAAACAAACATGACTACACAATGTCGTGGCTATAAATCAGACATTCGACTATTGTTGTATATCATCTCCTACCATAAGCATTTTAGTTCGATGTTGTCGACATTAACAGTATTACTAACATTAAAAAAAAAAAAAATATGGACAATATCCCAGTGTTGTTAGCGACCGACAAAGTTTAATGAATAATATTACAAAGAAAATTTATACGGTTCCACAATTAGTCACATTACACACTAGAAATAACACTTAACTATGTTACGTAATTATAATTAATCTTTATCATAATTAATATTGATACGTAGCATAAAAAAACGATATTGGTTATTTATCTGCAGTGTAAAATTACTTTTTGTGACAACTCTGGTGTATCCGCACCTTAACCACTGACGTCGAGTTCCTGTTTTAGAGCTGGCATGTTATTTAGTGTTTGTTTTTCTAGAATACCTAATACTATTGCAGTTGCCTAGGTCATGGCAGTATTCTAGATGGTATTACTAATCAGAATTGTGTTGTCGCAGGTTCAATGCTAACTAGTTTTTTTTTTATTTATCGCCTTATATTTTTATGCACCGCTGAGCGTTAGTGGTATTTCCGTGACAAATATATTGCGTGTAATTTATAAATGTTATTTGACGACTGTTGTATCTTTTTATATGCTTTTGATAATGTGTTCTGAACGTAAAATGTAATTGAATTATTTAAATTATATTTAGCCTTGGTGTTGGAATTTTATTTGCCATTTTATGCACAATTCCTTATAATAGTTTTTTATGTGAATCGTACAGACGTCAATTATGCTTTGTCTTTGCGGTTGTATGATTATGACGCTGCCATTATATCCATATAGTCTATGCTATTTGAAATTAAAAACCTGTATAATATTTCCCATTAGATAATAAATGAAATTGATTGCCAAAGACAACAAAATGGGTTATAAATTGCACAGATATAAGTGAGATAATATAAAAACTAAGTAATTTAATTATTTATTGCTGCGTCTGTAATTAACTATAACGAATTAAAAGTAAAGTTGACATTTCAACAAACATTACACGTTAATTTATGGTTACTACATCGTGCACAAAAGTGTCAAAAAGAATACCAATTGGATGCAACTGCTTAAATACGTTTATACCTTCGTTAATATTAAAGGCTTTGCCCCAAAAAAAAATACAAAAAGTTGCGCTCTGTCTAGCTCACCTTCAGTGGATATAATAAGTCTTCATTCGCCATTATGAGTGTCGGCAAACCATTCTTACCTTTACGTATAAAGTTACAAGATCGAAAATAAAACAATATAAATAATACTTAAAGTTATAGCCGTTTACCAAAATGAAACGTAAGTGTATAGATCTTAAGTTTGAATTTGTTAAACATTTTAAATCGCTTCGTCTAAACGCTGTGTTAAATTCAGTTTAATAAAAATCCACCTTGTGAGCAAAGGCAAAAGAACTTAAACCCATTTACAAAACAACTCGTCTCTTACGACAATTCGGTATTGCAATGAAACTGCCGAAATGCATCGGAAGGTCAACGAACCTCGCTTACCAAGGACAGTGCATTCCGTTTTTAAATTTAAAGCTAGCCCACCAATAGAAGGCAGGATCTAAATAGGGCGGCCATCTTGCGTCGTCATTTTTCGCGGGAAGACTTTTTTTTTAATTGCGCCATTTGCATTTTTCAAGTTCGGCTTAAAATTTTTTTTGGACAAACAATGGTCGACGTTTCATGTATTATTTCTGAGTAATTAGGGAGCGGTAACGAGATCGCAATTTTCTGACTATTCGTTTGGTTTTTTAAATAAGAAAGGATTTGCTAACGAAAATAGTTTTAATGGTTTTGGTATAAAAAATATTGATGCTTTGTTTTATTGAAATTGTTAAATATTGTTCTAAGTAGAAAAAATAACCGATTAAAAAAATGAGACAGTATGATGCTCTTCAACGATTGACTTTAAATACGAATCAAAGGTTCGTTATGAAGCATTGCTTGCATCCATAGCATGCAGATTTTTTTTTTATTTTGTAAAATAACCGTCAAAGATCACACCGAATGAATTGTCAAGTAACACTTTACGTGATGTTATTTTAGGCAGAGAGAAGACATTTGCTTATTTCATAGAGCTACATGGTTAATTTAGTCGTTGTAATATAGATGTCGCACAATGCGATACAATCTGCCTGAAGGACAGTCAGCCAACATAGCGTTGGCTGACTCCGTACTTTATTGCCTCAATTTGTCTCTTCCATGAACTTATTAGCATTTAGTCACGATACTAAATCGTATTAGGCTAAACTCGAGATATCTCTGTCTGAGCTAAATATAGAATGCAATTGCATATTACGATTTCAATAATTGACATAATTTTACTATAGTTATCACCAAACAATCTCTAAATAGTGCCTACTACAGCGTCCCATATCTTTTATTATTTTTATCTTACAAATCCTATTTGGAACTGTCTTAACTTTGAAATGTCTTGTACATTTTATTTAAAAAACAAAAATATATTTTTTTAATTACTTTCAAATAATTTCAAGTAAAACGAGTTAAATAAATAAAGATAACGTTAATTAGTTTGCACTCGCGGAGAACTGTTTCTAGATCTACATTTAGAGCAATAAAACGAAACTCGGTTTGAAACACCTCTTTTTAATTCACATTTGCGCTTCAAGGTAAGCTCCTTTGCCTCAATCAAATTAAAAATAAAACATTTAAAAATGATTTATATGTTTCTATGAGTAAACTACAGTAGAAATTGTTTTTGAAGTCAATGATTTACCTGTTATTGAAATTTACAAGTTTCTTTTTTCTTTCAAAGTATTGGCACACAACATAGTCAATTAGATCAATATTCAAGTAAATAAAGCCTATTTAACTAATTAAAGTAATGTATTTATGTTTATAAACAACTAAAGAAATCACATAAAAACTTGCTTATTTTTTAAATTTGTAATTTTTTAATTATGCGATAATTTGTCGGCCAAGGGATTTTTTTGAATGTTTGACATAAGAAGTGTCGTAAAAATTGAAGATGGAGACTGCGTAAGTAAACTACGCTCTTGGACTAAATTAGCATATGAATAAATGAGAAAGTGTGCGTCTCATACGTAACTATAATGTTGAGACATTAGGCTATGTACACGTGAAGATGTCAAAAGTGATACATTGTAATGAAAACAGGCGCCTTTTTTCCAACAATATTCGATTCGAAAACTAACATGCCAGTATGTAATAAAGAATATTTGTTATATAACAGTTTTTCTTAGATTATCTTTCAAAAGATTTTTTTTTCTGTATTAACACTTAAGGCATACATGGCCATCCATGTGAAGAACATAAGGATAAGCATGCCAAAAATATTTATATGTCTAGTATCTGAAAATGTAAGAGATGTCTATAGAGATATTTGAACCATGCTCCTTTGGCAGTTCAATCTTGTTTTAAAACAAACTACGGTTATTTTGCTTACCAGCTGAACCAATTTGTAATTATATCTGACATATACCTATGTTAGTTCAGGCAATCATTTAATTTCCTGGGCCCGGTAAATAGATCACTTAGAACGAACCCCCTTATCGTGTCTTTGTGCGTTCATTTCGAAAACTACTTTTGGTAAAAGAACACAGATTTTAATAGAGTTTTGAGTAAAATTTAACTATTAAATTTTTTATTTTTTTCCATATTAGTCAAAGAAAAAGACGTTTAGAAACTCTTTTTTATTCAAATTATTTCAATTAAAAATTACAAGCATAGCCGATTCGGGCTGCCAGTATAATTATAATTAATACTTTGAGACTTTTAATATAATAATTTAATCAATGAAAAGAACTTTCGACTTAAGAAACGCAGAAGTGGATGTTAAATTGCGATATAATAACCTAATTCTCTGTTATCAGTTGACTATTTTCGTTGCCTCGTGTATTTTCCCGCCAACTCACTTTGAAATAGCGCAACAGATTATACCACTACCACTTCCAACGTCAAAGGAAGCATGCGCCCTACAGCGCATGCCTCCTTTCGTCACACAGAGTTGTGAATAAACTGCATTTATTTTTACAATACAATCTCCCCTTCTACGCAAACAGATTTAAATAGATTTTATATAAGAACAGAAATAGAAACCCACCCTTTTATATGAATGGAACAATGAAGACTGGAAAATCGTTATGCAATACATGTACTTTTAAATTAGGAAATATATTATCTTTTGTAAGTAATATTTGTATAAATCGATTTTGAAAAAATCTCTTAGTTTTTGATCGACAAAGAGATGTACATAATATAAGACTCAGGCGAGAGAAAAAAACTAGGGTACGCCAATAGCTACGAGATGATTACGATGGGTATATAATATTACATGTAAATGGAAATTTTACACTGGTAGATCCACGCAGCAGTTAGTTGCCCTTTCTGCCGCATGGGTCACCTCAACTGGCAAACCAGAAACCTGAGAGTGAAACACAGCATGACGCTGCTGTGGAGTTTGTATTATATATAATAACACAAATAATAGTCCATATCATGGTCTATTCATTATTTTTAAAGACGACAGATTTCAAAACAACGGCTGTTAATTTTTTTTATGATACTAGAAGATATTAGGGGCTGACAATAGCACACAGTTGACACAGCCTATGACAATCCTCAATACGTCCTGAGGATATTCAAAAATTCTTGAGGATTAAGAAATGCTTCGTCATGAAACGCCACCGGACGTACGACCAATTTTGCTTCTACTATTTTTCAGTCACGATCCTACCACGCTAAAGTAAAATTTTACTCGACGACCATTTCAAAGTATGAAGGACGAAAAGAATTCTGTAAGTACGTAGCGACATGTGTCATGACGTAGGCGGATTAAAACGAGTGACGTCATGTCTACGTCAGCTTGCGAACGTGCGAAAAGAAAATAGAAAACTCAGCTGGAGCACAAATGTGCCACGGATGCTGTTGGAAAAAGGAACACGTGCTTTTGGAACTGTTTTGTTAAACGGTATGAGTATTTTTTTTTAATTTTAAAGCGTCAATGATTCAACGGAAATTCAGTTTTGTCTATGGCGACTGTTTATAAATTTATAAAAAAATTGACCAACATTATTACTCTTGGCCCAATGGGAGTTTCAGGCCAACCATCATACGAACAAGACCTGGCTGTATGGACTAAAGTCCTTTGCCTTTCCCATTAGGGATAAATTAATATCATCATCTTGGCCTGATGGAAAAGATGCTCAAAGTTCTTACTTTTCGGCTGTCACTGGTGTCTTTTACATGCAGTTATCGTTATAGTAGTATAGTATAGCATAGTACAGTTCTCTGAAAACAAGTATCCTACATTAATATCGTGATCCTTGATTAATCTATCAACAATATAATATACGATAAGGAATCATAATGCAGATACGTTGTCACCTCTGGGGACTCGAATGGAATGCCTTGTATAGAAGTCTAGGTATCAGTAATTGAGTTCTCCATACACTCATGAGACGAAACATAGATATGTTATATTTTTGATTGATATTCTGTGAGGGTGTGATATTTCCTCGGCAGATCCGACCCATTCATGTTGTAGCAAGAAAAAACTATACCAATTTAGCATATGAAATCATCCATGGAGACATCGTATATGTTTATAAGTGATATATAATTGATATTTCACTAAAAGAAGCAATGTTGCTGCCGGTTTCAACTTACAATTTTGACCTTTCACTTACCAATTGGCCTTTGTACATTCTTAGAATTCAAGATTTGTAAAAAAGAATGAATTTTATAAAACGGGAGACTTGTAAACGATAAGAATATCTTGATTTTACTTGGTTTATCGGTGTCATATTTATACTAGTCTAAGTGAACTTTTGTTAAGAAATAATTATCCCATAATTAAGTAAAATAAAAATTAAGTAAAGTTACTGCTTGCCTTTTTAAATCCCACTACTAGGTATACACATGTCTCCTCTCAAAATAAAGTGATTTTAAATGTCTTTGAAATATTTTTTTATGTTTCAGATACGCAGGTATCCTCGCGTTATTTTTCTATATCCGAACACGTGGTAAATCAGCATTGAAAATTTAAATTACGAATTGCATTGTTGCTGGCACCGAGGATCGCGTATCGTGGTAGGTTATTAGTTCTGCAACAGATGTGACCTGCCCACTGTCTTCAGCTTGCAAATATAAAGAGCTACGTAGGTAATCTCGTTCGAAGGCGGATATTTAAAGATATCTTCATTACGAATTCTATACGCCAACCAGACTCTCAACATTGCCCGCCGAACGACTCGTTTGTCGCACCACAATTGTTCATTAACAAAAAGTATAATTAATTATTAAAAACTGAAAAAAAATATCATCTCATATTTATAAAAGCCACTTAATAACCAAATACCGCAATGGAATGCAAAATGTGTTTTCGTCGGAAGTTGCTGGTCCTGTTATTGGCTGAAAACAATAAAAAACAAAAGGTTTTTCCTTTTCAACGTCAATGTCAACGTCGGTTCTGCCAACCTAATTTTATATATTGTATTTCAAGTATATGACTGGGTTGCCATATAAACAGCATTTTTTAACCGTAACTCTAGACGCTGTATCACCATAAGTTGGCTTGACCTGACCGGAAGGGCCAAGTTTTCATATCAGCGTAGACCCAAACCTCAGTTTTTGCATGTTTTATCTGGCTAGGAAATGAAACTTCTTACAATTATTATTACTTGTAAAGAAGCGTTCCGTTTTAGTTTCCATGGGGTGACAACACATCTGGAATATGATTCCTAATCGATGATTGACGTGTGTCTCATGGGCTTCAGGTATCACTTGCTATCAGATGAACAATCATGTCTCACATCTTAAAATCAAAAATCTATCTAGTTGACGATGACGAGTAAAACGAATGGTACATACTGGATGTATAGTCATCTACATCCTTCCCAAATGACCATCAGATCGTGGAGAGAAGAAAAAAAATTCAATAATAATAGTGTGTACGGACCGACGCAGACTTGGATCGGGGTCAAGGCGACGCATTTGGTGCAACTTTCGAAATGCACCTCCCCTCCATATGAGCCCCCCTCTTCGCAGCCGCCGTCCGACGTGCACTAGGGTTTCCCATTGCCCGCATTTCTCCGGATCGTCTCACATGTCCGAATATATCCGGGTTGGAAAACGATCATATGGATTATACATATTTTATTTAACCTACTGGCTGTCAATAAATAACTTTTGTTTATTTATATTGTATATTAACTAGTATTTAATAATATGTTGGAAAGCTTTGGCAACGACGAGAATTAAAAAATAATGTATTTTAATATAAACATTCCTTTTTAATAAATGAAGTGTGTATACTTGTTTTTTTGTTGGTTTTGAATCGATTCGATTGAAAACGTAAGGCAATTGCAATAAAAACAAAATCTTCTCGTGATTTAATTGCGATACATAAGAATCGTCAAAACTTATGATGAATGGAAATATATTTTTTATTTTTCACTTACAAATATAGATAAACGAAATCTCGAATATATCTTTATATAAACATTTATTTATTAACTTAAATAACCACGAAGAAGAATTACAGAATATAAATTAACAATATTATATTAATAATAAACAATAGAAAAAAGGTTACTAATGCAGGATTAGAATTTAATGTTTGAAAATAAATTTATATTTTTTATTGTTAATATAAAATTGTTTATTTATAATGGTTGAATTCAGGTAGTTTCAGGTTAATTTTTTTAAGTAGAATTCTATACGATGTTTTCCTTCGTCGCCGAGTACGAGGTTAATCACTTTAGACGGCTATTATTAATTTTAAATCATCCTTACCCATTAATATTGAAAATTTAGTTATGACATGGTTACAATAACACTTGGAGAGTGAGTGAAATGTAATTACACGTGACACCCTAAGAGTAAAAGAGACAAACAATATTTTTGTGTATAAGTCAGCCAAAATTAGAAAACTTTTATTTCAAATATTCTCGATAGAATAAGAGTTACTCGGACTTATTATTATACAATGATTTTTAATTTGACTGCGTAACACGATGTTGACAACCTTACGTATTATTGCGTAATATATTCTGTCTTTTACGAGCGTACGTGGATGTCAAATCTATATAATACTTAGTCTTCACCAAACAAAGTCTCATGGCCGCCCTACACAAATGCAGTATCCTTGTGACGCTCTGGCTTTGTTATTTATAGCAAGTAGGTATTATAAACATACTCGTAGGCTTTTTAATGATCGCGGAAGGCTAGCGGCTCTGAAATATGTTTATAGTTTGCTTTGCATGCAACGCTACACGATAGTGCATCTTATTGTGAATTAATTTAGAGGACAAAATGGCACTATTCAATCCATTCGTAACATAGGTTTACAAATCGTGTGAACATAATTTTTAGACGATTATTTTTGTTTTTTAAAATTTAATGTGCAACTTTTGGTCGAAGGTCCATTATTTTTATTTAACTTGTCAGCTGTGTTTCTTTTTTGTTATAAAATACTCATTAAAATTCATTATTTGTCCATCAGTTAATAAATGCAATAGCCCTTAATTATGAGAATTATTACTATTTAATTACTATAACATATTAATATTAAATAATAATAATTAAAAAATATATTAAATAGTATTTTAATTCACGATTTTTATAATTATCTGTTCCTTCTTGTTAGAGATTTTTTTATCTGTACAACATGCAGCCATCTTGTTTTATTAAATTAGTATATTTGTTACATATCTATACTCTAGTTCTAAACATAGATTTAAAATAAAATTACATGCTATAATCAATATTATGACTTCATTAATATAATCACTGCTAATTGGAGACTTAAATTACTTTTTTTCTTTTGGAGTTTATATTTTGGTGTAGTGTACGAAAATATATATGTACTGGCCATTCTCTTAAATAGTTCCATATACCTACGTCAAACTTAAAAGGCGTGGGAATATCTTTTGTACACGCGTAAACTTCTTTGGCTTATTAATGAACTGAGTATTAGTTGGTGAACTTCTAATTTTAAACTGGCAACATTACCCACGATGCACGCACACTCCGTGACAAAATGTTACCCTTTACGAGCTCCAAGAGAAGTGGAACTTCAAAAACTATAGAATTGTCTTTTATAAGCTCAAGTCGCATGTTTCAAGACCCCAAATTAGCAAGTAGACATCAGATAAGCGCCAAGGTTCGGGTTGACAAACTCAAACAATAAGCGACTAGTCGGTAGTAGGCACTGCTCTGATCGGAACGACGATATTTATCACGAATTTTCAAGGAGACCATCAATGAACTTGAGATTGCTGCATTTATTTTCGAGGTCGCATTTCTAGAAGATTTTATCTGTGTTGATTATGTAAATGTTTTTGTTTTATGGATCATGTTCGAAGTATATTAAACAATTGCGGAGCTACGCTAAATCTAGTTTCTAGCTACATGAATGGGTCGCCTCAACTACGGAAAGATTACGCCCACACAAAACAGCGCAAATCTGAAACATGCAAAACAGGCAAAAAGCATTCCATCTTTGTGTAAAAGTACAGTGACAACGAATGTACTTTTAAAATCTCTGTTGAAGTTTGAAGATGTCGGGTGAAGTCATAATTATTAAAAACGAAACGAAATTTCTTCATGCTAAGTAATTGAATTGTTGCTGAAAAGAATAGTAAATTTTTGTAGTTGCTTAGTGAGTTAAATATTATAATATATTCATGCCAACGGTATGAATTTCAGTGAAACATTTTGCTCACTATGATACTCTCTGGTGACATATATTAGTATATATTATGAAGTCTACCTTAGATAAAGAATATATAAATAGGAACATTAAGTCATTTTCCAATTAATAATGGCGAGTGTTGCTTGTGGTCGAAATTCAACCAACATTTTACCTGCCTTAACGACAACACACATATTTTTATTGTGCACATTCATGGTATAGTATCTTTCGAATTGTATAAGTTTCATTCCCCCTCCTTTTATAATCAATAATTAAAAAAGGTACGATAACTTATTATTATACTCCTATAGTCTAGTATCGCTTGTGGTCGAAATTCATGTTTTTTGTATTGTCCATATCTGTGACATAGTGCCTTTCTAATGATATTTGTATCATTCTCCTCTGTTTATAATAAACAAAAAACGGTACGACAGCTTTCGATGCTGACGTATTATTGTACTCGTATAGACTAGTATAGCTTGTGGGCGACCAACAATTTGCCTTAACGATAACATACATGCATGATTTTTGTTTTGTACAGATTTATGGTACATTACCTTTTAATGAGTTTAATTTCCCACCTTTCATATTCAATAATTTAAAAAGTTACTGTAATATATGGTGTACATGCATTAATATATAGATGTTTTTAAGTATTAGAATATTAACAAACGTCATGTTTTCGAAAAGTACATACCTATATCTTCAACGACAGCTGCTAAGATGAACAGTGATGCTGTTCAGATTAGAATATTGATGAAGGATAGTTATTATTTATGATTATATATTATGTGTTATGTAAATATTTTTATATCACTTTGTATACATAAGTGTGCAAGATTCAATGTTTGGCAATTATCGAATATTGTTAAATATGAGGTCCATGTTGTTCTGCTTGTAGGCGCCTTGTAACACGACCGTCTCTGCGTGTTCCCGTTAAAATAATTTCCTAACGGGAATATAAATTTGGGTTTTAATGTCGCTTTATTATTAGCTTCGTGGCTAAAGCAGGTGCAATTCCGCGCGCTGGGTTGTTATTGAAATGGTTTTTTACAATGGCAACTTTCGCGGAATGTTTTCTCTTTATCTGTTCCCTTGGTCGATTAAATAACACGAACCAGACCGCCATTTTGTTTCGTTTGCTGTTAATTTTTTACGTATGTTAAGGTGAAATAAAATATATATATATATATATTTAGTTATATATTATATAATCTATAAAAAGCGTACAATTAAAAAAAAACATGTCATTATTCGGACGTAAGGTCATCCATTAGAAATTGCGCGCGAAAAATCTGTTTGACATTTTTCTTTTTTTATCGATGGAAAATGGATAGTATAACTGGTAGGTCGGTAGGTAAATTGAATTCTATCGGCGTGCACACGCCCACCTAGCATGGTGCGCTCAACAAGTCGCTAGACGAGTGCAAGGCTACGAGCAGGCAATACACCGGTCGTCCTCGAACGCCGAGTGTGAATCAGGAAGTGATTGAGTACTCCTTAGATTTGCGAGGCTTGGAGCTACTTGTACGCCTTTGTTTGTAACTTTTTTTTGAAATTGTAGAACGTTATTTTTTTATTTAATATTTTGTATTTTTTTTAATCGATTCAGGCATAGCAATCGATGATGCACTGCTTTGATTGATAAAAAGAGACGTATGGGCTAATATTGAATAATTTATTTTTTATTGTTAATAAATTATTAAAATATTGTATTTTGATTAATTGGCTTTTGTGTCTAAGTTTTTGTTGACAAAAAAAAAAAAGTCCAAAATGTATCGTTCTAAGCGCCGATTATGTCATAATGTTGTCGAAAAATATAAGATATTATAATAAGAATTGAAAGAATATAAGATATTTATAAGATCGAAGCGTCAATGGCCTAATGGTTTAGGGTACGGTCTGCGAAACTTAAGGTCGTAGGTTCGAATCCACCATTAGACTATTGTCGTAAACCATCTCCTAAGTTTTTTTTTCCATTTTCAGCTAAGTCGGAGTGGTTAACTGGAATATTAGTAATCTTAATAGCATTGCTAATATATTAAAAAAAAGTTCAATACACACATACGTATAACTGATACAGTACAAAATACAATGTATTTTTTATCGTATGAATTGTGACATAGCGAAATACAATTTATTTTAAGTGAAGATAGCGGATGATGATGATGATGCTGCAGAAGATGATATGACACATACATCCATCTTCATCAACCACTGTGATGGAATGTCTCGTTACCTGTGATTGGATCTTATATCCTACTTCCCTTCACCATACGAAACACAAGAGCATTATGCTGCTATTTCATTCCAGTATTATAAGAGGGCGTGTTCCTCTCTCGGTCGCGCCGACCCACTTATGCTTGCTAGAGAGTAGCTTAACTTACCTATATCTTTTCGCTAGAGCACCTGTACTTAAAGATTAATGATTTTTTTTACTACAGCAGTAGTTTATTTCGATCGAAAAATTGGAGCGATTGACTATAAAAATGAAAGAAAAAATGTAATGAACATTGTAGGTGGCGTCCATTACCGGTCACGTTCGATAAGCTTAAAGTTCTATATGAGACAAAACAGTTATTAAGGGTACGAACATTAATGAATACGGTGCGGGGCAGGACCACGCTCTCAGAATACCAGCGTGAAATACAACGTTCCAAGTTCATTTATTTATTTACTCTTTATTGCATTAACCTTAACAAAGTTAAAAGCTCACAAAGGGCGGACATAATGCCAAAAGCATTCTCTACCAGACAACCCAAGGTGTGGTGAGGATATGTGTATGATACGTGTAGCAATTAACTAATTAATAAAAAGAAAAACCTAAAAACAACTCATACAAGTAAATAATAATACATAAATATATAAATCCAATATACATATTAAATATATATATATAAATATATAAACTTATGGAATTATGTGATATTAATAAATAATATTTTTATAATAAATATCTTGGAATATCAGTTTTAATTAGCAGCATATTAGTACACCCTGTGTTTTGCATAGCGAGGGAGGAAAGTAAATGTTTTTTTTGATCGCACCTAACCATGATATCATAATTTTGTTTCTTTTTGTCTCTAATTTACTGTGTATTCTATGTTAATCCCTAATTCCAATAGACAATGGCTTAATTAAGTAATTATATATAAAACTTTGATGTTTTTTTTTATTTACCAGGTATAAAATAAATAATTGAAAGCTGACGATGGTTCGGGTCAACTATGATAACAGGACATTAAGCACTTCAGGTGACCATGAGCGCAGTAAAGAGGAAAAAAATAAACGCGATAAACAAAGCGAAAAATCAACTTTAAACAATGTGCGGTATAGGACTAATTGTAAGAAATCGTAATAAATAACTTTTTAAAATAAAATATAAATTTTATTCAATGTTTGGTATTCGTGTAAGTCTAAGAAATCATAATAAATAACTATTTAAAATAAAATATTACTTACGTTTAGTGTGCGGTATTCGCGTAAATATAAGAAATCATAATAAATGTTCTTTTTTTAAAATAAAGACAGCATGTTTATACTACTCCTTTCTAAAGATACCGTCTTCAGTATTTAACTTGTCAGGCACTCAGCTGACCAGCATCCAAACTCTACATTAAATTTGATAGTTTCCTCGAGTTTCAAGTCTTTGCCCACCCCGGAAGTGGTTCGAGGCATGTAGATGCAGGTGGGTATTGAGTGATGAAACGTACAACGCAGGTGTAGACACACCCGAGGGCCGCGTGTCGGTCACTTGTCATTGCTTGCCTGCAACTAGAGGCTGTCTCGGTTAGCGCCGAGCTAGTGCCGACTGCATATTTTACCTTATTTACCCTTACGTAGGTTCTGTGTTACAAGTTCTTTTTAAATTTAAATATAGTTTCATACTAGCACACAGTTCCGTTAATGGTCCATCAGCATCTTGAACCCTAATTCAAGATGCATTCACGTTGTCACCCCTGAGGACTGAGATTATGCTGGTGTATTGATTGTCGTCTATTTGTGGTGTCAGGTAGGTAAGAGGGGTGACCTCCCCATGTCGAGCTGACCGGTTCATGTTCTTTTTTTTATATTAGGTGTGACAAACGAGCACATACTTCATCCGTTTTATTGTTTATATCTTCATCCGTTTAGTCTGTAAACACCTACATTCTTAACACTGATTCAGGACCCATTAAGGACTGAGATTATACTACTATTTCGGGGCGGTAAGTGACGTATCTTGAGGACGCAGACGCAGGTTGAGGTGTCCCGTTCGTGCTACAGTCAGACACAAGCTGTAGTGTGGCTCCACTACTATATTTTATAACGTGTGTTCTAAAGTCCTTGATGTTGGTACATTTCTCTGTACGTAGGGCAGTATATTAGTTGACAGCTTCATGTTGTAAATAATAGAACTGATCGATATTAATCAAAATTATTTATCAGATCCGATCAACTGCGCAGCTAATGGTATAGTGCTGTATATATATATATATTTATACTTTCTAAGCAAGTGCTTGACCACGATCCCACCTGATGTTAAGTGGAAATGCAGTCCTGGATGGTAAGGCGCGTGCCTATTCACCCTACTCTTGAAAACACCCACAATTCAATGCAAGAGCTTATTCTAAAAACACAAATCCGTACTCATACATTTAGACCTGGGAACCAACAGTTTGCCCAACAATATGGACTGACAATCAAATCCTCGATTTCTTCAAGAGGTGATTCACTCATTCCTCTACGAGACGGAATCATGATGCAAATGTGTCATCACTCTGAGGATAAAGAAAATTATCGTTCCTCATTACTTCCTCCAGTTTCCTTCATTCAACAGACGAAACACGGCGGTAATCTGTAAAGGTCCCATCCCGTTCGAGCCCACCCGTCCACAGGGGTCGGAGTGCAGCGGTGGTGCAGCAGCATCGTCGTTGTCTCCCTACTCAGCGGGCCTCCCGCTCGCGAGTCTAATTAGATAAAGCTGTAAAGGTCTCTGGACCTACAGCAATACTAACACACACAAAAAAAAATCGAGCCCACCCATTCATGCCGCTGCCAGTTTTGAGCTGTGACATGGCTTTTATAATATTAAAGATGGCAAATAAGCACACAGTTCACCTGGCGGTTAATGATTACTGCAGCCCATGACATCAACATCCATATTTAACAAATATTTAAGAGTTTATACAGAACGCTGAGTAAGTGCTCAGAACAGTATTATAGGTTTCAGCGAGGGCGTGGTCCCGGTCGAGACTATTTATTAATGCCGCAACCAGAAGCAGGCTGCAGTATGGTTCTATCACCCGTAATAGGTAATGTCATATTTGACAGAAACAATGATTTGAAAATTGTTTCGTATAGATGGAACTTTTCAATATAAGGCCAAACCATAAAGGCTATTTAGGGCCATTTTGCAGAAAGCCTGACAGACAACCTGATAAAAAGCCATCGTTAAACATACATACCTGTACTTAAGTGTAATTTGTTATATAAATAGTCTTAATTATATTGTATAACAAATTCATACGATAATACATCTTATTTGGAAATAGTTTATAGCTTACATTCGCTTGTGGAAGTGTATCAAAGAAGAAATTTAAATTATTATATTATGGTTTTTTTTAAATTTTTTTCCCAAAAAGAATACCGACATTGCTTAACATTACTACTCCAACTAAGCTGAAATGCTTGTCCTAGGAAATGGTTAACAAATATGCAAGATATACAAAAACATAGATTATATGAAGATATTTAAAGTATAAACTCACGGGTACGCGATAATGATTCTATTTGCCGTGTAAGAGTATGAATTGTAGAGTTCTAAGCGATATCTTTCGAATGTAGAAACCAGTTTTATGAGCAGTGACTTGTTAAACCTACAATTGATGTGCAGGAGTGAGTTCGATTCCGAGTTTTTAGTGGGATTTTATTATATAAAGGATGAACAACAAGCACACGTGTCTGCGGTTCAGGTTAGTTATAAGGAATCATAACGCACATGCGTCGTCTTGCCAGAGGATTAATAAAATACAGCATCGTGTTGCTATTTTCCGGCGGCATTCGCTGATGGAGTGCATTTCCGGTGCAGGCGACCCATTCGTGTCACAATTAGAAACTGCAGCGTGGCTCTATCATTGTTAAATCTTCTTTTTCGTTGTAATTTAGTTAAATATTAATAATAACCAAAAATAACTCTTTATTTTACGGCTACCATCATTTTCATTCTCACTCACCCAGGGCTAGCTGGCGGAGAGTGCCACTGAGTATTAAATCCAGTATCGTAAATCTTATTTATGGGAAAAAATGAATAAATTAAAAATAAACCACAGTACATAAAAAAGTCATTGTATACAAAAATAGTTTTAGATTGGGAATCGAGTCCAGAAACCGTGGCCGCTACTAATACAGACACTGGCCGCTGAGTCACTGGCTCTCTGTTGATAAACACATCTATCTCATACGCATGCGCAAACAATTTATGTGCTAATTCTGTCAAGAGCTCAAATGCTAACGCGCAAAAGCCACTAGCGGAGTTGGCCTTGAAATAATGTATCGAAAGTCTTGTATATTAATATGTCTATTTATTTATTTATATCAACAAAGTTCACAGCCAACAAATAGAACTTAAGTATGAGTGAGGTTTCTATTTAATTACAGTTTATTTAAAATTATTTTTCAGTGTACACGCATATATCACAGGCGTTTGTGTGTGTTTATATAGCGCGTGACTGTCATTCAGTTTGTGTGTGTTAGTCAGTAAATATATATATATTTTTTTTTTTTTTATATTTTTGCGTTCGGCAGTGATCGTCATAAGGAAACCATTTTTTTTTTAAAAAACTATTTTTAGGATGTTGAAATATATCTACTTTACGATTTTCTTCACTCTACCTATAATATAGATGTCGTTACTCGCACAGATTATGTGAATATGTCTTATATTAAATTAGAAGAATTCTCCAGCTTAACTCTATTTGATGCACACAACAAATATCCTTCAATCTTTACGTGCGAAAAAACAATACGAGAACAGCAAGAAACGCTAAAAAACAACTGTACACACGAACACGTGATACAATAAAAACTAGCCATAATCACACATATTAGGTACGGCGACGCGTGCCAGCGTTAACTGGTCCTTCGTTATACCTATCATTCTTCATAAGAGCAGTTTTCCAAGTCCACTGTGTTATTGTGTAAATTGTGCATCGAAATGACACAGTGCCTCTGATACGGCGTCTCGTAGTGTGCGATAAGGATAGAAGATAGCACAGCACACATGTAAGGCCGTGGTGTGTGTTTTTAACTGGCTGCATGTCGATTGCGATCTTTGTAAATTTTATGACGGAAATAAAACGACGGAAAAGAATGATTGAATTTACGATCATTTATACGTTTCTAATATTAATAATAAATAAGTTATTTATCTCACGTTGGAGGAGCCTTAATTCTAGTCGAGTTTACACAGAACTCCTAATATATATAAGTATTAACTTTTGTTGCGTGATGATATTAATTACATTTTTTTTATTACGAGCTCCTTTTAAAAAAAAAGAGTGCTAGCCATTTTTAAACATTACCGACATTCCCGTTGTTCGAAGATAAACCAGATCGTGGAAATAAAACTAATTTTATATTTCCGGAAGAACGTCGAAGTATATCGCTTCGTTCGAATGCGTGGAATTTCCACATCGAATGTCCGATGATGAAAAGGGTTTGGGAGAATCAAATAATTTCTAACAGAGTATTAGTATTCAGGACAACATATCTATAACTAAGATTCCTTATAGATTGAGGATATATGGATGTCATGCGCCGCAGGAATCATTTGCCATCAGTCGAACGGTTTTGTGACTCATTAATTTTATAAATAAATTGAATTACAATCGAATGTAATATTGGATAAGGAAATTTACGCTGTCAAAATTGTATTAGCAATCTTGGCAGCGAAAATTTTTGTTCTTTCACTTATCTTCCATCTCTGTTGTAATTTAGTGAAAGAATGTATAAAATTAGTTGAGTAGTTTCGAGAGTATATACCGTCACATATAAACAAAAAACAACATAATTTACCTCTCTACAGTTGAGACAAAACCATAAAGTACACTTCAATTTAAATTTTTAAAAGTGTTGCCATTATACACTCAAATCTAGATAACTAGTATGTTGCACAAAACTGGCAATCGAATACGACCCTCGACTTGACCAAGACAACTGATATATGATAATAACAGTGGTAGAGCTACAATGTAGTTTGTTTCTACCTGCAGAATGAATGAGTCAGTTCGACGAGGGCAGGACCACGCCCACACAGAATACCAACGTAATAGCAGCATTATGCTGCTGTGTTTCGTCTGGTGAGGGATCCGGTGGCCTTTATTACTGGTGACGAGGCATTCCATCTCAGCCCTCAAGGGTGATAACGCATTTGCATTATGATTCCTAGTCAAGTATGAATGTAAATGTCATGGGCTGCAGGAATATGCTAGCCATCAGGCGAACTATGTGTTTATTTGAAATAATATCCTCCCAAACGATTTTTGGTCATGGCGATGTATTGTGATTGTTACCAGATAATAACAGTTGTGCAGGTTAAATTATAGTGCATATACATTTTTGAATTCGTTACAAAGTAAATCATCGCTGTCTTTGATCAGATTAAGCGCTCAATGGATTAGATTTGAGGAAGGTGCATGGAATTTCTCTATCTCCATTTGTGACACAGGTGATCCTTACGACCCAAGACTGATGTTATGTGGAAGGTAGCCCTTCCCCGGTCGTGTATTTTTTAGTTGCAAAAAAAAGAAAGAAAGAAATCGCTACCGGGAGAGTGCACCAAGCATATGTGGCACGTAAGGCTGCCACAATTAATAGTTAATTGGAATCAAGAAGGAGTACCTCGTCTCGTAGACCTGATCATCCAGTCAAACGATATTTTAGGACTCACATGTTGTCATTTTTTTAATTTTCCAAGTAAATTTCTTCTTTGAACATAGATTCTGATTGCATAGAAACTTTTAAAATCATCTCAATTTTCCATTTAACTATATTTCATGTATATAATTTAAATTAAATTATAACTTATATATTTATAATTATTAGTATATAACTATATCAATAATATATACATAGCTCAAGAGATCAGCAAGCTGATGTGAGATAGGCCTGGCCGTATAGCTCGTAATACCAATAACCGATGGAGAAGGAAGGTTCTTGAGTGGCAACAATAGATGGAGCGACGATTTATCCAAGTTTGTGGAAATCGATGGATGCTGGTGGCTCTTCGTGCTTTATGGACATTTAAGGCTTAAGTTCGGCAGAGGACTTTGGATAGGTTGTGATGAGGAAGATGAACTATAATGAATATCACATATAAACTTGTGGCAAACTTGAAATATCCAATGATCATTTAATTGGAAAAATAAATATCCAATCGACAGCGTCGTAACTTCTTATTAAAAAGTATTATAAAAAAAACTCTAATGTAACAGGCTTTTATAGTTAAGTCGACTTATTTGAGCACTCTGTTCGAATGAGTGTATAAATGGAAAATCATATTTTATTACTTTGCGTGTAAAATCTACAATTAGTCGCAAATCAGTTGCAACTTTTTCAAAAGCTTAGCGTGGCGCTTGTTTTGTTTTTGTTCTTTCCCGCTTTGAAACCAGCGGGGTGTCAGGTGGCTGTTCGATAAGTATTTCATTTTTTATTTGTTTAATAACACTTAACTGTGATATTTTCTACAAACACCTGAAAGAAATCGTAGTGAAGCTAATGTAAAAGTTATATGTCGTAACAGTCGATGGATAAGAAGAAAAGATATTTGAAATTTTATATTAATATATACTCTGTATTATATTATCTCTACTAAAAAACCATTCTATCCTATTTTATTACGTTTTTCACTTACCTAGAACAATCAATAAGTGTTAATTCAAAGTATACACTATCCGACCATGCTAAAATACTCGTGCTAGGAGATAGATCACGACAATAATTAAATAGTGGATTCATACCTTTGACGTTAAGTTTTGCAGACCATATCCTAAGCCAGTAGTCTATTGACTCTTAAAAATTGCTTATAATTTATGTATATTATAATTTGTACCAACTTATGAGTACATTATACTAGTCAATTAATTAGTCTAGTCTCTAATCGAAGTTCAACCAAATGTGTCTATTACGTAACGTATTTTATTTCTTACACAATTTATTTTAATTTATATAATTTTTTAATTCTTACGTTGTCTCTACGAGGAAAGGGGTAAAGAGGACACATTAAGGTTATCATTACAAAAATAATTTAATAAATAGTAACACATCAAATGGTAAGGAGTAAATAGCTTTACTATTAACCGATATATTGATAGTTGAATAATATAAGTTTTATTACCCTCCTTAAATAATAATCACAAAAAGAGAGCAAAAAAAAAGAAACTTCAGTAGTGAAGTATATATATAAACGTTTTACTCGTATAGATATTCAATAGAATTAAAGTTTAACTCGCAATTCGACCCCGCTTTGTCCGAAGCTTATGGTTTACGCTACACATATTATAAATATGTATTTATATAAAAAAAAACTTTTTATTGCCGAACTTAAATAACAGTATTATTCTGATGTTATTTTTTTTTCTTAGTTTTGCTGCTTATCTGAGTAGGCAGACAATGATTATGCTGCGATGCTGGCGCGGACACTGCTGCTGCATCACCGCTGCACTCCGACCCCCGTGGACGAAGAACGTGGACGACAACAGAGTGGGGTGATAATACGATCCGAGGGCCCCCCATAAGGAGGTACGAGACCTCGATTCGAATCGCTATCTATAGTGAGAGTCTTATTCTGATGTGTTTCGAATGGTAAGTATGCATAATCGGGACCCAACTACATAACGCGTGACGGCTTCGCGGTCCAGTTACCTGGATGCTATGTCGCGGATCCTGGGTTCAGTCCCAGGCGAGGAACAATATTTGTACATAACCAACTATCAATGACAGGTCACGAGGAATTGCACCTTAGTCCTTAGGAGTGACAACGCATGTACAGTTGAATATTTTTGATGGATGAATGTACAGATGTCTTGGGTCGTACTTATTGGTAACTATAAGGTGAACTGTGTCCTTTAGTTGCATATAAATCGCTAAGCAACAAACAATGTTTCCCTAATATAATTAAATAAACGTTGTTGATTTTCATGTCTGGATGTCGTTCACGTATGACCCTCGTCTCCCGGACACTGCGTCTGTCACCTAACTACCGATTATTGCAAGTGCAGTGCCGAACTACGGAAGTGGACAATATGTGTCGGTAGATATATCTTAATTTTAGCAGAGCTACGATGCAGTTTGTTTCTAACAGCATAATGAATGGGTCAGCTCGACCGGGGTGGGACCACGCCCTCACAGTATACCATCGTGAAATAGCTGCATAATGTTGCTGTGTTTCGTCTGGTGAGTGCAGGTATCCGTTGACCTTTATTACTGGTGACGAGGCATTCCATCTCAGTCCTCAAGGGTAACAACGCAACTGCATTATGATTCCTTGTCAATGATGAATGTAGATGTTATGGGGTGCAGGAATCACTTACCATCAGGTGAACTGTGTGTGAGTTTGCTACTCTCAATGAAATAAAAAAATAAAAAGTAAGCTGATAATCGACCAGGAGTCCATCGTCAGTGTAATTAGAATAGAAACCGAATTCAAAATACGCTTACCAAGCGTGAGAGTTTTTAGCGTAACTCTCACAACTTGGGACTAGCACTTCGAATCTCGGCTACGTGGTAGAGT
Organism: Teinopalpus imperialis; assembly: GCA_029286865.1. NCBI lineage: Eukaryota > Metazoa > Arthropoda > Insecta > Lepidoptera > Papilionidae > Teinopalpus > Teinopalpus imperialis. Next base: position 17,458,136 of record JAGSMU010000022.1, on the reverse strand, counting down.
CACGTCGCATATACTACCGTAGCAAGAGGTTAGATTGGACTGGGTGGGACCACAGTTTCAGGAAAACCAGCGAAAAATAATTATACTGGTGACGAGGTACCTTAGTCATCGGGAGTCGCAAAGATTTTAAAATCAGCGTATTCAACAAGACGTCAGATTTTCCTTATAAGATTTTATTTAATAACAACAGATTAAAAAAGGAAAAACAAAAGACTATAGTTTGAGAAAATAAATCCATTGAAGTCTTTGTTTAAATTAAATTGAGAGTAACAAACGAGCACACAGTTCACCTGATGGCCAGGGATTCCTCGGCCCATGACATCTACATTCATCGATGATAATGAATCGTAATGCAGATACGTTGTCACTCTTGAGGACTGAGATGGAATGCTACATCACCAGTAATAATGATCTCCGGATCCCTTCACTCACCAGACGAAATACAGCAGCATAATGCTGCTATTTCACACTGATATTCTGTGAGAACGTGGTCCTACCCCGGTTGAGCTAAACCATTCATTCTGTTGTTAGAAAAAACTGCAGCATAGCTCTACCATCAAAAAAAACACAAGTTGTATTTACAATGAAAATGAAAATGATTGGTAGTGAGCAAAACTTCTTAAACCATTGTATGATATCTAAATTATGTATACCGGTACACAAATAAACTACGGTACATCAATAAAGAGTTCTCTTTAGTTTAGAAATAGAATAGGGATAGGAATTCGATGTGTAAGAACCTATCTAATAATCCTATAAGAAGACATATCGTCACAACTTTTAGATAATGGTTTCTGTACCTGGGGGCGTGTTTATTATTACAGTGGTTTGCAATTAGTTCAATAAATAAGAAAATAAGACCTTTATACAAATGATTCGTTTATTGAAGGAATGATTTTCTAAGTAGTTTTATAAAAACAAATATTACGACGCAATAACAATTAAAAATACACTTATGGCTTGGTTTCTGTTAATAAAATATTAATTATATTGTTACTATAATTTTATAGGGATAGGGTGGCATTTTTACTTACATTTATGACTTCTTTGTGGGTCGCGACATAGAAGTGGTTAAGATTGTTTCTTAACCGTTCTCGATGTTATTATTAATAAACATTAGAAAATTAAATTTCAAACTTGGAATTTATACACTTTACCGGCTTCTCGGTAAGACGTTCCTTAATGGTGCATTAAAAATGGCAACTTACAGTGCCTTAAGTGTAAACTTTTTGGACATAGTCAAGAGTATATCCTGATACTTTGTTCTGGACTACATAGGCGCAGTCATTGCTTTGTGGATGATGTGCTCGTTTACCATACCAAATAATATTTTTAAATATTACATGTCTTACATTTGATTTATTGGCCGCAGTGACTAATTAAGATAATAGAGCCATGCCGCATCTAGCTGCAGCATGTACAGATAGGAGGGTAGACGCACAGCGTTGACACAAATTGCAGTTTAGCTGCTGTTCACTCTGGTGATAACTGGAACTTATGAAGACTCATTCCATCGTAGTCCTCGGAAGAGACTCTTCATCTACGATTACTTACGATTATTATACGTTATGTCACTGTATTCAGGATCGAGGGAACCTTTGTCAACGTAATTATCATTAAAAAAAGAATGAATGTGGATTGTCTATGGGCAGCATCAATAACCATCGTGAAAGCTTTGACGTCTTTATTCCAATAAAAACACATAGTTATAATCGAACTCAAACTTCGAAGAAATCTCAACCCTTAGAGCCATACCTCACTGGGAGGACATGATGGCGTCAACTGCTACGTAGCCAAACAATTCATATTCACTTGTAACTAACACTTGGCGACGGATTATTCCAGGCCATTCCCGGCACAAATGAATGACCGACTAGCCACTCGAGATACGTGGCAAGCAGTTCACCTGATGATAAGTGATGCTATTCAAGATGCACATGAGACGTCACCCTTGAGAACTGAGTGGAATGTCGCGCTACTTTACCTGGATTTCCGATACTTTACACTCACCATATGGAACACAGCGGCGTTATGCTGGTATTCAATGAGTGCTTGATTATGCAACGTGGCTCTAGCAATGTTTAATAATTATATAATGGTTAACCACTTCTGTTCTTAATTATCCCACCACAGATGAACCAATTGCTGGGACATCTGGCTTTATATATAGAAGATATAATGATTAAGTTATTGCTTCATATCGTGAGGAAGGACTATTCCTCACGAGCTGATGTAGGTGTAAGCAGCAAGAAACGGTGACTAATATTTCTTGATATTTTAACATGGTGGCGCCAGGCTGTAACTGTAGTCTAATAATATTACAAATAAGCCACAGGCGGGACCGACAGGCTTTGATAGAATCACGTAATTGGAGCTATGTATTCCCTTGGTAAGTGCCGAAACACTTATTACTGGTGATCAGGAGTGACTACGTATCCGAATTATGATTCCTTTTAGAAGATTAATTTTGGTGCTCGTTTCTCACCCTGATACCAGTCCGTAGTTTTATAATGATCTTAAAAGAATATGGTTATTATTCAAATATATTATACTCGTACATTTTGATTAGTATTATATTTAATAGAGTCATTATATGCTATCTATTTACGTCCACAGGACAAAGCGGTTATAGTGTCCTCCAATTTCTGACATTAATACAATAATTGCACTTTTTACACAACATATATTTAGTCTGTGGTGAATGGATTATAATGGCTCTCGTTTGCTAATTACGTGGTCAAACGAATGCATTATGTCCTTAAATTTCTTTTCAAAGCTAGATATCCTAATTATTGACAAGCTGTAATTTATTATTAAAACTCTTCATAATTATTTATGAATATATTTTTTGGTGACATTTAAATTTTTATTCCGTCGTTATGTGGGAGTTTAAAAAATAAGAACAAAGAAGCCTTTAATAAATAATATCTTTGTCCTATTCTATTTTTTTTTTAATAATTTGATGAAACCTGTAAACTTAATAAATTTGACGCCGTTTAAGCCTCCTATGACGTATCTATGCATTTCATTGTAATGCGCCGAGTAAATCTTATTTTAATAACTTTTTTTACTGCATTATATTAACTCGGGATTGTGTTAATTGTTAGCAACTACTGCGTTTGCATTCTTCTTCTGAAAAAAAAAAAATTAATTGTGCACGTTTTTAAATAACGCATTTGTTATATTTTTTTGTTTTAAATATTAAAATGAAATAAATGATTGTACATTTTAAGTTCGGCCTTAAGTTATAGTATAATCTTGTTGAATATTTTTTATTTAAATGTATAAAAAAGGTAAAGTTTTTAACGTAAACTTTAAACTAAAATAGTAGGAGATTAAACTAGAATTATCATTTGAATTTTAAATAATTATTTAAATACTTATCAATTTCCATTTATTACGGAACATTTTTTCAATTAAGGTAGGATAAAATGTAATAGCACGTTATTGCATGCATTATTGGAAAATAAACTTCTTTTAGATTATTCATACGAGCACTATATTTAAATCGTAGCATATAATCAGGTTACATTTATTTTTTTGCTATATTTTCTAAATCTATATGTACACCAATATGGCGGTTGCGCCCGCGCACTTTGTAGGCTTCGAAAAAAGAGCACAGAATCAAGATGGCCGACTTTCTCGCCAGTGCTTAGGGACGCTGACGTCACTGGACGACGTGTCCTTGTGTCTAGTCTAGCCCATTTTTTATTAGAAATACATTTTATTTGTTATAAAGCAGTGTTTTTAATATGTTCTCGACATTCGGTAGCTTCGAAACTAAACACCTTTCCTCTGTGTGCACGGTTGATGTTTTAATGTGGTTGTTGGTTTATTTTTAAATTTATTTGTCATTACAACGCCAGAAGGTTAATGAATATTTCTAAAAAATCGATTCCGGAGATGTGAAATAAAAGTAACAAACAATTTAAAATGAACAGAAAGAATAAAATAAAATAAAACAAAAAAGTACTTACCAAATAAAATCGATAAAACACCAGAGTGTCCAAACAAAAAATAATTCTAAATAACGAATAAAATAAATCACAACACGTCACAAGTCACTACAGTTTTTTGTTGTATAAAAAGAAAAAAATCTTGAATTCATTAGATTAAAAATAATTTATGCCATCGTATGATTCTGGAAAAGATATTGCGAAATAACATGAGTACTCCGCTCGACCCCCAGTTTTGGTACAAAACGCCCGTAAAACAAATAAAATATAGATAAAGTCTTTAATAGAATTGAACGCTAATTTTCCGAATTCAAATTGGAGTCCGACTAGAGCGCGCCGACACGTGTTCCGATTCAAAAATTGCGACGTACTGTCCGTAGTGAAGCTGCAGGAAGAACGCCTTTTCCTAGCAGTGTAGACATAAAATACTTTTCAAAAAATCCCCAACGAGCGTTTTGAGCCAAAAAATCTAACCTAACCTAACCCTGTCGGGCGGGCGACTGGCGGACGCGTAGGGGCCGCATTGCCAAATATTTTTTTTTGCATCTCGGCCGAATTATGCACTTGTATGCGACTTACGTCGTCCCTTCATTGTAGTAGTGCGACATGTACCGATTGGGCATTTTTATGTCTTCTCCCTGTGTGTGTCAGTCGCACACACGAAATATCTCATAGGTGTGCGTAGTAGCCCTTTAGCGCGAAGTTTCTTTAAAAATTCACCGTGTTATGTAAACATGTGTTTTTTTTCGATATTTAAAATATTTAGGTGTTGTGCCCTGTGGGGTCGACGGCCGTGTTTTTCGGGAACTCTGACTAATTTCGCTAAAAGGATCCGTCTTGACGTGCCCACTTCGCTAACAGAAGCCCGTGTTTGCTTTATGAACGTTCTTCGGCATTTTCGGCGCGAACGCATCCAATAATGTCCGGATAATGATTTTTCGGATTTAAAAACGTCTATAAGCCCCAAAGCTTCCTGTTCGTATCGGTTTATGCAAAATAAGTACAGATTATGTTCTTTGTATATATAACTTTAAATTATTTTATTCTTTTTAGTACCTATCTGTATATATTTATCGTTTTAGGAGGCGGACACCCACGGAAAACTGATAACTCCGCTGCCGAAGTAAAGAGAAGCTTCTCCCTATTCAAGGTCACAACGTCGGTGGACAAAACAACATATTGCATCCAAAATGTTTAATGTTCAATCATTTTCATCATGTTCTTATTTTTGTTTTATTTAATTGTATTGAATTTATTTAGAGTAACGATGACAAATACATACATCTAATTGTTAAAATCGTTGTACCATATAAATATTGTAAACTTAAATAAATTATAGTATATACCAAACTATATTATATAATAAAATATATTTTGACTTCAAAAGTATTGTAAGATCTTAAATAGTAACCTCAAAATAAAGATGGCGTTTATATATATTCGATCACAATTTGTTACCAGTACGTTTTGTATTACAATAATATTTTTTTAATATGATGTGTTGATTTAAAATATTTCAAACTCTTTTATAAATATGAATTAGAGGCATTAAACCCAGCAATGCAGTGTATCTCAAGAAGCCGGATTGCACGAATGCCTTTGCTTCAAAAATAAACTGCGGAAGCGGGGAAGAGGAAACAAAATATTATTTTCCTTCTTTGCATAAACGTTGTTAGCCAAACTTCACCGACAAAAAGTAAACAACTGTTGCTTTAAAAAAGGGTAAAAACATTGTTAGAGTCATACGTCATTCCCCTATTTAGATATATAAATATATTATTCTTAAATGTTGTGGGATAAATGGTATGGATTAATAAAATAAAAATATTCTAAAATCGTCTCAATATAAATTGGTTAGGTTTTGCGGTCGAAATTTTAAATTGTTACAATAATATTGAAAAATATATATGTATAGACAATAGCACATATAATGCCACTAAGAAATTATTTATAAAACTATACTTTTATACACTGCAACGAGATATACATTTAAATAAATATTTAGAAGGCCACGTATTTTAATAAGAAAGTCGACAGTGCCCTAAATAACTTAATGACACTAATAATGTCGCAAATACAAAAGAGTTTGAAAAAAAAACAAAAAAGGCAGGAACAAAAACCAGGCAAAGGTCGCTGGAACTGCACTGCCCTAAAAATAGTGTAAAATGAACCTTTCGAAACTATTCAATGCCTGACCGGGGCCCGCAGTGAGTTAGTGGGTTAGGACAGAATATACAGTAAGAATTATTTAATTCTAAAATTATATTAAGCGAGATGTAATACGAATTTGTAGGAATATATTTATGTGCTGGATGAAGATGAAGTCATTTTAATTATCAAGATTCACGACTAGATTATTATGGTCGTATTTTATGAAACGCTGTCCTACTAGTTACTCACTTCACTCTGCGTTAATATCCGAGGAAGATTAAAGTCTGAATAGTCATGAAAAGAGATAATAGAGAATAGAAACATTTACAATATAAAGTACACGATAAATTATCTATAAATAATTATACATTATTATTATACATTTTGTTTCTGTTAAAATGAAATTCAGATTATTTATATATTTATTCATATTTTAGGAAAAGTGTATCGCTATTATATAATTTATCTTAATTTATTAACACGACTTTACGTATTATTATAAAACGAATTGACACATAATAAATATAGTATACCGAGCGTGAGTAAAATTACGCCATTAAATTATTTTAAATAAGATTGACAAGCAAAAGTAACTTGTACATCGCAGGGAAAATATTTATAATTTTTTATTTCTTTACATTTTAAATTAACATCTTAAATAATTTAACAACCTATAAAATAATATATATATATATATATATATATATATATATATATATATATATATATATATATATATATATATATATATATATATACGTATATATATATAAACTTGGTTAGCACATACAATGGAATATATAAAATAAAAATATATAAAAAAACATTTATCATGGCTTCATTTACATATAACAACGATAACTAGATTCCATTGAAACTAAAAGTCACCCTGTGCAGTAATCAACGTCGCGCGCACACGCACACACACAAACACACATACAGACGGAGCTGCGTGTGCGCATTAGATCGATAGCGCAGGGTTGTCGGCCGCACGCCCTTGTTAGAAAAAGGACGAATCGTCATATAACTATACAATCGTGGACTAAGAGTAGACTATCAAAAATACAGACTTGCTTTTTAAAGATTCTACCTAATTTCGAGTTACGACATACAATATTTTTACTGTCTTGTGATGTTAACAGAACATTGTAACCGTTCTCTGAACTAAAGGATCATATAGAAGGACGAAGACATGAGGGAGGTTTAAGGTTTTATACTATTCTACTTTAGTTTTTATTTTTTAAATAAAAGTTAAGTAACAGCATATTTGGGTAGTTGGGCTTACGTCTCTTATCTAGTGACTGTGTTAGAATACAATATACCACGGGGCTCTACAAACGATTGGCGGACTTCACAAGATTACGAAATATTTTTAAATATCTTAGACATGCGGGTTTCTTTATGGTAATCAGCAAGTAATAAGGTTCTTAATTAAAAATGATATGCATTAATTTTGATGTGAATACTATTAATTAAAAAAATAATAACATAAAGTTATGTTGTTTTTCGAGTGTTTCTAATGACGCGCAGAATATGAAGTTATTCATATTTATTCATATTAGAAACACTCGAGAAACTTGTTCTCTCCATCTTTTTATTCCTCATCAAATGTTTTTTCGTCGTTAATTTCTAAAATAAAAATAAGTTCTATCCAATGTTAGAGTAACGCTTTTTTTAATGACCTAGGCATACGAGCACGCAGCTAGCTCTTCTGATGGCAAGTGATTACCACCGCCCAAGGACATCCGTAACACCAGAGGAGTCGCAGATGCGCTGCTGGCTTTATTCTTGCGCTGCAGTTTCTTTCAAGCTGTGGCTTGCATGGATCATCTCCACCAGGATACCAGCGTAAAGTAGCGGCATGATGCTGATGTTTTTCGTCCAGCGAGTGATGAGACGATGGGTCATTCTATCTTAGTCCTTAGGGATGACAACGCATCTGCAAATTGAATGATTGTCACTTTCAATACAATAAAATAAAGATATCCATAACGATGATGAATCCAATGATAAAACGAAGGTGACCGATATAGCTGAAATATAAAAAAAATATGAGCAAGCTGAAGAACTCATAAACGATGGGGAAGAAAGCTAGTTTGCGGGAAGTCGATGGATGCAGTGGGCTCATGACCGTACTTTGTGGTAATCTAGAGGGGAAGCCCATGTTTATCAGTGGACTATGAACAGGCTGTGTTTATCATGATCATGATAATGATATATAAAATAACAAATATTTGAACAATAAATCTTTTGAAGGAATTCGATGTTATTTATAAAGTAATAAGGGTATAAACCACTTCAATGGCAAAATGTCGCGTCTACAAAATTTTCCGAGCTTATCTAAGCCTGTATTTTATTCACTCACACAAGCGTGTCCTGCGCCGGCGCAGGTTTGTAGACACCTTTTGTTTTGGGACATTTGGGCTTAGGGATTATGCCTTTTTTGCGCTATAACGTATTAATTTGAAATGATGAGATGGTATTTACTTTATGGCAATAAGATAAAATAAATTAAAGAATTAAATATTAATATTTTTTAACAGCTTAACGCAGTTTAGTTTGACGAGTGTAGGGAACCAGATATTGTTATTACTGTGTGGGTGACGAGGTATTCGGTGTTAGTCCTCATGGAGGCCAAAGCATCTACACTACGATTCCTTATCGAAGTTGAATGTAGGGGTCGTGGTTACCAGGAGTCACTCACCATCGGGTGAACCGAGTGATCTTTGGTTGCCCTCAATACAATTAACTAAAACTAACATATTCATCTTGCTACCTGTTTTACTCATATACCCTATATATTCATGAAATACACATCATATTTCAGTATATTAAAACGTCCGGAAGTGGATGAAAACCGAATTAACGAATTTCATTATATACTACTTCATACTATATTTATACATATATAGGTATATATATATAGGTAAATATATATAATTCTATATATATATATATATGTATATATATATATGTATATATATACATATATATATATATATATATATAGAGTATACACATGGAGTTCAAGCTAACAATACAAGCATGAAATTTTAATGTTTGAAATGTTTAAACATTGAATCAAGTTTAGTATATATTTACTTTGTTATTGTAAAACAAGATGAAAGAAATATAAAGAAATAAAGGGTTGGTAAAGAAACACATGATGTTTGATAAAAACTTAACCGGCTAAGTTTATAAGTTAACACAATAGAAGTGAAAATGTTCACGCAACTTACAAATGTACAAATACATATTTTTTTTACTACAAGAACTTCTTTTGTAGAACTTTTTAAAGAAAACTTAAGTGAGTTCGTAAACTTTCTCGCAGTGTAGTGGGATAGAAATAGATTATACTGAATGAATCTTGTAGCAATAAACTAAATAATTAATACAAAAGTCTAAAAATAACTAATATAAAATATAAAAATCAGTCATAATACATACATATATCGATTGGCTGACTGAAATGTAATGGCTCGGTACCCGTAATTGGATCACTGGATCCCTGCCTTCACACCACGAAACACAGAAGTGTCATACTGCTGCATCATGCTGGTAGATTATAACGGCGTGGACCTTCACCAGATGAGAGACCCATTCATATTACAGCAGAAACGTGCGGCTTGGTTAAACATCGAAATATATCTCATATTACAATGGTAAATCTGCTTTAATACTTAGGTATTAGTTTAGCTTAGTATTTACGTACTTAGATTTCCCGTCCGCGGCCTCTGTTATCTGATGACCTAAGCAACACTCTGAAAACACATGACCAAAACAAGTTTCTTCTATGCTATACTGGCAGATAGAGACGAACATACTTCTATGTTCTTCTCTGTCTGCCTAAAGAGCGCCAGCTGCTTAATTTCCAGGGTCTACCGAGAGGAAGGAGGTGCTACGAATCACACAGTTTATTTAATTATTTTATTGAGGGTAACATTCCTGTGGTCGATGACACCTATATTCATGGTTGACAAGGAGATCACCACTGAGGGGTGAATGGAATGCTTCCTCACCACTAATGAACCACATGAACAAATAAGTGAGGTTTCCCGAACGAAGCGCTTTGCTTCGTCTTTCATTATGTGTACAGCAAAGGACTGGAATAGCTTGTCCACGTCTGTCTTTCTCTCCGATTATAATGTGGGTGTTTTCAAGAGTAGAGTGAATAGGCATTTACTGAGCTAGTGCGCCTTACCATCCAGGGCTACATTTCCACTAAACATCAGGGCGTGGTCCTTACCCGTCGAGTGCCACAGCCATAAACAAACCGTGTAGTAGGTATAACACTATTAAATGATGTGATAGGCTCGACAAACTGTCACTTAGAGTAAATATAATTTTCTTCTTGATTTTCAAACATCTATACCGAGGTCCAAGGAAATAAATGCAAGAACAAACCAATTGTTCAGTGAAGGAGCCCAGTGACCCCAATGATTGATACAGAGACATTTTAGTCCTCAGTGGACAAAGAATTGACAATTTGATTTCTTATTGATTGGATATTTCTGATCACGTACTACGAGGTTAGCTAAATACAGATTCACAACTATAAATTCGTTAAAAATAAAAAATAACAAATTTCCATTACAGCAATTATTCGAAACTACTACTAATGCATCCATGTTTAGGCTGCGGCTTCAGATAATGTATTCCTATACTATATTTCTTTATTCCATCGCGGTACGTAAATAAGCGTGTCATTTGCATCAATCTAAAAATTCGTTGGCTTTTAACACATGTAAAATGCACGTCCAAATTACACGTGTGAGCGTTAACACGTGGACACGTGGTTCGAATGCGAAGGTTCAGTCACACCGGGCCGAGGATCGTGGAGCCAGCGCGGAGTATGTTGATCTCAACACGAGCTCAACGATTTGCACAGATCAAGGTTTCATGAGAGCTCTTGAAGCTACGAGCTTAGAGGTAATATATTGTATGTTATTAAAGAACGAAACGTTTTTGTGTCTTTCAATAGTTTTGTTTTGTTTCACGGAATGCTCTGTTGCCGGCCGGTGTGTGTAGTGATCCGGAGACCCATATAGGACTAACTGGTGAAGAGGCATTTCATCTAAATTCTCAGGGGTTATAACCCATCTGCATCACTATGAATGTGGATGTTGGTCACAGGAATCATTTATCATCAGCTGAATTATTTGCTCGGATGTCTCGTCAATACAATAAAAATTAAGAAAGCTAGCTCGGCTAAATTGGCGTCAAGATTAAGCTTTCAAAGGTGTCTTAAACCTTATCACATGTCATACTTATCGTATTATTACTCCACACCTGTCCAAAAATCTGTCTTGTCTTCTGGCCTTGTGGAAAGACCAGGGTATGATGAGAACATACGCAGCCAGTTTCTGAGTGGTACTGTTGCCTGTTTTCTCCATGTAACCTTCGCGATAAATAAACCATGGTGAAATGAAGCATTAAGATAGAATTGGATTTTTTTTTCTAGAATTAAAGTGATAAACGTAATACATTTCACCAAAAAGTTAGTGGCCCTTGTGACCTCCTGCTGAAGGGGATTGGGTTATGTCAGACTTATAACCACTAAAACCACCACGGTGGACACCATCACTGTATTGGGAGGGGCTCCGGGATGTTTTGCGGGACGCACCGGTGCCTTCTTACACAGTGCCTAAGCTTTTTCCTCTTGGACAAGCTTAGGCACTGTGTAAAGTTGCCCTTGTGTTGTCGTCTTTCCAACTGGACGATCAGAGCCCTCACCCTGTTCGCCCGCGAACCTAAAGCCCTATTCTTCAAGCCCGTGTGTAAAGGGCTGGAGTTATAAACACCTACCTCACTGCCCACAACACACACACCAGTCTGATGCAGCGTCACCTCCGTGGACTATGAAATAGTTTTTACCAGTAGCAGGATCTTGTGTATAAACTCACCGGATGAAGCATAACAATGAACTGCTATTTTTCGCCACCGCGTGACAGCGACCATCTTTTATCGAGACGCTATTTACGTTTTGTTTATTTTTAGTTAATACATTTAATTTTTTACTTCATGTATAATTAAACTTATGAATTCATTCGTCAATAGGTTTATGATATGGCCTGCGAAAGTTAAGTTTGTAAGTTTATTGCCGTGAATCATCTCCTAGCTTATCTCATTAAATGCTGGTTTAAACTCAGCTTAGTTTAAAATTAACCGGAATGTTAGTAATATTTTAATAGCATTGCTAATATTCTTTAAAAAAAGTTCTATCCTTTTATGCAGTGAGATAGGCATATATATTTTTTGTTATTTAATTTTGGTTTTTTTCACCTCCTTTCTGCGGCCCAATGATCCAAACAAGATGTTTGCATGGAAAAAATTTATACATATTAACCTTCGCTATCGTGAATGACTATCTAGAATCTAGGAGGACAAACGGTCGAACACATTAGACGAATAATTATAGTGTAGGTATATCCAATTGTACAGTCTGTGTTTTTAATAACGCGATGTTAGAAATTTATTGGCTTGTTGACAATCGTACCAAGTTCAAATTCGATTTGATTTTGTTCCAAATAGACTTTTTAGACTCGTAAAAGCTCAGTAGGTGTTCATTTAGATATTTAAAGGTTTTACATGTTTTTATTTTCGCACAATATTAATCATCCTACGTAAGAATCAACGTGTTCTAAATCTAAGCATTTGTATCCCTCGTATATAGTCTCTCACATATATTATGAGGTGCCAAATCTAAAACACAAGGTATTCATGTTGAATCATAATATCGATGCATACCTTGCTTCAGAGATGATTTACTATTAAGGGTTGACTTATTATAAACTACGTTAGCATGGTTATATATATCTTGTCTTGATTTACATTTAAAGAAAATTATAGAATTTTATTCACGGTACTGACATTTTTCTGTTAGTCTACGGTTAGCAAAATTCTTTCTAAATTTTTATAATTTAACTATGAACTCGGGTTTATAACTGGCATTCCTTTTACATACTATATAATTATATATTATTAATTAAAAAAAAAGTTTTTTTTTTAATGAATTATGGTTTTGAAATAAATTGCGCGGCATTTTTGTAACTGTTAAAATAATTAGCACACCATTTGAACATAGAGTGCGCTTCCATGCATAATAGACGAGGTGGGTGGAGTGACCGTGGTCCAGCCAAGGTGATGGCACCAAGGTCGATCGAACGACCGACGCTCCATTGTTTGTCACTCGAAATATATTGGCATAGGTTAGTGTCACAAGTTTATAACTTCTAACTAAATTGAGCTAGCAGAATATTTGCCACTTTTGTCAGTAAAAAAAAGTTACAACACTCGTTTAAAAATGAATTATTTTAATATATTTTTTATTGGAATAATTTTATCTATTAAATTAATTAAATTGTATTGTGCCTTTATATTTGCGTTGTAATATGTAATGAGACACGTTAAGTTAGGCTGTTGACGATTCTTTTTTTTTTAATTTTTAAAATAATATCAAAGGCCATTGCTTCTGAATGCAAGGGAGTTATATGATTATTTTATAAAATAAATATTATCTTTTTTAATGATAAAATAAAAACAATAAAATAATTAAATGTTTTATATATCTTCATGTCAAATAAAATTGACTGAAAAGTTTTTATTGAGTATATAACTTGTACCATTCTAAAATCGCATCGTGTCTCGCATGACACACTAGCAAAAATTATAACCTACCACAACGTCCGTTCTAGTCATGACTAACACTGACCTTCAATATCTAGCGAGCGTTGACTTTAGCGAAATAGATTGCTGGCAGAGGCGGGAAGCGACTGTGTTTTTTTTCTATTCGCGCGTCTCCCTGACGTAATCTAAGCGTGCCTGCATTATTTATATTATCATGAAATTATAGATAATTTTATATTACTAATTGTTTTAAGCATATTAAAAACATATTGCAATATTTTTTTATGGATACTAAACGCTTATATTAAACATTTAGATCTCGATGTTTTGAGCACTTATGATCACGGAGGAACTAAGATACTTAAAGTCCTTATGTCGTAGTTAAGCCGAACTATTATCAGCATTTAATTAATAATTTGTATTATTCAATAGCTAATAACAATAAGCAATTTCCATAGCCCAAAATAGGTTAATTAATCTGAAAATTATCTATTTAATCTAAAATGTAATGTTATCCAATATACAGTATTCGCGTAAATATAAGAAATCAATTGCAAGTTATGATTTTACAAGAACTTATATTCATTAAATAGATTTTTTATTATGTGCAGGACGTCAAGTTATTATAGCGATCGCCAACTCACCAGCTAGGCGTTCAGCCTTGGACTCTGTATGTGCTGGCGATAACAACGAGGAAGCATATTTATTAATAAACAGGGAAAGGCAGTAATAAAAAGTGATTTAAACATTTCACATGAATACTTTAATAAAAAAAAAACATAATAGTCTATTGACTGACATACCAGGCAGAAAGGAAATGTTTCTTTTCTTGAACGAATTCGGAGACGATCGCTAAATTCGATCAGAGCTTTAATAATTCAGTTTTTCTTAGTTATCTGTTAACAGTGGTCGAATTATAGATTGTAACTTCGAACTGTAGATTGTAGAAATCGAACTGTAGATTGTATATCTGGCATGAATCGGTTTGATCGACCAGGCAATACCTTCTCATAGAATACCATATCGTAGCATTTTATCATCTTCAGGTTTCCTTCGTGGCCTTCAGGAGTCATTTTGAATCTATGTGTCCATGTTTGCCATCCTCACTTACATAAAAAAATGTCAGTTGTTTGTCTGGTAATCAGTCATTATTTTAGTTACCCGTATTTGCGACAGACGATATACTAATTAATGTGTAATGTGTTTAATATTAAATTCTGTGGCCACGTTTGGAATAATATTAGGAACAAAAACATGACGAATAGTGAGTAGTGTCGTTGCCCGGTATAGACCAAGGTTACGAGGTCGCAATAGACTAAGTTTACCAGATTGATTTAATAAAATTGGGACAAGTCCACTGTAATGCATGAACCGTTATTTTTTTTTATTTTTCTCGAACTTTTGTAATTACAGACGAACGAAAATTTTACGTCTTTTTATATTATTAAGAATGAAAAACGAGCACACAATAATTCCCGATATCCTTGAAAAGAAATAATAGGTTGAATATGAAAAAAAGATTTACGTTATTAACAACTGATAATTATTTGACTTGTATTAGGTTAAATGACTCTAAAATCAAAAGTATTGTATCCATATTACACGGAGAAATATCGATATACTTAAATAAAGCATTAATATATTTAATATATATTATAAAGTATATTTTACTCATAAACACCACTAGTCATGTTTGTACTCAAAATAGAACGAGACTGTCCGCTGAAGCGTTTGCCGCGTGGCCAGTGCATACACTAGCGTCGTGCGGCAGGTCATGGATCTATGTGGGAACGAACTTAAACAACCAGAATTGACTGCGAGGTCAGTTCGTAATGACGCAGTGGATCTAACCAATCGTGCAATATATACTTCTGGTTTTATAATATGTTAGAATGTATTTTTTTTATCGAAACAGAACGCCCACACAGTTCTTCCATCCTTGATAATGCCACCTGTGATGACTAGACTAATGCTTAACAGTAATTTAGCACATATTTTACTTGATGGTAAGTGATGGCAGCGATCCACAAACATCCTCAATTCAAGATACACATGCATTGTCACCCTTAAGGACTCGAAGGGAATGCCCCGTTACCTATAATTGGGTCTACGGACCCCTAACCTACGAAACACAGCTACTTTATGGTGTTCGCGCTGATGTTCTGGATTTCTATCACTATTAATATCTTATATCTTCTATCGTAATTATATTCTTAGTACAGTAGTGTTTAGCCCATACCGGAGGCCTTTGAGCTTTTTAAGAATTGTGAATAACACAACCAAATGTTTTATTACAAACTAAATTAAAATAGGAAGTACAATATACTGTACGCACAATAGATTATTCTTAGAATCAGGAATTCGTAGAAATTTCTAATTCGACTTGTTAAAGAAAACAATAAAACTTTTAAAGTTTTACGTAGAAGTGTTTTCCAACGCCCTGCCTGACACAAAATGTAATAGCGATAACTTTGTTTTGTATTATTATTTTTATATTCATTACATGCAAACTTATTATTTATGATATATATTATTTTTTAAACAGCGGTAGCGTCACTTTGCATTATGGCTTCAACATGAATGGGTGGGCTCGAATAGGGAAGGACCATCGACTCACGGAATACCAACGTAAAAACAACTGATGTGTGTAGTCTGGTGAGTGGAGGGATCCGGAGACGCTATTGCTGGTAATGAAGAATTCTTAGTCTTCAGGGGTGACAGCTCATCTGTATTATGATTCCTTATCGAGGATCACTGCATTAAATATGAGGGTTATGAAGGAAGTGGTAGAGCTACACTGCAGTTTGTTTATAGCTGCAGAATGAATAGGCCAGCTCAACTGCGATAGGTCCTTACAGACTACCAGCGTAATATAGCAGCATAATGTTGCTCTATTTCGTCTGGTGAGTGCAGGGATCCGGAGACCTTTATTACTGGTGAAGTGGCATTCCATCTCAGTCCTCAAGGGTGACAACAAATCTGCATTAAGACTCCTTGTAAAGGATGAATGTAGATGGCATGGTCCGCAGGAATCACTTACCATGAAGTGAACTGTGTGCTCGTTTGTTATTTTCAATGTAAACAAAAATACTAATAATTATTTATTTCATTATGTTAAGGATAACGAATGAGCACAAGGTTCACCTGATGTTAAGTGATAACTGTGGTCCATGATATCTACATCCAGAATCAATAAAGATTCAAGACGCACAAGCGCTGTCCCCCTGGAAGACTAACATGGAATCCCCCATCACCTGCAATTGGGAAACACAGCAGTTGTAATGCTGCTATTTAATAACGTGATACTCTCCAATACAAAGTCGAGTTGCACCTAGTTACCCTATCTCTTCACCACTGTACTTTTGAAGATATATTTCCCGTGTTCATCGTCATCATCATCACCAGTCAGGATCCGGAGCCACCTGCATCCGTCAACTTCCCGCAGACTTGTTTAATTCATCACTAATTTTATATGCCACATTTTTGTTGTCTCTCGAGAACCTTTTGTCAAACAAGCTATAAACTTGGATTCCCTCGTCTGACGATATTGACCTGGAGGCCTTATGAAAAGAGAAGGATCTCCATGAGAGGTACTACAAGGCTCTTCACGAGTCGTTTGTAGCCACAACATCCCATCACTGGCTACGCTTCGGTGACGTTTTTGGGGAAACCGAGCGCTTCGTCTGTGCGATACAGGGTCAGGTTATTAAGAACAACAAATATCGGAGATACATCCTGAAGGACGGGATCGGCTCTGTCGAGCTTGAGCTCTGAAATATGGTCTTGTGGATCGGAGATTGGCTTATTAAAAGTACACAAAAAGCCGGAAGCCGGAAGCCGTGCTCGAAAATCACTGCGCCATGCTCTACTGGGACCCATCATCACGGACAGGACTATTATTGCGAATAAGCCTGATATTGTGTTGATAGGCAATGAAAATGTATTTTTGGTCGACATCACGATCCCATATGACGAGAACCTCGTGAAAGCCGAAACAGACAAAAACAAAATACCATATATAAAGCTGGCACACGAGGTTACCAACTTGTGGGGTGGTATGCCGACCGAAATTATTCATATAGTCGTATCTGCAAACGGGCTAATGCCAACCAGCCTCTCGAATCACCTGAGGCGGTAAGGACTCCGGGAACGCCAGCTCCTGGCTTAAATGCAGAAGGCGGTGCTCCTCGACACCGCTCATATAGTTCGCAGGTTTCCCTTTCACCCTAACTCTCGAACGTTTGGTGTCACCTGTTTAGGGATTCTCGTCTGGTTGTTCTTTATATATGTATTATATTGTATATATTTGTTATATTATGTGTGCATAGTGTTTTATTTATTTATTCTATTGACCAACCAGACGGAGATATAAAAAATATATCCACTAAATAAAACTTATAGAAATGGGTAGGAAATTAAGGAATGTATTCGTAGAAGAGTTAAAAGTTAGTCTTTGGTGAATTTAATAGATTTCTTTTATAAATAAGGGTTGGAGCGAGCACACAGTTTGCTACTGGTAAGTGATAACTGTGGCCCGTGATAACTAAATACAATTTTAGCAAATTTTAACATGCAGATGCACATTATTAAATTCCATACACCTTATGAAACAAGGTAATGCGTTTGCTGCTATTCCATGCAGGTATTCTATAAGATCTACAGAAGAGCATTAGATAAGATTTAAAACTATAATTTATTCAATAATATAATAAAGTGATTTAAAATATATAGTTTTATCATATCCTAGAGCAAGCTTAGAGATTACAATCGCGGGTTTTAACTTATTTCACTATGTCGGGTTTTCGTTGTTACCATGTATAATTTAATCTTTGAGGGTCCTAATGTAAAAATAAATATTATAAATTAAATATAAGATAATATGGTGTAATTAAAATAATAAAAATAATACATATAATAAAACAAATATAGTTTCATGTTGCCTACATCTTTTGTGGAAGAATTCAATTTAAAAAATATATATATGTTACAATTTATTGAGGAAAATAGAACACGGTATTTCCAGTTATTATGATCATATATCCCAGTCTAGTTAGACCTAAACAAACATGTTTATTATGAGCAAAGCGACGCAATACGTTAAGGTGAAGGTTAGATAGTGTTTACTCTGTTCTCGATATAACTCTGAGATGTGTCTATGTTCCGACGTTTTCTTATCCTGCGCTTTTTTACGTACGCTCTTTGACGTTAAATATCAGAGATTTTGCCGCGCTTATTTTTATTTTTATCACGATTAAAAAAGAAAAAGACAATTTTGTTGACAGTATTACCTATGTTTTTTCATTTTTAAATATACCTATTTCATGAAAAATAAGGTTTGCCTTTTTGTTTATACACCGGTATTTTTTTATTTTTCATCTTAATTAATTCTAACTTTAATTGGTTATTGGTAACCTACATGATTTTGTATCTTTTTTCTCATAGCATTTCTGAATTTAACGTATTCTTAGTATTTTTATTGTATTGACAAGTCTATGTGTAACATATATGATTTACATATATTTCGCCCAGTGTTGTGCATCAAGGCCACATAGAATTACTTGACGATTATTATTACAAATTCTCGAGTATATATTTATATTAGTTTAGTATACAATGTCTCTTAAAATAATTATTACTGATATTTTTGAAATAAAAATTGATTTCTTTTATTTGAAAAGTATTAACGAAAGTTTCACATGTTATAATTTTTTATTTGAATCTCGAAATAAAAACATCCTTACGCGTTTTTACAGGTGTGATAAAACCTCATAACATTTATGATATTGTTGATGTGAACATTAAGACAATAAATTGCTGCCTTGAACGGCCACTGCATAAATGAAATAGGTATATAAATATAAAAGAAAATATAAAACACTTAAAGGAACATTTGGGCAATGGCTTCCGAAGGAGCCTCGGCGGCGCAGTATTCAGATTTTTTTTTAACATTTATGGTGTCAAGCGTTGTCGTTGTCACTCCTGAGGGTTGTGATGAAAGTATTTTTCACCTGTAATTCGTTCCTCACACTCACCATACGAAACTCAGCAGTGTTACGCTAGTATTCTGTGAGGGCGTGTTCCTTCCCCGATCGGGCCGTACAAACAAGCTAACTAGTACCAACGTGGATTCACCACTTTTAAAATTATTAAGCATTATTTGAAGTAACATGTGTTTTATTTTACTACATATCGTTGATAGGTAGTATTTGTTACAATACGTCATTTCTAATAACTACCCTTTGTTTTTATCAAGACATTGCATCTCAGTTGTCAGGGTTAACAACGCAAGTAGATCCTAAATCTTTATATAAGATGGATATAAATGTCACAGGCCGCCCTTATTACCACTTGTCAAATGAACTGTGTAGACGTTTGACAACCCTAATTTTATAAAAAAAATACGTGTCCAGTGCCTTTAATTTAGCATAACCTGTCATTTGATTGTCGTATTCACAATAATTTTTATTATATCAGTATAAACAATATAAAAAATCCCTTAATTTTTTTTAATCCCGTAATATTGAGCGGGAAAATTTACACATACTTTTTATTTTATAATTTCCGGCCAGTTTACTTTTTAATAAACAAAGGATGTAATAATTCAGGCCAAACACATATCTAATAATACAGTGAGACGTATATTTCTTTGGTATTATTATATGTTTAACATATATTCGTAAAGAGCTAGAACGTTGTGTGCGCAAAACAAAATGCTTCCTTTGTAGCGTTCAAGGTCCTCTTCTGAAACATAGGGTCACGGACGGTCGGTCGTTACCGCTTCTAAGATCGAGTACCTACTCGTCTCAATAGCTCCGCATACATACATACATACATACATACATATGTAAATATTTGGTTATGTTTGTTTTGCTGTTGACGATGCGTGTCACATTGGCAAGATATCTGTTTTTATTTTTTACCAAATTCATCAACTTGTGTGACTTAATGCTAAAATTTAAGAGTTGTAGAGTCACGTTGCAGATCGTTTATAGGTGCGGCGTGAATAGGTCGGCTCGCGATTGCAGAGTATCAGAGTTAAATAGCAGCATAATACTTTTGTGTTTCCTCGGTGATGAGGCATTCCATCTTAGTACTTCAGGTTTGATAACACATGATGTCTGGAAACACATGTCACCAGGTGTGCTCGTTTGTCACCGTTAGTGTTATAAAAAAATAGTAAGGTATAGTTAAAAAATAATAATTTATTTGCAATTACTCAAGGTATAAATTATGATGGAATAATCTCAAATTATTACTATCAATAGCTTATCTTGCATAGCCATAGGATACAAATTAAAAATATTGCATTTCGTTACATTAATACAATATATACTATATTATTCGTTAGGTAATTGAAACACAATGATATTTGTCAAAAAGATCATATATTACTTTTATTTAAAAAACAAAAAAAATCTTATTATTACTAATTCAAAAGTCAACATATATCAAATATATGCACCGATTGAAACTCAACCAACTTAACAACATAACCAGTGTAATCATCTTCATTATTATTCTTTTATTCTATTGAGGGTGACAAAGGATCATACAGATGCTAAATGATGCCTCCGTCAAATTGCGGCCAGATTCATCCTCGATAAGGAATCATAATGCGTTGTCACCCTCGTGAACTGAGATGCAATGCCGACTCCCTCTCGACGTGTAATTAGGTCCCCGGATCTTGACACTCACCACATGAAATAGCTCAACGTCGTACCATCGAATCCGCCATTCTACCATCTCCTTTTTTTGTCCTTGCTTGCGAAATCTTCAGGTACCCTGCCTCCTGGGAGAGAGATAGGGTTATGTGGTATTCCTAACCACTAAAATCCCCCCGGTTGTCATCCTCTCTACCATCTTCTAGCATTTGCATTCTTAGCTTTATTGGAATGGTTCACGGTAATGTTAACATAGTTGGCATAGTTTTTTTAAAGTGAAATTCTGTTTAATTCAATAATTGGTCACTAAAATGTAAGTATTTGAAAGTAAAGTTTACTTGTTTGCCATCTTCTCTATTTAAAATAAAAGTTTAAACGTGAATTGATTTTTGTTTTCTTAAATAACTTCAACTTGTAAGATTGTTTTTTACAAGCCGAACCCCTCTTCAATACCGATCACGGAGCGCTCAATTAACGTGAGGAAATTATCATAATATTAAAATTCTAAACGAGCGAGCTTAAAAAAAAACAACAAAAAAAAACTATACGCATCTGTCAAGATGGCGACGCGAGACAATGACGGACCGTGACCATACTACATGACCTACCACTAGATTAGTTATTAGGCATAGCACGCCTCGCAGATCCTGTTTATGTCTTAATCCAATGTATTTATTTAATCATTCTTTATTACATTAAATTAAAAAAAAGAGATTCAAAAAAGGCGGAGTAAATGCCAAAAGCATTCTCTACCAATAACCCTAAAGTTTGGTAAGATATTGTGATAGGTGTGTGTACTAATTTATAGAAAGAATATATATATATATATATGTATATATATATATATATGTATATATATATATATGTATCTATATATATATATATATATATATATATATATATATATATATATATATATATATATTATATACACAAGCGACAGAGGAAGCTTCAAATGGTCAAGATACAGAACAGATAAAACACACCCAGATCGTATAACCAACATCTTGTAATACACAAATGTTGTCCCTCGTGGAACTCGAATTACGAATTGAAGCCAGGGCCCCCAACAAAGCTGCCAGGTAATCCACTACATAGATTCTGAAGGTTTTACAGCTGTATTTTTTTTTGTAAAACAATACACGTATATAATTTTACCACATTACTTTAACAGCGGTGGAACAACGCAACACTGGTAGAGCTACGCTGCAATTTGTTAATATCTGGCGAATTAATGGATCAGCTCGACCGGAGAAGGATCACGCCCTCACAGAATACCAGCTTGAAATTGCAGCATAATGCTGCTATGTTTCGTCTGGTGAGTGTAGGTATCCGGAGACCTTTATTACAGGTGACGAGGTGCTCCACCTCACTCCTCGAGGGTGACAACGCATGATACTGATATCATGATTCCTTGTCGAGGATTAATGTAGATTTATTTATTTTTATTTATTTATTTATTTGATTTACAATTACAATTTCAACCATTTATTTCTTCTCTTTAGCAACCGTGCTAGGTCCTAGACCTGTGTTACAGCTGCTATGCCCCTCTTCCGGATGAAGTATAATTTAAATAAAACTTAGAATTACTGTTACATTAAAACTATAAATTAATTAAAGAAAAAAGAAAGAATATCCCAATAAGGAAGGTAGTACTAAATTATCTTAGTTTAAAATCGTACACACAAGGTATAACTAGTCTAGTGAATTAACAATACTTGTTAAATCATAATTGAGTCATGGTTGTCATGGGTCGCAGGAGTCCAGTGTACTGTGTGCTCGATTGTTACTACTCAATGAAATAAAAAAAAATATTTTACTGAAAGACCAACAGTGGTTGAGGGCCTGGTCCATCGCACTGTATACTCGTATGGCACAGCCAAGGTCGGCAGACGTGTGACTGCAATCGGATTCAAGGAAAATATGGTAATACTCCTGTTGATTACCATCCACTTATCAATTTCAAAATGAAATTTCACGTCGACTGTATCTGATAGTCGTTTATACAGCGATGTGGTGATTTGAATGATACCCAATGATGCCGTTATGGGCTATGCGAATTGCAAATTTTGATTTTTTTTTCTTTATTTTGATACGGAGAATCATTGATTTGACGGATGGTATAAGGTTTATCTGAGTAGTAAAAAGGACAGTGGCTTAAGTTTGTAACCATTGCGTGATTTTTTTTTCAATGCATCAGAACCACCTTGCCACGTCCGGAGAAGACTGTGGTCAGAATCAGTGGGAAACAATAGTTAGTAGTGGTAAAGAATAGTTTATCGTTGCTTTATTGAGTTGTGTGTGTGTAAGAAACCGGATGCCTGGTTAATGCACTGTCAACGGATCTGCGTTTAGATGCCTTCACAATCCCTTCTCCTCTCGAAATGGATCCCCAATTTATGTCCACTCATTTAAAATCATCATCATTTCACCCCATCACTAGTCCACCCAGGCCTCCCCCGCAGACTGTCACAGAGTACGACCCTGAGTCACCTGCATCCCGTCGACTTTCCGCAGACTTGCACAGGCCGTCACTCCATCCATCCAGTGGTGAGTCGTACTACGTTGCGATTGCCAATATGTCGTTGCCACTCGAAAAACATACCCCATCGGCTATCAGTTCTAAGAGCTATTTGATAGGTCCACTGTCACTTCAGCTTAATGATCCTTTGGGCTATGTCGGTTATCTTAGTTCTTTTGCGAAAAACCACGTTTTTTACAAAGATACGCGGACGGCCTATTCGTGTTAGAGCTCTTTTTTATTACATTGAGAGTAACAAGCGAGTTAACCTGATTTTCAGTAATTCCTGCGGCCCATGACTCCCACATCCTTGATAAGGAACCATGATACAGAAGCGTTATCACCCTTGAGGACTGAGATGGAATGCTTCGTCACCAGCAATAAAAGTCTCCGGGTCCCGACACTAACCTGACGAAATCCGTTGAGATCCGAGAGACACTATTTGTGATACACAAATTGGTGATTTTCGTATCTGGATGTGATTGCTTCTATCCCGTGTCCCGGAAACTCGGATCGGATCCTGTTACCGGGATCCGATCGAACTTTTCCCGAACTTTCGAACTCCAATTTTCCTACGCTTTGGTATACGGTAGTGAGTGACTCTGTGTTTGCGAGAAGTACGTGGTCTGCTTGTCCCAAAAAAAAAAGTTAACGCAACTTTTTGACAGATGACAGCCTTCAAATTGGATATGACAATTGACATAGAGTTGTCAGATTAAAAATCGACAAGTGCGTTAGCGCACTACATGTAATACGGCACTATAATAAATTTTAAGCACTATACAGATAGCCCCTTCATCGAAATCGACTAGGACATTATTATGCCTTGAATATGGTGCGCAATAAAAAAACGTATAGTCAAAGAGATCATTGGCCCGATGTTTCACTGACCATCGTGCAAACGTCATATGGCCAGAAATACTCGGCTACAAAATCATCTAGATGCGTTCCACTAACGCGACGTAATTCGCTTGTGTGTCTGCGTGGAAGGCTCCTGAACCTCATCTCTACGGGAGCTTCATTTGACGTCGGTACACTTGCGGCTCGGAATAACTATACACACATCTAATAAATATAATATAGTATATAATGTAATATGTTGAGGAAAACGAGGACACGGTCCTGATGGTAAAAGATTCCTTTGGGCCATGGCCCTTCACCCAAATTCACTAGCAATTATAATGCAAATGATCTGTTACTCATAAGAACTAAGATGAAATGCCTTGTCACCGGTAATGGGTCTCTGGATGAAACACAGCAGCAATATGCTGGGGCGTGCTCCTTCCCCGACCAAGCCAACCATTACGTATCTACGTAACTGCAGTGTGGCCCTATCACTGTGATATTGTATGTTTAGAATTTCATTGAAAATAATTATACGTACCTCCCACCTATTCATCTATTCGGGCCGGCAGTGTAAAGAGCATCGCACTGAACATTTGCCAAATATTTTTTTCTAAATATGTAACCGGCGTTCGTTGACCCCGGCGGCCATTATCGGTGCCGCCGGACGAGTGTTTTAGACCGGCGCCCGGGCATCGCTGTGTGTGTTGTGAACACGCGTGTGTGTGTTTTTATGTCTTCACTTGTATTTTCGAAGGTTAATGGCATCTTTTATACGAGAGTCTAGATGCACATACCGCCTGGATCCAGACCGTGATTATCCGGATGGGAAATTTTTCGTGGATTACCGTCGTAATCGCATCTCGCGTCGTTAATTGTAAAATATTGGTTTTATATATTTACATTTGGTATGCGAATGACGAGAGTTCGATTTATAGCACCTATGAGATTGTTACTTTCAGTATTATATTTAGGCATTGGAGAAAATGCGTTAGTGAAGCAATCTACAAATTACATTAAGTCTTATTCGCTGTGTGTTGTTCTAGTTCTTTCTCTCGAAAGGTCTACGCCCAGAAGTGCGTCTAACATACTATACTATGTATGTTATTAGAGGCTCTTTTCAACAGTGGTAAGGCAACACTGCAGTTTGTTTCTAGCAGCAGAATGAATAGGTCAGCTCGACTGGGGTAGGACCACGCCCTCACAGAATACTGGTACTCAGACTGGTGTTACGTCTGGTGAGTGTAGCGATCCGGAGACCTTTATTACTGGTGACGAGGCATTCCATCTCAGTCCTCAAGGGTGAAATATATATATATACATATATATATTTCGCTATGTTTGCCAGTCTATTGTAGAACTATGTGATGAATTTTGGTCCGACACCCTCTTTCGAGAGCAGGCTTCTATATACCCTCTTACTTTACTTTAACATTTTTTTTATTAAATACTAACTCAAGGTCGCCAAATCGATGCTTTCGGGTTAGACTATTAGCGTGCCTAAATTGGTTTGATTAGATTTGATTGGTATTAAGTCGACTCGGCAAGTTGTTGGTACACATGCGGGTCATTCCACTTGGCATAGGAGGACATTTTTATGGTGGAAGCGTGTACACAGTTCGATGTATTCGTACTGTCATCAATGGATCGGCTCAATCTTTACAGAATGCGTGAAAAGGTATCATTACGCTGCTGTCATACGTTGTGTATAGAGATCCGGAAGCTAGGTCTTTTTTTTTTAAGTATAAAAGTAGTGAAAAAATAGCTAGGTTACTGGTATCGAAATTATTGTGTCCTCAGGGGTGGAATCGCATTTGCATCTTTAAAATTGAATGAAGATATAGATGTTATCTGTTGAAGTGAACTTTGTATTCGTTTGTTATATGAAAAAAGACAGGATGGTTAGTAATAATTGAGGCTAACAGTAAGCCGGAATTGCCTGGTGGTTTACAGGTACTAAATGCAGATCAGAATGGAGGGATATTTTTTTTATAGATAATCAAATATAACGCAAACGGAATACAATCGGAAAGAGATTTGGGAGAAGTGTCAGGTATACAGAAAATATTATTTTTCGGATGGCAATCGAATCCAAGACTCGTGATATATAAGCCAGGTACTTCGTTTATTCAACCACCTTGAAACGGACTCTTCAAGGGTACCATTATATTTATTCATCGTAAGGAATTAATCGTAACATCGTAGGAAGGTTCAAAAGCTGGGAGCATATATACAACATACCAAGTCTCAAAAACCAAACAATTTGTGACGCGGAAATATTGTTCTCTTACGTGGAATCAAACGTAGGACGCGAGTACCAGTGACCACGCTGCGCGGTCTAACGGGATAGTCAAGACAGGAAACGTGGGACCTTTTTAGTTTAAAACGAGATCATAAAACTCGATATATGAATACAAGGGATAGTTTCTATCAATACATAACAAGACACCCCATAAACATAACAAGGACCATTGTTAGTAACTATTGTAGTTCCCGACAGACGGACAGTCCAACATTTCTTGTATATGTAGATTTTAGTTTATTTGTTGATTTTTATGGCGTGTGATAGCTTCCGTCTTAGGGTCAGCACAAACATTGACAGGTTTTTGACTATGTTAGTAAGAATTGAAATTCAACTTTATCACATTTTAATATGTTATATTTTAATATTGTATAGCAAAATAAAATCACATCGTATATACAAACATATAAAGTTGAATTTCAATTGTTACTATTGTAGTCCGATCACCGCCACCCCGTCCGTTTAACTCTTAACAGGAATAGTTAGGGTTGGCTAAATTAAAATACTTAAATATTAATGTTAATAATTCTATTGTACTTCCTTAAGTTTGAATAAATAAATATGTTACAGTATATATAAAATATAAAAAGATTTCAATCTATACAAATATTATAAAACTGAATAGTTTGTTTGATTGAACGCGCTAATCTCAGTAACTACTGGTTCAGTTGGGCTATAGACATTACTCTACGATTAATAGGTGAGGAACATCAATGAAAAAAATTGCAAAAAGGGGAAAAATTATTCCTTTTGAGAGCTTTCGTTGCGTGTGCTGCGTAAACGGTTAAAGTTACACAAAAATCATGTATTACGGAATTGTTCCCCTTTAAAAGTTCTAAAAAAAGCGCTGCTTTACATGAGACATAACAAGTATCCTGTCAAGAAGTCCTCCTCTGAAGTCGCGGGCACAGGTACTGTAATAATAAAATGTATAATTATTATTTTATGTCGCCGAGTGGTACAAGTGAATTGAATAAGAGAAGAGAGAGAGGCACATAGGTGTATTGATCGTCTCTTACCATCTCATCTCTCATCTGGTTATTGGTAATAGAATAACCCAAACTACACTAAGTTTCCAGTTACACCATGAACGGTTCTGCTCGAATGTGGAAAGACCACACCTTTACAGAGTATCAGCGTAAAATAACAGCATAATATTGCTGTTTCTTATGGTGAGTGCGTCTGGAGATTCTAATAGCTGTATTACGAGCTATCTCAGCGCTGTCGTGTCTTCTGAACACGGCTGATGGGGAGCAGAATTTGAACTGTCCAATAAGCTGAACGTAAACGATGGAGCTTTATCGGAGAGTGATTCGTGTGGCCCACAACAATTATATTCAGTTTTGATAAAACAAGAATCAAGAGTGGTAGAGTTACGCTGCAGATTGTTTCTAGATGCAGCATGAATGGGTCAGATCGACCGGAGTGGGACCACGCCCTCACAGAATACCAGAGTAAAATAGCAGCATAACGCTGCTGTGTTATGTCTGGTGAGTGCATGGATCCGGAGACTTTATTACTGGTGACGAGGCAATCCATCTCAGTCGTGAAGGGTAACAATGCATCTGAATTATGATTCCTTGTCAAGGATGAAATGTAGATGTCATGGGCCGCAGGAATCACTTACCATCAAGTAACTTGCGTGCATTTTGTTATTGACTGTAATAAAATCAATAAAAGATAAGCTGATTCGTTGTCAGCCCTGAGTAATCCTTAAAGAGAAGGTCTACCTTATTACCAGTAATTAGATACACAATAATTTACCCAGATATTCTATCAAAGCTTGGTGATACACTGGGTGACCTGACTCTTATTAAACATTATTAATGGTCAAGCTGTCATAAATGAATCTCTTTTGATTCTTGTCTGGACCCCATTTTTTTTAAAACCACAATCACATAACATCCAAAAAATCCATATCGTCAATATCCTCAGGTATTGCCCAGCCAAAGAACTACTCATCGATTTGGGGTCCTCGCCCTTGTCGCCGACCCACTTTCCCGACGATTGGATAACCCCAGCCATTAAAGACCATTTCCCTTATCAATTACGGGAGCCGACGTCCTGGAGTAGGGTGGTTAGCACGAACGAAGGTTCATCGCCTTTATGATTTTAAAGTTACTGTCCGGCTGTTTTTATAGAGTTGATGATCATAAATGAGGATATAGCCATCTAATGGTAAGTGATCTTTGCGACCTCGACTTTGAATCGTACTGTCAACGTGTAATACCTTCCAACCGACCGATAGGTGTAACCGACCAAAACCGGCCGGTTACACCTTTTTCTCAGAGGAGTCGGCTCAGGTCCTGGATTCGATCCTAGCCTATATATTACATTTGTGAAATTCTTTATTTCTCACCAAGACAAATATTGGTATACAATAAGTAAGAATGAAAGAAACCCTTGTAAGACCTGAAGCTTGTACCAGGTTTCCACATGTACGACAATTAACCAGGTCACTGCTCGTATTCACCAATAAATACCTTTAATGAGGTAAGCAGGAGTGGTAAAAAAGTGGCACTAAAATAAAATTAATACAATATATATATAAAAATAAAGTTACAGCATTTATATATCAATCCCACTGCTGGGCATAGTCCATTACGTAGCTCCACTGTCAATTGGTGGACTTCATATTTCGTTGGAATTGTTTTTTCTATTATTTTCTTGACATGCAGATTGTCTCAAGATATTTTACTTAATCGGCGAGCAGTTGTAAATCGGCACCTTTAATTCCCGTTAACAATTTCTTTGGTACTAGCACCGGGGATGGAATTCGGTTTGCTCGCGTACCGTGCTTTTAGCAAGTGAGATTGAGCTGTTGCGGCTCAAAAAAAACACTATTTTGTAAAAATTAAATTCTAAAAACGTGTATGTGTGTTTGTACATTTGTAACACGCTTAGTCGATGTTTTTTTTAGATTTATACAAAATAAATAATAATAATAATTAAAACAAACAATTTGTTTGCGGATGGATAGTTGTAATCTATCTTTATATAAATTCTTTCTTCATCATCTCGATGGATGGCAATCCACCACTGTGCGCTTGCCTAATATCTGTGGATTCAGCTGTGGCCAGCGGTGTTTGCGAAATGACACGAATCGAGGACCTTCAAGGAAAGAGCCTACACATTCCTTAAAGACCGGCAACTCATCTGGTGTTGCGGATATCCGCGGCGGTGGTCACTTACGATCAGGTGAGTTGCTTGTTCACTTGCCACCTATACTATATACAAAAAAAAATGATGAAATCCCGCATGTGATAGCACATCACTAACTAAATAGAGTAGCTGGAGTGATTGAGAAAAGGTTAATAAACTCACAGTAACCCTATATATCTAAATAATTAACGAACCAAACCAGACATGAAAGACAAACTATGTTGAAACGGAAATTCTCCACCTAATCAAAAACAAAGTTGTTACCTGAAATTATATACTTTTTTAGTATACGAGTGTTCGAGAGGTTAATACTATTTATTAAAAGTAAATCATACAAACGGTTATACACTCAAAATAAGCTTGTAATTCTTACACTAAAATAGAGACGTTACCTGAAAGTATACCTCGTTTTATTTAACAAATATCATTCAAACGGTTATACACTCAAAATAAGCTTGTAATTTTTACACTAAAATAGAGACGTCACCTGAAAGTATACCTCGTTTTATTTAACAAGTATCATTCAAACGGTTATACACTCAAAATAAGCTTCAAACGCTTTAAATAATTTATAAAAGGTGAACTAAGTATTTAAAATAGAATGTAAGAATTACATTCTTACACTAAAATAGAAACATTACTTGACGTTAAATCTCGTTTCAACAAGCGTTTATAAAAATGCAATCCTCACACTAAAATAAAGGCGTTACTCAAAATCATAACGTGACTTATTCAGCAGGAAGCATTCCGAGGGTTATTGCACTCGAAAATAAACCTGAAACGCCCAAATTTATTGTATATATTTATGCTTCGCAAATAGTAAATAAAGAATTAAAAAATGAAAACTTTTAGGTTATAATTAAATTAATATCCATAGTCGTAATGCATTTTATTTTCCAAACAGCATTCCAAGGTATACGCTCTAAATAAACCGAAAATGCCCAAAGTGTTAACTAAAATAGAGACGACGTAGTACATACAATACATTTTAATTTCCAAACAGCATTCCAAGTATTATACATACTCAATAGTCATAAAATATCAGAAGAGTGTTAGTTAAGGTAAATAAAGCATACAAGAAAGTGTAAAACTTTAAACAAAAAAGTGCAATTTATTTTCCAAGGTAAATTATGAAATTTCAAGCTTAACACCAAAATATATTATTACGTTATCATTATTCGTCGCATTTCCCAAATAGCATTCCAAGGGTTATACGGTCAAAATAACCCTAAATCATCTGAAGGGTTCGAGAAAAGGTAAACTATGCTATCGCGCAAATCACTAGTCGAACCCTAACAATGCAAGTGGGTGCCCTTCATCCCACAATCCCATATAAAACCCGTCCGAGCGTGCCTTCCACGTGACCTTGGTCATAACCGTCTTGACTATCAATAGACGCGGGTCTCGCGAAGGGGACGGCACGAGAAACAGCCTCGGAGTGAGAGAGATGGAATAATAACATAAGAAAAGCAAGGTCGCCGGGCAGTGGGTCAGTACGTCTAGGCAGCGTCTAGTACACACACTAGTATCGCGTAGGGTTAGAATAGAAAGTTTTATTTTTCTAATTTTATTTATTTTAATAGTTTATACGTTACGTTTAGTGCAAAACATGGCCATTATTTTTTTTTAATTATAGTGTTTTAATAGTTTGAATTTGTAAACAACGTTTTTAATATATAAGGAACAATTTTTTAATATAGCACTTTCCAAGAAAACACAAATTAGAGGCAATGTAATTATATTACCATTTTACTATGTTATGGTATAGTATATTACAGTATACCACATATTTAGTATAGTACAGTTGTTTTTAGTTAATATTATTAAAGTTTTAGTTACAAAAAACTTTGATCTAAAAAGTATGTATAATTTTTATTCAAATATGTGATTGTAAATAACAATTTCGGACCATAATATCTACACATTAATCAACAAATATTCACCTTGTTATCACCTTTGAAGACTAAGATGGAATGTCTCGTTAACTCCTTGAGCCCCATACGAAAGACTCACCATACGATCACAGGAGTGTTATCCTTCTAGTTAACACTGGTATATCAAGAGTATGGTCCTCAGACCTAGGCTGCCCAATAATTGACACATCTTGCATATTATAAAAATTAATTCTTCACTTCCTTGAGGTAGTTTAATGTAGTTTTTCTTAGTAAGTCGGAACAAAAACATAGTTTATAAGTAGAAATAAAAATAATTCGGTTAATAAATATATGTAATAGATTTGATTTGAGCCACGTTAGTTGCTAGATGTAACACGAATGGGCCATCTTGACCAGGGAAAGACCACGCGCTCATATAATTCCAGTGTTAAGTAGCAGCATATCGCTCCCGTGTTGTTCTTAACAGCAAGGATCTGAAAATCCGCGTTACTGCTGACGAGGAATTCGATTAGTTCTCAAGTGTGACATCTGTATTATGATTCCTTATCCAGCATATATATGTGTCATGGAACGCAGTAATTAATTACTATCAGGTGAAATATATGCTTGTCTGTCAACCACAAAACAATAAAAAAAGTCAGCTACTTTGTTGTTCAAAAAGGCCAATGTTCATTTGTCATTATTTATTTAATCTTCATTTTAGTAGTAAAAGGTTTTTACTTTTAATCGTCACCATTATCATCATAGCCTATTTATAGCTTTCTTTTTTTTATATTTAAAAATATTAGAACAAAGAATGCTATTAACATGACTAACATTCCGGTTAACCACTCCAACTAAGCTGAAGACGCTTGTGCTAGGAGTTGGTTCACGGCAAGTCTAATGGTGGATTCGAACTTACGGCTTTGAATTTAACCGTACCCTAAGCCATTAGGCTTTTGCGTTTGATGTTAGATATAGGGATCTCCAATAGATTGCATCCTGCATCCGTCCACCCCGAGCCACCTATATCCATCGACTCCTTACAAACTTATATTCTCTCGCTCCATCTTATAGCAGATCATCCAACATTGCAACTGCCATTCTGAGGTTACTACTCAAGAACCTTTCCTCCCCATCAGTTATCGGTTCTACGACGTAAAAGCTCAGTATACTCATCTTTAGAGCTGTACCATAATGTTGTATATTCACGTAGAGAAACGAAGAACGGTCAAATAACTATTCCTACCGTGAACGGTCGAATGACTTATCTTGAAATTTATTATATTTCATATTATAGAACGATGATAATAATTATTTAATAATTAATAAATATAGTTAAAATATAAAAAAAAAATTGTATATATATAATAACAAAAAGTTGTAAAGTTTAATGGTGATGTAAAAAAGGCTGAATTTAGAAAGTTTTAAACAAAATATAAAAAACGGTAATTTGAGATTAGGGTTTAGTGTTAATTAACGTGGTAACTTGAGAGATAATAATCCTTTGTAATTCGGTATGGTTGCAGCAAGCAAATATATATGCTGAATTACTTAAGACTAGATTTTGTACATAGAAAATCACACAAGCGCCAATGGCCTAACGGTTTATGGTACGGTCTACGAAACTTAAGCTCGTACTTTTGAATCCATTATTGTATAATCACTTTCTACCACATGAGCTAAGTAAGAGTAGTTAAATGGAATGTTGGCATTGTTTTGTACTGCAAGCATTATTAGAAAATGCAATAAAAGTTTAAACTATATTATTAATAATAACTTAAAACTAAAAATACGATCCAAACTTTTGCTTTCGTTGAAAAATATATTTTCTTATTTACTAAAACGAAATAACACACTTTCTCTGCTGTCCATACCCACAACTAAAGCGCTTTGTGACGTATAAAATAGTGAAGCATGTGCGCACACATACGAAACGCGTCAACATGCGAGTGTAGACGCGATACGTGGGAATATCTGTGTGTGTGTTAGGGAAGAAAATTATACGGAACTATTGCGGCGGGCAGGATTGCGGGCGTTTTCTTGTTATTGCGGATCTTGCGGTAAATTGACTTACAAATTTGCAAGCACTTTGTGATGGCGGATCTTTTTTTTAACCCACAATTTATATGTACGTTTGATAAATATTCGAGCAATTTCATTTAGGTAGAGCCACGCTGCAGTTTGATTCTAGGCGCAGAGAGTGCCCTCACAGAATACCAGCGTAATGCTGTGTTTCATGTGGCGTGTTTAGGGATCCATATACCCGTATTATTGCTGCTGAAGAACCCGATCTTAGCCTTCAGGATTGATATCGCGTCTCAATTATAATTCCTTATTAAAGTTGGACGTGGTTATCGTGGACCTTAGGATTCACTTACCAACACATGACAAAAGACCACACAGAGAATCATAAAGCAAATGTGTTTTCACCTCTGGGGACTAAGACGGAATTCCCAGTGGACCAGTAACAAGGGTCTCTGGCTCCCAACGCTTATCAGAAGCGTTATGCTGCTGTTTACGCTGCTCTTCAGAATGGACGTGGTCCTTCCTCAATCGAGCCTACCCTATCGAATAAAATCCCTGTTTTTTTAGTTAGTTGGAACCAATCCATGGTTCCGACTAACTAAAAATGGTACACGACAATAGTGTTAAATTCCGGATTCGACGACGCTAAGTTTCGCAGTTCGTACCCTAAATCATCAGACTATTGACTTTTGACCTAAAACTTGACTAACTCGAGACTAAATTATACCTTCGTCATCAGCGAATACAATTCTCAAATAATGCTTTATGGTGATTGTGGGAAGCTTGAGTTCCATTAACTTGTAAGGAGTTATCCTCTTTAGTCCCCAGGATATAAGGGTAATGCAACTAACGGGCTTCAACGATTAATTATCATTAGGTTCACGAGCGGTTCTTTTATAATAATGTCCTCGAGGACGATGCAAACACGGCTTTTACCAGATTACTTCAACTGCACAGGATATGTTTAAGTGCCAACTCAAACAGGTAAGAATTCCGATAATGAACGGCCAATGCGGTCCAAGGTTCGTATGCGGTGTAAAAGGTTAATATGTAGTAAAACCAATAATTTGTGATGCATATTATTTCTTGGCTCGAAAGCAAATCTACGACTCAATACCTAGCAGCTAGATACTTTACCCCGGCCGTCAAAATTTTATAGAGATGGAGACCTCCTTATTAAATTTTAATGTTAGTATTCTGTAACAATAACGATTTACTCATGACGTCACCCACTTATTTGGCAACTCCTTCACCCTTCAGGATACACGTCTCTCGAACTCCTTGCCCGAAGATATAAGGAGAGCATCGAATAAGCTCTCTTTTAAAATGCTGGTACGGGAACACTATTTAGAGACGTCCGGTGCTAATTAATATGGTAAATGAATTTTGTCATTGTTGGTTATATATTTAATTATGTTTATTATATATTGCTATTTATATATAAATTTTTATTAATACTATAAATTTACTAATACTTAATATTATAAAATTTACATAGTACTTAGTTAGTAGTGTATATATATAGTATAGTAGTTTATATAGTATATATATAGACACCTCTATATGTATGCTATGTTTTTTTAAGGTTTAAGATATTTTTTCTTCTTATTTACAATGTATGCACTACACCTAACACGATGTCTCTCCACGCCACGGGTTGACTGGTAGAGAATGCCTTACTGCATTAAGTCCGCCCTTTGTATTCCTCTTTGTAAGGTGTGACTAATAAAGTTTAAATAAATAGATTTAATTAATAAAGGTAAACAACAAAATGCACGTTAGTATGGGGAAAAAGCCTTGACTCCAAGCCTTCCTTTTTTTATTTTATATAGTAGGCCCGGTGTACTGCATATTCGTACATGATGACGAAGATCTGAGTATTGTTCAGATCCACTCACTCATCGCACTCAGACTCGAAAACTATCTTAGGCTGAGAATTGAATACTAACTAGGCCATACCATACGCCAGGTCGGTTCAAGGTTTCTAAATTCTCTATACTCATAGAGAATTTTTTATCGGTTGTCCATTCTACGAGATATATTGCCGGCTCATTGTTATTACAGCTTACTTATTCTTTGAGATTTAGTTATTAGTACGGTAGATTCTAGATCTTTCGCATACAGTTTGTGTTAAGGAAAAGTTATGTTGAAAAAATCACAGTATATTCTATACAATTGATCAATCATCTAAGATCACGTCGTAACAGCGCATTATTGGCGAATGCAAAATCCTATTGTAACCTTATTCTAATATGTATTTGAAATATTTATGGATACCCCATTACTTACATGGAACGGGAGAGAATCGTTTTAGCATAAGGAGCATCAGAGCGTTTCGTAGTCTGAAAATAGGGTCACTAGCATTTTTGGTATTATTAGGATTAGTCTCATACGATTTTGGCCGATGATTTTGATGTTTCGTGCTGTCGAGGAAAATGAAATAAAAAAAAATATATCATATATGGCGACCCGTTATTGGGTTTTTTTTTTTAAATATTTACAAGTGTTACAATGTTTTTAAGATCCCTCGCATACACACAAAATATCAAGGCCAATGAATTTCATCATAAAATCATTAAAATTATTTTATATAAAACATTTTAGCCGAAGAACATCTAAAAAGAAGTAACAGCTAGCTGCATAGATCCTACTGCTGGAAACTCTCTAGAGAGGATATTAGAGCATTGTCCGCCTCCGATGCGGATTGGCGAAATTCATGTATCTCGAAGTAATTTTTTTTTCTTTACGACGGGGTGATGAAGCATTCGATCTTAGTCCTTTGGACAGCGTCATTGTTATTCATTATCGGGGATGTCTTGTGTGGCGGAAATCACATAGCAAAAGGAAATAAACAGATTTACACGACAAGGATCTTAATATGAATAATTTAGAGTCTATTCAGTTTTTTTTACAAGTGATAGAGCTACGCTGCAGTTTGTTCCTAGCTGCGGAATGAATGGGTCAACTCGACCGAGGGGTAGGACCACGCCCTTACAGAATACCGACGTAAAATAGCAGCATAATACTGCTATTTTTCGTTCAGGGATCAGGAGAACTTTATTACTGGTGATGATGCATTCCATCTCAGTCCTCAAGGGTGACAACGCATCTGCATTATGATACCTTGTCAAGGAAGAATGTAGATTTCATAGGCCGCAGGAATCACTCACAGGTGAACTGTATGCTCGTTTGTTACTCTCAATGTTATAAAATATGGGATTACAATCACGTATATATCCGGTCTTAGCCACTCCCATCTCCCTTAGAAGAAACAAAAACAAACTTTTCTAAATAACATATTAACATTAACATTGATGTTTGATAATTGAGGACATCCGATAACTGGCGGTCGTGTCCGGCGACGCCGTTATCATGGCGACCCTACCGCCAGGATATACGACGGAATACATTATCTGGTCCGTAGATGCGGCGGGGCAGAGGAACGACCGCATGCGACAAGGTCAGGACACCTACGTACACTGTCGCGCTTAGAACTACCGTTAGCAAATAACTGAAAAATTGATGTATATATGTATATATATATATATATATATATATATATAAATATATATATGTATATATATATTCTTCGCTAACGTTCTCGTTAACCGCTCCAACTAAAACGGTTGTGGGTTGTAACGTTGGTCGCCATTACGACTGCCAATCCGAGTTTGACACTCATGAATCTTTCTTCCCAATTGATAATCGGTACTACGAGCTCTATATAAATGGCTATATATACGGGCAATTTTCGTATCTTTTAATTATATATATTTCCTTAACATAAACAAAATGAGAGGCGAATTTATTATTCAACTACTCCTTATCTTAAAGATAACTTTCAATACCTTTCTTTATCTCACAACAGAGATCTTCGCTCCTCTTTTAATCTAATGATTAGAACTCCTCATCACGTCACCGATTTCGTTGGCAACTCCTTCACCCTCCTCTCTCGAAATCCTTGCCCGAATATATAACACATAAGCATCGAATGAGCACTCTATAAAAGGCTGGTACGGGAACACCTTTTAAAGACGTCTGATGCTAATTAATATGGTAAATTACTCTTGTGATATATATATATATATATATATATATATTAAGATATTTTTTCTTCCTATTTACCATATATGATCTATACCTACCATAAGGTGTGACCAACAAAGTATAAATAAATAAAAGAGAATAGATATAATTCTTAAGATAATTAAATATTCCTAAGACCGAAATACTGCGAGCTAGTGACTAGTATTGCGCTGCTGTCGGTACTCGCAGCCAAATACACGAGGAGTGAGATCATCTATGCAGATCCGTCCCACAGGTGGGGATGCCGAAGATGTATACAGAATCGGCGGTCGGCCGATAAAACGCAGCGTGCGTGCGCGTCTAAAGTTTATCATTTTCTTTTTTTTACGGTTCAGATAGAGTTCCAGTAACTGTAAGGTATTCAGAGTAACGACCTTTGTGGGGCTTTATTTGAATAGGTCAGTAGAGGTCCATTATACGGAAGACATTTTAGAAGTACTTTGCTTAAAACGATGATGATACCACGTCTATTTCTTCTCTTCTGATTATTACCAGAAGACATGAACTGCCTAGAATGTTATAGTGCCGTACGTTTTTACGCAAACACAGAGGCACTCACTAGTCGTCCACCTTCCTTATTCCGATGTTATGCAATAAGATCGGGGGAAGGTTCGAACTCATGCGTGTCAGTGATACGGGATATACATACATACGACATATCCCGACTTGAAAACGAACAACTCGTGATACACAAATATTGTTCCTCTGCTGGAAATCGAACCCAGGACCCGCGACGTAGCAGTTAAGTACTCTAACTACAACACCACACGATCACTGTTTCCTCAATGTACATTTCACCGTACAGGTGACAGAGATCGTCGTAAGGAAACAGGTCTTAGAGATAAATGAAAAATATTTCAAGAAATGTAAAGTCTATCAATATGCAGTGCAGTGCCTTCTTCTCTTTAGAGAAGGACTATGCCCAACCGTGGGATCTGTAATATATTATTTTAAGACACACAACCCCCCACTAGATGGGGCGTCGAGCTATGCAAGTCTGCGGGAAGTCGATAGATGCATGGCTCAGTGATGTATTAGTTGTCAATCCTTTCCTCAAGAAATATTTGTGTGATGATTTCTGTACTTTTCATGAAATTAAAGAATTTACTCTTACGCGATACACATTCCATATTGATCAATGATAGAGTCTCGTGGTAGGTAGCATCTAAGTGTTGCATGACGTCGTATAGTCCAAGGAAGGACTATGCTCTCGTTTGACAGTGGTAGAGCTACACTGCAGTTCGTTTCTAGCTGCAGAATGTATGGGTCGGCTCGACCGGGGTAGGACCACGCCCTCACAGAATATCAACGTAAAATAGCAGGATAATGCTGTTTTGTTTCGTTTGGTGAGTGTAGAGATCTGGAGACCTTTATAACTAGTAACGAGGAATTCCATCTCAGTCGTCAAGGGTAACAATGTATCGGCATAATGATCGCTAGTCAAGGATGAATATAGATGTCATGGGCCGCAGGAATCACTTGCCATCAGATGAAATGTGTACTCATTTGTTACTCTCAATTTAATATTAAAAAAAAGAACATGCTGATTAAACTTGCAAGACAACGCTGCTGCCATTTCGTTCAGTAAGGTCTAGGAGAATACCAATGACTGTTAATTGCCATTGAAGCTTAGTCTTCAGGGTTCGAACACGATGAAATCTAACAAATGACATACGTGGAATCCTTGTTTTCTTCTTTACGCGCTTCTCCAACTAGTGTTGACCATCAGCTTGGCATCGTCGGCTTCACCTGATTTGTATATGTTGTATTCTACAGAATATCAACGTGAAATAGCACGACAACGCTACCGTGTTTCGTGTGGTAGGATCCAGTGCTCATGGGTGACGAGGTATGTCACCCTCATCCTTAATCTTTTTTGAGGATAGATGTACGGGAGTGTTCCGAAGAGCTATACGGATTAATACCAGCCGCTGAGTTTAAACATCACGACAGAATTCGAAATTTCATCCTCATCATCTCGATGGTTGGCAATCCGCCACTGTGCGCTTTACGCGAAATTTCCTGCCACGCACAACTACTATGTGGAATCAGCTATCGCCAGCGGTGTTTACAGGTACTATCACTTTATTTATCGCAATGCATTAGCCCCAGTTTGGACAGAGTTTGTAAAA
Source organism: Teinopalpus imperialis (assembly GCA_029286865.1). Lineage (NCBI taxonomy): Eukaryota > Metazoa > Arthropoda > Insecta > Lepidoptera > Papilionidae > Teinopalpus > Teinopalpus imperialis. Next base: position 17,417,794 of record JAGSMU010000022.1, on the reverse strand, counting down.
AGGTGTGAAATCCTTTAAAGTTTACCGTCCGACTATTATAACCTTAAATACACTATATTGTAATCTAACCTTAATAGTATTGGTTAGGATGATATCGATATAGGTATCTTTAGAATAAGTTCTTATCAAATAGTATTTAGATTTTTTTTACATTTATCCTTTCATATGTTATAATTCCAATTTAAAACGTTAACAAACATTTTAAAATCCCAAATTGAGACGTTATTACAACCCAAGTTTAAAAAAAAAGAATATATATTAATACTAAATATGACACTGTGATGTTCTCGTTCCGGACACATTCCTCACAGCCAGCTGATAGAGCTTTCGTCATCAAAAACTTAAACTTATTAAATACACACAGATAACACACCCTCTCTAACATAAACACACGTACACTAACACTGAATACAATAAGGGGTATTTAACCTTTCAACTTAAAAGGTTTTTCTTTTTTTGTTTTCTCGTTTTATATTATTCTTCTTGTTTTTCTTGAATGTTAACTATTTTGCATTCTTTTTCAAGATGTATTTTTTTGTTACTAATAAAGTAACAATTTTCCGGTACGGCGAACGGCGCCGAAGGTTGAAATACGGGTTTCAAACCTAGTTCAACAACGGTTTCTTACTTTCTTCGCGTATTTGGTGATGTTATGTATGTTAGTAATAAGTTTGAAGCAAATTGTACATATAAAGGAAAATAAAGTTACTCTTGTTCCTATATGAAGGAATGTTGCCAGAACGTAATATTAGGGGAACAGTGGTAGGGCTACACTGCAGTTTGTATCTAACTGCAGAATGAATTGGTCGGCTCGAACGGGGTAGGACCACGCCATCACAGAGCAGAATACCGCTGCTATTTCTAAAACAAATTATCGTACGTCTCGTTACATGTTATCGATTGTCCTACCGGAAGTCGAATACTATGAGGCTCGATAAATTTAAAATCAGTATTCGTATCTCGTTGTATAGACTTTAATCTCATACACACAAACATTTAAAGGGCAACCAGACGTACATTAATGTATAATAAAACACAATTAAAATGGACATAAATCCGTGTATCCAAATTTTGAACAAACAATGCTAATTAAAATAAGCAAATAAACAAAAATGGATGGCGCAAAAACCGTCGACATTCGTAATTTAAAAATGTAATGACGTCCCATTTCGCGCGGGACAGAGAGCTCAAAAATTAAACATACTGCAGTGTGCCAGTTAAAATTATTTTTTCACTCGTCCCTCTCTGTGTGTTGCTTTAAAAAAAGAAAAAGATACCAACACTAACGCGCGAATCCATCATGGGCACAACAAAATACATGCACACATCCAACTACGTAACAGCACACTAGAGCACGCGACAATACAAACGTAGAAAGAATGCATTTATAACCGCACGCACACACTAAAGCCTTGCACACACGCACAAATTTTCGGTGTTCCTATAATCCAAATTTTTGCGAGTGTGTGCGCAAGCCATCATTACCACGCATTCAGAATGTGTTCACATGCTAGTTCTACAAACATTGCACTTTTTTTTTTAAATTCAATCTTATTTTGTTCAATATAAAGTTGAATTTTGGTTAAGGAAAGTTAATGATTGGGCTGCATTTGTTTGGATGTGTGCGGCAAAGCGATTCGTTCGTTTTGTTCCTTTTTTAAATTTCACCGTTTAGTTCAATCTATTTATTGGTTGTGGGCGTGTGTGCGTTTGCGGTTACATCAGCACACACGTTTATTTTTTGCGTGTGTGCGAACGCGAAAGTGCGTAGAAAAATTGGCGGATATAATTATATATTATCGACTATCTTTTTCCCGCGGCCCTGCTCTCTCGTTAGTATCGCATTACATTCGGCGTATTTTAGGAACATTTTCGTTCGGACTTCATTTATTATTCTCGTTCCAACTTTATGACCATATACATAAACATACATATTCAAGATTGTTTGGACAATCTTGAATATGTTACTTACTAAGTTACTTTTTAATATATTTTTTAAATAGTATTAATATATATTCTTTTTTTTTAAACTTGGGTTGTAATAACGTCTCAATTTGGGATTTTAAAATGTTTGTTAACGTTTTACATTGGAATTATAACATATGAAAGGATAAATGTAAAAAAAATCTAAATACTATTTGATAAGAACTTATTCTAAAGATACCTATATCGATATCATCCTACCCAATACTATTAAGGTTAGATTACAATATAGTGTATTAAAGGTTATAATAGTCGGACGGCAAACTTTTAAGGATCTCAAACCTTTTTACAAACTCTGTCCAAACTGGGGCTAATGCATTTCGATAAATAAAGTGATAGTACCTGTAAATAAAACATCACGGCTTTTTATTAAGGCTCCGCTCGCAAGAAAAATATCTTGCACGTGTGAGAACACATAAAAAAATTCTCGTCATAAAAATAAACGTAAATGCGCTCCAAAATCCTCTCTAGAATCAAGATCCACGTCTAGCAATGGGAAATGGTTGTACTTTTGGTTTTTTTTTTACTTTTTTTAATAATAATAAAACACAAGCAAAACGTAAAGTAACGTTAATAAATAAATAACGATATTATTATAATTGAAATATAAATAATATTATAACAATATTGTTCATAGACCATTATCAAACCTAGACTCAACTCTTTCCTAATTTATTGAACCCTAAAATGCAGCATCAGTTATTTCCCAGGAGTCTGGTTCAACGTTATATTTATCATATTTTTACGATATGAAGGGTGACAAATAACTGCGACTCACGACATCTACATCCATTCTCAATAATGATTCAAGATAAACCTGACCCCTACGTTGATATTCTACAAGATTGTAAATAAGGGGTAACTGTCGTAACCGGGCGGTGGTCTTCAAAAGTCTAGAAGACGAAAAAATATTACATGCATATCATGATTTTTTTAAATGTTACCGTAATATTTTAACTTATTTCATATTTCGAATGCTTCGAATCACGGCGGAAGCGATGTAAGAGTATTTTTACGACAAACGTTTGAATTCTGTTTTCTCCATTTTTTAAGATGCGTTCAAAAACGTCACACATAAATAATAAGTTATGATTACAGATTATTTGGATCACGGTTTTTTAATTAATGAGTTAAAGTTTAAATAAATTAAATAATTTAAAAAGTATGGGCATAGGTGTCTCCCTCCCCGTTGGCGAATTTAATGAGTAATGAAATATATTTGTAATCTCTAAGACAATCTAGAGAGTAATTTTACATCAAATATTTTAAACATAAAAATGTAATTTTATAATAATTCTTGAAAATAACGTTAATCGCTTTCTAGTTAGTGATTTTACTTTTAAATAGCTATTAACCTGTTAAATAACGCAACGGTAATGCTATAAACTGCTGAGTGTGGATTGCTGTTCATAGCAATTTAGTTTTTTACGTCTTACGCTTCAGGTAGCGCCTTGTTTTGCTAATTTATAATGTAGCTGTTTTGTGGTGGCTGCATAAAAGAATATAATAAAAAAGTTATAATACGGGATGCATTATTTTTTTTTCGTTCCTGTTAATGACGGAGGTGTTAGATATTACAGTCATGAGCATTTTTTTTTATACAAGAGGTGGCATCTTCATCTTGTGGTAAGTGATCACAGCTCTCGAACACGGGGAGAGTTTAAGAAATAAGTAGGCTCCGTTCTTGAAGGTCTCTCGCACCAGTTCGGATAGACTACTGGCGACAGCTGATAGCACAAAGTCGATCAAGCCGTCAATAATCTATTGGTTTAGGGTACGGTCTGTGAAACTTAAGGTCGTAAGTTCGAATCTGCCATAAGATTATTGTTCGTGAAAGCTGAAAGTGGTGTAGCAATACTAGTTTGCTTCTAGTTGCAGAATGAATGGGTCAGCTCGACCGGGATAGGACCAACATGACAATCACTTACCGTCAGATTCTTTTGTTCACCTGATGGTAAGCGATTAGATATCCTGGGCCTCAGTCAGGATATCTAAAAATCCTAAAGATCCTCAAAAAATGTTCAAGATGCATATTCGTCACCTCGGTGGCCTGCGATCGTATGCCCTCTAGCTGTATTTGTGTCCCTACACTCGTCACACGTAACACAACAGGGTGCTATTCCAAGTTGGCCGTCTGAGGTCCATTCATATTACAAATAGGAGCTACAAAAAATCTCTTTTTGTCTTCTTTTAAATGACATTCGACGAATCCATTCGCTGCTTTTCATCACAGGTGATTTAAATAGCATAGTAGTGGAGTGTTTTTATTTTTGTAAGAAGATTAAAGATCTCTTTACAGCCAGACGAATATATCTCGATGCTTAGAGGCAAGAGTGTTTAATCGGTGCGTGTTGACAGCTTACCTACCTGAACCTACGGATCTGAGACGTGTTCTGGTTGACGGGGAAGAAAAGTTCTCGAGTGGAAACCATCGCAGCATTGGACGACTCCCGACTAGACGGGGTGACGACATACGCAGGTCTTAGGGAAGTCGACGAGTCGTAATCTATGACAGTCTGCGGTGGAGGCTAAGTTCAGCAGTGGACTGGTGATGGGCTGAAATGATGATGGTCGTGATGATTACACCTCCTCCTAATTGTCCGACTTTAATAGAGGTCTCGCCTGAGCGCCATCAGCGCTACGACACCTTTCAACAAAAACAAAGGGGGTCATTGTCCGTGAAATTAAATATAACAATATTATAACAATGTTCATAGACCATTATCAAACCTAGACTCAGCTCTTTCCTAATTTATTGAACCCTAAATGCAGCATCAGTTATTTCCCAGGTCTGGTTCAACGTTATATTTATCATGTATTTTACGATATGAAGGGTGACAAATAACTGCGATCACGACATCTACATCCATTCTCAATAATGATTCAAGATAAACCTGACCCTACGTTGATATTCTACAAGATTGTAAATAAGGGGTAACTGTCATGTGGGCGGTGGTCTTCAAAGTCTAGAAGACGAAAAATATTACATGCATATCATGATTTTTTAAATGTTACCGTAATATTTTAACTTATTTCATATTTCGAATGCTTCGAATCACGGCGGAAGCGATGTAAGAGTATTTTTACGACAAACGTTTGAATTCTGTTTTCCATTTTTAAGATGCGTTCAAAACGTCACACATAAATAATAAGTTATGATTACAGATTATTTGGATCAAGGTTTTAATTAATGAGTTAAAGTTTAAATAAATTAAATAATTTAAAAGTATGGGCATAGGTGTCTCCCTCCCCGTTGGCGAATTTAATGAGTAATGAAATATATTTGTAATCTCTAAGACAATCTAGAGAGTAATTTTACATCAAATATTTTAAACATAAAAATGTAATTTTATAATAATTCTTGAAAATAACGTTAATCGCTTTCTAGTTAGTGATTTTACTTTTAAATAGCTATTAACCTGTTAAATAACGCAACGGTAATGCTATAAACTGCTGAGTGTGGATTGCTGTTCATAGCAATTTAGTTTTTTACGTCTTACGCTTCAGGTAGCGCCTTGTTTTGCTAATTTATAATGTAGCTGTTTTGTGGTGGCTGCATAAAAGAATATAATAAAAAAGTTATAATACGGGATGCATTATTTTTTTTTCGTTCCTGTTAATGACGGAGGTGTTAGATATTACAGCCATGAGCATTTTTTTTTTATACAAGAGGTGGCATCTTCATCTTGTGGTAAGTGATCACAGCTCTCGAACACGGGGAGAGTTTTAGAAATAAGTAGGCTCCGTTCTTGAAGGTCTCTAAGTCGCAACAGTTCGGAAAGACAACTGGCGACAGCTGATAGCACAAAGTCGATCAAGCCGTCAATAATCTATTGGTTTAGGGTACGGTCTGTGAAACTTAAGGTCGTAAGTTCGAATCTGCGATAAGATTATTGTTCGTGAAAGCTGAAAGTGGTGTAGCAATACTAGTTTGTTTCTAGCTACAGAGTGAATGGGTCAGCTCCACCGGGATAGGACCAACATGACAATCACTTACCGTCAGATTCTTTTGTTCACCTGATGGCAAGTGATTCCTGCGGTCCATGACATCTACATTAATCCTTGACAAGGAATCATAATGCAGATGCGTGGTCACCCATGAAGACTTAGATGGAATGCTTTGTCACCAGTAATCAAGGTTTCCGGATCCCTATACTCACCTGGTATTCTGTGCGGGCGTGGGCTTGTGTCGATACAAAATGTTCAACCTCAATGCGCCATAAGATATATTATAACTTGATAGTGTTTCATATTTTTTGTTTCGTTCAACGCTTAATTTTGTATATGAGCCAACTTATAGCTATTCTTTTGTTTTTTTTATCAAATTGCACACGGCGTATGTATTCAATGCGTTCCGCCGGAGTTTATTCAATTCGGATAGTAGTTTTTTTATATTAGGCGTAGGAAACACAGTTCACCTGATGGTAAGCGATTAGATATCCTGGGCCTCAGTCCAGGATATCTAAAAATCCTAAAGATCCTCAAAAAATGTTCAAGATGCATATTCGTCACCTCGGTGGCCTGCGATCGTATGCCCTCTAGCTGTATTTGTGTCCCTACATTCGTCACACGTAACACAACCGTCTGAGGTCCATTCATATTACAAATAGGAGCTACAAAAAATCTCTTTTTGTCTTCTTTTAAATGACATTCGACGAATCCATTCGCTGCTTTTCATCACAGGTGATTTAAATAGCATAGTAGTGGAGTGTTTTTATTTTTGTATGAAGATTAAAGATCTCTTTACAGCCAGACGAATATATCTCGATGCTTAGAGGCAAGAGTGTTTAATCGGTGCGTGTTGACAGCTTACCTACCTGAACCTACGGATCTGAGACGTGTTCTGGTCGACGGGGAAGAAAAGTTCTCGAGTGGAAACCATCGCAGCATTGGACGACTCCCGACTAGACGGGGTGACGACATATGCAGGTCTTAGGGAAGTCGACGAGTCGTAATCTATGACAGTCTGCGGTGGAGGCTAAGTTCAGCAGTGGACTGGTGATGGGCTGAAATGATGATGGTCATGATGATTACACCTTCTCCTAATTGTCCGACTTTAATAGAGGTCTCGCCTGAGCGCCATAAGCGCTACGACACCTTTCAACCCGATAAAACTGTAAAAGCTCTCGGGTTTAAAGCACTATCAGGCCGAAAAAACAAAGAGGGTCATTTTCCGTGAAATTAAATATAAACCAATAGACAGTTATTTCAAATTTTTTTAAAGTAAAATTCGGTGGCAGATCAGATGGCATAAGAACGTTTTACATTTGTTGGTACGTATGTATGTATAACGATGACGTTCTCCCAACGGACGGCGATATCTTCTGTGTGTTGCCAGACATCTGTGCAGGATCAATTAGAGTGTTGCAAGCATTCGTGTTAACACAGAGCCACTCACCCGTCGCCTTTTATTTTTGTCCAATGTTATGCATGCATATGTATAATGTGGCACTGAGATTCAGATGCAGTATTAGAGGCACGGGAGATATTTAAAACAATTCTAGATTAAAGTAATAAATATATATACATATATATATATATATATATATATATATATATATCGTTACATACAATAGACGGACTTAATGCTTTTTGGCATTCTCTACCAGTCAGCTCTAAAGATGGATATTTTGTCTGTACATGCCAATAACGAAGAATCCTAAATATTATCTAATATTGCTTCTAGTTGCAGAATGAATGGGTCAGCTCGCCCGGAGTAGGACCACGCCCTCACAGAATACCAGCGTGAAATGGCTGCATAATACTGCTGTGTTTCGTCTGGTGAGTGCGGGGATCCGGAGACCTTTATTACATGACGAGGCATTCTATCTATCTCCTCAAGGGTGGCAACGCCTCTGCATTATGATTCCTTGTCAAGGATGAATAAAGATGTCATGGACCTGCGTGCGTGTGTGAGATGGAATGCCTCGTCACCAGTACTAAAGGTCTCCGGATCCCTACACTAACCAGACGAAACACAAAAGAATAATGCTGCTATTTATACATTGAAAATATATATACATATATTTTCAATGTATAGCAATAAAGATTCAGTTGCGAATGCGTTGTCACCCGTAAGGACTGAGATGGAATGTCACGTTATCTGTAAAATGATCTCCAGATCCCATACATACCATACAAACTCACCATAAGAAACACAGCTGTGCTTCACGCTGTTACGAATTGAGGGTCCTTACCAGCTCGAGCCGACCCATTGTAGCTAAGATATACCAAGTAGCTCCTCTAAATGGAACAATTTTTGTATATCTCCGATCGTTAGTTTTCGGATATGGGTGTGTTGTGAGTATTTTCCGTGTCCCTGACACAGCATCTGGTACCTAGCCCGATCTTATTGCACATGCATTTCATCGGAAAAGGGAAGGTGACGACCAGTGAGTGCCTCTATGTTTGTCCAAATTCTTACGGTACTATAAAAACATTCGCAGTTAATCTCATTAGTTATAATCAGGAGATTTTGCTGTGATCTAAATGGACCAGGTGGACATCATATTTAACGTCGCTATACACTGTCAAACATTAATAATAAGTAATTAACCATAATGATTTCACAGAATTTCCATTGAAAAAAGAAAGAAAAAACTATCAAGTCCCAAATAAAAACGAAGCCCCAAAAACTGCATAGTGTGCCCGCAGAAGTATTTGCAAATGAACACGAAAACCACGCGTGTGTGCGTGTTTATAGTCGTGTGTGTGTTTGTGTGTGTGTGTGTCCGGTGAAATTCAACTTGTTCTAAGGAGTAGTCGCGACAGGGGTCCGAAACATTGAGAAAACTTAATGCGTTTTAAATCAAGTTTAATTATGTCGGCTACATGTGCGTAGAGGTATGCGTGCGGTTTGTCGGAGCAGATGTGGTAAGCATTTGGGAGTATAATCATTTGGACAGACAAAATATTATGATAGATATTTTAAAGTAAAATTAAACTAAAGATTACCATTGTATTGTACGTATTTAAATTTATTTTATAGACCATCTTGGGGCAACAAGACTTACGGCGGGAATCGTTTCGTCGTGGATATTTCTTATTTATATTTTCTATATTCTTCGTCGTTATTAATGCGAACTGCAAAAATTGGAATAATTTGCCTGCAATCTTTCCGAGTATAATGTGGGTGTCTTCAAGAGAAAAGTGAATAGGCATTTGATGAGCTGGTTCGCTCTACCATCAAATTCTAGATCACCACTTAACACCAGGTAGCATTGTAGACAAGCACTGGAGTGTAAAAATTAAAAAAATTAAAACAAATACCGGAAGAATTTTCAATACCTTTCTATTATCTTAGCTGTATTTATGTGTGTAGTGTGCATTTTTTAAATTCTCATTCAACCCACTTCGGGACGTCTAAATTATCACAAATTTTGTTAACGTATTAAGAACCTACTATTGTTAGTAAAAAAAGCTGATGTGGCAATGGCCCGGCTATTAAGCTCGTTGAACTGATAATCATAGGAGAAGAAAGGTTCTAGATTGGCAACATCCTATTAGCTGTCGCTGCGTAGGACATCCTCTAGATAGAGTGACCTATTCAGGGCTGTGGGAAGTCAATAGATAGATGCAGGTGGCTTAGGATCATACTCTGTGGTAGTGTGTGGGATGCCTATGTTCAGAAGTGGGCTAGTGATGGGCTTAAATAATCATGACTAGTTTATTTCAGACTGCGATATGAATACGCTCCACCGGAAACGGACGCATACAATACCATCGTTAAATAGCAGCATAACGCTACTGTCTTTCGTTTGGTGAGTTTAGGGATAGGGAGACTTCTTGTTAGTGACTAGGTGATGAGGCATTGGATCTAAGTAGTTAGAGGAAACATATAGAGATAATGAATGTAAGATACAATATATTTTATATTTTTTCTGAAGATTTCTCGGTGGCCGTAATCCGAGTTTGTTAGAGCTTATCTTTGCTCAATCTATATACAATTATATGTATCTTCTATATCGCATATATTCTATATCTACTACTATATCTGTTCTATATCTTCTTATATCTATTCTGTACCTTTTTTATTATTAAGGTTTTTATTAATTAGTTTATTGGTACACCTTATCACATATCACAATATCTAACCACACCGCGGGTTGACTGGTAGAGAACGCCTTTGGCAGTAAGTGCGACTTTTGTGAACCTCTTACCTTGTAAAGATTAATGCAATGAAAAGTAAATAAGTTATAAAAAGATATATACTTACTAGTATATTCAGAAAATAAACTCGTTTCATAATATTTTATTTAATCTAATGTGATATTTTTGCTTGGACCAAGATCGAAGACATCACTGTTTATATGTATAGAAAGCAATCATAATAGTATCGTAATAAGGTTACGTGGTGAAACTGTGTCGAAGCTTTAAAGTGGATGCAGCATTACTTATGCTGCTCGATCGGTAAGATTATCGTAGTGCCAGTAAAAAAATAGTAAAGAAACAATCTTTATATATAATTCCCTTTGGTGCGCATTAAAAATGTAATAATACTTCTTTATTACTCACCACAAACATTAACGAATAGACAAAAGTGGTATACAATAAGTTAAAAATATAACATATGCTTGTATGCCGTACCCTAAACCATTAGGCTATGGACGCTTCGGCTGATGGCCGCTGTTAGCCCGAGGGCTTTTACAGTTTCACCGGGTTCAAACATGTGCTTGTGAGACCTGAAGCTTGTACCACAAGCCACCAGCACCATCTTCATGTTCGCATGTACAAATATATTATGAGGTGAGCATCAGTGGTAAGAATGTGGTACAAAAATATAATTTAATAAAAAAAATACTATATGTAATAACTTCCCAATTGCCAAAATGGCGTTGGTCTAGTGTAAAACTAATGGATAGGCCGCCTCGCAGCTTGACTGTAGATCGTTGGACTTCACAAGTATTCGATTTTTTTTTAATTTATTCTTTAACCATGCAGCTTTCCTCACGACGTTTTTTTTGAATTCAAACACCGAACTTCCACGGCTTATAGTACCTGTGTAAATTGGTTCAAATTTGTATAAAATTACCGAAAGCATCTTAATTACATAATATCGCAAACATTCGAATGTAGGTTGTTATATTTTTGACATTTTTAAAAACGACGAAGCATATAGCTACGTCCGAATGCGAGGAATATCCATAACGAAAGTATGCACGGTGGGTACCGTGCGTCTTGTCATAAAAGATGATAAGTTGATGGGAGAATCAAGTTTCTACTCCTTCGCATATACTTCAAAATATGAAATAAAACACAAAATAAAAATAAAGTGACGTATCAAGTGTTTAGTAGGCGATATAATCTCGATAAGAGGAGTCGTAGTCTGAGTCTAAGAACTCGCTTTTGTTCACGATACTCCAGGAAACAAATTCGATCCCTCGTTCTGTAGCGATGAAATGGTTAATTGAAATGTTTTGTGCTGATTTACCACTTGCGGTGAAGGAAAAAATCATTAGGAAACCTGAAAGTTAAGGAAATAGATAAAATACTTTCTTTACCTATGAAATTGCTGTTCTTCAGTATTGGCCATTTCAATCCAAAAAAAAGTTTTGATTGACTGTGAATCCAAATTAAAATTAATTTTGTTTTAAAAATATGACATTCTTTTTACAAAGTCAGTCTTTTGTTCATTGATTAGCTTTGTATTTTCATAATGCAAACTTCGTGGCATCAACGCGTCACAAACGGCACTTAACATCAACAACGTTTACGGAGAGAACTTTACAAACGAACGCACAAACCATTTTGGTTTGCCCGGTTCCGTTCTGGAAATTTTGATTTGAAAAATGAACCTCGTGGTTACACGTGCACACTTTGGTCAACAATGATGAATTAAAGGCGATTGTTGGTTGTTTGAACTGATGATATTCAATCTATAGCCGAGTTAGCAGCACCTTTTGATGTAACATAACATCAAAATAATATTGGTCCATTTGCGACAAATTGGCAAGGTATTGGCTTGATAGATGGGTTCCCAACGAACTTAACGATCGCCAGCGCAACGTACGCGTTGAAAGCTGTCTAGCGCTGCTCAACAGGCACAGAAATGAAAGAATTTTGAACCAAATTGTTACGTGCGACGAAAAGTGGATTCTGTTTGACAATCGAAAGCGCTCAGCAAGTTGGTTAGATCCTGGTTCAGCACCAAAGCAATGCCCTAAACGAAAAATGACTCTAGAAAGTTGATGGTCACCGTTTGGTGGTCTAGTGCCGGTGTGATTCATCACAGTTTTTTACCAGACCTTGCACCCACCGACTATTACTTTTTCCAAAATTTGGACAACTTTTTAGCGGGAAAAAATTGAATTCTTTAGAGGCAGTACAAAATGCCTTTGAAGAGTTTGTTGCCTCCCGTCAAGCTGATTTTTACAAGAAGGGCATCAATAAACTACCACTGTGTTGGCAAAGATGCATCGATTACATGGATTATTCCTTTGAACAACATAAATAAAAGTTTGAAAAAAAATACTTTAACTTATTTCACACAAAACGGCAATTTCATAGGTAAAGACCTATTATTTAGAAGACATATATAGACCACTGTCCGCATGTATATATAGGTATATATTCTGTAACTTTATATTCGATACCCTCTAGCCGGAGATAGGTTCTCTTCATATCTGAATTTGGTTTTTATGCTATATATTAACTTTATATATTTTTTATCGGTTTGACATCAGATATGGCTCTTACTGGTCGATTCTAACCACGGCGACGGTTATCACACAATGACAACAACTGCGCAGGATATATTACAGTGCCGTAAGCATTTGAGCCAAGGCAAGCACTAATTTACCTCCTTGCTTGATCAGATGTATGAACGTGTAATAAGATCGGAGTAAGGTTCATACGCAGTGTTTAAGACACGAGACATACAATATACCTAGACCTTTAAATTAACAAATAAACCAAGAAATTTAGATTCACAAATATTGTGCCTAAAATTATTGCATATTAATACTTTTTACGTGGCAGTGCTACACTGCAGTGTGTTTTAGCTGCAATATGAATGGCTCAACTCGAACGGAGCAGGACCACGCCCTCACAGAATACCACAGTAAAATAGTAGCATAATGCCGACTGGTGAGTGCAGGGAACCGAAGACCTTTATGACAGGTGGCGAGGCATTCCATCTCAGTCCTCAAGGGTGACAACGCATCTGCTTTATGATTATTAACCATCAGGTGAGCTGTGTGCCCGTTTGTTACTCTCAATATAATAAAAAAAATATATGTGATAGAAGTAAAACTTCTTTTGAAACTCTTATTTGTAAGTATACAGTTAATAACAAGTAAGACATGAAACAGCTGTGAGTGAGACAGAAAGAAGATAAGAGGAAAGAGACCGAGCGCAGCAACGCATAGAAAATTGTTCTCTTTTGCACTCAAGCCAAACACATATTTTCCGTGCTTTTTACATCAGTAACGTTTCATTTAACGTTATACATCGAAACGTTTTCATAATTTCAATATTTAATAATCGCAAAAGGTACCTTTGGTGTATATTTTCCATTTATTCTCCGTTTAAAGAAATTTGAAATAGATGAAGGTTTTATGGTTGCGTTCAGATATTCGTTAAAACTACTATTAATTCTATTTAATTATTTATACTTATTTACTATTAATTTCAATTAAATTGTTGAGATTTGACTGGACCAAGAACCTTTTTAACGTCAACATAGATTATATACATAAAAAAAAAACATATATTTCAAAACTAGTGTTTATCGCGTTTATTTTAAACTTTTTCTATCAATATTTTGAGTACTTTACACGTTATAGTTTATCAAATCTGTATTAATAATGCAGCGTCATTAAGGTATGGTCTCCAACTCTAGACTTCCTAGAGCGTCGATGTATCAAGTCAGCTATATGCTCTTTTAATCGTCTTAACTCTTAATATTTAAGTTTTATTCAATGTAAAGTATCCGCGTAAAAATAAGAAACTATGGAACATTTAATTCCAAGATTTTAATTCCAATGTCGTGTAAACATATAAGTAATTGGTGTTAACAGATTGTAATCTATGCGACAGACCTCTAGATTGTCATCGGACTGATCAAGTCAGTTTTAATTAAAGATCTTTCCCTCCTGATAATCCTTTTCCTCAAAATCTCATGGTGAGTATATTATATATCTACCTCTCTTTGATTTTTGATCTGTGCATTTGCTTCCGTTAGTATAGCCATGTTACAATTTGTTTTAAGTAATTTTTTATTTCCCTGAGCTGACACATTTAAGCCGCAGTATGATTGTTTCAAATCAGGAAAGAACCGGGGTGGTCACAGAATATCAGCGGTAGTCATAGGCAGTATAACGGTGCTGTGTTTCGTCTGGTGAGTGTAAAGATACGTAGACCCTTATTGGTGACAAGGCAGCTCTTTTTAGTCTTCAGCAATGACATGGCATCAGTATTATATTTCCTTATAGAGGATGATTGTAGGTATCATGGACCTTAACATCAGGTGAACAGTGTGCTCGATTGGCATCGTCAATGCAATTTTACTTTACTGTTTTATTATATATATAATATAATATATATAAGTTCCGATACAGCGTGGAAGAAAACTAAAAATGTTTTTGTAAGATTCCGTCGCTGGTGACTGGAGCTTATCAAACCTTCAAAAGAGATTCAAGATGGTCATCGGTTGTCACCCTGGAGGTGTTAAATGGAAAGCCTCTTCTTACTGGAAAGTACAACTCCGAATCCCTACACTTTCTAACGAAATACGACAGAGCTATCCTGCTATTTCATACTGGTATTCTATGAGGACATGTCTTTTCCCAGTCGGGCCGATACATTCATGCAGTATCTAGAAATAAGTTGTAGCATGGTGTTTTTTCTAATATATATTTATTATACCCTAATATTATCGGTGATTCATTTGTAAATTTAAAAAACATATTACAAATTCTGAAAGGTTTATGTGTTTTTCTTTGTAACTCATGTGGTTACTTTTTTTAATCTTAGTTTTATCGCTTTAATTTTATAGGCAATATAACTTCGAAATAAATATATCCCATGGACGGATGCAATAAATATCATTTCATAAAAGAAAAACAAAAAACTAAATAATTTTTACGTTATAAATTATGAACATTCTTGCTAATTTGAACTGTAAAATTGAGTAACTTATTTGTAACTTCTTTATTATGGCTCATTTGCTAAAAAAAACATTTATACCTCATTACGGTTACGCGGAAGAAAGTTTGGTAATAATAAATTGGCGGGGGAATTATTTACATTTAAGATAGCTCGATGTAGAACTATGAAACTTTACCGGAAGTCGACGGAAGTGGTAGGATGTTAAAATTTCATATGGTTAAAATTATTTGATTCCTAATCCAAAAGGATTTTAAGTTAAACAAATGTGAAACTTCACGTTGGTATTCTGTCTGCTGGTCCTTCCCTGGGCGAATAGAACCATTCAGGTTGTACCCAGAAACTAGCATCGTGGCTACACCACTATAGAAGAGAGAGTGCTGGTGTAAGATATGGGCCGGTGCTGAGAAATGTTTGAGCTTTGAAGTGGGGGAACAGTACTATTTAAAAAAAGTACTACAGTGACGTGTTTTTTATATATTAGGTGTTTACCTATGAAATTGCTGTTCTTCAGTATTGGCTGTGAATTCTGCGACAAAAAGTGGATTCTGTTCGACAACCAAAAGCGCTCAGCAAGTTGGTTAGATCCTTGTTCAGCACCAAAGCAATGCCCTGAACGAACAATTACTATAGAAAGTTAATGGTCACTGTTTGATGGTCTATTGCCGGTGTGATTCATCACAGTTATTTTACTAAATGGACCACATGAGCTGCGGACGTGTACTGTGATGAACCGAGAACAATGATGGAAAAGCTCGCACATCTGCAACCAGCTTTGGTCAATCGGTCGTCCCCGCTACTCCTACACGACAACGCGCGACCCCATACTGCACAAAAGACAGTCTCCAAGCTGCAAGAGTTGGGGTTGGAAGCTCTCGCTCATCCACCGTACTCACCAACTATTACTTTTTCCAAACTTTGGACAACTTTTTAGCGGGAAAAAAATTCAATTCCCGAAAGGCAGTACAAAATGCCTTTGAAGAGTTTTTGCCTCTCGTCCAGCTGATTTTTACAAGAAAGGCATCAATAATCCACCACTGCGTTGGCGAAGATTCATCGATTACATGGGTGATTACTTTGAATAACAGAAATAAAAAAGTTTGATTAAAAATACTTTAACTTATTTCATACAAAACGGCAATTACATAGGTAAAGACCTATTATTAATTTCTTAATGCTTTCAAAGTTGCCAGTAACAAATTACATAATTAGGATTAACGACTATATCAATGTTATATTATTTATAACGAAAAATAAATGTTGGTAACCGCTGCCATAGAGTAATGTTACATGGGTAACAGGTCCGTGGCGGCCATTTTGAAAAAAGTTTTTTAGTGCTTTCGAATTTCGGGTGCGCCTAGGCCGATGACCTCGCCGCGTGCGCCCTGTAGGGCCGAACGCAACTTGCCGCCACGACGATACACGAAAGGGCCCCCTAATCATATATTCGTTACAAATCGTACACGCTTTATAATTAGCGCTTAGAACTAGAAAGAAACCCTTTAATTGTGCTACCAAGTTGCGTCAGTCTTTTTTTAAAATAAGTTAACAAAGATTTTTGTTTCGTAAAACTTTTAATTATTTCTCAAATTTTAACAGAGGCCGATCTACACTGTATTTTGTCTCTAGTTTCAGCAATCTCGGCGAACCGAGGATGGCCCTGACGACGCCCTCACAGGATATCATTCTAAATTAGTAGTATAAGGCTGCTGTGTTTCGCCCGATGAGTGATGTGATGCATCACACTCCTCAGGGATGATGATGCACCTGCATAATGATTCTTAAACGATGACTGTGAGTATTTTGGAGCGGAGAATTTACTTACCACCAGGTGAAGTGTGTTTGACACCCTCAATTTAATACAACCGTATATCGACCGGATATCCATGAGTATTTCTAGACGCCAGTATTTCTTATTTTATTGTTTAGAGGGTGACAAACGAGCATACAGTTTTATTCATGATAAATGATTCCTGTGGACCAGTCATCAGCGATAAGGAATCATAATGCAAATGCATTGGGGTGGCAACCCCTAAGGACGAATAAAGGTCACTGGTTGTCTACACTCACCAGACGAAACACAGCATGGTTATACTGCTAGTTTACGCTGGTGTTCTGAGAGGATCTAGTATTCCATTAATTAACCACAGCTAGAAACAAACCACAGCATGGCCCTACTACTGTCTGTGTTAATTTAAAATTACCAAAAACGGCTAACGAGCAAGCCATGAATGAACATACGCAACACCAGAGGAGTTGCAAATGCTTCCTAAGTAGTATCGGTTCAGAAATACCGCTGGCGACAGCTGATTCCACAGAGCGACTGTCCGCTTTAGGCGAATTTCTTGCATAAGATGGACAGTGGTGGATTACCAAGTGATTTAGACGAATAAATGTTGAATGCTATCGTGATTTCCGATGTTTGAGCTCAGCGCCTGGAAGTAATCGGAACAACTCCTCAGATCACTCTACATGTTAAATTCGGTAAAAAATGCATAGAGATGTAACATCTCTTCGCAATTAAAAGAATAATAATGAAATAAAGCTCTGGGAAAACTAATGTTAAATGTTTGTTTTTGAACGAGGAAAAATTGAATAAATGCCTTCGATAGAAAACAATTCAACATTGACTTTTATAAAAAAATATTTGTAGAGTTAGTCAAACAAAATGTAGAGAGCCCAGGGGACCGTATATGTTAAAAAAATGGCCGTGCCAGCTCAGATGTGAAGTTCAAATCGGTTACAACGTCAATATTTATATTAATACAATTTTTTTGGAATAAATGCTAACTGTTTTATTAACATTTCTGTTCACATCTCCGACAAAGCTTAAAAAAGCTTGCGCTAGGTGGGTTTGTAATGGTTCAAGACAATAGTGACTACTGTACTCTAAACCATTAAGCTATTGGCGGAGATGATATGTTTGATATGAAATATGTGGTGGTTTTAAATAATTAAATAATTTTTAAATATTAAATGTGACAAATGGGCACACACATTTTATCTGATAGTGAGCGATGACTTTGGCCCGAGACAGCTACATCCACCCTCAACCTGAATCCCTAAGAAGAAATACCTCATTCGCTGTAATCCGGACTTCACAATCCTAAACTCACAATACGAAACAGTAGCGTTTTTCTACTATTTCAAATTGGTGTCCTGTGCGGATAGAGTCCATCCCCGATTGGGTGGACCCTTTAATTTTTTTTATTGCATGGAGATTAACAAACGAACACACAATCCACTTGATAGCAAGTGTTTCCTGCGGTCTATGATATCTACATTCATCCTTGACAAGGAATCATAATGCAGATGCGTTATCACCCTTGAGGACTGAGATGGGATGCCTCGTCTCTAGTAATAAAGATTTTCGGATTCCATCACTCACCATACGCAGCACAGCAGCGTTATTCTACCACTGTACAAAGTTTTTGGAGCTTTAAAAATATAAACGATTTGAACAATCGACCTAAATATTTATAGTATACGTTGCAACTGAAAATTGTTCACTCTAGACTACAATTTATAAAATTATTGCTTCGTGGAAAATAAATATAATATAATCTACTAGGTGATCACTGTAGAGCAACTACAGTACGAATAGGTAGTCTCGACTGTTCTTATCACGCTTTAATAAAATGTCAGAGCGAACCTATAATTCAGCGTAGACACTTTTTTTAATAACCCTACGTACCGACGCTTTGAAATAAGTAGGTCTACATCCCATATCAAAGCAAAGCTAATATAACCTGACCTTTCGCAAAATAGGCTAGGAACGAAACGCTTTGTACATGTTTAGGGTAAATAGACCGCGATACATAAAACGTGCGAAGGGGTAAGGGGTACCACGGGCCTAACTTTTCACTTTAAAGGGTTTTTTCGATGGACCATGGGGAGGACGGGTGGGGGAGGGATGGCGGTCGCCCGAACAAATACGTGAAAGTAGAGGATGAGTCTAATTTGATTCCGCTGTACGCAACTGCCTAATGATTTATATTTTTAGGCGGAAAATTTAGTAATTGTGAATGTTTTACAAGTCTTTTATGCCTCGTTGTTCTGTCCTTGATTATGAACATTACGACCCGCTTTGTCTGTTTGATGACCAAACCTAAGAGATCAGCAAGCTGCAGCCAGCATATATATGTGTCATATAGCTTGTAAAACCGATATCTGATAAAGGCGAAATGTTCTCAAGTATCTTGTACCTTGTTTTTTACACTTATCTCCATTTTTCTACACTTATCATAAGAAACACAGGAACATTATGCTGCTATTTCAATCCTGATGATTACCTTGTACTTAAAAATGCATTGTAGGCCGACCCCCCAGTAGATTGAGCGAGGACCTACGCCAGTGGTGTGGGGAGTCGATGGAATCAGATGGCTGAGGAACGTACTTTGTAGCAGTCAGCAGGTGAGAGTTACATTCAACAGTGGACTTATAATGGATTCAGATGATGATGATGACGATTAAGGTGACATGTTTCGATTGCCACTCAATGCCTGTTGCACAGAAGCTATGAGGCATTCGCTCAAATGCAGAGGCGCGGACTCGCCTTTACTAGCCTAATGGAATCTTGCATCATCATGTAATGGGATTCGGTTTTTCATAACCTTTATTTCTTTGTCATTCATTGATCCTCAACTGAAAATTGCCTTATGTCTCTAAGCACTATAAGTAGTAACTCTACAGTCTATATTTAGCTAATGCAGGAATAAGTCAGCGCCACCGGTTAAGGAATCACAGAATACGAGCAGCATAAAGCTGCTGTGCTTTGGTAGTTTGCTATTCCGAGACCCGATAGATAGAGACGTCACCACAGTCATTAACCATCATCAGGTGAACAGTGTACTCGTTTGTCACACCTAATATTATAAAAAAGCACCATCAGTGCCATGGGCATCCATCAACATTCCACAATTTTGTATCGACGACTACACAAGGAAGGAAATTTCTTGTTCAAACAAATTATTTGTCGATCCGTCGAGTAAAAACTGTATGATCTGATAATAATAATTCCCTCCACCCGAGCGCACTACACACCGCCGATCTCGACTTGTAATAATTCACTTAGAATTGCTCGTATATAAAGGAATCCAGGAAAAAACATTATTGGCGTATGTAACGACGCCTCCGGGCGACATCGACCTCTACGTTTTGGGCCACACGAGTTTCAGTCCAAGTCATGCGCGACAGCGCGTTATACATTATAACAGAGAATTGAAACATTCACAGGGTGTTTCTTACCAATATATAAATATATAATGTGAAATATTGTATTAAATTACGAGTATAATTTGGGTATACTTACAGCCACGATGCAGAAGGACACAGTGTTCAGGAAACTGAAGTGTTTTGTATCATAAGTGTAGAAATCAATTCTATTTTACACTGGTTTTTTTTTGTTTTTTGTTTGTTATTGAGTATATGGCGAACAAGCAAGCAACTCTCCCGATGGTAAGTGATCACCGCCACCCATGGAAATCCGCAACACCAGAGGAGTCGAAAAATGTTACCAGCCTTTAAGAAAGGCCTTAAAATTACAAGTAACGTGGACCAGAAAAGACCCATCCAGAATACTGGAGTGAAATAACGTCATAAAGATACTGTGCTTATTTTGTGTTATTAAAAGTCCGGAGACCGGACGGAGTTACTCAGTCCTAAGGGGTTACAACGCATGTGCATTTTCGTTGCTGAGAATGGTTTTAGATGTCTCGAACCGTAGTCACCACTTTATTAATTAATTAATTAATTGTTTATATTAATTATTAGCTGTTAATCATTAACAGTTCCTTCCAGTCATCCAAAACATTGATGCTGCAGTTAAAAACAATCAACCACTTCACTAGTACCTGTAATGTTGTCAGTGAGTTTCAATAAACAATGCAACTGATTTATCTGTGGTTAATCGATTGTAATTTGTGACGGCTATCGAAGTGACATTGAACCCATAATATAGCCCCTAAAACTGATAACCGATGATCGAGAAAGGCTCTCGTGTGATAACGTCCATGGGACAACCCCCACTAGATGGAGGGACGGCCTACTCAAGTCTGCTACTGCAGCCTGTCGCGGATGCCTATATCCAGTATTGGACTAATGCGCTGCAATAATGGAGATGATGATATATATAGAAATTATTATATTCAAACGCTTATCGCTTATAACTTAACATCATCCTCTCGCACAAGCGACCCCTATTTAAAACCGTTTTAGAAATAAAACGCGGATAGAAAGCTCCTGCTGGAATTACAGAGGGATTCTCACAACTAATAAATCGAAAAATAATAACGGACCTTCGGCCCTGCGTTGGTATATGCGGCGTTGTTTTAAAAGGGTTGTGTTACGTATTCCCCATTGGCACTCATAGCGTATTTCAAACCTGGCCAAAGTTATCACTGATCTAGATAACGGTGAATTTGGTTCAAACAAATTAGGTTTGTTTTTTTATTTCTTATTTGTAATTCTGTATAACTTGGGCATGCTTATTCTCTCTATACTCTTTCTCGCCACAGTATCTCTTGTAAGCAGCCAACGTCGACTTCAGCCATTCGTTGGATTACCTGACACACTCTTCAAATGACGCATTATCTCACAATCCAACCACGGCGACATCTTATGGTTTATTAGGTCATTACCAGACAGTGTGTACGTAGTGCCGTAAGCATTTTATCCCTATTCCAATGTAATGCATATGGATGCAATAAGATCAGAGAAAGGTTCAAATGCAATGTCAGGGACACGGACCATACATACAACACACCCAGATACGGAAACCAACAATTTTAGATGGACAAATATTATTCCTTCCGACGCAGCAGTCTGGTACTGTAACCACTACAAAACATGGCCGATAAAACTGATTGACTGATGTAATTACTGAGTGCTTTTGGTCAGATTTTAGTTTGGATTTCTTTATTAAATAATTTTGCAATATTAAAACTTTGATTTTGGATTTGGATATATTATAGTCTACCACATGCCAAGAAAAACCATTTTACAAGCGCAGGTCCGTCAGTTTGCGATCATAGGTGGACATGAAATTGAACTTTTTTATTACATCATCACCAATCACCATCACCAATAAAAGACACTCACCAGACGAAACACAGCCGCATTATCTATTCTTTTCTATTATACTCGTAATCTGTTAGGGCGTCGTCCTTAACGACCCATTTCGGTCGCAGTGTGACAGTACCACTAATGTATGACTTCAAAATCTTTATAAAGAGATAGATATTGTAAATCAAATCCAATACAAAAAGCAGTGAAATATTTGGCGTAACAGCAACACAGAGAAAGGGTTTTTTTTCATTAATGATTTGTATTACGCAAACCGTTTTAATGTGTGCCTTCGGACATATTTAAAACGCAAACTTTCCTTTGCCCTCCCACGCTCAGGGAGCCCACATTTCGGTAGTTAGCGAGCGGAGGGTGAACCGGGAAAAAAGATCCCTCTGGAGTGGGGTAAAAAATGCGTAGTTTTAGCTAATCTGCATGAGCGGGCGGCGGGGGGTTGTTTAAACTGGGCCGAGGGGTGGTTTTAGGGCTTTTTAGCGATGTACAAAAATGAGGCAAGCAGGGTGTGTGCCGCGGATGGAATCGGATGTATTATGCCCGGATCTATTTATGTGTTATGCGAGGTCGTAACGTGACCAAATCTATCGTAATGAAGCATGGGACAGTCCCGCAAGATGCTGCATTGGGAATATTATTGGTTATAATATTTTTTAATGTAGTGACGACCTATGCTTTATGACAATCTACGGGAGAGGCCTGTGTTTGTTAGTGGACTAATGATAAGCTGAAGACTGCCACAGAGTACGATGACTGCCTGAACCACCTGCATCCATCAACTTTCCGTAGACTTGCATCAGTTCTACGAGCTAAATGTTGTGCCCATTTCCACTTCAGCTCACCGATCATTTGAGCTAAGTTGATGATGATGAATTATTTTTATCGAAAGTATTAGAACAAAAGTTCCTTTAACTGATAATGTTTATATAGAATATTGTTTTAAAATTTTCTGTCTTTTTTTATTACTTTATAAGTAATAAACGATCACACTGCGACCCATGACCTCTACATTCATCATTGACAAGGATTCTTAACGCAGATGCGTTGTCATCCTTGAGGACTGAGATGGAATGCCTCGTCACCAGTAAAAAATCCTATATATACATATATATAATTCCTCCGGATCCCTACACCCACCAGACGTAACTGCAGCGTAGCACAAGCACTGTTATATTAATGCTCTATTTCACAATCGTCTTGTCAATTATTGGATTATAGAAAAAAATTTAAATTCTAATTAACAATTTCATTAGTTTCGGCACCATGAATCAAACTTGTGTACCCTGAATTAAAAGCCAATAGTTAAACACTGAGCTAAGACGGCTCAAGTTCCTGGCAGTTGATATCAGTTTTGAAATTATAAGAAGCGAAGAACGCAACACCTGCCTTAAAGGCCGGCATTTGCGACTCCTCTGGTGTTGCGGGTGTTCATGGACGGCGGTTTCCACGTTCGTTTGCCACCTTTACTATTAAAAGAAAACTTGTCTGTCATGCTATAAGTAAAACGCTAGACTTCACCCTAACATTGCTAGTAAAGTTAAATAGACGATCAATTAGTGCTTAATGGGTTCTAATACTTTTTTTAATTCTGATTGTACTTTTTTTTTCTCCTGATTTATTTCCGCCACGGCGATATCTTTGGAACAATTAGATTGGTGGAAGGTTTAGATGCAGCGTCAGTGACACG
Organism: Teinopalpus imperialis; assembly: GCA_029286865.1. NCBI lineage: Eukaryota > Metazoa > Arthropoda > Insecta > Lepidoptera > Papilionidae > Teinopalpus > Teinopalpus imperialis. The sequence goes on along the minus strand of JAGSMU010000022.1, from coordinate 17,393,943 downwards.
GAACATTATGTTTATTGGCTGCGAATTGAACCCGGTACCCGCAAGGCCGATCATACTCTAACCACTACGCTGTGAACTTGTTACTATATGAAATAATTTTATTACTATATGATATAAACCCTTTATTATAAGCGTGCTTATAATAAAATAGTAACACATGTTTTAAAAGGTTTTTCTATTAATATCTCGTTTATTATTTGTATAATAAATCCAGAATTTCCATCTGTTAATGAAATTCCGGATTTTAATAATAATAGTAGTTCATTACATTCATATTTAGACTCGTTGCCAAAGTTCAGATACTCAATTTTGTTTCCCTGTAATAATAATATTTTTTTATTTAGGTTTTATTTGTAAAAGAAGCGAAATATCATTTAATTAGAAATAAATTAAAATTAATATGCTATATACATTTACATAGTAATATATAGAATTTATTGTATAGTATTTATTTTACCTAGTGGATTTAAGTTATCAGCGGTGATAACCAATGAGCTAGAATACAAGACAAGTTGTAAGTGCGTTGCCGGCCTTTTAGAAAGGGCTGTTTTCTTGAAGGTCCCTAAGTCATATCGGTTCGGAAACTGATTCCGCAAATTGACCTTTATAACAAATACGTGACGGCTTAACCATATATTGTATAAACCATGTGTACACGCATTCCATCGAAATAGGGAAGGGTGTGACGAGTGAGTGTCTATGTGTTTGCGTGAATGCTAACTGCACAATAATTTATGCGCAGTTAATGTCATTTGGCAATAACCAGAAGATATTGTCCTGGGTGAGGTCAACAAGGAGTATATCATCATTATCATAAAGCATGTTATTTCTTTATATAATTATGGGTGGCGTACGAGCACATAGTTTACCTGATGGTAAGTTACGACTGCGGCCTTGATATTTAAAGCCATCTTCGATAAAAGTGCACGAAACACATGTATCACTTGTAATCGATTTTCCTGATCCATTATCAGACGAAACACAACCGTTAAACCCGAAATTGGCTGATTTTTTTAAGAAGTGTTCCTTTCCCGATCAATGGAAACGATCAACGTCTCTTTACCGCTGTTAAAAAAATGATATACATATGTAATGACTACAGCTAAATATAAATTAAAAAAAGATTTATACCAAATAATATTCACAATTAACACAAATTGATACGGTTGCTTGAACAGTTTCCGACTTATGATCGGGACGCGTTTGAAAGCAATGTAGGTGTAGCAGGAGTCACCGAGTCATTCTGACCTATTTCTGGATCGAATGAGTTCATTTCAACACGTTCAGTGTGTCATGTGTTCCTTCAATATTTAAAATACAATATACAATTATAAAAATAACCGTGGACACTTTTAAGGACTGATATGGAATGCCGCGTCACCAGTAAAGGTCTCCGGATCCCTACACTCACCAGACGAAACACAGCAGGATTATGCTCCCATGTTTTGTCTGGTGAGTGGTCATTATGCAACAAGCTTCCTCCCACTTACTCCCACTTGCTTTTAAAAATTTCGATTAACAGACTCATTAATGAAAATCGAAAACGGTTTGCTAGCGTACTGTGAATTAAAAGCATGCGCTTAGACACTACGGTTCTGTTAGATAATAACATAATAAATATTTTTATGTATCTATGCCTAGGTGTTAACTTATCATCAGAGAGTAGATACGGGTGCAATGCAATTAGTTTCTTTTAATCTACAATAATCTTCCAATTGAGTCTGGAAGATATGCAATGGCAAATGAGATGCCACACTAATATTCTCACATAAAATTCAGATGTGAATGTTTTGGTATAAATTGGCACAAACAGACAACACAGTTCTCTTGCGATGACTAGAGTTCACCAACTCAATAAACATTCAAGATCCTCATGCGTCGTCATCCCTGAGGACTTAGATGCAATTCCGCGATATAACCTAGCCGTCTTGTGGGTCTACTTCCAAACAACTGCAATCTAAAAAAAAAAATTCACAGAAACCATACAGTTTATTTGTATATCTTTCTTACAGTATTATTACTGAATTAACAATATAAATATTATCTAATGCGATGTAAATATCGTCTTTATACGTAAATCGAAAGTTGTCGTATCACTTTTTTAAGTATTTATTATACAAGAAGCGAAATAATACATATTATATGTAAGGTACTATGCCATAGACGTAAAAAAAATCATGTATGTATGTTATCGTTGAGGTCGGTAAAATATTGGTCGAGTTTATTTTATGTTAATATGAATAATAATATAGAAGTTCTTCCGTAGCGTCTAACATTACTACTACGTAATGCGTAGACTATAGTCTACTACGGCTAGCTACGCTTCTACGTTATCTATTTCTTCGTAGCATAGATATTTGCTACACCGCGATATGGCAACATGTATGACTAATTATGGTCAAAGCGCAGCAGCTGACGTCTTTTGTGAGCGTTTAGTGTTTTGTTTCTATAAAGTACTCATTATTTTTTCCATAACAGTAGTATGTTAATAAATATTATTTTATATTACAAAAATAAATTAATGTAATGAATTATACTACTTTAGGATATGAAAATAAATAAGAAAAACATATTGTACGGAGCATATTGACAGTAAATACGAATAATAAATAATAATATGATTCCATATTTTTTTTTAAAAATATCTTAGGTTATTAAAATTGTCATTAAATAACTGAGAAATTAATATTTATTACCAAAAAAGATCATTGGATTTTTTATGTTACTAATAATTTTTCACTTTCGTTCAAATATAAAATTTTATGAGCCGAATACGAATGTGTAAGTAACCTTGTTCGTTAAAATCCTTTATATACCAAAATTTATCCCAAACCAAGATAATATTAAGAGTTTAATAATTTTGTATATTTTGCACACGAGAAATGTTTAATTGGTACATACGATAATTTTAAAAATGCCTGCAACTTTTCACATTAAAGCAGACTGTATGTTCTGATTTCATTGCATTATTTATCATTATAGGTAAAAAACTATAAAATTCAAGGAGGCCTAATTAAGAACGAACGGTTGCCTCGCATCGGGACGGTCCCGCTCCACCGTGCACCCTTGGCTACATTAACCCCCCCTCGCGTTAATATCGGTAACCATGACTACCGGGCGATTACTGCATCTACTCGATTTTTCGCCGCTTTTTCCGTTGTAATCAAATGAGGTGCGACGTGTGTGGGGGCGTGTGTGGTGGCTGGGGGTGGGGGGCCGAGGGGGGTGTCACGCGTGTACTCAATTATCCGCAGTGAATCAATAGCGATGAGATGAGGGTAGTTCGGATCGTGACGCACGTAGCGGCTTTTTAAAATTAAGTTCGGTGCTGTGTAATGTGCTCTTAATTTTTCGATAGCGCTCAGCGAATTCTCTAGAGCGCACCCGTTTCATAGCACATTACGTATTGATATATACAGACCTACACCTATGGATATGCAAGATACGTAGAGAAATAATCCCCACATAAAATTTATATTTTATAATGTAAGGTTTAACAAAAGGGACACGGTTCACCTGATGGTAAGCAATGAGACCAGCACATCATAAGATAACATATATACATGCATTGTCAGCCCTAAGATCTGTGATGGTATGCCTCATTACCTATAATTGAGTCCCCGAAACCCTACACTCACCATACGAAACACAGCAGGGTTATTGTGCTGTTTCATACTGGTATTCTATAAGAGCATGCAACATATGTTCAGAGGCTTAATCACCACTGCGATTATAGTGCATTGAAAGAAAAAAGTTATATTTGTACTATACTCACAGTGCTATTAATTACTGACATCCTCGTAATCACTCAAACTTAGGTTATGCTTGTGAAAGGAGACGGTTCACGAAAATAGTTGAATGGCGGATTCGAACCTACGACTTTAAGTTTCGCAGACCGTACCCTAAACCATTAGGCTACTGACGATTATGTTACAATAATGAATAAATATAAACATAGTAATAAATATTACAATCGCTCAGTTTGCCTTAAAATTTTAACACCTAACTCAGACTGACTCTGTGTTTATTGGACGGAACTTTTCTGGACCGCAGTCTCATAGCAGTGATTGAATAATTACGGTAAATATGACAAGTATCCTATGAGGGGTAACATCCTAAAAAAAAATAAGATCAACAGGGACAGTTTAATAAAATTATCATACGAAATATCAATAGCCCAATGGTCTAGGATACGGTCTATGATATAAAGTCGTAAATTCAAATCCTCCATTCGTCTATTCATTTACTTTTAATTTTCCTTATATTACACCATCAATTTTTTTTTTCACTTTATATAAATATAAATACGTAAGGTAGCAAGTACTAGCTAGTGACAATTCTACAAGCTGTTACAGCATACATTTAAAAACAATTAACACCGAGCGAACATACAATAGCTAAAAATTATATTTCACACGTACATATATATTTCTAAGGAAATAACATTTTTTCAGCTAAAGAAATGAGGGTCGTATAAATTTGACTCTAGATTTATTTAGAGCGAATGCCACTCGAATCGCCTCCACCCACGAATATCTGCATCACCAATGCGATGCAGGCCAATCTACACAATGGTAAATCCATTTAAAATATCGAAATTTATTAATGAATTCCTTGGGCAATCTAAAAAGAATTCAATAATAATAACCATATAATACCAAACCAACCAGAGCGCCGTAATCACAGCGGTGAACATGCCTCAAAACACATGCATGCTCTCGTAGAATACCAGTGTGAAACAGCACAATAACGCTGCTGTGCTTGGTATGGTGAGTGTAGGGTTTCGGGGACTCAATTATAGGTAATAAGGCGTACCATCACAGATCTTAGGGCAGACAATGCATGTATATATGTTATCTTCGTTGAGGTGTTGATTAATTATCTTACCATCAGGTCAACCGAGTCACTTTGTAAAACCTAATATTATAAAAAATAAATTGTAATATATAATGTTCCTCACCCAACTCGTATCTATTCCACACAATTCAATTCTGTGCTGCGGTGGACACACAACAAATTATATTTCAACTTAGATATCCTTTATATACCATCTAAATTAACTCTAAAATATGAAATTATAAAAATGCAACGTATGATTTCCCATATATTACACATTATAAGAATTAATGCATACATATATTCACTCACACACGTAGACACAAAACTACCAAAGCTTCTAGTTAAAAGGTAGTTTCTGTTGTAAATAGCGTTTAACCAATAGTATTGTCCAGTATTTGGCCTTATTTATTGTAATCAGTTGTTTATTAATTTGTTTTGTAAGTTGTTGAATTACATAATTAAGAAATAACGACAACGTAAAACGGAAAGTCTTCTTTAATGCATTAGAACTCTACCGTAGCGGATGTGGGCTTGATATATATTTGTTTCTTATATATACGTGGTGGCATGTTTCTTACGATGTTTACCTTCCAACTGCTAGCTAATCAGCTCTTATAATAGCAATTTACATAACGTTGTTAAAGTTATTAACAATAGATAGTTTTTTTTTTACTTTTTGTACTAATTAATATGACGGGTGACGAGATAATACACATTTCACCTGATGCTATGGGTATAAATGCGGATAATGAAACAAAAATACTCAAATCTCGGTTCAATTTATTTTTGGATGAAGTCAATGTTTGTGGTACACAAAATGTATTCTTTATCAGTTCTAGCCGCAAGCCATAGCAACTATATCCTTAATAATACACATTATTACGTGTTACAGCTATACTGCAGTTTGTTTCTAGCTGCAGTATTAATGAGTCAGCTCGTCCGATGTAGGACCACACCCTCACAGAATACCAGCACGAAATAGCAGCATAATGCTGCTGCGTTTCGTCTGGTGGGTGTAGCAATCCCGAGACCTTTATTACCAATGACGAGGCATTCCATCTCAGTCCTCAAGGGTGACAACGCATCTTCATTATGATCCCTTGTAAAGGATGAATCGTGTTGTGGGCCGCAGGAATCACTTGCCATCAAGTGAACTGTGTGCTCGTTCGTTACTCTGAATGTAATAAAAAAAAGACATTACATCAAGCAATTATGCTCTAATGCTTTTTTAAGAATTTGCGCAATTACGTAACATCCTCCTGCTCGTTATGTTTACACTTCGTATTCACCACAATCATATTACTAAACTTAGGATCGCAAATGAGCACTTAGTTTTTCTGATGATGAATGATTCTTGACGCATATAAAAGCAAATAGCGATAAAGTTCGTGGTTTCTTTTGGTAATCATATAAAACACATCAGCAGGATCTGTAAATGCGATATCATTGTACTTATCGAACCGACTTGATCATACTAGTTTTTAGCTGTCACGTGGCAGGACCACGGACAAAATAATAAACTGGATGTCATTACTTCCCCATCGGTTATGTTTTTAAATTAATCTGCAAGCCAAGTTTCATAACGTTTTCTTTTTGTTTTTAAGGCATTTCAGTGGATTTTTTTTTTAAAAAATATTGATATAATATCGGTTTTCGTATCGCATTTTAAAAATTTAGACCGATAATTGTTGTTTTAAACTCATTATACGAAAATCGTATAGGAAAAAGGGCTTTCAGTTTTTTACTGAATTTGCAAATTTTCCGGGCAACTTTCCAATTTACCTTTTGATTAAAAACTAATTCTGCCTATTACATACACTTAAAAGTCCAGCCGTTCTCAAGTTTATCATATGTTATTCTACTATTTAATAGTTAAATTATTTGCATTAAAGAGATTTTATATGGTTACTAGTTTTTTGTCATCAATTCCTCCTAAGCTTCCTCTTCACCCTTACCCGCTTTTGTCTTCAAAGCTTCAAAGTAGGAATTAGGAATTAGTATATACATATCGACTTCATAGAAATCTATTCCATTGAATTACGTGAGGTTCCCGGCTAACGCACACTTTTCTCCCTTTGGATAGCGATCCGAGTCGAGGTTCGTACCTCCTACCTATGAGGGGCCCTCGGATCGTATTATCGCCCTCCTCTGTTGTCGTCGACGTTCTTCGTCCACAGGAGTCGGAGTGCAGCGGTGGAGCAGCAGCAGTCTCCGCGCTAGCTTCGCAGCATCGTCGTTGTCTCCCTACTCAGCGGGCCTCCCGCTCGCGAGTCTAATTAGATAAAGCTGTAAAGGTCTCTGGACCAACAGCAATATTCACGTACAAAAAAAAAAAGAATTACGTGGAAAGTGTTAAATTTCCTTACTTTACAGCCAAAATGGTCGGAATTCGACCATAAGCGGTACGGTATATAATTATATAATGTAATTATTACTAAATTATATATTTTTCTAATAAAATACAACGTAGATATAACTAAGTGTCATCTCGTGGATATGTCTGATAATTCTTTCCAAATATATTTATTTATTTTTCTCTGTAAAATGAGAGATATCGTTGAGGGTGTTTGTAAGTATAATAATGCTCCACCCGCTAGATGTCGCTGTTCTGTATTATATATAACAAGGTTTTCTTATTTCTTTCGTACAACCAAATAACGCCATCTAGGTTTTTACACACACAAGCGTCAATAGCCAACGGTAGGTTAGGTTATTACTATGTTGGGTAATCAATATGGTAAGGTTAGGTTATTACTATGTTGGGTAATCAATATGGTAAGGTTAGGTTATTACTATGTTGGGTAATCAATATGGTAAGGTTAGGTTATTACTATGTTGGGTAATCAATATGGTAAGGTTAGGTTATTACTATGTTGGGTAATCAATATGGTAAGGTTAGGTTATCACTATGTTGGGTAATCAATATGGTAAGGTTAGGTTATCACTATGTTGGGTAATCAATATGGTAAGGTTAGGTTATTACTATGTTGGGTAATCAATATGGTAAGGTTAGGTTATTACTATGTTGGGTAATCAATATGGTAAGGTTAGGTTATCACTATGTTGGGTAATCAATATGGTAAGGTTAGGTTATCACTATGTTGGGTAATCAATATGGTAAGGTTAGGTTATTACTATGTTGGGTAATCAATATGGTAAGGTTAGGTTATCACTATGTTGGGTAATCAATATGGTAAGGTTAGGTTATTACTATGTTGGGTAATCAATATGGTAAGGTTAGGTTATTACTATGTTGGGTAATCAATATGGTAAGGTTAGGTTATTACTATGTTGGGTAATCAATATGGTAAGGTTAGGTTATCACTATGTTGGGTAATCAATATGGTAAGGTTAGGTTATTACTATGTTGGGTAATCAATATGGTAAGGTTAGGTTATTACTATGTTGGGTAATCAATATGGTAAGGTTAGGTTATTACTATGTTGGGTAATCAATATGGTAAGGTTAGGTTATCACTATGTTGGGTAATCAATATGGTAAGGTTAGGTTATTACTATGTTGGGTAATCAATATGGTAAGGTTAGGTTATTACTATGTTGGGTAATCAATATGGTAAGGTTAGGTTATTACTATGTTGGGTAATCAATATGGTAAGGTTAGGTTATTACTATGTTGGGTAATCAATATGGTAAGGTTAGGTTATTACTATGTTGGGTAATCAATATGGTAAGGTTAGGTTATTACTATGTTGGGTAATCAATATGGTAAGGTTAGGTTATTACTATGTTGGGTAATCAATATGGTAAGGTTAGGTTATTACTATGTTGGGTAATCAATATGGTAAGGTTAGGTTATTACTATGTTGGGTAATCAATATGGTAAGGTTAGGTTATTACTATGTTGGGTAATCAATATGGTAAGGTTAGGTTATCACTATGTTGGGTAATCAATATGGTAAGGTTAGGTTATTACTATGTTGGGTAATCAATATGGTAAGGTTAGGTTATCACTATGTTGGGTAATCAATATGGTAAGGTTAGGTTATTACTATGTTGGGTAATCAATATGGTAAGGTTAGGTTATTACTATGTTGGGTAATCAATATGGTAAGGTTAGGTTATCACTATGTTGGGTAATCAATATGGTAAGGTTAGGTTATTACTATGTTGGGTAATCAATATGGTAAGGTTAGGTTATTACTATGTTGGGTAATCAATATGGTAAGGTTAGGTTATCACTATGTTGGGTAATCAATATGGTAAGGTTAGGTTATTACTATGTTGGGTAATCAATATGGTAAGGTTAGGTTATTACTATGTTGGGTAATCAATATGGTAAGGTTAGGTTATTACTATGTTGGGTAATCAATATGGTAAGGTTAGGTTATTACTATGTTGGGTAATCAATATGGTAAGGTTAGGTTATTACTATGTTGGGTAATCAATATGGTAAGGTTAGGTTATTACTATGTTGGGTAATCAATATGGTAAGGTTAGGTTATTACTATGTTGGGTAATCAATATGGTAAGGTTAGGTTATCACTATGTTGGGTAATCAATATGGTAAGGTTAGGTTATTACTATGTTGGGTAATCAATATGGTAAGGTTAGGTTATCACTATGTTGGGTAATCAATATGGTAAGGTTAGGTTATTACTATGTTGGGTAATCAATATGGTAAGGTTAGGTTATTACTATGTTGGGTAATCAATATGGTAAGGTTAGGTTATTACTATGTTGGGTAATCAATATGGTAAGGTTAGGTTATTACTATGTTGGGTTATCAATATGGTAAGGTTAGGTTATCACTATGTTGGGTAATCAATATGGTAAAGGTGATGGTTAAAATATTTGATTGAAATTAAAAAAAAATCCTCAGTACACTCTCCGTGATAAAAACGATAGAAAGCTATCAAAAGCTTTTGTAACGACGATGATCATTATACCTTCCACAACATTAACACCCTCGGTCAATTTCAACCACGCCGATATCTTCTGTTTATGACAGATGACCAGATGGCATCAACTGCGCAAAATATTTTTATAATGCCGTTAGTATTTGCACAAACAGAGGCGGCACACACACATCACCTTCCCCAATCCGATGTAATACATGTCCAATAACATCGGAGGAAGAAGGAGACTTGACATACATACAACAAACACACACAGACCCTAAAGTCAACAATTTGCAATGAACAAATATTAAATTAAGGACCACACCCTCGCAGAATACCAGCGAAACTAGCAGTATAATGCTGTTGTGTTTCATCTGGCGAGTGTAGGGATCCGGAGACCTTTATTACTGGTGATGAGGCATTCAGTCTCAGTCCTCAAGGGTGACAACGCATCCGCATTAAAATTTCTTGTCTAGGATGAATGTAGATGTCATGGGTGCACGAATCACTTGCCATCAGGTGAACTGTGTACTCGTTTGTTACTCCCAATGTAATGAAAAAAATAGGGGATTTTTATAATTATTGGAAGTAGAAAAATGACGTTTATCATGACGAAACATGACGACTCTGCCTAATAAAGGGCGATGCTGAATAATTTTAAATATAGAATACAATTGTTTTTCTCAACATACATTTATTTATACGTTATATTTATATATTTTTAATTACATTGACATTAACAAACTCACACACAGTTCACCTGATGGCAAGTGATTCCTGCGGCCCATGACATCTACATTCATCCTTGACAAGGAATCATAATGCAGATGCGCTGTCACCCCTGAGGACTGAGATGGAACGCCTCGTCCACCAGTAGAAAAGGTATCCAGTAATAAATACGTTATATTTTATATATACATTTTAAATATTTGATAGAACATTTTTTGATATATAATTGTTGATATAGTATATATATAGGGGACCTGAATTCGATATCAAGCCATCGTAATTTAACAACGACGGTCGCGTTGTCTAGTGGTTGAAGTGAAAGCTGCGTCGCGTGTTATAGGTTCGTTTCCTAGCCGAGAAACAATATTTACACATCACACATTGTTCCCTTGTCCCTGACACTGCATCGGAAACTTCTGCCAATCTTATCGCATATGCATTACATCGAAGGTGTCGGCGAGTGCGTGCCGCTGTGTTTGCGTAAATGCTTACGGCACTATGAAATATTCTGTGCAGTTGACGTCATCTGGCAATAACCAGATGATATCGCCGTTGTCGGAATCGACCAGGAAGTCATCGCCACCATTGTTGTTATATTGTTTTTTTTACAGTATAGGCGGCAAACGAGCATGCAGCATTTATGATTCAATTTGAATAAATCTTCTCTTGCATTGCCGATGAATTCAAAGAATAGTTTATCTTGCATCCAAACATTTGTTTTTGTAGAACATATTTTTTTTTGTGACATGTTAGAGCCACGCTGCCGCTCGTGTTTAGATATAACATGAATGAGTCGGCTCGACCGTCGAATGATTACGTCCTCACAGTGTAAAATAGCATAACCCAGATGTGTTTCGATACCATTGAAGATATTTTCAACTATACTAGAGCCAAACTGCCGCATGTTTCTAACCGCAGCATGAATGTTTCGGCTTCACTGCGTTAGCACCTTATTCTCAAAGATTACTAGCGTGAAATAATACTACTGTGTTTCTCAGTAAATGGATATAGGAACCAGTTATAGATAATGCAAACTATCTCAGATCTCAGTGTTGCCAAGGCACTGATATATTCTCTGCTTAATGTCTGATAATAGCCAGAAGATATCACTGCACTCCAAATCTAGTATTTAACATTTCTACGCTTCGCCGTATCTTGGCTCCCGGAAGTTTAACCCACTTTAACACCCCAAGGATACAAAATAAAACACTTGCGCATCCGCAAATTACTTTAGATTTATTTATAAAAGTAAAACTATAAACATAAACATTGGACAATCGATGTTAGAACTGAAAACATTCCGATAAAATCATCCTTAGAAACTTCTCGATTGTCTTTACAAACATGTAATAATTAATGTTACGATAAAATTCCAATAACGTACTTAAAACAATATATATAGAGTTTGAATTTGTTTGGCACGTTTTTTTTTCGTTTATTTAGGACGGCACTATTTAACTCAAATTATGTTATAAAAAAAATGTAGTAATTCAAAAAAAGAAATAGTAATACTAAATATATCATGAGAATAACAAAATAATACCTTAATTATTGATTATAATAGTATGGCATTTTCTATTTACATGGGTAATTTATAAAATGACACATGATGTATTTATTTTTGAAGTGTCAAAAGAGACAAAAAATAGAGAATGACACGCACGCTGCACGGATGTCATGTTAAAAAAAAATTATGATGACAGTAATCTATTGAAACATGGACGTTCAAAAACACAAAATACTCTTCGATTTATACCATTTCATTTTCATACATTTTCCATAATATACATATAAAAACATGGATAAATTTTCACAGAATCAATTGTATTGGTGAAACTTGGTGTATTTTTGACTTGGTAGGTTAATAATAATTGTAGGTATGAATTTAATCCATGCGTTTATAAAGCCACATTGAAGTTTGTTTCTACGGCGTTAATAGACCGGCTGCGGCTTGCGGAAGGACTACATTCTCACAAAATATCAAACAGCAGTATAACGTGTTACGTATGCTGACCATTCATCTGGATACTCTGAATCTCATGAATCTCATGATAAGGAATTTTATCAAGTATGAATTTGAGTGTAAGGCCGTGAGAATCTAAAGGAAAATACAAACGTTACAACGACATAAATAGTAAGAAGGAATTAATATAATCGCATTGGTTATAATGTAGTGATGAGAAATTTGTTTTTTATCATTTCTACTCGCTTTCGATAACCAAAAAAATCATAATGAATGGATGATATATATATATATATATAAATATATATATATATATATAAATATATATATATATATATATATCTATATATATATATATATATATATATATATATATAATGACACTACACTAAACCGTGCTACATAGAGAGTGGAGATAAGGCAGGTCGATCTAAAGTTAATGGGAACAGTTCTAGTAGGAATAAGAACGATACTAAACGCAGACCAAGATAACTTTAGTTTTAGTAATCAAATATCATAACTTCACACGAAATTATTTTTGTTATCCATAAACAATCGTATATACGTATGTGGTTATATAAAGTTTTATATGTTCAAATAGGAAAGAAAAGTATATGTTTTTTTTTCATTTCCAATTGGCGATCAAGCAAGACGTGTAATTCTTAATCTATACAATATCCTAAGTTGGCCTTGATGCTACGAAATTAAATAATTTGTCATTTATCTAAAAGCTTCTCTACAGTTTACTTGTGTTTACAGTCATTTTAAAATACTGTTGTTTAAACATCGTACATCACGACAGAATTTATAATTTGATCCTCATCATCTCGATGGTTGTAAATCCACCGATGTGCGCTTTACATAAAATTTTCTGCCACGCACAACCACTCTGTGGTATTAACTGTCACCAGCAGTATTCTCGAGCTGATATGACCTTAAGAACCTTTAGAAAAAAGAGCCTACACCTTTCTTAAAGGCCGGCATCGCATCTGCAACTCCTCTTGTGTTGCGGATGTTCATGGGCAGTGGTGATCACTTACAATTAGGTGAGATGCTTGATCGTTATTTATTACGTTTATTCTATAAACAATCTGGAGTGTTTTCCATAACCTCAAGATGGATTCATTCTCACTCATCATCACCAAAATCATTGTTTTTGATGACAGGCATAAAAAAATAAGGCATAGTAATCAGCATTATTTTTAACAATAACACAAAATATACAGTGTTTTTTTGTGATAGCAAGATGTAAAGTGATAGAGCCACCAGACCACACACAACACCAATCTGAAATAGCAACATAATATTGTTCTTTGATGAGTGCAGGGAGACCCAATTACTGGTACACACTCCACCTTAGTCCTCGGGGGTGACGTGATGGGCTGCAGTCCAACACAAACAGATGGACATCAACTAATAACAAGATCGAAACAGCTTTAACAATCGATGGTTTAAAAATTATGTCTAGCTTTAAAAGCTTCCTCCCAATATATTATCCATAAGAAGAATTTTTATAGTTTTCAGGGTGACAAACGAGCTAAAGTAAAAAGAACTCAGATGGTAGGTGATGTACCAAGACATTATAAAGGATACTCACATCCTTGAGGACAAAGATGGAATGCCTCGTCATAATAAGGGTCAAGTCACTATTTATTTTATCCAAAGATGATTTCACAATATCCGCGTACAAATATATTTGTATAAGAAGTGCTATGTTCTCCAAGGTATTGCCAAAGGCTAACAACTTGGCCTTTTTCAAGCTATTTTAAAAAAGATAATGACGTCATAAATTAAAATATTATGTACAATGAAACGGACTTATCTGAAGAGCTTTGTAATATTTTTTACGATTTGAATGTTTTACGAGTCTTTTTATTTCGTTTTAAGAATCAACTTTCTTACAATTTTCGTATATAGTTGCTGATAAGCATTTATGACCCGAAAATAACCGCGTTAACCAACTTGTATTGCAATCGTAAGCGATTAATAAAAAAAAGAGAAAATTGTTTTGCGTTTTCGTAAACATGCATAGCTTAATTCGAATAATCTAAAGGTTTGGATAATAAATGCATGCTTAAATTCAAGTAGTTACAAAACAAAAGAAAACAGTTACAAAAAAATACAGTTTAGAACAAAAGTTCACCAAGCTTTCGAGTAATTTACCAAAGTTGATTAATCAAAACCCCAAAATGTTTTCAATGTCAACAAGTAACATTGTAGAGAACTTCCAAGATAAATAATGTATGTAGCGATCTCTACGTAAATACAATCTCACGTACGAGTATTTAGACCTACATTAGAATTTCAAAGTGTAGCAACATTAAACTTTAACAAAATCAAAACTGATCTAACGAAAAACAACAACACTGTAGCTTATACGAGTAGCATAATTTTTTATTTCTACATTTCGACCGAGAGAATTTTACAAAATTACGTCTAGTAGTACGTCTTTCTCAATCCCTTGGTAAGTGATATTTATAAAAAGAACCGAAAAAAGAAGTAAAAAGAGACATAAAAACTTAATTTATATGATAATTACATTTCATAATTCACAAACTCGGAACTTTGAATTTAATTATTAATATATCGACGTGAATCTGACACAAATTTAAAATGTTACAATTAAAAGAAATGCTGGTGTTGCATTAAAAATAAAGAACATTTTAAATATTCTTAAAACATATCCTTCATGGCTTTCCTTACGTCTATTTACAATAAAACTTAGAGTGCCAACTTTAGCTGGTGCTATCAGACTTGCCAGGTTCGCTTTCCTCCGTGATGGTGATCATCGGTGGTGGATTATCAAAACAGAAACCTTCCGATGACACTTGATTCTGTAACTTCTCAAACTTCGGCGATCCAGTCTTTATAGCTTCCTTAACTGATTCATACACCTCCGCTTTGATAGTTGGAAGAGGGACTCTTTTGATTTTACTAACTTCTTCTAAAGATAAATCTTCTTTAATCTTCTTCATTACTGCATCTGTAGATACTGAAGCTTTATCGTGTGATTGGAAAGGAACACTATCAGCTATATTCAAATTCTTTTCTGGACTTATTCTCTTTTCTACTATGGGTATAGCTACGCCGTTTTCAATCTTCTTTTCTTTTTGATCGTGTAAGTGCTGCAGACTGTACTCTCTAGCTTGTACATCAGAAAGAAGGGGACCATCACTTGAGCCTTCAATGCAATACCCTGGACCTTGCAAAACATCACTACCGATGATAGAATCTTGCTTAAAAATGGCTGCAGTAACAACGGGTTTATCGGGATCCGTTGGTGTCTTACCAATTAGTGGTTCCTGGGAATTATCATGAGTTATACCATCAGCATCATCTTTAGATACCTCATATCCTGCATATACAGGATAACCAAAAGGACCTTGCTCATACCCCATCTGACTTCCATAAGAATAGCTTACGTTATGAGACCCTATTGAAGACATGCTAAGATCTGATATTGAAAGTCCAGTGCTTGATAAAGCTAATGCTTGTCTTTCAAACTTTTCGCTACTTCTCTCACTGTCTTCTTCTAAGATTCTCCTTTCTAGTTCATCAGGGGCACGGTGAATAAGAGCTTGGTTGGTAGATATTTGTGCGTCATGGGGTGGTGAATTTTGGACTGACTTGTTCGATCTGTAAGCCGCTGACTGCTGCACTTCTACGACGAAAATACCATCGTTATCTGGTGAATACTTCATTTTCGTTTCACGACCGTTTTTCGTAATATCCTGTAAAAAGAACGAAATTTAATTAACAAAATAGTCTATGACCATTTATGAATTCGTTCCATGAGACACGTAAGTGTAAATAAAACCTATCAAAATGAAAGGCGTGAATTTCAACGTGTGGCACGTTTTACTTTAATAATATGATGTCGTCAACAATGGATGACTTGAGATAAATGGCTTGTGGCAGCATATTTAATCCGATTTATCTACTTCTGAGATTCCCAACATGACTGCCAACTTTGATAGTAATGGTTAAACCTCCCTTGGGGAAGGATTACATTCAGCGGTGGATTGTTTACAGGTTAAATAAATAGGTTATGTTTTGTGTTAGTGTGTATTGGTACACTTAGTTCATATCACCATCTGGCCAAAAATCTAATCTCTGAGTGTCCGATCCCAGTATTTTTTTTTATTACATTTAGAGTAACAAACGTGCACACAGTTCTCCTGAGGGTAAGTGATTCCTGCGGCCCATGATATTTACATTCATTCTTGAAAAGGAATCATAATGCATATGCACTCATCAGACGATAAACAACAGCATTATGCTGCTATTTCACGTTGGCATTCTGTGACGGCGTGGTTCCTCCCCAGTCGAGCTGACCCATTCTGCTTTTTGGGTAGGTAAGAGAACCACTAATTAGCAAGCTCATGGACCTCTGTTCCGCGAGCCCTGTTATCGATGAAGCTGTAAGACCCGCATAGGCTAACAGCATAAAAATCATCGGACGAAACACAGTAGCAATATGATGCTATTTCAAGCTGGTATTCTGTGAGGGCGTGGTCTTGCCCCGAGTACTAAGAAACTAGGCGGACACAGAACGTTGTAAAACAAAAACAACAGAGAGATAATAATAACCGTTTTCATACGAGGATGCAAAACAACCAAGCCAACCAGAAACAAGTTTTGAATGAAACTAGAATTTACATAAAGATCTCATTCAAGCTGTTTTTCTTAGAATAGGAAGTGAACATTCCGTCAGTACGTTGACCCGCCAAAATCCGCCATATTGCAACAATGTGAACGATAAACTTCTTGGCGGACGTACCGTGGACCGCCGCCGTTTAATGGTGGATCAACGAATAAGAATAGTGCAATAAGAATTTTCCTGTTCAAAAGTCGACACCCACTCAAAGTAGTATCTTTTTATAATATATCACACAGTTCACCTGATGGTATTTGGTCCATGTTATTGATATAACATGGACTAAATATCATCAGATGATGGATGGATATCATCCATACTGCACAAAGATTCAAGAGGCACATTCTTTGTCGCTCATGAGGATTCAGATAGATTGCCTAACTTCACGTTGATATTCTGTGAAGACGTGCTTCTCCCCTCGTCCATTTAAGACTCATTCCGAACTCGTTGTTGACACAGCTAGAAATTAACTTGAACGTGGCATTACCACATGCATATAGACGGCCGTGGTAGCTTAGTTTCTAAGCACTCCAATGAAATTGAAATTTCCATTGGTAGAGCTACGCTGCAGTTTGTTTCTAACTGCAGAATTAATTGGTCAGCTTGAAGGGGGCACGATCACCTCACGCCTTTACAGAATACCAGCGTGAAATAGCATATTGCTGTTGTGTTTCGTCTGGTGAGTGTTTTTGTTATTCTTGTTTTTTTTTTATTGTGACGAGATATTCTATTCCATAATTATGACGAGGCATTCCATCTCAGTCCTCTAAAGATAAAATTTTGTTTTTTAATTTTTAAAGACTAATCCTCTCTAGAGAGGAGGCCTATGCCCAGCAGTGAGATTTATATATGGGCTGTAATTTTACTATTTTATGAACATATATTTTATTATCCCTTGACGGAAGGCACCTATACTTGAGTCACATTCGTCACTGAATATACGGCGTGTACGATATAAGTTTGTTGTAGGTAGCTTGTGACCCAATGATGTTCACCTTTCGACCTTTTGAACATTGCCAAGAAAGAAATCAAGGGCTTCAGTCTCTGGGTGATTTCTGTATATACGAACCGTGACTTTTTCGAGAACACATAATTCAGACGGCCGTCAATCTTATGAAATATATGCATGATAAAGGTTCTTGGTAATTATTTATTTATTTCTTAATACTTTATTGCATTGACAAATAAAAAAACGTTACAAAATTGGACTTGATGACGTTCTCTACGAGTCAACCTATGGTGTGGTGAGACAATTTGATAGTGCGATCAAATAACTATCAAAATGAAAATACCATACGTAATAAACCAAAAATATATAAACAACAAAATAATATTATGCTTACTTACATAAGTTAATAATTGTAATTTACATTATTACATAATTGTAGTAAATAATCACATAAAGTATTATAATATCAATAAAAAATGTTATTCTGTACTCAGAGAAACATATATAAATCCAATTATATATATATATATATATACATATAAATATATATATATATAGTAAATCCAGCAATATATAGTTGGATTCATTATTGTTTCGTATTTTAGCCAATTGGTGACGTGGGTCTTTTTATGGAGACGGTCGGTCAATGAAAGAATTTTTTTTTTTTGGGTTATTTAGTAACTCAATATTGCTTTTATATATATAAAAAGAGAAATATGTTAAAGGTGATATTTGAATGGATAATTGAAATAATTGAAGATGGATGTAAACCTTACGACGGTTTAATAGTGGTGATTGACCAGTGATGGAATCTCAAAGGCTTACATATCTACCGAATTTGTACACACTTGATGTATTTTTACGATCATGGAACATGATGAACAAGGGGATGATAATACGGATCGGACTGGTTTTACCAGAAGACATCAACTGCGCAGAATATTTTATAGTGCCGTAAGTGTTTTGAGCAAACACAGAGACACTCATTCGTCGTACCCTTCCCTATTTCGGTATAATTCATCTGAAATAACATACAAGGAATCTTCAGATGCAGTGTCAGGGACACGGGACATACTACATACAACACATCCAGACCCGAAAACCAATAATTTGTGATACACAAATATTGTTCTTCGGCTGAGAATCGAACCCAGCAGCAGCTATGTAATCTAAGCACTCTGACCACTACACGACACGGTTGACATGAAGGTACGAGTATATTGTTTCAGCCAATAGCTCTCAAAAACATACAAAAATTTCTTAGTGAGTTTGTTCATAATTCAGTTGATACGTGTCGATAAGTTGGTATTTATTACGGCCATTGAATAACTTCTAAGAGATCCATTAAACTTGAGTACATCGCAATCATGACTTCCATTCATTAACAAGTGGAAAATGATGTAGTTTATGACTTTGATTTTTGGAATTTTGTGATTATAATCTATGACATGTACATTCATACAATTCAAGATGTACATGAGTCTTCACACTCTCAGGGCTGAGGTGGAATTCACAAGTAACTGAACTGATGTCGGAATGCCTGCCATAAGTAACTATCCGCAAACCTACACTGACTATACCAATCACAGCGTCATGCTGCCATTTGACGCTCGTATAATATCATCAACAATCGAATATCAATAACACAATTTTCAAAATGCCTCCTAATCTAATTGCATATCTTAATAGTGAAGTAATTTTAATTAAAACTTTATCGGTCTACTAAGCGAGTACGTCACATCTTGTATGAGCCTAAATAACTTCATATTTCATTCTGCTGTGTTAATGAGGGCTTGTACTATGGTGTACGTAATTGCTCACATTTCACCAAAAGGATATTTAACTAGGAGTTTATACTAAAATATTTTTAACCAGATTTTATCTTACTTCAAATAATTCTTGTGTATCTCACATATGTCACTGTTAAGAATTACTGAGTATTCTGAATGTTAAACCATATTTTTTCCTCAATTATAATCGTGATTGAGGAAAACGTAACTTAAGAAATTAACATGTATGACTTTCCTTTTTCACTTTAAAAAGTATGGAAATTATCACATCCATGTTGAGTTAACATATTTACACAGTACTGAGTTTTGGCTGTCTGTTTGTAATAGCTTTGAAACTACCTAACGGATTTTGTTCCTGTTTTGTACTACACATAAGTTGGTTTATTACAAAGGTTTTGATATATATTTTGCCTGTATAATATGTCAAACAAATAATTAAGAAGTTTTCGAAGGTCACTTTACGTCCGAAAATCGTCATTGCCGCGTGCATCAATCGTTCCTACGTCTTTTTGTACATCGATTGATTGAGATGAATAACATTTTGTTTTTATAATTCGGCGATTCAGAAGAAATAATTGAAAGATCCATTCGTTGTAAGATAAATCATTGACCTCGTGCGTTATGAGGGATTTAATATAACTGTCATGATTTTCGAGCGATAAATAGTATGATGACCGGCAACTGAGATCGGGGTCGGGTTAGGTAGTTTTTGCTTGAGCCACATGGCTCCTCCGTCATTAGCGGTAGAGCAATGCCATAGCTTCAAACCAGCTGCATCATGAATACGAGTCGGCTCGACAAGAGAATGGCAATGATCTAGGTACCAGTGTTAATAATTAGCTTAGTGTTTCAATGTTTAGTAAATGAATGATAGTGGAAATCTGCTACTCCCTTTGACTAGGTATTCTATTTCATTACTCAGGACACATCACACAGTAACAACGTCATCACGGCGTAATAATAGTTATTTGCTGAACATAGCCCTTCTCCCTAAATTTCTACAAAGAACAATCCCGAGTCACCTTCATCCATCGTCTTCCCATTCATCATCCATTTAGTAACTTTTTTTTTTACAGACATTGATGTCATTGATGATTCTTTTTCTTATCCCGTTTTTTTTTTTTTTTTTAGAAAATATTAGCAATGCTATTAACATAACTAACATTCCGTTTAACCACTGCAACTGAGCTGACAATGCTTGTGCTAGCAGATGGTTCACGACTATAGTCTAATGTTGGATTCGAACCTATGACCTTAAATTTCGCACTCCGTACCCTAAGCCATTAGGCTATTGACGCTTCTATATATTAAGTAAGGATTCGTCCATCACTGAGCCTACCAGACCGAGGTATAGTCCAATATGAATGCGAGTGTGATGGACCAAGGTGATCATTCTCCATCAGGTGAACGAGTCACTTCTTTATCATTCGCGTGTCAGTTTTATCGTCCAAAAACAAGAAATCTTCAAAAGACGTAGGAACAGACATTGCTTAAGTCAGAGCTTTTACCATAAACTGGAACGCCAATAGATTAATGATCTGAGAATCTTAACTATTTTGTTTTATTATATTATTATGGAAAGTAACAAACTCACACACAGTTCACCTGACGGCAAGTGATTCCCGCGGCCCATGACATCTACAATAATCCTTGACAAGGAATAATAATGCACATACCTTTTTACCCTTGAGGACAGAGATGGTATGCCTCGTCACCAGTAATAAAGGTCTACGGATGACTACACTTACCAGACGAAACACAGCAGCATTATTCTGCTATTTTATGCTGGTACTCTGTGAAGGCGTGATAATACCCCGTTCGAGCAGACCCATTCATTCTGCAGCTAGAAATAAACTGCAGTGTAGGTCTCCCACTGTTACCTACTGTAACAGGTGTGAATCCACCGTCTCTAACTAACGTCTAACGTCTCCTAACACAAGAATTTAAGTTTAGTTTAAGCAGTTGATACGTAGAATTAGTAATGTAAACATCATATAAAGAAATAAAGAAACAGAAACTAAGATTAGTACGTACGTGATAGGTTTAAAAAAATTAAGATAATCTAAATACTTAGCACTATCAAAAACATGTTTTTGATACTTAATAGTATCAAAAAAATTATACATACATGTCTCTCTTCGGTCTCCACGATGAGATGATTGTTTTTAAGCGTCATGGTGAAGATGGAACCATTGGCCGGCTGCGAGTCGCGCTCCAGCCCATGGACACTGGTGCCATCTTCCGTTGATTTTAACTGTAATAGTAGAAAAAATAAATCAACGTGCATTCTTAGTATTTCTACATTATTTTATTACTCATTGTACATACAGTTCGTATCTTTTACATTTTTTAAAATGGGGCCTGGTTTAAACCACTTATTCTGGACACAGAGTTTGCTATCGTCGAATAACACTCGACCTTACTTGGTGATATATTCGTTTCTGGGTATTTTCTATATATTTCTTAAACGTGATATTGTATCTGAACCTTCCATCGATCTTATTGCATATGCATTACATCGAAATAGGGAAGAAGGGAGAGATGAGTGAATGCCTTTTTGCATGAATTTTTTCGGTATTAGAAAATATTATGCGCAGTTAATGTCGTCTAAAAAGAAGAAGACGGAAGTATCGCCGTGGTCGAAATTGACAAGGAAGATATTCATATTATCATTCGTCACGTGATTTCTTTATCTGTCATTTCGTCCAACCTAGTTAAATGATCTATACTCCACTGCTAATATGTTTACTATAAACTCACCCATCCTTATCATTATTACGTAAACCATTACAATTACTTTCTATTCTTAAGTTTTCTTGTAAAACTATCACTTAACTACTATATTTTGAACACTTAAGTGCATTCACTAAGCATTATTGATTAGTGTGCTATTCCCGTGGCTTTATGAGCTTTAGAATTGAGGGCAACACTAAAGATTTTCACATTAAATTTTATATCAGTATCTTAAATCTTGTCCGTGTGTAATTTTATACTTTGGACAAAGGTTATGCTCGAGCAATAAGTTGTGTGAAGATTACATCGCTCTAAAAGGTATAAAGTTTATAGTTTAATTCGAAATATTATGTATTTCATGGTAAAATAAAAATCCCACTTCGTAAAAAGGCTTCTGAACAGATAAGTTAGACATCCGAGACAGAAAGATAATCTTATAATCTTCTTCGCCTTAACTAAACTAAATAAAGTAAATAAAACGAAATGCTGAGTAGCAAAAGCGTTAAAGATATTAAGTGGGTCAAGAGATAAACTAATCGAATGCTAGTGGCAGTCTATTAAAACATTCCATAAATATTGAGTACTTCCAAATTAAATTCTTTTTAATATACTATATTTTAATTTCCAATATTTAATTAATTTTAACGTTTTCCTCACCAGTGGTAATATACGGATGCCTTTTGTAGACCAAAACGCATGTGAGTTGCCAGCATTTTAACTTAGGTATGTATATAATAATTTAAAAAAGTATCTCGGTGAATATTATCCCAATTGTTTCCCTTAGATCGGGCAAAATTAAACCAATATTTAGGTTCATGATGACGTCATTCACGAAATATTCATTCTTAGCAAAGCAAGGTTTTATATATATACATAAAGATTACTTTGATTACGGTTTCGTCGACATGAAGCCCCGTAATGACTAACGTCGACACAAAGACGCAGGCTCTATTTGCCTCGGTGCGTTTTTGGAGGTTGCTAATGATTCGCTTATTGACAAATCGTTCACCTTCGCCCACGTATTGAACGCAAGGCATAAGCGGAAGACGATTATGAACGTTTGGCTATGTTTTTATTACAGTCGATTTAATTACATGTTCTTGTTTAATCCCGAAAAGTAAAAAAAGCCTATATGGTATATCCCACTGGGCATAAACCACCCTAAAGAGGGTGGTGGAGAATAATCGGCCACACGACTCCACTGCGGATTGGTGGACTTAAAACATCTTCGAAATATATTTTTGTCTATTATTTCTTAGACATGCAGGTTTCCTCGTGAAGGAAGATCCTTCACCGTCGAGGACTTGGTATATAAGTACATAAAATTGTAATTATCAATTCCATTGATGCCGACGCTTGGGATTGAACTCGATTTGCTCGCGTACCGTGAGTTTAAAGCGAGCGCTTACACGCCGAGCTTACCTCGGTTATAATATATATAATCGTAATAAAATCTTAATGTTGCCTCTGTATAGAAAACTCACGCACCTAAAGCTTAATGTAGTACGATATGCTATTACTGATGTACTATTATGAATAATATTTATATAACCGATGTTAATATACGTCTTTATATTGTAAATCAGCCTGATATCAAAATAGTCATTATTAATTTTAACAAAAAAACAATAAATATATAGATAGAAATGTGTTTACATGAACTATGGCAACGGGGCCGGCGGGCAAGAAAAAAGACGTGACTCCATCGGAGAAGGTCCCACATCTCAGGAATACATGGTGACGAAACATTGAGTCTTAGTTCGCTGTCTACGTGGCGTAGAGGTATAATGACCATACTGCTACGTAGGGGATCTAAAGTTCGATCCCCATATGATGTTATATATACGTCTCGTGTCTTTATCACTGCATCTAAATCTATCTTCGATCTACTGCATGCATTATATCGTAATAGGGAAGGGGACTACGAGTGCCTCTGTGTTTTCACATATGCTGACGGCACTATAAAATATTTTGAGTTGATTTCATCTGGCAATAACTAGAAGTATCGACAAGCAGAACATTAATTTTAATATTTGTCGCGTGGTTCTCTTCGTGATGTTCCCCGTCGTCTAATCTTCTCATACGATTCAAAACTCTTATGTTAATATGATTTCCATAAACTCATACATTCCTTATATAATTTGGTAATTATTAAAGCTACTTAACTATTATATTTTAGAGGACATTTGGGTTCACGCAAATGCCTACCATTGGCACCATTAATATATCTTGCGCAGTTAATGCATCTGGCAATAACTAGATGATATGATGAGGTAGGCTTGTAATGATCCAATATTCGTTATTGCATTGACTCCATTTCTTCTATTATGATTAATCATTCCACATGCAAGCTACTCATAAACGGTTGGTTTTCAGGTCGGTGCATAAATGTTTTATGCACCGACATTGCCGAATCATCTGCCGCCGTTAGTAATTCTGAACCGATATCATTACTCCTTTCTCAAAGATAAGCAACGTACTTGCAACTGCTCTGTTATCGTGGTTCTTTGTGGGCGACGGTGATTGCTTATCATCAGATGAGCCACCCACCTAGTTTGCGCTCTTTTCTATAAAATGAAAAAAAAAAATCCCTTTCTCGCTCTACGCTACCACTTGCAACAATTATCGAATCCAGACTAACTAGACCTCTAAAACTACATCTTATTCTCTTTCTTATCCCTACATTGCCATGCAATTGGGCGGCTGGGTAGGTCTCGCTAAATAAGTAGTGTCGTTTCGCATCATAAGAATTCATTGCATTATCAAAGAACATTTTTGTATTCAATGTTTGGCAAATTATTATAAGACATATGACCTTGTGATTAAAATTCAAATTTGTAAAAGTCCATGGTCTGATTTTTTACTCGAAGATAAGTTGCAAAAAGGCTATAAAAAAGTATTGTTTTTCGATTTTTGATAGCTAACACAGCGTGTCCAGGTGTAGACGTTCTGATGGAGGAATAATGAGTTATTTTAATTTGAAAGAAGGTTTCTTACAGTGGTAAAACGTAATTTGTGAAGGATAATTGATCCTAATTTGGTCACTACATATCACTAAATTAGCTTAAAAATATTAAAGACCTTAAGATTATTTAAGTTTAATTGTTCAAATTAAAATGAATCTAACATTTTTAATTCATAAAGTATTTTTTCGAAATATCCTGAAAATAACAAACTGAAACTATTTATGGTAAAGTATAGTAATAGTAATGAAAGATTCGTTTAAATTATTATTTGCGTTATAAAAAAAAAAATCTATAAAAACATGTGATTTTATTTTATCTTCATCGGTTCTTAATAGGTCTGCAAAAGTAACGATGCATATTAATCGGACGTCCGGAAGTGGGTGAAAATTGATTTGAAAAAATTCATTACGTATGTGCAAACATACAGGTTGAGATAATAAAACTTGTTAAAAAGAGACACATGTATTATATTTTTATAATAAATATGTCACGGTTACCGGGTTCGATTCCCAGCTGAGGAACAATATTTGTTTTGAGATATGTGTGTGTTGTGTGCACGTCATGTGTGTGATCAACATTAATACATCGGAATAGCGAAAGGGACGACGGGTGAGTGCCTCTGTGTTTGTGCAAATGCTTACGGAACTATAAAATAATCTGCGCAGTTGATGTAATTTGGCGATAACCAGAAGATATATACCAAAAGTTATTAAACATTTTCCGTCATATTATTAATGGCAGCAGTAAAATATTATATTTCATTTTTATTTTATCTATTAAAACAACATAATCAACATAAATATAAGTAGATTTATGTCATTAATGAATTTATATTAAAAATATTTCATCGATACAAATCCACGAGGTGAGCATCTCTAATGAGCGCTAACGTGTAACTTTCAAGTCACCTTCGCATACCTAGATGGCACTTAGGTCTAACTTAGCCCGGATGGGGTCGATGGCCGGTCGACGCCCGCAGAGATTTCGGCCATGTTTTAACCGCCTCGCGCAGCCTCTTGCAATCGGGTTGCACTTTTTAGATGCACCTACTCTTGCTGTTCCACTATCTAACGACCGAACAGAAGAGTCTATGGAGTTGTTCTAATATTTTGATACGGTTTTTTATTTTTTTTAATAATAATTATATTTCTTTTATTAATTTTATTTTAGGCAAACCAACTGAAGTTGGTTAGGAAAACCAAAAGAACTTAGTATATAGTCTTACTTACAAATAAATAAATAATTAGAAACATCTTATATCTACATATGTACAACATACAATGCCTCGTCACCGGTAATAAAGTCTCCGGACCCCTCATCTGACAAAACACAGTATTATGATGCTTTATTTCGCTGGTATTCTTTGAGGGCGTGTTTCTACCTCGGTCAAGCTGACCAATTCATTCTGCAGTTTAGCGCTACCACTGTTAAATGTAAAATTCGAATGTGCTCAAAATTTAATAATATAATTTTTTTTAAATACTTTATTGTACATTTGTACTGGGAATTGTGGAATCCTGGAATCCTATATATAAAGCTTATATTAAACGTATAGAATCAATCTAGAGATGCTTTCTTAGCTTTTTGGAATTCCGAAGTAATTTTTTTTTATAAGCAGCTACACAAATCGTTGTAACAATTCCATTTACTTCCGCTTCATGAGTGTAGACGTATCGCTGACCTGGCATACCTTCATGATATAACAAATAATATTGTTGGCTGTTTGGTGCTACTGGGGCACATTGCATTGCGCACATCTTCTACAACCCGTAAACGTAGACTCGTGTTGTATAACCCATTAGCTAAACTAAGTATAGAAAAAGTGACAAAGTAGTTATTTTATAAGAGCTGGCAACTATTTTAATTCAATCCCGTCGACAATTGACATTGACTTATTTCATATAACTGGAACTCAAATTAAAAGAAAGCTAAATATTCTTTAGTAAAAACTTTTAAATGCTGAACCTCATCTGTCTATTGTTAACAACTTTTTTTTCTTTATCTATTTACTTCCTTTTCCTTTTTCTAATATTTGTGTAGACTTGGCGTTCTGTATTAATTACGCTTAAGTATTAGCTGTAAGTTTTCGAAAAATTGTAAAAATATAAATAAAATAATCTAATAAACTAATGTCATGTTTAGAAAGCACAGATAAACTTGAGTAGTTTCCGCGTTGAAGGAATTACCATTGTAATCTAAAATGAGTGTTTCTTAATAAAAAAAGTAATAATGTAACTTTTATGTTACGACGTATTTTAATAACTGAGACGTTTTCCGTCAATAATAGCAATGAAATCATCAAGGGAATCCATCGCAGTCCTCGGGGTGACAACATGGACAAAATGGACCACAGGAAACGCTTACTATCGGGTTACCTGTGTGTTCATTTGTCACCGTAAGTATTTTTTAATGAAAACACATGGTGGCAACAAATAATGAATCTACTTAAAATATAATGTACATATGTAGTTAGTTTCAAGCCAAAGCATTTGTATCTGCGCTGAAAAACGTTTTGCTGTTAATTAATTTGTAACCTCGTATAAAAACTGTTTATAACAATACAGACAAAACATTAAGTCACTACTTTCCCTTAGTATTATGTGAAATTTTCCAGCTCCGCTCAACAGATTTCTTAATACAGGGCAATATAATTCGGCAATAAATTGTTCGAGCAACAATACCACTCCACTGTGTCTCTGTCCACGCATGCATGCGTCGTCGAAGCCAGTTTGACTAGATTTTTGGCAACGGCCGAGTGGGCTGCTGCATCCCCCCCCCCTCCCCCTTCTTCCGTCCGTGCCAACATGCATCCCGCGTTTATACCTTTAAAACGTCTTAGAGAATGAGCTCCAGTGAAGGTCTTATTAAATATTGTGACCACACTGTGTATTATCGGGTACGGTTATATTTTATAAATTTATTATATGTACACTATTTAATAACGGCACGAGTCACGTTTTCCCTAGCTTCAGTATGAATGGGTTGGCTTTTACGGAAGGACTACACCCTTTAAAATACCAGGGTAATATAGCAACATAACTCCACTGTGTTTTGTCGAGTGCAAGAGATTCGATCGTAGTTCTCTTTTTCTAAGCAAGTGCTTGACCACGTGATGTTAAGTGGAAATGCAGTCCTGGATGGTAAGGCGCACTAGCTCAGTAAATGCCTATTCAATCTACTCTTGGAAACACCCACATTGTAATCGGAGAGACAGAGGCGGGCAAACTTTTCCAGTCCTTCGCTGTACGAATAATGAAAGACGAAGCAAAGCGCTTCGTTCGGGTCTCAGGGATGA
Source organism: Teinopalpus imperialis (assembly GCA_029286865.1). NCBI lineage: Eukaryota > Metazoa > Arthropoda > Insecta > Lepidoptera > Papilionidae > Teinopalpus > Teinopalpus imperialis. Next base: position 17,365,164 of record JAGSMU010000022.1, on the reverse strand, counting down.
TAAAGCTTCTGCATTAAGATTCCACGTCGAGAATCATGTAGGTATCATGTGTAGGAAACATTCGATCAGGTGTAATGTGTGGTCGTTTTTCACCGTCGATACAATAAATAAAAACTCGCTAATTCGACTTAAAAAATTACATGACCACAATTTATGCATAATAAAATGCAAAAGTAAAAAAATATTTTAAATAAAGAGTTTTATATGCATTTTGTTATCGTATTTACTTTTTGTTATTATATGTACTTTTCGATAGATATAAAAAAAAATCGTTACTAAACTTTTTGCCCGTCTGTTCACGCTTTGTGCACGCTGATCCATAACGGCCGAACCAATTTAGATCTAGTTTTCAGTGATGTATAAAAGCTAGAACTAACATTAGTGCTAATATCATTAAATCGGTGGACAAATAGAAAAGACTAGAAATGGCAATTTTCACATATTTTATATTATTTATGCTAATACTAAAATGTCAATGGTTTAAGGCACGGTCTATGATACTCAAGGTCGTAGCTTTGAATGGCATCCGACTATTGTCTTGGACTATCTCCTAGCGAAAACATTAGCCCAGCTGGAGTAGTCCACGGGAACGTTAGTAATGTAAATAGAAGTATTTAAATAATGGACATATTAACAAAAGACCCAGACCCCCTAAGGCTCACAACACAGACGTCTGAAGCTCTGACCAATACGTCACGCATCTATTGACCACACGGCGTAGTATTCAGAGTATCTATCAACTGAATGCAACGCAGTTTCCCAGACCTCCAATTTGTGCGAAACAAGTTGGCGGTTTTAGCATCTGGCAGCATCTTACTAACACTATATTCGATACTACCGCACGTGCCTTATAACGCTAAAGTCAAAACCGACCAGAAGAATTCATCATTCGACTGCTTTGAGAGTTTTAGAGCTAAACTATAGTTTTATTTTCCACCTGCTGAATGAATGGGTCAAATTGACCAGGGTAGGACCACGCCCTCACAAAATACTAATATGAAATAGCAGCATAATATTGCTGTGTTTCGTCTGGTGAGTAAAGGGATCCGAAAACGTCTATTACTAGTGATGAGGCATTCCATCTCAGTCCTCAAGAGTGACAACGCATCAGCATTATGATTTCTCGTCTAGGATAAATATAGATATCATGGGCCGTAGGAATCCCTTGCCATCAGGTGAACTGTGTGCTCGTTTGTTACTCTGAATGTAATAAAAATATACAAAAAAGTGTTTCTTTAAGCTGAACGTACCTGTATCCTGATCCTGAAAATTTAAGCGTTTTAAGTTTAATTTATGCTCAGACACGAGTTAGATTATCAAGGACCGATGAAATAGATTTTTTTTTATTTGATTCACCACACTGACGAAGGATGACAACATGAGAAATTTATATCTATATAAAATCTACTAAAACAAAAGTATTGTAAGGAAATCTGATGTTATAGGATTTTTTTAATGACTTTAGTTATGGAATTGTTTTTATTCACTTAGTTTTATTCTATGAGGAATGGTATTACTTCGGTCAAAGCCTACACATTCATGGCGCACATTAAAATTTACTGACGCGTAGCTCTACGACTTAGAATTCTATTCAGAACAGGCATGCTTCGCTACCTACGCCACTACTTCGTTTCTCCAGTCAAACGAGTTTCTACTCATAGAAATGCCAACTGAAAAATGAATTTTTAGATGTTTCTTCTTCAAATATTATATGTTATTGAGATTTAAAGACTCTTATTACTAACGAGGCATTCCATGTTAGTCCTCATTGGAGACAAAGCTCAGTAATAGAGGACTCCGGATCCTTACACTCACTAGACGAAACACAGCAGCATTATGCTGCGATTTTACGCTGGTATTCTGTGAGGGCGTGGTCCTACCCCGTCGAGCTGACCCATTCATTCTGCAGATAGAAAGAAACTACAACGTAGCTCTGCCACTGTCTGACTAGCCCGTCTGCACTGCCTGACCTTGTTGTAATTTCGGCAACCACAGCAATATTTCGTGGTTTTCCCGTAGGACTAATTTGCGCGCCACGACCTAATTACGACAAAGTGCTTTGCCAAAATAATAGCGCTCCCAGGGGACCTCGAGGGCGAGATTGTGACAGATTAAAGAATAATTCTTCGTTGTACGCATTAAGTTCACGAAAACGGTAAATAACGTGCTAACGGTAGGGCCCGGGGCGCCGGTACCGTTGGCATATTAGTGACTAAAGTTGATAAAATTAGTTTTTTTTTTATTAAACCAAACCAGCACACAGTATACACGATAAGGTTCCAGATGCACAGGAGTGTTCATAATGGAGTATTGTATATGTTGAGGAAAACCTCGTTGCCTATTTTTTTAAAGGAATATTAACAATGCTAATCACATGACTAATGTTTCGCTTAATCACTCCATCTAAGCTTGAAATGCTTTCGCTAGGAGATGGTTCACGACAATAGAATGGTGAATTCGAACCTACGAGCTTAATTTTGACATACCGTACCCTAAACCATTAGGCTATTGACGTTTCGTATTGACTATTATTAATAGAGTATCCCTTCCTATATACTTACCAAACAAAACACAACAGCGTGATGGTGCTTATTCACGTTAAGGATAACTTCTGACTCAGTGGCATCGACCCATTGATTCTGTCGTTAGAAATCATTCAAGAAGACTCAGTATTCACACATAGCGCGTTGTTGATAAACAGCGTGAATTAGGAGTTACGTTGCTTTGTTTCATATAGCGAGTGTAAAATAACGAAGACCCAAATGCCAAACAAGCACACACTTCACCAGAACGGCAGCCTACGAAACTACCTACATCCATCGTCAACAAAGATTCATAACGCTAATGCATCGTCATCTCTGTGGACCAAGATGCTTCGTTACTTTTGTGTCCCTAACGAAAATCATCTAACAAAACCAACAGCTTTATGCTACTTTTTCGCTGTGTATTCTGTGTAGGCGTTGTCCTACTATGGTCGAACTCATCAATACGTAAGTGTCGCACTTAAAACACTTTATAACGGATTTATTGATAGATTTCTTTTGAAAATTATTATGCTGACCATACTCAAGTGCTTTAAGCCCTTAGGGGATTATCGTGTTGCATCGAACTGACCCGAAGGAACCCGGAAGATATCGAATCGAGCCAAACTAAATGTACATACAGACGGAATGTTTATTATATGTATATTTAATACATTTTTATCGTACACCAAGTATCCATTAAATGTGATTACAATAGGTGGTTTCATATTAGTTACGTAGTTACATACTAATATGAACGAATATTTATTCATTTATTTATGTAGCCATTATTTTTTGTTTATTTATTTAAGTGATGAACCTTTATCGTACTCCGACTGTACTTAAGTACTGAACAACATAAACTCTATATGTATATATTATAGCGCTACTGTGTTTCGTCTGGTAATTGAAAGAAATGATAAACCTTATTCCTGATGACGGTTTCCTAATATATTATATAGCTCTAGACTCGAAAAGTCCTAGGTCCTAGGTCACGCTCGATACAATAAAAGAATATGCTAGGGCCCAGTTCAGTGAAGTGGAGCTTTAAACATTCCAACAAAGCGAGAAACGAAAGGCTATCTGCCACTTGGCTGACGACAGTCCAAAAGGATATTAGAGAGATAGACTTTGATGAAGATTCTGCCAGAAATCGTGCTGTCGAGGGTTAGGACGGGGAACGCTGATTCCCAATAATTGGGAAAAGGCATATGAAGAAGAAAAAGAATAAAAAAATACATACTATTAGAATAATCGAATTAGAATCCGGTTCTGAGTAATCTGGTGCTATCACCACTGAACTACTAAATATGAATAATTGATTGTCGAATATAGTATTGACGAAACTTTATAAGGTTATCGATCTTTAGTATTTACAAAACTTTTTGAAGTTCGACAATGACATCTGCAGCTAGATAGCATTCCAAAAAAATGTCAAACGTTCGGGTCCTACAAAATAACACGCACTCCCCGCGTTCGTTTAATTTATTTTTCTCGGAAACATTCGCACACCGGGCTTTCTCTCGTTAATGTCAGGAATTGAACCGCGACCCGCACGCTCTAACTGAAATTTATTGGGCACGACATACCGCAGGACAGCAGGAAGACGTTGTCGACATTTTGCTTATTGCTTGCACGTTTCAAGTCGGTGTTGGCTATGTGAAAAAATTGTGTATTAAGAAAATGGCTATTGATTAATATCTCTTACGAAAACAAACATTATTCATCTACAATCTACATAACTTATGTTCTGGCTTAGAACAAGGAGGTTAAGGGGCCTCTCCTGAATCATTAATACGATCGTAATACTAATGAAATTTGGTTTATGTCCCTCTCCTCCTGACCCTCGACAATTTGGAATTTTGTTTGGACGTCGAGGGATTACTATTCCTTATATAGATATTTACTATAAAGTGTTGTATATATAAATCTTCCATTAATGAAATGAATCTCCAACAATCTCTCACCTGGTCTATTTTGACCACAATGATTTTTTTTTCCAACATTAAGAGTAACAAACGAACACACAGTTCATCTGATGGTAAGTGATTCCTGCGGCCCATGACCGATGCGTTGTGCTATACGTCCCGTGTCCCTGACACTGCATATGATCTTATTTTACTCGCATCACATCGGAACAGGGAAGGGACAAGGAATGAGTGTGTTTGCGTAAACGCTTGCGCACTGTACAATGCTCAGTGCATCATCTGGCAATAACCCGAAGATATCATATATTTAACAGTAGTAGAGCTACGCTACAGCTTGTTTCTAGCTAGAATTAATGGGTCAGCTCGACCGGTTGAGGACCACGCCCTTATAGAATACCAGCGTAAAAGAGCATAACGCTACTGTGTTTCGTCTGGTGAGGGTAGGGATCCGGAGACCTTTATTACTGGTGATGAGGCATTCCATCTCAGTCCACAAGGGTGACAACGCATCTGCATTATGATTACTAGTCAAAGATGAAAGTAGATGTCATGGGCCGCAGGAATCACTAACCATCAGTGAACTGGGTGCGCATTTATCACAATTCATATTAAATATATATATATATATTGATAATAAATAGAGGTGTCCAATTATCACGACATGAGGTAACCTTGGTGCTCGTTTGTCACCCGAGTTCCTTAAAAAAAACACAACAGAGAGCCATATAAAATGTACGCAACTCAACGAAAACATCGCAGACAACAAATGGGACGGGCATTCAACACGGATGTACGTACGTACATTTCCCTAAAAACAATCAATAACATAAATACAAGCGGACAACAAATAGCGATTCCGAGAATATTTTTACATAGGCGCTTTCCAAACCTGAATTACCGTTAGGTCTCGAACAAACGCGAAGTAACAAAGATGCTGTGAAACCACTAATTTGGCTACCAATCGTGAACAAACCGGCAACCTTTAATAACAAGCGTATAAGGTAAACAATCGAATAGTTTATCGTTCACCGATGGTAAAGTATGTTGGCATTGCATTCGGGTTGCGGTCTGAACAACGCAAGACAATACTCCAAATTGGTTTTGTAACACAAGATTGCTGTGGTGTATGAAATTCGTGGACAATGAAACGCATAAATAACAGCGCCCCATTTTCGGAGACCATTGTTAAGGAAATTTGCAATGATGCGTTAGTTTGTGAGGTTATGAAAATGTTACCTTCCAGTTGTCTCATGCTTGTGTGGAATCAGCGGTATTAACGAACCAATACTACAAGGGACCTTCGAGAAAAGAGCCACGAATTCTCCGGAGTTACTGATGTTCATGGGCGGCGGTGATCCAAGTGGTGACCTTCAGGTGAAGTGTTTGATCGTTTATCACCTATTTTATAAAAAAAAACATCTTATCTATTGAAAGAAAGAAAAAATAGTCTTGATGCTTCTCATCGCAATATAGTAGATCAAGACGGTATAACAATTTTTTTTATTACAATGAGAGTAACAAACTAGCACACAGTTCACCTGATGGCAAGTGATTCCTGCGGCCCATGACATCTACATTCATCCATGACAAGGAATAATAATCCATTGCGTTGTCACCCTTGAGGACTAAGATGTAATAAAGGTCTCCGGATCCCTATACTCACCAGACGAAACACAGCAGCACTTTGCCGCTAATTTATGCTGGTAGGACCTGGTTATATATATTCTGCAGCTAGAATTAATCTGCAGTGTAGCTCCATCACTTTGAACGTCAAAGAGTAGTCTGAGAGTGAGTCAGTTGTATTCATCAGATATAGCATATCACTATAATATATCCTACGCAGTTGATGGTATTGTAGTGTTATTGGTTACAACTAGAAGATATCACCGCAGTTGATACTTGGGAGTTCATAATTAATAAGCATTGAAAAAATGAGAATAATTTTAAATGGTATTTATCCCATAAGCAATTTAAAAATGTATTTTTAAAATATTCATGTTCATATTATATTTGTTATAGAAATATAAATAAAAATATATAGCTACCTATAAAACCTACACAAGCGGGTAGGTGTACACAAAACGATAATTTAAAAAGGGCATAACTAAAAACAGCACTAATCCTCGAATTGTTGTATTGCGATTGTTTCTTTATACGTCTGCAAAATTTCCAATTATCTTGACGATTGGCAGTGGAATAAAATTCAATTAAAAGACTCCATTATATTCATATATACATACGTACATTTATACATATGTACATATATATATATATATATATATATATATATATATATAAACATACATTTTAATATTATTAAGTAAGTGGCCCATAACACCCACATACATCCTTGATAAGGATGCATATGCATGTTGCCTTGTCATCCCTGTGCACTGAGGTGGAATACTACGTCACCTATGGGATCTCCTGATCTCTACACTCATCGAATCCCAACAGCTTTATGTGGGTATTTAAGGCTAGTTATCTGTCGAGGGCGTGGAGCTTCCTCACTCGAGCCGACCCATTACCAAGCCGCATGTAGATACAAACTACTCTGGAAGTATCACAAATCTCACCTCATCATATCGATTCCTATGTCAAATATATACATAGTATTTGTCTCTACATTTCTCATCTCTTTGTTCACGAGTTAATGAAGTTATATATGTATTTATGACACTGTGTGACCAAACTGGTTATTTTTAATTTTACTGTAGTAACTTTTTTTACTGCAGTAACTTTTTTTTCAATGTTAGGGGGTTAGTCATACGTGGCAACTGCAACGCACTGCGACTCTTGCGCAGCGGTAGTCACTTACCACCAGTGAGCTGCTTGCACGTTTGTATAATTATTCGTATTGTATAAAAAACGTGATGGTAGGTAATAATAATAATAACAAATTTATTTGATAAGTTACAGTTTCTTTAGGGTCCTTATAACTTTATTATATATTATAGTAGCAAGATGTTCCCAAAATTAAATACTTAAAGGACAGTATGCTGCCGTCTACACTAGGAATACCTGTATTGCAGATGACTATTGACCTATTACTGGAGACGAGGCATTCCATCTCAGTCCTCAAGGGTGACAACGCATCTGCATTATGATTTCTTCTCAAGGATGAATGTAGATGTCATGGGCCGCAGGAATCACTTGCCATCACGTGAACTGTGTGCTCGTTTGTTACTCTTAATGCTATAAAAAAAAAGACTACGCCCCTCAACGGATACTGCGGGTAATATATTTGAGTAACAAGTTACGATTTGATAGTATCCACATTTTTTTATAAAAAATAAGTTACGATTTGATATTATCCACATTTTTTTATAAAAAAATAAGTTACGAATTGATATTATCTACATTTTTTTATAAAAAAAATATAAGATATGTATGTATGTTGGGTACTGTTTGAAAGAATGGGGGAAAATGAGTTTAAAAAAAATGGTAATTTATTATTTATTGAATTAAAATTAGTGATACAATACCTAATCAGTGCCTTTAGAGTTCATGCTTGATGGCCAGTTTGTTTTAATTAAATTCTACATTCTTTTGTATTTTATGTAAATATTGTATTAACTTTATTATACAGCATAGCTGCTAAATAACAACATAGTGATAGCGAATGTGATAAGTGACTCCTACTAATTCCTATATCTTTCCAATTCCATCGTCTTACTCAATAAGAAATCATAATCAAAATGTGTTGTGAATTTGATAGCATTAACAGTGGTAGAGCTACACTGCAGTTTGTTTCTAACTGCAGAATAAATGGGTCGACTTGTATGCGGTAGTACCCCAGTCGACAGACCCGTTCATTCTACAGATAGAAACAAACTGCAGCGTAGCTCTACCACTGTCACTGTATGGTAGTGGTGAATTTGGGTACTCGTTTACAGATATTCCATCTGATGTCGATTGAATCTTCGTTGAGGACGGCAGTTGTCACCCACCTTCCACCAGGACTCTGTGTCTCTCCCGTTTGCCACCCCTAATATTATAAATAACAAATAAAGGTATTTTATAAATGACAAGATTTATCGACCAACTTAACTGTACATTTAAGATGAAATTGAAACCAAATCCGTGTTCAAAGTCGAAACATTACTTCTTGAACTGTCAATCGCCTAATGGTTTAGGGTACGCGAAACTTAAAGTCAACATTCTTTTTTATTTAAAGACAATTAACCAAAAACACTCGATCAAAATATTACATTGTGGTTACCGTAAAATTGCAGGGTTGAAATTCTTTATACTGTCTGGTACTATACAATTATCATTATGATTGTAATGCTTTTTTGATTTCTCGAATTTTTCTTAATTTTTAAAGAATATAAGCAGTGCTTTTAACATTACTTACATCCCGGTTAAGCACTACAACTAAGCTTAAACGTTTGTGCTATGAGATGGTTCACGATAATAGGAAAATGGCAAATGCTAACCTACGAGTTTAAGTTTCGTAGATCGTAACCCAAACCATTAGACTTTTGACGTTTCTAAAACTCTTTTCACTTAATTAATAAGTGGCTTAACGAAATGCTACTAATGATGTGTGACATGCAATACATATTTTATTTTATAGTAAATTCAACAAACGCACAGTCATTCAATATATTCAATATAATCATATAGCAATGTACCGTTTTTTGGTGTTGAGCGTGAAATCTTTAAAAGAATCTCCTGAAGGGAAGATAGGGGTTTTGCACCCAGTAAATCTCCCTCAGTGGCTACACTCAATGCATTGGGATGAGCTCCGGGATCTCCAACGGAACTCAACGGTGCCCTCTGCTCTAAGCCTAAGCACCAGGGGGATCTTGCCTCCTCTAGTGTCCTTGCTGTGCTACGGTAACCCGGGACCACTCCTTGATGCTCCGGATTTGCTATCCTGGACGATCAGATGTCTTAGTGAATGCAAACCCGTCCATAAGTCGTTTTATGCGACAGTAAGACAAAATGAGCTAGACTAAAGGATTGACTAATTAGCAAGCGTCATGATTGTGGTCATTTTACCCATTGCCAGAATGGCCTATGTGCTACAGTTAAAGATTTACGTATGATCCTGGTGGTAACTTTTGTCGAGTGTTCTATAATATTTGCTTAATTGAACTTGTCACTAATCAGAATAAATTTGACTGAAAGTAAAGAATGGTAGCAAGCAAATATGTAACAGTGGGAACTGAATGACAAATTAATGGATCGGTACGATCGGGGACCACGCCCTCACAGAACACCAGCATAGCGCTGCTGTGTTTCGTTTAGTGAGCATAGGCATCCAGAGGGTCTCCTTAACGGTGACGAGGCATTCCATCTCAGTCCTCGAGGATGACAATGCATCTGTCTTATGTATCTTTATCAAGGATGAAGGTGAGTCATGGGCCGCAAGAACCACTTATCATCGGGTAAACCTTAAATACAATAAAATAAATACATTGATTGACCGAAAATTGAGGTACAAAACAAAACTAAATTAAAACAAAAATAATCAATTAACAACGGTAAACGCTAAAATCAAAAAAGTATATTAAAAATATGCAAAAAAAAACTATAACCAAAATGAAAACAAAAGTTTAGAAATTGTACGCCCTATTACTGGTCAACGAGGGAGAGATAAGAGGAGAATTGTTTTAATGATGTGTAGCCTCCAATCCAAGACCGAGTCTACATAACCATATACCTGACACAAGCCATATAAGATATCCTGGTTTATTTAACTCCAAATGCATCTTCAGCTATATTTACTAATTACACAACCCCATTGAACGTGGAGCACGAAAAACATGAGCCGAAGTCCAATTTAAACCAGAAAGATCACTAAATTCGGGCGTGTGTCCTAACTTACAATGAAAGCGCGACGCAAAAGGACCCATACACACATCTATAAATAGATTATAAGCCATTTCCAACACTATAGGTACTCTAAATGTACTTTCCAGCGAACCGGCTTATGCTCACACCACCAAACAAACGCACACACGAACAGTCACCCGCTGGTACAACCCGTCTGCGCATGCGCATCGCACACATATATATATGTCGGAAGGGCAAAGGGAAATTTTGGCAATAATTTGTTGTGTACAACAGATTCGACGGAAAACGGTGCGGCGATTTGCGTGGTGTTGTAATTTTTTTTTTCAAAAGTAGACTTATCCTTGGTAAGATATGAGGGAACCGCTTTCTCATGTGAATATCAGTGTAGAGCCACGCTGCTGTTTGGGGCCGCGACATGAATGGGTCGGCTCGACCAGGAATTTAAGGATAAGGGCACGCCCTTAGAATACATATTATATAGTCGCATAACACTGGTGTGTATCATTTGGTGAGTGTATGGATTTTGAGTCCCGATTACAGGTAGTGAAGCAATCCATCTCATTACTCAGGTGTGACTAACACACGTGTGCTATGAATCGTTGAGGGTGGTTTTAGAGGTCTGGTGTAATAAATTACCATCACCACTTATATTATTATAAAAAAAAGAATACGGTGTATTTATCATATCGAAGTTAATGCTCTTTTTAAATACCAAAACTATGTACTTTATACATATATATTTAAGTCCTCTTATTTCCTACTAATAAGGGTCATAGAAAACGTACAACGAAATACATTCGTCAGTGTAGTACAAATTAAATAATACAAAATATTCACTAATTATCATATTTATGTAAGATACTTCAAATATCATAGTTACCTTAGTTTTAGTCGCTGTTAAGCGTGATCTAGGTCGTCAGTGAACAGTTTTAATGAGCTTAGCGGCCTTCTGGTCACAAATGCTAGTACCTCTTAACAGTATCGGTAATACTACAACAATCTCTCTCTTGTTCAGTTTTTATATTTTGAATAGGAAATTGAAGTAGTCATGCAATAGTTTAGCCTCATAATGTCTTTCTTTCTAGCCACTTCAGACTACGGAAACATCTGTCTAGTTATTACCAGGTATCATAGTTTACGTAGGCTACATGAAAGCGTCGTAGCATTGCCTAATAAGAGCCAATAAAGAGTAAACACAGAGGCAATCACTCGTTTTCCCTTCCCCTAGTCTGATGAAATACATGTGCAATAGATAGGAGAAATAGATCCGAAAACTTATAATTTTTATTGCACAAATATTGTGAGGAACAATTTTCTAACATTATTCTGGGAGATCGACGGCGCAGCAGACACATACTCTAACTAATACGCCACGCTTTGGCTCTTGCTCTAAAGCTAAAATCACTTTCTTATCTCTTGTATCCCCATAGACAAATGGCTGTCAATAATATCTCTGCACTTGAGGCTAATAACTAAGCATCATGATTTAATAAAATACATTTTATTGAACTAATCATAGTCAATTAGGAGAACCCTCCAAAAACCATTCTAATATTTGATTCTCTTTGATACTGGCATATAAGTACTCAATATTACTTATTGAATTTTACACCACCTTGGCAAGCATCTATTAAATTATGCCGAGATCCCTCGGAGCGACCTAGTTATAACATTTTCGTCCCGTGAATCCCTTGAGAAAATCTTCTGAGCTTCACATTATAGGCCTTTTTTTACTCAAAGGAAAGACGTTTCCCGAATTAGAGCGAGATAATTACCAGCGTTATGGAATATTCCATCAATGATATAAGTTTTTTTTAGGGTTCCGTACACCCAAAACCACGGAACCCTTATAGTATCTTTCTTTTGTATGTTTGTCTACTGATATACCCGTAAACACAGCTTATTTTATCCGAATCTACTGGATGAAAAGTTGCTACACACATAGAGTAAATAAAAATCACGGACACATAGTGTAAATTCCGACTTTGGGGGACTTGAGAAAATTAAAAAATATTTCTAGTCCTTAATATTTCTTATACGAAATAGGCTCATTATGAGAAATGTTGTAGAGTAATACTGAACGAAATCTAAATGTTGTCACGGAAAAAGGAATGGTACGGAACTCACTCCGAGTGAATCTGGGTCGCTCTTAACCTATTTTTATTATAATAAAGGTAGGTACGCGACGCTTTAATCTATTTTGCTATGTTTCGTCTAATATAAACTAATAAACCCACTCAAATATAAATCCACTGCTAAACAAAAGTCATCACCATAGCTTCAAACAAATCACTGGCCTGAGCCACCACCAGCATCCATCGATCCCTCTCCCTAATGAGGACGTCATTCTACACTTTACCTTTTAGTATGGGTTTGCACTTGAGAACCTTTCTTTTTACCGTTTATATTGCCAGACCAATGTTAGTTTATCTTGCTAACCATTTCACATATGTTAGTGACTTTGACGGTATATTTGAAATTATATTCATCGAGACAAACGCGCATACATTTTATATGATGGTAAGTGATTCTGGCAGCTTATGACTCCCATATTCATTCTCGATAAAGTATAATAAAGCAGATACGTTGTCACCCATGAGAACTGGGATGTATTAACTCGTCACCATAAAGGTCTCCGGATTCCTTCACTCTTGGAAATACAGCAGCGTTGCTGCTATATCACGCTGGTATTCCCCTGGTTCGTGTTTCCATACGAGCCGATCCATTCAAGTTATATCATAAATTATAAAATATATTAAAAAAAACATATAGAGGCACTGTTTAACAGCGTATTGATTGTACGAAGCTCAAATGCGAGAGACATATGTAGAGGTGACGTATTTATATATGTGTATGCATGCGTGTGAGTGTGCGTAGCGCTGAAGGCAATCATTATTTGTAAGTACTAGAGGATAGGCAGACTGTACATATAGATTTTGGGTGTACAGTGGCGAAAATGTGAGTGGTTGGTTTTGAACTTTTGAATTTAATCGTAAATTAATCGTTACTGTAAATTATTGTATAATTGAATTATTTATATTCTTGGGAGAGGTCCGGCATCTGCATAATCGATGTTAGGCAATATTAATGTTTGGACAAGCATGAACTTTGCTTTCATGGGAAGGAAATGCTTTAGACGATAAGGAGACTGTAAGTTGGTAGTGACTTTGCGGGTAATAAATTCTGTAATTTGTATTAGCCATTTATAAGTTTTGTCAAAATGTAGACCAAGATGTTTGACAGAACTATTAAATTATATTAAAATATTATTATAATAGATAGGCGGGATAGGGATTTTCTGTACCTTTCCGGTTACATAGATTGATTGAAACCATCTTAGAGTAATTCATGACAATATTACATATATGTACCAGACACACACAAACTTATAATCGGTAATGAAAGCCCTTATTAGTAATAACGATGCATTCCATCTTAGTCTTTAGGCGGATCATGATAATGCGGATGCGTTATCACCCCGATATTATGATTCCTTATCGAGGATGACAATGGGTGTCGTGGGCCGCAGGAATCATTTATTATCTGGTGAACTGTACGCCTATTTGCTACCCGCAATTCAATAAAAAGTATATATATTTCTATTTTGCCTGTATATATATTTAAAGTACAGACACTTTTTCTTGAGCTTCCTTAAAAGCACTTAAAGCGCTAATAAACCAATTAGATAGAAGCTTAATTAGGTAAATTAAGAGCGGAATTAAACGTGAGGAAGACTGGCCGAGCTGTAATTACAGAAGCTGGCAATTATGCGGTTAAGAAGAATATTGTGTACGCTCTTCTTTCTTTCAAAATGAATTTGTGTGCTGACTTTACTTACTTAACTTACTTACTTAAGACCGATCATTGGGATTGTTATGAGGACCTAGTAATCAAATGGAGCCTTTGAACTTGAGGTTGTCATCCTGGGTGATTTGTATTTGACAATTTTTCAAATCATGTTCTACTTTTAATGATCTAGACATAGTGTTTATTTTGAGAAAGCCAGGATGAGTGTCCTCTGTGTCAACACAATCTGCTCTATAAGGATCTAGTTAGGGGCAAGTTATCATTTACTGGTCGTTAGTGACCTCTAAATTATGAAAAAAGATGAATTTGTATTGGCTACGCCTGAAGCAGTTGTTGTATTCAAATTCCACTATCATCAGTCACGTATATCCACGTATATTTCTATAAACTCACCAGTCCGACGAATGAGAACCTGAACATGAAGGAAAATACATCGAAATATGCTGAACGCAAATCACTCTGACTTTTGATGGGCTGCAGTCAAATGGACCACCAACACGCCTGCCTATAGTATTTATTTAGCATATTTTGTGAAAATATGCAAAAATACTAAAAAAAATATTATTATTTATTGTTAATTAAGCGTCAATAGCCTTATTGTTTTGGTACAGTTTGCTGGGGATGACAGGTTCTTTAGTGGCAACCTCGGACTGTCAGTCACAGTATAGGACTCCGCACTATTTGGACGACGTATACAAGTTTGCAGGAAGTCGATGGCTGGTGGCTCCGGGTCGTGCTTTGTGGCAATCTATAGCCAAGGTCTACGTTGTGCAGTAGAATACGGATAGTCAGATCACAAACGTTCGTTTCATCATCAGATAATTATGATGAAATGCTATTAGTATTTTAGTAGGACAGAATACTTTTATTCAATAATCATTATAAAAGACTCACCCATTCAAATATGGATTAATTATTAAATATTTGTATATTTATGTTTATCATATCTTATAATTAATATATGTACATAACATATTAACTGTCAAATCTTTTAACCAATGCTAGTACTTCTTCGTTTTTAGTTGTAAATAGTTAACAGTTGGAAGTATATCTCTATAATATATATCTAGTCTGTTCAATTATAGCTAAATCAACGTTGTAGGTTTTCCATTATTAACTATGCTGGTTTGTATTTCGTACCAACATTTATTTCAAACGAATATTATGTTATTAATGTTTTTAATTTCTTTTAAATAAATGTATTTCTTTATATCTCAAATTCATGTAACATCTATCCTTTTTTTTTAAATTAAACATATTTAATTAATAATATTTTATTTTATATTTTTTCGAGAATCCAAGCACTTCCATACGCCAAAACCGAACCGCCGAAATAAGTCGAAGCGGCCCAAGCGCATAGGTCAAGCACACTTCACCCGTCCCCCTCCCTCGCGCAAGCAAGAGAGGGACAGGTGCAGATGCTCTCTAGAACTTGCAGCCAAAAATGCAGTTCGACCCGCCAGCAACACAAAGTATGCAATGAGAATTTTTTGGCCACTTTTTTGTAGGCTCGCCTCCATTTCGCTCATGCGTAGATTAAAAAAGATTGCGTGCGCAATTTGTGCGATGATGAAACGTCTTGCTCAATTATGAATTATAGTGATCGATGTGATGTTCTCGTGGTTAGTGAGACACCGTGACCCTGTCGCGTGTCTTCGAAAAATTCAAGGAACCTTGAGATTATAATGTTTGAATGCGTCATTTTTATTTTGAAGCGCCATTATCGTGTTTTATTATTATATGCACGACACAATTATTTTCCAATATCGTTCTTTTTTTTAATATATATTTTATAATAGGGATATCGTTGTCCTGTTCGATTACGGTTGCGTAAGTTTTAGTTGTTTACAAGTATTTTCTTAATTGTCCTCTTACGATAACAATTGGACGAGATAATGGATTCTTAGTCTCAAATCAATTATATTGCTTTAAGACTCACAATGTGTTTTTATTTCGCCATACCAGTTTCGGTCATATGCTAAAGAAAATTAAGTTGAACAACTACTCCGTCGGTTTGCTCTGACCCTGAGAAAGGTGTGTAGTACGGCTCTCCACCAGGTGTATGGACCTAAGCAAGTCTGCGGGATGTCGAAGGACATGCTTTCTATCTGTGGGGGAGACATTCAGGAGTAAATAGCTTGAAATAATGATGACCTTAAAAGTCGAAGATATTTTATCCGCAAATATATTATCATGATGTCATTAAACAGAAACGTGAACTTAAAATGTACTGCTTAAAGTATATACATTTAAGCTTTAAAGAAGGTGTACAGCGCTCGTAATTCTCATATACGTCTAGCCTGTATAACTTTTACTGTCGGTATGTACCATAACACTACGGCTGTAGAGCGATTCATACTACTTGAGCAGTGTTATATCACAGATGACATACGGGAAAGAAAATGACCGAAAATTTATTCCTGTAGAAAACCATCAATACTGGATCAAATTAATGCTATTTATTTATAGGATAAGCGTTATTTTCGTCACAAAACGAACCAATACTTCACTCGCGTCCTCGACGACCGACGATGATGCGACCACCAGGGTCCTAGCCCTCCACAAAATATTACACTGCACTGCACCATCATACCGCTCCCGCTGACGGTAAGTGCATCGCAAACAAAGTTATTCACGATACCGCCATATAGCTTACACCAAAAAACATAGATAAGAGAGGCGCAATTCATTACGCCACTTCTTCTCCAACGCCTGCATTCCGAAGTGGTGGTAAATATCGTTAATAATAATGATATTAATTTAGTTAATCTAACAGAAGCAACTGATCAGGCCGAGGTTCGACCCTCTCCGGCACCCTCGAGTCAGTTACTTTGACGCGAAGGGTAACAGTCAAACCCGAGGCTCCCGAGGCATGCTGTTTACCCATTAATACGGGTCTCGGATGAGTGCCCCAAGCGCTCGGCCACCTTTCAACCCAGTAAAGCAGTAAAATCCCTTGGGCTAACAGTGGACATCATAAAAAATCATGGCAAAATTGATTTTTATGCTATTTCATGTGCTAGGTAAGAGATGCTAGATAATCAATCATAATGCCGATGCGTAGTCACCTCGAAAGATTAAACCGGAATGCTTCGTCACCAGTAATAATATCCGGATTTAATTAATTTCTTTGCTTCCTGTAATAATAAAAATCGTAGTAACCATAGGAACCATATTGGCATTACTATCGTTCCCATAAACCATACCAACTAAGCTAAAACTTTTATGTTACGAATTGGTTCACGACAATAGACGAATCCATCATTCGTCATTAATCATTATTCTAACCTGTTACATTAAATTTCGCAGACTGACCCTAAACCATTGGGCTGTTGAGGCTTTTTCAATGGTAATATAGCTTAAAGCTTTGCCAGGGGTAGATCAAACAAATGATGCGACACTCGTAAAACAAGTATTTGATTCACAGGAGAAACATAAAATGGCTATAGGAGTATTTTGTGATTTGTCGTAAGCGTTCGATTTAGTTGAACATGAAACCTCCCTTGTTAAATTGAAATTTTACGTACTTTCGGGTATAACAATGAAACGGTGGTAGGGCTACACTACAGTTTGTTTCTATATCCAGGTGATTCTATACTAGCATCTCTGTTGTTCGTCCGGAGCGTTTAGAGATCCATTTGATCTACCCCTAGCAAAGCTTTAAGCTATGTTATTTACTATTGAAAAAGCTCCAACAGCCTAATGGTTTAGGATACGGTCAGAAATTTAACCTAATAAGTTAGAATGATGATTTATGACGAATGATGGATTCGGCTATTGTTTTGAGCCAATTGAGCCAAATGAGTTTTAGTGTAGTTCGTATGGTTTAACGCAATGAGAGTAATGCTAAAACCTTATTTTAACAATTATAAATGCTAATATTATTCTAAAAAAAATCCAGACTAGGATGTTTGATATCGTCCTATAGTTACTAGGAATTTTATAATTATAAGATTGAGTCAAAGGAATTAATTAAATCCGAATATTATTACGGAGCATTCCAGCTCATTTCTCAGGGGTGACAATGCGTCTGTGTTATGATTCCGTGCCTCGATACGGAATACGGGTGTTATGGGGCGCAGGTCTGAATCATCTAGGAGTTTAATAAATTCGTGTTATCTGTTATAACATTTTTTTATTTTTAATTGAATTACTTTATTGATTTTTCCAGTTACCTTTCCAGTTATATTTCAAATTAAATTTTTGTAAATGTTTGTTGTCTGGTGTACTAAATACATGATTTTTCTTTGTTTCAGTGTGTTAACTGTAAACTTTAAGTTAAACCAAACCAATATAATTTATGAAATTAAATCAAACGTCTTTATTTAATGTAAAAGCATTACACTTACTTATCGATTGTTAAGTAATGCTTATAACTTAACGATAATACTTGACTACCGGTTCGGAAAAAGGAAACGGCAGACTTGAGACGATCCGGCGAAGGAAACTCGACGGGTATTCTTTTAATTTGTCTTTTAAGATCATTGAGTGATAATTTTCTATTATTTTAATATTCACTTATGTGTTAACCTTTAACAAGCGGTCCTTTAGTATTTTTTTTAAATTGTTCAACTGATGATTGTTACATTGCCCGTGTTATTTATTCTTCTTATGATAGTTGTAGATTGTCCAGTTATTTTATATTAATTAATGTTATATACAATTGTTTTTTATAACAAATATAATATTCACACAAATTTTATTTAGATCTAGCATCTTCGTCTGCGTGAACTTCAGAATTGGGTCCAGAGAGAAATGTATGAGACGACAAGGGTTGTTTTTATTTTCCGTCAGAAAGTGTAAGTTTTGGGCACTCCTTGCTTCTCACGTGGCTCGCTTTATGTTGGTTGGTCAAGAGTATTGAGAGGATTTTAAACTAAAAATGTTGAAATACACCTACCACAATATTTCTCCACATTTGACTGGAACAGAATGCCAAAAGGCATTAAATCCGCCCTCTGTATTCATTTATTAATTTATGTAATCTATAAAAAAAATTGTAAACATATTATTTTTATTTAAAAAAAAGGTACAATGGACGTACTTAATGCCTTTAGACATTTTCTACCATCTTATCACCTAATTTGCAGCCAGGCTTATCAATTCTGTGATATTCTATGGGGGATGAGTGTTCAGTTTTCAATTTTGATTGATTATTTTTTTTTATAATATAAAGGGTGACAAGCGAGCACACAATGCACCATTGAAAGTGGTGGTGTCTAAATTCATCTTCAAGTAAGAAGATGCATATTGTCACTCCTGAGGACTGAGATGGAATGTTTACACTTTTTTTTAACGTTTTCTGTGATTTGGAAGAACGCATACATTGGCCCGAACGGTTTATTTATGAATGTTCCTAGTATTAACATTGTGCATATCAAATTATAGCAAATTAATTCTTATTCCTAAATACATACATTACATTTTCAAGTACACGTCTAGAAGTAGTCGACATTATACAACTTTGTATTTTGCTACGAATGTCTGTGGAACCCGAGAAACGTTTCTAAACGTGTGAAGCCTCAAGAGTCCTGTAAGACATCCCGTGTTTGTTCACACCGAGGGACCTATGAAAGTTTTACTGATGAGAAAGGGTCGTAGTGTGGCTTGACATTATGTGGACTATCCAAAAATTATATGTTTTGATGGTATTATTTTCTTTATTTATATAGAGGGATGACAAAAGTGTATCGGTTTATATATATATACACATATAATATTTTAATTAGTATTGTTATTTAAAATATCTATTATCCACAGCCTACCAATAGTTATAATTAATATTTAGTGGCGTATCCCTTATTTTCAATAACAGTACTGCAACGACGTGGCATTGATTCAATCTACTTCGTACATTTTTCTAGGGGGAATCAATTCTTGATTGCATGCTTCATATAGTTCGTTTTGACTGGTGTTACGTTTGTTTGAGACTTTCTTTTTAACAATATACCAGAGATTTTCTATCGGGTTTAAATCCAGACTATTTGCTGGCCAGTCTAAAACGGATATACGCTGTTCACTTAGGAAGCATTTGACGCTATTGGCCGTGTGTTAAAATCACCACCAAACTTTAATGTGACGCCATCGTGCTTGATTATACTCTTTGTAAATTTATAATTAAAAGCATTGTTTACAGGACGTCTAACATAGCGCTTACCATCGGAATTTACCATATTTATTTTTGTTTCATCAAAATAACACTTTTTTCCATTCTCGTAGCGTCCAATTAACATAATTTTTTAGCGAATAATAATCGCTTTTCTCGGTGTTGCTTGGTAAGAAACGGTACCTTTCGAGAGATTCTTCCAAACAATTTAGCTTCCTCTATTATATTATTTGTAATAATATAATATAAAATATGGTTGCGTTAGCAAAAGTTTCATATGGTGATAAAAACTAGGAACTTGATAAGGATACGATTAACAATAAATTATAAAAAACATTCATGTCTAATTCTATTAATCTATTCTAGTCAGTTATAATCAAAACGATAGATCTTAAAAATGGGCAAGATTGAGCATTGCTGACCGCATCATTAGTGATATTTGTTCG
Organism: Teinopalpus imperialis; assembly: GCA_029286865.1. Classification (NCBI taxonomy): domain Eukaryota; kingdom Metazoa; phylum Arthropoda; class Insecta; order Lepidoptera; family Papilionidae; genus Teinopalpus; species Teinopalpus imperialis. The sequence goes on along the minus strand of JAGSMU010000022.1, from coordinate 17,344,550 downwards.
GCAAGTTGTGATGGATTTATTATAATTTAGTCGGCGGACGCTGCTTTTCTATTTATCTATAATATTAGAGATGACAGACGAGAACACGGTACATCTGAAACAAGCCCATAACATCTACATCCATCCTTAACAAAGATTCAAGATATACATTCGTTGCCACCCCTGAAGCTTCATATGCAACCCCCTAAAACATTTATTTTATTATACAATTTTTATTTGAGCATGATTATTAAATATTGAATGTGTATATTTTTTACGAACATTTGTACATTGAAGTTATACTTTCTTTATTCATATGTACATATATATAAATTTACTAACATACTCGCAATATAAACTTTTGACGCAATCTTTGTGTACTCCCACACTTTTGAGCTGGGTTTTTTTTTATAGAATAGGTGTAAACGAGCAAGCACTTGCCTGTGATTATCGTCGCCCACGGAAATCTGCAACTACAGAGGAGTCGCAGATGTTATGGCAGCCCTTAAGAAAGGTGTAGGCTCTTGTCTTGAAGGTCCCTAAGTCGTATCGGTTCGGAAACACCGCTGGTGACAACTGATTCGACATAATAGTTTTTCGTAGGAGAAAATAACAATACTAATTATAATAATAATACTTCTTAGTCTTGATTACAAACAGTCAACATTAAGTGACCACTGCAATTTATTTCACTTATCTCCTTTCTCAATAATAAATAAGGAGTCAATCCTGATAGACTAAGATAGTAAGAAGATGCCTAAAGAGGAAAAGCATATATCAGAAAGGATTATGTGTCATGTATGTTATGTTACGTACAGATTATTTGATAATGATGTCCACCTGGCCGATTAACTACGGCGATATCTGACTAGTTTCTACCAGATCGCATGAACTACACAGCATATTTGTTTTTTTTTTTGTTACGTGGTAGAGCTATACTGCAGTTTGTTTCTAACTGCAGAATGAATGGGTCAGCTCGAATGGGTAGGACCACGCCCTCACAGAACATCAGCGTGAAATAGCAACATAACGCTACTGTGTTTAGTATAATATATATATATATATATATATATATATATATATATATATATATATATATATATATATATATATATTATAGTGCCGTAATTATTCTAGATCATATATGTATGAAGGCAGCGTATCTCAATTTTGTAATATCATTATTAAATCCGCAAATCTACACGGAGGCTGAATCGTAGATTGTTTTTTGAGCTACGTTCTACGAACCCACCATCTCTACCCTCCTCGTACGTGTTATATTTACAATTAACAATAGTAGAGCCACACTGCAGCATGTTACTTTTAATTATTATATTTCGCATTTTATGTCAGTCCGTTACTTGATTAGTGATTTGTAACTAAAATTTAGAAGTTTATCCCAAATATTATACAAAAAAGTACTTATGTCATTTGTTACATATAGCACAGCTTCCATACTATTGCATATTTTGTTTTATTACATTACATAATAACTTTAACATAATAGATAATGAAAATAATGTGATTTTTTTTTATTGTTGACGTTGCATTCTGCTGCTAAAAAGCTCCTACAAAAACTCTCACTACTTTATCAATCAACTTTTTATTGCTAAAAGATTTGATCAGGCGTTTATAGCATTTAATAATTGAATTATTGTGTTATCACTACTACTTCGTCAATTCTTTTAAATGTTTTTCTATTGGTTGTATTATTGGCTTTATCACTGTTAAAATATGGTTACAACGAAATATTTTTGTGATAAAAATATTTTAAGTACTTTTCTTTTGTGTTTGAAACATCTTGCTCGACGTACCTGCTGATTGGTGTCATTCTTCTCACTGCTTTCGGAGACCGACGAGTCGGTGGGCTTCTTGCACCATCCAGGACACAAGCGGCGGCACATACACCTGCAAATAATAGTAAAACTTATAGTATTTATTTTGGCAAATGTAGAAATGCGTGATAATAAAAAACGTTTCTAACAGCTCCGATCGGCTTTGCAAGGTTGGGGACGACGTCTATTTGTATGGATAATCTCTCTGTGATGTTTACATTTGCGCTTCCGCGCTTCAGAGACCATAAGCCGTTCGTCTCGTTTATTGTTAGTCGTTGGGAAGTATAGGTGGTCTTTATCTGCTTTAAAATATTTGTTACGTGGCACGATGAAATTTAGATCAAATACTTTAAATACCAGTTTATCGGACACATAAATTATAAACATATATATAATATCCAGACGCGAAGACAAACAATGTTTGCTGCACAGATATTGTTCCGTGGCTAAAAATCGAATCCATGGTCTATGACACAGCAGCCAGGAACTTAATCACTACGCCACGACACCGTCAAATGTGACATGTTAATCAGAATACCTGCTTACTGAGTTTCGCAGTTCCTGAATTCGAATCCCAGATGAATTAAACCCTTGTACCCTGAACCTTTAGATATAGAGTGTGATTGTATTTAATACTTGTAGGTCACTGAATTCTATGATCTTCTAGTATAACTCAAAGTTAAGAAAAAAATATTGAAATGATAAATACATGATTCCTTTTTCAACAAACTGTTGAGTAAAAGATAACTTAGAGCTACTCGAATCGCAGACGTCCAGGTACTTTCCTAGCAGTTTGATTCACTGGCATTGCGAAGAGATGTTCGATCTCGTATTTTATTACTGAGTTTAAACATTGGACATCAAGACAGAATTTAAAATTCCATCCTAATCTCGATAGTTGACGTTTTAGGCGAAAGTTTCTGCCACGCATAACTAATCTGCGAAATCTGCTGTCACTGGCGGTAATTCTGAACCGATACGATTAAGAGAACTTCAAGAAAAAGCCTACACCTTTCATAAAGACCAGCGGCGCTCTGGTGTTGCGGATGTTCATGGGCAGCAGTGATAACTTACCATCAGGTGAACTGCTTGCGCGTTTCCCACTTATTGGAACCCCATGCTGATATGGAACACCAGAATAAAATAGCAACATATAGTTGCCGTTCTTCTCATGGTGCTCGAGATACGGAAGACTAGAATACCGGAGACCGTATTTCTATAAAATATTTGGGCTGACAAACACACAGTTCGCCTGATGGTAAGTGATAACCGCTGCCCATGACCCATGTGTTGGCGTAGACCTTCCCTGGTTGAGCAGAACAACTCATACTGGTGGTGGTAGAGCTACACTGCAGTTTGTATCTAGCTGCAAAAGGAATGGATCAGCTCGACCGATGTAGGACCACGGCCTTACAGAACACCAACCTAAAATAGCAGTATAATGCTGCTGTGTTTCGTCTGATGAGTGTAGGGATCCGGGGATCTTTATTACTGATGTCGAGGCATCCCATCTCAGTCGTCAAGGGAAACAATGCATCCGCATCATGATTCCTTGTCAAGGATTAATGTAGATGTCATGGGCCTCACCAGGAATCACTTACCATCAGGTGAACTGTGTGCTAATTTGTTACTCTCAATGTAAATAAAATAACACCGCTTACAAATTTGACTGACTATTTACTGTGGATTTAGGGGTAACAACCTGAAAAAACTCCTTCATTTTGACTTGTGGCTAAAGATAGACAAGTATCTTTCAGACGCCAGTTATCTCCTAATATCAGATATTTTTTTGTGGAAAAAATTGTTAGACCTATAACTAAATAAATAAATAAATCTAAGAAAAAACATATATGTATCGTCCAATCACGCAAATAGGTCACGATATAAATTAGATTCTATATTCCAACATTACTTAACTATAACTTCCATATATATATATATATATATAGTACATATATACATATATATATATAAGTAAGAATAACCTCTTCTCGGTATAGAGAAAATAAAAATTGCATTATGAAATGTTTTGGCGCAATTCCAGTAAATTATTGTGACATAAATTTTATCCGGTTTTATATGAGCCGGATATTTTTAAGCCGACTTCATCCGGTTTAACCGGAATTAGGTCGAGCACTGTAAACGTGCTCTTTACTTTGAAGTACCTTCATGAAATGCTTTATGTAGATGTTAAATATTAAACAAGTAGTTATAAGTACTAAATATAATATTATTTGAGCAGTGTTAAAGTCACACGGCAGCTAGTTTCTAAATGGCAAATAATGGGTCGGCTCTTATGGGGGAGGACCGCGTTCTCATAGAACACCACCATGAAATACCATCATAACGCTATTGTGTTTCGTCTTGGGATTCGATGACCTTTATTACTGATTACGGGGTATTCCATCTTAGTTCTCAAAGGTGATAACGCATCTGCATCTCATCATTATTTATCGAAGATAAATGTGCGTGAACTGTATGCCAGTTTGTCACCATTACTACAATAAAAAAGGTAATATCTTCTAGAATCACACTAAGTTAAGGTTAAGTTTTTATTTACCTCGTTAAAAATTTACCTTGAGAGCTTTAACCCACTTTTACTAACAAACTTTGAAAACCTCTTCCCCGTATTGGATGAAAATTAACTAAAATAGTGTTTCTGAAATATTTTATAAGACGATCAATACTTTTATTTGCTTTTTTTTTAATTTTAAGTGTCATAAGCAAGCACACAGTTCACCTGATGTCAAGTGATTCCAGTGGCCGATCATCGATCCTTAATAACGTTACACGATGCACATGCATTGATATTCCTGAGAATTGAGATGGAATGTCCTGTAATCGGGGCTTCGGATCCCTGCACCAACATAGCAGTAACTGTACTGCCATTTCGCGCTGGTATTCTCTACCAATTATTGTTGCAAAACTACTGAAGTTATTGGGAATCACCAAAAGTATCTCACACACTATCACTAGCATCGATTATCCTATCGATATTCTAACTAATTTCGTTATTACAAAAATGATTGCAAACTATTGATGGCTGAACTATCGTATTGTACATGGAATAGTTTTCGTAGCGGAGTTTGACTGGTGTTTCTTAAGTTTTACGTAGCTGACTTTCAGTTTAAGACCTATTTGGATGAGTGGTAATTTTCAGGTCACATTACGTTTATGTAGTAAAAAATAAACACTAATAAAAATCTATTTGAAATTTGGAAAATCTATGTGACTTTTTGGTTCCAATTTATAAAAAAAGTGATTCATTCGATAGCGATACAACCGTATATCGGAGATTCGATAGTCTCTTTCCACCTAAAGGGAAATCGTATAGAGTAGGGAACCGGAAATTCAGAAACTGGATACTAAGCAATGGAATGCCTGAATCTTTCTGGAGAATGGATGTTTTTTTCATATATAATATTAGATGTACAAAATGAGCATAAAGTTCACTTGATGGTGCAGTGATTAATGAGCGCCATGGCTTCCAGATCCGTCCTAAACAAATATTCAAGATGCATATATTTCGCAGACTCATTTTAATCTGCACATACATACATATAACCTTGCTCTACATTAGTGCTGTTGATATATTTGACTGAAAGCTGAACGGAAGCGTCGTGTTGGCTACAACAGCTGTTCACCTCACTAAAGCATCATTACCAGCCTCTTAATATAAATTTCGTGATGCAAAAACATTAGAGCAATATGACGCCTATTCGCCTTGACATATTTCAGTAATTCACGTAATTATCCACCCAATTATTCGCATTGCAATATTTTATTTATGTACATTGAAATGTTTTATCGTTTGAGTTGCGGGAAAATGATTAAAGTAACTGGATGCTGCGTGTAGGTCCTGGGTTCGATGCCGAAACTAGTAAGAATATTTGTGAATAACAAATTGCTAATTTACATCTCAAATGTTTTGTATGTTAGGTCCTGTATGCCTAACACTACATCCGAACCCTCCTAAATAATGAATGTAATGTCATGTAATGTCGTCTAAAGACTCGTAATAAAAAAATAATAAATGGTAAGTGAAGACCACGGCCATCGACATCGACGTACTGTTATACGGGAAACCTCACTAGGGTTTTTAAAAAATAAGATTTTAATAGCGACAACAAAACGTTATATTTGGAAATGGAACTTAGTACAAACTTGGAAACAGAGTGACTTAGAATTAATATAATTACTAAAGAGGTTCAACCCGAACCGAGGTCTATGATTAACTGCCCGTCTTTTCCGTCTCTGCTAGACCCAAAGTCTCAAGACTGTTGACATGATAGCTTAAGAGTATGATCTGCCCTTCTGCTGGCATACACGGGGTATATCAGTACGATCTTATTCCTCGTGGGTGACAACGCTTCTTCATCATCATTCCTTATCGAGAAAGAATGTGGGCGACACGGACCGTAGGTATCGCTTCTCATTTGGTGAACTATGTGCTCGTTTGTCACCAACAATGCAAAAAAAAAGATCCACATTCCTCGTCAACTCTGACGGGTTAGATTGAATACCACGTTACCTGTAATTGTGTCGAGAATAAATGGGAATCGAGGAAATCAATCTATATACAATCTGTAACAGTCAGATACAAATGCTATCTGCATTCTCACCGTACATACAGCCGGACGGAACTGACTGACGGATTCTGCGAACATGTATTCCTCACTGCTTATTGCTGAACTGGCATACCTTCATGATATCACAAATAATATTGTTGGCTGTTCGGAGCTACCGGGGTACATACCAGGCATAACCTTTACACATAGAAACGTGTTGTACATTCCATTAGCTAAAACTAAGTAATGGCAAAGTAGTGGTAGAGCTACACTGCAGTTTGTTTCTATCTGCAGCATGAATGGGTCAGGTCGACCGGGGTAGGATCACGCCCTTACGAGAATACCAAAAATAAATGAGTAAAATAGCATCATAACACTGCTGTGTTTCGTCTGGTTAGTGCAGCGATCCGGATACCTTTATTACTGGTGATGAGACATTCCATCTCAGTCCCCGATGACAACGCATCTGCATTATTATTCCTAGTCAAGGATGAATGTAGACGTCATGGACCGCAGGAATCACTTGTCATCAGGTGAACTGTGTGCTCGGTTGTTACTCTCAATGTAATAATAATAAAAAAAAAAGTTACTTTATCAGAGCTGGCAACAATTTATATCGATTCCGTCGACAATTAACATTGACTTAAACTCAAATTAAAAGAAAGTTAAATTTAATGCTCTTTAATAAGTACTTTTAAATGTTAAACCTCATCTGTCTATTGTTAACGTTTTTGTACTTTTTAGTATTTTGTACTTCTTTATCCATTTACACCCTTTTTCTTTTTACTTTGTGTGTAGACTTGTAATTGGCCTTCTGCATTAATTATATTATATTTGTTGAGACATGTCTCGAAAGGAAAGCATAATTTAATTTGTTTTATTTTATTTATCATATACGAGTAATTAGTTACCACTAATTACTTTATATTTTTTATTTTTTATGTTTCGCATGGTAAAAGCGTATATATTGAAATGTTTCATTCAAAAATGTTGTCGGTTGTCTGACCTAAATCGCCCTTGAACCGTACACATGATCTTTTCTAGACTTTCAGGTCACGTAATATCTTTCCGCTTGCAGACTAAAACGTCACATATATCCATATTTAAGTCTTCAGTGATTTCCATAATTGTTTTCTTGCAAAATTAAATAACGTTGACATTTAGTTTATTGTTTTAGAGTATTTACTACATTACACTTGCCAGCCGCGTTAGTGGTGGTAAAAATGTGTGCAGTCTGGCGTTATAATGATGAAAAATCACACCCTTTCCGTTGATCAATTCCGGACGTTTTCTTTTTCTATTTCTTGAGTCATATTGAGTCTCATCAGCTATTCACAAGTGGTCAAAATTTTTGAGAACAGTTCGGTTTCATTAATTTTCAATATAAAAACGCAAATACATAAATAATAAATACGAGTACACGATTCATTATGTTTCGCCGCTACCAAAATACCAATTTTGCAATTTTCAAAAATGACATCGACTTTATCTATAACAGGTCGACCAGAGCGAGCTTCATCTTTGACATCAAAATTCCCGGACTGAAAACACTTGAACCAATTTTTATGCTACCTTTACTGACACTGCATTAAGTCCACAATTTTTTTCGCGACTTGTGTCGTATATTATCCCTATTTTGTAATAAATCTTTAAAATGTAGTGAATGTCTTGATTCACTCATTTTGACGGAATGAAAAACAATAGAAAAATGCGGGAAACTGGAAATGTTATTACTTTTTATTTTCCTATTTTTAAAATTTTATCTATTTAATGGTATCAAAACCAACTAGATACAAATATATACAACTAAATACCAATGAGATTTTACTGGAACTTTTTACTTAAAACGTAAAATCTTTTCCCCGACCGATTATATTAATTAATAGTTGCAATTACTTTTTTTATTACATTGAGAGTAACACACGAGCACACAGTTCACCTGAAGGTAAGTGGTTCCTGTCTCCATGACATCTACATTCATCCTTGAAGGACTCCAAGGAATCATAATGCAGATGCGTTGCGACCCTCGAGGACTAAGATGGAATGCCTCGTCCCCAATAATAAAGTTTTCCGAATCCCTGCACTCACAAGACGAAACACAACAGCATTATGCTGCTGTTTCACGCTAGTATTCTGTGAGGGTGTGGTTCTATCTTAGATTCTGCAGCTAGAAACAAAAAAAACAGCATAACACTTCTACTAGTGTTATACTGCACATAGTATTCTCGGTACTGATACTGAGGAGAAGAATGAAAGAAGTGGCGCCAAAGAACTGCTGGCTAGGAATAGATATCGTGCACGGCTAAAAAAAAACCTTTTCTGTTAGTTCAGTCCCAGTATGAAATATATTAATAACTATGTTAAAAAGACGCCATACGGTGATACCAACGTGAATACTCGAAAACTTAGTTCATTTCGAAAGCTGACTCAATCGAGAGTTCATATCGTCTTGGAATTGCCAATCTAACGAAATTTTCAAACCCTCGTCCTCTACTCTAACGAGATCTATTTGCCTTTTCACTTTACTACGTACGGGGGGGACCCAAATTGCATTTTGCACCCTGACATAGATACGTCTATATTTTGTAGTCTTCATACTATTTTAAATTGTTATTTCAAATTTAGTGAAAACGAACAAATCCAAATTCATTATATTTTATAATAAAACTAACTTTTAACGTTTTTTGTCACAGTCGTATGATTCTAAAGGAGACAATCAAGCTCATACTTCACCTGATGATCCATGTGGGGCCGTGCTTAGACAGAGTTAGCAACCCTCTATCTAACAGTTGTATTTATTTGTATATTTTATATTTACATTATCAACGATAACAAAACATGGACACCACTCTAGTTTAACTATGCTGCACGGTCGTTTTAATTATGATATATATTGTAATCCTAATTATGATATTCATTTTACTATAATTATGTAGGTAAGTGAGATGTTTACAAATTATTTATATAAAGCTAAGTAAGACTATATACTAAGTTTACAATCATTATTGGCTCAACTTCAACACGTCCTCGCAGGATTTAAGTTTTGCTTCTATATATAGTATTCAAAATTTCATCCTCATCATCTCGATGGTTGGCAATCCATTACTGTGCGCTTCACGTGAAATTTCGTTCCACGCACAACTGCTCAGTGGAATCAGTTGTCGCCAGCGGTGTTTCCGATCCGAAACGACTTGGTGACCTTCAAGAAAAGAGCTTAAACCTTTCTTAAAGGCCAGCAACGCACTTTCGACTCCTCTGGTGTTGTGGATGATCACTTACCATCGGGTGGGCTGCTAGCTCGTTTGCCACCTATTCTATAAAAAAAGTATAGGCAATTTCTTTATTTTACTACCCTAATACCATATGTATGAATATTTGTTTTATTTGTATTTCTAGCTAAATAAAATAACAGACTATATATGTATATATAAATTCCAACGTTGACATTGGTATCTTCAGGCTCAGGCTGAATCAATATCAACCAGCATATGCTACAAAAATCCCATACATTCAATTTTCTTGTCCGATACATTGACCTGTCAAACGAAAACAAGGGACGACCCTACAAATCCATTTTGCAAGGAAAATAAAACTGTAATTCAACCGCTTTAAAATTCAATTTAGTTTCTATCCCGTTCGTCACAAAATGTACGGAATATGTATGGAATATTTTTTGATGAATCAACCGAAACTTCAGTTCGAACGTTTTTTTGGGTACGGGACACTAATTGGAAAGTTGACATTTTGGACAATCGGATTGACTGCTAATCTGTCGAAATCCCTCAATGCTTTCATACGTGACCAGTTCTTTCTTGTAAAAGATTATTGTAATGCTATATTTATATTGTTTATCGCATAGCGGTGAAGAATCATGTCTCAATGGCATAGTCAATCTTGTTAAAGACTTTTGTATTTAGGCATTGGAGAATATTGAACGAGGATATATGTAGCAGTTTCCCAAAAGCCGTCGATTGACTTCCGCATTGAAATCGGACTGTATACTCGTGAACAACTTCGAGAGTAATGCTCCCAATAATAACCGGTACAGGCTTGACATGAACATTAGACATGAACTTCGTCTTGTCTTTATTCATCTTAATACCTAACCCTTGGGAGATTTTATTGAGATATATATATATAATAGCATAGTCAAGTCAGATCACTATATCGTTGGTAAATCGAAGGTAAGTAATGTAATAACCATTTACGGTCTAATAGCTTGCCGTAGCTTGCGGATATTGGCGTTATAATCGTTTTTGTGTAAGCGTCGGTTCATTATTTTATTTATTTTAGTGACCGCACTTTACTGTATTATTTATATATACTATATGAATATCATTATTTCAAACGAGTGCTCATGAATACACAAACAATATAGCATAAACGTCACAAACACAATTTAATTTTAATTACTGGAAGAAACCTTTATTACTGATGATGAGGCATTCCATCTCAGTCCTCAAGGGTGACAACGAATTATGATTCCTTGTCAAGGATGAATGTAGATGTCATGGGCCGCAGGAATCAGTTGTCATCAGGTGAACTGTGTGCTGTTTTGTTACTCTCAATCATACAAATATAAAAAAAGATAAATTCCCCATATAGTATAAGTATGAACTTCATAAATATGCAGTCAGAACGTTTTGGTTATTTAATAGAGGTAAATTTAATAAAAAATAAATTTCCAGAAATCTCTCTGCATATAATTATTGATGTAACTACAAACATATTTGTCCGGACGACCGAGCGACGGGCGGCGCAAGCGGCGGTGGTGGGGACTGCGCCAATTAAGGAGGGGTGAGCCTAGACGCGACTTCGCCTAGCATTTTGGGTATAAAATGGTGGAGCGAATTTTGTTCGTCTTGTCTTGTCATTACCATACACCAATAATCAGCTTTTGCATGGAATAATTTTTGGATACCGATTTTTATTACATTACTCCATTTTTTTTTATTAACCATAGCATATAACAGTAATTTGGCGCTAATTAAAAGATGGTAATGCATAAATCTAAAGTGAATCCTTAAAAAAAAGCAATACAGGACCAATCAAGTTCCCGCCAAAATCTCCTAAAAAATAACATAGTTCGTTGCAAATAGAATTTTCAGTTACATACACTGTAGTTTGCACATCCATTTAAAAGCTTTTACCAATAAAGTGGAACTAGTACAGCTCTTCAATATATTACTACGATCACTTTGATCCCTTTGAGAGATGTTAACTCGATTGGTCAATTTCCGTGCACGGGAATGAGTAAAATTAAACAGGTAATTGTGTTCCGGTGACAAAATAAACAGGGTTAGTACATGGGAGTGCGCTTTGCAGTACGAATGGAGGATGAGGAAGGGAGAACTCGAAATGACAGTTGTATTTTTTTAATATTGGGGGTGATAAACGAGCTGATAGTAAGTTTGTTTTTTTATAGAATAAGTGGCAAACATGCAAGCAGCCCAGCCAATGGTAAGTGATCACCGCCGCCCATGAATATCCGCAACACCAGAGGATTCGCAAATGCGTTGCCGGCCTTTAACAAAGGTGTAGGCTCATCTCTTGAAGGTGCCTAAGTCGCATCGGTTCGGTAGCACCGCTGGCGATAGCTGATTCCACAGAGTAGTTGTGCGTGGCAGGAAATTTCGCGTGAAACGCACATTGGTGGATTGCCAACCATCGAGATGATGAGGATGAAATTTTGAACTCTATCGTGATGTACGATGCTTAAGCACAGCAGCTAGAATTAACACGAACAACTCCTCAGCGACCCGTGATAAAGACATCCACCCTAAGATTCAAGAGCATATGTGTCACCACCCTTGAGGACATAGAATGCCTTGTCACCTATTGGGTCAACGGAGTCCTAAAATCACCACATTAAACACAGAAGCGGTATGTTGCTATATCACGCTGATATTCGATGAGGGCACAATTTTTCCCCACACGACCCATCATATGCTAGAGACTTGCTGCAGCATGACTATACAACTTTATGTATCTGACCAGTGGTTTTCGAAAAAAATCTTGTATAGCACACAAATTATCCTTATATACTGTTAGGCATTCCATCTGAGACTTATGGGATGACTTCTTTTGCGCAGTTAAAAGATATTTACTATACAATCAGTTCCAAAAAAGCCAATGTCCGGCTCTGCTATTATATAATATAAGTTATGATAAACGTGCACACAACTGACCTTTGATGACCCCTACGACTCGTGCGCCTCTTATAACCTCTCACTACTGAAGTGGAACGCTACCAGTAATCTGACACAAATACAACCGTACTCTGTACCACGTCTATTATTAAATGCAGAATTATAATCCAGTATCCAATCACTCCGACCCTGAACCGTGCGTTCATGGATCGCCAACAAATGAACAGCTACTGTCTATCTAATCAATAAATTTCACGCTCGTCGAAGCACATTTTGATGTCGGTACAGTTACAAATAGAGTATTGGATATTGCTTGAATTCTGCGAACCAACTTGAACATTTTTTATTTTTTTAAGTTGATATAAGAGCACACAGGTCCTTCGATTCCACTCGCGGTCTTGTCACAAATTTCATTCTCGATAAGGAATTATTATGCAGATGCCGTTGTCACCCCTGAGGACTGGGAAACAAACAATAGATGAAACATCATTATGATGCTATTTACGTTGTTATTCTATAAGGGCGTGGTCATTCCACTGTTTAGCAGACCCATTTAAGCAGCATCTAATAAAAGTCTATTGTTTGTCTTTTATCTCACCTGCAGATCTGATAGCAAGTTACGATCCAATCGTAGGTGGTGACCACACTATCACGTTAGAAGCCTATTCACTCCATCCTTGGAAATTCCCAAATTATACCGGCCGGGAAATACATAATGGAGTTGGGAGTTTATTCTATAATTCGAAACAGTCACCATGACAGAAAAATTGTAACCACTGTTTTAAAAAGAAATGGCAGGTACATTAAAAATTACAGATTCTAAACGACTCCACTTCAAGCTCCCCATCTAAAATCCAACAGGCTAATCCTATACCGACAAACCGTCAATCTAATATCGAACATTTTCACGTCGCGCGAGAGGGCCTCAATTTCACTCGATTACCTCGGTCCTATGTCGGGACGAGTGATTGAATTTGAAACTTTGTATAGGACACAATTTGTATATTTGTAATGACAATCAACTAATAGACGAGTAAGAATACGTTGATCTGAGTCGAGTTAGAAATTCTCTACGAGGACGGAAAAGGGTCAATAAGTGATATAATAATAATAATAATAAGTAATAATAATAATGTTGAATAAAGTGGAGTCATGTAATTTGTACCTTAACAAATTCAGACACTTTATGCATGGTTCTTGGGTGACACTGCATTTGCACTTGTTTCCGGTCATATTACAAATGCATTACATCGGATGATGGATGAGGAAGAGTGAACATCTCTGTGTTTGCGCAAATGCTTATAGCACTACAAAAAAAAATATATATATATATATATATCACATATTACTCACCTACCGTGAATAAAACCGTGAACTGACACTTAGCTACCCTGACTCACCAAAAAAAACAAATTGAATCTTATCGACATTAGAATACAATCTAAATTCGATAAAATTGTAAGCAGGCTCGAAAGTTTCGCTGCTTAAGTTGTAAGAAGTTTGGCAATATTGGATTGTCCTTCTTACGAATAGTTTCTTTTGTTTGATCCTTGGAGTCGTCACTGTCTCAAGATCTCACTTTATTTTACTTTCGTTTTATTTATCTACCATTAGCGTCTTTGTTTTCGGATGATGTCGAACGACGATCAGTTACGAACGGTAAGGAAAATACTGTAACGGGAAAAAGAAAATAGGTATGAGGAATAGAAAAAAATATTCATATAACCAACATAGCAGCGTATTGATACGCTAAGAACGTCGTACTGGTGTTTTCTGAAAGTGTGGTTTTCCATGGTCATGCCATGGTTTCTTTTTAGGGTTGATGGCCACTGTTAGCCCCAGGGTTTTACAGTTTCACCGGGTTTAGAGGTGATCGAGTCGAGACCTCTATTATGTCGAGACCTCTATTAAATCGAGACCTCTATTAAGCCGTGGCTAGATGCAAACAACTACTTTATTATACTTACTTTTTTATACAAGAAATCCTCCCCTCGAATATGTACCAGTTAAAGGTAGACCTTAACAGCGGTACGTATTCGAGGGCAGGTAAATAAGTTCGTGGAATAACAATAAAATTTATATTGTTTATATAATTTTATTGTTATTCCACGAATAACAACTTAAATTCATCGAATAACAGGTTAAATTAAGTTCTCGGCCACCTTTAACTGCGGTGATGCTGTAAAAGCCATTCAGTCTATAGGTGGGCTATAAGCTAAAAAAAAGTTTCATACAGTGCAGTATGAGAGCAGATAGTGGATCAACCGAAAGAGGCTTGTGTCGATCTGGCTCTTCAGGGATGATAACGCATCTGCATTATGATTCCTTACCGAGGGTTAGTGTGGGTGTCAGGGGTCTGAGGGACACCTTACCATTACGTGAACTGTATCCTGGTATGTCAGTCATATATACAATAAAATAAAATAATCCAATAAAGCCACCTCAAAGGTAGAGCTTGTTTCTAATTGCTGCATGAACGGGTCGGCGACTACCGCGAAAGGATCACGCACTAACAGGATACCAGCATGAAATAGCAGCATAACGCTGCTGTGTTTTGAATTGTAGATTTTAGAATCCGGAGACCCCGCCATGATATTCCATCACCGTCCTCAGGAGGCCAATGGGGGACGATGCGTCCGCATTATTGATTCTTTATCGAGGAAGAATGTATAATCACTGGTATGTGAACAGTATAAACGATTGTCTTTCTCAATAAATTAAAAATAAACTTAAATATAATAAATACAAATATTTAAACTACAATTAAAAAAATAACTTAATAATAACTAAAAAATAACGTTAGGTTTTCTTCATTTAATGACAAAGGTCACGAGAAATAGCGTCGCGTTGCGTCGGGGACAAATAAAAACCACTCATAAAAAGGAAGACGGTTAATGTGACATTCTTTGTATATAGTCGAGAGTCTTAAGTTCGGCTCCCAACTGCCGAACAATATTTGTGTAACACAGATTTTTGATCACAGAATACCAGCGTAAAATAGCAGCATATTGCTGCTGACGAAATGTCTGGTGAGTGTGTGAGTGGGATACGGAGACCTTTATTACTGGTAATCCTCAAGGGTGACAACGCATCTGCATTATGATTCCTTGTCAAGGATGAATGTAGATATCTTGGACATGCGCAGGAATCACTTGCCATCAGGTGAACTGTGTGCTCGTTTATCACATACATAATATAATATATTGATAATATAATTTATTCATTACATCAGAATTACGTTGGAGGACCAGTGCCTCTGCGTTTAGGCAAATACTTACGGCACTATAAATTATTCTGCGCGGTTGGCGACATCTGACCTAGAAAAACCAGATGATATCGCCGTGGGAAATGGACCAGGACGACATGATCATCATTTTGAAATATATGTTAAAAAAATAATGAAATCAATGTCCGCCCGATACAATAGTAAAAATTAAAACCGATTTCGATTACAGACCCAATTATCAAAAGTTCAATTAAAATAAAACCTATAATTCCATCTCGGTCCTCAAGAATGACAACGCATGTGCATTTGAATCTTTGTTGAGGATAGATGGATGTATATGCCGTGGGCCGCATTCATCACTAATCTGATCTTCTGAAGAATTTGGTGCTAATTTATCATCCGTAATATTATAGACTACGACGATGTCTTCTAGATATTATCAGGTGAAACCAAATAGGCTATATTATAGTGATGTAAACATTCGTGCAAATTCCGAGGTGGCCACTCGCACTTACAGGTCTTATGAAGAGGTGTAGTGATGTGCGTAAGAATTGTAGAGGTGCATGTCGATAACGGGATAGGTACGATCGATGTGCTAAATTATGTTAAGTATTAATAGGAATAATTTTTCGCTATCAGAAAATAAAAGTTTTTAATTTGTAAGATAAAATGTTTGTTTCGACGTAATCATAGAGAATGTAATGAGTGTCTGTCTGAATAACAAAAAATCAACAACCCTTACTCGTAACGACCAATCTGGGGTCAGAGTGCTAATGAAGGACACGATGACGCATCGACCCCGCATGCACAGGTAGCTAAGTATCGATAACGGGTTTCATTGCGTGCACATTCCTACTGTCAGTGACATTTATTGCCCGACGACCCAGTTTAAAATGCGTCGACTATAGTAGCTACCACGCCGTCAGTATTAATAAGGTAATTAAATATACCAGTATTATTATTTTATATAAGGAAATAGAATAGACATTTTTTTTCTTACAATTGAAAAGAATGGAAATTCATTTCCGTATAACATTGCACCCGCTAATTTAAATTCAACTGCTCGGTCCAACTTCTTAGTTTAATTAAAAGAAACCATTTACACTAGAACTTTGCAAAGTTGTTTTAATTATAAAATTAAACATGCCTCCTTCACTCTATTGTGATAACTTGGAATAATACATTTTTAATTTTAAAAATCAAATACTTTGAAAATCTCTCGTATCCGTTGGCGTGACAGTAAAGGCATAAGTTAATAAGAGCACGGAAAATATTAGACGATATTTACTTCGTTGAAGGAATACTTGTAGCTGCTGCAGTTGAGAAATAGTTGTAGCCTACTTTCACAGATGACCTGCATAAAATAGCACCTTAATTTAAAAAAAAACTTTGTTGCACATAATTATTTGCACAATTAGTGTCTCCTTGAACTAAGAAATAATCCTGTGTGACATTTCTTTCCCTTAACGAATATAATCAAACAAAATAATTATAGGTAGACATTTTTTTTTCATCAGTATTAAGATACTAAAAAAAAATTGTGTGTCAGTGGTCGAGGGCGTATATGTTATTTATTTATTTAATCGGTAATCCAACAGAGACTTACAAAACATATTAAAGCAACTGGTTACAATAAATAAGTCCAAATTCAGGATTACACAATTGGTTAGAAGTTATTTATGAACAAACAATATTTAACTAGCAATTTTGGTAGTTTTATGTTTACGTAGGTGAATGAACGTGTATGCGATGTGTTTTTTTTTAATGCTGTTAGTCTTTTTACCTCTACAGCTTTAGCGAAACAGACTCACAAGTGGGGGCCCGATGAGTAGGGGTGTGTTTTGTGTGCATTTGTTTATTGGCATGTGTATTATTTCTGTTTGTATACCATTGGTAAATAAGTGTAAGGTATTATGAGTGTAATCAAAAAATAAAAAAATATGTATGTTAAACATTAAATCAAATTTCTTATAATTAATATTTTGTAACCAATGGAGAATTTTCTTTTTCTGAAATGTATCTAGTAAAATTAGTTTTCCAACGGACTTGTCTTGCTGGCCGAGTCTATAGTATTATTATTATTGGTACCGCGTTTCGCATGTTGAAAATTGTACTCCGTATTAGCCCTTTATATATTCTAAATCGTCAACAGCCTAATGGATTGGGGTACGGTCTGTGAAACTTAAGGTCGTAGATTCGAATCCATCATTAGACTATTATCGTGAACCATCTCCTAGCACAAGCATTTTAAAATTAGTTGGAGTGGTTTACCGGAATGTTGGTAATGTTTATTGCCCTGCCAGCATTCTAAATATAAAACTCGATTACTTATAGACCTTGCATGCATTTAGGTATCGCCCTGTTCTGGTTTAATAGAATAAGGCAATGCAACAAAAGTGCCTCAAATTTTCGGTCGATCAGTGCCCCGATCCTCCAGGAATGTGAAATCGAAGAGAATGGGCAACACGAAGTGGTCCCGTGTTGCATTAGCTCACCGAGGGTGCTAAAGGGCGTCGCCTCCCCTAGGGAAGTGCTAAGGCTCAATGAGGATTTCCTTTCTCCGATGAAAAAGGGTAACTATTGAATATTTCCTCCACGAAACCAACAAAAAAGGAGTTACGGGCCAAACTGAGAACCTTATTGGAGTATATTTTCCACAGAGCCGTGTCAGGTTTCTCTTTAACGTAGGTGTTCAGTGTTTTTATTTCTAGAAGAGTATAAAGGGCTGGTCGACAATAGAGATTAATTGGAAACACATGATGACGAACGTAATACGGAGTAGATAAAAATAACGATGACATTCCTCCTTGATAACAAACTTCATGGTGTAAGCGTCCCACATTATTCACAAATTATGACAATAAGTGAGTACAAATAAATAATCTCTCACCTGATGATCAGGAACGCGAAGAGGATTCCCAGCAGCGGTAGCAGGGTCCCGAAGCAGGCCAGGAACAGCGTCTGCAGGTCCGTAAAGCCTGAGAACACAGAGAGAACTGCCACAGGTCACATGCCAAGACATCACACACGGCGCTCACGCCAATACAGTAGAAAGAAGTAGGTTGTTTTTCTTATTACTAAGGGTTCACTGATGCTAAATTTGCAGCTCGTAGAGGTCGTAGAGCCACGAGTTGTCTGGTAGAAAATATCGACAAGCATTAAGTCCGCCTTTTGTTATCTTAAAATAATAATAAATAAGATGAATATATAAATTGAATAAATAAATATCGCGATAAGTGGTGAGTTTATGAGAAGCTGATAGATGCAGGTGGATCACGGGGGTACATCGTGGCGGTATCTTTAACCCTATTTCAGCAACGGCCTTAATGACAGATTATGGCGATATTAAATTATTCTTAAAACAAATATCTGTCAACCTTAGAAACAAATTTATTCAATTTATTTGTTTTGTTTTTTGTCTTTGTTAACGGACAAAGAAAGGAACACCATGCCTCTCTCCCCACCAAGATTCAATAATATAACCAATGCGCGTTCACACGATTGCGCCCGAAACTTACGTAAAATACAAAATAATCAGATCCTCTCAAACCGGCGCTATATAAACTTGTTGGATTTCACTGCTTGTAATTGACAATCGAAGGCAAAATTAGTCTCTAAATTGTTTTGCACGCACCGCGTGTTCCCATTAGAGGTAACATAGTGGAAAATACGAGTTGACAAGTGTTGGTGTTGTTACTTTATACGAGAACTAAACTTATTAGAATCGTCACAGAGTATACTTCCAAAACAATAATTACTAGCAGTATCTATTTTAATTGTATTGAGTGCGGCTTAGTCCACCATCGCTAACCGTGATTCAAGCTGCTCATGACAACCAAATTCATCCACAATGAGGAATTATAATGTAGATGGCCATCCCCGAGGAAGAAGATGGAACTCCTCGTCACCAGTAACAACACTCGACAGGCGAAACACACCTGTATTATACCACTCACGCTGGTACTCTATGAGGGTACCTAGCTGAGGTAATCCTTTCAGACTGTAGCTACAATCAACTCCAACTTGGCTCTACTACTAATGTTCTAAACTAAAGATAAATTGAAATAAAAAGACTTTGTTTAACACAGGGTTCAATAATTCTATGCGAAAGGTATCACTGCCCGACCTTCATCAAATAAAAATGGCCACCCGTTTAAACAGGCTTTCCGGATCCGGATAAAATGAAATGGATAATTAACTAAGAGGGGATGTTATTCAATTGTAAAATTTTCATTTGTTCCGTTGCCTTATTAATTTCTCTTAGTCTTATTTTATAAAACGTTTGATGTTTATACATACGCATTATGTTATATTAGTACTTCAATTTAAGTTAACGTGATAAACACACATACAGACGATACAGATATATAGTTAATTCCAGCCGCTGAGTTTAAAAATCGATAGAATTTAAAAATTCATCCTCATCATCGATGGTTGATAATCCACCACTGTGCGCTTCACGATAAATTTTCTGCCACGAACAACTACTCTTTGGAATCAGATGTACCGTTTCCGAACCGTTACGACTTGGCGACCTTCAAGAGAACAGCCTACACATTTCTTAAAGGCTGGCAACGCATTTGCGTCTCCTCTGGTGTTGTAGATGTCCATGGGTGGCGGTGATCATTTACCATTAGGTGAGGTGCTTGCTCGTTTGCCACCTTTTCTATATAAAAAAAGTTAATGTTTACAGACAACTTTTTTTTTCATGAATATTTTTTTAAAGGAAAGCATGCTTTTAAAATAACATTATTAATATGGCCATTAACTACTCCAACTAAGCTCGGGCTTCAAGGAGTCTTCTACCTTACGACAATAATCAAATGGTGAAATCGAATCTACAACGTTTAGTTTTGCAGCCAGTAAGTACCTCATGAAATTAACTTATACTATATACAAAAGCACACTAAAACGATGTCTGAGAAATACCTGATAATAATAGGATATTCAATTTCTTAATTAAAATATATTTTGTACCCTCGCAATTTGTGATTGAAAAGGGAAACGATAGATGTTTACGTAATACATTCTGTCGTTTGTTTAACGGTTTGCGAAGGGCACTTGGAATTGGGCGCGATGTTAAAAGAAAATAAAACGTCACGTTTATGATTAAGGCTTTCATTGTGTCTTTATAAAATCTTGAGTTAATAATTTAAGATCGTTATTTGATATGGATTAAAGCATCGTCTCGTGGATTAGAAACACTTCACTGCCAGTATTAATTTTCTTTATTGTATTGAGAGCAAGATACGAGCCCATCGGATGTTTATAAATACCATCCCTTACACTCACATTCGCACTCGATAAGGAATCATAATGCAGAGGCGTTGTCATCTCTGAGTTCTTAAATGGTATGTCTTGATACCAGTTATAAGGGTCTCCGGATACTGCTGGTTCAAACAGGTAATAATAGAATCGTTTATTACTAGAATATCAAAATCACTTGTTCACAACATTAACCACAAACAAGAGCCAAGTCTCACACCGGAATGCATAGGGGTGCAGTTCGCTACATGAGATCCGACGATTGGAAGTTTCATGAGGCAGTCGTGTCTGCCACACGAATAAACACATTCTTTTGGTTATAAATGGCGCGTTTAATTCGTCATTGATTCAGTCAATACTGAGACTATTTTAGTTTATCCCTTATAAACTACCATCTTGATTCCAGTGGTAGAGCAACGCTGCACTTCTTTTTAGCTGCAGATTGAATGGGTCAGCTCGACCGTGGTAGGAATAGCCATCACAGAATACCAGCGTAAAATAGCAACATAATGCTGCTGTGTTTCGTCTGGTGAGTGCTGGGATCCGGAGACTTTTATTACTGGTGACGAGGCATTCCATCTCAGCCGTCAAGGGTGATAACACATCTGAATTATGATTCCTTGTCAAGGATGAATGTAGATATCATGAGCTACAGGAATCACTTTCCATCGGGTGCACTGTGTGTTCGTTTGTTACTGAATGTAATAAAAAACAATCATAGTACTCCAGCCGTTTTTACCTCGATAATATTTTCAGGTTGTTGCCGCTAATTGCGTTGCATATATTAAAAGAAAAGAAATTACAATGAGCAACACAATAACTTTGCACGGACACCCTTACGTTATATATGTGAAGCATTTTTATTTCATTGCCTCATTCTGTGATCTGACGTGTAATTTTATCAAAAGTGATTTATTGGTTATAACAATTTGTAACACGTATCTATTTGTTTTATCACTAAAATTTTTAGTTATAATTTTTAATATAGTTTAATTTTTAAAACTTTTGTAGTTCGATGCTAACGAATGCCACAATATGTGAGAATAGATGAGATATCTACGTGAAACAGTGGTATCTGCTTTTTTTTACTTGGTGCAGAGGAGTAACCGAAAACTTAAGCTGTCATTTTTTTTTATATTAGGGTAGGCAAGCTTGGCTTCAATATGATTGATTCGGCTTGACCGGAGAAGAACCATACCTTCACTGAGTACCGGCGCGATGTAGAAACATAACGCTACAGTGTTTCGTAAGGTGAGAGTAAGGATCAGGGCTCCCAAATACAGATAAAATGGATGTAATAACTTAAATTTAGATGTAGCTTAAAGATAGATATAGGTTAAAAATGGATGTAGGTTAAATTTGGATGTAGGTTAAAGATGGATGTAGGTTAAAGATGAATGTAGATTAAAGATGAATGTAGGTTAAAAATGGATGTAAGTTAAAGATGAATGTAGGTTAAAAATGGATGTAGGTTAAAGATGAATGTAGATTAAAGATGAATGTAGGTTAAAAATGGATGTAAGTTAAAGATGAATGTAGGTTAAAAATGGATGTAAGTTATAGATGAATGTAGGTTAAAGATGGGTGTAGGTTAAAGATCGATATAGGTTAAAGATGGATATAGGTTAAAGATGGATGTAGGTTAAACATGGGTGGAGGTTAAAGATGGATATAGGATAAAGATGGATGTAGGTTAAAGATGAATGTAGGTTAAAGATGGATGTAGGTTAAAGATGAATGTAGGTTAAAGATGAATGTAGGTTAAAGATTAATATAGGTTAAAAATGAATGTAGGTTAAAGATCGATGTAGGTCAAAGATGGATGTAGGTCAAAGATGGATGTAGGTTAAAGATGGATGTAGGTTAAAGATGAATGTAGGTTAAAAATGGATGTAAGTTATAGATGAATGTAGGTTAAAAATGGATGTAAGTTATAGATGAATGTAGGTTAAAGATGGGTGTAGGTTAAAGATCGATATAGGTTAAAGATGGATGTAGGTTGAAGATGGGTGGAGGTTAAAAATGGATATAGGTTAAAGATGGATGTAGGTTAAAGATGAATGTAGGTTAAAGATGGATGTAGGTTAAAGATGAATGTAGGTTAAAGATGAATGTAGGTTAAAGATTAATATAGGTTAAAAATGAATGTAGGTTAAAGATCGATGTAGGTCAAAGATGGATGTAGGTTAAAGATGGATGTAGGTTAAAGATGAATGTAGGTTAAAAATGGATGTAAGTTAAAGATGAATGTAGGTTAAAAATGGATGTAAGTTATAGATGAATGTAGGTTAAAGATGGGTGTAGGTTAAAGATCGATATAGGTTAAAGATGGATGTAGGTTAAAAATGGATGTAGGTTAAAGATGGATATAGGTTAAAGATGGATGTAGGTTAAAGATGAATGTAGGTTAAAGATGGATGTAGGTTAAAGATGAATGTAGGTTAAAGATGAATGTAGGTTAAAGATTAATATAGGTTAAAAATGAATGTAGGTTAAAGATCGATGTAGGTCAAAGATGGATGTAGGTTAAAGATGGATGTAGGTTAAAGATGGGTGTAGGTTAAAGATGGATGTCACGCTGAAAGCGTTAATTAGTCGTTCCGATAGATGTCCACTACGGCGATGGCCACTTAAACACTGCAACCAAGACCTGCTTGTGGCCGCTGCCCATGTGGTGGACTGGTCATGCCCTAGCGGGGACGAAAGCCTGAATAATGCAGTTGCTCGACTCCGCGAGGACATGAAAACCATATGTGATATGGCAATGCCACGAAGCAAAACAGGTAGGACGGGCCCGGCATATTGGTGGTCACGAGAAATCTCCGATCTTCGCACTGTCTGCCTGAGATTACGACGAAGATACACGCGAGCTCGGCGAGGTCGAAACTCCACGATAGAGGAGAGATAAGGCAAATACAGAGAGTACCGTACTGTGACCAAGGCGTTGCAAGATGCCATCGCCGAAAGCAAAACTAGGAGCTGGAGGGACCTGCTCGAGGGGCTAAACAAAGACCCGTGGGGTCGTCTCTCAAATGGTGCTCGGCAAGTTGCACCCTTAGTTTCCACCCCTCACGGAAACCCTGGATCCTGGTTTTGTGTCCACCGTGCTGGATACGCTTTTCCCGGGAGCTGTGACGAAGAGAAAAAACAAACGGCACAGATGGTTTCCTCTGAATGGTCAGAGAAGCTCTCTGTCACGGAGACAGAACTGCGGGAGCCAATCCATCGGAGCTCGGAGCACCGCCCCAGGGCCAGATGGAGTCCCAGGCAGGGCCTGGAAAATCCTAACACCGATTCTTGGCTCGAGATTGCGGCGTCTGTTCACCGACTGCTTTCGAGACGGTTACTATCCGGCAGATTGGAAACGAGCGAATTTGGTGCTCCTATGCAAGTGGGGCAAACTAGTGGATGAACCAGCAGCCTACCGACTAATCTGTCTTTTAGACGATGTAGGTAAATTATTCGAACGGATAATAACCACCCGAATAAACACACATCTCGGGAATAGAGGCCCGGACTTGGTGGACCATCAATACGGATTCCGACGGCCGTGATCCACGCTGGATGCCATCCTTCATGTGAGAACCTGGACACACGAGGCGATATCCAAAGGGAGAGTTGTCTTGGCAGTCAGTCTCGACGTCGCCAATGCCTTCAATTCCATCCCTGGTGTGTCATACACGAGGCTCTGGTCTACCACAGAGTTCCGGCGTACCTGAACAACGTATTGAAGGCGTACCTCTCAAACAGAAGCATCTGTTACCCCGGTAGATACGGAAGCTTACAAGAGAGGGCCGTAGTGCGCGGGGTTCCGCAGGGGTCAGTTTTAGGACCGCTCTTGTGGAACATCGGGTACGATGCGGTTCTACGGACGGTGCTTCCACCGGGCGTAAACATGGTGTGTTACGCAGATGACACGCTAATACTGGCTGAGGGGGACTCTTTCCCAAGGACCGCAAGGCTAGCCGAGTTCGGGGTTGCCATGATTATCGGCAGAATACGGAGACTCGAACTGCAAGTGGCACCGCAAAAGACCGGAGCGATGTGGTTTCACGGCCTGAAACTGACGGAGAAACCCCGATACATTTATATGTGTCGGGGACGTAAGTATCCAAATTGGTGACCACCTCAAGTACCTGGGACTGGAGCTAGATAGCCGATGGAACTTCGTCGAGCACTTCGATCGTCTCGTCCCCCGGACGGGTAAAAGGTAGCGGGAGCTATGCAACGATTGCTGCCGAATCTAGGAGGGCCGAGGGAAGTAGTCCGCCGTCTCTATGCAGGCGTGGTGCGCTCTGTCGCACTCTACGGATCTCCTGTATGGGCCGACATATTCTCGCGTAGACCGCGTCCGGCGGTGAAGCTTAACGCTAGGGAACGCACTATTGCGATAAGAGTTGCTCGAGGATACAGGACAATTTCGTACGAGGCGGCCACACTCTTGGCGTGGTTCCCACCGCTAGACATCCTAGCGGATATGGACGCAGATTTTCATAAGATCCGCATCCTTCGCCAAACCGATGATCCAGAAGAGATGGTCGAAGAGCTTCGACGAAGAGCCAGAAGGCGGGCACTGGGGCGCTGGCGAGAAAGATTAATGGAACCTCGCAATAATCGTCAGCGTGCGGTTAGTGCGATTCTGCCCAGCTTAACGGCTTGGCTGAAGAACAGTGGACGGGTGACCTACCATTTAACGCAGATACTCATCGGACATGGCTGCTTCGGGGAGTATATGCACAGGATAGGCAAGGAGGAGTCGGCGCAATACCATCATTGTGGGGCGGCCGAGGATTCTGCGCAGCACACGCTCGAACACTGCCCTACTTGGGAGTTGGAGCGACGGATCCTCGTCCAAAACATCGGACAAGACCTTTCCCCAGCGGCCGTAGTAGCGGCGATGACAAGAAACCGGGAAGCGTGGCACAGTGCCCTTTCCTTTTGCGACACAGTAATGCTCGCAAAGGAAGATGCTGAGCGAGCCAGGGAACGCGCAAATCCCGCTCGTCGGAGGAGCCGTAGAGGCAGACGAAGAAAGCTGGCCCGTTATGGGCGCCGCACTGGAGGGCACTGGTGCGTTCTTTTAGAGATCCCGGAGTCCTTCACAAGCGCTGAGGACGGGAGTCGATGTGGTTGTAGTGGGTATTCCGGCAGCGGGCCGGCGAGTCCCACATACCCGCGATACGCGGCGGGATGCGTAAATACATTACCCATCGTAAACAAAAAAAAAAGGTTAAAGATGGGTGTAGGTTAAAGATGGATATAGGTTAAAGATGGATGTAGGTTAAAGATGGATTTAGGTTAAAGATGGATGTAGGTTAAATATGAATGTAGGTTAAAGATGGATGCAGGTTAAAGATGGGTGTAGGTTAAAGATGGATGTAGATTAAAGATGGATCTAATTGTGTTCCGGAGACTATTATTACTGGTGACGAGGCATTTCATCTCAGTCCTTAACGGTGACAATTCATCTGCATTATGATTCCTTGTCTAGGATGAATGTAGATTTCATGGGCCGCAGGAGTCACTTGCCATCAGGTGAACTGTGCGCTCGTTTGTTACTTTCAATGTAAATAAAAAAACAACGTAATAACTTTTATAAACCTTCAATAATGTTATAATTCAGAGCTCACGCTAGTGAGTAGCGTCAGTTCGAACCACTCACACATCACGGCTTCGTACTTATCATCATCTTAGACTACTGCTGAAACTTCACTAAATATTATTACGTGGCTTTTTTCCTTTTTTTTTGTGTGTGAGAATTGCTGTTGGTCCAGAGACCTTTACAGTTTTATCTAATTAGACTCGCGAGCGGGAGGCCCGCTGAATCGGGAGACAACGACGATGCTGATGCACCACCGCTGCACTCCGACCCCTGTGGACGAAGAACATCAACGACTACAGAGGGGGGCAATAATACGATCCGAGGGCCCCTTATAAGGAGGTACGAAACCTCGACTCGGATCGCTATCTAAAGGGAGGAATTACGAGGCATGATCTTGATAAACTACATCCGTCGACTTCCTGCAAACTGCGACTTGCATAGGTCATTGCTCTATCTAGAAGGGGTTTTTTTCCATACTGTGTATACTCAGATTTACAAGAAACTAAGCGGATAATATTGAAAGTGGAACATCGGTCGGTTCTCCTTTCATCTTTCAGCCTTACTGATAATATTTCTTTTAGAAAGCCGCAGCTTTTGCCATTATTATAATGGGGTCATATATTTATAAAGGAATTTCGCTCGACACTCTAAGTATCTGTAAAATATTATACATGGAACTTATTTTCTTATATTATTATATATACTATATTATTTTCTTCAAAATTTTTAGGGTTCCATTCGCGGTTACATTCGATGAAAAAATAAACCCTCATAGGATCACTTTCAAGTTTATCTATCTATCCATTTGTCAGAGCTTAGTTAGAGAAAACGAGAAACTTCTCCTAGTGTATTTTATGAATAGCTGAAATTAAACACTGAATATCAGCATAAAACATCGTAACGCTAGTGTGTAGTTTGATATCATCTACTTTATGTTTATATTCCTTCTTCTTCTTCTTCCTACGCATTTACCAAATTCTTTAAGGGTCAGCCTTCCACGTACTAACCTTCCAGATTTCATTATCCTCATTATGGATAAATGTAGGTGTCATGAGTCGCAGGAATCACTAACCATCAATCAATCAATCAATTGAATCTTCTGTTTGTCTCTCTATATAATAAAAATAGTACAAGTTACAGTGCGCAGTTTAATTTATTACTCGATTTAAAAACGATGTCAAACTTCGCCAATTTAATCTTCGGTCTGTTACGAATAAAGTCAAGTTAACTGCTCGGTCGTCGGTATTTTAAAAAAACAAATTTCCATTTCTGTGAACATGTTTAAAAAAATATTGCAAATATCCGCCGCGATTTTCTGCTTGAGTATAAACGATATTTTTTAGCTTTCATTAAAATATTTTGCTTCTTCGAATATATGTATAAAATATCAAATGGATAAAGTAAAACTTAATATTGCACCAAGCATAGGATTGCCTCGACAATGATTTCCCAAGTAGTGATTTCATAATAGTAAGGGTCTCACCCTTACTATTATTAAAAAAATGATGAAAAGATGATGAAGTGTTCTAAAAATTCAATGAAGTGAACTAATTTCACAGCTCCTTTTCTTTTCCTCAGATTGCCACGAAATACATTCGTGAACCACCAGTATACATTGATTGGTATAACAAAGCTGTTTTAGATGTATGTGTATTATATATACTAAGGCAAGGTATATTTAAAAAAAAAGAAAGAAAGAATTTATACTCACTTGTGTCCGGCGCTAGATCATTGTCGACGTCATGACCAGTCATATTGGCTATGTTGTATGCACTCTTATTTTCATTCATTGGCTTCAACACTTCCACTAGTTCTACATAATCCACTTTCCTCACAACATCACTATTGTTTCTGTCCGCTTTCTGTAATTTATTATCACTGAAGCCTGAATCTTTATTGTTCAAAGTTATATTACTTGCATCACTTTCGTTTAACTTTGTTGATATTAGGAATTCAAACTTCGGCACATCTTCCACAAGATTTGAATCGGGTCTGAATAGAATATCCGTTAGAGTCTCTTCTCTATCTGTTTCTGAATCGATAATTTTATCTAAAAGCGAGCTTGATATGTTTAATTGTTTCTCGATACCTTCAGCGTTGTCTTTGTGCATCACTAGTTTGCTTATTTGATCTTTCATATATTTCTCAGATAATGCTTCGTCCCTATCTTGTTCGGCATTAACAATGTCATCTAACTGTGTTTTAAAACTCTTCGTTTCCTCAGATGTCTCCTCGTCATGTGCAACAACTAATGTATCTAAAATCGGATCTACAGGTAATGTGAAAGACCTATTATCATTAGAAGATATCGAGACACGAGCTGCGGTTTTCAGTTCCGAAAAGGGCCTTCCGTGTATTATGTCGGGAGATAGCACCGCATTTAATATGAAGAACATTAATTTTAATTTTACATTAGTCATTTTGATGGCTTTTTTATAATTTTTTAAAAGCTTTTCAGGTACAAATAGTGTGTAATAATGTTATTAGTATCTCATTTCTTTCGCTGTACTTCGTTTGAACGCATTGTAATCCCCGGCCTCCGTCCTGTGAACAAAGGAAACTTTTAAGTCCCAAGTTTACGAGTAAGCAGATTTGAATAAAGCTCTAAGTACAGGGGCGCACTTTTTATTTTTCACTTTATTAGAACTTGCCTCAACTTTGTCAATTTTCGTTGAATCGCCGTTTGAGGTTGAATCAAAATTGGCTTTCTAGTAGCCATTGCGACAAGTTCTAAAAGGAAATCTTTTTATTCTCTCTTTAAAGCCAGTGAAGTCCATTATAGAAACCTTAAAATTTTTCGTATTTTTAATAAGTCGCTTAGGGAGAATTATGCATTCATATTCTTTATAAATTATATATTGAATAATATGGTTTATGGTTTAAGATCTTTATTATTTCTCTAAAGATAACAAATCACTTGGGAGAAATTACAATTTCGAAATAGTAGACAAGCAAATTACGAGCATGCAGAAAAATGTAGGGAGGTAATAAAAATTGACAAACATGAGTAATTAACAAAGACACCTCGCTACCTCGCATTAAGAAATAATGGTGTCTGCAAAATAATTTATTTTTCTTCTAGTCTTTTTTTGTGGCAATCTTCCAAAATATGGAGCTTTTTGTACAAAGATAATGTTTTCAGTTCTTTTATGTATTGTGGTAAAGAGTTATACAATTTATAATATATAATAATACATAATAGTAACTTGAAAAATTACTAATGAAAATAATAACTTTAGAACCCTTAAGACTAATAATCAATAAAGTTTTCCAAATGGGGGTCAGTCAGTTTGTTTCTAGCTGCAGAATGAACGGTTCCGTTAACGGAATACCGGTGTGAGATAGCAGCGTAATGCTGCTGTCTTCCGTCTGATGAGTGTAGGGAGTGGAGACCTTTATTACTGGCGACAAGGCATTCCATCTAATTCCTCAAGGGTAACAACGCATCTGCATTATGATTTCTTGTCTATGAGTCTTGTCTTGTCACTTACCATCAGGTGCGTACGCCTATAAGGTACGTATGCCCCGCGTCCCTGACACTGCATCTCAAACTTCCTCCGTCTTATTGCGTTATTCCCCCTGTAACCTTTATGTTCGCAAATGCTTACGACACTGTTAAATATATTGCGCAGTTGAAGTGTCATCGTCAAAAGACATAGCCGTGGTCGACACCGACCAGGAAGACATCTTAATTGATTATGGACCAGTTAATGGATGGCTTAATGCTTAATAAGTTACTCTTGCTAATTCCTTTATTCATATTTTATTTATTTATTTAAACTTTATTATCACAACCTTACATGATACTAGGAAAGGACTTAATGCCTTCTCTAGCAGTCAACCTGCGGCGTGGAGAGAAATAATCGAATACTGAATCTAAAATAAAATATAATAATAATCAGATAATATACAAGAGTAAAAAAATAATTTCAATCAAAAGTTAATTATATAAATGTATATACTTATAAAAATCAATACATATTCGTAAATACAATTAAACATATAACCGTTTCAATTCTATTAGTTTATATATAAAGATATTCAACTTTTGAGATTCTCCTATTTGGAATGTATCGTGCAAATTTTATTATATTGTACACATCAACAAAGCAGTTAGACGTAATTCTTTTACTATATTTTTTAAAGATTACTACCGATTTTTAAACTTATTATAAAAATGTGTATAAAACAACAAAGGGGTAAATATAGGATCTTAGAGGGTAAACAGAGAATTCTTGTAGTTTAGAAAGCAGCGAAAAAATAAACTATACAAAAAAACTCTTTTTAATCCTTCTGTTTATACTGTAAAAAGCTTAAAAAGAACAAAGAACGTTCTCGCTTAGCAGTTATTATTAATGAAGACCATCTTAAAACCATTACGGTGCCTCGGGAAGCAGCATCAAAGGCGAAATGCCGCCGAGGCGTGTATCACAGGAGTGGCACTCAGCAATCTCTAAGCGATCCTCACCATCAACGGAAAACGTGTCTCGTAATCGACATAAGGTCGTTTCGGTGTTGTAATTAGGATTTAAATTTATTACCAAGGGTATTTAAGTTAGTAAAAGAACCATTTTTAATCGTTCTATATTTATACAGTAAAAGATAAAGAGTAACAGCTCATGTTCTGTTACCTAGCGGTTAACATTAATGAAGATCTTAAGAAATTGAGATCCCGTAGGACAGCAACATCAAAGGTGAATGCCGCCGAGGCGTATATTGAAGAACTCAGCAATCTATACGCGATCTTAACTATCGACGGCAAACGTATCTCGTTACCGATATAAGGTAGTTTAGGTGTCGTAATTAGGATTTAGATTTATCACAAGTATTTTAGTTATCCTTACTTACACAGTAAAAAGGTAAAAAGTAACAGCTCATGTTCTGTTATATAGCGGTAAACATTAACGAATACCATCTTAAGAAACTAAGGTCCCTAAGGAAGCAACATCAAAGGCAAATGCCGCCGAGGCGTGTATTGTAGAAGAGGCACTCAGAAATCTATAAGCGATCTCAACTATCGACTGTAAACGTGTTTCGTAATAGATATAAGGTCGTTTCAATGTTTTAGTTAGGATTTAGATGTATCATAAAGAGTATTTTAGTTATCCTTACTTACACAGCAAAAAGGTAAAAGTGTTCTGTTACCTAGCGCATCATCATCTTAAATCCATTTAGATGCCTCAGGAAGCAACATCAGAGGCATAATGCCGCTGAGCCGTGTTCCTCGAAGGAAAGGTACTCAGCGATGTCTAATCGATCTTTAACATCACAAGTGAATGTGCCCTGTAATCGATATTATCTTGTTTTAAGATTTATTATGATCAAAATAAGAAACTAAACTTATTGTTTAAATGTAAGTTATAAAGTGAAATAAAAAAATCTTTATAAATCTATTGAGCGCAACCCTAACCTACCCTAACACACATCCATTATAAAATTAAGTAAAGAGAATCGACGACTTTGGTACATTGTAGCCCACGGATGAACGTTATTATACTATGAATAACGAATTAATATACTTCAAGTACTAACTATATCAACGCAAAGGAATAATAATGTTTGTATTTTTATCGTCAGAGTTATTTCATTTTTACTCCGCCCTTTGTATCCCTTTTTGTAATATAACCAATAACGTTTAAGTCAATAAATAAACATATACACTACAATATAAATATATTTACATAACAATACATAATATAAACTGTTACCATCAAGCGAACTGTGTGCTCGTTTGTCACCCTCAATAAAATAAGAAGCCAAATAAATTCTAAAAAAAAACCTCAAATTTCCGCTATGAATTTAACTTTTATTTCTTTTCCGGTTCCGTTTATACATTTACTCACAGGCTCGAGCTTTCATCGACTGTTTGATAGACATTTAAAACAACTGAAGCATTAAACGCTGTGTAACTCAACAATTCACAGTAGTAAAGCTACGCTGCAGTTTGTTTCTAGCTGTCAGCTCGACCAGAGTAAGACCACACCCTCACAGAATATCAGCGTTAAATAGCGTGTTTCGTCTGGTGAGTGAAGGGATTCGGAAACCTTTATTTACTGGTAACCACGTCTGTTGGGTTTCGTATGGTTCCCATATTTAGTATGGTACGGGAGTTTTTATTTTTTACGAATTATGAAGCTGAACTGATTACGTAATCCTCATGGTTATTAAGTCAAGACGAATACACTTCTACTTGCCAATAATATAGCGTGATATAAAAATATAATAAAATAAAAATGTAACACGAAATAAATAAAAACATAACATAACGAAACATAACATGTTTCTCACATACAAGGAGTTGAGAACAAAACACAACTCCCTATTCCGGTGCAATCTCGAGAGTTTGTACGCTCGGAGTGTATACGACATACCTAACACTCGACAAAGATAACTCCAATAGAGATAATATTGCCGCCTTCTTTCTGGATTGCGGGTTATGGGATCGATTCCCAAACCATATAAAATATTTATGCAACAAATAATATTAGTTTTCTATGTGTGTTTTGTGTCTCGTGTTCTTGGCAATATATTATATGAACCTCTAATTTTATACACATGGATTGTATTGGATTAAGGAAGAGAACGAACGTGTGTCTGTGTTTACCCATAGAACAGCTGCCGAGGCATCCAATCTTAGTCCCAACGGATCAAAACACATTTATTTATTTATTTCACTTTTATGTACACAAAGCACAAATGTATATGAGGGAAGTAATATAGGAAAGGTATGTACAAAGTCGCAGCTTATTTTACAATTAAAATCTCTTCCAGCAGGCCTGCTGTTGCATATATTATCGGTAAAAAAACATAGTGTACCACATAATAAAAAAATTGGAAAATAAATAAAGAAAATAAGACAAAAATAATAATAATAATAAAATAAAAATAAATACAGAACTAATTATTTACAAACACGCATAAATTTATTAATGTAAATATATACAATAAAAATAACATAATGTTTCATTATATATTCAAATGGATAAAGATAAGTAGTGTTCCTTCACTAATTTTTTTAAATAGCACAACACGTTATTATTCCTTATCGAATAAAGATGCAATGGACCAAAGAAATAACTCACCAGGTGATTTGTGTACTCTAGAGTCGCTCCGAATTCAATAGATAACATGTTATGATCACATCATTGTCAAGTGATAAAATGAAAGAAATACTTTTCTTCAATTTTCCTGCCACGCACAATTACTCTGTGGAATCAACTGTCGTCAGCGGTATTTCCGAACAGATGCGACTTAGGGACCTACACCTTTCTTAAAGGCTGGCAACTCCTGTGGTGTTGCGCATGTTCATGGGCGACGGTGATCACTTACCATCAGGTGAGGTGCTTGCTCGTGTGCCACCTATTCTATAAAAATAAAGTTCTTGGCATTCCCTGGGAGGGCGCAGCATCAGCTGAACTGCGTACTTGTCATCACCCATTTTTTGATAAATATCAAAAACCTCAATCGAATAACTCAACCGTCATCGGGTATCTCATTCCCGAGTATATAAATAATGTAAAAAAAAAATATGTCCTAGAAAAATCACCAAGTCTTAATAAAAAAACCGGAAACGGCCTCTGTGCCAGTTTCACTCCATGAAGCTTTAGCACATTTTTATTTTGAATGTCGAGTAGAGAGTAGTGGAACCATGCTACGTAGTCATGTCAACATTTTAATTTAAACTTATCGACATTATTTTATACAACCCATTTTATCGATATTTAGTAACTGTTAATAGTACTCGCTATTTATAGTAAACAAGAAGAAAACAAAGATCTAACTTTTAGAACGTAACATTGTTGCAAAGGAAAAAGGAAAACTCACCAAACTTAAAAAGCAATAATGTCCTACTAACATACAACTACAAGGATTTTTATAAAACTGCAGTTTCAAGTTGCATATAACAAATTAAATAAATATAGTAATGTATCATTTTAACAGCGGTTTTAACAGCGGAATGGGTCTGCTTTAACTGGGAACAAGCCCCACAAAATCAACAGGCCAACCCCGTGTTTCCTATGGTGAGTGTAGAGATCAGAAGACTAAATGCACCTGACAATGTATGTGCGTCTTGAGGTTTATGATGAAGAAAATCAAATAGGTAAAAGGTACAATATAGAAAACTCGAATTGAAAATGGAACGGTGAGCTAAAGAAGACGTTGGAGCGATTGCATTTCGACTCTGCGACTGACGAGCGGGCGCGGGAGCACGGTGTGCGAGGTGAGGTGTGGGAGGCGACGCTAGCCAACCCATTGTGTGCCACGTCGTTACGGGAATTAACCCTACGGGTGCGATCGTATAGTGTGTACTATGTGTTGCGTTACATACTCGCATGTTATATATTTAAAAAATATCGTGATTTATGAACGATAGTTTTTTGGTATATTTTATTAATTGCATTTAAAGAATCTAATAATAGAAATACTTTATTGTTTTTTTTTATATTAATTGACTGCGTGAATTTCAGAACTATTGTTTTCCACCAGTGGGTGTAAATTTTTGGCATTCCATATTCATGAGTAACCGGCATAAAGAGATAGATATTTTATTTTATTGCTCTATAATTTAGAGAGCGAGATATTTTTATTTTATTTTATTGCTCTATAATAACGCATACTGGTGGAAAATAATAATTAATCATACCTTGCCATCTCCCCATTTTTCATTTCTCTCTGGACTCAATTCCATGAAGACGAAGTCACGGGCTTATTTAACATAAATTGATAACAGTTGTTGTGCCATCATTTACCAAAACAAAAGTATTCTACGAGTTAATTCAGGTTATAAACTATCTGTGCGCCAAGATTCATTCAATTCCGTTTTGCCGTTTTTGCGTGATTCAGTTACAAACATCCCAACATACAAACTTTCACATTTATAAAATGAAATAGTATTCTGACAATAAAACCTCTCGTATTGTATTAGTATTTTGTTTTATTTTTATATTACAATACAAACCTTTAATATAATTTGTAACCTGCAAGTTGTCTTTTTCTTTTCCTCATTTGGGATAGGCTCTCCTCGTTTTATTGCGGTCAAGGTCGGTTTGTCCTGGCTTATTATTTCGGTATATTGAGCTTCTGCCAAGTCTCGGTTTACTTAAGACAACCATGTGGCTTGGTGTACTGCCCTTCTTGTATTCTGTAGTTTCGGGGCTTTTCGAAGCACCTGGTGTTCAGGAAGTCTCATAACACGTCCATATCAACGAAGCCTACTGTTATAATGGTAAATACGACATTATCTGATATCTTTCTCGAACCTCAGTTATTCTTATCTTCTTCAATTAGTTTTGTGTGGTTTAGTTTAGTTCTATATAACTTATGTCACAATATCGATATCATATAACGATTTCCACCCAACTCTATATCACTGCAGCAAATTAACTGAGTGTCAATTTGTCGCGAATGCCTACCCAAGTAGAATTCCAGAGCGAAATATTATTTAGAGAACAGAAAATATTAAAGTTTATTTTTAATAATTGTCTTTATTGAAATAATACGCCTAGTTAAGATGATCTCAAAAGTAATTAAAATTTTATTTATTTTTGTTATTTGTGTCTCGTGTTCCTTGTGGTGAATGGTATATTTCCTCACTGAAGGGATAAAAAAACAGCCTTAATAGCGACCGAATTAGAGGTAACGGGGTATTCCATCTCAGTCCTTGGAGCTAGCTGGCTAAATAATTATTGAAATGTAGATTTCATGGACCAAACTCATCACTATGGTGATTTGTGCACTATAAAATATCGTCTCTTAAGAACCAGAAAATAACCTTTATTACTAGTGACAAAAGTTTTAGACCCAATTACAGACAAAGTCCCTCATCTCAGTCTCCACGGATCGAAATGAACTTTAACACCGGTTCGTTAACTAAGCAAAATGCTGCTGTGTTTCGTCTGGTGAGCGAAGGGATCTGGAGATTTTTATTTATGGGTAACGAGGAATCCCTTCTCAGTCCTCAAGGGTGACAAGGAAGCATAATGCAGATGCGTATCTGTATTATGCCTCCTTGTCAAGGATGAATGTAGATGTTTATGGGCCGCAGGAATCACTTAGCACCAGGTGAACTCTGTGCTCGTTTGTAACACTCAATGTAATAAAACAAAAAAACAGAAATATCCTCATGACAATTATTGAAATGACTATAATATTTTGATTCGTATATTATAGTCATGAGCTTACGTATTTAACACCCTTATACTTTTTATATTCCGGCAAACAACATCCCTTTAAATACTATCCACGCACTACTTCCTAACGGCGGTGTTATTCGTACTGACAGAAAAGGGAATGTTTGTAAACCTCGGGCGGTTAAAATGCGAGAGAACCTTTTGTATAATTGAACTGAAAGTTAAAATGCTTTTGTTTTTATCCTTTTTTGTTTTAACGTATTAAATTTGACGTATTGTAAAGCTTTGAAGAAGATATATATAAAAATTAGTTATTTGTGTATTTTGTAACTAGCTGTAATTTTAAATATATAAAATATAAGCAGGTGTTCAAATTTAAAATTGCTATCGTAACTAGTCCCCGCGATACAAGCTTGTACAGTGCGAAGGCTTCAGTCAACTCGTTATTGTGAATATCAACTGGCGTCGGAATTATTTTACTTTAAAGTAACTTTATTAAACGAATGAATTCGATCTTACATCCTACTGCTGCTATAAATCGGGCCTGCAGGGGGAGCCTTGTAAGTTTAAGCTTATAAACAAACCATTAATTAAAATGTCATTATAAATTTATAATGAAGGGGTCCGAGAGTTTTTTCTTACTGAAAATGGAATGGAGGTGTGGAAGAATGGAATGAAGATACTGGAATACCTCGTAACCTGTAAAATAGTCTCCGTATTCGGTCCTACAATTTTCAACAAAAGACAGCACAAGGCGTGATCCTTCGCCGGTCGTGCCGACCCAATCGAGCTGTAGCTACACGAGTAACTTGTGGCTCCAGCATTGTTAAATCGTTAATTTATTAAAAACATAGACTAAGATTAATACCTACCATAAAATTGTAGATACGACGTAGCTCAATGTAGGTATAAGCGCTCGCTTTTAGTTCACGGTACACGAGAAAACCGAGTTTGATACCCAACGGCACTAATGAATATTGTACGCAATTTAAGAGCTGTTAACCACGAAACTTGCATGTCTAAGAAATGATAATAAAAAAAAAAAAAGAGAGACGTGAGAAGCCCACCAATACGTAGTGAAGCAGCGTAGTGGACGCTCTTACACCCCCTCTAGAGACGAGGTGAATGCCCAGTGGTGGGATTTATACAGGGTTATTGGTAAGGTCTAAGGCTTAGATACGCATTAAACCTATTTGCAAGATATTCAAACGGCGATTATAAGTTTAGTTCGAATACGAATTTCCGCCGGCTTCCTTTGTGATCATTTTTCTTTCAGTTTCTTTGAAATAAGTTCTTAGTTGTTATGCATTGTTGGAGATCTAAGAAAACGGTTATTTTTTTAAAATTATCTGCAAGTTTCATAAGGTTTTTATTGTTTTTAAGGAATTTTAGTGGAAAAAATCTCAAAAAAATATTGAAATTATATCGTTTTTCGTCCCGCATTTTTCGGTCAAATTTGGACCGATAATTGTAGTTTTAATATTGATAAATAACCAGTGTTTAATCGTTTTTATAATTCAGAAGAAAACATGAGATTTAAATTGATACTTTTTTTTAATAAATTTTTGATGTTGCCTTTTTGCCTTATTTTGAATAAAGTTAAAAAAACATAACTCAAAAATGGTCACTTTTGCATAATGCATATGGGGGTTAAAATCATCGTAAATAGTCACCCCAATCACATCCTAACGTAAATACGTCGAATTACCAATAACCCTGTATATACTGTTACTTTAGTTTACTTTTCTATAAAGTTGTTTGGCAATGTTTCTTCTGTCACAATTAAGCACAAACATCTTGACCTCCTTTTCAACATTTATATTTCTGGTACAATTGTCGTCTACGTCCAGTAAACTATTTGCTAGCGACAAGGTTGTTAAAACGCAAAAAAAATCCACTTAAAAAAAACAATAGGGGATGAAATCGTAAATACCTCTATGGAAGCGGACTAGATGTGTACGTGGAAGCTATCTCAAAACGGCCGCGTAGTGTAGTAATTAGAGGCTGCAGTTGCGAGTCCTGTGTTCGATTTCCGGCCGTAGAACAATATTTTTGCATCAAATATTGTTGTTTCTCCAGTCTCGATGTGCTTTATGTATGTCCCGTATTAATACCTCTGAATCTCTCCCCAATCTTATTGCACATGCATTACATCGGAATAGGGGAGCGGTCGACGAGTGAGTGCCGCTGTGATGCACGATGCTTACGGCACTATAAAATATTCAGCGCAGTTGATGTCATTTGACAAACCAATGCTTTAAGCGATTCTAGCATTCCTGTTAACCACTCCAACTGATCTCGGTGCTAGCTCATTGATTATGACGGTTCTTGACAATACTCGAAACCTACGAACTTAAGTATCACAGGCGGTTTCCTAACAGTCTTCTAATCCTGGCTAAAATAAGGCTAAGGTGCCTGTCGAATAAGACAACTGAAAGGGGACTCGGGGTAAGCGGGTGACCAGAGTGACCCTGATTGTCCATTATAGAGAAACCGGAGAAGACAGCAACAAAAAGTGATAACTCGGTACCAAAGCACAAGGAATGATGCTATCGGAGGAAAACTATTAATAAATTTCAAAATCACCCTCGATACCAAAAAAAACTGTACACATAAACCATTAGCCCATCGACAATTTTATAAATAAAACAAAAAGCAAAATACATCTAGATGTCCATTTGTATTTTCTAATCTCAGAGCAGATTTATTTAATTGAATATTAAGCGTAACAATTCTCCTGATGATAAGTGACGACAGCGAGCCATGACATCTAGACTCAGATCCAAATACAAAGATTCAAATTAAACACCCATTGTCACCCCTGAGGATTCCCTACACTCACCATACGAAACACAGCGGCGTCATGCTCGCGCTGGTGTACTGTGAAGACGTGATGCTTCCTCGGTCGAGAAACCAGCAGCTACACGGCTCATCCTCACATAAAAAACTAGGGTTGAATATTTAATAATAATATTATACTATTCCAACAAGCGATCCCGACATGAATAGTAAGTTATGAAAATTATAAACGGAATCTAAACATATTTCCATCAGAACACGATAATATCTTCATTCTAAATTTTAGTCCATTTTCTTTATTAATGGAAAATAAATACTCAATAGAGAAATGAAACTGCAACTGCTTGCGCTCATTTCGCTTTACATATTTCAGTACATCTTTACATTAACATCGAGGTGAACCAAGCAATGTAGTTATGTACACCTAATATTGATCTCGATATCGATGTCGATAACTTTGTGATATTTCACAAATCGTCGATATCTTCAATGTGAACCTTTATTCGGTAACACAGTTAATAGTCATCCTTGACAAGGAAACATAATGCAGATGTGTTGTCACACTTGAGGACTGAGAAGGGATGCCTCGTTACCCGTAAATAAAGGTCTCCGGATCCCTTCGCTCACCAGACGATACACAACAGCATTTTGCTTAGTTAACGAACCGATGTTAAAGTTCATTTCAATCCGTGGAGACTGAGATGGAATGACTTAGTCTGTAATTGGGTCTAAAACTTTTGTCATTTACCATCTAGGTATTTTAGAGCACATTATGTAAATACTTTATTTTATTAAATACAAGTGTATTTTCCATCGATATCCGTGGCGTAATTTTTGGTAAAATTAAAATTAGTTTTGAACAAGTTCAATGTAAATCGACCGACATATCGACATCTGTGTCGATAACTGTCAAGGCAGTCACACATCTCTACAACTGTACGTCCGTCAAGTAACCATCACACGTACCCGTTCCAGTAATTAATGCAACGCGCCGTGTAATGGCGGACAAGGTAGAATAATATTTATAAAATTTTAATTTCGTCAAGTCAAGTCAAGCAAATTGAAATATATGCTGTATATATATATATATATATATATATAGTATATATATTTATATTATTTACTAAAAAATCATATTGCATATGCGTTGTCACCCTTGAGGATTGAGATGGAATGCCTCGTCACCAAGGTCTCCGAATCCCTACACTCACCAGATGAAACACAGCAGCATTATGCTGCTATATTAAGGTGGTGTTCTATGAGGACGTGATCCTACCCTGGTCGAGCTGACTCATTCATTCCGCGACTAGAAACAAATTGAGTGTAGCTCTACCACTGCCTAAGGCATTTTCTACCAGTCCACCCAAGGTGTTAGATATTGTGATAGGTGTAACAATAGACTAATAAATAAAAAGTAAAGACGTAACAATAGTTTGTATGAAACTATATAAAAAAAATCCATACATATGTAAAGGTAGCTGTCTGTCTAGCGTGGAAATATATAGCTAACCTATTTATGCTGTAGCTACTTTCTAGCTACAGCATAAATAAGTTAGCTGAATGGGGAAGGCCTACGCTACGACAAATTAACAACGTCAAGTAGCAACATAATGCTACTGTGTTTCGTATGGTTAGTGATGTGATTCGGAGATCCAGTTGCAGGCATTTCGACTCAACACTCCGGGATGACAAATGTGCATCTTGGATCTTTGACGACGATTGGTGTGCACGTCACGGGCTGTAAGGTCTTCAGGAATGAGCTGGTTTAGCACCCCTAACATTATTAAAAAAATATCCTGAAATGTCTTATTTTTATATTAAGGCCAAAGACATGTTATTCATAAAACTGACCGAGAGATGTTTATCTGGGAAATTTCAATAAATTTGTTGTGATCGTTTTACGAATATGTGAAAATTATCTATTGTTCGTATCGTTCGTTCGTTCGTATCGTTATGGTCTAAATCGTACGATGTGAATCGTTCATAGAAAAAAATTTCCTGTTTTTTATTTATACGTAACAACTTAATTTGAAATTTAAGGAACATTTAAAAACAATAACTAAATCGCCGATCCAGCCGATCTCAAGTGTTGAGCTTATCAACAAATAGGATGTTTTTTTTATTTAAGTATATATATAAATAATATAAATTTGAACTTTGCTAAATATGAAAAATCCTCATTTAAAATTAGCAATCGAGTTTCTAATAGCAATTTGTTATTCGATTCCAATACGATTTGTATTTCTCGTTTCCTTTATACAGTACATGCATTTTTAAAATCCTTTTCCCCGCTCAAGCTCGGCAAAATGGGAACATGGGACTTCGTCCAACTTAATCGGTATGCAGCAGGTTTAGTAGTGCTGAATTCAGCATAAAGATTAACTTTTTGATGTGAAACATGGACATGCTTTAATTAACTTGCTGAGAATACTTTTGTATTTGACTTTATTTATTTGAAAGATATGTCAGCATTTTTGAAACAATTTGAAAGTATAAAGCACACAACAGCATATATCTTACGAAATTTTAAGTTCTAACAATTAAAAGTTCTGAAATATACGCAATTTAAAAATACATAAAACGTTTGCTCACAATATATATATATATATATATATATATATATATATATATATAGATTTAATACAAAAATAGTAAACGTAGATTCGTGTCATATATACAACATTAAGTA
The DNA here is from genome assembly GCA_029286865.1 of Teinopalpus imperialis. NCBI lineage: Eukaryota > Metazoa > Arthropoda > Insecta > Lepidoptera > Papilionidae > Teinopalpus > Teinopalpus imperialis. Next base: position 17,302,308 of record JAGSMU010000022.1, on the reverse strand, counting down.
TTAATTTTAAATAGTTTATTGGTTATTGGATGTAAATATTATCTAATAATTTAAAATGTGTTTTGCATGTTTCTTTATAAACTTAAATTGAGGGTGTGATATAGAAATGTTTTATTTGAATTTCTTTTATTTGCCGTTCACCTATTATAACGTTGATGGATAGGCTCCCGATTAATTCTCAACATAGTTGCCTTTATTTTAATTTTTTTGATAATGTTTTTATGGAAATAATAAAATGTTAGTAAGTAAATTCTGAAAAATATTGCGATAATATATTTAAACATTTTCACATCACTTTTTCACATTTCTTTACAAATGTTAGTGTTATTGATATCTTTTGGATTTTATTTATTAATAAAATAATATTATTTAAAAGCGTCAATAGCCTAATAATCTATTATCTATTAACTAAACTATGGTACGGTCTGCGAAACCTAAGGTCGTAGGTTCGAATCCACCATTTGACTAGTGAACAATCTCCTAGCATAAGCATCTTATTGTATTTTATTTATTTATATATTTACTTACTCTTTATTGCATTAACCTTAACAAAGTTAAAAGTACACAAAGGACGGATTTAATGCCAAAGGCATTCTTTACCAGTCAACCCAAGGTGTGGTGAGATATGTGTATGAAGCGTGTAGCAATAAACTAATTAATTTAAAGAAAAAAACCTAAATATAACTAATACAATTAATGGATAATACATACATACATATATAGATATTAAATAAATAATACATGTATAAATACTGGTTAACCGGAATTTTAGTATTCTTAATAGCACTGCGAACATAATTTAATATAAAAAAGCGGTGTATAAAAAAGTAGTGTCATGCTACAGATTATATCTAGCTGTGGCGAATGGGTCGGCACGATCTGATGAGGATCAAGCCCTCATAATACCATAGTGAACCAGCAGTATAACTTTGCTATGTTTAGACTTGCAAGTGTAGAGATCTGAACATCCTTATTACTGTGACGAAGGATTCCAATTAATACTCGTAAATATTGTATAAATTCATTCAGTAATTTTTGAATTGCATAAGTGATTGACATCTTGTTTTATATAGAAATTGAAATATTAACCAGAAATGTTTAGAAAATACAGTATTAATACCATAGTTGCCGATCTTATAAAGATTTTATTGTAAGATCAATCTTACTCAATGCGTTCAAAGAAGTAAAGTTGGATAAAGTCAAATCAAATGGACAAGGATCTTAAATCTTTGTTTCCAAAACACAAAGACCAAAATAAATAACTACTAAAAGTATTTGTATTTGGCCTTGAAAGCGGCAATGGAGAGAGAAAGCAATAATTTAGAAAAAGACATAGAGGTGGCAACATTGAACTTTAACATTCCGCACATCATTTAGTTTTTCGTTTTTGGCATAATGTTTTAAATCATTCAAATGGGTTTTATTCTACTGGTATCTGTTTTGTTTTTTTCGTATCAATTTCCACCTCTTTCAAATGCTATGCACAGAGATTCGTTCAATACCGATACATAAATGAGAGCATGTCTGGATGAATTTTTCTAGTCGAAACCGGTTGAATTCTACCAACTGGATATTAAAAAGGTACATGAATGTTGGCAAGACGTTGTAAACAAGGTAGAATACATTTTTGCTTAATCTGTTGGTATTTTTTAAGGCAAAATAGACTTCTAATTTTTTTTAATAAATTACGGGAGCTTAGTTACCTATTAATCACCCGGTGTATTACAGCATATGGATACTGGTAATTATACATTCATCAAGAGAACTTTGTTTGCGACGACTAAATATCGACCATAACCTGCTAGGGAGCGAGAAACTATTTTAAGTGAAACTTACGACTACGCAAGTACCGCCACAGAACTACGATATCAAAACTATATGTATCTCTATGTATATATATATATATATATATATATATATATATATATATATATATATATATATATATATATATATATATATATATATATATATATATATATATGATTCTCTTCACCAGCTTAACTATCGATGATATCCCAGTCGGACAATTACTAACTGAATACCATCGCATAGTGGTACATTATATATCTTTGTTTTAGATATATTAAGTGACCGATTATGACACGACAATTAATACAATTCACAAATACACAAATACAGATACACAAATCAATAGACCTTAACACTTTCTCTTTCTTATTATATATGTACTTTTATTTTCTTTTATGGTTAATAATTAAATAAGTTATTAACCAATGTATCATCAATATAGCTATTGGATTTTCTGGCACGGGTGTTCTTACAATCGTATTCAAAATCATAAAATGAGGAGCACCACATCTCTTGTGTAGGCTTCACGAAAGATCAGGGTTACGACCCTAAGTCACAACAGTACCTGAGTGGAGATCCTTTTCTTTAATTTCGCACAATAGGTTTCACTTGTCTTTCATTTACTTATTATTTTAAGTTTTTCTTTGTTAGTTTTAATTGATACTACTAACTAATTAACATAGTATCCAGCACATTCTACCGTATTGACATGCAAACATTTACTTTATGCATTACTATGGAATGTCGTATTTTAAATAATCATGACAATTTATGTCAAGTAACAAATCAAAATTAAAATATATATATATATATATATATATATAAATGTCAAATTAATAATTAATATTTGTATAAAATAATCGATTTCCGTAATAATTGAATCAGCAATTACTAAAAGTGAATCATGTCTAATTTATTTATAATGTCCAGCTCTCTGTCATTCATCTACAGAATAATATAGTATTGTGTGATTATTTTTTTAAATAAAACATTACTCAAATAACGACAATTGGAACATTTTAATAAAAATCCGGATTTTATTTGCAATCTATATTTTACATTAGATCATTTTACCCGTATTCCTCGAAAACTTAAAACAAATGCAAGAGACCCTTAGAGGCATGCCAAAATATTATGCTTTTAACCGATATTCTTATTAAAAGAAAATTACTGGGAGAAACATGAAAAAGACTGAAGGCTATAATCGATAGATTATTGAAATTAATCAAATTCTAAAAGTCAATTAATCTAATAAGATTTATGTATTTCGTGAAAGAGTACATTAAAACCCCAAGATCGGGTAACGTGACGGTTAGATCAAGTTTCACGTTCGATTGTGAAAGCTTTTCTATTGTTAATTAAATTTATAAAAAGTTTGTTCCTAATTTAAGTTCTTAATTATGATATAAACTCAATTTAAAAGAAATCAGACATGAACCGAGATCTTTTACAACAAAATTATATTACTCCTACGAAACTTTTACACCGTTAGGGAATACTGGGATTGTTTTTTAATATTTTAAGTTAATAATAATATAGTATATTTGTTGTAAATGTAAGGTTAAGTAGTAGTATACTTTGACATTTATAAGTTTGTACATCTACGAGCACACAAACTACGCAAATAAAGTGAATTTGAATGTGATATTAGTTGTAAGGCGTCTATAAACAAAAATATATAAGCTAGCCACAAATTGTTGTCATTACGAGCCCAATGGACTTCTCTATAGACTAGGCTTTACTGAATATCACCTATATTCCGTAAAAAAACTAGTCTCGCGCATACTCATAGAATACATATAGAATACTGTCTTAAATCTTTGGCCAAAGGCACCCCGGCACCAAGAAGCTGGTTTCTTCCATATGACTGCATTCAATTTTTTTTTTCTTTTTCCGGCTGAAGGCCACTGTTAGCCCGAGGGCTTTTACAGTTTCACCGAGTTGGGAGGTGATCGAGCGCTAATGGCGCTCAGTCGAGACCTCTATATATAGGTAACCAGCACAAGGGCTCCCGAGAGGGATCCTCGGCTTGGACTGTTACCTTGTTTCGCGAGAGTGTCTGACTCGAGGGTGCCCGAGAGGGCCGAACCTCGGCTCGGTCAGTTGCTTCTGACAGAGGATTCTTTAAATTCGCTATGATTATTAGCTATCTGTACCACCACTTCGGAATGCATGGGCGCTGGAGAATAAGGGGCGCATGAAACTCCAGCGACGCTTCTATCTGTATGGACTGGAGAGAACCGAGCAGTGACATGTCGGTATCGCGAATATCCTTGTTTGCGACGCCCTCGCCGTCGGCGGGGGCGATGTGAGGGTGCAATGTACGTGTGTTGTGTTTTATGAAGGGCTTGGGCCCTGGTGGTCACGTCGTCGGGGTCATCGAGGGCGTGCCTCGGTCTCCTTCGGACGCGGGTGAATCTGTGATTCGCGATGGGATTGTAAGTGGCGGCACTTACAATCAAGGCGTTAGAGTGTGTGACGGCAGAGTCGAAATATCGGCGGGAAGCCTGCTTCAGGTACTGAGCTATGGTCGGCAGCTCAAGATCTATGTGTAGATTTTCATTACGCAAGAACCACGGTGCACCGGTGGCCTTGCGCATGAAACGATTTTGTATTACCTGAAGTCGGTGAATGTGACGCGGGGAAGCATGCGCAAAGACAGGGCTTGCGTATGTCATTATGGGTCGGATGCACGCTTTGTATAGTGTAATTTTATTACGCAGGGACATTTTGCTATTTTTATTGAGTAACGGGTGCAATTGACCTAGGACGAACGCTGCTCGATTCCGTCTGCATTCAAGAAAATTCGAAAGTCAACCTGGTTTTTTCAATCCGCAGGATATATAACGAACAAATGTTTCATCGCATTCACCACGAGTTCTGTTCTGAGGAATTCTAAAGTATAACTAGTATTAATCTACATAATATATACACAAAATATATACCTGTAAGTGGATTAAGAGTATTTAGCCAACTTTTGCAGCTATTTTATTGATAAATCCATATTACATGTAACTCTGGTGGTGTGCATTAAAATAAAATTAAAATTAAAATCAATTCCAAGTGCTGAATTTAATCATCGAGCATCGTGAAAGAATTTAAGATTTCATCCCCATCATCTTGATGAATGGAAATCCATAACAGTTAGAACTAGAAGCGATCTTGTCATTGCGATTCACCAATATATTACATGTTTTGGGTATTTTTCAAATGCGATGTTTATATATTTTTTCAGTTAATGCGTTTAATGATAGTAGCAGATAAATTTAATAATTAATAAATAGTAACATGGATATCCGCAAAAGAACTAAGGAAACCAACATAGCTTAGAGAATCAGTAAGCTGAAATGGCTGGCCTGGTCTCGTAGATCTGATAAGGGAGGCAGTCTGTAGGAGGCCTATGTGCAGAAGTGGACTCGTGATGAGATAAAATTATGTATTATTACCATGTTACACATGTACATATGTGAATAATCTTGTCAATAATTAAATACGAGACACAATATCTGTTACTTTAATTATAACACTAACGACGTTAACACGATCGTTTACTTTCCGCACCCAATTATTACATAATTGGCACGGGCCCATTACCCTCAGCTGGCACCAGTCTCGCTTATTAATTAATAAATACTGGATCGTAGTATTTTATACTAAATTGATTCCCGCTAACCATGACACGCACACGTGTCCTAGATTCTAATCTAGATTAAAGGGCGATAAAATATATCACAATACTACTACTAATATGAAAAATATTTAAATACGGCAATATAAAATCATCATTAGTAATAAGGCCTTCGATTGCTATCACTCGTCAGAAGCAACACAGTAGCTAACTTAATACGGTATTCAGTGAAATAGTGATCCTTTTCCCATTCTACAACTGATATTGCTTTGGTTTTATCGTCAATTAGTTGGTCAATACTAAATTAATCATTTTATTATTGACATTAAATTAAACTTCTGACAAACAGACGGAAGTCGTCGGACATGGGGAATCCAAGGTTCAAGGTTTAGAAGGAAAGAAGCCACACGATACGTAAGGACCTTCTCTATTTACACAGCCTCAGATGATTCCAACGACTTGTTGGGATTAACACGATTGCATACACGATTAGAAAGTTAATATCTGTCGGCACTACCGCTCCACGTGTCGGTCACCTGTGCCAGGTTTATTAGTTCTCGTCCTACGGTTTGCCGAATATATACTTAACTGTGCCTGGTCCATCAGCTCTTTATCAGACTTATTTGTAAGAATAGTGTTAACCGTGATAATGGACGGGTCCCAGAAGAGAACAGCCTTAGTGTCTAATGAGAATAAAACAACCGCTTATCCACAAAACCATGCCATAGCTAAAACCAAACTATAGCGTATCTCTTTTGTTTATATCTTCATTAGTCTTCTGTCCGTAATGGCGCAGGTCATTGTAACTTGTAGATAATAAAAACCTCTAACCACTGATTTGCAAACACTGTCAAATTAATACAAAATGTCGTGGACATTTGACAGAAGGTTACCCTTGCAAAAAGTTACCTAAGGAGAAATGTTAAGAATCTGAATTTCCATTTCAACTCTGAATTTTCATTTTCATATTTAGATATACCTATATTTAATATCAGTAGTTAGTAAATTTTAAGTGATAGCAACATTTTAACTACACTGATGGTTGAGGACCGCGGCCTCACTGAATACCAGAGCTAAATAGCAACATACAAGTATTTCTTATGGTGGGAAAAGACATTTTATTACTTTGAGACTCAACTCAAGTTGACGCTAAACAAAAATGTCTGGGCATTTTCCTCGACCTAACAAAGGCATCTGATACTGTTTCGATTCCTATGCCTGTAAACAAATTAGAGCGCATAGGCATAGGCGGACGGGTTCGTTATCCGGCGGGACGGTCATGATTTTCGAGGACTTTCTGCAACAAACTAGAATTGATGAGCATGTTAGTTCTAATGCTCCAGTTGTTTTCGGCGTCCCACAAAGTAGTATACTCGGTCCCGGTCTTTCCCTCGTGTACACAAATGACAATGCAAATTATTCACTTATGCTGATAACACAGCCTTTGTCTTCCACGAAGATATATGGGACAGAGTACATTATAATACTCAAAGAAGCCTGTATGACGTCTGCTAAGCTAAGCGCAAATCTACTTATCCTTAATTTACCCAAATCCACATAAATACAGTTCACCTTAGCTAAAACGACTGAAACAAATGTTGATCTCAGAGTTCATTTATGTAATTCCGCACTAAATACAAACATATTACTAGAGCCACACACGTCACATACTTAGGTGTAATACTCGATAACAATTTGAGTTGGCATCCTCATATAGACCTTGTAATCTCCCGTAAGAGGAAACTTATATTGGTCTTTAAAAAATTAAGTGGAATGCCGATTTGACATTAGATTTAGATTAGAAGCGTATCGTAATGAAGGTTTGTTTCGGCATTAAATATAGAACAGCCTTCGCTAGGCAGCAACTATCTTTCATGTAAAAAATATATTAAAATATAAAAGTTAGATTTTATACATACAGAAAGGCTATTAGAGGAAAGGTCTGTATAGTATATTTTATAATCCTGCGCTCATACAGATACACATACTCACACTTACCCACACCCATCCACACAAACTCATACTCACACACTCGCACACAAATTCTGGCTTCATCATATTTTGTTTACATGGATCATTTGTAACGTTTAATGGGAGAAGACATTCTTTTTCTTTCAAGGCCTCTGTAACACAGGTTTAGAACATAGCTCAGAAGCCAGGGACTTCACAAAGATTGTGTAAAAAATTTATGTCAATATATATTTTATATTTATTTATTTAATTGAGAGTAACAAACAAGCACACAGTTCACGTGATTGTAAATGATTCCTGCGGCTCGTAGCATCTATTTTCATCCTTGACAAGGAATCATAATGCAGATGCGTTGTTACCCTCAGCCCTCAGGGCTGTGAGTATGTATGAGTAATCATATATATACCCGTCTATTGCTTTTTAAGTCCTACTGTTCACGTCTGAATTGTATATTCGCATTCATATCTATATATATATATATATATATATATATATATATATATATATATATATATATATATATATATATATATATATATATATATATATATATATATAGATCTCTTCGAACCTGATATCTTTTCATTAAACTGTTTTTTACTTTAGTATATAGCTGCTGTTTTTATTGTCTCCTTGTGATAACCAGCGGCCTGTAGTGTTTCTGGTATAGCATATACCTTATTATCACTGGTTGTTATTGAGGTTATCACCGTTACTTTAGTTTTGTCCTCACTTCCTGACAACACCGTAAATTCAAAACGCAGCCTTTCCATTTTAATGGACATCAATAAACAAGAATGTCGTTTTATAATGTTTCTTTCTATTATTGTCAGTGAATAAAACCATGTGTTGCTCTGTAATCAAAGAAACGACATTTAACGTTTATTATTCACAATCTCAATCTTTTCTTCAATATTTTTTAACACTTGAACACAATAATAAATTACACTCTTATATCTTTCAAACCTCTCAGACAATGATCAGCCCCGCTTTATCAACGTAGTAGATTGCATCCCTTATACCGCCATCTGTCGACCGAGCCCGACTCCACACTTCTTTACCAACGGAGTGAGTCATGGCTAAATTCAAATTAAAGAAATGTTCTATAATAACTATTTCTTTATATATATATATATATATATATATTTAACATTATAGGTGAAACACAAAGTAATAATACGTTATAGCAAAATTTCATATCAGCCATTTTATATCATTTATCTTCTAAAGTGTTGTATCCGCGCCCTGTGTAATCGAAGCCAATATCACGCAATCCTGAAGACAAATGAGTCGGTTACGTACGTTGTGACAGATTTGAACGATGGCTCTACGCTGAGGGATCATTCCGACAAATTGTGGGTCATCCTTCGAAAAGCAATGTCTTCTTGTAGTTTTAAAAACTTTATAATGTGCTTTTTCATATGTATTGTTATTATGCTTTTATATACGAATTATATCTTTGACATAATATTATATAATATACTATATACAAATTATATAAGATGTCGACCTTCGAACACCGAAATCACAATTTGTTTCTATTTAAATTTAATTTAAATATTATACACTAAACTGTACTATCCACAGTAGAAAGCTTTCAACCGTGGTAGAGCTATACTGCAGTTTGTTTCTAACTGCAGAATGAATGTGCCAGCTCGACCGGGGTAGGCACACGCCCACATAGAATACCGGTGGGAAATCGTAGCATAACGCTGCTGTCTTTCGTCTGGTGAGTGAAACGATGCAGAGACCTTTATTACAGGTGACTAGGCATTCCATCTCAGCCCTCAAGGGTGACAACGCATCTGCATTATGATTCCTTGTCAAAGATCAATGTAGATGTCACGGACCGCAGGAATCACTTAACATCAGGTGAATTGTGTGCTCGTTTGTAACTCTCAATGTAATAAAAAATTTAAATAACCGACATAGCTCAAAGGATCAGTACGCTGAAATGAAAATGGGCCGGCCGTATAGCTCGTAGAACCGATAACCGATGGCGAAGAAGGGTGCTGGAGTGGCAACCGCGTATTAGCAAACATTAACATTATTTTAAAAAAGTGAACAAAGCAAATATATTTGCATGTTTTCTTTCTCTTTCTCACAGTTACACATAGCATATTTGTTACTGTTGCAAGCAAATTAAGTATAATTTGTCCGCAACAAATGAGCTACGATCTCTCTAAACGTCCCCGTCGGGAAGCTGTCGGTCGAGCTAGCCCCGCATTAGTGACATACACATTTCTACCGAATATATACATACGTCAAAAAATCGTGAGTCATTGTTCATGTTTTAAATTTAAAAAGAAATAATTTAGAACGACATGTGAAGTCAGCCGGCCAATAGGCAGTAGAACCGAGTAATGGGCTACGCTTTAATACTCACTAGAGAGGCAGCTTATGTTCAACATTGGGATTTATATATATTTATAGGCTGTTACTTTACTTTTATCCTTTATAGACAGGAATGTTTTTGATTTTATTGAACTTGATAGAACCACGTAGGCACAGAAAATTAAACAGCTTTGGTTCTAAGCGCTCGCTTTTTATGTCACGGTACGCGAGGATACCAAGTTTTAAGTGATAAGTTATCACGTACTCAGTAGTGAAAGAAAAAATCGTGATGTATTATATATATATATATATATATATATATATATATATATAAGAAATAATACAAAAACAATAAATTATTACGAAGACACGTGACATTCGCTAATCCGCAGTGGAATCTATGTTCTAATTCCCTCTCTAGAGTGCAGGCTTGTGCCCAGCAGAAGAATTTATTTACCATATAACGTAATCATGGAATATTTTTCTTTTTACAATAACATCAGAATTAAATCTCATTACTCCCGTACCGATAACCGATGGGGAATAAAGTTTCCCGAGTGGCTACCTCGTTTTTGCCATCGAAGCGTACACGACCCCACACTAGATTGAGCGGCCACCTATGCAAGTCTGAGGAAGTCATTGGATGCAGGTGGCTCAGGATCGTACTCTGTGGCAGTCTGTGGGGGAGGCCCATATTCACCAATGGACTAGTGTAATGAATGGTGTAGATTATCTCCATTATGATTCCTTACCGGGGATGAATGACGATGTCTTCCCTGGATGGATGACCTCAGAAATCGCAATACAATATGTAACCAGCATTCTTTATTTAAAAATTGGCAAACTTAGCTACAACATAATTAGAATACCAGAATAACATTTCCATTATTTAATGAATTTTTTTCAAACACGTCTCAAAATCCCACCCTCCCTTGACATGCCAACGTTACGCTATCCATACTAATATGTCTTCTACGAACTGGTAACGAAAACTCAAGTTCTAAGGAAGTAGATGAATTAAAAGAAATAAATAACGTATAAATAAATACAATAATATGGAGCGTCAATTGCGGTAAATTTAGGTTACTGTCTGTGAAACTGAAGGTCGTAGGTAAGAATGCACCATTCGACTATTTTATGAACCATATCTGTTATCATATATAAGCTGTAAAAGCTTGCACTAGCAAGCTTTTACAGCTTAGTTGCAGTGGTTAACCGGAATGTTAGTCATGTTAATAGCAATGCTAATATTCTTAAAAAAAAAGAAAAACCGCTATTGTATTGTATACTGTTGTGTATATATATATGCAATATATATATATATATATATATATATATATATATATATATATATATATATATATATATATATATATATATATGTATATATATATATATATATATATATATATATATATATAATATATATATATATATATAGTGACGCTCACCACACGAAACACAGCACATTTATATTGCTGTTTCACGCGGTTATATTGGCGTGCACTTTGCTCGGTCGAGCCGACCTATTCACGGTGGAGTTAGAAACAACATGCAGTGTGGATCTATCACTGTTTACAATGAGGTGTTTACAGGATTAGGTGGCTGACTGGGGATTATAATACCAGTAATAAAAGGATAATTTTACTCCTTAGGTTATATATCTATACAATTTTTTTGTTGTTTTGTAAATAAATAAAAATCATATGAGTAACCAAGTATTCTTTCAATTAAAAAAATAGGTTTTCACTATATTATAAAAAAAATAAAAATATGAATTTGTTTAGTTCAAATTTGGCAGTAATATTTAATAAATAAAAAAATATATTATTATTAAACTAATATGCATAATCATGAAATTATTGCATTATCATCGGTTATTAATACGTCAGCAAAAATTCAGATTATTAAGACGTCCGGAAATGTGTGAAAACAGAAACACGTACACACTTATTTCAGCAACAGCCTAATTAAGGTAGCGGTCTGAGAAACTTAAGATCGTAGGTTCGGATTTGACAATCGTCTTTAACCATCTCCTTGCAAAAGCTTATGCTTAATTGGAGTGATTAACCGGAATTTTAGCACTGTTAGCATTCTTTGAAAAAAACATACAAACATACATACATAATATATATATATACATAGCAAATAATATACAAGTTGTCAAGTTAACAAATGTGCTGTCAATAAGTATGACTATCTCTGAGGGAAAATAAACACCTGTTTAGTGATTCAGCGAACAGTGCGCCCCACATTTTAGTTCACTGACCCGTGTTCGAACTCGTGCCGCTACGGAACCCAATAAACAAACGCAAATTAAGACGCCTCGTGGAGTTTTGTTGGTGATACGTAATTATTTGTTGAACAAATATTTTTCACTTCAGTGTGATCAGAGGAGAAGAGGAACCTTAAAACTTAATCTTTTAGTTTTTTCTATATAATATTAGGTGTGGCAAGCGCACAGTACTACTGACGGCCGGGTGGGCTTGGGGCTGCAGGTTCAAATCCCAGAAGAGTAAAAAAGTTTGTGCATCACAAACTTATTCTTTTTTTCTTTATTTAAAAGAGGTAAAAGGGACGGACTTAATGCCTTAACACATTCTCTACCAATCAACCTGGCGTGGAAGCAGATTATGGTAGATGCGGTGCAAATATTTAGTCTTTGGGTTTGAATACATACAGGTGTCCCATGTCATTGCCCTCCAACACTACATCTGAAACCTATTCAAAATTTATTACACATGCATTACATCGGAGTAGGGAAGGGGACGACAAGTGAGTGCCTCTGTGTTTGCACAAATGCTGACGGCACTATAAAATACTCTGCGCAGTTGATGTTATCTAATTATCACTCTTATAATAATGTCGAAGTCGTCGAAGCTGGCTTTATCTATTAAATAACTAACAATTGGCTCGGTAGATATATTGTAGTGTTTTGCAAATTTTGCAAACACAAAGGCACTCATTCGTAATCCCCTTCACGAAACCTGATGTAACGCGATTTCTTGATATAGCTACTGTGTTTCGTATGGTTTAGGGATCCGAAGAAATAATCACACACAAATCATTCCATCACAGAACACAGGGTTGATAAATCATGACTTTTTTGAATCTTTGTCGATAATTTATGAAGATATCATTGGCCGCAGTCATTAGGTGAACTGTATTATGATACTTTTGCCATCCATCCATTTGCTCGTCCATTGAAAATAAAACTACGTCTCGTTATATACTGTTTTATTTTAACAACGGCCGCGGTATTAGTGGTAAGAGTAACTGGCTGCTACGTTGCGGGTCCTGGGACCGATTGCCAGCCGAGGAACATTATATGTTCGTTGTATACATAACTAATAGTTGGTGTTCGTGTCTGAGTATGTTGTATGAATATTCCGAGTCCATGACACTGCATCCGATCTAGCAAATGTATTCCATCGTATTATCGAAGGAGATGACTAGTGAGTGCCTCTGTGTTTACGCAATATGCCTACGGCACTATACAATATTCTGCGTAATTTATATCATATGGCAATAACCGGAAGATAACGCCGTAGTCGAAATCGTAGACCTAGTAGACATTACTGTAACAAATCAAATCGAAAAACCTCAAACATTGTCAAAATTACTGTGCATTGTATAGAAAGCTCTCGACGAAAGTTTCTAAAAATAACCATTGGCATTACCGGAATAAGTTTCCAGTGTAGGCAGTCAGCGTTGTTCTTTTGTCCATAATACATAATGCCAGTTCATGTGCGGCGTAGCACGGGCCCCCACAAACAACTAACGACTCTCTTGTTTCCAAACATACATTTGTATACAAGCCGGGAAAAGTGTGGGAACATGAAAAAAAAACAAACTACGCAACGTATTTGGATATATTTGAAGCGTCAATAGTCTGTAATAAATATATATATATATACATATATATATATATATATATATATATATATATATATATATATAATATATGTACATGTATATATATGTTCAATGCTCATATTTTAATCATTGTTGATGATGGATTATAGATGTCAAGGGTTGTAGGAATATCTTATCATCAAATTATATGTGTGCTCATTTTTCATCCTTAGGTACATAAATAAAAAATGTATTACACTGTCCCTGGCACCGCCGCTTGCGCCTTCCGCCGCCCAGACACTCGTTCATATAGATACATAGGTAGGTATATATTATAAGTATTATAAAATAATCTTCTGTCACATGTGTGTAAATAGGTCGTATGTATGTAGGAAGCATAATGGCCATAATTTTATGCATGAGTTCCGGAAACTTTTTACAAAGTTTAAGTAAACATAAACTCCGACTGCATATTTACAATATCTCTTACCTAATCTACGTTAATCTCTAGTATTTAAAAAAACAATGTATACAGGCTGTTAGATTTTTCGACTACTTTAATTGCCTTCATGCTCGGCAAGTACAATGGTACTTGAAACCGAGAAACTTTCCACTTCCAGTACTTGACATACATACAAGCAGTTAATAACACCGTAGTGTTTTCATCGTATCATTGTCTCGAGATAAGTCTTAAGATAAAAGATGAAGCCAGGTAATAACTGGCTATATTACTATTTGCTTTCTTATTTATGTGCGGTAATCGCCAAGATACCCCTCTATCGCCGGGGCTACGGAAGAGTTGCGCTGGACTCCTACTTGCTGAAACCCCATGGAGTAAAAGCCTCTGGTTCTCAGATCGCTTTCGCATACTACGGCAGTCACGAAAGCGTTGCCCGCTGACCCTGGCCCCGTGGAACCCTCCTTGTTAATGATGTGGAGCTGGAGCTCTCCTCTCCTTCTCCAGGTGTGTGGGTGCATGTGCACCATCTCAAGATGACGTGACTTCATGATGACGGAAGACTCTCGTGTCCGACACCAACACCTCGGTTATGGGTGTTGAAGGAAAACATTTAACCAACTGGTATTGTAGGACACTACAAGTGGTTTGACTCCATCGAAGAGACCATGATACGTTGACAGACCTGCCCGTACAAAATATCTAATTAGCACTGTTGTTGTATGTATTGAGTTAATTTATTTGTAAAGACACACCTACATTTATATATTTTATACAGTTTATATACCGAGTACACATTTTAGAGGTTGAATCTTTACATTCAATATTATACGGCCACGTCTATAATAGCCAGGGCGTACCGAAACATAATGATACAAGCTACGATAAAGGGCAAGACTTTAGACTTGCTGCTGAGGAAACGTACACGTGGCAGACCACCCACACTTGTCTGTCGATGGAGGAGCTCACCACGACAATGACATAACCGTGTTACATAGAATGCAAATAAGAAAAGGTGACCCCAAGATAATGGAAAATATCTTGGAGGAAGTAAAAGATTCTGGTATGTACACCAATGACTTCATATTTAGGTATATACTACAGTTAACTAAAATATGCAAAAATAACAGGGAAATTAATGAAGTATGACAATCAGATTTAAAAAAAAATATTTAAAAAATTGAAATGGATAGAAAGACTGTTCTGATAGGTAATATCAACAATATAATAATCTTTAAGTTAGTAGTTATATTTAAGAAAAAACCAAAAAGTTGAAGATTGTAATTCAATTATCATGGAGTGTCCTTTCATATATTTTTTATAATATTAAGGGTAGAAAACATGACAGTCACGAGATAAGTGATGACTGCAGCCAATGACATCTACGTTCATCCCCAACTATGATCCAAGATGCAAATTCGTGATCCCCTCTGAGAGTAGGCGAATGATAGAATGCCTAATTCCTGTAAAGTTTCTGGATACTTACACGCAATAACGAGACACAGCAGCGTTATGCTGTTAGTCTGTTAGGGCGTGTTCCATCCACGGTGGAGCGACCAGCTACAAGCTATAACGTGCCTACATCAACATCATCATTACTGTCTAGAATCCAATGCTGTACATACATTTCCACAAAGCACGATCCCGATATAAGTGCTCCAAACTTGCATACGTGGTCGCTCTACCTCGTTTGGGGCCGTCGTGCATTTCTTCTAACATGTGACTTACCTGATATACTCGAGCGAGCCATTGTTTATCTCCGATGACGACACCGTAGCGTAGTAAATAGTTCTCTTGACATTCTCGAGAATACTGAGTCCGATTTTTGTCTCATCATTAAAAATTTTAGTGACAATTTGGTGATCCATATGTCTAGGTTATAGATAGCAAAATGTAAGAAATACTAACATCCTAGATTAGAGGTCATATAGACCTCCGTAAAGGTGTTATTATTGAGAAGATCTTTAACGTATAGAGATATACACAAAGGTCAAATTGATCATAAACTAGGAATTATTTATATCTATATATCTTGCATTTTTAAAAGTAGTGTTAAAAATCTGCATTTTTATATCACTAGATATTTGACAAATACAGTGATCTGGTGACCCAATTACAACTGGCGGGGTATTCCATCTCAGCCTCCAATGATGACAACGCATGTAAATCTTGAATCTTTGTTCGGGATGGATGTAGATCTCATGGATCGATGGATAGATAACATATGTGCTCATTTGTCACCCCTCATATTATATTTAATATTATGTACATATATAACGTGACACATTGGTATAAGTACTTTGTTGCTGTATCACCATGGTTCGAAACGAGGATTAATTGTAGTGCATCACTAATTGTTGCTTTAAGTGTGTGCTTAACCTTCAGAGTAGGGGAGCAGTTGACGATTGAATGCTCTGTTTACACTATAGCATACGGCACTATTATATATCCTGTGCAGTGTTTACCATCTGCAATAAACTAATCTCGTCATTGTAGAAATTAACCAAAAGGACATGTACCTATGTATAATATAACATAGTCCCAAAACAGATTTTTCAATTCAATACGTATGAACATATAGTATGCCAGAATTACGATACTATTCGCTAAATTAAGCGTTGAAATATGTAAATTTTCCGAGACGGTAATTTATAATAAATAAAATACAACATTATTTTACCAAATCCAAACATATGTCAACCTAATATCTTAACCATCTAAAAGGTAACCTTTAGTATTTTTTTACACTACAGGTAAACTTATTTTTATTATTTTTATTATTTAATATAGCAACACTAAAAGACTCGATCAAAACCGTCTACCCATTACATCACACTAGCTGTATCCTGCGGAAGAACAAAGGAAATCATCTCAAATACTTAAAGTTAAGAGAAATTAATAATTTGTCATCCAATTTTTTTTTGAAATAAATAAATATTTTTATTACTTTAGGAAAATTTTAATCGACGACGTCTAAATTTTTACTTTATTAAAGCTTATTTACGAATTCAGTTTTTGTAGGTTTGACTACGTGTTTTATAATTAAACTTATTTAATTTTAAAGTTTTTATTAAAAGCAGTATCGTAAGATATAATATCATTTAAGGTGACGTTCAGAAAACAACGACTTGTTAAAGAAAATAAAAAAATAAATAATTAAATATTCAATGCTAATGCTATTACTAACACTCACCTTAATAAACTTCACTTGTCTAGCACTAACAAATAAAAAAAAAGTCAAGAAAACTGACACAAACAATCTTTTAAATTTAAAAATAATAGTCGCGAAAAAGACCATAAAATTCAAATTTCGAATTCGGTAATGACACTGTCACTTATGTTCTAAATTCAAATCGAATAAAAGAAAACAGCTGCATTGTGTCAACGGTGAACGGTATTTAAATCACTTTCAAGGTCATATTTTATTTCACAATTCCGTCGGAATCCGGGAACATCTAGCGGTGTAGAGCGCCGCGAGCCGGGAGATGGCACGGGCTCCAGCCTCTGACTCCCTCCAATCCTCCGGTCGAAGCTACGTATTCCGCTCCTCCCCTCTTGCGTAACTATTGTTACAAATTGGATAATACCTTAACACATTTACAAGCGATCAATTCAGTACTTTTCCATACTTTTATTTATAAGAAACTATATTTATTGAAACTATTATGTTAAAATTATATTTAAAAGGAAGTATGTACTTTTGTTATACAAAGGTCTGAATGTAAATATATTAATTAAATTAATATTGAATATATAAGATAAATTACACGTATAAATTAAATATTATTCACGTCAATTTGGCACATAAAATTATTTCACATTTTAGCAACATACGTAGCTTCGACCGCCCCACATCTTTTGGATAAGCCCTCAGGGCGCATGCGTGAAATGGAAAAATAGAACGGGACAGAAGCAAAATGTCCATTAGTATGAGAGGGACGAATGTATAGTGGAAAGTAAGTGCATATAATCAACTCCATCTGTTGTCTGGGCACGTTTGAATTTTAAAAAGATGACTTTTGAACAAATGTTTTTGCTATTTCACGTCCAATGTTATATAATAGAGATATAATATATGTTAATTATTTATGCCGTATTAGGAGCTTGCATATTTAATATGAGAAACTGAGAAAGAAATAAAATTTATCTATTTCTCGACGCATTTAATGTTTATCTAAGATTCCTTATTCAAAATAAAAGTAAAATAAAAGTGACCTTTATCTAAGATTATGTAACGAAATAAAGTGTTAATTAGAAGTCTGTCCAGTTGAGAACTGGCCTCTGATCCGATGGCGTACATAATAATGAAGGTACCGGAGCCACTTCACTCTAGAACCTTTTTTTTTTGAAAGTGGTGATGGATACTCTTACAGACCAAGAAATGTATTGAAATTACGTCATTGGAGTATAACGTCTCACGTATCAGACGAGGGGACTCAGTATCGCAAAAGCCACCAATGGCAACAGACACTGAGTTGTGTTGCAGTTTTACAAATTACGCCTGATGATGACTGGAAATGAACAAAAAATATACTATTCACTCTACGTTGACTAGTATACCACGATCAGATAAGGTCTACCCCATAAAATATCAGATCAATATAGAAATTGGTGCACGCATAGTTATAGGCACTAAATCAAGATGGAGACTAATTAACTGCCTCGCACGCTCGAATACGTTTAATCACACTAACTTTTCATATAGTGTACAACTACACAGTGTAGCTACGAACTTATACATTATTCGTAGCAGGTATACCTACGTAGATAAATGTGTGGTAGATAATAGAGAAGACAGACACACGCTGTAGCTTGTTTTAAGCTACAACATGAAGGAGAAGGTTCGACCTAGGAAAGACACGTTTCCCACAAAATAGCAGCATGACGCGACTTTTTAGACGAGTATCGATATTCAAGGACTTGATTACTTGTAACAAGCCATTCCATCTCAGTCCTCATGGGTGACGACGCACGTGCATCTTGAATGTTGAGGAAGGTTGTAAGAATTAACAGCAATCATCACGTGCCATCAGATGAAATGTGTTCGTTACTTCTCACCATTAGTTTTATAAAACGAAACACCCAAGTCTATGTACTACTGCTTTTATGTAACTTATCTATTACTTACTAGATTCGATCCTCAATCGAAGTCAGTAATTTTTTTCAATATAGAATAGGAGGCAAACGAGCAAGTATCTGATGGTAAGTGATTACCGCCGCCCGTGGACATCAGCAACACCAGACGAGTCGCTGATGCGCCGCCGGCCTTTACATGTTAGGAAGCACAAATTATAATTTTTCGGTTCTGGGTGGTGGCTTTTGGAGCGTGTACTTATGAAGAATCTGTTTACGTTATATATCCATTTTACTATTGTAATGTTCATAAGATACACGTAGAAACGATAACTTCTACGTGTATCTTATCGTCAGTTTTAGTGCAATTACTCAAAAGCCTATTTATAATCTTATAAAGATCTGATATAGATGTCGGAGAGGTCAAAAGCGGTTTCCCGATAGACTTGGATTGATCTTCACTCCATCAAGTCTCCACTAGACCCTCCGGTCATCTTACCCTGTGATGGTCAATACGAGGTTGCCACTCTATACGCTACACCATATTCTTTTTGAAAACAATAAAGTAGCAGAGTCACGCTGTAGCTTGTTGCTGACTACACATGAATGGGTCGACTTAAAATAAGTTTCAATCGCCTTTTATCCATTCGTATAGAGACATTCTGTATGCCTTGCGAGCTACACACACCGCACGCGAGTCGAGGTATTAATGCAAACAGACGTCTGTATAGAAACTTCTTTACTAACGCATTATTTTTAGTGGCGTTTTTTTTTTATAAATTTTCAACAACACAATCCACAGATCAATAGTCAGACATTTCGCTTTGTATTTTTATATAATATTAGGTATGACAAACAAGCACACAATTCTTTCCTTTCGAAACAACCAATTCATCCTGCTGTTTCGTATGATAAGTTATGAGAGATGCGAAGACCCAATTGCAGGTAATGAGATATGACAACGCATGTGCATCTAGTATCTTAGTTGAGGATGGATGTGGATGTCATGGGCCGTAACCAGCCCTTACGATCAAAGAGACAGTGCGCTTTGTCTTTCAACCCTATTTAAAAAAATACTAGTTTGTATATATTTAACGAATAAATAAAAATTGTGATTAGATTTGATTACCGTTAATATTCAAGTTCTGTTAATATGATTTTCCTATTTCCAATAACATATTTCCTAGTGTACAGAAGATAGCAAGTGAATAAGATATTATAGTGACGTAAATTTTCTCTGAAACACTGAATCATTCCTTTGTCTTTATCCGATCTAACATTTAGATGAAATGTTAGCGAAAGATAGTTGTTCAGTGTTCACTGAATGTTTCAATATAGAACTTTTTTAATATATCGAACGTGCCATTGAAAATTTCTTTACACCTTGTATAAATTAATTAAAGGCTTGGAAAATGTGAAAATCAAAAGAAACATATTTGATGTCAACACAAAAACATCATTTATAATCTTACTAATTACAATATTTAAGATAAAAGACCAAATCCTTCTAAATACAAAATAATTATACATTCATACCGAAAAATTATTAATTTATGAGTTTCACAAAAATGTCTTTGAATCTAATTTGTATCCGGACCAACAGTTCCAACCACGTCCACCACATTTTTTCTACATCGAGGGCTTTTGCAGTTTCATCGGGTTGAGAGATGACCGAGCACTCATGGTGCTCAACCAAGACCTTTATTAGTCGGTAAGTAGTACAAGCCTCGGCTTCGAGCGTTACCCTGTTGCGCGAGAGCGACTGAGTCAAGGGTGCCCGAGAGGGCTGAACCTGGGCTCCATCAATTGCTTCTGACTATGGATCATCTACATTAATATCTCTATTATTATTGACTAAGCGACCACGTCATCTAACTTTACATCTGTACAAATTACAATCTGATCATTCAAGTCAGTACAAGAGCAATTATATATTACAATTATTAATTTATACTTCTAGACCCGAAACTGAATAATGTACGAGTTTAACAAATTGTATGTGAATGTGATTCGTATTCTGGCCTCAGTTCGAGCCACGCCAATATCAATTCCGTAATCTAAATGTTCTAGAAACAACCAGTATGAAGGTCGCCTATGCTTATACGATATATATATAGATTTATATATATATATATATACCTATATAATTTGTACATATAATATACGTCTCTTTTATATATGGTAAAGTACTCAGAGGTGATGCTAAGTGGGATTTATGTCTTCCTCTGTGCATTGCATTGTAAGAATTGATACAAACGCCTGAAATGATAGGCTGGACAAACTGACTCGTCATGTTGCCCCTAACATGTGTAGCACTCGATATAATCGAGTTTAAAATACGATATATATTACTAATTTTGTACGAGTATTAACGCAAATTCATGATCTTCAATAATGTGCATGCATCATGCATATGTTGTCCCCCTTTTGTGGTTATCGAATAACATAAACTAAATAGCCAAAGATATAACATAGTGCCAATAACTAAAGCACAAACACAGAGTCATAGAATCTCATTCAATTTCAATCATTTGTGCCATAGAATATAACGCATCGGCAATAAGCTCACAGGAAATTCAAACACGGAGACAAAGTACATAACCAAAAACGAAATAAATAGTTCTACCTAAGTATTAGGTTGGGTTAAGGGTTGAATTCAGGACCCAAGACCTCAACCTCTCGGTTCTAAAATATATTCATACATAATATATTTAAGAAATCGTAATTATTTAATTTAATGAAAAAGACATTCTTGAAGAAATGTTTTAATTGCACAAACGAGCTGATCACCTGACAGTAAATGCAGATAATGGCCCACGATATCTGAATTCATTTTCAAGATGCACATGCACTATCCCCTAAGAACTGAAATGCAATGTATCGTTTGTCCTGTAATTGAGTCCTCGGATCCCTACACTCATCATACGAGTCACAGCAACGTTATGCTTCTAATCCACGATGGTAATCTGTGTGGGTATATTCCAAGAGGTCCGTGGGCAAGAATTCAAATAACTAGCTGCTGTACAATTGTCAAAACATATACATATATAAATGTAAAAATTAAATGACACAGTGGTAGGGGTGATGTGAGACGGTATCAATTTGCAATCCGACGCGTCCCGAACCGATCTGGACGCTTCCAGATCCAGACAACTGACATTTCAATCTTTCTAAACTTGTTAAAACCACTTTTTGTCCTATCATCTACCGCGTTTCAAGACAACATCCGTGTATGTGTATGATTTGTCAAAATCTTCTAAGCTACGCTTACATAAGATTATCATTATATGTGGCATGGTAAACTAATGAACACAGTATCTAGTTTTTTGCTGCAGCATGACTACGTTATCTCGAGTGGGGCAAGGCCACACCCTCACGGTACCAACTGAAATAGCATCATAATACATTTTCATATGGCCAGTGTATCTGGAGACCCAATTGAAGGTAAAACGGTATTCCATCGCATATCTCGGGCGCTACAACGATTGTGCATCTTAAATCTTTATTGAGGAAGAATATAGATGTTATAGACCGCAGTCGTCACTTGCCATCAGGTGAACTGTGAACTCGCCGTTATCACCGCTAATATTAAAAAAAATTATAGCCAAATGTTAAGGTTATTATTTATATGTTTCCTACTTCTAAAATTCGATACATTGGTGAAAGTAAATAATATTATCTAATGTTTGAAAAAGAAATGTCACGTACGATATTGACGATCTCGGATAAAATTATTTATATTTTACGAACCCTTAGCGTTCATATTTCGAAAAAACGTTTCTTTCAATGGCTTTTATTGTTCCCAATTGAGCTTTCACTGCCTTCATCATGTGTATACACGCGGTAATGCAATAACATCGCTACGGCGCTACACCGTAGACTCACGTAGCGCTACTTTCATAGCAAGTGTTTTTATTTTTTCACGTCTGGCTTACGTCCGCTTTGACTCGCATAAATCCAATTGTATGAGAGTGGTGTATAAAGGAATACATGAAAGGATGATGTAAAATGCATTTTATATGATTGTATTATTAATAAAATGAACCTTTATAAACGATAAATACTATAATATTTGTTTTATATCAATAGAGGGTACAAATGAGCACACCGTTCACCTGATGGTAAGTAATGAATATGGTCCAAGACATCTGCATCTATCCAAAACAAAGATTCAAGATGCACATGCGTTATCACCTCTGAGGACTAACATGAAATGCCTTATCACCTGTAATAGGGTCCTCGGATCCCCTACATTCACCATACGAAACACAGCATCAATATGCTGATATATCCGGCTGTCATTCTATTAGGTCCTGGTCCTTACCAGGTCCAGCGAACCCATTCAAGTCGATGCTATATAAAAAGTGGAGTGTGGCTCTATAACTTTGAAAAATAATCAATAAACTGGTGTTATATAAATAAATAAATTCTCATACTTCAACACAGAGGCACCTTCTCTAGCACAATGTTACGCATGTGCAATGAGTGAAAATGTGTAGATGTAGGTCATAGCATGAGCCACGGGTTGATAATTTTATTTCTACCTAAGAGCTAATTAAACTTCTATGTCTCAGCTCGCGTGCAACCTAGGCAAGTTGTTACCTAAGTTAAGTACATCAAGTATTTGTAACTAGGACATCTTGTTATCGTTGCTTAAACATTTATATAAGTCACTGACACAATATATACTCCTGGTCGATTTTGACCGCAGCATCACATTGATTATTACCAGATGAGATCATCATAGAAAGATATATATAGATTATATATGTATATAGAGTGGTGGTCATATAATTAGAAACACTACCAACGGTCCTTGACATCATGTAAGATACTTCATCGCAATCGTTTTTATTTTGAAATTAAACTATAAATAAGTACAATATGTTCAACGATTTATCATTTATTAGAAAAACATATATATATATACCAATAGAAATAGCAGTATATATAAAATCGGGATCGCATTTTGCGAAGGCTATTTACAGTGGTCCAGTAATGTGCTGTGATGATGATTGCATTGACGACAAAGGAAACACAGTAAAAGTATGAAAATGAAGCAGCAGCGAACTCTTATAATGAACTACAAAATATTTAAATCCCTCGAGTGCACTGAAAAATTTGTACAACAAGTAAGGAGCTATTACAATGTTCTAAATCGAGTTTTAGTTTTTTAATAACGAGCACACAATTCACCTGGTAAAAAATAACTGCGGCCAATGACACGTCCTTTTTCAACAAAGATTCAAGATGCTCATGAGTTTTCATCCCTTAGGACTGGGGTAGAAAGCCTCATTACCTGTAATCTGAAGACATGGTCCTTTCCCATTCATATTGCAATTACAATATAGTAATACCACACTATTCTTTACCTCTGTGATAGTTTTACTCGACCTGTCTCCGAAAACGCAAAAGTTTTACTCAAGTTATCCAATTATTATCTGTCTGCGACGCTACGGGTCCTAGTAAGTACAACTTTATTCAAATCAAATATAACTCAAGTAACAACCTATACGTTGGGGGTCGGTAATGTAGAGACAGTTTTAAGATGAATATGAAATTAGGAGATGAACGATGGGCTCAGTTTTGAGCTGATAGTATACAATGCATTAGTTATTATAGTTTCCATCCAAAAACGTTAGCTTGGGGAAGGACCAAGGCTTCATAGACTACCAGCAAAAGCCAGCCTCTGTTTTTCGTATAGGATCCTCATTTACAGAGCAATCCATCTCTGTTCTCAGGAATCACAACGCATATGCATCTTGAATCTTTGCTGAGGTTGGATGTAGATGTCATATATCAAAATCATTAATTATCAGCAGGTGAACTGTGTGCTCGTTTGTCACCCTTAGTATTTTTTTTTATTTATAGAATTAAGAGTAACAAACGAGCACACAGTTCACTTGATGGTAAGTGATTCCTGCGACCCATGACATCTACATTTATACTTGACAAGCAATCATAATGCAGACGCGTTGTCATCCCTGAGGAATGAGATGGAATGCCTCGTCACCAGTATTAAGAATCTCCGGATCCGCACTCACCAGAAGAAACACAGCAGAGTTAAGCTGCTATTTTACGCTGGTATTCTGTGAGGGCGTGGTCCTACCCCGGTTGAGCTGACCCATACGCTCTGAAGCTAAAAACAAACTGCAGAGTAGGTCTACCAGTGATAAATTACCTAATATGACCTTAGTCCTTTTCTGTTATAATGTGATGAACATCTTAATGTTTATCACCTCACATGCGAGTACCTGATAGTAACGACTGCAGCAAATAAAAACACACATCCACTCAGAGATACAAGATGCACATGCAATGTCAACCCTGAGGTGTATGTAGTGACTTGTTTTTTAATCGATAATGTATTGATCGATATTCCCTTGCTTAAAACTTTCTCCCGCCGTCTATCCATCTAATATCACATTTCTGCATCAGTAATGAAACCACAAAAACAAAAAACAAAACTATATATTCCTGTAAAACAAAACATCCCCTTTCAAACAATCTTAAACCAACCATATGCAGGTATATGTCAAAATGAATACAAATACCATACCAAAATACCAAATAACGCAACTCTCGACATAAAAACATATAACATAAAACGTACCCTACACAATAACATCATAACAACATAATACTTTAAATGCTACTAGTTGGCGACAATACGTCCAGAGCAATTTGCCAATATCGTTGACAGTCGGTGCCAAGGCTGCCAGACGGACGAGCGAACATTAATCATCCGCCCTGTTTACTTTCAATTCATACCGTTTATGTATACATCAGTTACAGATAGATTTAGTTCTATTGTGTGCATGTTCTTGAGCACAAGCAATTAAACTTAATTGGAGGGTTTAACTGGTAAAGTGTAGACAATAGCATATATATTCCATAGTAGAGCCATTTATTTATATATATATATATATATATATATATATATATATATATATATATATATGTATATATACATATATATGTATATATATACATATTTACGTATATATATATATATATGAAAATGGAAAAAATATGTATATATCTATGTATACAAAGTTTTTCTGACGACATTGATTAAAATGATATTTGACTACTGTAGAACCATTAATCGAATGTATGTGAAAATTTTTTCGCTTTAATTTTGTCATAATACTTACGGGACATTATATATATAGGCTGTTACTTTATTTGTATTGTATATTATATATTATATTATACATATGTAACAATTGTTATTACTACATATGTTATAAAAATTACAAGTTTATGGCGTTTGTTATTGGAGCGATAATTGAATGAGCATTCTACAATTTATTTCAGCTGTAGCATGTAAAGGTCGGCTTGCCTGGAGAAGGGCCACGTCCTCAAAAGATATTAGCATGAAAGAGCATCATGACGCTGCAGTGTTTCCCCTGATGAATATAGGGATCCGGTGACCCTTACTGGTTGCTGATAATGCTTGATGAAATGCTTTCGATCTCAGTCGTGAGTAGTGAGAACGCATGTGAACCATGACGTGAAATGTGTGCCACTCATAATCCTTAACTTAAAATTATAAATGTCAAAGTTTGTATGTTTGTTACTCAATCATGCATAAATGACTGAACGTATTTGAATGTTTTTTTTTATATAGTATAGGTGGTAAACAAGCAAGGAGCCCACCCGATGGTAAATAATCACCGCCGACCATGAACATCACCAACACCAGAGGAGTCGTGAATGCGTTGCCGGCCTTTAAGAAAGGAATAGGCTCTTTTATTGAAGCTGATTCTACAGAGTAGTTGTGCGTGGCAAAAATTTCGCGAGAAGCGCACAGTGTTTGGATTGCCAACCATCGAGATGATGAGGATGAAATTTTGAATTCTGTCGTGATGTACGATGTTTGAACTCAGCGGCTAGAATTAATCCGAACAACTACACAGAACACTCCCCATGGTAAATTCGGTAAGAAATGTATAGAAATGCAACGTTTCTTCGAAATGCCAGTGAAATTTAACACACAGATAGTTTATAACCTGGATTAACAAGGATACTTTTTATTCCGCTAAAGGAGATGGCGAAACAACTTTTATTAATTTATCTTAGTACTAGCATCTGCACGCGACTTCGTCTTGGAGATCAAAGGTTAAATGAAAAAACAAATACGAATCTTTAGTTACTTTAGTAAAAACCCAATATATAATCAAGATACATATATAATATACAACCATCCATATAAATATAGTATAAAAGTTATATATAAGTGTTTTTTTACAAAAAATCTGTCCTATTATAAAGATATTACAACAGATTCTTTGAGATATTTTGTTACATATACAACACGAGTCAATATTACAATAAAATAGGATATGTGAATATAATTATACAAGAAAATTATGAAGCATCAATCATCGTCAACAAAATGGTGGCAGGTACGATTTTTTTTTTTTTTTTTTTTTTTCGGGCTGATGGCCGCTGTTAGCCCCAGGGCTTTTACAGTTTCACCGGGTTGAGAGGTGACCGAGCGCTTATGGCTCTCAGTCGAGACCTCTATATATGGGTAACCAGCGCAAGGGCTCCCGAGGGAGCCTCGGCTTGACCGTTACCCTGTTTCGCGAGAGCGTCTGACTCGAGGGTGCCCAAGAGGGCCGAACCTCGGCTCGGTCAGTTGCTTCTGACAGAGGATTATCTTAATTAATATCACTATTATTATTAACTACCTGTACCACCACTTCAGAATGCGTGGGCGCTGGAGAAGAAGTGGCGCAAGAAACTCCAGCAACGCTTCTATCTGTATGGACTGGAGAGAACCGGCCAGTGACATGGCGGTATCGCGAATAACTTTGTTTGCGACGCCCTCGCCGTCGGCGGGGGCGATATGAGGGTGCAAAGGCAGGTACGAACTGCGAAAATAAACAACGTAGGTTTGAATCCACCATTGCAATATTGTTGTCAACCATATCTTAGCGCAAGCATTTTAAACTTAGTTGAAGTGGTTAACGGGAATGTTAGTAAACATAATATATTTGCTATTTGCTATCGTTCTCTTAAAAAATAATATGAAAGAAACGTTATATAATTACAATGGTAGAGCTACACTGCAGTTTGTTTCTAGCTTCAAAATTAATGGGGTAGAACCACACAGAATACCAGCGTGAAATAGCAGCATAATGTTGCTGTGTTTCGTCTGTTGAGTGTAGGGATCCGGATACCTTTATTACTGGTGACGAGTCATTCAATCTCTGTTCTCAAGGGTGACAACGCATCTGCATTATGATTGCTTCTCAAGGATGAATGTAGATGTCATGGGCCGCAGGAATCACTTGCCATCAGGTGAACTGTGTGTGAGTTTGTTACTCTTAAGGTAATAAAAAACAAACTTATATTGTATGATAATATCTTAATTATATAAACTAGGGTGGACACGGATATACTTTGGAATTTTTCATTGTGATATGGCACTAATAGGGATTGGAATGGCATACATCATATCAAGATTCGAATGTTGTACCGAGGCAAGCATTGAAGGTGATAAAATTGCAAACAAACAAGCAGCCCACCCGATGTTAAGTGACCACCGCCGCCCATGAACATCAGAAACACCAGAGGAGTCGCTAATGCGCCGGTCTTTAAGGAAAGTATAGGCTCTTTTCTTGAAGGTCTACTATTACTGCTTTGAGTAGAATAATTACTAAGGTAAGATAAGGTATCCCCTCCCTTTGGTATAAATCGACTACAAGGGGGGTAAATTTTTGTGGGGCGACCAGGCTATGCCCTGATCGCCCATTAAAATGAAGATTTTGAAGATGGAGTTGTCCCGAGATGCAGACGGTGAGGGTGCTAGGAGAGGAGTATCTTATAACTTGCCACACAGGAGCATCGGTGCGTTCCGTAGGAGATCCAGGTGCCATCTTCAGCTCATTTGGTGGTCAAATTCCTCATAAGCCTGTCTTCACACAAACAGTGTATCTGTTGAAGTTTAAGACTCCCCTCCGTGAGTATTATGGGTCACAAATCACTTACTATATAGTGAATCGTGTCCTACCTTTTAACCCCCAATTTCAGAAGTTAAACCTTTTACTTTATATAGTCTTCTAATTTCCTTACGCAATTTGTCCACCATAAAAGTCAAAACACTGCTCGATAGTAAAAGAAAACATAGCGAGGAAACCTGCAACTGTAAAATGGCAACCCCGAACGGAGGTCTTCTAGTGTAACCTATACACTAGAAGACCTCTGTTCGGGTTTAATCTGAATTAATCAATAGTCACCCTGCTTACTTTATAAGAATCCCCAACAACATTATCAGAAGTGTATCTCTGAAAGAAGTTACTCCTCAAATCTAACCCAGTCTCCCCACTAGTACATTTCATAGCCGTAACCACATCGTTAGTCTTTTTCCCAGACTTGGTACCTAAAGTTAGGTTATATCTAGTTATTTCCAAACCTAATTGCCTAGAGCTAAACGTCCTGCCTAGAGACTTAGTTCTTTTGACTGCAAATTTGTCTTTTGGTATTTTGATATCGTAGATAGGATTTATTATGCCCGTGCAATTTGGTGGGTGGTGCAGGCTTTGGTTTAAGGTTAGCCGTGACTTGACGTGCTCCAGATAGTCCAAGTGGTTCTCGAGATCCTGTAGACGTTTCGAAGGCACGTAATCCGGATAGTGATTCTTTACCTGTAACATTATAAATGTGATGATTTAAAATGTTGTCAAGAATTATAATTATATAGGAGAGTGGTCACACTGCAGTTTGATGTTAGATGCAGCAATTACTGGTTCGGATACATTCTATCTCAAATCTCAGGGGATAAAAATACACGAGCATCTTGAATCGATGATGAGAATACTGTAGGTGTTTAAATGCTAAATTAATCGGTTACTATCCAGATGAACTATGGTACCCATTTGTTACTCTTATTTTAAAAATAAAAACCATAATAGTTTAAATGAGTAAATAAATGAAGATGTCCTCCTGGTGGATTTCACCTAGAAGTTGTCAGGTCAACTGGGCAGGTTATAGTATAGCGACGTAAATACATATTTGCAAGATCTGCGATTCAGGAACTAGACTCTCTGACTAGCTCCAGGATTGGCTGCTGATCAAGACAATGAGTATATTTTTATATATATATATATATATATATATATATATATATATATGTATATTTGTCACCATCAATATATAAAAAATACATGCTTGTAAAAAAAAAATTCGATGTCGAAAACTTGTCAAAAAAAACTAATTATTTGTGAATCGCAATGCTAAGGCAAAACGCTTGACATGGTTTCCGCCATTTCATTCATAAATCGCTCACAATCGCGTCGTGTTTAAGCTTACCCACTCTCCCCGCCCCGCGCTGTCTCCATCCGCACCCGTCCCTCGGATGTAATTTAATTAGTAAACAGTACGTAGTATTTTTTGTTTGCGGTAAGTATTGTGTCCATAATTTTACGCAGGTTCTTCAGACAATTCATTTTTTTAATAACTCTATCGTCGTTAAGCAAGAAAAACTCTTACTGCATATTCACAACCTGTTCAACATTAATGAGAGTAACAAACGAGCACACAGTTCACCTGATGGCAAGTGATTCCTGCGACCCATGACATTTATATACATTCATCCTTGACAAGGAATCGTAATGCAGACGCGATGTCACCCTTGAGGATTGATATGGAATGCTACGTCACCAGTAATAAAGGTCTCCGAATCCCTGCACCCACCAGACAAAACACAGCAGCGTTATGCTACCATTTACGGTGATATTCTGTGAGGGCGTGGTCCTATTCCGGTCGAGCTGAACCATTCATTCTACAGCTAGAAACAAACTGCAGTGTAGCTCTACCACTATAAGATTGAAACAAAACACGATCCTGGTGCTTTGTGGCAATCTCTCTATTTGTGGGGGAAAGAATGATTTTTCGTCTTCGTTAATCCTGACGAATAAAGCCTCCTCGCTGGTTTCGACTATCTCTAGTCAAGCTGGCCCATTAATGCAGGTACAACCTGCCACGTGACTTTTTATCATTTACCTGGTTAACTTTAGTGAGGTTCCTGGGTAAGGGCGGAGGCTGCGGCGCTTCATCACCAGACACATCATCAGGTGCTCGACGTCTGTACCTCTGTGCCGGTTCTTTTGTTATCTCAACCGCTTCCGGTAACTTCCAACTACTATATTCAAATAAATGACTCAATAGATATAATAATTAAAAAAAAATCATAACTATACATTTGGTCCTCTTCATGAAGACTAAAAATGATTCAGATGCACTGAAAATGTAATGAACATTTGCGCACGTCCAGTTAACTTTAAACTTAGCTTAGTGTCAAAATACCTGTTTG
Organism: Teinopalpus imperialis; assembly: GCA_029286865.1. NCBI lineage: Eukaryota > Metazoa > Arthropoda > Insecta > Lepidoptera > Papilionidae > Teinopalpus > Teinopalpus imperialis. Next base: position 17,270,853 of record JAGSMU010000022.1, on the reverse strand, counting down.
GCTATCGCAGCGTAGAACGTACCCCCGTCTAAATGGAGCGACGACCTACGCAAGTTGATGGATGGAGCCGGGCTCAGAATTATTGTCGGTGGGGGTGGGGGCAGATGTTCAGCATGGACTACTGATTTTTAGATAACTAAATAATTTATACTTCTGATTTGTAAAATTGCTAAAATACAACTTATTTTATCTATTATAACTAGTCTGGCCATAAATACTGTTAAATAAAACTTTTCTTCTTTTCAACTTTTAATTATTTTTAATATGGAACACGTATATTATTTTAAAAACTTCTTTCGATTTTGGGCCATTTCACATATTTTTCGTGTTCATTATCCAATTACAATATGGAATGGGGTGTTTAAGAAAATAGGATTGCAGTGATTGCCATTGATTTTTGATTGATTGCGATTGCCTTGCACAAAGTGGGTATGGAGCCGTCGGTCAAATTCCAGACACTTCAAAAGCTTTGTATCAGCCGTATGTTCATATATCGTACTATGAACAGATACAACAACATTTCCTCTGTCGAAGACCAGAAAAGATCGGGGCGGCCGCGTGCTGTTAGAACTACAAAGCCTATTAATGCTGTTAAAACCAGAATTCGTTGAAAGCCATTAGGAAGCAAAAAATCTTATCGCCAGAAATGAAGATTCCCGCTAGGACTCTGTCGCGTATTATAAAACAAGACCTGAAGCTCAGTGCTTATCGTCGATATACAGGACATGCCCTAAATCAATCTTTGCAGTTAAAGAGGATGGATCGATCAAAACGCCTTCTGTCGCGATACGCAGGTGAAAGGCACAGAAATATCATCTTTTCCGATGAAAAAATTTTCACGATTGAAGAACACTACAATAAGCAAAATGATAAAGTGTACGCTCACAGTTCTAAAGAAGCTGCTCAAGTGGTTGAAAAGGTACAACGTGGTAATCATCTTGCATTAGTGATGGTTTGGTGGGGCGTGTCTTATCAAGAAGTCACAAAACTACATTTTTGTGAAAAAGGATGGAAAACTTCAGCCAAAGTGTATCAAGATACAGTCTTGGACCATGTTGTGAAACCTCTCAGCAATACATTTTTTAAAAATATACCTTGGACTTTCCAGCAGGATTCTGCACCTGGTCACAAGGCATGAAATACCCAAGCCTGGCTTGAAACTAATGTTCCGGACTTTATAAGAGCTGAAGACCCTGAGCTGAGCCCTCATCTAGCCCAGACCTCAACCCTTTAGACTTCAAATTTGTGGTCAGTTTTAGAGGACTCTAAACAACACGGCGACATTGAGTCTCTTAAAAAATCTTTGGAGAAAGCAGTGGCGAAATTTCCCTTGGAAACAGTGAGTATCCAGGGATTCGTGGCCAAACAGATTAAAGTATATCTGTATAAAAGCCAAAGGTGGCCATTTCGGACAGAATATTTTTTTATCTTTTGCTGACTGGCTAATGAATATGTAGGTATAAATTTTAATAATATTTCATTACTTCATTAAAAAAAATGCATTTTCATTTGTAACAGAACTTATGGCTCGACTAGATATATGAAATATTGTGTTAGCTTCATTGTATGGTAGGTATTTATATATATATATATATATATATATATATATATATATATATATATATATATATATATTTATTATTTATGTTTAAATTAAATATTATTTATTTATAAATTAATAAATGTATGCATGTTTGTAAATAAATATAGTCGTGTTTTTTTTCTTTATTTCTTTTTTTTTTTTGTGTATACACTATGGTTTTTTTCCCGATAATCAGTCCAACAGCAGGCCTGCTGGAAGAGATTTTTATTGTAAAATAAGCTGCACTTTTGTACATAACTTTCCTATATTACTTCACTTATATAATATACGTTGTGTACATAAAAATTAAATAAATAAGTAAATCAAAGTCCTTCCACATATAATGGCATTGTAATCGATTGGAGTCCACTAGAGCATAATGAACCATATACGAAGTCAATATAATTCACTTTTACCGTTTACTACCGGTTTTCTTGAAAGTTCATTTGCTGTCCGAGCTACACTACTCTGGGATTCTTTGCCCGATGACATCGGGAACGTCAGTAATAAAAACAGTTTTAAAAGTTTGGTTCGTAACTACTTACTTAAGTTACCTGAAGTCTGAAAAGTTTTTCATCCACATGGAATTTTTTGGTAGCTACCGGTATTGTATTGTATTCATTATGTAATTAAAATATATATATATATATATATATACCTATATTATATGTATATTGTATTTATATCTATATATGTATTTTTCTTTACTTGTATTAGTAATTTTTGGTTTATTCTTTTAATTGATTCGTTTATTGCTACACCTATCAAACACATGCATATATTACCCCACCTTGGGTTGACTGGTATTAAATTTGCCCTTTGTGAGCTTTTAACTTTGTTAAGGTTAATGCCATAAAGAGTAAATAAATAAATAAAATGATACTATATGAACTAAATAATAACATTTTCCTAAAGATCATGTTCACTATGTTCTACCAATCTAGAGAGAGAAGGCCGATGCTCTCTCAACATAATCATACAAACCATGAACCTCACCGTCCATTACTTTGACTTCTGCCGCTATCAATGCTGGTTTATAGAAGATGGTGTGTACGGGTTGTAGGTTCTATTAATAAAGAATTGTGAAACTCTGCGGTACTCACTTGGTGTCCCTCTCACTACTTCTAGAACGAGCGGCACGCGCTAACCGGTGCAGGGCGAACAGGGCGCCTTCACTGGACTCGCCCAAGTACGAACACAGCTCTTGGAGTATCTGAAACCAATGATGTTCCCTATCTATCGATGTCCTAATAACTTCTGATGTTTTACGATTAACAGTGATCAGCGTTCATGGCACTACACTTACCACTAGAGGGTTTATTATTATTATTCATTTTATAATATTGGTGACACAATCACTCAGGCATAGCGGTAATAGCCTACTGGTTTAGGCCACAATATGCGTAAATTAAGGTCGTATGTTCGAATCCTCCATTAGCCGATTGTCGTGAACCATCTCCTAGCGCAAGCATTTTCAGTTCTTCGTTCTTAGTTGGAGTTAACCGGAATATTAGTAATGTTAATATCATTGCATATATTCTTCTAAAACGAAAAAAAACAGAGTCTACCTGATGTTAAGTAAGGACTGCGGCTATATCTAGAGCTTCTGCGGATATACAACACAAAATTAAGATGATTTATCCCCTTGAGGACTAAGATAAAATCTCTCGTTATCAGTAATTGGATTACGGGATTCCTACAATCACCTTACGATACACAGTAACGTCATTGTATTCCATCAGGGTACGGTACTTCACCTTTCGAGACGACCCATTCTTTTTCCATTTTTCTAGCGCTAGCACTACTTTAAATTAATAAAAAAAAACTTACAGTAAACCTTCCGCGTCGCAGCATAGCAGCTACCAGATCGCCCATCGCCACATGCAGTACGTTAGCTGAACTCCGTGAAGCCAACAAATTTGCTGGTGACCTGCCACTTAGTAGCCACTCCTCCTCGAATGACCAGCCTGAATCCTCAGCATCTGATGTGCCTGATTCTTCCACTGAGGGTATAAGATCCGAGTCATAAGCACAAAAACAACCAAATCCTATCGGGGCAAAATACTTTAAAAGCAAGAATATACAACAATGAAACTCTATCTCAGTTAAATATAAAGGTAAAAGGTTAAAGGGTTTACAGTGATTCCTTATATTTCCGCGAATACTAAACATTGAATTCAAACTACCGACTACACTTTTCACGTACACGTCACTGAATCCTCCTGTCACCTATTACACATACACGCTCGGTGAGGTGTCAATATACAAATTTTGCAGCTAGTTTTCAGCGACAACATGGATCGACAGTACCGGGACAGGATTACACACCTCACAGATTAAAAGCGTCAATAATCGAGGGAAAGGAGGACTAATTACAGGTACTATGTATTAGTCCTACCATCTTACTACGTATATATATATATATATATATATATATATATATATATATATATATATATATATATACCTAGTCCGGCCATAACTTCTGTTACAAATGAAAATGCAATTTTTAATGTAATATTATTATAATTTATACCTATATATTTATTAGTCAGTCAGCAAAAATAAAAAATATTCTATTCGAAATGGTCACCTTTCGCTTTTATACAGATCTTTAATTTGTTTATACACGAATCTATGGATATACGCACTGTTTCCAAGGGAAATTTCGCCAATGCTTGCTCCAAAGATTTTTTAAGAGACTCAATGTCGCCGTGTCGTTTAGAGCAGGCCATGTCCTTTAAAACTGACCATAATTTGAAGTAAAGGGTTGAGGTTTGGGTTAGATGAGGGCCAGTCTTCAGCTCTTATAAATTCCGGAACGGTGGTTTCAAGCCAGACTTGGGTAGTTCGTGCCTTGTGACAAGGTGCAGAGTCCTGCTGGAAAGTCCACGGTTTATTTTTAAAAAGTGTATTGCTGAGAGGTTTCACAACACGATCCAAGACTGAATGTTGTTACACTTTGGCTGAAGTTTTCAATCCTTTTTCACAAAAATGTAGTTTTGTGATTCCGTGATAAGACACGCCCCACCAAACCATCATCGACGCAGGATGATGACCACGTTGTACCTTTCCGACCACTTGAGCAGCTTCTTTAGAACTGTGAGCGTACACTTTATCATTTTGCTTATTGTAGTGTTCTTCAATCGTGTATATTATTTCATCGGTAAAGATGATATTTCTGTGCTTTTCACCTGCGTATCGCGACAGAAGGCGTTTTGATCGATCCACTCTCTTTAATTGTAAAGATTGATTAAGGCCATGTCCTGTATATCGACGATAAGCACCGAGCTTCTGGTTTTGTTTTATAATACGGGACAGAGCCCTAGCGGGAATCTTAATTTCTCGCGATAAGATTTTTTGCTTCTTAATGGGGTTTCGACGAGTTCTAGCTTTAACAGCATTAACAGCCTTTGTAGTTCTAACAGCACGCGGCCTCCCCGATCTTTTCTGGTCTTCGACAGAGGAAGTGTTGTTGTATCTGTTGATAGTACGATGTACGCACGGCTGATACCAAGCTTTTGAAGTGTCTGGAATATGACCGACGGCTCCATACTCACTTTGTGCAAGGCGATCACAGCAATCCTATTTTCTTAAACAACCCATTTCATATTTTAATTTGATAATGAACACGAAATAATATGTGAAATGGTGCAAAATCGAAAGAAAATTAAAATAATAAACATGTACCAAATTTCAAATAATTAAAAAGCTGAAAAAAAAGTATTTATGGCCAGACTAGTTATATATTTATATTTATATATATATATATATATATATATATATACTTACATACCTTATTTATTCCAAAAAAAAAGCCTGAGAATGAAAAGATTTTCTTTCTATCTTACGACATTGAAAAGCACTTAGAAACTGTGGAGCATAATAAAAACGTTCAACATTAACTGAATTTAAAAATGCAGCAAGATATAACAAAATATTATTTTTATACGTAATGGATCCCTAGTCAAACTGAAATAAGCGTATAAACAGCTGTCGCTCATATCGTCTTGTACAGAATGTTGTGATTTACTAATTGACAATTTTTTATTTGCCTTTTGAATAGAAATTGCTAATCTAAAAGAAACCTTGGAATTATATAATTGTGAATACCTAATATTAGTGAACGCATAAAAGGTTCACTAATATTAGAGATAAAAACTAGGCACTATGAGTTTATCTACGATTTACTACTACTAGATACTGATACATCAACGCCGAGCCTAAGCTGGCTACAAACTTGAAATTTCGGTAGTTGATGCCTTTTATATTGTAGGCGTCCACCAAGAAAGGTTTTCATGAAATTTTACCCCTTAGGAACCAAAATAGGGGATGAACGGTTGTATGGAAGTCCGTCATTTTCAAAGAAAGAAACACAAATTTCATATACCTGTTTCTGTTTAGGAATAAATGTATACGTACATATATCTATATCGTTTTTCTAGATTTTACCCCTAAGAGGGTGAAAAAAAACGTTGAGAGTATATATGGGTTCATGTTAGTTTCGGTTAATTTCATGCTTCCTTCAAAAATGACGAACTTTCACGAAGCATATAGGAAAATATTATAAATAAGTTACATCTAAGTTCGTTAGATGGCGTTGAGTACTGTTTCTGAATCGCTTTTTTTACTACGAGCCTTTAATAATATACATATGTCTACGCATGCGAAGCATCGGGCAACTGCTAGTTTCTAATATTGCTATGTAAACTCCGTGTCTTTAACACTACGTTCAAACGTTCCTCCGATCTTACTGCACATGGATTAGATCAAACTAACGAGGACACAAGGTTTATTATACCAATGCCTTAACAATATAATATGCCTGGCGTATTTGAAGTTATCTATTAATACTAGTTTACAGATTTTATTTTTGCGCATGATGCATAAATCGTGCCAAAAATAAATAATTATAAACCGTAAAGCGCACGAAACTTTAGAAGAAATATTTTAAAATAGTTGGTTTATTTAATGTGCAGTATTCGCGTAAATGCAAAAAACCATTCTAAATTCATCTAGCTCCAATAAATAAATCGCCGTGGTTAACAAACAAACAATATACCAAATTCAGTAAAAAAGTAAATCAAGTTAATATTCCCGTTGTCAGAGGTTACATTTCGACCATAACTCTGTCCCGCTCCAACAATATGCAGAGGCTTGGGGACGGGGGTAACCGCACCGCGGACGCATTGTGCTACCGTGAGGCACTTTGCCCCACCATACAAACATAAGCAAAGATATCTTTACGTCCTAATTATTATTATACCAACATATTAAATTCCTACTCTATTACTTATTAGTCCCATAATTATATATAAACAAATACTCTATTACTTATTTGTCCCATAGAACCCTACACCTCCAGAACATGATAAATTAGCTCTTTTGCAGTCAACAATTTCACTAGTGCTGACACCGAGAACCGAATTCAGTTTACTTTTTACTTAGACAATGGAGCTACCACGACCCTCAGATACATATATTGCGTTAACCTATAATTAGAAAAACAATTCATTTAATTTCACAAATGTATTTGTCTAAGCAATATTGAATATGAAAAAAGGGGAAGGCCCTCCAACTAAGTTTAAATGCTTGCGCTAAGAGATAGTTTTCAAACTACAATGACTTAGGGACGCTCCAGAAGAGAGCCTACACCTTTCTTAGAGGCCGGCAGCGCATCTGCGACTCCTATGGTGCTGCGGATGTCCATGAGCAGCAGCGATCACTAACCACCAGTGAGCTGTTTTCTCGTTTGACTACTACGAAGCTACGTCGTTAAATTTCGCAGACGCTTAAATTCCCTACCAGACCCTAAGAAAGTAATGACTATAACCTGAATAAAGACAAAACATTTACCGTACAAAGCATCCTTCACACTGTTAATAAAGTCTAGCGTCTCTAAAATGCTCGGTCTACTCAGAGCATCTTTGTTCTTCACTGTGGAACCGGCTGACCTGGGCCGTCTCTTCAATTCCTTAATGCTTTCGACAGGTTCGGTGTACACCAAACTCTTCAGCGTATGGTATTTTCGTCTTAACGTTTTTGCATCGGATTGATCTGTAATGGAAATTTCTGGGAAACCATAGGAGGCGGGTCTGTTCCTTCGTGATCTTCTTCTTACCCTTGGGGCATCAAGGGTCGAGACGTCTTGGATGGAATTCGCAGGAATGATGTCGGGCTTTGTACTGTTCCTCCAAAAATTACCAGATTTGACGCTGCGGAGGATTTCTTCTGAGCTCTCGTGACGACTTATGTCTCTAGATTTTGACCTGATACAAAATAGATCACCTTAAAATATATATTAAATATCATATATTTTTTTATAATAGCAGGAGTGACAAATCAGCCAACAGTTCAACTAATGGTAAACAACGACTGGGGCCTACGACATTTACACTCACTCTCAACAAATGTTCAAGATGTCCACATGTCTTCACATCTGAGAATAGAATGCCTGGATCTATAAATCAAATCAGAGTGATGTTGCTGTTTAAAGCTTCCGTATTCGAGACAACTGATTATCTACAATCTGTTTATAGGGTCAAGTGTGAAGAATTTCACTGTGATCCTCGGGTGTAACAGACAGACACATGTGACACAGATATGCAATAAATTCGTACAAAAACATATATGTTTATCGAATGGGGCAGCAAAAACTCCATCTGCTACTCCGTCTTTTGTTCACCAAAATTTCATATGAAATTTTAAAAATATCTATATTTTTTATCGTAACAAAGATTCGCGTACACGAAAAAGATTTTTCTCCGCAACCTTACTTCCGCTGTCCTAGTTTTCAATCATAAACAGTAATTTATTTAGCGCAACCAAGTTCCCGGAGAATAGTATCGCGTGCTCCAAATTATTTATGAGGCACGGTGCCGTTGACAGCGAGATGATGGAAAGGTTCTAAAGCCGTTAAGGTGCTTACACACTAGGTTGAATTAGTGTTATTTATTTATTTATAAGTTAAAGCCAACAAATAGCATTATATATTGTAACATTTATGTACATTTAAATATATATATATATACTGCAGGCCAAAAGTTTAAGACCGCTTTAATTAAAGTAGGAAAATAAAGTAAAACTCCAATAAAATATTATATATATAGTTAACTTGTTTAATCATCTAATAGAATATTGATTGATAACCAATATACTTTAAAGTGTAAAGAAATATTAACAGTCCATGCAAAAAAAGGCTATAGTTAGCTAAACTGATTTTTCATCAAAAATCCCTTTTTCTCCTTTACATTTTATGAATTTTTCACAGGTCTCGGCATACGGGCAATCAATTTGTTAATGTGTTCCAAATTTCACATAAAGCATTCCACATTTCTTCTAGAGAGGATGGGCCACGATCACGAATGTTCCTATCAAGCTCTCCGCACAAAAGTTCAATGGGATTGAGATCCGGGCTCTGAGGAAGCCAAACCATGTTTTTTAACACCACTAGTACTTCTTTCTCATCTAAATATCCTCTACATAATTTTGAGCTATGTTTTGGATTATTATCTTGTTGGAAAATGAATCCGTCTCCAATTAATCGCAACCCTGATGAAACAGCATTCTGTTCTAAAATGTTTTTGTACTGTTCCTTTTTCAAAATTCCTTCAATTTTAATCAAATCGCCAGTTCCTCGGCTAGAGAAGCAACCTCAGACCATAATTGAGTCACCACCGTGCTTGATTGTTGGGACTACACAATCTGACATCATCTTTTCTTGGCCACTGCGTCCAACGTAAATTCTACGCTTTGAACCGAATAATTCAAACTTGGATTCATCGGTCCAAAGCACTTATTTCAAATCTTCTTCAGTCCATCAAGTTGCACATTTCGATGGGCAAGAGCCCACTGCATACGTTTTTTATTGTTTTGCGGCCTTAGCAGAGGTTTTCGTACGGCAACACGACCATACAACTTCGCATCTCTCAGTCCCCGTTTTACTGTAGTCAATGATAAAGGTTTATCTCGGGTTTTGTTTACTTCAACGCGGATTTCTGGTGCTGTTAAGCGTCTATTTCGCTTGCTGGTAACAAAAATGAAATTATCTACGATCTTGAAAACTGCTGTCTCCCTGTATCGAGTTATTGTGCTATGAACACAAGTCTTCGATAACTTCAGTTGTGAAGCAATCTCACGTTCGGATTTGCGTTCATTATGTAAATCAGCGATGGCAGAACGCACTAGTTACTTAGACTAATTGAGATTGTTTATGAACATACTCAAGTAAACTAATAAGTTGGAAACACGTGTTTTAAGGAGTTAAATAATCCTAATTATTGACCAATACGTAAAAGCAAAGTAATAAGTAATGACATTATAAAAATATTACTACGACTCTACCATCTGGCTCTAGCGCAGCGTGTGTCGGTGTTTGAAAACAATAGATGTCTATTGTCCAATAACTTGAAAGTAAACAAAAGAATGACTTCTTTAAATATTCGATACTAACAATAGAATATGCAGATGTGCAATTCTTTTATTTATCCTAAGGGTTTTATTACAATTGATGGATAATTATGTTGTTTATGTGCGGTCTGTAACTTTTGGACGGCAGGTATAAATATATATATATATATATATATATATATATATATATATATATCGTAAATTGAATCTAAATTAAATTCCATGAGTCTAATCTAATTTTACTCCTCAGAGGTTAAGCCAGCATTTTAATCCATTATCAGGGGATGGATGTTTAAGGCGAACTGTAGTCTTTAAGACCACCAGACTCTTACCAGATGAAATACGTTATATTTTGTGAAAGCGTGTGATTGTTTTCCGATAAATACAAACTGCAACGTGGCTCTACCACTGGTCTTGTTGAGTAATTGTTGGTGACCTATCTTACAACGGCGTTTATATATAATCATAAATACTGCGCTAGCAAGATAATTAGAGAGCGCATTAATGGGTAAGGTTGATCATGGAATCAATGGATATCCTGGGTGAAATACCTAGGCTATAGGCTAAAAGCAAAATCTTAATTATTGAACACTACACGCTCTACCTTAGTCTTAATGGGTGACTATGCACCTATCATATTTCTAAGTATCTCAGGGATTACTTACCGTGAGGTGAACTGCTATCCAATCTTAATCTAAAAAGAAATACACACATACCCTCTGTCTCCAACAAGCGCTGAGCTAAAAGCTCCGAGCACACATCTCCTGGCCAGCCGCAATTTGGCTTCTGCCTTATCCCGTCTGCTCAGGGTAAGGATACGCGCAGAGCTGTGCTCGCGACGTGAAGGTAATTTCACAGGGTACGAGACTGCCAGGCCCTCACCAGTCGGGAACACCAGGCGAAACTCTAGAAAGCGTCCTTCCAATCAATATTTGTCAAGTGCATCTATAGGAAGTAAATGAGGAATGCAAAAGGTCAAGTACTAAATCAATCGATTTTTACCGCCAGTGTCAAGTGTTGGAAAATGTACATTGCAATGTACATTGATACGGTCCATATTAAAAACATAGGTTATCAGGAGAATATTTTCTTTATTGTATTGAGTCCAAATCTAATTGTCCCAACCATCTAAGGTATGGTTAAAAACTGCAGACTTCCTAAAGCATTGACAAAAAAAATAGTTTAAAGTGAACGCGATAAAATCCGATATAATAAATATTTAATGTCGACAATAAAAAGTTTAATTCAATATTTTTTTTATTGTATTCGCATAAATATATTCTTCGGTGTTGCCTTTTCTGGACACACGACTGGACTAAAAATCAAGTAATTTCTTTATCAAACACGTTATATGGTATTCTCGTGTTAATTTTATTTCACCCTTCCCCTATCAACCGTATGTATCGTACTCATTGAGGGGAGAACACGTCCAAAGTGATGTTTTAGAAGGTTGCATTTCCCATGGGAAGATAGTTCCACAAGCAGGGTTGTATAGTAAAACTTATTTTTTATTAATAGCAATGGCTGTTATACCACATATAGTTTATTTACTAACCACACCACGGTTACCCCGGCACCCCACCGGAGGCCACACATCCCGCGTAATAGTAGTTATATTAATAAAAATTTGTGTACAATGGAGAATCCAACAATGGATTTCCTTGTACACTTGGTCAGCTGCCTGAAGAGTAAATACCCCGATGTCTTCGAAGACATTATAAAAGAGCAATCACCCTCAAGGTCCTCCTCAAGGGCCTCTGCCTCATCGTCCTCCTCGGTCTCCGAAATGGAGCTAGATAGCCCTTCGTCCCCCGAGGACCTCCCGCAAGACACCAGCAACTTCACGCTGGTGGAAAAGAAGCGGAAAAAGCGAGCTTCACCCGCCCCGACGCCGCCACCCAAGGCGAAAAACGGGAAAGCGATGTCCCTCTCCCCGGCTATCGACATCTGTGGCCCAACCCCATGGCACCCCCTCTGCAGCCTCACAGCAAGCCCCGCCGCTCCTCAGCGCTCCACTACTGGCTCCCCAAACTTCGGCTGTCTCACAGCCATCGAACGCCCGCCGCCTGTCTTCATACAGGCACAAGATAAATGGCCGATTGTCGTATCGGCCCTTTCCAATCGCTACAAATATCAAGCGATCCCCACCGCTGTAGGCATTAAACTGCAGCTAGAAACCACGGATGACCATAGAGCGGTCACCCGCTACTTACAAGACAAAGGTGTATTCTTTCACACCTACACCCTGGCAGAAGAGCGCCAACTTAGAGTGGTTATTAAAACCTTCCGCGGGAAATCCCCGCAGACCTCATCAAAGAGGACCTCCAGGCTCAGAATTTACCCGTCCTATCCGTGCATAGGATGTACAGTGGGCATAACAAAAAGCCATTCAACATGGTAATTGTGGCCCTCGAAAGGTCCGAGGCAGGGAAGCAGGTATTTAACCTGAAAACGTGCTGCCACCTTTCTGGGCTCACAATAGAGCGCCCTCATAAAAATGGCCCTCCGGGCCAGTGCCACAAATGCCAGTTATATGGCCACTCTGCTCGCAACTGCTTCGGGAAACCCAGATGCGTAAAGTGCCTGGGTGACCATGGCACCACCGACTGTCCGAGACCCAAGGACAAGGCCCTTTTGGCTGCTTTCGGGCCCCCCGCATGTGTCCTGTGCAACTCAGAGGGACACACAGCCAATTACCTTGGCTGCCCAAAGGCTCCCGAAAGCCGAAACGCCCGGCACTTAAAGTCGCACCTAAGGTAGCTACACCGATCGCCGCTCCCGCGCCTATTCTCGCTCCTGTTCGTCCTCTACGTCCCGCATGGAAACCTCCTACTGGCGTAGTGACCGTCGCTCAACCGGTTGAGCAGCCCCCTCCATCAGCCGGACGGCCGGTTAACGAAAGCGACCTCGACCTTGTGTGTCGCTTCGCCGCCGTTTTCAACGGCGCCGACGTCTCAGCCCTTGCAAAAGCCCTAAGGGACTCCAATGGCAAGCCCGAAATAAGGATTGCTGCCACAATGCGCTACCAACATGTAGTGTCAGCCATCGTCAATTTTCAAGCATAGAGGGCCTTTATAACGGCAGAGTAAAACCGCGTTCCCTTAACGTCGCATTTTTTAACGCGAACGGTATTAATAATCAATTTCTGGATATCTTATGAATTGAAAATAATAATTATTATTTATACCCTTCTTATCAAATTGAAACTTCTCTATAAAATAGGCAAACTTGAACAATCTTTTTTAATATTTTTTCATTACCTTAATCTATCAGGAATTTGATTTATCTACATAAATACTCTATAATGATAGTAGTATAACCATATATTAATTATTAATATTATATTTTCCTTCCTTCCTTTGTTAACCACACACACGCCTATAGTGTTAGGATTCTTACAGTTACAGGAGTTATTGACTACCAAATACAGAGTTTACGAAACTTGAAATAGAGAGACCTAGTAAAGTAATATGTAAGGCATTCAGCCAAAAGTGATTATTCTCTTGCTTATAATGGATCTGGGTTGCATGAGGTCTGGATCCTGTGCTTTAAAATAAATAAGCTATATAGCAACATACTTTTTTTTAAATAATGTAAAGTAAGGTATATAAATCCCACTGCTGGTTATAAGCCACCTCTCGCGACGAAATCTTCAATTTTGTTCGCGATCACCAAGTCGACGTGCTCCTAGTGCAAGAGACATTCCTCAAACCGCACACTCGCAATCCCAACATCGCGAATTATAACATCATTAGGAATGATAGAACTTCCGCCGCTAATGGCGGAACTCTCATCTACTATAAAGTCCTTGCACTGCGTGCCCGTCGATACGCCAACCCTAACCTTCCTAGAAGCCTCGGTCTGTCAGCTAGCCATGACCGGCCACGCCCCCATCACAATCGCGTCCGTCTACCTGCCTTGCAGACGTGACGCACAAGTATTACGAAGCGACTTCGTGGCGCTCCTTTCCCTTGGAAACTCAGTCATTTTGGCAGGAGATTTCAATAGCAAGCACACTCGGTGGAATGCAACTAAAATCAACCCCGGGGTTGGCTTTAGACTCGCTAAGCGACGCACTCGACTTCGACGTCGTAGCGCCTACTACGCCTACCCATTTTCCATACATATTGGGTCACGCACCGGACGTGCTTGATATTGCCATCTGTAAGAACATCAATCTCGCCTTCCAAGGCATAGAGGTAATCCATGAGCTCGCTTCCGATCATCGCCCCGTTCTTCTTCGGTTAGGCCCTCCGCCCCAACCTCACCTTCCACCAAAACCATTGTAGACTGGCACCGACTCAGGAACGCCCTGAGGGAAGCCACATCACCGCACCTAGATGCTATTCCTAGGAACATATCTTCAGTCAACGACACGAACCTCGCAGTTCATGCCCTCACTAGGCACATCCAGACCGTAATCGTGGATTGTTCGAGGCAGGTTCCCTCGGTGGAAGACCACCGATGGACCCTGCCAAACGACATAAAGGACCTAATGAGGCGCAAGAATGCGGCGACTCGTGCCCACGACTTATATCCCACTGAAAGTAACCGGCTGGTGCTACGTACCCTTCAGCGTGAATTCCGATCACGCATAGCCCAGTATAGGAACGATCGGTGGGATAATCACCTCTCCAACATCGAACCTTCCCATCTCGCCTACTGGCGACTTCCCAAATCCCTAAAAGGGGGCACCGCCCAAACAATGCCTCCCTTAGCGCGTCCTAATAAACCACCCGCCTTCTTAGACGAAGAGAAAGCCGAATGTCTGGCTGACAATCTCGAGCTCCAATGCTCACCGAGCACCCTACCGATCGACGCCGCTCACCTTGAAATGGTTAACAGCGAGGTCGACCGGAGGAGTAAGGAACCACCTCGCGATTCCGTCACTCAAGTTACATGCACCGAAGTTGAGTCCATAATTAAAAACCTGCGACCACGCAAGGCTCACGGCCGCGACGGTATCACCAACAAGGTGATGAAACTCCTACCCATGTCCATTTTACACCTACTGGTGATAATCTACAACGCGGCCATATCCAAAGGCACCTTCCCGAACACCTGGAAGGAAGCCGATGTCATAGGGATTCTCAAGCCCTCAAAACATCCAACCGATCCATCAGCCTATCGACCCATAAGCCTACTCAAAGTCTTGGGTAAGGTATATGAAAGGCTCATCCTCACCCGCCTCAAGGACTTCATGCTGTCCCGAGGGCTGCCAATCAATGAGCAGTTCGGGTTTCGCACCCAACACTCATGCACACATCAAGTGCACCGCATCACGGAGCACATCCTCAGTAAATTTCTTCAGGGCTACCAAACTGGGGCACTTTTTCTCGACGTGGCGAAAGCTTTCGACAAGGTCTGGCACAACGGGCTCATATACAAACTATATGAGCTCGGTGTGCCAGATCGACTCGTACTTATCATACGAGATTTTCTCCGAAATCGAACCTTTCGTTACCGCGTCGAGGGAACGCGCTCCGAGGTTCACCCCATTTGTGCCGGAGTACCACAAGGCTCTGTCCTAGGTCCTACTTTATACACACTCTACACCAACGACATACCGCGCACTCGCGGTGTAGAGCTAGCCCTTTCGCCGATGACACCGGCCTCTACGTGTCTGGATTTAAACCAGACGCTATTTGTAAACGCCTCCAATCTGCAGCCAACACCTTAGGGAAATGGTTTCGAAATGGAGGATCGAGGTTAACCCCACCAAAAGTGCAGCCATTTACTTCTCTCGGCGCAACAAAACGCCGCATCTCCAAACTATAGAGTTATTTGATCGTCAATCCCCTGGGAAAGACAGTCAAATACTTAGGCGTCACATTAGATGAAAGACTCACCTTCGGTCCGCATGTCAACCGCGTACGGAATCGAGCAGCGTTCGTCCTAGGTCGTTTGCACCCGTTACTTAATAAAAATAGCAAAATGTCCCTGCGTAATAAAATTACACTTTACAAAGCGTGCATCCGACCCATAATGACATACGCAAGCCCCGTCTTTGCGCATGCCTCCCCGCGTCACATTCACCGACTTCAGGTAATACAAAATCGTTTCATGCGCAAGGCCACCGGTGCGCCGTGGTTCTTGCGTAACGAAAATCTACACATAGATCTTGAGCTGCCGACCATAGCTCAGTACCTGAAGCAGGCTTCGCCGATATTTCGACTCTGCCGTCACACACCGAAACCCTTTGATTGTAAGTGCCGCCACTTACAATCCCATCGCGAATCACAGATTTACCCGCGTCCGTAGGAGACCGAGGCACGCCCTCGACGACCCTGACGACGCAACCACCAGGGCCCAAGCCCTTCATAAAACACAACACACAAACATTGCACCCTCATATCGCCCCCGCCGACGGCGAGGGCGTCGCAAACAAAGTTATTCGCGATACCGCCATGTCACTGGCCGGTTCTCTCCAGTCCATACAGATAGAAGCGTTGCTGGAGTTTCTTGCGCCACTTCTTCTCCAGCGCCCACGCATTCTGAAGTGGTGGTACAGGTAGTTAATAATAATAGTGATATTAATTAAGATAATCCTCTGTCAGAAGCAACTGACCGAGCCGAGGTTCGGCCCTCTTGGGCACCCTCGAGTCAGACGCTCTCGCGAAACAGGGTAACGGTCCAAGCCGAGGCTCCCTCTCGGGAGCCCTTGCGCTGGTTACCCATATATAGAGGTCTCGACTGAGAGCCATAAGCGCTTGGTCACCTCTCAACCCGGTGAAACTGTAAAAGCCCTGGGGCTAACAGCGGCCATCAGCCCGAAAAAAAAAAAAAAAAACCACACCATGTTTATAATGAACCATAGACAAGGAGGAAACCCCTTTTAAGAAACTACTTACTGTAGAGTAATCTCTATAATCTCTTACTCTTGATTACAATGATGAAAAGACACGCCAAACAAATTTATCTTTTTAAGATTTTTCCTAATGATATTACGGGTAACAAACAAACACACATTCTCTTAATGTTAAGTGATAACTACAGTCCATAATATTTACATCCACTGTGAACAAAGATTCAAGATAGTCAAGGTCAATTGTCACCCCTGACTGAGATGTAATTTTTCGTTACTTGTAATTGAAATATGCGTTATGCATGTTTTATGTGAGGGCGTGGTCCTTTCCCGGCCAAGCTGACAAACTGTATTTGTCTGGTGAATGATAATCGCTACTGGTATCTCATTTGTAACATATGTAACTATGGTAGAGACACGCTGTAACTTGTCTGTAGTAACATGCATAGATTGGCCCGACCGTGGAATGAACATGACCTTAGAACAAGCCTTATACTTATCATCAAGTAATCTGTGTATTCCATCTACGGTCAATAAGGAATTAAGTAAAAGATGCACCATCAGTTTTAAAATATGGTGGAATGTGGAAACTGTCACTCTGATTTTTATATCTGAACAATAAAAACAGAATTAAACTATTTTACGCTTATAGTTTCTTATGTTTACGCTAACACTACACATTGAATAAATTAATATAACTTTAAGTTTCAAATTTGGCTATGCTGTGTAATTTCACCGTGAACTAAATCATCTTGGATACTTAATTACTGTGTACGAGGAAAACGTAGTCTTTAGGGGTAGTTGCTAAACATACTTATCTCTTGACTCCTTATAGACGATGGATGTGGAATTCATTGGCCGCAGGAATCATTTACCATCGGGTGTACTGTGTCGGCTGAATTCACACACACACATTAAAATTTCTAGTGAATTCTAAATACCAAATACCGACATAAAAACTTATTTAAAAAGAAACTTATCCGGCCGGATTTCTTATACGATCTACTACGATATTCTTAACTGGTCAGTTTGAAAGTATTTTTTCTTATGAAACTAGATAATTCCGAAATCCGAGTAACCCTTACATGAACAGGATCAATGGAAGTCCGTATCGGAAACTTTATTCGAGGCACTGAGTTAGTGTCACGGAGTGGGTATTTATGACTGGATGTGGCAAGCGAGCTGATGTAGCTGAATCTCGCTCAATTATTTAACTACCTTATTGTTTCAAGTCTTATAAAGTAACTGAAAGGGCAACTGTGATTACTTCTGGTTATATATATAAATTTAAGTATAGAAAATTTTACGTATAAGTCATACCTAGTTAACTATAAAAAGTAATTTAAAAACTAAATAAAATTTACAAGAAGTGGCACTTTGTTTTAAGTTTTGTATGGCTTGTATAAGCTAGAAATTCTCAGTCCCTTCCCTAAAAGTTTTCCACACTTCTTAATGCCCCTCCTATGTTAATGATCGCATTCCCACAAGTGATGCAGATTCCCGTAACATCTCTTCGAGATTTGTGTTTGGTATATTTGAATAACAACAATCGTAGCTAGTGGATACTTTAGATTTGGAATTTAATAATAAAGAAAACAACTGTCATGTAGCCA
Source organism: Teinopalpus imperialis (assembly GCA_029286865.1). Lineage (NCBI taxonomy): Eukaryota > Metazoa > Arthropoda > Insecta > Lepidoptera > Papilionidae > Teinopalpus > Teinopalpus imperialis. The sequence goes on along the minus strand of JAGSMU010000022.1, from coordinate 17,252,444 downwards.
CGGTCCAGCTGCAGCAGAAATGGGTCGGCTCTGCCGGGGAAGGTCCATGTTCTCAAGGAATATCTACATGAAGTAGCAGTATAACAGTACTGTGTCTCGTTTAGTAAATATAGCAAATCGGGGAGTTACTGGTGGCTTGGAATTCCATCTCAGTCCTCTCTTCAGGGGTGATAACAAAAATGTATCTTGATCCTTTGTTGAGTATGTAAATATGTTGGTATTAATGGTAAATCAGATTTATAAAAAAAACAAGAGTTACTAATCACTTCCAGTGCTTTTACTTTATCCGAGCGCAGTGTGACCCGACATTAACTTTTCACCAGGGCTCTCTGACCCCGGCACCGGAGTTCCTTCGCCTTGGGCGAACATTGACACGAGTACAACTCACAAGTTCAACTTTAACTGGTCGTATTAAAATGCAAACGCATTCTCATACACACTGAAGGCGTGATGAAATTTTGATCCACGGGGATTCGTATCGGTCATCCGGGCTACCTCCTGTAGTTTGTTCTGTTTTTAATACATTCGATTATAAAATTCCGTACAAGTTTAACTCTATATAAAATAGTAATTAGCATTGCTGGCATTCTTGCAAAAAAGAAATTTAGGTATTTTTCAGATTCCATTTCTTACCGTCTAAAAGTCAAGTACTACTGTTTTTTTTTTAATTTAATTAATATACTTTTTTAGTATAGTCATAAAATCAAAGTATACTAAAAAAGAAATAAAAATTCAACGTCTGAAATACTGATTAATAAGACTTGTTCGTGAATAATTGCTGAGTGTGTATGTGTGTAAATGTGTGTATGTGGGTGTGTGTGAGAGAGAAAGAGGCAGTCTGCTAGTGAAAATAATAAGGTTATATTTTATATTATATAGATATATTCACATAAGTATTGTAGAAAGATTTTCCGTCCCTTCGTGGTCTCTTAGTAACCAATCATAAAAATACATTTTAGCCCTAATTTTAGGTACCGGGTAGATTTAAGTTCCCAGTTCAGTCTACTAAATCTACAAACTAATCTAAAAATGGATAAATATCCGCGGTAGGAAGAACACAAGCAGTTTTTGCGTTTCTTTAGTTGTGATGATTTTCGGGAAGACAGGATGAACAGTTGCCAGTTAAATAATTAGGTCATCATATCACAGACTATATAAATTTTCTTTCAATAATTTTCAATTAATTATAATAAAGGAGGCTTGAATAAAATATTAAAACAACTGCTAAAAACTAATTCTTATTTGTACTTTAGAACAAGGAGTGCCCCCTCTATTTATTACAATAATGACATGCCGTGATATATAACCAAAAGCTAGGGCGAGCTAATCTATGACAATCGTTTTCTGCTATTTACGAGAAATAGCATAAAACGTTTGTAGAAATGTCTATCTATCTTATTGGGCTCGTCAGAAAACTTAATATTGTAAAAATATTTATATATATATATAATATTTGGTTCAGTAAAAGTAAATATTAAATAACGTTAAAAGCTTACCGACATGCCGAAACCTATCAACGAAGTCCACCATAGCTTTCGCCCAGGCCATCTTTTTGGCAGCATCCAATAACCCCATACATGGCTCGATCTCCCCGCTATGGACTCCTAAGCAATACTCCTCCAAACCCTGATAATCGATCTCACACTTCCTCGCATCGAACTCCTCCAAAAACCAACAATTCTCCAAAGATACATTAAAAAGACCATCCAGGTATGGTTTTAGAACAGGTCCTAAGTATTTCTTATCCTCCTTTACTCCCTTTTGAAGCCAGAGAAGAACATTCTTTATCAGATTAGTATCTGATAAATCTTCTTTTCCCAGCTCTGGGTCTCTTCTGGCAGCGTCTATGAGACATGCTGATGACGCGTCATAAAAGTCTTTCAATTTGTTCCACTTCTTTGACCTGGTTTGAGAGATATTATTTTAGGTATCTTTAAGTCTTCTGTTAACGCTATAAGGATCATTTGAAGTTTATTGTTGTCCATAAAAAATATCTCTGTAAATGCCAGCTTGTATGGGCAACTACTAACTATTAGTAATTTACAATTGTATTTTAATTTAGCTTATTTACATTTATTGTGTATAACTGAGTGTCAAAAAGAAAATTATTCTAGGTGGGTCTAATTGTCTATATAGTATAGTTGGAAACATTTTAAGATCGGTTTCTTAAATAAAATTCGAACTAACATATACGGCTTTTTTCTCACTCTCAGTCACTCGAATTTACACATTTGCTTAACTTAAATACACACACAACGCCATTAAAATGAATGAATAATTATATTTTACTACTTATTACCTTATTTCTTTAACAAGAATACTTTTTAATACGAGAACCTTGCATTCTTCCTGAATAGATTTTGATTTTATACATTGTTAAAATACTGTTCCTTTTTCTATGTAAATATATCAAAATTTTAGTTGCCTTCTCCCACGGGACCGTCATAAGCATTAGTGTGGGAGTTGGGTTTTTCCAAAAATTATTATTTTATGCTATACCAACTAGGCTTTGCATGGAGTTTTCCGTTATCATCGTGTAGATAATTAATTTATTTCTACCATCAAATGGTTCATTTATTCAACTTGAGAAATTTACTACCACATAAACAACCCGTTGGCAGGTTTTACATACTAACCTTCCTTGAGATTTAGTCTACCTATAGCGGAAGCCCTGACACTTTCAACAATTATCAGTTTAATATTACGTACTGCTGGTAAGGAATAATCTTACCTGTATACCGACAATTCTCTACCAAATTCCCCGACATTTCTGGTTTGGAAGTTATTTAGATAAGCATCCCTGGCCTGGTCTAGTGTTATAGCAAGAACGTGAATAAGCTCCTCGATTGACTCTTGATGATGAGAAGTAGCTTGGATGAGGTTTGCTTTAAAGGCGTTTTGCTCCTCCTGGAATAAAATTATATTAATACTTCTTAAACTCAAGTGTGATTGGAATGAGCACGACTGACGCATGACTAAAATACTTTGGCCTGAAAAAAAATAACTGACTAAGTTCCCAAGTGGAACCGAGGCTGAAAAGACGACCTCTCTCAATGACGGCCACGTAGGGCAGTGTCTAAAGTACCTGGCTGCTGCGCATGACATGCAATCATGGGTTCGTTTCCCTGCCCAGGGACAATACTTGATATATTACAATTTTTTAATTTCCGGGTCTGGGTGTGTTGTGCGTATGTTTTTTTTTCCTGGCACTGCATCTAAACCTTCCTATCGAATTGCACTTGCATTAATCAGAATAAGGAAGAGGACAACAATTTGATGGTTCTGTGTTTGCGTAAACGCTTATGGCACTTATTTTTTATATTCTGCGCAGTTGATATCATCCGGTGATAACCAGAAGATTTCACCGTGGTTGAAATTAAACAGGATTATACAAATTGATGCGGAAGGAAGCTTGAAACGCCTTTGCTCCATAATGAGTTAATACGAGCTGAATATAAAAATAATACTTCTTGATTATATTGAAGTATATTTAATAGGAGAGTGTTAAAATTACATGTGTCAAACATCATATTTTTAATAAATACCATTAATTTGTGGAAGTGATATTAAAAAAAGTTTTTAAAATAAGTCCTTAATCTTAAAAAATAGGAAGAAATACACTTACATAAACCATTAAATTCTTCAACTTAAGTAACTCATTTGCCACTCGGGTTAAATAACGCAACTGCCGTTTGTTATAGCTGTGCGTAGCGAGTGAAGCCTTTGACTCCCGGTTTAGGCTCTCCCAGCGACTAAATAGAGCTATTTCTAAACACTCTGCAGGTGTTCGGGGAATTTCTTCTCCAGCTGAAAAGGAATGAGGGCTTTGAACGGTAAGATATGTGTTAGATGTATGACAAAACGCTCGGCCTATGTATATTATTTGCAAATTCTGAATTGTTATTGCAAGGTCTAGTTCGTCGTTTCTCCTTCAATCTATTACTAAAGGGGTTCACAATCTGTTCAATAAATAAGACTTGTATACAAAAGATTCCTTTATTAAAAGACCTTTAATGTCATAAAAAAAATATATTACGATTTACACGTGCGATAATTTTATTTGTAATGTGCGATTTTGTGTTTTTATCGCCTTATATTAAAACATGTTATTAGTATATTTTGTATTAGGACACGTGATCTTACATCACACTACTTCAATAAAATTGTGTCTGCCTGGGGGAGGCTTGAAAGTTTAAACGTATAAATAAATTATTAATGAAAATATTATTATAATTATACAGTAAGAGGTCGTTATAGTTTTTACTTACTTTTTAATTTCCTGACTTCTTCGTGGGTCACGACATAAAAATGGTTGTCATACATTGGTCTATTATGACAGTTTAACGTTGTTCCATTTTAATAAAAAACAAAAAATAAATAGTCGTACATCTCTTGACATCTAAATGTTTATTATCCTAAAACTTAAAACATAAACATACCAGCGAATGTATGTAGATGTACCAGAAAATTTCTGATGCAAGCAGCATCGGGTGCCCAGTCCCCATTCCTGGAGCCCCGACGAGTAAGGCTAGCTCGCTCCACCGGGAACACGAAACCCACCGGCCCACCATGCTCGCATACTAGTAATAACCTGAAAAGTCATCACCCATATTATTAAGGGCAATGCCATCGTTTATATTTGATGTCTAAGGAAAATTGTAAGAATAATATAAGAAATAAAGTGACTATCGATAGATTTGATGACCAAATAACTATTCTAAACTGTCATATTTATTAAAGTCTTAAAGTGTCACATGAATTTATTTTCATTATCAATTCTGATATCCACGGTGTGGAAAATGACTCGTATCTACGCAACGATAGGAATTATTTTTATTACTTTATTGTTCACACATTATAAAATGGTGTACAAAGGGTGGATTTAATGCCTTAAGGCATACTCTACCAATCAACCCGTGGCGTGGAGAGAAATTGTGGTAGGTGTAGTGCACATATTTAGTAAAAAAAACTAAACATATGTATATATATATATATATATATATATATATATATATATATATTCAGTGGTATCAGCCTGCATATTATTTGTGGCGAACTAAAATTGAAGTGCTCTATATGACATTACCAAAATAGCTTTATTGCAACGATACTACAAATCAGTAATATTTATCTGTTCATTATTCTATCTAGTAAGTTGAATAATTTACTTTTAGGAAATTTAATATGTTTACCCAATTCTACTTCTACATCGTTTCAATTGAAAAACTTCAATTTGAAAATCGTTATTTTCAAAATCGTAAAGTGGTAGAGCAACACTACTAGTTACTACTAACGTCCGGACAAAAAGCACGCCCTCACAGAATACCAGCGGGCAATGTTGCTATTGCTCTCTGCTGCGTTTCTTGTGATACTCATCATAGGTATCAGTAGGAATCCAGAGATCCAATTACTGGTAACGAGACATTCCGTCTTAGTTCCCAGATGTAACAACATATACATTTTATTATGTCTTTGCTCAGAATGGATGTAGACATAACGAGGCGGCTTCCAGTTACGACCAGCTCTAATATAATTAAAAAAAACTAAATTATTTTCATAACTCACGAGTCCAGGACAAGCAGTAGATGATGTGAAGCGTGAGCAGCTAGGAAGCTTCTAGACGCAGCCTGCTGTAACTGCGAGATGCGGTGCAATCGGCGACGGAAGACACACGACCACAAATAACGACTCAGTAGCCGGATCGAACCCTGGCAGATATAAACGCTATTCAAAATCAACTGCTTTCTAGGTGTAGAGTTGTTCCGTGGAGCTTCCTCGGTCTAGTAGACCAGCGTCACAGAATACCAGCGTCTAATAGCCGCTTGCTGGTCTATTTCATATACCGAGCAAGGTGGTAAAAGATTACCGCCACCCATGGACATCAGCAACACCACAGGAGACACAGAATTGCTGCCGTCGTTTAAGAACGTCGTAGGCTTTTTTCTTGTAGCTCCCTAAGTTGTATTAGTACAGAAATACTGCTGGCGACAGCTCATTCCACAGATTAGTTGTGCGTGGCAGAAAATTTCGATAAAGCACACAGTGGTGGATTGTCAATCATCGAGATGATGAGGATGAAATTTTGAATTCTGTCTTGATGCTTCAACTCAGTGGGTGGAATAAATCCGAACAACTCTTCAGAACGCTTCCGAAGTCATGTATAAACAGTAAACTCCTATACTAAAGCCATAGCATCAGTTACTTCCTAGGTAGACAAACTTGCCTCTCATATGATCATCTATTTTTCCCAGACGACCAAAGAGTCGGATGAACATTTAGTAAGTGATGGTGACCACTCCTTATTATATAAAATATAACAATAAAAAAATATCCTTAATATAAAAATTTACATAATAAGACGACACGTTTACCTAGCAGGCCACTAATAAATAAGTAAATTGAGTAATTAAAGAGTAATATCTTTGAATCACTATACCTGAAAACACGAACCTGGTATAATCCTTCACGCATATTATCAATAATGGCATTAAGAGCTCCAGCCACTCTGGCCACCGTTGAAAGATCTGAGAAGTGAGAGTCCAATGCTGCCTCTAACGAGGGCTGCCATAGTTGCCACAACACGCCACGCTCGTTGCAATTGATGGTAGAAGGAGGTCCCACGGCGGTGGCATAATACCCCTGATAAAAGAAATCGAAGAAAAAAATGTTATATATATATTTTTTAATCAAATATTATTTTTATTGTATTCCGGATAAACGGGGACACAGGTCACAGATTCCTGCGCCTCTTACATTGCATTAATCTTCAACGATGAGTCATAATGCAGATGCTTTGTCATACCTGAGGACTAAGGTGGACTGCCCCATTACCAGCAATAAGTTCATCCGGATCCATACCCATCAAACGAAACACAGCAGCGTTGTGCGGATATTTTTGGCTGGTATTCGGTGATTTTCTACCACTTTGAAAACATAATAAAATAAACAGTTTTTGTCTGTTTGTCTGTACGTTTGTGCACGCTAATGTCCACAATAGGTTGTATTGAGATAAACTGGGGCTCACATTTAGTGTTTCATATAAATGTATTTAGAAATAAAATATATAAGTTAATTTTAAAGTGCGTGTTGACACATGTGCGCGCGAATGAATGGGAGGCACATCTAATAATAAAGCAAAACCAATATATCAAACGGAATAAAATATATTTTTTTTTATTTTAACTAACATACTCTATATGCTTATTTACTAATACACAATGCATTGTTTAATAAAAAATTGATAATGGTGCAGTCCCAAATATGAATATAAAAATTATTGCTCTTAAAAAATAATGAAGTCCTCCTCGTCAATTCCGACCACAGCGATATCATCTGGTATATTATACATATTTTACTGTGCCGTAAGCGTTTGCGCAAAGATAGGCACTCACTCGGAGTCCCTTCCCTATCCCTACGGCAGGCGGGTTTTATTCGCAGCTGAGGAACAATATTTGTGTACCACAAATTGTTGGCTTTCGAATCCGGGTGTAACACTACTCACCCCCTGAGCACCGGTATAATGCAACAAAGCCATTGGATGAGTTAGCAGCACCCTGCTTGAATATGCAGCGGCATTGCATCCACCAACCCTGGCGCCCAGCATCAACTTGGCTTCAGCTTCCCCCGCCCCTACACGTATCATCACCCATGCAGCTCCTTCCACTATGGCCAGGCGACGTTCCGTGGCGTTTTGTTGAGAGACTGTTGTAAAAAGAAGTTATAAAAAATATTAGCGATGGTGAAACGAGCACAAAATTCCCTTGATGGTAGGTGATGATGGGGGGCCATGAAATTTATTTATACTCAAAAAAATCATAATGCACATGCGTTGCCATCCCCTGTAGATTAAGATAGCATTCCATGGCTTTGTGGACATGTAATTGGGTATTCTGATCCCTACACCTACTTACTCACCATAGCAAACATAGTAGCGTGATGCTGCTATTTCACGTTCTTTTTCTGTGAGGGTTTGGCCATTCGCCTGCCGTAAGGATCAGCATGAGGGTGGCTTTACCACGAAAAAGACCTCTAGATATATATACAGTGGTAGAGCTACATTGCATTGTTTTTAGCTGCAGAATGAATGGGTCAGCTCGACCTTAGTAGGACCACGACTTCAAGCGTAAAATAGCAGTATAATATTGTTGTGTTTCGTCTGGTGAGTGCAGGGATCCGGAGACATTTATTACTGGTGACGAGGCATTCAATTTCAGTCCTCAAGGATGACAACGCGTCTGCATTATGATTCCTTGACGAGCTTGAATTCAGATGTCATGGGCCAAAAATATACACATTCAATAATTAATAATCATGCAATAATATAGCCACTCAAATAAAAAACTCATTAAATGCATAAATAATAAAATATAAAACATATCTTACTTTTAATTACAAAATGAGTCTTACACATGTAGGAGTTTATTTTCTGTTACTGGCCGCTTGGTCGCCTAATTAGAAACATTTAAAAAAAGCATCCATAGCTCGTTCGTTTTTTGAAATTGGAGAATAACATTTCTTTCTTGGCTTTTTCTATTATTTTGGCGGCAATTCAAAATTTAATCTGAATTTTATTTTGTTTAAAATGGGCAAAAATAAAAGTTGTGACGCGTCGACTAGGAAAATAACTGTTAATTTACATATAGATCATAAGTGGGCGTACAGAAGAATAGCTGAGCATTTAAATTGTTCTGTTAAGATCGTTTTTAATGCAATTGATCATTATAAAACACATGGAACTGTTGAAAATGTTCTTGCAAAAATGTTCCAAGAAAAACTTCTCCCAGAGAAGATACGCTAATCTTTCGTGTTGCTAAAACAGCCCAAGTAAAGGCGCCAACCAGATTAAAAAATTTTTCACCTGATGACCCGAGAAACATCCTTTCGCCCTAACCCTCGACCGTTTGGACTGCCCTATTGAACGCTTTCCATCTGTTTAGTTTTTATATATGTATTATATTGTATTGTATATATTTGTTTTGTTATATATATATTTTTTTTTATTTATTTATTTATTTTATTGATCAATCAGGCGGAGAGAAAAAGTTAAATATACCAATTCTGTATTTTCCAAAAACATTAATTAAATGACGCCATTAGTCGTAATATGAAAAAAAAAATTAATACAAGTGTTTGTGAGAGCTGGAGCTTGTACTTGGCTTTCACCTGTATCACAGGTCACCAGGACACGCCTCATGTTTACCAGTACGAACATATTATGAGGATACATTAGTGGTAAAAAGATGGAACTGAAGTAAAATAAAAAAATATATTATATTAAAAAAAAAAAATTAACACAATGCAGATTTTTATAATTCGTGTGTATGTGTGTGTAAACGAGAGGTTTTTGTAAGAGGAACACAGGAGCAAGTTCAAAACTAACATAATAAAACTTTGCTTTCGTAACTTCGACTTTACCACAAGGCTACATCTGTAACCTAGTTAAGATATTGTACTGTTATACGAATTGAACGAGTAAGAATTAACAGGGATTTATTTTTATGTATATATATATATATATATATATATATATATATTTTCATATATATATACAAATTTAGTAATATATGTATGTTGCATTTTGTTAGTAGAATTATTTATAATTATTATTATATTATAAATATATGTTTAAGATACACCTACCACTATTCTCTCCACGCCACGAGTTGATTGGTAGAGAATGCATTAAATCCACCTTCTGTACCGCTTTTTGTAATGTGTGAACCATAAAGCTTAAGTATTTTTTAAAAACCTTTATAAAAGTATAATATATATATGCTACTATTATATAAATATATAATAGTAGCAGAGTTACGCTCCAGCTTATTTGAAGCTGCATCATAATTGGCTCGGCTAGGGATGGAACACGACCTCACAGAATACCAACGATAGACAGCAAGCATATCATCGCTGCTGTTTCGTTTGGTGAGTGTAGGGATCGGGCGACCTGATTATATCTGTAATCCGGACAGACAGAGAGATTCTATCTCAGCCCTAAGGGTTGAAAACGCATATGCATTTTAAATCTTAGTTGAGGATGTATGTAGATGTCATAGTCCGAAGTCATCACTTACCATTTGGTACTATATACTAAAAAAATATCTCGTGACAGTAAAACACGAGATGATTTACCATATAATTTCTTAATCATAGTTTACATGACTAAGAAATAAATAAAAAATATTTCCAAGAGTTATTAAATCAGCAAAGGGCTCCTCTTAGTATAGGAAAACGTTTCTGTTACCCTTCGTAAGGAGAATATAGTACAATCCAATACTAATTAGCTTATTAGTATAACAAATTTATTTTAGTACTGCAATGTTTCATTAGATGGCGCTGTTTTAAATCATGAATGCCCTAACGAACATTACACATTCGTATTATAAATCATCCCACGTGTCTTGCTCTAATTCTAACATTTTAGCATTTACCATTCATCTAATAATTATACACAAAATAAAGCTTTGTCTAACTTTAAGGATTATTACTCATTTTTAACTCTGTTTACCTATAATAATTTTTAAGAATTTAATGATGTGTTTATTTGTAAGGTTCATTAATATTTTCGATATCTGTCTACCTTTATGAGGTATTAATATTTTAAAACTCTATATACATTGATGGACATAAAGGTCGACATTTAAAGGTTATTAGCATTTTAAATCGTTGTTTTCTTTGCAAAGAAAAAAATCATTATTCTATATCAACTGCAAAAAAACTAATGAAGGAACACTACTTATCTTTATCCAGTTGAATATATAATGAAATATTATGTTAGCTTTATCGTATGCTATGTATATATATATAATAATTATTAAGTTTACATTATATAATATATGTAATATTTTTTATCTATTTATTAATAAATTAATGCACGTTTGTAAATAATATAGTTCTTTATTTATTTTTATTTCATTATTATTTTTTTTTTTTTTTTTTTAGTGAGAGCACCCTTTTTTTAGTCCCGATAATATGTCCAACAGCAGGCGTGCTGGAAGAGATTTTAATTGTAAAATAAGCTTCACCTTTGTACATACCATTCCCATTTCTTGCCTTATATAAATGCTTTGTGTACATAAAAGTTAAATAAATAAATAAACAATTACCGGACTCCAAGTAGCAGTATCGTTGGGGTCGTGCGTATGCAGATGCGCGTGCGCAGTGCACCCGCGAGCCCCCGCCTCTAGTGCGTGCGCACCGCGCCGCCAGTTGCACCCACCGCTCCACCACCTTATCTCTAACACAAATAAACACTTCCTTTGAAATCTGAGTAATAAACAAATGTTTCAATTATAACCGACGACGACTGGTGAGTGCTGGGTGGAGGTGGGAGGAGCCCCTTATTGGTGACGAGGTATTCCATCTTAATCCGCAGGGGCACCGCATCTGCATCATGATTCCTTATTGAAGACATATGTAGGTGTTACGAGCCACTGTGTGCTCGTTTATTACTCTTACTACAACAGAAACTAGGTATCTATGTATATCTGTATCTTCATTTCATTATACCCTCACCTGCAAAGATATCCTGAAGTCGTCAGAAACTCCGCCCACTTATCAGCTTCCCTACCGGTCAGCCTGATCTTCCCGTAGCCAAGGGGTCCGTCCTGAAGACGGCAATCTTCGGCATCAGCATTAAGGACAGGCAGTGTATCTAACGTCACTAGGTACTCCAGCGAACGTGATCGCATCTGTAGCGAGTGAAAAAGTATTTTGTACTATAAAAAAATAAATTCAATTACATATAATTATTTCGATAATTTGCTTTTATTTCACAAATGCCAAATTATTTGATTGTAATTAGAGTTATAATTTCTGCAACAAGAATAGTTTAAAATGATTAAACAAGAAATTAATTAATACCACCTTCATCTCAGTTCACCTAGTGGCGAGCTGAGGCAAGTAGTGGCGTCCGGTACTGAACTTAAAAATTTCGATCCATGAGGGTTGCAGAAATCACTAATCATAAGGTGAAATTTTAGCTCGTTTGTAACTCTTAATGAAATATAAAATACATTACAGAAATAAAATTAAAGGGATTAAAAATATAAACACTTACTTTCTTTTGTCTGTGTAAGGCGATCAGATGACAGCATCTGAACCTGGGATCTCTCTGCCCAGCCCCATCCACAATCCTCTGGACTATACCCTCTACTATGCATTCTATCTCTGTTGACATACGACCTACAAAAACATATCATTAATTTTCTTTAAATAGAGGACGTAAACAGGCAAAAGTTTCTTCGCCCATGAAGATCTGGCGTACTACACGTGTTTCGACATATTTCCTCGTCCAATATCCAGACAGAGAAATCTTTAATCAGTGCGTGTTACCGATGATGGCTTATGGTACTGAGACATGATCCCCCACTGCTGGTCGTTAGTAAGCTAAGGGTCACTCAGCGAGCAACGGAGGCTCGGTGTTTCTCTACGTAAAATCAAAATCAATAAAAGTAATAGTAAGTACTAATAAGCTGAAGCTCCTAGAACTGATACGCTTCGGAAGGTTCTTGAGTGGCAACACCGGTCATAGCGCAGGAAGACTCTCTAGCCTCTAGCTATGCAAGTTTGTGGAAAGTCGATGGATGCAGATGACACAAGATCGTGCCATGAAGAAGGCTTACTGATGGACTATGATTACGATCGTTATGACATACTTTGTCAATCTGTTTCCAGTCTTTAAGACCCAAATTTTTTCGTGAACTCATTATTTCATTAAATATAATAAATTCATCTGTTTATTTGACTTCGGCTCCCACAGAGCTAAAATGTCAACTTCACTTATGTACACATTACTAGACAATGGATAGTGGATAATCCATCTGACGGAAACACCCTCTTAGGTAGCAGCAGCAAAGCGACGTATCCAGTATACCATCCCTTACCTACTGCGCTCTCTAATACGTCACAACTATGCTTTAACGAAAACGCTAAAGCCATGCAGTGGACTTGAATAGACTGAGAAAGGTGATCCCAATATCAAAGGTATATAAGATAAGAGAGGTGCTATTGAGAGAGATACTTGATTCACTATCGTTACGAAGAGACACAGTTACATCACGACAGAATTCAAAATTTCAACCTCATCATCTTGATGGTTAGCAATCCACGACTATCCGCTTCACGTGAAATTTCCTGCCACGCACAACTACACTGTGGAATCAGCTGCCGCCAGCAGTGTTTCCGAACCAATACGATTTAGGGACCTTCAAGAAAAGAGATTACACCTTCCTTAAAGGCCGGTAACGCATTTGCAACTCCGCTGGTGTTCCGGATATTCGTGGGCGGCGGTAATCACTTACCATCGGGTGGTAAGCATGCTCGTTCGCCGCCTATACTATAACAAAAAATGGGACTAGACTATACATTATACGCATATTTAGTTATATTTCCAACTTTGTTTTCGGGTCTGGGGGCGTTGTGTGCATTTCTCGTGGCCCTGATACTGCTTTCACATCTGAGCTTTGAATGTCTCGTCTCATGTAAATGAGTCTTCACCTCTCGTAAACGCTACACGTAGACACACATCGTGACCGCTATGTACTTGGCAATAACAACAATCGCAGCGAGGAAATTAATACAATGATCCGTGTTACAGTTATGAAGTTCACGCACGAGCGAATTGAGTACGAATTTAATATAATAATTATTTATTTATTTCATAACTTAGCCTTATTTTAGAATTATTTAATAATTTTATCTTTGAGTTACAAAAGTTTAATTTGAAGCAATGCTTTTCTCTTTAACGTAATCGAATGCTTCTGATAAATTACTAAATCTTCCTAAAGAGTATTTATGTTTCTTTGTTGCATAAAATATGTAGTATTACTAGAACAGCGCCGGCAGTAATTTTTGATCGACGGTAAACGTGGAGAGCCTTAAAGCTTACGAGTACCTCAAAATGAAACATATCTCTATACATCACTGAAAGCCATATCCGAAATGGTTCAGCCATTGTCGTGATTAGCATGTTCAAACGGACGAAAAAAAGTCTGTTCATGGTTTCATCATATGTGTAGAGATTAATAGAAAATAGAAATATTTATTTAACTACAATACATACTAACACAGATATATATGTTAATGGTAAAGATAAAACCTCGGTTTAACAAAGTCTGCTAAGGTGTGTAAAGCACTGACTTGTATTCAATTAAAACAAATAAACATACAGATAACTCTCTAATTAAGCTGGACTGGAGTAGGACCACGCACTCACAGAATACCAGCGTAAAATAGTAACATAATGCTGCTGTGAGTCGTCTGGTGAGTGCGGACATCCGGAGACCTTTATTTCTGGTGACGAGGCATTCCATCTCAGTCCTCAAGAGTGACAACGTATCTGCATTATGGTTCCTTGTCAAGGATGAATGTAGATGTCATAGGCTATTTACTTGCACCCACAATACATCCCTACTAAACCTAAAGGTATACTGTTAGAAAATACCTCTTGGCATTAAGTCCGCCTTTTTGTATAATTTTTGAATGAGAATGAATAAATAATAAATCTTTAACGATAGAGTTACTTGTGATAAATACCTTTTTGGTCTTCCTCGTACAGCATATCTACATAGGAATTGAGGGCACGCAGTTGGTGGATGGAGAAACGCAGACCTGACGTCGGAAGGCGGAGGTCAGTGGAAGGGTTCTCAGCAGCGAGCCCCGATGCTCCGGACCCCATGGCTGGTAGGAATCCGTGAATTAAGAAACAATAAGTATAGTGAAGAGATGTTCCTTCTCTTTGTGTTTTTATCGCTTTTACCACAGGGAGTGTCACTAGGAATTGATCGTATTATTTACAGCCGTTAAGTTTAACCATCGTTTTAATAATCATTATTTATTTTATTTACCAACCAGGCAGAGATTGAAATAAATATCTCCGCAACAATAATGATAAATGAACAAAAAGACAAAATATCTGGACTTGGCGTACTAGGTGACCGACATCAGAATTTTCCACATTCCTGTAGTTAGTCGCAATTCTGCAACCGGATTAATCCCAACCAGCCTCTCGAATCACTTGAGGTGGTTGGGACTCCAGGACGGGGACTCTAATGCAGAGGTGCACCTCAACACCGCTCGTACAGTCCACAGGTTTCTCCCCTTTCGCTGTAACCCTAGACCGTTTGAACTCCCCTATCGTAATAGTCCTGTTTGGTTGGTCTTTATTGTATTTTATTGTATTGTATATATTTGTTTTATTTTATTTATTTATTTATATTATTTATTTATATATTACTATAAGTTTTTAGTATTTTATTTGTTTATTTATTTTATAGACCAACCAGGTGTAGTAAGAAATATTTCCCATAATAATAAATTTTTTTTTTTTAACAAGTTACAATTATTTCATTTCCAATGACTGAATCCTCATTTTAAGCAACTAAAGAACATGAATTATAAATACTACTTAATACGAGTACCTTAATTAATTAATCAAAATGTAATTAAAGAGGAAAAGAGAAATTAAATCTAATATATTTATATGCGAGGTTTTTTTTTAATTGCTTATTTTATTTTATCTTATATTGTATATATTGTGGGTGACAGGATTGATCGTAACTATCATGAGAAAAATCAGAAAAAAAATCTATCCAATGCAGTTTGAAAATTTTGGGCATTTTAAGAAAAACCTAGAAATTTGGTCCAACTGTAACAATTTTTCGGTTATTCTGATTAATTTTTATTATTTTTGCTCATTTAAACTTTTGAACCATAACCCTAAATATCTGAATGACAGTCAAAAATAATGACACAATTGCCTCAAGTTTCAAAATTTGTCGACTTTGAAAGGCCCTCCTTTAAAATAAAATGTACTAGAGTGCCTTAGTAAGTGGCATTAAAAGTTGGCGCATTTAATCAGGAATCTGAAATGGTACTATATGGTATAATACCTAATAACCTACGTAATAATCAAGTTTTTTTGCTAACCCATAAACCTAACTAAAACAAAAACTAAAACTAAAACTCAGATAAAATAGTTTGATTCATACAAGTTTTGGTAGGTTCTTAATTTTAGTGCAAAATGAAAGATATATACAGTATAAGTTTTTCCGTTTCCTCATATGTAAGGGCATTTATTCGTTGTATTAAAATTGTATATCGTGACAGAATTCAAAATTTTAATATGTGTATAGTAAGTAATATTGCTCTCCGGATCCCTTCACTCACCAGACGAAACACAGCAGAGTTTAGCTGCTATTTTACGTTGATATCCTGTAAGAGAGTGCATATTCCTTTATCGAGCCGACTCATTTATACCAGAGCTAGAATGGAAGTGCAGCGTGCCTCTACCATTCAAAACACAGGTGTCTGATGCAATGTCAATAGACACAGGACAATCACAATACCTCAACACAAATACTCATAATGTATATTTTTAAGCAAATCGCCTCGACTGAGAATTGAAAGTAAACTTTATTCCGTCAGAAGCCCGAGCCGACGTTCGGCTCTCTCGAGCATCCTCGAGACAGTCATTTTCGCACCCAGAGTAACGATCCAAGCCGGGGCTCCCTCTCTGGAACCCTTGTGTTGGTTATCGATTAATAAAGGTCTCGGCTGTGTGCCCTAAGGGCTCGGCCACCTTTCAACCCGGTGAAGCTGTAAAAGCCCTTAGGCCAACAGTGGCCATAGCCATAAAAAAACGAAAACGTACGACATCGATAGTACCCTCTTTTCATAGCTCTGGCCATAATTAAGCAGCCTTCATTGTTGATGTTATAAACGCAGATCTAAATCAAAAATCGATTATTCATAATGATTGAAATCGGACAATGTTAGGGTGAAGTCAAAAATTGCGCGATTGTCCGACTTCCGGCGGAAACGCTTTATGTGGCGTCGGTCATGCGAGCTCACAGCACCAGCACGAATGACCATGAGCGGATCTGTTTACATTATCTTCTACCGTTAGTATTAATGGACTACGATTATTAGTGTATAAAATTTTTGTTACATATTTATGTATTACGTAATACTATTTTTACAACGGTAGAGCTACGCTGCAGTTTGTTTTTAGCCGCAGAATGAATGGGTCAGCTCGATCGGGGATATATTATTTTATATGAATGGGCAAGGCTTTTACTTACCTTTTTGGCTTTTCTGAGTCTCGCGACATAAAAATGGCTGAGAAACATTGGTTTACGGTACGGTCTACGAAATTCAAAGTCGTAGATTCAATTCCGCCATTAGACTATTATCGTGGACCAACTCACAAACATTGTAAGCTTGCACTGGTTAACAGGAATCTTAGTTATTTTAATAGCAGCAAATTTTATAGTGGTAGAGCTACGCTGCAGAATGAATGAACCAGATCGATCGGGGTAGGACCACACCCTCACAGAATACCAGCGTGATATAGCAGCATAATGCTAATATGTTTTCTTCCGGCAAGTGTAGGGATCCGGAGACAGTTATTACTGCTGACGAGGCATTCCCTCTCAATCCACAAGAGTGACAACGCATCTACATTATGATTCCTTGTCAAGGATGAATGTAGACGTCATGGCCTCAGGAATTACTTGCCGTCAGGTGAACTGTGAGCTTGTTTGTTATTCACAATGCAAAAAAAGAAAAAAAAGCTCTATATATATAGATCCTACTGTATACTGTACTCCTATATATACATATATATATAAATATATATATATATACATATATATAGATCCTATTGTATAGGCTTCGTCTTTAGAGAGTTTTAGAGTATCCGTTGCACGGGTCCATTGCAACGGATATTTATTCACATTGTCTTCGAATTATCTTTTTATTACTTAAACATGCTGGTTTCCTTACGAAGTTTCCCTTCAACGTGGTAAATAAAGGTTTAAATATGCAATCAACAGCTGCACGTTGGCGCCGGCGCTCGGATCAAACTCGGTCTGCTCGAGTTCCTCGAATTGAAAGCTAACGCTGATACACTGAGCTACCACGCCATTTAACATTGTTGGTGACGAGTTTTGTAAAGCTGTGTAAAGAAATATATAAATTCAATGAGACAGTAAGTAAGTCCAGGGCCACGAGACACTACTGACCCGATAACAAAACAATAAGTATTCGTATTTTGCACAGATGTTGACCGCGATAGGTGATGGAAGGCAACAATCGGGACTCATCAGTGCACAATAAATAATGGTGGAGTCACACAGCAGCCAGTTTCTAGCTCAACATAAATGGGTTGGCTCGACTGAGAAAGGACCACGCCTTCAAAGAATAGCAGGGTTAATTATTATTATTTTTTTATCAGTGGGACGAGCACAGTTCCCCTGATGGTAAGTGATTCATGCGGCCCATGACATCAACATTCAACAATCATAACCTATTCTATAATACGCAACGCAACATTATGATAATTTATGATTCTTATCATAATGCTGATGCGTTGTCACCCTTGAGGACTGAGATGGATGCCTCGTTACCAGTAATAATGGTCTTCGGACCCTTCACTCACCAGACGAACACGACAGCATTATGCTGATTTGACGCTGGTATTCTGTGAGGGTGAGGGAATTAACAGCTTTTCTCTGCTTTGCAGTTTTCGACTGTTAGGGATCCAAGTAACCTTCAAGGTGACGAGGCATTCCATCTTTGTTGTCAGGAGTGCCAACGTATTTGTATTATAATTGTTTATCGACGAATGCGTCATGCTTACCATCAAGTGCATTAAAAAAAATATAAAATTATTTACATATTATGTGTTTTTACGAAATTATAATAAAAACTTTCCTATTATCTATAAGACTTGTAATATAATTTTCTGTTTACCCCACTCCATGTTCGAACGTTTGTCGAATTAGGCGCGTTACACACGAGCGAATGGTGACCTTCCGCCCGTCAACTGAACACAAATTAAAAAGGATGCGTCATCGAGCCGGTGACGGTAATTGTAGTGATTTACCACCGCATCGTTGACGGTAATAGCATAACCATCGCTTTTTCGTTATTTATGATTACCGTAATAAAATACACTTTGTCGTTTCACGGACATAATACTTAACACGAATCACTTCTTATATATGTAAAAATAACGTTACAATAAGAGGAACTGACCGTATATTCGTTCAATACGACGACGAATATAACGGCCCGGTCCTCTTATTGTAACCTTTTTTTTTTCTAAAATACTATAATGTTAAAATACGAAAATTTTCACTAAAGGTACAAACCAACAAAAAAAAAGCGAGTGGAATTCAATATACGAGACAGATGTGAAAAATTGAAGTGACTATAGGCTAAGGGTTTAGGAAACCATCTGCAACCAATGTCTGTCTGTCTGTCTATTGTCCTAAACTACAGAACAAGTATTATAAACATAGTTGGTGGTTAATTGGAACTTTACTAATATTAATAACACTACTAGCATTCTTTTTTCTTTCAAAATAAAAACCAAAACAGAACTATAGCAAACTATACCTATCTTTTTCTTTCATACGGCATCCGTCCACGGCGTGCATTCTTTATTTATAAAGAAAGAAACTTCTTAAGCGATCTAAACCTCGATTTGTAAATATATAAGAAAAAAAATTACAAAGGGGCAAACGACAAAGAGAGAAAGAGATGGAAAAATCAATAATTTGTTAGGCGCAAATATTGTTCTTTGGAAATCCGTAGTACTCTGACGCAATGAAGCGACTTCTACCCCAGAAACTGGTGAAGAGAAACGTCGTGAGGAAAACAGCGTTTCTTATGATGAATAAAATAATTATTTAAAAACGTATGAAGTCCGTCAATTCGTGGTAGAGCCGTGTGAGAGACTCACAAGAGAAGGGGCCTATGCCAAGCAGTGGGGCCAAACATATTTATGTTTTGGGCGCTGTCAGCTCTGTTAGCTGTGTGACCTCTATTAGTGGGTAACCAGCACAAGAGCTCCCAAAAAAGAGCCTCAGCTTGGACCGATACCCTGTTGCTCGAAAGCGTCTGCCTCGAGAGTGCCCGAGAGGATCGAACCTCGGTTCGTACAGTTGCTTCTGACTATGGATTTTCTGATTAAAGATAAAATATGTAGGCCGTCACTCTTAACTTTACCAATCGCCAAGCAACGCAACTGGTGACCCAGTTAATATAATAGGGAAATAGATAGTTTGAGCATTAAATTGATTTACGTAATCAGTATATTTTAATGTCAATCCTTTTGATTACTTTTTTAGTATCTGATCGGAACCGGGGTAGTTTTTGTGTTGTTTTTAAGTTACTAAGGATGACAAACGATACACAATGCATCTGAAAACTCGTCCATCATAAAAAAAGATTCATGATGCATCCTCCCTGAGGACTGAGATGGAATACCTCGTTATCTATAATTAGTTCCAACAGATATTTAACGCTGGCATTGTGTTGGTGCATGGTACTTCCGTCTGTCAGACAGGCTGCGTGCCTCTATCACTAAAAATCTCAGCCCAGAGTTATTATGTTTAACATGAGCAGTTAATGAAACCGGAGACCCTATTCCTAGTAACTAGTTGGAGCGTCAGGGTATCTTACGCCTCGCGGATGACTACGCATCATTCTGATACCTCAACTAGTGTCTATGTAGACATTAGATAAATCCATCCTCTACGGAATTTATTGGTCTCTATTGTATTGTATTTATATATGTATTATATGTATGTATTATGCCTTATTTGTATATTTTATATTAGCTTTAATTAGTGTTCTCTATTTATTAATTTAATGCTACACCTATTACAATATCTCACCACACTTTGGGTTGACTGGTAGAGAATGTACCTACAATTTTGATAAGGCTTGTGCAATAAAGAGTAAATAAATAAAATATCATTGATTGCAGGAGTCACTTATCCAACTTCCCGTTTGTCTTCCTCCTTCCGTAACAAAACATTTTTAATATATAATATTCCATGATTGTTTATCTAGGAGCGATATTCAAGAGATGGATACTCGTGACCGTTTGATGCGTTCTTACATATCTCGTTAACCTACATTTCTATGTGTCATTATGTATTATGGGAAACAATTACAGGTAACGAGGTATTCCATCTCAATTCCCAGGGCTGACAGCGCATCGAATCTTTGGAACGGAAACGGACATTTTTCTCTATCTCTATCGATCTACGACAAGAATGGGTCGATTGGAGAAGGACTGCGTCGTTACAGAGTACCATAGTTTAATTTTAATTATTTATTTTACGTCAATTAAAACGGTTAAATCAATTACATTGAATAAAGATTTGATTTGGAACGTCAATAGCCCAATGGGTACGATCTGTGAAACTTAATATCGTGTGTACGTAGGCTCGAATCGGCCATTAAACTGTTTTCGTAAGCAATCTCACAGCACAAGCATTTTAAGTATAGTTGGAGTTAACAGGACTGTAATCAGTGTTATGATAGAATGTAAGTACTGCTTGCATAAAAAAAAGAGATATAAATAAATAAAATAAACGATAAATTCTTGATTTATCTCGCTTACAGAACTTCATGCAATCCGACAATAGTATCGTTCATTCATCAGCAAAGACATCGCACACAGGGTTTGAGTCTCATCTATATATCTATAATACCTAAGGAGACAACTGAAAGTTGAATCTTTGGTGGGAATGAGTGGAAAAATGGACTGAAGTCAATACATACAAACAAATGAAATATGTGTTCATTTATTACCAATATTTAAAAAAAAAATAGTCTTCCATTAGTTTTAATGGCATTTTATTTACTCTATATTTATTTTTTTAATATGTAATCCAACAGCGACTTATAAAACATTTGGTTACAATAAATAAGATTAAATTCAGGATAACACAATTGGTTAGAAACTATTTATGAACACTATTTAACTAGTTTATTTAATTTTGGTAGTTTTATATCAACATGTGTGTGTGTACCTGTATGGGTGTGTTTGTGCGTATATGTGAATTATTCTGTATGTATACCATTGGTTTTTCCTCATTTCATTCATCATTTGGTCATTTTTTTATTTCATATTGTTCACGGTTGCAATAATATTTATTGTATGTGCGGGCGACGCGGCATGTAATTAAGGTTTGTGTATAATTCTGAGTTTAATACAAATTATAACAAATATTTTAAACAAATATCCATTGAAAGCGTAGTTTTAATCAAATCGAGATAAATTTTCAAGTAATTTTTAGTTATAATCAATAAAAATCTAAAATCGAAACCGACAAGAACGAGCTTTATTATATAATAAAATAATAATACATAAATACAAATATATATGCGTCAAAAAAGCAACGCATGCTCGCGGTAAAATATAGAGAGAACACGTCTCCACAAGTTTACCATTCTACGTACGCTGTATTTGGAAGAAAAAAGAGTTTTGAAAGTTTCGTCACGTTGTCTCTCTACGTGTTTCACGGATGTGAATTAAAAATACATTCATAATACGGGGTAACAAGTTGTACGCAGTTTTTCTCTATTTTCGTAGAAGGCCATACGAGCCTACGAAATTCAGCGGTGCACCTTGGGTTCACTCCATGGACGTATAAAATAGTTGTTTATACGTTACTCTTGTTGGAGTTTTTTTTATTCGTGTTTTATTAGGTTAAGCTGTTTTTTAATGTATACAAAATTTTAAATATCTTTATTTACTCGGGTTTAATATATATTTGTATGATATCAAATCTTTGTTTTTTTTTAATAAATATGTATTACTGAACTAAGCCCAATAATAAACATTATTTGTTAAGTATTATCTAATCGATAAATAAAATATTGAAATATAGTTTTGTAATAAAAATAATTACAATTGATGTAATAAATTTATTTCTATTATATTTTATTTCTTTTTTAAGGTATTCATTTGGAATATCATCCGGTTGGTCAACAAAATAAAACTTTAAAATTTAAATAATTATTATTCTTTATACTTAAACCATAGTTTAATTAAAAATATTTATATTACAACATTAACTTGCTACGTAATGATTTTATAGTAATTAAATATAATGATCAAAGACAATAATCAAAAACAATTAGAAACATATTATTCTAAACAATTGTTCATTACAGCTTATTTAAATAAAAAATGAAAACCACCTACCAGTTAAATGTAAAATTAATCCATAAAACAGCAATTATTTAACAAAACTGTTGCAAAATAACCTTTTTAATTTTCTATCTAAACATCGAATTTAGGCGCGAAATAAACTTTTTTTTTCAAACACTGACAATCAAATATACAGTCGGCCCGAGGCGGAGCACGGGAAACAAGTGTTTGCTTTGCGTTTAATGGCGGGCATGGGAGAACGGATGAGGCGTTTAGTCGAACAGCTATTGTGCGATACACCGGCAATGAGTATTGTGTTCGCAGTTCGTTTTAACTATCGTAGACTCAGCTTTGAAAAGTATTCAGTATTGATTATCAATTAGGTTAATTTTCAATATTAAATAGCTCTTAACCTCTTTGGATACATCAAGTCAACGTGACATGCAAGGAGATACCCGGTGGTAATTGATTCCTGCGGCCTATTTCACCCTACAAACCTACATCCATCCTTGATAGGACGATATTATAGATATATAGATCTAGCTCAATTTCTTATTCTGCGAGAGCGTGGTTCATGCCCTTTTGATCCGACTAATTCATGACGCAACTATAAACTAGCTGCAACATGGCTCTACCATGCAAAAATATTATTTACGCAGGATATAATATATAAACGTAAGTAAATGCGCAATCACACATTTTACTTAGAACTTAATCAATGCCTTGGTTGGTTCAGATTATCCAAACCCGAAAACCAATGTTTTTTAATTTGGTGATTATCAACCTTGGATAGGAATCGAATCAAGATTAGAAGCCGAGTAATCTAACCAATAGGCTACTGGCATCTCACGCGGCTATACAATATTAATGAAGTATTCTATGTTTAATTAAAAGAGTTAAAAAAAAAAGTTAAAGCGAAAGTTATTCAACAGACTATCTACATTAGTCTGTTCTGTAATCAATTTAGACGTATTCATATACTAAGATAGTTTTAACTATATGTTTGTTATTTTTATACGTGGTAGTAACACGTCACAGCTACAGTAGCTATAGTAGAGGTCGACCATAGCGTTATATAGTAGTTTGGATTGTGTCATGTATTCAACAGTGTTAGAGCAACGCTAAAGTTTGTTACTAGCTATGCCGTGGA
Organism: Teinopalpus imperialis; assembly: GCA_029286865.1. Classification (NCBI taxonomy): domain Eukaryota; kingdom Metazoa; phylum Arthropoda; class Insecta; order Lepidoptera; family Papilionidae; genus Teinopalpus; species Teinopalpus imperialis. The sequence continues at coordinate 17,228,343 of JAGSMU010000022.1, read as the reverse complement.
TGGGTCGACTAGACTGTGGGACCACGATCTCAGAGAATACCAGCATCAAATAGCAGCATAACCCAGGTGTGTTTCGACGGACGAATATAGGGACGAGGTATTCCATGAGAGTCCATAGGGGTGCCATTGCATTATGATTCGTAATCGAGTTTCTTGAGAGTCATGGGTTTCTTGTTTTTTGTTTACTATATTAAGAGTAACAAACGAGCTCACAGTTCTCCTGATGGTAAGTGATTCCTGCGACCCATGACATCTACAATCATTTTTGACAAAGGAATTATAATGCAATTCGTTGTCATTCTTGTGGACTGAGATGCAATGCCTCGTCTACAGTAATAAAGGTCTCCGGATCCCTGCACTCACCAGACGCAACACAGCAGCATTATGCTGCTATTTTACGTTGGTATTCTGTGAGGGCGTGGTCCTAACCCGATCGAGCTGACCCATACATTCTGCAGCCAGAAACAAACTGCAGTGTGGCTCAGAAACCATTTATCATAAGGTGAACTATGTGCTTGTCCATCACTCTCAAAAGATAAGAAAATAAACAAAACAAGTTTACGATTTCACTGCAGGCATATTTATGTGTGTAGTTAAGAATTTGGAGGTGGGGTGTCCCTAATAGGTTTTTAATTTGAACTCGCAAGGCCTGCGATGGTACGAAAGTTTAGAGATAACAGACACGGACTGATAAGGTGATACCTGCCTAATAGAATGGCCGACTTCATTTCTTAGATCTATTTGAAGGTGAGCCTTTTGTTATGCAAAAGTTATGTTGAGCTTTGTCGAGGTTCTATTGTTGCTAATTTTGCAAGAAAATCGATCTTACATCACAGATGCAAACTGATTGTTTATTTATTATGTTGGATATGATGCTCTGATAATCACATTATCTTAAATATGTCACATTCAATGTGACAATCGAGGGCCGAGGGTGACAAACGAGCACACAATTCACGTGATGGTAAGTGATAATAGGTACAATGGTAGAGCTACGCTGCAGTTTGTTTCTAGCTGTAGTATTAACGGGTAAGCTCGACGCACGCCTTCACAGAATACGTGCGTAAAAGAGTAACATAACACTGATGTGTTTCGTCTGGTAAGTGCAGGGATCCGGAGACCTCTATTACTGGTGACGAGGCGTCCCATCTCAATCCTCAACGGTGACATTGCATCTTACATTATGATTGCTTGTCAAGGATGAATGTAGATGTCATGGGCCGCAGTAATCACTTGCCATCAGGTGAACTGTGTGTGAGTTTGTTACTCTCAATGTAATAAAAAAAACAATGGCTCATGAGATCCACACTTATCATCAACAAAGATTTAATATACACATACGTTATCACCTCTGCGGACTGAGATATTGATGAAAGGATGACCTGTTATTGGGTTAACAGATCCCTACACTCAGCATACGAAACACAGCAGCTTTATGCTACACTGTAAAGGTCTTTGAACGGTCGATCAGAAACTTGCTACAACTTAGCTTCACAAATATTGTTTTTATCTAAATTAATTGTACAAATTGATGAAAAAAAACTAAGCATATGGTTTAAAATGTCACAGAGAAACCAAAAAAATTAAACCAAAAAAAAAATTTTTATTAATTATAAAGGTATAGGGGTGCGACCACGTGGTCCTATTAGAAGTACTCGTAAAAAAAAATATCTGTACGTAAGAAATGTCTATAATTACTTAAAACTAAATCAGCCATTTTATTGGCCGCACGTATATTATTTCTTATACTAACATGATATATTTGTTAGACCTTCATCAAATCTTCAGATAAGTCACCATCCAACTTTTTGAGCTAATTCTTGTCAAGGGATTATGCTTCGAGCTGATAAAAACATCTAACTCGGATTAAATATAAAATGTTATGAAGCATAGGCCTAAGGATGACATCAGATAATTTAAATGCATAATTTTTAATTATATTATGGGTGACAAGCGTGCACAAAGTGCGATGGTGACTCCTGCCGCCCGTGACACACACATTCAACCTCGATAAGGAATCATAATGGAGATTCGTGGTCATCCTTGAGGTCTAAGATGGAATGCCTCCTCACCAGCAATAAGGGACTAGTAACAGCAAACGATTCGATACGTAGTAACTCAGTGTCTAAAAAATATATCTCCGATATCGACTTCAATCCATTTTTAAATGCTGATTATTAACAACACACTCGACGGTGAAGGTAAAAATCGTGAGGTATAATACCGTATTTCTAAAACACACTACTATAAAACACATTTCTAAAAAACCACTAACTTGCAGCGGAGCGTTGGGATACGCATCAAAAACCTGTTGAGAGAACGCCTAACAAAAATGTCTACTACCTTTACTCTATGAGAAACTATTAATAAAAATAGTTCTAGGTTAGGTTTGGGCTAGGTTTAAGTTAGGTTTGGGGTAGGTTTAGGTTAGGTTTAGGTTAGGTTAGGTTTAGGTTAAGTTTAGGTTAGGTTTAGGTTAGGTTGGTGTTAGTTTTAGGTAAGGTTCGGTTTAGTGTTAGATTTAGGTTCGGTTTAGGTTAGATTTAGGTTAGGTTAAGGTTAGATTTAGGTTAGGTTTAGGTTAGATTTAGGTTAGGTTTAGGTTAGATTTGGGTTAGGTTTTGGTTAGGTTTAGGTTAGATTTGGGTTAGGTTTTGGTTAGGTTTAGGTTAGGTTTACGTTGTGTTGCAATGGACACTTCGTGTCCTTGAGGTTAGAGCTGAACCCTTCTTCGATATTGAGCCTGAATTATCTTAATTTATAGAAGAGTACTATTATAATTAAAACAGTGATAGAGACTCGCTGGACCTTGTTTGTAACTGCATCATGTATGTGTCACCTTGACCGGGACAGGACGGAACTCCTCACGGAATACCAGCGTATGAAATCTACTGTGTTTCGAGTATAGTGATACGGGAAGAGAACATACCCATCACGGTCATCCGAAGGTCAGTCGCCATTAACCGAGCTAAGACAAACAGTGAAGCTAAGACTATGTAAAAATAATGATGCCATTTTAGATTTAAACAAGCACGTTATATGCCATTCGTTTGTAGTTTAGACATATAACGTTAGGAACAATAGCAGAGCCACGATACAGCTAGTTATTAACAGCAACATGGGTCAGCTTTGTGGATGGACTACTCCCTCACACATTACCAGTGTAAAATAGCATGAAACAGCATTCATAAAATTAAAAGAATTTAAGACGTACATGCGTTGTCACAACTGGAAACTGAGATAGATTACCTTGTTCTATAGGAATCATAACAGCGATCAGTGTGCATGAATGGCTCGACTGTACGCCTTCAATTTAAAGATAAGAACCAAAACAAAAGGCCTCGATAACGTTAAAAACTGTAAACAAGAGAGAGAGGCCGCTAAAGACCTTGGAAATTATTCAACGTAGTTTCCGCGTTACAGACTAAAGATCTAGTTGATTTAGTATTTTTTCTTCTTTAAAGGAACTTAGTTCTTCGAACGTCAATGCGGAATCAAGACGAATCAATCAATCAAATAGTTTATTTGCGAGTATATCAAGCAGGATTGTTTTTTTTTATAACATTGAAAATAGTGATTCCTGCGGCCCATGACATCTTCATTCATCATCAGATTTTACGCTTGTATTGTGTAAGGACGTGGTCCTACCCTGGCCGAGCGGAACCTATTCATTCTGCAGCTAGAAACAAATTGCAGTGTACCTCTACCACTATTTAAATTGTGTTAAACTGTGATGTCTAGATTTTCTATTCAAAAAATATCCCGTTGCCCGCTCTAGTAGGCCGATATGAAAAAAGAAATAAAAAAATAAGACTTTATTTAAGTAATTAGTCGCTGGTACCCAACTCAGCATGAAGTACCAGAGCACCTTGACGCCGGTTTCTCGTGGGAGCCATCGAGTGTGCAAATATATAGACGCAGTTTTCTTTATCCTTTGTGTTAACTTCTGTAAAAAAACAATAATTATTTTTGTGGTGAAATTTTAATTGACTATTTGAACATGATCCGCTGCCACGTATACGCGATAACTTGTCTTTAAACCCACAACTGCTTCGCGAAATGTACGAGTAAATACAGTGTAACTAAACAAATACAAAGTACATAAAAGTGAATTAAAGTCACGTTACACGTGCAAACTCGCACTCGCACGTTATCATACCACCGTCACGCTGAAACTTGCACTGGTTTTGCATCAGCTTATTAAACTTTTGCGCCTCAACTCCTTTACAACTTAGATAACTTGTGTACACTTAAGTTACTTATATGTATATAAGTACTTATACATAAACTTAACTATCTATTACGTCTTTGGTTAAGTTATATGCAAGTATACAACAACGTTAGAGGCTGCAGTTTTATTTCTAGCCTTAGCATGAATGGGTTGTCACGTCCGGGGAAGGAACACGCCTTATCATGCCAGCGTAAAATTGAAATGCCATTATATTTCGATTGGTGGGTGTAAAGTTCCAGATACCCTTATTAAATACCATCGGGTGAACTTTATGCTCGTTTCTCGCTCTAAATACAATAAATATTTTCCTAATAATAAATGTTTTCCTTGTACCGCTGTTTAAATATGTACTTAATACATATTTAAACACCGAAACAAGTACGTTCACAGTTTCGTGACGAACTGCTCGCGCTGAATAATTACGCAGTACGAAGCCGAGGTAACTTTTCGGATGAATGAACCTTTATTTTCCCTATTAATTATGTTTTAACGTTTCAACCATTGTCGGCTGACTGCGGTGGTACAGTGCTCAGAGTACCTAACGGTTACATAGCGTGTCCTTGAGTCGATTCCCAACCGAGGAACAATATTTTTGCATTAAATTTTGTTTGCTTTCACATCTGGATCTACTGTGTATGTGCGTGTCTTTGACACTGCTTCTAAACTTTGCTATTGCTCGTGCATTATTTCGTAATAGCGAAGGGGACGACAAGTGAGTGCTTCTGTGTTTGCGCAAATGCTTACGGCACTATAAAATACTCTGCGCAGTTGATGTCATCTAGCAATAACCAGAAGATCCAGGAGGACATCATGTCCGCGAGTACAGAAGAATAGCTGGTTTACCGCGGTAGAGTGACACAGTACCTCTAAACTGGAAATTCTATAAATAAACACACAGTATTTTGCATCAGATCCTTTTCCAGTTAACAATACTATGGAGTTGGAGTGTAGCTGTACATCAAAATACGTAAAATACTTAGTAATCTAACTAAATTATTTATTTATATCCAAAATGGCGTATGGGTTGAACCCGTAGCTGCAAAATGGGATGCCAATAGTGATGTTATGTGAATTTGCATTGTCAAAAGAATGAACCATGGATTCTTTCTACTTTCCTTTATTTATTATATTTCTTCGTTTGCCTAAATATTACCTAAATAGTTACACGTTTATCTTTTACAACAAATTTACTGTAATGGAGGATGAAACCTCCCATTACAAATATTCATTCCGTTACTAGAAGTTCATTGTGCTATAGATGTAAGACAGTATATGTTTTTCAAAATATTATTAATATTATCATAGGATGCCGGATTCACTATCTAGCGGACATAACTAACTAACATTAACTGTGCTATAGATGTAGGACAGTATATGTTTATTCAAAATATTATTAATATTATCATAGGATGCCGGATTCACTATCTAGCGGACATTAATTCGAACCCGTGATTTCTTGTACCACTTAGTTTTCGTTTTAAAATTCTATATACAAAAATTGATCGCTGAAATTTTTACCTTGTTTCTACCTGCAGTTTGAAACATCCCGCGAGAATAGCATATGTGTGAGTATAGAGAGACTGTGAGTGCACGTAGGCTTTTCGTTTTTTAATACCATCATTTCTTAAACCAGGAATGACGAACGTTTATACATCACCGTGTAATTTATTACATACACAATAAAAAAAAAGACATCCTATCGATATAATCTAGTAACGACTTCAAGATATCATCATAAAACTCGTCGATATAACAATACAAACACTCCAAGCTTGTCTTTCACGACACTATTGTACCAAAATATAATTCTTCCTTATCAGCAAACACGTCGGCCTACGGGGTTCGCAATCAGCGGATCTCGTGGCTGTCGGCAGTTAGCGGAATAAATTAAAACTTGCCCGACACCGGCGAACAGAGGCGCTTGGAATTAGTACAACGTAGAAGCTATTTCCATGTGAGGTGGAAGTTATAGCTGTATTCCCACCGGCGCATTTCGTAAATTAACTTTTGTTGTATATGTTATGTTTTATCGTGTATTTTATTGCACGTTTCTCTTTTTTATGGATCTAAATGACAATCTAGCTGACAGTTCCCCTGATGGCAAGCGATGACTGCGGCCAAATACTTCTTCCAACCTCAATACTCTTCTTCTCTCTTGATGGAATGCATCCACACGTATTTGGGTATTCTTAAATTTATTTCTAATATATTCTTACATATTAATAATAAAATAAGTTACGGTATAACTAAAAGTAAGTACTTCTCAACCATTTTTATACCCCTCAAAGCTTTTACACCAAAACTGCCAAGTCGTTACGGTGAGAAAATTTTAACACATCTGTCTTCTCAAACAGCACAGTGTGACAAAATATTATGAACGAAGGCAGTGAACCCGTAGAAAAGACAAGGTGTGCGAATCAAAGAGATTTCAGTAGATTTCGTAGATTTTGCTGTGCTTTGGGCTCTTTTTTGTGTAACAATTTTTTTACCATTTTTTATTTAAATTATTTATTCCCTTAAAAGTCATTGGTTTAAAAAGAAAATATCTGCATGGTTACAGCCTTTGGATTATGGTGAAACTGAAAGACTCTTAGTCTTAAAATAACTTTGTGATGTTTTAATTAAAGCAGTACCACTCAGAATGTAAAAATCATAAGATTCCAACTTAAAATCCAACAACTTAACACACTCTCTCTAACATAACAAGCAACACAACGACAGGTCTTTCAGCTTTCAACTTAAGAGGCTTTTTTTTTGTGTTTTCGTTTTTTTATTTATTTAACTTTTATGTAAACAAAGCATTTATATAAGGGAAATATTATAGGAAAGGTATGTACAAAAGCTCAGCTTATTTTACAATAAAAATCTCTTCTAGCAGGCCTCGTGTAGGACATATTATCGGTGGAAAAAAATAAGTATACTCACAAAAAAAAGAAATATATATAATTATATTATTCTTCTCCATTTTTCTTGAATGTTAACTATTTTGCAATTTTTTTTTCAATGTGTAATATTTTATTAGTAATAAAGTAAATTCTCTGGAACGGGGAAGGGCGCGAAAGGCTGAAATACAGGTTTTTAACCTAGTTTAACAACGGATGACAGTAATAAGTTTGAAGCAAAATGTACCTTATAGGAAAATAAAGTTATTCCTATTATTTATTAATTATATATATTATTAATTGTTTTTGATAAAAAAAATGGTTTTATAGTATAGGTCAGCTTTGATAAAGATTCAAGATGCACATACATTGTCCCCCGAGAGGTCTGAGATGGAATTCCTTATAATCCGTTATCGGTTCCCTGCACTGACCATACGAGAAACAAGCCGTATTCCCTTACGATGTTTAAATCGACACTTAAAATTGCAATGTACAATTAATAACAATAACATAACAACCCTCGACCGTTAGGACTCCCCTGTCGAGAATTCCCGTCTGGTTGGTCCTTATAAATATTTATTTTATTGTATTGTATACATTTCTTTTATGGCATTTTATTTATTTTATTGACGAATCAGGGAGAGATAGAAAAAAAAATATCTCCAAATAATAATAATAATTTATTTCTTGACCAAAACATTGTTTACTGAGAAGCAGGATATATATTGAAACACTTAAAACAAACCAATTTTATATAATTGATATTGTAAGACCTTTAAATGTATCCTTATGATTATTTTTTCTTTCTTTAGGTGCTTTGCTAGGTTCTAGACTTGTGTTACAACTGTTAAGCTCCTCCTTCGGACGAAGCATAATTTATAATAAAACTTAGAATTACTGTTACATTCAAATCATAATTTAATTACTTAGGCTGTTAAAAAGAGGAATATCATAAATAGGGAGGTAGTAATAAAACATATTAGAGTTCAACATAAACACGCAAAAAATTACTATAAGATTCTGTTGATGTTGAAGCTGTTAGCCTATGCGGCTCTTACAGCTTCATCGGATTCAGGGTTCACGGAACTGAATGGTCCGTGAGCTAGCTAATTTGTGGTTATCTACCAAAAATTATCATGTGTTGCGTGTGTCCGACTGTGCTCACTCTAGATGTCACCGAAGTTTGCTAAACGACTAACTATCGGGGGGCGGACTCGGGGGACCCACAGGCCGAGTTGGAAGGCGCATCCATGTTCCGGCGAGCCTCGCCTGGAGGGGCGGAGAGGGCGATGTCCTCCCCCCAGAGGAGCGACTGCTTTGTCAGCCGGCGCAGGTAGGGTCGCGTATGTCTGTGAAAGCGTTCCGCGAAAAAAGTGACCCCATCAGACCCGCAACTTAGTTATGATATAAAAGCAAGTAGCGATTCGATTTTTTTCTTTTTTCGCGCCGATGGCCGCTGTCAGCCCGGGGGCTTTTACAGTTTCACCGGGTTGAGAGGTGACCGAGCGCTTATGGTCGAGACCTATATTAGTGAAGCGATTCAAATGTAATTCCCATTGACAGGACTTATTCACCCCTACATCACACTTAAATTTATAAAACCATTTCATTATTAACGATAGAGGCCAACGAGACAACCGCTCGTTTATTTATTAATTTGAACGAAACATTAGTTCGTTAAATAAATATTTTTGAGATATACGACTAAACATATTATGTTAATTAACAGAAAAAAATGTTTTTATGCACGATTATTTTATTATAATGGGTTGGGGAAAAAGTGTTTTTAAAATTTTATAAACAAATTCAAGACAGTGGTAGAGCTACACTGCAGTTTGTGTCTAGCTGCAGAATTAATGGGTCAGCTCGACCGGGGTAGGACCACGCCCTCACAGAATACCAGCGTAAAATAGCAGCTTAACGCTGCTGTGTTTCGTCTGGTGAGTGCAGGGATCCGGAGACCTTTATTACTGGAGACGAGGCATTCCATCTCAGTCCTCAAGGGTGACAACGCATCTGCATTATGATTGCTTCTCAAGGATGAATGTAGATATCATGGGCCGCAGGAATCACTTACCATCAGGTGAACTGTGTGCTCGTTTGTTACTCTTAATGCTATAAAAAAAAAAAAAAAAAATTACAATTGATTGGAATATATTAGTGCTATTTCGTAGGTAATGATATAATCACATTGCTGTAAAAGTTTTGGGAATTCTGATAAAAAAATTGCAACAAGTAATTATGAAAGTCCTCTCTTGATGTTAACCTAAAACTACCTAAGAATTCTGAAGATACCGAAACAGAAGAAAATCTGAGTGTGTAAAGTCAGGACTATGTGGAGACTATTAGGATGCATTAACACTTCCCAACGACACTCTCTTAATATTTGCTGACAGCTAAATTTGTGTGTGGTCTGGCGTTATCATGATGAAAAACCTTTCTGTTGATCAATTCCGGACGTTTTTTCTGTATTTATTGCTTGAGTCTCCTCTATTAACAGCTATTGACGGTAGAGATCCGAATCGATGGTTTTTCTCGGCGGTAAAAGCTCATAATGAACTATTCCATTCCAATCTCACCATACCCACAGCATCACTTTATTGCGAGTTAATCCAGGTTATGCTATAGTCAGTGGAGCTTGACTTTGAATGACCATAATCTTTTTCGCACGCCTTAAGACACCGTTTAAATCTTAGCACTAATACGCGTAAACAACTTACGGTCTGTCCAGTCTGTGCAGTCTGTACTCGTACTCAGTTGATATTCATCCAGAGGCAGTGTCAAACGTGCCAAGACTGGAAACTTGGACTGAGTTAGACGACCTTCCTACCGTAGGGGAATTCATCTTAGCTGTCAAACAGCTTAAATACGGTAAGAGCCCTGGCAACGATGGCACCCATGCCGAATTGATAAAACTTAAGTGCATGCACCCAATTCTTTACAATCTGCTATGTAAGTGCTGGGAGGCCGGCTACGTGCCCCAGGATATGCGCGATGCTAATGTTATCACGTTATACAAAGGGAAAGGAGATCGTGGCAACTGTAACCACTACCGCGGAATATCCCTCTTGAGTATAGTTGGCAAGGTTTTCACTCGTGTTATACTCAGCAGATTACAAAAGCTTGCTTCGCGCGTGTATCCTGGGCACAGTGCGGGTTTCGATCTCAGCGGTCTACAATAGACATGATTTTTACACTCAATTGCAAGAAAAATGCCGTGAACAGAACTCTCCTCTTTACAAAGCTTTTGTTAACCTAAACAAAGCATTTGATACAGTGAGTAGAGGGTCTATATGCTGCACTTGAGAGCATAGGATGTCCCCCAACACTCTATTCTTAAACAGAAGTGGTTGCGGTGGCTAGGGCATGTGCATCCCATTGACACTTCGAGACTACCACGCCGTGTATTGCTTGGTGAAATAGCAGACGCCAGAAGAAGCGTTCGGAGACCAACGCTGCGTTTTAAGGACAGCGGGATATGGCTGCATCACCAAGAACTCCCATTCTTGGTGATGCAGCCATATCCCTTACTGAAAATCGTAGCTGTAAAATGGGATGCCAATAGTGATGTTATGTGAATTTACATTGTCAACAGAAAGAACCATGGATTCTTCCTACTTTCTACTCATTATATTTGTTCATTTGCCTAAATGCTACCTAAATAGTCTATGCCTAAATAAAACTTAATACTTTATTTAAATCAATGCTTTTAAAAATGATCTGAAGTATGGCTTTACCACTCTCGAGAGCATGGAATGATTAAATTCTTTGAATTTGTGCTGATTTTAAACTTTGACGTTTAATTAGTATTGTCGACATTCAATTTAATAATCAAATTAGGTGTATGCATTGTTTAAAGTATTTAATAATAAAATTGCATGACCTGAAATGTGTTTGCGTGACAAATTGTGACTATATTCCCTGAACATACTATTGTGTATTTTGGCAAATGTTTTAGTCTTTATTTAATAGAGGGAACTAAACTACCTTTATTTTTAAATGAATACAAACCATTGCTTGTACGATCCCGCCTGAGCGAACAATATGCTGCGTAATAATAATATACTCACAAGTTTTAAAACTCGGCCTGTAGTGAGATAGTAAACGCACTATAGCTCAGCACGTGCCTGCGTTGGTGTGTGTAATCACCTCCACCCATGAACACCTGCAGCACCAGGGGCGCAGTCAAAGCGTTATCGCGTACGCTCTTTTCTTGAATACTCCACCATTCTAGCTGGACGCGAATACCGCTTCTAGGAGTTGATTCCAGTGCTGTCCGGTACATAGACAAATAAAACGCACTGTGTTGGACCGCCAATCTTCGAAATGGTGCTGATTGAATTTGTTTTTATAGGCGTTTTAAATTATAATATAGTTGATTAGTGAAGATTTTAATCAAGATGATCATTGAACAAGATGGCGCCTGTTGAATAGAAACACAAAAATAAAACGCAACCATTATAATATTAAATTTATTTATATTTACATAACGCTGCAAACTTAATCACACAACAAGAACATCTTACACCACCCCACGCTCCATGGTACGGACCAACAAAACTTGTCTTAATATGCATTATTTATGAAGTAATACAAACAAACTTATATATTATTAATTTTAATAGATTCTGTATATTTTATTTACAGACGTATTGACTAACATACGTTACACAAAATAAAAAATATATATATTTTAATGATATTAGCGATGACAAACCATAACAAAATTCATCTGATGGTAATTGACTCCTGCGAACCATTAACCCAAATTCATCCTTGACAAGGAACCATAATGCCCTTCTTAATTGGTCGTCACCCTTGAGAACTAAGATGGAATGCCCGCCAGCAACCAGACTTCTTCCGTAATAAGCTTGACGTGATTCGTTTATATCGTCGAAGTCGCGTCACTCTGACAGCAGACTGACTGTTTTTTTTTATTATAGACAATAGAACTTTTTTTTTTCGGTGAAGTATAATCCATTTTATTACAAACATTCATATTCTTTTTATTTTCACAGAAATTAAATAAGTTCAGCTTTTTAAAAAAAAAGTTAGCAGTGCTAATAAAATTACTAACATTCCCGTTAACTACTAAGTTTGTTTGCTTTTTCTAGGAGATAGTTCACAACAATAGTTGAATTACAGAAGCAGACTTAAGTTTTGCAGACCGTACCCTACACCATTACGCTATTGACAGATGTTGTGCTAATAAAATTAAAATAGCAGAACAAAAACGGGATTCAGAATTCGACATGCCATTTTCCCGTGCGTTCATTTTGACAGACGCATATCGCTTGACACGATTAGACTTGTTTTGAGAATATCTTTAGTTTTAGCAAATTAAAGGTATAAAATAATAGAAATAATAGGTTTATATGATTCTTTACTCCCATCATTTATGTATTATTCAAGTGGAAGTAGAAATTAATACATTTACTCTATTCACTCACGAAAACTGAAAAAAAATCAAAAGTTTCAGTACTTAACATGAATGAAACAAATGTATTTATGTATAATGGTTATCGTAAAAAAAAAAGTAAGTTTTTTAAATGTCTACTCTTACAGAGTTTTTAACACCATTAACGTAACAGTCTAAACAAATGTATTATTGATAGACATGCTTATCCTAGAATGGAGACCCCAAGATAATTATTTTATTTTATATTTATGAAAATTTTATTGTCTTTTCAAAAACAAGTCATCCGGTGAATTTCTAATCTGCATTATAATTATAAGAAACTTGTTAATTTTCATTATTTTTCTCCTATATCTCCTAGTCCTTAAAAAGATATGTCATCTTTATAGGTCTATTCTATCAATAAACAGAAAGCCAGTAATATTAGACCTTCATAAAAGAAATAAAAAATCCTCAAAAGCTAATTACAACTCAAAACCAAAAGGACTTATATTCAGTTCATTCATTTCATTCAACTGTCATAAGTGCAGTATAGAAACAAATCATACATTCACTAATCATACACGACTATTTTAGCAGATATACTTCTTTTGGCGCGTAAAAAAATAATGAAGTGACAGATAAGATTTATGACAGGCGACATAAAAATGTACATGTCAACATGCTCGCTAATGACGCTACTCGCACGAGATTGTCAAACCAACCATCATACGATCAAGACCTGGCTGTATGGACTAAAGTCCTTTGCCTTTCCCATTAGGGATAGATTAATATCATCATCATCATCGCTACTCGCACGACCTTCACTTTCCGTGACGATTGTATTTATACTATTTTTTTTAAATGTCTCTAGATAAACAGCACGTGTTTTATATCAATACGTAGACATTATATAATTAATTATATACAGTAGGGATTGATATTGAATATTTGTGAATATTATAAAAAATATTCAATTGTTGTGAATATGTGGTAAAAAATTTGTAAAAAGTATACCTTCAAGGGTACATGAGGCCATACCATTTTTTTCATCTAAGACTCATACAGAATATATTGCTAGGTATTGAGCAAAACAATTTCAGAGCACCCAATCTTTATTTTTAAGCGTCATTTTAATGTTTACTATTTTCTATTTATACACTGTGTCTAAGTACCGTAAGATTCTAATCGTGTGTGACTGAGAATTACTGTTTACCTTACTGTTTAAAGATACAATAAGGCCTCGGTAATGTGGACTCTCGTTTATTCGGTGATCGCGGCTATCCGGACGGAAGATACGGGGTATTCCGAGGCTTCATATATAGATATAAAAAGAATATGACATGAAACTGGTGAAATCGATAATTACAAGTTTAAATTGAAAATTCAAAAGAGGTTTAAATAATACTTTGAGAAGATAAAGAATTGGAATTTGAAATGACATGAATTTGAGTTCGAAAATCATAAATAGAGAATGTTCTAAGGAAACTTCTATTAAATTACACACTTGTATTGTATTATAATTAAAGAAACTAAGTTTACATATATTTTATGTTAAATATTGCAGACCACAATCTGGACACATTTGTATTACGCCAAGGGATTCCCGTGACCAGATTAGCACTGCTGTAATCTAAGTGACAGAAAGACTTTCTTATACTTTTTTATTACTTGCCGTAGAATCTAGACCCAATATTTATTATATTATATTGTAACGGTAAAACTCTAATAAAAAAAACTATAACATACCGACAATTTCAGATATAACCCACCCTCGCGGACGAAATGTGCAAGATATTTGAGAAAAACTAACACTAATCTCCATTGCAACTCTAATCAGTCCATTCTCCTATTATGAAACAATAATATTTCCTCTACTCCCAACGACTCCTCTTGCCGCTCTTTCTGACTCTCTCCGGTTTCTCCTCGTTGCCCTGCGTCGCGGGGGCGTTGACACCGGGCTGGAAAACGGGCCGCGTTTGTTCCCACGAGTGGTCGCTTGATGCTGTGAACTGAATTTACGATTTTTTATTATTTTATCCAAGGTGTGGTGGGTAAGGTTCGTTATAATGAGAAATAATAATTAAAAAGTATTTGTTTCGTGATCAATTTTGCTTGCATTAATTTGTCGCTTCGATACATTTACATTCCTTGACAAGGAATCATAGTGCAGACTGACTGAGATGGAATGCCTCGTCACCAGTAATAAAGTTCTCCGGATCCCTGCTGCACTCACCAGTCGTAACAGAGCAGCATTATGCTGCCATTTCCAGCTGGTATTCTGTGAGGGCGTGTTTCTTCGCCGGTCAAGCTGACCTTTCATTCTGCAGCTGCAAACAGCAGCTCTACAAAACAAAACAGCAATATTCTATGCCAGTACACCCCTCAGGGTCCCCCCATTTAAAGGTTTCACTTACATACATGCTTCAATGCTAAAATCTTTACTTGTCTCTTTGTAATCACTTTCATTTATTATATATACATTAGTGCAGTATTTTTATAATATATAACAATATATTGGTTTACCTCATTCAGGTGTTAGTTTTTAATACATACAAATACCAACTTTAATAACATATTTAACTCAATTACTCAATTCTAAAGGTTGTCTAGAAGAGAGCGCTCTTTAGTGATAAGATTGCCTTGCGTCTACTTAGTAATTTCTTTTTTTTTTTCTTTTTATGATATTTTTGTGTGGTATACAGTAAAGTATATATGATAGTAATAATAATACACAGTTATATAAAATTGACATTTAATAAGAGTGTAATATTTTTTATATTATTCTAAGGTGACAAACGAGCACACAGTTCACCGTCCACAAGATACCTCGTCCCTACTGGCGGCTGAGATGTGAATACCTTGTTACCTGTAATTGGAACCCGGATCTAACTCCACATTCACCATATCCGTAATGTACTAGGGCTTTCATCTGATCAGGCCAACCACTTGGAACTCCCGATTCTTGCTCGAATAGGGAGCACATTTTGAATAGAACTCAATAATGACCGTCTTCATTGTGAAACTTAACCAACAACGACTCATTATATTAATAAGGCATATCTATGCGTGAGCAAGCCAAGTCCAGATTTTGAGAGGTCATAACCGATAGCGGTCTTTTGAAAGAGTGATGATGTGAATGGTGTAAAATCATAATTAAGAACAGCACCTGATTATACTGGGAACGGAAGGCCTGTTTTAAAGAGGCGAGCCTGTCGGTGGCCGGCCCGTGGCCCTTATCAATTGCCACAGCGGTGGTCAGCTCGTCGTTGTACGCCGGGAGACCGGGGCGCTCCTTGTAACTGCAAACAAACGGGACAGTGGGATAATCTATATTCACCCAATACTTAATAGTGAGCAATCAGTACGGACTTTTTTCTTTTTATTACTTTGAGAGTCACAAGCACACAGTTCAACTGATGGAAGAGGTTCTCGTGGGGCCCATGACATCTACATTCATCCTTGACGAGGAATCATAATGCAGACGCGTTGTAACCCTTTAGGACTGAGATGGAATGCCTCGTCACCAATAAAAAAGGTATCTGGATCCCTGATTTCACCAGACAAAACAAACACAGCAGAGTTACGCTGCTTTTTAAGATGTTCAATGTATTAAAGGGCACCTCCGAATCCCATTAATTAGATTCCATTGAGAAAGATTTTTTTTTTATTTAATTTTTGTGATGTGATGTGATAAACATAAAAAATTGTTTTGACATTTAATTATTTTATGATACGTTTTATTTTATTACATATATTATATAATTTATTTCATTTTGATAATTTAATTCAGTTTTGTTTTTATTTTGCATCAGTTATAGTTTAGTTTTCTCCATTAATTAATTTTTGTAACTCGGATAACTGTTTACTTATAACATCTTTAATTGGTGCACGCAACAGATTCGACTTCATATATTTATGGATCAAGAATGTTTTCACGTATGCACTGACCAATATTAAATAAATAAAAAAAAACGTGCACGGGTGGTAACTAATGGATCTAGACACTCGAATTCATCCTCGACGAACGTGGTCACTGTGAGGTATAAGATGGAATGCCTCGTCACCGGTCACTAGGCTGCCTAACTTAATTTAATAATAGAATAATTTAAATTTAGTTATTCCGTTTTTTTGCTTGTTGTGTATTGCTGTTGGTCCAGAGACCTCTACAGCTTTATCTAATTGGACTCGCGAGCGGGAGGCCCGCTGAGAAGTTATTCCGTGTACAATTTCAATTGTGATCAATAAATATATATATATAATTTTCTTCCTTGTAACAAAATAATATTTTATAAAGAGTATAAACTCACCCCAATCCACAGCCGCCCACATTCAAGTTCTTGCCCTTGCCCTTCTTGAAGCGCGACTTACGGAACCAGGCGGACTGCATTGCTAGCTGCATTAGCTCTTCTGAAACTTCCTGGAACATTGAAAAATAAAAAAAATATAGTTAATGTGTCCATAAATTTTGTAGTACGGAGGAGTTTCCCAGACTTTTTTTCTCATACACCACTTTCAAAATTTATATGATCTGCATACATTGGATAGGTGAAGTCAAGCCAACATTTTAGTTCTTCACTATCGAAAGCAAATAAATTCTTACCCCCCCCCCCCCCTCCCCCAGACCCCCGCTTACGAGTTGTGAACCCCCTCCCCCCATTTGCAGACGTAGACCTCCGTCGAGTCCTTTGGAAACTAAGCTTGTAGTATGTTTAGGTCCGGGGCTCCTCCATACCTATACTATACTTTGGTGGTAATTGATGACGTACATAGGTGCGTGAGCGTGTACATAGTACAGCGCGTGAGTTAGGAGCGTGCACGCACTGTTATATATATATATAATTTTCTTCCTTGTAACAAAATAATATTTTATAAAGAGTATAAACTCACCCCAATCCACAGCCGCCCACATTCAAGTTCTTGCCCTTGCCCTTCTTGAAGCGCGACTTACGGAACCAGGCGGACTGCATTGCTAGCTGCATTAGCTCTTCTGAAACTTCCTGGAACATTGAAAAATAAAAAATATAAGTATTGACGGTGACAAACGAGCACACATATATATATATATATATATATATAAATATATATATATAAATATATATATATATATATATATATATATATATATATAAATATATATATATATATAATTATATATTAAATGTATATATAATAGGGCTGATGGCACCTAGGCCAGACGGTGGTTGGTCATCCTCTTCAGTTTGTTTTTGTTTTTTTTTTTCTGGTTGTTGGCCGTTTTAGCCCGAGTGCTTTTACAGTTTCACCGGGTTGAGAGGTGACCGAGCGCTCAGTCGAGTTCTCTATAAACCTCTTCCGAGACGCAATCAAGTCTCTATCCAATATTGTTCTACTTCCGTTTTTTTTTATTTCAACCTAAACTGGATCCGTATTACAGCACGTAGGTTCGTGTTAATAGGTAGAAGCAAGTGTGGGCGTACCTGCTGCACGGCCTCGAGGCTGCGCAACAGATGCGCGGCAAAGTCGCGGTCGCGGTCCCTGGTGAGCAACGTGTGCGCGTCGCCCCGCACGCCGGCGCGCCCCGTGCGGCCCACGCGGTGCGTGTGCGTGTCGATGTCGCGCGCCACCGTGTAGTTAATGACAGTGCGCACGTGCGGGATGTCTAGACCTCGCGCTGTGAAAATAAAAAAAATATAAGTATTGACGGTGACAAACGAGCACACATATATATATATACACACCACAGTAGTGGTCATATAATTAGAAACATTTCTTATGAATAAAGAAAGTATAACTTCAACGTACAAATGTTCGGAAAAAAATATACACATTCAATAATTAATAATCATGCAATAAAAATATATAGACATAATATGAATATATTGGAGAATAACATTTCTTTCTTGGCTTTTTCTGTTATTTTGGCGGCAGTTCAAAATTTAATCTGAATTTTATTTTGTTCAATAAGGAAAAAAATAAAAGTTGTGACGCGTCAACTAGGGCAAATAATTATTAATTCACATATAGATCATAAGTGGACGTACAGAAGAATAGCTGAGCATTTAAATTGTTCTGTTAAGAAAGTTTTTAATGCAATTGAACACATGGAACTGTTGAAAATGTTCTTAGAAAGGCTCGGCCAAGGAAAACCTTTCCCAGAGAAGCTAATCGATCGTGTTGCTATATAAGACCCAATTAAAGGCTCCAACCAGATTAAAAATAAAGTTTTTTCGCCTGATGACCCGAAAAACATCTCGTCAAGACTGATACGCCGAAGATTAGTATTAATTAGAAGTATTAATATAAATCCCATTGCACAAGTAAATATATATATGTTAACATGATAACTCAAAAATGGTTCACTTTAGCATAATGCACATGGGGGTTAAAATTGCATCGTAAATAGTCACCCTATCACCCCCTAACGGTAAATAGTCACCCCTATCACCCCCTAACGGTAAATAGTCACCCCTATCACCCCCTAACGGTAAATAGTCACCCCTATCACCCCCTAACGGTAAATAGTCACCCCTATCACCCCCTAACGGTAAATAGTCACCCCTATCACCCCCTAACGGTAAATAGTCACCCCTATCACCCCCTAACGGTAAATAGTCACCCCTATCACCCCCTAACGGTAATTGGTCTAATTACCAATAACCCTGTATAGCACGATTTATTGTTTAAGAAACTAATTGTTGACTTACCGGCCACATCTGTAGCAACCAATATACTGTTCTCCTGCCGCTTGAATGCCGTGATGACTTTGTTCCTGTCCGCCTGCTCCATATCACCATGGAGTAGCAGCGCATCGTACTCCTGCACGCCTAGATTTGCAGCAGTTTGCTCAGCATCCAGCTGGAAGCAGCATTATAAAATTAAAATTTTCACAACATCAAATAATTAGTATAATATAGCACTGTAATGGTAGTCCAAAGATGTGTTAACGATATCACATCTTGATTCCTTATTGAGTTGATGAAATACAAATATCACTTTCCTCCATCACCTTCATTTTCACTTCATTCACTCAATTTCATCATGTATCTTTTTTAATACAATAGGTGAGAAACAAGTAAGCAGCTCACCTGATGGTAAGTGATCACTGCCGGCCATTAACATCTGTAACACCAGAGCAGTCGGTGGTAGAGCTACACTGCAGTTTGTTTCTAGCTGCAGAATGAATGGGTAAGCTCCACCTGGGTCGGACCACACCCTCAGACAATACCAGCGTAAAATAGCAGATATAATATTGCTGTGTTTCGTCTGGCGAGTGTAGGGATCCGGAGACCTTTATTACTGGTGACGAGGCATTCCATCCCAGTCCTCAAGGGTGACAACGCATCAGCATTATGACTCCTTGTCAAGATGATGTAGTGGGCCGCAGGAATCACTTGCCATCAGGTGTACTGTGTGCTCGTTTGTTACTCACAATGTAATAAAAAATGCGTTGCCGGCTATAAGAAAGGTGAAGGCTCTTTTCTTGAAGGTCCCTAAATCGTATCGGTTCGGAGACACCGCTTGCGACAGCTGATTCTTCAGAGTAGTTGTGCCTGGCAGAAAACATCGCGTAAAGTGCACAGTGGTGGATTGCCATCGAGATGGTGAGGGTGTAACATAAATGTCAAATAACAAAAACCAAATATTCAGATATAATATATATTTATTATATGTTCAATAATATTAGTAAAGCTATATATCTATATATATATATATATATAGATATACTACAGTTTGATCACTGTTGCACAGAGACTCACAGAATATCCAATTAAAATACCAGCATAATGCTGCTGTGTTTCGTATGGTGAGTGTTGAAATCCGGAGACCCAATAACAGTTGACAAGGCAGTATATCTTTGTTGATGATTGATACAGATCTGGGCTACAGTCATCACTTACCATCAGCTGTACTGTGTGCCCATTTGTCACCTTCAATATAATAAAGGAAAATCACCTCTCATCAATATCAATTTATAATTCACAACATTATTACAATACCGTGACAAACAAATCAGTCATAGAGATTTAATAATAGGTAGAATTTTTTTTTAATTTTAAAGTACATAATAAATACAACATACCTTTTTAGTGACAAATATAATAATACTCCCAGCTGACAGGAACTCTACCAAGTTCTTTAATAGCCAGGGCCATTTGTCCTCCGGCTTGTTGAAGATTCTAGAAAAAAAATACTCATTGTAATGATATATGCAATGATGCATGAACTACGAATAATGAATGCTGCTGGGCAATGTTCTTAAGAGATAGTAAAGATGGCCATAATTACAAAATCAATGATGGTAGTCTCCAACTGTGATAGGATTAACTGTACTAAACAACTATGATCATGCCACCATCACTGCTAAATATAAGCCATAGAGCATAGAGGCATTGTCCCACACTACTGGAAGACAGTTTTGTTGCACCCGATCCCTAAAAAAGGTAATCACTCAGATCGTCTCAACTATAGGCCTATTACCATGACGCCCTTGTTCTTGAAAATAATGGAATCCATTGTGAATTGCCAGCTCATGAGGTACCTAGAGAAACACGAGCTGACTAACGACCGCCGGTACGGCTTCCGTCGGGGTCACTCAACTGGTGACTTTCTGGTCTACTTGACTCATAGATGGGCGTTGGTGGTCAAGTCCAAGGGAGAGTCCTTGGCGAAAAATCTGAATGTAGCGTAGGCTTTCGATCGGGTTTGGCACAAAGCGCTTCTTTCGAAGCTTCCTGACAAATTATGCAAGAAAAGAACTGCTTCCATCAACTCCCCACAAACTTGCAATGGTCCTCGCTCCATTCCCCATTGGTTATGGGTTCTACTAGTCTTTAGAGCCATGATGACCCCCTTCGTTCTACTGCGAATGTCTTCACTCGTAAAAGCAATGGTAAGAATTAAGATTAACAGTACTTTATTTAAACCATTGCATCACTCTAAAATTAAACACATTTTATAGGCTCAAACAGTGCTCAAATTTTCACTTAAATTTTATAGGCGCAAACAGTGCTGTATATCACACTATCTGTGGATGCCATCAGTACACACATACCTGCATTTATTATGTGGTGTTGTATGCAGCATGTGTATGCAGCATAAGTCTGGTTGTAATAAATAATGCTGCGTACTGCACATCCGCGGGTGTGACTCCAATAAATAATGCTGCATACCATACTGAATGTGTTTGGCAACAACAAATAATGCTGTGTACTGTACAGCATGTGTCTGGCTACAGTAAAGAATGCTGCATACTGCACATCACGGGTCTGTCGCCATTAAATAATGCTGCATACCATACTGAATGTGTTTGGCAACAACAAATAATGCTGTGTACTGTACAGCATGTGTCTGGCTACAGTAAAGAATGCTGCATACTGCACATCACGGGTCTGTCGCCAATAAATAATGCTGCATACCATACTGAATGTGTTTGGCAACAACAAATAATGCTGTGTACTGTACAGCATGTGTCTGGCTACAGTAAAGAATGCTGCATACTGCACATCACGGGTCTGTCGCCAATAAATAATGCTGCATACCATACTGAATGTGTTTGGCAACAACAAATAATGCTGTGTACTGTACAGCATGTCTGGCTACAGTAAAGAATGCTGCATACTGCACATCACGGGTCTGTCGCCAATAAATAATGCTGCATACCATACTGAATGTATTTGGACAATAAATTATGCTGTGTACTGTACAGCACCTGTCCGGCTACAATAAACTATGCTGTACACTACACAGCACCTGTCTGGCTACAATACATTATGCTGCGTACTGCACAGCATGTGTCTGACTACAATGAAGAATGCTGAGTACTTTTTTGACAGCAATAATTAATGCTGCATACCATACTAAATGCATCCGACTGGAATAAATAACGCTGCGTACCGTACAGCACGTGTCTGGCCGTCATAAATAATAGCGCGTACCGTACCGCACGTGTTGCGTCACAAGCTCGCAGGCCTCCCCCGCAGCGCCGTGCTGCACGCGCACCGGGTCGTGCAGTGCGTCGCGCGCGAGCCTCTCCACTCGACGTGGAAACGTTGCCGAGAACAGCAGTGCCTGCCGCTCCGGCCTAACGTGGTTACAGATAGACCGCACTTGGGGCTCTGGAATAATGCACTCACATTATTTTTTCACTATTAAACTACTATCATCAATGAAATTTTTTCAAGCGTCAATAGCCTAATGGTTTACGGTACGGTCTGCGAAACTTAAGGTCGTACGTTCCAATGCACCATGAGACTATTCTCGTGAACCATCTCCTAGCACAAGTATTTTCAGCTTAATAACAGGAATTTCAGTAATGTAGTAGCGTTCTTCTTTAAAAAAAAATGGGCTGGCCATAGCCGGTAGAACCGATGGGGATGAAAGGCTCATGAGTGGCAACCTCGGACTGGCAGTGGCTGTATAGGACGAGCCTCCATTTGATGGAGTGACGATCTATGCAATTTTGCAGGAAATCGAGGACCTACGTTCAGCACTGGACTATGGATAGGCTGTGATGATTGATGATTTTTAATTATTAAATTACTGCTAAAATTATAGTGGTAGAGCAAAGTCTAAGCATTCCATTCCAATTCTTAGTTGTCGAGGGTGAAAACGCATATGCCATATCATGATTGCTCAATAAGGATGGCAATGAATGGGTGGATGGGATGAATGAGGAATGGCATGGGCGGGAGTTACCATCAGGTGAGTGAGCAGTGTGCCAAGTTTATTGTTGATCTGATGATGATTATGTCCTCCTAGTCTCCCATCTTCTGGTTGACCAAGATTACGTAAGCATCGCTCCAACATACACACACTCACTCTCTCCCTTCCTTTCTCCTATGTAATGCATATACAATAAGATTTTAAGATTTAGAAGCAGTGACAAAGACAAGTGACATACACAGTACACCCAGATATGAAAACCAAGTCGTGTCGTACAAATATTGTTCCTGAAAATCGAACCCAGGTCTTGCGACTGGTGACAGATGCACTAACCACTATACCAAACAGCCATCAACATATTAGAATGAGGAATGAGAAGCAGCTAAACTTAGCCTCCAAACTCACCAAATCCCATGTCGAACATCCTGTCAGCCTCGTCCAGCACCAAGTATGTGACCCGGCTCAAGTTGGTCGCTTTGCACTTAATCAAATCTATCATGCGCCCAGGAGTGCCCACTACGATTTCAGCTCCACCTTCAAAAATATAAATTTCTATTATTTAAAAATTAAATCTAGTTGTGGTGGTCAAAGAAACACGGAGGCCAATACCTATAAGACCACAACCCCAACCTGGCCAATCAACTGATTCAAAAGTTGATAACAAACTTCGAAGTTTGAATAGATCCAAAAATATCTGGCACCAACAAACAACTGTACCAGTGTATCAGGAGTAACACCCTGAACTTTGTTCAAACTACCCCACATATTTAGGAAGGGAGGAATTCAACAGAATTTTATTGTACTCAATAAAATTCTAAAGTGTATTCAGCAATCGACACTTCCTTTGAACTTCTTATTACAAATAAGATGGTAAATACCCAAGCTATATATAAAGAGAAAAACAGCATGCAAACTTTTCCAATCACTTGCTGTACCTATTACAAATTAATGTTATGATAGTTGAAGTGGTTAATGATATTGTTAGTAATGTTGCCACCATAACTATAATTATTATGGTAATAAAGATCCTACTTTTTTAAAAGTTTTAGTTGTTTACAAATTTCTGCCACAGTTGAACAACATTGTACCTCATAGCCAGAAATCAACTCTACGAACTACTAAGATACGAAAATCTGCGCATAACGTCCAAAAGAGGTGGAAATTCACATAAATGAACTCAAGCTAAAGAACAATACATAGATTCCGGTAGAACAAAACATCTCTTCAAACATTATGCCATAAACATTTAATGACATGCAGAATATAATTTAAAAAAAAAAGAACTTAGTTGCCAACAATATTAATATATAAGTGCACAAAAAGATTTATATCTGTTATAACCTTGTTATTAAATCATGATGAATGAACATGATATAGGATCCTCTGAGGATGTATAAAGAATGGGTTTTTACCAGTAACTATCTCTATAGGTTCTTATGCAAAAGATTAGCCGAAAATTAAAAAAAAACGGAAAAACCTCAGTAGCCAACCATAATTTTCCTCACTTACCTTCTAAAGCTTTAGATTGTTCCCATTTGGATCCACCGCCATAGCAGCACACACATCTTATATTGTAAACTTTCCCAAACCGTTTAGCCTCCATGTAAATCTAAAAGTTTAAGCCATAAATAAATACACGAACATGCTTTGGACGGAAGAGTAACAAATACCAAATATTATATACTAATGATAGCCTAAGATCAAAACAACTTCTACAACATTAAAGGGTCCACTGCTGAATATACCTTACAAAATCAACAATACAACTGATACTTTTTTTTTCTCAAGCTCTTCCCATTCACCAGATGGTAAATGATTACTACTGCATTCAGTGACACCTATATTCTCGATAAGGTACCATAATACAGATGCATTGTAACTGAGGATTAATTTTTAAGGATCTCCAGATCCCAAACTCACCAGATGAAACACAGCTACGACATGATCCTACCACAGTTACATTGTTAGTATTTCTTAGAAAACTTGCCATACTGATATCACTTAGTGTTGCAATAATAACCCAGTCAAGTGATTTGGTGAGAACAGTTAGACACAATTCCTATCAAGTCCTTTAGTCCTGGGCTTTTAGAATAGGATTAAGGTACCCCCTCCTTTTCGTATAAGGCGACTAAAGGGGTTACGGGTTCACGGACAACCAAGGCGCTCTGATTTTCCAGGATAGCAAAGACGGCAACACGGAGTTGTTCCGGATTTCAGTAGTGGGTTGAATTCCACATAACCCAATTATGAGAGGAGGCCCTCAGGAGGCAGGGTATCTTTTAAAGCATCATTTCTTAGTTAGGTGCTTAGCACGGGAATAACAATAAATTGTGATAAGGTAACCTGTAGACCATAAAATCCTTCTGGCCAATGCATTGTTACTCACCTGCTGTGCAAGTTCTCTTGTAGGTGCAAGAATAAGACCAATGGGACCATCGCCTGGTCCTAGCTCCTTCTGGTCCATTATATGAACTAGAAGCGGCCATAAAAATGCTGCAGTCTTACCAGAACCCGTACGAGCGATTCCTAAAAAAAGAGGTCATATTCTTAAGGCTAAGGTATCTACGGAGAGTGAGGCAAGATCTTAAAAACTGTAATTTTGGAACTGAGCCTATCACATTATCTTGCAAATATATAACATTTCACCATATAACTAGTACACAAAATATATGATTATCAATGTTGTCATACCAATGAGGTCTCTCCCAGACAATGCAGCAGGCACACCAGCAGCTTGGATGGGTGTAGGCTGGGTATACTCCGAGCGTCGGATAGCTTTCATCAGCTGTTCATCAAAACCTAGATGTGCAAAACTGCTCACCGGCCGTGGTGGATCAGGACCAGTTATCTGTAAAAGAATAACTATATTGATGGAATTACCTGTTTGAACCCTCATATGCATCATAGGCCCTGTAATGTGAAATGATCAAAAGATACTTAAAGCTTTCAAAGAAGCCATAGTTTATTTGCCATGCTTAGCTGGCAGATTAGTGACTCTAAAAATGTCTTTGGTTAAAAAACATATGGTTGCAGACAAGAAACATGTCTAGCATTCCCCATCATTATATATACATATGTAGTGTATTGTACTGATGAACTGAAGTACTACATATGTATATATGTTGATAGCCATATGGTAAAATGGTTAGAGGACCTGGCTGCTGTATCACAGCTCCTGAAGTCGACTCCCAGTGCAGGAACAATTTTTTTGCATCACAATGTGTTTTGATTTCTTGAATGTATACCCCCTGTCCCTAACACTACATCTGTTCCTTTCTCCAATTTTATAACATATGCATTACACTACTATAGGGAAAAGGATGATGAGTGAGTCTCTGTATGTGCTAATGCTTATGGCATTATAAAATACTCTGTGCAGTTGATGTCATCTGGCAATGACCAGAAGATATTGCCATCATTAAAATTAACCAGGAGGAAGTAATATTTATGATATTATATAAATTGTGTACTTAATTTTGTGAATGTGATAGAAAATTTTGGCTACTTACCTTTACACCTAAGTTCTTTTTTAAGTCCTCAACCTGTTGTTGTGTTAAATTTTCAATTTCCTCATGAGGAACATAAAAGTTCTTTTCAAATGATTCATACTCGATTTCTGAGTGGTCGATAGGAGGTAGTGGATCAATAAACTTTTTCTTTGGTGGTGCAATTGGGTTTCCATCTTCATCATACTCAATTTCTAAGTCAGAGTCATCACCAGCATTCGTCAATGGATTTTCTTCCATATATCTGGAAAAGATTTTTAAATTATTGCCTAAAATTAAAATATTTTACATGAATTATATTGTGGATTTAAATTATAATTTATTATTTAATCCACTATAGCATTTACTATCTTGCTGGAGACTAAGTAATACGAGTATATTGTGTTTTGCATTGTTTATTTATTTTTATGCATTCACAATTTGAATACTTAACCAACATGGAAGCTTTTATTGCAAGCAATATTAAACCTGTTCATATGAATACTAAAAGTTTATTAAACAAGTATGCACAGTTATTTATGCAGGGATAAAATAAATATATTATTTTATTTCAATTTTGTATATAATGATATGTCCATAAAATAAAGATACATTTCCCCTTTATTGGTTCTTATTAGGAAAAATAATTCACCTAAATATTTGTAATTTTTTATTTGATTACCAATTATATCTATTGTCTGAACCAAGAATTATTAAAAAAACTATTATTATGCAGTCTATACTCACTTATAATAACTTTCTTCATCATCCAACTCATCAATGTCACCCCTAGTTCCCCGGCCACTGTCCTCCTTGCCCGCAATTGCATTTTCCTTACTAGTAACCAAGTCTTTTGCTGCCTGCTGCTCTAAGCCCGCCATATATGCATCTAATGGATCCTCTTCATCATCTGCCTAATATAAAATACTTTCTATTAGAGTGATTGTAATCTAGTAACATTATACTTTAAAGGTAACTGACTAAAAAATAAATGAAATTTAAATAAATTTTAATACCTTAGAACCAGAAGCAGCTTCATAAGTTGGACTACCAGGTGCTGGAATGTAAGCCAGGGCTGGTGTTGGTGGCTCATCATCATCATCAAAATACCTACAAAATGATTCAAAGTACAAGTTTTTGAATGATGTTCCCTCTTACCCCAAAGCAATTTTCCATTTTGCATATATTTTAGATATTTATTTTTAAATATTCAGACATGGAAAAACATTGGAATTTATCACACATAGAACAAAAATAAAAAACAGCTGACGCGATGCTAATAGTCAAGTGATTTGTCTTCATGCTCTTTAGTATGGTTCTTGAGGTGTCATTTCAAGTTAATTAAATTATTTAAAAACTTACTCGTCTTCGGTTTTAGATCGTTTTTTTCCGAGTGTTCCCCAGTTACCAGCGACGGCATTCTGAGTTATAGAATTCATTGTAGAATAACCCTGTTTAGACAGTCCTGATGTCGGCGGTGGCACGGCATTCATAGAAGTCGTTGGTGGAGGTACAGCATGCAAAGACACACTCGACGGATTACGCTTCGGCATCGTAAAACCGGTAAACCCAAATCCTTTCCCACCACTTCCTCCCGAATTGTAACTCATCTTTCAGTTGAAACTTATAATTGACAAACAATATTAAGTTTCTATCAATTGATCATAACACGGGTTAGGTTATTTAATAATTGTAATATATTAAACAATATGAAGATAGGCGTTAAGTAACAAGTAATAATAAAGCACAATATTTCTTATTTGTGCAATTGCAATTTCTTTTGATTTGCAATTCTTATATTTTTGAACCAAAATATCAACTAACAAGATCCATATATTCACATTTCATAGATTACTGTCTATAGTTAAGCTATTATCTCTATGATACCATTAAAAGTTAAAAGTGTCATGTCTCTGACAAAGGCGAAGGAATCTTTCGTATTTGGTTTTCTTGGTTGTACTAATCATTTTCCTTTGCTATTCTCTTTAAGAGGGAGGTAGGTTTATTTATTAAGTTGAACCATTTTACCCATTTTTCGGGAAGCACTAAACATTCGTTTACCTAGAAAGTCGATGGTCGGAAACCTGGAACGAAGGGTTTAACAATGGTCTTACGACGAGCTGATATGGCGGTGAACCATGGAAGTGATAAAGACTAAGCACAACATCAAAATCTATAACTGTACCATAAGGCGTATGAAATATTTAATATTGTAATAGCAATATATAAACATTTTGGAGTTGGCCTCTTTTGCACATTTGATAGCATAAAATTTATTTAGTAGGATACTACTAGTAGGATAACAATAACAAACTAGTTTATGACATACCCGTAACAATGGTACACTTATTGTAATAATCTATAATAATGTTGTTTTAAAACTACTGGCAAATTTTATATACGACATATTACTACGAGACCGTGTCGTCACATTTCGTGTCCATTCCAATATATTCTTATATCTTCCAGATAAGTTCACCCTTTAGAAAATGACTACTTTGCTTTCGGGCGTTTCTTTCGCCTCACCTTTCTTATATATATCCTAACTATATTTAAAAGATTAAAAAAAGTTAAATTTAAATATATTTGATATAAATATAAAGATAAAATCCTAAGATTAGCGCTATCCAGT
Organism: Teinopalpus imperialis; assembly: GCA_029286865.1. Lineage (NCBI taxonomy): Eukaryota > Metazoa > Arthropoda > Insecta > Lepidoptera > Papilionidae > Teinopalpus > Teinopalpus imperialis. The sequence continues at coordinate 17,199,074 of JAGSMU010000022.1, read as the reverse complement.
GTACATAGTTATATGCCTTAGATATTCTCTACCTTAGGATTATGCACAGATGTATCGAAATAGGTTTATACTTAGACGCTTGCTATTAATGCTGCTGCTGCGATTAATATACTATTATATTAAATATAAAATGAACAATATGAGCATAATAATAAAATATATATAGTTGTAGTAAGTATAACTAGATATATATAACAAATATAAATATTCAAACTTATATGTGATATATATATACATATAAATAAGTTATTATCTAATGTTGAGATGATTCTGCCAATTGATTTTGGGAGGGTAGCGTTCCAGAGAAGAAAGAATACTACAAAAAAACGTGTGTGTGTACTTATGTACTCACGTAAGAAGTTAAACTTCTTTAATGTAACAAAACAAAAATAACAAAAAATTTATACCATGTGCCAGTACTCTTTGTTTGAAAAAAAGATGTTAAATTCAATATAAATTATCATTCACCACCATATATCATTTAAAGTGACACACAATATATATATATATATACCACCTGAAACGTGATTCATTTCAGGTATAATATGTGTTATATATATTGTTTTATTAAGTAGTATGCTATTATTAATACATATATGCTATTTATTAGGTAATAAACATAATAATAAATTTCATAATAAATACACTAATCATGATTGTCTGTTAGAATTGCTTAAAATTTAGTTATTGGAACCTTTGACGTATTGGAAGCCATTTCAGCTTCGAGCGATAAAAGTTGATATTATCGTACAAAACAGCTATTAAGATGGCGCTCCAATTTGTAAAGGTTATGAGATAGATATGAGTAACACACATAAGTGTAATCGATGATGCGTAGATTATGGAAATGACCGAGCAAAATCTTAAGGTAATGCTCGTTCATTCACTACAGGTAATAAAAGGTACGAAATTTTTAAGACGGTAAACGGCACGAAGGGTGGCGTTTACTTTACACGTAGTTTCAGCGACATGAGTTTCCCCAAATTATGGAACTGTCGAAGAGCAAGCACAGATTTTTATATGTTAGAAATTAGAATAGTATTTTAACCCATACCAAATTCACGTTACGTAACGAAAGCCATACGTAATGTAGCTTGTTGCAGGTTGTCTGAATATATATATATATATATATATATATATATACCACCTGAAACGTGATTCATTTCAGGTATAATATGTGTTATATATATTGTTTTATTAAGTAGTATGCTATTATTAATACATATATGCTATTTATTAGGTAATAAACATAATAATAAATTTCATAATAAATACACTAATCATGATTGTCTGTTAGAATTGCTTAAAATTTAGTTATTGGAACCTTTGACGTATTGGAAGCCATTTCAGCTTCGAGCGATAAAAGTTGATATTATCGTACAAAACAGCTATTAAGATGGCGCTCCAATTTGTAAAGGTTATGAGATAGATATGAGTAACACACATAAGTGTAATCGATGATGCGTAGATTATGGAAATGACCGAGCAAAATCTTAAGGTAATGCTCGTTCATTCCCTACAGGTAATAAAAGGTACGAAATTTTTAAGACGGTAAACGGCACGAAGGGTGGCGTTAACTTTACACGTAGTTACAGCGACATGAGTTTCCCCAAATTATGGAACTGTCGAAGAGCAAGCACAGATTTTTATATGTTAGAAATTAGAATAGTATTTTAACCCATACCAAATTCACGTTACGTAACGAAAGCCATACGTAATGTAGCTTGTTGCGGGTTGTCTGAATATATATTCAGACAACCCGCGCACGCTTCGGAGCGAATGAGCGGACTCGAATGCCAAAATACGTGCGAGTAAATGAGGTCGTGCTCATATAATGCCAACGTGAAATATCAACGTAATGCCGCAGTATTTCTTAAGGTGAGTCTAAGGATACTGACACTAATAGCGAGGCAACATAACCCCACAGACAATGCATGTGCATCTAGATTTTTTGCTGAGGATGGTTGTAGGTGTTAATGGGCCGAGGTCATCACTTACCAAGAGGTAAACTGTGTTATCGCACCCTTAGTTTAATAAAAATAATTTAAATCGTATTTTAGTAATCAAACGGCAGATTATTTAATTCTTGACGGATATTGCCTTTTTCGTTGTACCATTACACATTAATTCCATGATGGTAATAAATAACTAATTTGAGAAGAGGTTTACTTATAGACTTCGATGAGGACATCACTCTGCAAACAAATAAGACAGATTATAAATACAGTTTACACTTTACAGACGTCAAGGAGATCGTGACGTGCCTGTCGTTTGTTACAAATATATAAAACAGTTCTACTTTTATTTTTGTTTATCTCCGCACATCCAAATTAATATATAGCTAAAAAATGTATCTTCAATTATGTATATTGTTGTTCGCTTTACTAGCCATTGGTAATGTTGAAGCATCATCAGGCTACGATTTCGGGGATTTCTTAGCCACAGTTTTAGGCGTCGGTATTGCTGTTGTAGGAATTCTGGCGTGCTTGGGCAATTACGCGAGGCAGAAAGCGAGGAATGAATTCATTTAAAACTGGACCACGTAAGTAACTTAACCTTGAGACTATTTGTCCTATAAAATAATTTTAAATGTTCTTATTATGTATACAAAGTTGAATAGTACATAGTCGTCAATAATAGTTGATAATTTAATATTAATTTAACATAAAGCGTAAGTGTAAGCCAAAATGTAAAAAGTTAACATATTAACTTTGTATCTTTTTGTTGGTTGTTATTTTACTGTTTTTGTTACAGATTGGATTCCCTTAAGTATGAAGATATACCTACTTAATAGAATAACACTTTGGAATTCTAGTTATTAACCTAGTGTTGTGATATTTCAAGCCAAAATGTCCTCTGGATGGTCCAGCCTCCTTTTCTAATTTCATTATGTGTATATATAGGTACTAATATAATATTTAAATAACCAAGCATAGTAATACTTTACTTAAATTCTTTGTCTCTACACTAATTGTTTTTTGGATAATCTATAATGGTTTGTTCTGAACATCACATTTATCTCTCATCATATATCTTTAAAAATTGTCTTAAAATTATAACATATTATGAAGAAATGTTATTTAGTGCGTAAATATATTAAGTTAACAAATTTATTAATCTCATAACATTTTGATTCATTGTAAAGAAAATATTATTTGGAACCTCCTACATAAATAATTCAATGTTAATCAAAATATAACTTTATAAACATTTTGCATGTATATATAAGAACTTCAATTATGAGTTATAAATTAAACTTACTATTGCACAAGGTTTTTTTTAATATTGAGTCCTTACATATAAAGTAAGTGTATTATATGGAAAAAGAAAGAAACAATTTTATTTACAAAATTATGTATTTTATCAATTGAAGTATGTACCATTATCATATATTGCGGGGGATAGTGCAAAACCGCGAATCTACCATAGGTAAAGGCCATGTATCTGCATTTGATCTAGTTTTACATGGAAAGTTAAAACTTTTTAATATCGTTATTTTAAGGGCAATTGGGCTCATTTTTATATAGAGAGCAATAATTGATGTTCTCTATGTATTTTTACCATAAATTATCCGTTACAATGATGAATATAACTGCCACGCTACTTACGCAGATTTAATTTGACCACAATCTTGTCAAAATGGAACCTAACAGTTGTCAGTTATGTAGTTTTGAAATCTAACAGGTAATTAATGTTACAAATAATATTTAATAATCAAAGCAAAATACGACTTACAAAATATGATCTTTACACGCTTTTGAGAATTGTTCTTACAAAGAAAACTTTTATTTATTAATCAAAGTATTTTTCTATACCTACAATCTCCCTTAAATAAAAACTTGAAAATACTGTAATATCAACAGCAGTTTTTTAGTCAATCTTAGATTCTTTATCAGCCTTTTCAATAAGATGACTTAGGCATAATAGGTATCACAAGTATAAATCTTTTCAAAGTATAAAACGAAAACAAGAGCTTGCTTAGCTATATAAAACAATAATAGGTTCTTCAGCTATCTAACAAAAATAAATTACATCTGTCATTTTAAAAACAAATTACTCTTACACATTTAAATTATATAAAACAATAATAGGTTCTTCAGCTATCAAACAAAAATAAATTACATCTGTCATTTTAAAAACAAATTACTCTTACACATTTAAATTATATAAAACAATATAAGGTTCTTCAGCTATCTAACAAAAATAAATTACATCTGTCATTTTAAAAACAAATTACTCTTACACATTTAAATTATATTGCCGAATTCCTACAAAAAATATATTTTTCAAGCTTTAATAATTTTTCGCGCCTTTTCTTTAAATCAACTAATGTTGTGACGTAAAGTGTTTCGTCTTTGCTATTTGACTCATTCGCCATTTTAATGCTAAAAAAATTTTAAAAAACATTTAATCAAATGCATCTGTATAACATGTAACTTACGCGGTTTCACTGTTCATTAAAGTACAATTACTTTTATATAACAAGAACACCGCTTTACTACATGTGTAAATACAGACAAAACAACAATTGATTTATATAATTTTGTATATTTTTTAATATTAAAAGTGTTTATAAAGACTTGATAACTTAGACTCGTTCACTTTATAATAATTATTTATTTTTTGCAAAATTAAAACAGGATATGACGAGTAAATGTAGTTAAGATTTATTTAAACGATGCATATTACTGACATTGACAGAGAAAATACTTAATCATCATTGAATCAACACTTACTGATGTTGTAATTAATTTAATTTTAAACGTAAACACTGAGTTTAACAACAAAAATAAACCACAAAATACGCTCCCAAAAGGCACCTAATGACATACGCGGTATTGTCAATTGCCGGCTGTGGATACGCCGTATTGTTTTTAGGCGAATTCTTGCTTTCTATTGGTCGAACAAAAGTCACATCAGCGAGAAGGCTGCCAAAATTCTCTTTCATGGATGCCAAAATTGGCTACATTTGTCAGATACGCGGAATTATCCAATGCTGGTTACGCGGAATTGCACTTTCACCATTTTAGTAATTTGATTTTTGATTTTCTGAAAGATGCTTGGGAGAGAGAATCAATAAAATCTTTGAAAGTAGTTTGGACTGCCTCTATCGGAATTGATTTTTTTCCCATGAATGAAATTTCCATCCAAATTCCAAAAAGTGGTAATCTGTTGGAGCAAGATATGGGGAGCATGGTGAGTGACGGAGACATTCCAATAGCAGCTCCTCTAATTTATCGACCGTCTGTTGCGAAGTATGGGGTCTAGTGTTTCCATGAAACAGCGGTGGGATAGAGTAATGAACCAGTCTCAGTTGGTTAATGGCTAGCTTTTCCATCATGGTTTGAAATAGTTGACAATACAGATCTGCCGTAATCGTTTGGCCAGATCTTAAGAAACTGTATTGTATGACACTAGCACTGGTCTTACCAAATACTCGCCAGTACCTTTTTCCGAGTCAACTTTTGCATGGGGCAGGATTTGACCGGTTCTTCTGGCTTCTACCTGGATGACGGTTGGAGTAATGAAACGTACTACCTCAATGCGTGTTTGTTGGTGGGCTTCACACAATTCATGCCACCCATAGTACCCATTTCTCGACCTTTTTTACTTTTCCAATATGTTTCTCGTGAAATAAAATTATTTTTTTCATTCACACCGAGGCCTGCCGCTAACTCAGACGTGGATCAAGAGATAGTCTCTTCTGCTTAACAAGATTTTAATCTATTTTTGAATCTGTAAAAACTCACAAGAAAAACATCCGAATTTTATAAGAAAAAATTGTAATTTATTACTTGACTGATATCTTTAGTATGTTGAACAAAGGTTATTCGCAGCGCAGTCACGATGTCAACTCGATTAAAACATAATCAATAATATCGGCCTTTGTGGGTAAACTCATACTTTATAAACAAACGTAACGAAAATCTACACATATATCTTGTGCTGCCTACCATAGATCAGTACCTGAAGCAGGCTTCCCGCTGTTATTTCCACTCTGGCGTCACACACCCAGACCCGCTGATTAAAAGTGTCGCAACTTACAATCCCATTGCGAATCATAAATTCACCCGCGTCCGAAGGAGACCGAGGCACGCCCTCGATGACCCCGAGGACATGATCACCAGGGCCCAAGCCCTTCATAAAACACTACACACGTACATTGCACCCTCATTCTGTCCCCGCCGAGGGCGTCGCAAACAAGGTTATTCGCGATAACGCCATGTCACAAGCCGGTTTTCTCCAGTCAATACAGATAGAAGCATCGCTGGAGTTTCTTGCGCCACTTCTTATCCAGCGCCCACGCATTTCGAAGTGGTGGTACAGATACTAAATAGTAATAATAGTGATATTAATTGAGACAATTCTTAGTCAGAAGTATCTAACCGAGCCGAGGTTTCGGCCCTCTCGGGCACCCTCGAGTCAGACGCTCTCGCGGAACAGGGTATCGGTCCAAGTCGAGACTCCCTCTCGGGAGCCCTTGTGCTGGTTACCCACTAATAGAGGTCTCGACTGAGCGTCATAAGCGCTCGGTCAAATCTCAACCCGGTGAAACTATAAAAGCCCTCGGGCTAACAGCGGCCATCAGCCCGAAAAAAGCCTACGAAAGATTATCTAGTCGAAAGAAGCTTCAGGGTGGTTACAAAGATTTTGACTAAATAAAAGAAACCGTTTAAAAATCAACGAACACGGAGATTTAATGTCATACTGATTTTTTTTTTATCTTTACTTTGCGATTTTAATGTTTTGTTCAAAAAATAATTACCTACTTAAGTATTTTTACGTAATTTGTATTAATAATGATTAATTGATATTTACTTAACATTATGAATATTTGTTTTGTTAAATTTTGATTAGAAAATGATGTCAGTTTACTCACTTAACCAACTACAATTTTTTAATTGTTAATTATTTTCTATCAATAAGAAAAATGTTAGACAGGACTTTTAAAGTAATTTGGCTATGGAGGTCCGAGGTCAGTATCAGTCTTTTGGAAAAGGGGTCGCTTGCCTTAAATATTTTGGGAACCTCTGGTTTAAATTAAAATAAAACAAAATCAATTTAATATTTAGTGTTACTTTCCTAACACTGATGATGTCTGAATGACACTGATGATGTGTGAATGTGAAAGCGATTTCGCAACGGCTTGATCAATTTCTTAATAGTCTTAAGAATCCCATTCCTCTAACAACACTGAATGAATGTCCATAGTCCGCTTCGCCCAAGAATGATATACGCTGTGACACTTGGCCTTATCATGCACATGCAAGTTTCCCCTGATAAATACTATATTATGGTATGTTTAGATCCAGGTAAATATCTTGTTGAAGTATTCAGAATTCAGGCTTTTTCTCCAATCTCCACGTGGTACTAAAAAGGTCGGTTCCATATTCTTCAGGAATTGCGTGTACATCTTGAATCTTTGTTGGACATGGATGTAGATGTCATATGTTGCAGTCATCACGTACCATCAGGTGAACTGTGTGCTTGTTTGTCACACTTAATATTACAAAAATATATAGTATTAGCTAGTAGTTTGCTTTAGACATTTGGGTTGGGCAAGAGCACCGGATATCCTTCTAATATACAAATAATTATGTTTGTAATAGTAAGTAAAGTTTGTTACTCAATAACGCAAAAACGTATTTGATTAAAATTTGGCAAAATAAAGTTAGTTTGTAACCTGGATAAACACTTATGATACATTTTATCCTGGTTATTGAACTGGCTTAACGACTGTTAATAATTTATGTTAAGACTAGAATTTGCGTGGACTTCAGAATTGGATTCAAAGAGAAATGAAAATGTGTGAGTTGACATGAATGTATGAATGGCTGCAATTTCAGCACTTCTTGCTTCTAGTATCAAGTGCCCAAAATTTACACGTGCCGGCGAAAAATAATAAATCATATAATCTAATTATAAATATCTGCAGAAGTATATTAACTTTAATATGTACATCAAATGAAAAATAATTTATAAGAACAAAACGCACCTTTCGGTAAAACATTTTGTCCTGTTGTTTTTTTTCTCTCACACATTGTTTATTTCTTTCTAGACCCAAATCTGAAGTCCTCACAGGCGAAGTCGCCTATATATGTAGTACATCCCAGATAATTATCATTATCTGTAATTCAGATTTGGTGTCCGAGAAGAGTGATGAGCTATTTCAAAGGCACTTTGCAATATGTGACTCAGCACTGTCTGACTAATGACCATGTGCCCCAACTTGTGTGTATTAGGGTGAGAGCAGACTGACAGCAAAGCGACTTACTTAATAAAAATTCAACTTAATTTACTTACAATGGAAATAATTTATTTCACTATACAAATTCCACTCATTAGTGAAAGTTGTATTTCCAATACTAAATAAGTTGCTTTGGAGGGGACTATACTCTAATGTTTTTCTGCTTGATCTCTCTCATGCATCCTCATGCAGCACAATCAAACTCTTATCTGCAGTAAAACTAAGGAAATCAATATAGCTCAAAGGATCAGTAAGTTGAAGCTCATGGAATTGAAAAATGATGGGATGAAAAGGATCTCGTATTGGCCTTTGCAGTGTATGACGACTCAATGATCACTAGATGGAGTGACAAATTATGCAAATATATAGGAAGTTGATGGATGCAAGTGGCTCATACTTCCTAACAGTATGTGGGAGAGGCCTATGTTCAACAGTAGACTGGTGATGGGCTAAAGATGATGATGAAATCACCACTCCATTAGCCTGCGGTGATCTCAAACTACCCTTTATATAGTATCTATGTTATGATCTGTGCACACAAAAGATAGCAATTTATATTACAGCATAACTCAACAAATATTTCAAACTTACCTTACATGAAACCTACATGTTGTTATGGTGAAAGGAATGGCATATATTCATTTTATACCATGGCCTAATCTGTCATACCCTATCAAGGTATGACAGATCAGGCCATGGTACAAAAATGTCTCCTCTTTCATTAATTCATGCTCACTTTTCCTAGCCCTAGGCTTTGTAATAAGGTAGGACGAAGTTGAAAGTAGTGCTAGAATCATAGGACATTTACAATGCACCCAAAACCATGTGTTGTGTGGTGAGACTAGGAAACTATATACATGTGTATTTCATATCTATCACTGCTGACAATCAAACCTAGAAGGTAAGGACTCTTACTGCTAAGTCACAAGTTCTTTTATGTTATATATCAAGATTCAGCATCTACAACAGGGTTATCAGTGATAAGATTGTATGATATATATATATATATTATGCATGTATATTGTATTTTTGTATATAATATTTATCTATATAGTTAAAAAAAACAAATATACTATGATTAAATTGTATATATTTTATATTAGCTATTCTTAGTATTTTATTTTTATTAATTAATAAATTGCTCACAATATCTCACAACTTGGGTTGACTTGTAGAGAATGCCTTTGGCCTTAAGCCAGCCCATTGTGAATTTTGTTCATATTAATGCAATAAATATTTGTGAATAAAAATGCTGTGCATTGTACAAATATTAGTTTAGAACCACAATCCAACAAACAGGTGCAATATCACATCATATAAAAAGTGACATTTAAAAATTCACACTCCAGTTAATTTTAAATTTATGACTTGCAAGTTGTTATGCATGGCTGATATGACAAATAACTGAGAGTATAATGGACTGTTGTAAATAATATATAATTGAGTAAATGAACACCAACACTCTCACAATCTTTAATTTCAGGCAGTGTTAATTAAAATCATTAGACTTTCACAAAATATCTTAGTTTTAATTCAATTTGGTGTAACTTAATCACTAGCTTTTTCTAATTTTTCTATTTCCACAACTATGTCACTTTTCTTTGACATTTTATCTTTTTGATCCTTGTCTAGGTTGTTGACAACCCCTATCTTTATTTTCTCTTCAAGTGTTTCAATTTCTCTTAACTTTTTTCTTAAATTCTTTAATCTTTTTGCAGGGTCTGTTGCAGGTGAGGAATTATTAGATGGAGGAGTTGGGATGCTAAATGTTGGTTCTGTTATTTCACATTTAGATAGTTTGTCTGCTGCTTCATCTACACCTGTAATAATAAAAAATAAAATCACATTCAGTACAGTTTTTGCCAAATTAAGGCTATTTGTATTCAAAACACAATATCAACAACTTTCACAAGTGCTAAAATCAAGATGCATTCTTATATCTTAAGCGATTAAACAATTCTTGCCTAAATGTAAACCATCAATTCATTGATATATTGGTATGCAGAATAGTACTAACCTGACTTCTTTTTCTTTTTCTTCTTATCAACATTTATTATCAGTCCAGGAATAGGTTGTATAATTCCACCATTCCCCTTCTTTTTTTGAGCTTGGCTCACAATCTCTGGTGTAAGTCCTACAGGTAAACTCGTGTTTTGACGAGTCTTAAATTGCTTGCCTTTACTTTCGTATAGAGGAACTTCTTCCTGTGGGACATATCCATCCTTTATCCGCCTTGGCTTTCGCCAAGTACCATCTGGACGTTGAGTAGCAGGTATAAACTTAGAACCTGGTGAAGGAATTATAACCACTGAAAACCTTTTTCCCACGTAAAATATATGGAAGGTGAGATGATATTAATATGACTTCACACAAAGCGTATTATAAACTAAATTATTATATTACATTCGAAACTCAAAAACATCTAAACGTTATACCATATGCACCAGTTAAATAATAAGCACTTATAATACTAACGAGTTGTAAAACAAGTTTAGAGGGATCAGAACTGAGCAATATCAAAATAATCAGTTCTCACCATCAGCATCATGTTCGTATGCCGACGTTGCCATTCTGGTTGTGAATTTGCAAATCTGCAATCTCTCAATTTCATAAACTTGTCATCAAATTATCACTCTGGGAATTTCTTCCCTACGCTATTTTTGTTTCGCCTGCAATACATACAACTATTTTGACATTTCAAACTGAATGAGTGAATGGACTGTAAATTTGCAATCATTAAAGTCGAGATCTTTATATTAAGCAGTAATGCCAATATAAAGTGTTTCGTCTTAAATATAGGAAGCAAAAACTGACAGAAAAATTTCTGGAGATTAAAATTTATTTTATGGTGGTATAGCCAAGCATCAGCTTTTGTTGTTGCATGAATGGGCCGGCTCGATCGGGGAAGTACCACCGCCTCACAGAATACCGGCGACGAACGTCATAGGCTTCTGCATTTCATCCGATGAGAGGTAGCCAGAGTAGGCGTGAGCGAAATGTAACATCTATGGGATTGAAAAAATTGCATCTGAAACACCAAAGTGTTTCGGATCACTGATATGCATCATTTGGAACAACGGTTCACTAGAGAGAAATAGGTGTGAATCACAGGTTGTTAGAACGAGTAGGATAACATCGGATCACCGCTTGTCTTTGTTCGCTTCGAGGTTGAAGTTGCGTCGAGTAGGTGTTTCAGTTCCAAATGAGACAAATGATGTATTTGAAATATCGTTACCGTTCCAATCTTTTGGAACACTTGAATGTTTCGGAACTGTGAGTCGTTTCAGCAAAGAGTTACACACGCTTAAGCCAGAGGCCTACCCTTTTCCCCCGCCTCGAATAACAACAACAGGAAGCGGTATTTACAAAATATCTTCCCAGGGTACCAGCCCTCGGGACTGTAATTTTCCCCTCGGGGGAAAATTACAGTCTACAGCCATCCTGCGGGGAGCAAAAGGAGCAAAAAGGCTACAGCACACCCTTCAACGCTCGCCTTGGATTTCTGAAATCTAGGGACTTCATTACAACCTCAACGACGTTCACTACAATCTCAAGACGGCGAAGCCAGCCTTGTTTTTTTTTCACTGGGACGCATATATCTTCTCTGTTTGACACGTCATACCTCTCCTTTCTGGAAACAAATTGGAACACTCGTTTGCGCCACGGGCTGGAGTGTGAGTATACGTCAGAGATGATATCTGATCTTGACTCCTCGGCAATCTAGAAGGTACGACCTACCCATCCTTGGGCTCCACGTAGATAGCGACGACCATCCCCGCGTCTATGTGTGCCTTTATAAGTTCCATAGCGGTAATACCGACTCATCGACCACGTCCAAATGGCTACAGGCTCCATCCAATAACAGATCCCATCCTCAGAGTTACTCGGCGACTTTAAATAAGCAAAGTAGAGCACGTCTCTCCCTGAACATCCATGAGTCGAGTGGGCCTGATGGTATCCCTCCAATTGTGCAAAGGTCGTGTGCTCCAGTTTTTACACGTCTTTTTAGGTACTCCTACTCTTTAGTCGTCGTTCTAAACTGCTGAAAGACAGCTATGGTGCACCCGATCCCTAAAAAAGGGGATCGGTCAGATCCGTCCAACTACAGGCATATTGCAATTACGCCCTTGTTCTCGAATATAACGGAATCCATTGTAAACTGCCAGCTTATGAGTTACCTAGAAGAACACGAGCTGATTAGCGACCACCAGTACGATTTCTGACGGGGTCGCTCAGCTGGTGACCTTCTGGTCTACTTAACTCATCGATGGCCGCAAGCAGTCGAGTCCAAGGTAGAGGCCTTGGCGGTTAGCTTAAAGAATGTAATATATATATAAATATTATGCAAGTGGGTCACCAGTTTTTTCTCGAACCGTAGCATCAAGGTTGTAGTCGACGTTGCATGCTCTGACTCCAAAACAGTGAATGCCGATGTTCCACAAGGCTGTGTGCAATATGTTCCAAATTAATAACATTCATTCGTATACGAATGACAGGACAGTATTAGGTCGAGATTTTGTTAAATAAAGTCTCAAATTGGGCCGACTAAAGGCTAGTCCAATTTATCCCCACGAAGACACAAGTTTGCGCGTTTACCTCTAAAAAGAATCCTTTTGTCGCATCTCCTTATTTTGAAAACACTCCCCTAGTTACCTCAGGTAGTATCGGAATCCTTGGCGTTGACATATCGAGCGAAGTTCAGTTCCGCGGTCACTTGGAGTATAAGGCCAAATTAGCTTTTAAAAAATTGGACGTGCAAGACAGTATTTCATGTCGGCCCATTGTGTGCAAAGTTACAAAGCGCATGTTCGGCCTCACATGGAATACTGTTCTCATCTCTGGGCCGGGGCATCGCAGTAGCAGCTCATTCCATTCGACCGCATTCAAGTGGCTCGAATCGTTGACGGCCAGGACTTACACATTGGTCTTCGCAATGCCAGTGCTTGATTCACTGGCATTGCGGAGAGATAATGCATCTCTTTGCATTTTTTACCGAATTTACCATGTTCTAGGCAATGTTGTGAGGAGTTGTTTGTTTAAATTCCCGCCGCTGAGTTTAAACATCGTACAGCCCGACAAAACTAAAAATTACATCCTTATTATCTCGATTGTTATCAATCCACCACTGGCCGAAATTTTCTGCCACGCACAACTACTCTGAGGAATCAGCTGTCGTCAGCGGTGTTTTCAAACCCATACGACTTAGAGACCTTTATGAAAATAGCCTACACCTTTCATAAAGGCCGGCAGCGCATCTGCGACGCCTCTGGTATTGCTAATTCCCATGGGTGGCGGTAATCACTTATCATCAGATGAGCTGCTTGCTCGTTTGCCACCTAATCTATAAAAAAAAATGTTTTAGAAAAATAAATGCTATACTCATATATTGCAAATTAGCACATCTAAATGAATTATTCGACTTTCTGTTGATAGTGCTGAATACGTATATATTTATTTAAAATAGTGAATGTCTGACACATTTCTGAAAATGTAATTGTTAACAAAAGTTGCAAATATGATTGTGTGTAATTTTTAATGAATAGTATATTTTATCAAATAATTATATTAACTTGTTTGATTACTAAAAATGGCGACATTTCACGGTAGAAAGTTTTGGTTTGAATTTAATGGGTTTTGAAATTGATTTTGGTTTGAATCTCTGAAATCAAACATCAACTACCAAACATTTACTAATCTGTGAATCAAAACATGAACTAGACATTTATATTAAAAGGATTTATCACTTTATTATTTGTTTGAATAATAAATCTTTATTTAGAAAGTATTTTATAACTCAATTTAATTGCAATATTAAGTTATTTTTATTAAGACATTTATTAGCATTCTGTATTTGACTGAATAAGTTAAACATCATCAAATAAAAATGTCAATACAGTCATAAAATTTATATTTTTTTTGGAAAACGTGTGATATACTAATTTATGTCAATATTATTTATTATTTAATATTACAATTACAAAAATGCCGAAGAGAATAAGATTACTTACTACGAAAAATAAAATAAAGGGAAATAGTGGAAAAGATTATGAGGATATTAAAGGTAATATCAACTTTTTTTTAAAAGAATTAGGAATATTATTTTAATTATAATGGTGGCAATTTGAAATGCTAATTATTACGGGTTTATTCACTATTTAATTGTATTTATTACTATTTTATTATATTATTTCAGAAGAGGTATATACAGCTCGCGGCCGTTTAAAAGGTGCGTTAATGGAAGTTCTAGGGGATGAATCTGATGGTTCATCTGGTCACAGTCCTGTTAAACGAGAAAGGTTTGTTGTGATCTTCACGTCTACCTTATTATTTGATGACTGTTGAACTGCTGAACAAGGTGGAGCAACAACCTGCTTAGATTTGTGCACTGGGGCAATATTTGGAGGAAGCCTTTGGATATGTCGAAAGACAATATGGTATTACGGGATTTTAATGAAAAACAAATTATAAATAGTGATAGTGAACCCTTGCCAATAATATATTTCAACAAATAAAAACAGTGAAATCAAATTTTGAGAAAAATATATGTTTTTGTAGTTTTCTTGTATTGTAGTATCATGAAATAAATGTTTTGTTATGTATTTTTTATACTTTGGATGATTTGTCAGACGAACTAGTCAAGAACAACTTAGGGAATACACCGCTGAACAAGAGGAAAAAGCACAAAGAAAGCTGTCACCAGTACGGCAGTCTTATGTGTTGAAACTGTTTGATAGAAGTGTTGACCTCTCTCAATTCAGTGAAGATTCTCCATTGTATCCAATCTGCAGAGCATGGATTGCTAATCAACCAAAGGCCAACTACACTGAATTTGGGTAATTGTTTTTGTTATTAAATATTGTAAAAATGATTGATCAGTAATTTCTTAGCCCTCTAACAAATTGGGTGATAAAGACTTCCTCATCAAAGATATCTATGAACATCAAGTGATTACAACTTACTCTAATGTGAATGGCATGTTCTTTTTTTTACTCATATTTATAAAAAAATTGTTGCCAGTGTTGTGTAGACAAATTGCAAATTTTTTTAAATTTATTTTTTCCATTTTAGTCATGTAAACTCTGCTATATGATTGTTAGTTTACCTTATTACCCATAATGTTTAACATTAGATCATCTATGTTTATAGAAAAAAATGTCCCGAACCAGAACCAACTGAAGACAATGTGGAATTGCCAGGACCAGAAGGACCACCTGTGTCGAAAATACCAAAGCTTATTCCAGAACAGATAGCCCGCAACAAAGATAAAATCAATTTAAACTATGTAAGTACAATAAAGTAGCTATATACAGATTATTAAATAGATTCCTAGAAATAAGTCAAACTCTCTGTTGGCCTGTGGAATCAACTTCATCAGGCATGATGAATGGCCCTCCTCCAGCCCAGAAATAAACCTGTTGGAACATAAAATATGATATTATTTAGAGACCAATTATAAGAAAGAGTGTGATAAATCTGTCAAAATATCACTGATTGCAGCAGGTGGCTGATAAAGACATGAACATTGTAAATGTTGCAATCACCAACTGACCTTGGAGGTTAGACCTGTTTTCGAAAACAGGGAGGGCATATTGATATAAAATTCTAATTTACTAACTAATTTTACATCAAAAATAATACAATTTATTTTATGGAGAATGGATGGATGTAATAGAACTTATAACCTGATTAGGTATGTATGTGGGATACATATTTACTATTTTTCAGTACATTATTTTGCACAATTTGTATAATATTTTAGTTTATGGTAGGACCTGCTGCAGATAAATTATGTTGAATGTAGTAGTTGTAACATTTACTCAGTTTTTCTTATAAATTACACTATTGAACAAGGCTACCTTCTTATTAAAAACAAGTTTTATACAATAAGCCTCTACATTCTCACTCTCAAGCAGCTGCAGAACTTTGATCCGATGGTGTTCACCAACATGTAGTGTCTGGAGTTAACCCAGTTAATGGGTTTTGAGGCATTATACAACAATGAGGAGTTTATTAGCTGCGCTTATGGTAACTAATCTGGTTTCTTTTTATTATATTGAGAGTAACAAATGAACACACAGTTCACCTGACAGCCAGTGATTCCTGCAGCCCATGACATCTACCTTCATCCTTTGATTGCAATGCAGATGCATTGTCACCATTGAGGACTGAGATGAAATGCCTCGTCAGCAGTAATAAAGGTTTCCAGATCTCTACACTCACCAGACAAAATACAGCAGCATTATGTAACTATTATACTCTGGTATCCTGTGAGGGTGTGGTCCTACCCTGGTTGAGCTGACCCATTTATTCTGCAGCTACAAACAAACTGCAGTGCAGCTCTACCACTGTTAAAACTGTGTGCTTGTTTGTCATTCTTAATATCATAAAGTATATAGTAAAAAAATGATTAAAAGCTTATGAGTCATGACTATGAGATATAACACCTGAATCCATCTTAAATAAATATTCCCTGGTGATGGACTATGCTCTAACACCCTGTCTAGAAAAGAGGCCTATGCCTAACAAATCAAATCAAAAGAATCTTCAAGCAGGTTTATACAAACCATTTTTGAATAGTTTAGTAGAACCAGTTTTGAACCGAATAGTTCAAACTTGGATTCATCGGTCCAAAGGGCCTTTTTAAAATCTTCAGTCCAATCTCGATGGGCAAGAGCCCACTGCATCCGTCTTCTCTTGTTTTGCGGTCTTAGCAGAGGTTTTCGAACGGAACGCGACCATACAACTTCGCATGTCTCAGTCACCGTTTTACTGTAGTCAATGATAAAGGTTTAACTCGGGTTTTGTTTACTTCAACGCGGATTTCTAGTGCTGTTAAGCAAGCGAAATGCTGGTAACAACAATGATATTATCTTCACTAGACGTGGAAGCTCTCGGCCTTCCCAAGTGTGGGCGATCTTTCAGAACGCCCTTCACTGCTAATTTCTCAAGCTTTTCCCATTTAATGACGTCTTCACTGTAGAAACCACAAGTTTAGACTAATTGAGATTGTTTGTGAACAAACTCAAGTAAACTTGTGTAATAATAAGTCAGAAACACGTGTTTTCAGGAGGTAAATAATACTAATTATTGATCTATAAATAACAAAAGAAAAATAATTAGTAATAAGGACATTATAAAAATATTATTATTACTCTACCACTCTGGCTCTAGCACAGAGTTTTTCAGTGTTTGAAAACAATAGATGTTTATTGTCCAATAACTTAAAAGTAAATAAAAGAATGACTTCTTTAAATATTCAATACTAACATAATAGAATATGCAGATGTGCATTTCTTTTATTCTCTGGGATTTTATTACAATTGATGGATAATTATGTTTATGTGTGGTCTTAAACTTTTGGCCGGCAGGGTATATTTCCTTAAATGACAGGTTTTTAACGCACAATACTCTTTTTATCTTAATGTAAGATAATTATACTAAAAATTTAGTTTGGGGGGTTGTGGGAGGTCATTACCGCTATGACCATCCCCCAATAGATCAGGGCTTGCATAAGTGCTAATACTGTAATATGCTAACTTTTAGCGCGAAGCCCCACCACCAAGTAAGGAGGAGTTGATGCTTGAGCATTCGTCTCGGTGGGCCGCTGTTCGAAACGCATGGATCGACCAAACCTCTAAAGTGGAGGCGCGCTATGCTGAAACCCAGCAAGTATTGAATAGCATCAATATCAAGTGAGTCTAAGCTTTCATACATTTTTTTTAATCTGAAAATAATGCACACAAATCCTGAGATTTTAGATAAGTAAAATGTAGATTAATTGCTATTTAAATGAACAGGACTAGGGTTGTCATGTTTGTTAAATACCTTTTTACAGCCAATATGTAAAAAGTTTTTTAAGTAGTGTAATGTGGGTGGAAAATCTCTACAACCCTGCTTGTAGAGATGCCTCTTATCCTATCTTTTTGTCTTGTTAATTAATTGGCAACTAAGTTCTGAAAAACTGTTTTTTTTTTAATTGATAATGTATTGTTATTTGTAGTTGTAAACAAGATACAGTATTATCTCGTTTACAACTTTCTCGCATTATTCGACAAGATTTTCAATACCCCATTGGTAGAAATCATCTCTACTAGATGGAGCTATGACCTTTACAAGTTAGCTGGAAGTTTTATTGTCTAATATATTTCTCACCAATATAAACCCCTTGCAAGTCTTAGTTAGACCCTGGGCGTGTATATTACCACCTTTGTCCCTGACATTTAAATAAACTTAACAAATCTTACAAAAATGTTATTTGTTTTAGTGCCATATGATTAGATGAGTAAGCTGAACCATGGTGAATCATTCAAATTCCTTGAAAATATTAGTACTTTCTGGTTAAAACATGATTTAATTTAACTGCATTTTCTATTTTTTTATAACATATTTTCTTTTTCTATATCACATATAATTTATTGTCTTTATTTTATTTGTTTTGGAGTTGTTTGTTGATTTGTGTACATATAATAATCATGATTAAATTTATATTAATTGTATTGATTTTATATAATTTAATTATTTGTATAGATTTTTATAAGTTAAAAATTAACATATGGTCAATTGAAGGATTGTATTCAATACACAGTATTTTTGTAACATTATTGGAATAAAAATTATCATTAACAAGTTTGTTTTATTTTATTCACTTCAAAATTATGCCGACTGGTGCATCACCTTTCACAGTTCAATTTCTAGCCGAGGGAAAAAAATTGTGTATCACAATAGTGTAGAGCTATGCTGCAATTTGAAACTTAAATGGGTCTGTTCAGACCAGAATACCGCTCCTGTGTTTTGTGAGTAGTGATCAGAAGACTTATATCTGATGGGGCATTCCATCTTAATCCTCCGGGGTGACAACGAATCTGTAATATGATGCATTATTTAGAATGAAAGGGTGTCACAAGCTGCAACGATAACCATCATGTGAATTGTGCCCATTTGTCACCCTCAATACAATAAAAAATTTTTGTATTGTAAATTGTTGGTATTCAGCCATAACATCCACACCATAAAAAAACTAAGAAACTAAAGAATTAGAATCAGGATACATGTTCTGTTTAGGGCAGTATTGATTACATCATTTTCTTTGATTTTGAATATGATGATGGTGATGTTCTGGTAGATTCCGACCACGGCGACATCTGGTTATTGCCGGATGATATCAACTGAGCAGAATATTTTATAGTGCCGTAAAGATTTGCTTAAACACAGAGGCACTCACTCATCGTTCCCTTCCAATGATCGGATCGGAGGAAGGTTCAAATGCAGTATCAGGGACATGGGACATATTTACAATACTCCCAGATCCGATAACCAACAAACTGTCATGCACAAATATTGTTTATTGCTTAGATTGTACTAAAAGAAACTTCATAAAAGTAAAATCAAAATCAGATATATATTTATTTATAACAAATAAAAATATTATTTAGGCATTTTTCCTTTTTTTTTTCTCGCCACCTTCCACTAGTGGACACTGAGATTGTTTATGGCCCTTCTCGTTACATTTGTAGCAAGACTGAAACAAATGATGAAATAAGTAATAGTTAATACAAATAGAGGTTTTAATCTTTACCAAAATCTACTAAAAAGCGTTGAGCTAATACGTTTTTTTTAAACAAATCTATTGAAAGAAACGAAAATCCTTGTACTGGCAAATTTTGATTACAAGTATGAGAACATATAAATTACAGATGAATCAGTACAGCTAACACCTAACTATGTAGTATTGCAAGATGATATAAAAAGGTCAATAACCTAATGGTTTAGGGTAAGGTCGTAGGTTCGAACCCCGCCATTAGACTATTGTCGTAAACCATATCCTAGCACAAGCATTTTCAGCTTGGTTGGAGTGGTTAACCGGAATATTAGTAATTATAAATAGCATTGCTAATAATCTTCTTTAATTTTTTTTTTTTTAAATCAACATAAAGTCAGTGTTGCCATTAAAATTGTTTGTAACACTGTCAAGTTTTTGGGAGGTCTAGATCATCATCATCACCGGCTGCCAATAGTCCATTGCAGAACGAAGGCCTCCCATATCCTAATCCACCTGCGTCCATCGACTTCCCGCCAAACTTACATAGGCAGATCGACGAATGCAATAGTCGTGAAACTATAAAGCCTTCAAGACAAAATCTTTAACCAGTATATATAGCTAGTGATAACTTATGGTACTGAAAGTTATCCTTTACAGGTTCACTCTACGAGCTATGGGGAGGGCTTTGCATGGTGTTTCTCTGCGTAACAGGTTATGTAATGTAGAAAGGAGAATGAGACTGACCGACACAGCTCAATGAGCTGGCCACATAGCTCATAGGATCGGTAACCGGTGAGGAAGGAAGGTTCTGGTGTGGCAACCTTGGACTGGCATTGGAAGTATATAATAATAGCCAACAAACATTTTTACCTTAATTAGTAATTTTTTTAACAATCTATGTAAGCAAAGATACAAACAAATTATTTATGAATGCCTTTATGTTGCTCCGATATTTATATTTGGAATGTAGTTTATTTTTAAATCTTCTCAAACTTTCAAATTATTACATTCTGTTCAGATTTCTATGTACAATAAATCAATTACGTTTTGCATTTAACAAGTTGTAAGTTAAAAGTGTAAATTGCTATAACTACGCAGTTTGAAAAAAAAGACAAATTGTTTTTTATTTCTTACCTGTGATTCCACCACAACACCACACTCATGTTTTACATGGCAACACCGTTCACATGTATTACAATGTTCATAGGTGGGTTTCACACAGCGTTTACACACATTGCAGTGTTTGTATGTTGTACCATCTTTACTGGTGCATTCCTTGCACTTTGTGCAGTGTGCATTACTCTGTGACACCCAGTGTTTACATTTTCCGCAATGCTTGTAGTTGCTGTCATTTGATAAGTCTATGGTCGAGAAGGGGAGGTTAGTGAAGAAGCGCACTGGAGAACCGACCTTGCGACCACCCTTTTGAAATTTCTTGTGGTTTTGATACTCAACCTAGTAATGTGATATATAATAATAAATGTTAATGAATATTATTAATAAGTTATTATTGTAAAATATTAAGTTAAATGTTAATCAATTACGAAAATTAATAGCATACATCAAACTGGTTTTATTTATATACTATTAATATTTTGGGACATCTATAGCATGTACAAGAAAACAATTTAAGTTCACAAATCCATAAAGTTGGGAACAATCCCCTAGGATAAGCATTTTAAACGCGATTGGATATTAAATTAAAAACATCCGTCTTAAGTATGCAATAATTTTATCCTAAACCATGTTTTTATGTTGCAACTGCATTTTTATTATTAGCCAAAGAAGCCATCTGTTCGATTTTTCTATGCACCAAATGGGATTCATTTTGTTTTTAATAGAGTTTCTTTCATTTCCTTTTATAATGATGACATTAGTAACATACGCAGAACGTAACATTTGACTAATGAATTTAAAATTTTGAAAATTGATATTTTGTCGAAAAAATAGGAATTTCTGACAAAATATGTTGTCGTTTTTAAAATGATTTAAAAGGTATTAGAGTATGCTAGCAAAATATATGAACATACCTGATAATCATGCATCTTAATTTCAGGTGCAAGATTTTGTATATATGGTTCAGAGAAATAAGGAAAGGCCCAGATGACTGACAATAGACCCTCGCCCCCGCACACCTTCCTATAAGCAGCGGACAGCTCCCTGATGGTGTGTACTAATGGCTCCACTCTTCCACCGAATGGAGGATCCATCACTATGCATAGACCTTTATTTCTGAAAAGTTTATTTTTAATATAACACATAAATACATAGCTTTTAGGGAACAATGTAGGAAGAATGGCAATTGCTGAAAAAGCCCAATTAAGACTAACATGTTTTATTTAGCTGGTAAATCTAGTCATTGTCATTTCCACTGCTGAAGATAGGTTTCTCTCACAGTCTTTCATAGATTGTCACTCCATCTACTTGAGAACCTTTCTTCCCCCATTGGTAATTGGTTGACATATAGACACACACATTATCAGCCTATATCAGTCCACTACTGGACATAGGCCTCTTCCATGGCACGCCACTGACCTCGGTCTTCAGCTCTCCTTCTCCAGACTCTGCCTGCTGCTCTACAAATATCATCTCCCCACCTAGTTACAGGGCGCCCTACACTACCATTTCCGATTCGCAGTCTCCACTCAAGAACCTTTTTGTCTCACCAACCATCTGTTCTGCGGCATATATGACCTGTCCACTGCCACTTCAGCTTGCTAATACACACACACTACATTACACTGTTACTTCTAATAGTCTGGTAGACAAAGTTGTGTCAACTGAGAAGTGACCATATTTCTAGGATAAAATGTTTTTATTATGCATATATTTATATATATCTAGAATACTAGCGTAAAATATTTATTTAATGCTTATGTGTGCTATGTCAGCAGAATACTAGCAGGTTATACCTAACAAATCAACACATGACATAATCTGAAGAATGTATATGAACATCAAACTGCGATAATTTATTATTATTGTTTGGTCCAGAGACCTAACTAATAACAAGGTATTCCATCTTAGTCCTCAGTAGTGACAACACATCTGCATTATACTCCCTTATCAATGATGAATATGGGTGCCACAGGTTGCATGGATCACTTATAAAATAAACCTCCTAAGACAAGAATATTCATTTGCATGCATAACAAAATTGAGATGTAACTATGGTGTAGTACACAAAATTTCTGTTATCAGGAAAATAAATTTAGACTAACTTGGAGTTTTTAAAGAACTTCTTCAAGATTATTCCATCTTCATTACCACTGAATAAATAGTCATTGAACATGTTATACCAGAGAAACTTATTCGGCGGGTTGAATAAGTGATGGCGGGTATCATAGTCGAGGAGTAAAGACTCATAGTCGGGATGTGCTTGTGCAGCTTCATGGATTGATGGAGTGCCCACACAAAGGATGTTTCTGGGAACAAATATTATGAACAAGTTCAAAACTGGTGTTTATATTGCAAAAACTGAATGTGTCATGAAATTAATTCATGATATAAATTAATAGTTAGAGTTGACTTCTAAATTGCCCAGTTTTAGATTTGACAAGCATCTAAATACACTTTTGTCTGCATGGACTTTAGAATTGGGTCTAGAAAAATGAAAAATTATGCTACATTGTATGATTTAATATTTTCCACCACATTTATGTTTTGGGCCTTTCAAATGATCAGCTTTGTTGGTTGCTCAAGAATATTGAATATCTGACACATTTTTCTCTGAACCTAATTCTGAATTCCAGGAAAACAGAACACTATGCTTCGGTGCCTAATACTATATTAAAAACAAAGGTAAGATAAAGACAATATGTGGCATACCGCCACAAGCTTAATGGCACATCACAGAGCATATGTGTTAAGAAAAACAACATTATATTACTATAAAATAATGGTATTGCGATATTTTTAACAAAGAATATATATATATATATATATATTTTTAACAATAATAGTACCTGATGTTATTATTTTTTAGAATCCCCAATACAGTGCTGATTGATTTCTTCGAAAACAAGTATTGTGCTTCCCTCTGATCATTCTCAAGCGGTGGAAGCCATGTGGTTGGATGAGCAAGTTGCTCGTCAGTCAATGACATGATAACTTTGTGCTCTTTTAAATGCTTCTTGTTTTGAGACACAACATACAATTCTTTGCATGTGTCACAGTATGCTCTGCTAGTTGTATGCTTTGATTTAATCTAAGAAATATAAAAGTTGATGTAACCAACATTAAGGAAATGGCTTCCTGATTGTAGATTATGCCATGTGTCACAGCTAATATTGTTTTAAAAAAGATTATAGAAAAAGTGAGATTAATTTTATTTCTACTATCAAAATGAAAAGTGCAAACTCCTGTTTTGACTAGACTTTGGCTTTGGCAGCTGATGTCGTTAGAACCCGCCAATTATAGACGTTTTTTATTAAAAAAATATCTTTTCTATCAATATTTCTACAAAGTAATCTAAAACACACTTAAGACATGTTACTTATTTATTACAAGATAAGGGAACATATAAAATAATACTGTCAAAAGACATTTGGCACATTTTACATATTGTAAAAAGTTTTATGGCTAAATTCCATGTTTTTAATTTTACTGGGTGTGAGGAATCCTCCCCATACCAACGCTTCACCTACATTACATGTAGCAAACTTGAGTCAAATAGGTAGTACTTAATAACTCATTATTAGATGTTCATTTTAAATATATTAAAATCTGATAACCCTTCGATATATACTGGTATTGCTATTAAATGTCGAAATTAAGATATTAATTCGCGCTTGAATATTTTTCTTAATTATTGTTGTTCAATTACTGTTGCTTGTCTATAATTTTTAAAATAAAACACCCTAACCTCATTGAAGTTTTTCCAGGCAGTGGCTTTACCAAGTTTTGGAATTAAATTGTAGTATTTCTCGTTACGTTTACGGACATTATCTTTTTTCCAGTCTTCTTCATCTATATGTACTGTACAGTCTTGTTTCTTTCGACACAGAGAGCAAGAGAAATAGCGGCCTTTCTCCGATGAAAATAATAGAGTCGGTCCGTGAAGACATAACGGGTGGTTCGCCACATCTTCTGCTATAACCTCAACAGACGTTGGCTTCTGAACCCTTGTGTCATTCGATTGCCCGCCGAGCTTCCTTTTCTTGGCCATTATGTTATAATAGAAGTGGTAATGTTTTAGAGCATTTAAGTGCTCTGTATTTCTTGGAATTTGCCAAGTTCACAACGTTCACAAGTACACGTGACTATGACAGCTGATGATGATGATATTAATTTATCCCTAATGGGAAAGGCAAAGGACTTTAGTCCATACAGCCAGGTCTTGTTCGCATGATGGTTGGTCTGAAACTTATTAGTCAAAGATTTTTTAGACTGTGGTTACTAAATTTTACTATGTTCTAAAACCATATTAAATTGATTATATTATTTATAAATTTAGACATAAGACAATAGGACATATTATGAAAAGAAGGTTTAATAACTTTTTATCCGTGGATAAAATAAAATAATAAAAATTAAATACAGATTGACACTGGCAAACTTTTCAACTTTAATTTTTATTTGAACCTGGAGCAAAAGCTTTAGAGTACGGTTCGAATTGACATAGTTTAAAATAATTTTAAAAAGAAGGAAAGTCTTGAAAAATGAACGGTTTAGTGAAAACAGCGCAAAGGGTTATCCAAAATTGCGCTAAAAATACGAGTATAACCAGCGCCCTGGTGTCTCGCACACAAGCTCCTGTGAAACGTGACTTCACTAGAGGAATATGGCACATGAGCTGCAGCCAGAGATTGGATGGCACAACGACTACAAGCTTATTACATAATCATTCCAACACATGCAGTTGTGGATGCGGTTTGAAGTCGCTTCATACGAAAGGTATTTTTGTAAAATTTTTAAGGTTATATGATTACACCATGCTAAGTTAATTTTAATATTTAAGTTCACATGTTCGAAACTTATTCATATTATGTTTTGTAATGTCAAGTTGTGTTTTAAACAGATCAACACAGTGAGCACACCAAATCCAAACCTTTGGGTAAGTTCCTTTTCCTATCCGTCCTTCCACTCAAATTCCTTTATTATTTATAGAAATATTCCTTTTTAAGATGTTATAGATCTATTGAAAATATAAAATATGTTGGAAAACATCCCTGTTCGATTATTCTATACTAGGGAGTTATCATAGCTACTCTAGACTAGTACAGGGTATAGTAAATTAATATTTTCATCTAGAGGCAATTATATTTTTTTGTTTCTACATAAGGGTATTAAACATTCTGTGTATATATATACAGTTTTCTATTTGTAATATAGAATAAGATCAATTTAGTAGTTTATAGCTTGGTGTTAAAACTTTTAAAGATAAAGCTACAAAAAAGCTAATAAGCATAAAGCTATATATACCTCATAGAATCAGTAAACTGAAGCGGCAATGAGTCATATAAATTGTAGAACTGATGGATGATGGAGATGGAGTGACAACTTATGCAAGTCTGTGGGAAATCAATGGATGCAGGTGGATCATACTCTATGGTTATAAGGAGGCCTATGTTCAGCAGTGGGCTAAAATGTGATGTCCTACTATGTTACACACATTGTAGAACACCTTTCTACAAGATGCTGTGATAATCTTGATAAGTCTTTGTGTAGTCTTTGGATAAAGGTTTGTATAAGAAC
This sequence comes from Teinopalpus imperialis, assembly GCA_029286865.1. Taxonomy (NCBI): domain Eukaryota; kingdom Metazoa; phylum Arthropoda; class Insecta; order Lepidoptera; family Papilionidae; genus Teinopalpus; species Teinopalpus imperialis. The sequence goes on along the minus strand of JAGSMU010000022.1, from coordinate 17,172,591 downwards.
ACCTATTTTTTGATTATCAATGAAAAATTTAATTTTCTTTTAATTCAATTTAGGCGAGAGAGAACTTGTGGAGTTTCTCACAGAAGAAATTGTGGCAGAGCGCAAGGCTCAGAAGCTGAAGACTCTCCCAACAGAGGTTGAGGGCTTTGCAGTAAAGGGGGATGGTGCAGAAGTGGTCCTTACTAAACAGCTGAAAGATGAAATGTAAGACTGTAATTTATTCACATAATCTCATAATATCACCATGTTTCATATCCAGTAGGAATCCACATTCCAATTATACAGAGTATATAGTAATAGTTAGTAGCCTGGTATATTATTCGGAATCAATATAATTCTTTTGACTGTTTGTTGCCCAGTGAATAGTTTGATCTGTCCCTAAATTGTCTCGGCTGCTGTAATGCAGGAATATAAACAATATAACTAGAATATTATTACTAGATTTTGTTATCGTGTTAATATCTTCAATTTATCATAATAAAATTATTTTCTTTTATTGCAAAGAATTTTGTTTCGAAATGAGAAATGGTTCACTTTTTAGGCAAGAAACTACCTGGGATCTCACTGCAGTTTTCCCTGCATACTTTTTGTGAGATGACCAGTTATTATTTTATCCTCAAAATGTTCATTAGGTAGTGTTAAAGTATAATTTTAAGCGAGGAGAGTAGTAATGTGGAAGTAGTGAGTCAAAAAAATCCAATTGTCCAAAACCACATCAAATGTGTTTAACATTTCAATGAATTACATGCAACATAGTATAATGTAATATGTTATCCTTTATAAATGAATAAAAGGTATTGTATAATGTGTATATTTTTTGTATTTGTATGTAGTACATGCTATATTCACATATTAGTGCTTATTCCATAATTTTTTTTTTTAAATCCAACTAAAAAGCCTATTAACTTCAACAAGAAGATGGATTTATGGATTATCCATATTAAATAAAATAATTAAATATTCTAGTATTAATTCCTAGTGACACCAATCCAAACCTAATTGAAATATAACATTTTCACGAATATAATTTAAATTTCAGTGTAAGAATCACATTCAATGTGAACCACACAGTAGACTCTGAAAACTTTGGCGAAGGGGAAGTGCAACCTGAAAAGCAGGAGTTCACAGAGATGCGCTCAAAACCACAGTTTGAAGTTGATTTAGTTAGAGGAGACAGCACACTTGGGTTCACTTGCTCCTTCTTGCAAGAAACACCCACTCCTGGTGATGAGTACAGTAAGTGTAATAGTAAAAAAAAAACAAATGTTTCACAGAGTAGTAAAATAAAATATAAGTATATATAATTAATGAGGGCTGCATAGTATAGTGGTTAGAGTATGTAATTGCTGTGTTGAGAGTCCTTGGTTCGATTCCCAGCTAAGGAACAATATTTGTGCATCATAAATTATTTTTTTTTGGTCTGGGTGAGTTGTATGTATGCCCTGTGTCCCTGAGACTGCATCTGAACCTTCCTCCAATCTTATTGCATATACATTACATTGGAATAAGGAAGGGGACCACAAGTGAGTGAAACAGAGACTGTTTGAGCAAATACTTATGCTTTTGACACTAAAAAACTGTGTTGCTTGATGTCATTTGACAATAATATTGATTCTTTTAATAGTAATTTTATTACAATTTTCAATATACATATATATATATATATACATATATATACATATATATACATATATATACATATAAATATATATATTATAATTCATTAGATACATAGTACTACAAGGCTAATATAGTAACAATTTTTGTGGTTTTTCTCTCTATTCATATGGGGGGGGGGGTTATTTTTAAACAGTCAGTACAATGTGAGAAGCCAGGAGTAGTGCCCAAAACTTAAATATACGGGTGGAAAATAATAAATCATACAATGTCACCTCACACATGTTTCATTTCTCCCAGAACCCATTTCTAAAGTCTACTTCGACTAACAAAATCACGTGCAGATAGCTAATATTATATACTAAATAATTTCAGGTGACATTTTTGGAATTGACGAGGTGACCCTATACAAAGGGGAGTGGTCAGACAAAGTGTATGCAGTAGCTGGTGATGTTCTAGATGGGGTCTGTATTCAGTTTATCTACATAATTTAACTGTGTTTGTACCACTTCAGCAATATACTGATCAGCTGAATGTAGGGCAAGCAAATATTATAATAGCCTTATTCATTAGAAAGTATGAAGTATCATACCGTATAACAAAACCAATCAAAATTGACCTGTTCTTCTCTCTAAAATTCTATCTATCTTGTCAAAGTCTTACATAGGAGGAAGTTCAGTCTAATATTTTTTTTTTAAAGAATGCTACTAGCTAATAAAAAACCTCATTCTTGCGTAAATTAGTAAAAAATGTCATTACTTATATTTTTTTTATAATCTTCACTGCTACAAAGAAAAAAACTAATTTTCCATTATGAAATACTTATTTCTTTTCTTTATTAAATTCATATTAGGAAAATGAAGGACTATTTTAAATTATATTTTATTTTTGTGTGTTTAGTTATAATAAATTGTTGTCATATATAATCAATAATTTGACTTATAACACTCTGAGCTATATAGCCCAATGGCTAAGTAACAGACCCGTGATTTTCATATCAGACGTAAGTTCGATTCTCATCCGAGAAATTTCTGTGTGGTTATTTTTCAAGCCCCATTTATTACGCCACACTTGATTCTATAATACATGTAGCTGTCAGGTGCCGAAAATGGGGTAAACAGAGTTCATTGATGTGAAGTTGATCCTTGTTTAGTAAGAGGTTCATTCATTGAGGTGAGACAATTTTCTTTTAAATTTTTTAAAGGCATCCTCCTACTATATCAATAAAAAAATTAAAAAAGAAAAAGAATGTTTTATCAATTTTTAAGAATTTTACAACAATTTTTTTTTAATAAGTATGTAATTATTAATATCAAAAATAAAATAGTTTTACAGACTCATTAGCTCAGTCACTTCAATTAATTTGATTATTTCTTAATTTATATTTACATGAATAAAAATTTATTCATGTATTTATAAATTAAATAGTTTATTCTGGGTTTTTGAGTTCCAGTGTGAACAGTCACAAAAAGGCAATATATTTGTGGGTCATTGTTAAACCAAACTGCCTGCAAATATTTTATTATTTTGGTCTGATCTATGCAGAGCGAGATCATAGTATCTTGAGGTGTTTTAATGGTCACCATGAGCTTTAAAGCATTCAAAACATATCTGTAAAATTAGTTTTATATAATTCTTTAAATTTTATAAAATTTTTATTATTATGTGTTTATATTTTTTTGTCTATATTTTCTAGTGGAAGTTTCCTTTTATTTATTATTTTGAATTAGTTGAAAAGCCATATTAAGATAAGCATTTTACACTTGATATCAATAAATTTTCATTTCCAGTACCTCTATGACCTTCTCATGAATCTACTGGAAGAGAAAGGTGTGAGCAATGAATTTGCCCAAAAGCTGTCAGACTTCAGTACTGGCTATGAGCACTTTGCTTACATCAACATGCTGGAAAGTATCTCCAAGTTCACCATCGGGAAAGAATAAACTGTCTGGTGCAAATACAAATATATTTTTTGTGAGAACTGTAAACACACTTTGGTTATCTGGAGACTGGTTTTTCTCTTCTCTATATCTCTGCTGGGTTCAACAATGTTAGTAATCAGTTTTGTGTGTAAATTTTTGTTCCTTTAATTAAAAAGTTAACTAAATATATTTTGTTTTCAATGACAATAGACAATTATTATAATTTTAAAATTGCCAAAGTTGTTTACTAGTGAGGTTTAAATAAGAATGTTTAGGGACGAAGCATTTATTTTGCTCTAGGTCAGCTTTAAAGTTAGTATGCACAATGTTGTGTGTTGTTGAAACTGTTTAGTTAGTAATTTTAATTAGTTTTGAATAAATGTATGCAATATACTATAGTTCTTTTATTATACCATATGATAATTGGTAGTATAAAATTTAAGACTATTAATCCTTCATAATCACAGCCTATACATAGTTCACTGCCGAACATATCTCTCTCCCATATATTAACAAAGTCTAATCCTGTGTCATCTGCATCACCGACGCTCCATTTTACAGGGTTGTCCTAAACTATGAATGCCAGTCCAAGGTTGCCAATTAATCCTTACAAGGTTCCATGAACATGAGTTTGTTTTCCCATTAATCTACATTGTCCTATAATTGAATGATAAGGTTGTCCTGATAACTTTAAATAAAATATATAATGTAATCTGTAGTTTGAATTTGAAAAAGTATCTAAGTGAGCTAAGTAAACTGCAGCACAAGTACCCACTCGTCTTGGCTCAACCAAAGAAGGATCATGTCCTTGCATAACACTAATGTGAAAATGCAGTATAATGCTGCTATGTTTCATTTGGTGAGTGAATCCGAGGATTTAGTTGGAGAACGGAATTCTATCTTAGTTCAAAAGGCAAGTGCATCTTGAATCTTCGTTAAGGATGGATATAGGTGCCATGTACTACATTCATGTCATAATGCAGATGCATTTTCACCCTTGAGGGCTGAGATGAAATGCCTTGTCACCAGTAAGAAAGGTCTCTGGATCCCTACACTTACCACACGAAACACAGTTATTTGAACGCAAACTATAGTGCATACATTGTAAAAAATAAAAAATAAAACAAAAAAAAAATGAAATAAAAATAATTCTATTAATAAAAAAATACATATAAAAGTTAATATATATATATACACTACTACATAAATCTATTAACATAAATAGAATGACAATATATATAATTAAACATATAACCGACAATGACTAGAGTAATTTACCATATTAATTAGCATCAGACGTCTTTCTTATATATGCGAAAAACTTGAAATTAGTCATGGTAATTTAAAGATATATAGGATACGAGTCACTCGGGGACTGAAGAGAGCATCTAGAGACCAGAAGGAGGCATCTAGGAGGTCCCTCCATCCTTAGGCTTAGGGTTGCCCTCGGTATCAGGCGGTTGCGTCACACACACAAGTCATATAGACTTATAAATGCTGGTAATGGAGTATTTCTAGTCGATAACTGATTTTTTAATTATAAAATAAGAACTTGCCGTTTCATTTTATATTTAATTTGATTTTAATAATTTTTGATAAATTGACTTCGTTTTTTTTTTGGATGAATGATTCGTTTATGCGATTTTTTTTATCGTATAAATTCATTCAAACAACATTTTATTGTTAATGAATAAATACGTATATATTGCCACCCCTGAGGGGCAAAATAGATTGGTAGGTTTAAAAAAAACCTTATGTTGTTTACTTACTGTCCCCGAGGTACTACGCATTTTATTTATAATTAACTCAAAAAGTAAAGGTTAATTAGGTTATTCTGTAAACATATTTATTTCCTTTTAAATTTATATATTGGTACTAATGTAGTATATGTTATGCTCTTATTATCATATTGTTTATATAATTGAAGTAGTGGTTAGAGTATCTGGTTGCTGCGTCATGGGTTCTGGACCTGATTTCCAGCCGACAAAAAATATCTGAAGGTTCCTTCGATCATATTTCACACGCGTAATGCTTCCGACTAGAGAACTATATATGAATGCCTCGGTACTTGCGCGGGTGCTTACGGCACTGTAACATATCCTGCGCTGTTGATGCCAAATGGCAGCGATGACGGACCGTTGGCACGCAGCAAAATAATCCGGACATGGCGTCAATTGATTAAAACATAGCTAAAGAAATTTAGGAATAGGTACCACACACACGGGAACGTTAGATTAGTATTCGTTGTGACCTTGTTAGTAATGTTATCATGTAATCCCGACAACTTAAACCGTGGTGGAAATAATACAGTCGAATCGAAACAATTCAATTTTTAGTCTACATTTGAGTTTCACATGTTTTACGTCGACGACTGCAAATAACATTACGAATAGTATATACCTTTTTTAAACGAATTGTTCACATATATGCATGCATAAGTCTGTTTGAGTTATATTTAGATGTTTAAGTATAATGCAGCATGACTAATTGTGTATAATAAAAAGTGTAAGACAAGTGTCCAAGAGAATTTTAAACTTGGCGGACTGAGATATATGGGTTGATTAATAAACACGATAAAGTGTTGTACGTATTCCATTCAAGCAAGTTATATGAAAATCGTCAGTAAAACGGCCTTGTGATACAAATCACAAATCTCTTTGTCAAAATGGCGTTTTATGTTGAAAGTATTTAGTTTTATTTTTGTTACCATTAATCACTAAGACAAGATTCTTTGACGACATCGTCATGGCCGGGATAAACATTTTTCTTTTTAGAAAAGACTGCTCGAGTATCAATAAAGATTCACCACCCGTATATGGTAATAAACAGAAAGATATCGTCTAGGGCGACATCGATTCCGCGAATCGATCGTTGCTATAATTTGCGTTATGTTTGTTAATCATTATGATTACAACCTCTCCATAATCGACTGCTGAGTGTAGACCTCCCCCATAGGTTTTGTAAAGGCACGATCCTCGCCTACATTCATCGACTTCACGCAAACTTGTAAAAATCGTCCCTTCATCTAGTGGTGGTTTGACCTATATCCTACACGACTGGCAGTTCGAGGTTGCCACTCAAGAACCTTTCTTCTCCATCGGATATACAAGCTATATGGCCAACCCATTGCCATTTCAACTTCACCCGCGATCTATGTTACGTGGATTTATGTTAATAGTGAACAATTACGTGTATATATTGTGTATATATTTTTTATTATCATAACGTAATCTAAGCTAATATTATAAGGTGAAGAGTTTGTTTGGTTGCACGCACTAATCTCAGGAACTCCTGGTTCCAATTGAATTTTTTGTTTTGGATACTACATTTGTCGCGGGAGGCTATAGACTATATAACATCACGCTACGACCAATATATAATAATAATAATAATAATAGGCCATCAATGAAAAATGTTGCAAAAACGGGAAAAAACATTCCTTTCGAGAGCTTCCAGTGCGTGTGCTGCGTAAACGGTTAAAGTTACGCAAAAATCGCATATCACGGAATCGTTCCCCTTTAAAATTTATAATAAAAATCGTTACTTTACATTAGACATGCCAAGCATCTGTAGTCTATGTGTTTACGGGCACAAAGTGTTTAATAATTGTAGTCTTTCACTCAATCTCGTTACTGTTTTTGTTATTATATGTTTTATATATAATAATTACACACACATTAGAATCTTTTATACATATATACGTAATATGTACGATTTAATTGTTTAAATATGTACGTTTAAATATAATTTATTAACATCTTTTTTGAAACAACCACGCGTCGTATACAATACGACAAGTTCATGGTTGTTGCCTTGGTGGGTGAGTCTGAATGGTTGGCTCGACCGGAGAGGACCACGAGCTAACAGAATACCAATGTAAAATATCTTCATAACATTTTTGTATATCTCTTGTGTGAGTGTGAATGTATTCTTAATAAAGTGTAAATGTGGGTGGTCATAGGGCACAGGGATCGCTGACCATAGGGTGAACTGTGTGCTTGCCACGCTCAATACAAAAATTTCTCTGCTCAACTCAAAGGGAGACCAAAAGAGAATGTCTTTTGTCTTTGAGTCCACCTAGACAATTCTCTTTTATGTGCAAACAAATGTAACATTTTGAAGTAGTTAGAAATATTCAAATCTATAACAATAATAACTGTTGTTTTCTCGTATACAATAAAGAAAACGTTCACTATAATTATATAATAAGATAAATAAAGAATTTGAAATATACCCGAAAACTTATCATGATTGCAAATCTGAAATAATAAAGTGGATAAGTAAATGAGTTATGATGAAACAGAGATAATTATAGAATATGTGATGTAAATATGTGTTATTATTACATTGGTAGAGCTACGCTCAGTTTGTTTCTAGCCGCAGAATGAATGGGTCAGCTCGAACGGTGTAGGCTCACGCCCTCACAGAATAGCAGCATAATGCTGCTGTGTCTCGTCTGGTGAGTGCAGGGATCCGCTGACTCTTGTTACTGGTGACGAGGCCTTCCATCTCAGTCGTCAAGGGTGACAACGCATCTGCATTATGATTCCTTGTCAAGGATGAATTCAGATGTTATCGGCCGCAGGAATCACTTAAAATCAGGTGAACGTATAATGCACACAAACAAACACGCACATATACACATTATGTTATTAATTTAAATTTATAGTATAGGTGGCAAACGAGCCAGCAGCTCACTGATGGTAAGTGATTACCACGTATGAACATCTTCAACACCAGTTGAGTGGCAGTCGCGCCGCCGGCCTTTAAGAAAGGTGTAAGCTCTTTTTATGGTAAGGTTATGTTTTTGATTTCATACTTAAATCCAATATTGAAGAGGTCTTTTAGTTTTTCTACAATTTGCCACTGTTCAGGGTACCTTTTCCAATTTTTTTCCCCCATAAAAAACTTATCAAGTATTACGATCATTTATAATAAAGAAAAACCAAATCGATAGTGCCGTTACCGTTTATTTTTATTTGTTTTTTTTAAACTTTCTAAGCAAGTGCTTGACCATGATCCCACCTGATGTTAAGCAGAAATGCAGTCCTGGATGGTAAGGCGCACTAGCTCAGTAAATGCCTATTCACTCTACTCTTGAAAACACCCACATTATAATCGGAGGGAAAGACAGACGCGGGCAAACTATTCCAGTCCTTTGCTGTACGAATAATGAAAGACAAAGCAAATCGCTTCGTTCGGGTCTGAGGAATGTTCGCAACAAAAGGATGAAATCCAGCAGTGCGTCGTGAAGTCCGATGGTGGTAAAGTAAAAAATATATTTAGATATAAGATACGAAAAAGCGCAGTCTCCTGGCGCGGACAGCTGCGGATCGGCAGACTTCAGATGGCTTCGAAAGTTTTTTGTTCAGACAAGCACGCGAGCTTTTGTGGCAACGGGCTTGCCATGTACTAACCCGTAGAACCGTTAACCGATGGGGGATGATAGATTCTTGAGTGGCAACCTCGGACTGCGTATGACGATGGCGCGACGACCTGTGCAAGCTTGCGGGAAGTCGGTCGACGCAGGTGGTTCAGGATCGTGCTTCGTGGTTATCTGATGATGATATTCATTTCTTAAATATCAAGTTTACCTCGCGATGTCTTCCTTCATCGTCGAGCAAGTGGTAAATTAAAAACTTGTAACTCTAACAAAAAAAGATGAATCGTCAAATGTTAAACCTAAGATGTTTACGACTTATTGAAAAAAAAAAATAAGCTTCGTTAACTGCACGACTTTAATGACACGTCAAGTTCAAACCTTTAACGTCAATATGACAACAAACGCATAACGGCCACCGCGATATCTTTAAGTCCTTATTTAAGGTTATTTATTAACTGGACAGCTGGCCAAAAGTTTAAGACCGCACATAAACAACATAATTATCCATCAATTGTAATAAAATCCCATTGGATAAATAAAAGAAATGCACATCTGCTTATTATATTGTTAGTATCGAATATTTAAAGAAGTCATTCTTTTGTTTACTTTCAAGTTATTGGACAATAAACATCTATTGTTTTCAAACACCGAAAAACGCTGCGCTAGAGCCAGGTGGTAGAGTCGTAATAATATTTTTATAATATCATTACTAATTACTTTGCTTTTGTTAAGTATTAGTCAATAATTAGGATTATTTAGCTCCTGACAATCCGTGTTACTGACAATCCGTGTTACTGACTTATTATTACCCGAGTTTACTTGGGTTTGTTCACAAACAATCTCAATTAGTCTACAGTCTGCGGTTTCTACAGTGAAGACGTCATTAAATGGGAAAAGCTTGAGAAATTAGCAGTGAAGTGCGTTCTGCCATCGTTGTTTTACATAATGAAGGCAAATTCGAACGTAATCTCACAATCCTCATAAATGAAGTTATCGAAGACTCAGAGAAGTTGTGTTCATGGCATAATAACTCGATACAGGGAGACAGACAGTTTTCAAGATCGTCCAGGCTCGGGGAGACCGAGAGCTACCACGTCTAGTGAAGATAATTTAATTGTTGTTACCAGCAAGCGAAAGAGACGCTTAACAGCACCAGAAATTCGCGTTGAAGTAAATGAAACCCGAGTTAAACCTTTATCATTGACTACAGTAAAACGGCGACTGAGATATGCGAAGTTGTATGGTCGCGTTGCTGTTCGAAAACCTCTGCTAAGGCCGCAAAACAAGAAAAATCGGATGCAGTGGGCTCTTGCCCATCGAGATTGGACTGAAGAAGATTTTAAAAAAGTGCTTTGGACCGATGAATCCAAGTTTGAACTATTCGGTTCAAAACGTCAATCAAGCATGGTGGTGGCTCAATTATGGTCTGGGGTTGCTTCTCGAGCCAAGGAACTGGCGATTTGATTAAAATTGAAGGAATATTGAAAAAGGAACAGTACAAAAACATTTTAGAACAAAATGCCGTTTCTACCGGGTTGCAATTAATTAGAGATGGATTAATTTCCCAACAAGATAATAATCCAAAGCATAGCTCAAAATTATGTAGAGGATATTTAGAAGAGAAAGAGGCACAAGGGGTGTTAAAAAACATGGTTTGGCCTCTTCAGAGCCCGGATCTCAATCCCATTGAACTTTTGTGGGAAGAGCTTGATAGGAACGTCCGTAATCGTGGCCAGGATGGGCCACGATTACGGACGTCGTGAGAAGAAATGTGGAAAGCTTTGTGTGAAATTTGGAACAATATATCACCAGACACCATTAACAAATTGATTGCCCCTATGCCGAGACTAAAATGTAAAGGAGTATTTTGTGATGAAAAATCAGTTTAGCTAACTATGGCCTTTTTTTGCATGGACTGTTAATATTTCTTTACGCTTTTAAAGTATGTATATTGCTTGTCAATCAATGTTCTATTAGATTTAATTAAGGTGGTCTTAAACTTTTGACCTGCAGTATATATGTATATATTTATTTTTATTTTTAGCTCAAAGGTCACCTAACAGTAAATTATGACCACGGCCCATGACACCTACATCCATCCCCAAGACATGCATCATCACTCCTGAGGCCATTTCATCATACGAACAAACAATAACCTAATCACGCCGCGGCTATACACAAGCTATAACATGGCACCACCACTGTCAGAATATAATGAGGTAGACACACCGCTCTGGTATAATGTAATGCACGTGCAGTAAGGGCAAAGGGAGATGTACATGCAGTGTCCAAGACACGGAACGTACATACAATACACCCAGATCTGAAAACCCAACAAATAACAACAATTTGTATTGCACAATTTTTAATTTTTAATAATATAATAAAATAAAATATTAGTTAATTCCCGTAGAAATAAATTCGGGACCCACGAGTCCACTGCAAAAATCCCGGTACTCAGAATACTACCATGCCTGCAATATGTGATGCAGGTATGGTGTCTAGTTATTATATTAATCTTAGTTCCATTTACATTTTCTATAAAGAATCCATTTTCACAATTTTTAACCTACCTAGTTCACCGACCAGGGATATGAGGCACGGTGACTGGATGTCGCATTAAGCAATAACCCTCATAAGATAATAAATGTGCTCCTCGCTTAAAAAGTTGCGCCTAGTTCATTTGCAAATTTAAAAAAAATACTTTGGATAACGAATAAATTAGGGAAGAAACAGCACGAGTTTATATAAACTAATGACTCAATCTTAGTTGATTTAGTTTAAGATTAAGGTATGATAGGGTCCTTTATAAATTAGAAAAAAATAACATAAGAAACACTCTGCCGAAAGCAGGTGTATCAAGACCCCATGGAAATCTAGTAATTTAAGCGCAACTTTTAAATAATCTTAGGAATCTTGAAACCTATCGAATATATATTAAATATGTCTTATAAATTTGGGACTATTACTAATATATTTTAGAACATTCCTGTATTTATTCTTTATATACACAAGTAAAACAAACATTATACAAAAAATTAAGACTAAATGCCAAAAGGCATTCTCTACAAGGCTATAATAATATTATATTATTAATATTTATTATATTATTATACCTTTAGGTTGTGTTGAGCAATATAATGTGGGTGCAATAAAATAAACTTATTTTAATTTTAAAGGTTTATAAATGTAATAATTAATATATTAATAGAACTAATATACATATTAATTAAAGTTATTTATACTTGACATACCTAAATACTATATAATAGAGATTAGACTAATAAAGGAAATAAATTTTAGATTTTGGTTAAATTAGAACAATTGTAAAATTTGCTTTAAAAGACCTGAAAAAACTGAACATCATATATACGTATCCACATCTGCACGCGTGATGTTTTATCACGGAGATAGTGCTTTGTAAATAATGTTCTTTTTATCAAGATTATATTCGCAAATATAAAAACGAGAAAAGGAGCCTTTTTGCCATTTCGCTCGAAGTTTCGCGCGCTCACACAGTCAGCTGACATTGTATTTGAGTTATCAGCTGTTCGATAAAAGTATAAAAATGGAAACATATATCTGTCTTTTTCTCACACACCTCATTTTGTACTTTATCACATGACCCTAAAGTAGTGGCACAACGGGCCACTAGTTTTCCTTAGAGTTTAATTCAAAAAGTCAAACAACCAATTGAAACGAGGTGTCAATTCTAGTAGCCAATAGCGTAGAAATAACCGACTTGAAATTCGTACGAAATATTGTCCTCCGTTCGTTCCGAAAGTATCGAGCAAAATGAAGCGAGTTTTATTTTATCTCGCCAAAATGGCGGACGCGTCGTCCTCGGTGCGCTCAATGAAAATACCCGATACTCTTTATAACTTGTGCATAACAAATTTAGTGAACTATTTGCAGAAATTTAAATGTGAGAGAAATGATTTGCGGTTGCTGCCAGTCAATGTCCTCACGGATGTTTATTTTAAGGTAAGATTATTTTTTCACCTTTCTTATCGTCAAAAACAGTAGTTAGCGAAAATGTACCGTTGCATGTTTGTCGAATATTAGGTAAATCGTGTTGTTATCAGTGGCGGCCCGATCAATATCTACTTCAGATTGTGTCGATGTTTGGGAGTGATAGTTCATGGTCATACGGTTATGTATAAGTTCTTCGATGGAGGATCACTTTCACTGTTCAAACCCAGTTGGCTAGCATTCGTCACTCGATCGTAATATTTGTTACGAAACTTATAATATTTGTACAAATTGTAGTAATTTTTACGATTATAACGAGCTAAAAAAACATTAGCCCCTGAAATTTGAGCCGCTATGCATTGTATCTACACAGGTGTATATTAACAAGTAATATCGATCCAATATGGTGCTCTTTATTGTATCTAGTTTCGTAGATTACTTCATTGTTAAATGAAGACAATATTTGAGCGTTCGTCGACATTGTATCATTTTACAATATAAACATTGTGTTGACCTACTAAATACTTACATTGTGATTTGTGTACATTTTACTTACATGTTGCATATGTGAGAAGGCGACGTACCGTCACAATACATTTAGTATCCCTAGGTATATTTGATATATTTTACTTAGTAAAATGTTATTCATGAGTTCAAACACATTACTATATGTATCTATTTTATCTTAATATTATTATGTATAATGTAGGAAAGATAGATATACTATTCAGTTATAAGTATATTATAGATAAGGGTATTATGTCATTTTGTAAGATTATTGTTGTATTTGTAATAGCTACGTGTACAGCTTTAAAAACTAACAACTTTCCCCTTGTCAAGTTTGACTTTAATGTGGCATCTATGAATATTAACATGTTAATACATCTACATTTAGCATAAACAAATATTACTGCACCAGTACTTGTTGTAAGCATTGTGTACATCATCGTAAACAATATAAATTAATGAAAAAAAATATTATTTTAACATTTTGTGTTACTCGCAATAATGTATGCACTCCTATGTTATGTGCCTTATTTTTTTTAATATAACGAACACACATTAATAATTCCTGCGGTCCACGACACCTATATTTATCTCCGCTTAGGAATCCTAATGGACATGCATTATTACACCTGAGGATTAAGATGAAACGCCTGGTCACAGTTATGTGTCTATATACTCTACCTCGGTCAAGTCGAGCAATCCGTGCTACAGCTAGTTGAAAACCGTGACGTAGCTCTAACATCAAATAACCCTTCCTCTCTAATATTGGAGCATAGTCCACTGTGAAATGAAATGTTATCACTGAATCATTTTATTAGATTATTGCTCAGACATGTAGGCCAGTTAAGTATAGGTCTTTCATCTTTTCCTTTGTATTTTCTCATTATTTGGGGTCTTTAAGGCTGATGGTATGTCCTGGGTTGTCACTTGAAATTGCGATAAACAATTTCATTGATTCTAGCTTACCGTGAAATTATGAGTTACCGCGGCTCGGTCCGAAGAGACGAAGAGAGGCAAAAGTCAGTGATAGAGAATGGACGGGGTCCACGCACATCGTTGCGGCTTTGGGGCTACTGCGAGTTGTATCGTGCAGTAGCACAAGCTACAAATGTATCTGCAACGTTGCTCTATCACTGTATGACTAACGGTGATAGTGCAACGTTGCAGATTACTTCTAGATGCGGCACTAATGGGTCGGCACGATCGTAGAATCAACACGTAGTGGGATAGATAGGGATATCCAGACACCCAGTTACTGGTAACGGGACATTCCATCTCAATCCTCAGGCGGATCTTGAATGTTTGTTGACGATGAATGTAGATATTAATGGGCTGCAGTCATAAGATTACCATCAGGAATATATGTATATATATATATATATATATATATATATATATTTTTTCTTGATGGTAAGTGTTTCCATATAATAGTTATTATAAGTGTTGATTTATTACCTTTGTAGCGGTGGACGTCGGCGGAAACTTACACGTTTAACATATAAACAATAAAATATGTATGTATTTCTAAGGCTGGACAGAAATATATATATATATATATATACATCTTGAATATTAACATTTATATATTAAAGACATATATAAATGTAAAGTGTACGTTGTAACGGCTTATTTTTTCAATAGTTTTGTTTACGAAGTAGTTCGTCGATAATACTTTCTGCGTGTTATCGGTCGAGGCGAGGGATATTTATAAATAAAAGAAAGTTTGCCCAATGTCGCGAGATAAGGCAAATGCACGGGCAGGTCAAGGAAGAGAGATTTGTTTTTATATAAGGACTGATTAACAACCCGGTCCACCTGATGGCAAATGATGACATCTATCCTCAACGAAGGTTCAAGATACACGTGAGAACTAAGATGGAGTGCCTCGGTGGCAACATATATTATTATGAAAGATATCCATATAAATATATATATATATACACACAGGCGATTACCAGCTTTCACTCAACCTCAATAGGCCGAATGGAGACACGGATCTCATATCATGTGACTATGTAGAGCCACAATGCAGTTAATTTCTAACTATAGCATGGCTCGGATAGATCGAGGAGATCCATAACATTGCTGTTTCTCGTAAATTGAACATACGGTTTTTGTTTTTCTTATGGCTGCTGGCCACTGTTAGCCCGAGGGCTTTTGTAGCTTCATCGGTTTGAAAGGTGGCCGAGCGCTTAGGGCGCTCAGCGAGACCTATATTAATGGGTAACCAGCACAAAGGTTCCCGAGACCGTTACTGATGATGTCACCACATTCATCAAATTAAAAAAAGGAAATTATTTACTTCCTTATATAATAAAAAAGAACATAAACATGGTTGGTTGGTTGGGTATATTTATTTATATATACTCAAGTAAAACAAACATTGTACCAAAAGAGCGGATTGAATTAGGTCTTCTCAACTAGCCTACCTTTGGTCTGAGCAGCGAATATATTGTGGATGCAAGAAAATTATTTTAATTTTAAAGGGGGGTCGCGTTTTTATTAAAAGGGCGTCGCAATCTGTTCAATTAATGTCTGTGTACAAAAGATTCGTATTAAAGGAACGTGGTAGAGCTACATTGCAGTATGTTTCTAGCTGCAGAATGAATGGGTCAGCTCAACTGTTGTAGCACCACGCCCTCATAGGATACCAGCGCAAAGTAGCAGCATATGAGGCATTCCATCTCAGTCCTCAAGGGTGACAACGCATCTGCATTATGATTCCTTTTCAAGGATGAGTGTAGATGTCACGGGCCGTAGGAATCACTTCCCATCAGGTGAACTCTGTGCTCATTCGTCACTCTGAATATAATAAAAAATATATGTGACAGAAGTAAAACTTCTTTTGAAACTCTTATTTGTAAGTATACAATTTATAACAAGTAAGACATGAAACAGCTGTATATGCTATGTACGTAATCTATAAAAAAAATGAAGTTTAATGTAGTCTTATAATATTAATATTATCATGTAATAACAACATTTCCGAACCGATATCGGCCCACCTAGGGACCTTCAAGAAAAAATCCTACACCTTTCTTAAAGGTCACCAGGACATCTGCGACTCCTCTGGTGCTGCGGATGTCAATGAGCGCCGGTTATCATTTCCCATCAGAAGAGCTGCTTGCTCGTTTGCCAACTTATCTATAAAAAAAATGATAAAATAAGCTTGCTTTGTCTAAATAAACAATGAATAAAAATTTTATTATAATTGTATAGTGCAGGTAGTACGCCTTTCTACTTACCTTTTCCACTTTATAGTGAAGAATGTTTGAGAAACAATGTTCTATTTCTTATTAACCTGCCTATTAGTAAGCGCTCATCTAATTAGATCTTCTCGATCCTCGCCCCCCCTCCCCCTCTCCCTCTATTCCAAAGAAATACATGAACAATAAAATACCAGGATGAAATAGCAATGTAGTGCAGTTGTTTTATATGATGAATCGTGGGTCATCATAAAAAACTGAACTCGTTTGACAGCCATAATTAAAAAAAACGATACGTTCAAGTGATCGATGTTTGTGATTCTATAAATATATATATATATATATATATATATATATACGACATTTGATAGTTATAACATTAACCGCTTTTATCTGGAGTCGAGAGCCGGTACATAATATTTATATATACTACAATGTTACAAATGCGTACACAAGACGTGACGAAAGCGGAGAAAGGAACGCCTCGAAGGTCTAATTGCATATGAAATAGTAGTGAAAGTAAAAACATGGCAAGTAGAAATGACGTCGGACGCAAAAATAAAAATACATAAATAAAAATTAAACGCTGTTCGTTGGTAAGTGCGCATCTCTTGAGAAGGGCTGGACCGACTTGTTTTTTTTTTAAATGTACGTAATAGTCCGAATTAGGGAAAAAAATTGGAAAAGACTTTTGTAAAAAAAACAAAAAATTCGTGAAATCCGCCAATTGGCATTGATATATTGTACTCTAATACCATCTATGGATAGGAGGCCATTGCTTAGCAGTAGGATTTTTGGATGTCATCTTTGGCTATATAAATAAAAATTAATTACTGTTCGTTGGTAAGTGCATCAATTGAAAACGGCTGGACCGTTTAGACTAATATTACTTAAATGTTCGTAAATTCGAAAGTAAAATTGGAAAAGTTGCCCTAATTAAAATTTACTAAGTAATTTTTTTGAGCTTTTTATGTATAAACTCCAAGACTCACGATTCAAACGATGAACAATATTTTACAAATACACAAAACGATCACGAACAAATTTTAATTCCATTTCATTGAAGTTTAGACAGGATTTAGTCTGTGTTGTCGGTTAGGTTACCAATTTAACGCGTATTATAACTAAACCTTTGGAAACATAGAGATTATCGCCCGACATCATCTGGCACGTGACTGGCAAACGGTGCGATTAAACACAAATAATCTGATTTGGTAATGTTAACAAAACGGAATTCACTCGAACATTGTGAAAAAGTTTTAGATATGTTCTCCTAATTTTAAGTTTAAATTTATATTTTAACCATCGCTGTGGGAGTTACATAATTTGATGATGATATCCTCTAGATCGATTACCATCAGGCCGAAAGAAGAACTAGCCAGAATATTTCTAGAATGCCGTAAGCATTTCCACAAAAACACCGAGTCTTTCACTAGTCGTTTTCCTATTTAGATGTAATCCATGTGCAATAAGAACGGAGAAAGGTTCACATGCAATGTCAGGGACACGGGATACACGCCGCAACACACCCATACCGCAAGAGTAACTATTTATGTGCATAAATATTATTCTGTAATCTACCTACTACACCACACGGCCGTTATATTGCATCCTGCGTGTTAGAGCCGTGGCACGGCTGTAAACTAGCCGCAGCACGGTTGTAAACTAGCCGCAGTACGGTGTAAGTAATACGTGATATAACAGCGCTGTTTGAAAGAGTCCTAATTACTGGCGAGGACATTCCGTCTTTTTTTTCATTATCATAGAATAGGTGGCAAACGAGCAAGCAGGGGGTCACCTGATGGCAAGTGGTCTACGCCTCCCGTGGACATCGCAGCACCAGAGGAGTCTCAGATGCAATGCCTTTATGAAAGGTGTAGGCTTTTTTCTTGAAAACCCTTAAGATACGACTTAAGGATTTTCGTTTTGGTTCGGAAATATTGCGTGCGATAGCTGATTCCACAGATTTTCATTCCACTATTGTGTGCGGCAGACAATTTCTCCACTACCAGTCGTCAGGAGTTCATCTTACTTGTGTATTAATGGAGGTGTTTATAGGCTGCAGTCGTCCATTACTGTCAGGTGATCTGTGTATTATTAGTATGGCAACCCTGATATTATAAAAAAAAGTTAGTGTCCGCGCGCTTTTTTTTTCACTATATGTAAGCAAACCTAGCAAAGTATGTGTAGTGTATGATCTTTGGTGGTCGGTACCGATGAAAACGTGAGTGATAGATCCACAGTGACATATAGAAATATACGGCATAAAAGACATAAAAGAATTGCTATAGCTATTTTTTTAAAATTTAATTTACTATATATTTACCAATTGGTGTAGATCTAGACGCACACCCTCCATTTTTAATTCGTTAATGATTCATTGCTAGTTATTTATTATTATGCCTAAAAATACAACACAGAGGCCGAAAAATCATGTACGATGCATTCGTGTGTGTGAATCGCTTTTAAATAAATATATAAATAAAAAATTATTAGTTAATTGTTATGATAACATTCTAAATAATTCCATCCTATGTGCTTACATAACACGATAGGCATTACAAAGATAAAGTATATAATACCCACACGAGATACGACTGGATTCCGCAATGAGCATAAATTAAAGTAAAACATTGTCATTGCGGTAGTGTACACACCGCCTTACGTCACCACCACGCCTCTATCACGCCGCGATGCATTGGCCATCATGGTTCGTGATACAGTTTCAAACTGTTATCACCTTATCACATTAAACACATGTACACACACGCAACGCCCACAAAACGTGATGTTTGTCGGTGCGGTTATACAGGATGTTTCGTTTTGGTTCATATTGGTATTTAAACCGCAGTAGATTGACCGTGTAATTAGTTCCTAGTTAATATTTCTGCTGTGTTGGGTTAATGTGGGAATCCGGGGACATTGATGGATGGCGATCTCGGGCGGCAGTTGCCATTTGCCTAAATATTATAAGGAAACTATTGTAATTATTATACTCTTTTGAAACACCGATAGATAAAATAAAGAAGTTTTACTATACAAAATATAGACATATACGCAAAAAATTGTGTACTCACAAAAAAGTAATAAAAAAAGATAGGGAAAAAAAGAATAATAATAATGAATTAAAAATAAATACAGGACTATATCTGTGGATGTTACGCGTGTAAGTTTCGTTATTATTGTCAAGTCTAGGCCACCCATCCTGCCACCGTATGATCGTTCGGGACGTTGGTTTTGGACGTGGAGTGGTGTGAGCATGTATGTAAAAAAACAAAAAAGAAATCAGAATCAGCTCACGTGCCTCGTTGCTTTCGCTGTCATTCAATGTGCCGTTATATATAACCAGTTAACTTTTGTTTTCCTCATGCGATCAACTGTACTCGATGGTCGGACATTAACGACATTTTTTATTATTACATTAGGACTTGTGTGTGCGAGGGAGCGCGCAGTATGCTGCGCTACGCTCACACTTTTTTTCCATCATATTTAATACATTGAGAATAAGAAACTCATACACAGTTCACCTGATGGCAAGTGATTCCCATCACATCTCCATTCATCCTTGACAAATAATCATAATGCAGATGCGTTGTCACCCTTGACTGAGATGGACTAAAACTTATATTATGATTTTAATTGCATGTATTTTGAACTTCATTACCCTCACTGTTTTTTATTACAATGTGTAACGAAACGAGTACACAGTTCACCTGATGGCACGTCTGCATTCATCCTTGAGGACTGAGATGGAATGCCTCGTCAGCGGTAATATAAAGATCTCCGGATCCCTACACTCCCCTGACGAAACACTGCAACGTTATTCTGCTATTTCACGCCGTTATTCTGGGGGTCATGTCATCATCTCTGTAATTATATTTTTTAAATAATATGTTATTTAAAAATATAATTACAGAGCCGTGTCAGCTAAGTGTAAGCGATACGCGAACAAACTCGAGTTCGAACTCCGATATCGGCACCAATGAATATTGTTTAACAAGCAATTTCAAGTGCTCGACAGTTAAGGAAAACATCGTTGGGATATCTACATGTCTGAGAAAAAAAATACATTTCTTAAACCTGAAATCCGCCAATCCCCAATGGATGCCGCGTGGGTAGTCTAACAATCTCTCTAGAGAGGTGGCTTATATCCAGCAGTGGGATTTATATACCTTTACTTTACATTATTTAAAAAAAAGTATGTTGCTATATAGCTTATTTATTTTAAAGCACAGGATCCAGACCTCATGCAACCCAGATCCATTATAAGCAAGAGAATAATCACTTTTGGCTGAATGCCTTACATATTACTTTATTAGGTCTCTCTATTTCAAGTTTCGTAAACTCGGTATTTGGTAGTCAATAACTCCTGTAACTGTAAGAATCCTAACACTATAGGCGTGTGTGTGGTTATCAAAGGAAGGAAGGAAAATATAATATTAATAATTAATATATGGTTATACTACTATCATTATAGAGTATTTATGTAGATCAAAATCAAATTCCTGATAGATTAAGGTAATGAAAAAATATTAAAAAAGATTGTTCAAGTTTGCCTATTTTATAGAGAAGTTTCTATTTTATAAGAAGGGTATAAATAATAATTATTATTTTCAATTCATAAGATATCCAGAAAATTTGAAGAATTGCGTAGTAATGAGAATAAAGTAATTGGACCAGAACCCATGGAAGATCAACACGGCGATATATATTATTACAATGTAATTATATTAACAGAATTGAGCCAAGATTTACACAGGACATTATTTAAAGCATAAAAGTGGTTTTTGGTATAATTATGATGTCTGTTTATCGCGGATTAATGTGGGTGTCGTGATCGTGTGCTAGTTTGTCACACACAATACTATGAGAAACGATATTGATAAAGGAATTTAGATAATTAATCGCAACAATACGTTTTTTGTCTACATTTAAGTTTGACATGTTTTCGTTATGGACTGCAATTATTAATTACGTATAACTTTTAACAGTTTTAAAACGTATTTCCTTCACGCAAGTGTATGTTTATGTTTGTTTTAGTTATATTTACAGGTATTAAGTATTATTTTTTGGTTTGACTAATTGGGCAAAAACCTTCCAAGATAAATGTAATAGAGAATTTAAAATTCGGTTCACTGTGAAATATGGAATTAATAGTAATTCTCTGTTACATACCAGTTACAAAACAGTTGTATATTCTGGTCGTAGTCGAATGTAGAGAAAATTTAGTGAATCGGCATTTACGAAAAAAATCATCGTTTTGTCAAAAAAAAAACGTTTGAAGTTAAAATTTTAGTTCAGTTTTTTTGCAATTAATCACTAAGTCAAGACTCTTTGATGACAGCACGATTAAAAAAAAATGTTTGATAAATAAAGGTTTGCCATCTCTGGCTTTCAAATTTAGAACATTTCAATATACATCGTCAGTTTGCTTATTAACACTATCAAACACTCACAGCATACAACAAGAACCACACGATGTCATAAAAAAAAGGTTTGCCAACCCTGGTTTAGTACTTTGAAATCTTTCGAACATATTTACAGCGTCAGTTTGCGTATTAGCCGCATCAAAGACTGACAGTAACAATAATAACAACACCACCATTGTACTCATCGTTGTCTCGTGACAAACGACGCTACGCCGTCCAACGCGTACTGACCACTACAGAACACTTCGCACACCCTGCCAGCGTTCAATGTACTGCTAGATGTGTAAACTCTCAAGAGAGCTGGAACATTCTATCCTTTACCGTTATAGTGTACCGTTATGCGACCGATTAGCGTTTTTAGGTGAAGGCAAGCCGCAACGCGGATTGTGTTGTAACAACCAGACGACTGCTATACTTATACATTTAAGGTTGAAATTCGTTTGATGGGAAACGAAAGAAAGTAAAATGTCTTGTTGTTTTGTTTCGGCTGCGCTTAGAGAGGTGATGATTGGCGGTGTATGATATAGTGGAGTTTTAACATTAGATATATATTTTTTTATCAAAGTAAGATTACAGTGGATAAGATTTTTCTTACGGAAGTAAAGGTGACAAATGAGCACACTAGTGCATCGATGGTGAGTATAATATAAAGTTGTGACATGGCGAGGAGACCTCCATGTCCATACGTAAATGAAATTAAAAATATTTCGAGGACATTTTAATGTAAAATATGGTATTAGAACCCTTTCTAGAGCTAAGCCCAGCAGTGTGGTTCATATTGTACATTAGATCTCTTGTAAAGGGGATACGTCTAAACTGCAATCTTCGTTCCGAGGTAGACGCTCCAGCATAACTTACCGTCACACAGCCGCGGCAATCGCTTACCATGAGGTGACCTTTGCTCGTTTGTGTCCTACATTTAATAAAAAAAAGAAAAAAATCAGATAAGTAATAACTTATAACAGCGTGCTTTGTGATTACGAAGCAAAAAATTAGCGCTGCTTGTAATCAAAGCTCATTTGAATAAAAAGCCGCATTCTCTCAGAACTCGTTACGGCTACTTCATTTGAATATTTAGTCGATGGAAAAGTTTAGTACGTTACGAGAGAGAAAAATAAGCAGGAAACAAGATTCGCGCTAATAATAAATTGGTTTCTATTATTATAATCAGCACGGTTTTGTTAACTCTATTTTTTGTATGTCTGTTTGTTTCTTCAGTACAATTTTAGAGCTAAACGTTAAACTGATAGCCAATAATAATATATCATATAATACTCATGTTAATGTAGATAATCCTCTGTCTAAAGCAACTGACCGAGCCGAGGTTCGGCCATCTCGGGCACCCGCGAGTCTGACGCTCTCGCGGAACAGGGTAACGGTCCAAGTCGAGCCCTTGTGCTGGTTACCCAGTGATAGAGGTCTCGACTGAGCACCATAAGCGCTCGGTCACCCAACCCGCTGAAACTGTAAAAGCCGTCGGGCTAACAGCGGCAAAAAAAAGACGTTAAACTTTAAACATGGCTCAGATGTTATGACAATCAAATATTAACTCATTTTCTTGTCAATTTTGCTATACATTAAAACTATCTTCTCGGTTAGCTAGAGGCGATAAACCTTAAACATAGTTCAGAACTGGAATTCAATGAAATATTAACTCATCTTGTGTGTCTGTTTGTCTTAAATAAACTTCCCGATGAGTTGAGTTGATGAGTTGTCATCCTTAGAATAAAGATAGAATGTCCCGTTGCATGAAATAAGTTCACCGCTTACTTTACGCTGTGGTTTCTCCGTTCAAGCCTACCCATTCGTGTGCGGCTAGAAGTTAGCTGCCACGTGACTAAACCTCTCTTCAAAGCCTCAAATGACAAACCTATTTGTCTACTGTCTACAAATTTCGTACGGTTTATAAATGATAAGATAACAATTGTTACAATATTGTCTAAGTGAATTTGCAATTTGCAATGATTTGCACAAACATTTTTATAGTATGTACAGTGTTAGGAATAGAAAACTTTCCTCGTCAATTATGTGTACGATTCGCATAACATATACGATGTAGAGGTTAGAGTTACTGGCTGCAGCGTCGCGGGTCCTCGGTTCGAACAATATTTGTGTTGATTGTCGGTTCATGTACCATGTTTTTGATTAATCATAACAAAATAAAGCTTTATTCAAGTAGGTTTATACAAAACACCTTTAAAACGACAAGAAACTCGACTAGGTGTTCTTTTTTTCTTGAAATAATAGTTTACAAAATGTCCAAGAGTTGTCCAGTATTGAATCCAGAGATCAAAGTCTAAATCCTTAATCTGTAAATAAGCAAATTTGCCAGACAAATAGTGAGATTTTTTTTTGATTAATTGGTTTTTAGCCAAAATGTTAAATCTGTTTGAAGGCAAATCGATTATTATTGGCGGTATTTTATTAAATATGCGTATGCTGTTGCTCAACCTTATTACACATGCACTACAGTGGACTAGGGGTGGGGATGACGAGTGAGTGGCAGTTGATGTCATTGATGATTCTTTTTCTTATCCCGTTTTTTTTTCTTTTTTTTTTTAGAAAATATTAGCAATGCTATTAACATTACTAATATTCCAGTTAACCACTACAACTAAGCTGAAAATGCTTGCCCTAGGAGATGGTGGGCACGGCACGGCAAAACCCAAAGGGTGGATTCGAACTTATGTTTACTTAAGTTTCACAGACCGTACCCTACACCCATTAGAGCTATTGACGTTTCGAGTGCAATACAGCGCCACCGGTTACGGAGACGACTGTAACTTGTTTGACGTCCCATTGTCATATTTGATACGAGCTAACGTACCAAAAACAAATAATTAAAAAGGTGGTGGGGTTTCCTAGTCGTAGAGCTGCGCCGAAGCTTGTTTCTAGCTGCAGAATGAAATGGTCAGCTGTCGAGCTGAAAAGGATCACGCCCACACAGATTACCAGCCTAAAATAGCAGCATAGTGCTGCTGTGTTTCGTCTGGTAAGTGAAGGGATCCGGTGACCTTTATTTCTGGTGAAAAGGCATTGCATCTCAGTCCTCAAGGGTGAATAAGGTGAAGTAGACGTCATTGTTCACAGGAATCACTTACAATGTGAGCGGTGTACTTGTTTGTTACACATTGTAAAAAAAAATGACGGTAGAAAAGTTTAAATATATGCAAATAAATCCATAAAGGTATCGCTGTGGTCGTCATCATCGTGTGAATTGCGTTATCATTTGTGTCCCCATTAAATAAAAAAAAAACCCAACCTCGGCGTCCGCAATGTGCAAAAATGTCTTTAATTCGAAAGTTTCCCTCTCACCTGGACATGCACGCTAAACGTAAAGCCAACACTGGCCGGTTATCGCGATTGAAATGTTCCGGTCATGAGGATTGTTTTGAGGCATCTATCATTTAGTGAAAGTTAGTGAAAGGAAAAGTGATCCATGACCAGCGAAGTCGTTTGATGAACAGGCCGCTTAAACATGGCGCCGGTTTAGTAGGCCTTCTTTGTCTTATCGCCATTAACTTTTGCGACGCCAATAGCCTTTTGATTGGGGGTACGGTCTAGGAAACTTAACGTCGTAGGTACGAATCCGCGATTAGACTATTGTCTTGTGTATCTACCACAAGTATTTAAGCATAACCGAAGTGACCAAGAATTTTAATACTGTTAATTGCATTGATGTGCTGTATTCAAGGCACTTTCGAAATTCTTAAAACGTTTCTGCGAATCTTAAAAATGAAAGGTTTAATTATTATATGTTAGTATTTTTTTATTATACCTTCAGGTAAGATTCAACTCATGGTAATTGTTGATTGTGTTCCAAGGCATTTTCTTATCCCCTGAGGATTGCGTTAAAATCAATCCATCGCCTGTAATATTCCGGGTTTTGTCCATTGGGGGACATTCAAGTTGCCTCGATGACGTTTCAATTTATAATGATACTTTTTTTTTTATTTAAAGATATGAAAGTTGTCTTTTTTTATTGAAACAATTGTTTGCCTTCGACAAAGCCAGCGTCTAGTTGAATGTTACTAGGGTGACAAACGTTTACCTGTTCACTTGAATCAATTGAATCGGAACTAATTTATATGGTTTAAATCGCGTTCATTGAAACTTTTTTAAATGCACTTATGGTCATGAGGCTGGGGACGTCTTGATGTCATAGGTTAAACCGAACTACCATCATCTTTTATTTATTTATGTTGGCAGATTGATCTTACTGATTTACAGAGAGAAATACCAACTTTTTGTAAGATTTTTTTTATAATATTGTGAGTGACGAATCAGCAGACATCTAATGGAAGGTTTAAGATGCATGTTATCACCGCTGAGGACTAGAGACGGAATGCCTCCTTGCCTGTGATATGTGGGCGTGGACCATCCCCGTTAGATGCAAAAAAACAACTATAATACACCGATGCCATCGGTGTGACAAGTGCGCATTTTCGGCGAGCATCGTCTCAGTGTCCCGTCTGTAGCGTGAGTCATCCGCGTATGTAACGGTGCCCGGGCGCCGGTGCCGAGATTACGGTATCCCACTGTCCTGCTCAACGATACGTACGCGATTACGGACCGGAGGGGTTTTAATTAACGTCGGACAAGCGCTTATATATACAGTGTAAACTCTTTATAACGATTAACTCTCTATAACGTAGAAAATTTATATATATATATTTATGTATATATCTTCACTCCATCTAACAGTAACTCTCTATAACGATAAAAAAATGCTCGGTCCCTTGAGTTATAAAGAGTTTAGACTGTTTATATATATAAATAAATATATATAGATATATATATATATTTGCGTTGTCACCCTTGAGCACTAAGATGTGATGCATTACTGCGTGTAACTGCGTTTTGATTTTTTTTATCTTCTCTAAGGCACGCAAGCTCACTTTTCCTTTTCAGAAGCGGACGTGGTAGCTCAGCACTTGCATCACTACCAATTTTTTTTTAAAAAAAACCGTGTATACCAAGGGAGAGGGAAACTTTCGAATCATGACATTTTTGCACACTCCAGACGCGGAGATTGGGTTTTTTTTTATTATTTAAAACTGCACAAAATAGTAGCTTCTTTAGGGAATCCATAAGTGAAAGTCTCGGCTTAGTGCCGGCTGTAATCGTCTCCTGACTAAGGGCGTGTTAGTTGGAGACATAACAATCAACATTAGTTCGTGAGGATAAGTGGTTTTATTTATTCGCAAATTCCCTTCAGGTTTTTGTATGTGACGCAGAAGACGTAGACATTCTTGTGCCTCGAGTAGTGCCACCAAATCCCGATGGGCCGCAATCCGTCGAGTTGACGTCCGGGTAAAGGGGGAATATACACTTACACGTATACCACGGCCTATTTTAGGCAAGTAGAAGTTTCCAAACTCCAGTTTTCAAACTTCTACTTGCTTTTGCCCTCGGGCTAACAGTGGTCGACGGCCATAAAAAAAGGAATTTGTGTAGACTTCTTGTGGACTTCACGAGTGTTCTTCAGTTACTTTGAGTATCGCATACAATAGTTTTAGTTTTATTGTGCTCTCGCATTCATTCGTGTTGTCCAAACTCCGATAAGGAATCACGATGCAAGTCTCTTGTCAACCTTAAAGACTTGCATATCCTGCCTCATTACCAACTATATAATCTAACAGTGGAAGTCATGCTTCAGTTAGTTTCCAGTTGCAGCATGAATGGGTCGGCTCCACCTGGTATGGACCACATATATGGTATAGCAGCGTGCCGCTGGTGTCTCGTACGGCGAGTGTCGAGGTCCTGACATCCGATTTTAAATGAAGAGGCATTACATCGCAATAAACAAAAATGAGTCAACACAATCATTGTCACATTAAACCAAACTAATTTAACTGGTTTAATACAGAATATACGGACTTTGTTTGCCTTCGTCCGTGTAAATAAACAAAATAAACATAATTTATATTGTACTTGCCGTCTGGCGACTTCGTCATGTCCAAATTTCAATAATCATGTTTGTGATGGTTTTGTGAATTTGTGAATCGTTAAAATCGTGGATAATTTTCTTGATTTTATTAGAAAGTGTCATAGAAAAAACTGATTGTCCCGAATTTTCAATTTTTTTCGAACGTACATTATATGAACAAAACCAAATTGGTCCAGCCGTTCTCAAGTGCAGCCCTTACTAACGAACCGTATTAAATATTTATTAATATAGATCTGGATATATATATGTATATATTATTTTTACAATGGTAGGACGACGTCGGAGCTAGTTTCGATCGTGGATGTATAACATCTTCATATAAAAACATCATGAAGTAGCAACTTGACATGCTTAGTTTCGTTTTTTTTACATTGAGAATATTTTACCCCGGTCGAGCAGACCCATTCATTCTGTAGTTAGAAACAAACTGCAGTGTAGCTTTACTACTGTCAAAAGTCGTATAGTGAGTGTAGGGATCCAGCAACCTAATTACGGGCAACAAAACTTGTAAAATATCCACAATGTGATTCCCAGTCATGGGTCGGTAGGATGCTGCGGCTATAAATAAACTGCAGCGTGGCTTTACCTCTATTATAGACCATTTTATAATACTATCTGACAAACGAGAAGAATATGTGCCCCCTGGTAGGTAGATCGGTCTCGAGCCGCGATAGCTCAGTGTCCAAGCGCCCGCTTTTAGTTCACATTACGCGAGCGAACCGAGTTCGATCCCTCAGTGCCGGAACCAATGAACATTGTTAATCGCATTTTTAAATACTGATTTATCACTTGTTCCACGATGAAGGATAACGTCGTAACTTGCAAAAAAGAAATAATTTTGAAATTGCTGTAGAACACCCTCTTAATAAGTATAACTAACACACACAGAGATAAGGTCTTTCTTTTTCTTTTTTTGTCGGGGGGGGGGGGTATCTTCAAAAGATACCCTGCCTCTTGGGGTGAGACAGGGTTATGTGGGAATCTTAACCACTAAAGACCCCCAAGGGTCAACCTAAGCGCATTGGGAGGGGCCCCGAGATCTCCTGCGGAACGCACCGATGCCCCTCAGCACAGTGCCTAAGCACGTCTCGGGGGAGGCCGCGCCTCCCCTCGCAACCTCGCCGTACTACGGCAACCCTGGACCACCTCGGGTTGCCTTCCTTTCCGGGTTTGCTTGTCTGAGCGCCCACCAACCCGCAGTCGCCTTGTACGACAGGCAGGGGGTATCTTAGCCCTATTCTTGTGCCCGGGCTAAAGGGCTGTCAGAGAAAAGGCCTATGCCCAGTGGGACAGTGGGATTTGTTACACAACTTACTTTTTTTTATCATGTTAATATTTAAGCTGGACCAATTACATATTAAATCAGAGTTGATAGGGTCGTGCACCGATTTTGATTCGTAGGACGGCCTGGCTGAAATTAAAGACGTTCCTATTATCTAAATTGAGTGAATGAACGCTCTCCGAAGCATTGGGTGAGGTTCGCCTTTTTAACCTACAGGTTACTGACTCGATCGGAGACCTTGTGGGGAATTAAAGAGATCTTCTGCAGCGAGGATTATATATATTATTATATATAGTATAGTAATGTATTTATTAAATATTACGGGCGACCCTGAAAACAATATTTAACCAGAGTTGTATAACCTATAGAAATATAACGGCAACTCATCGACAAAGACTCAACTAGCTCATTCGTTGCCAACCCTCAGGAGCAAGTTCGGATACCTTGTTACCTGTAATTAGGAATCTCCTAACTCTTGCAGTCTTTTTTAAGATCCTATTTAAGTTTATTTGAAGATAATCTGAAAGTTTTTTTCTCTTCTTTCGAGTTCTGTACCCGAACCCACGATCTTAAGTTTCGCTGATCGTAGCCTAAACCATTTGGCCATTGATGCGTTAAATATATTTTGGTAGCAAAGTTTAGACACAATCGACTGATGTGATAGTTAAAAATTGATTCTATTCCACTTCGTACGTCGCCAATAAAGAGTCGACAAACTATTTTCGTTGATTAAGATTGAAGGCGACATTGAATCATAGTATCGGGTCAGTCGTCTGTAACAAAAAGGTCTAAATTGGCTCCAATTCTCGAGCACACAAAGAGAACCAGTGGCAACAATAACCAACGCCCAATGAGCGCACAATCCTGTTTATTACAGGCCGCGATTCACCGTTGTGTATGCATTCAAGAAGTATGGGGACGTCGTTTATGGGAATTATTCGGACAGTCCGATATCTTCATCGGCTTGTAATAATCTAGTTAACGATATATTTCGCGATACACGTCTCGTAGAATTTAGGGTTAATTAGATTCTTGAGACGAAAAGTACGAATTGTATATAGTATTTTATTTAGACATTATTAGAATAGATTGAATATTTATTTTAGATAAGTGAATATTTTACAAATTCTGTAAAAAAAAATTAAACGGGTATAACATAAACTGTTTTTTTTTATTAGATTGAGAGTAACAAAGGAGCACACAGTTCACGTGATGTTAAGTGATTTCTGCGGCCCATGGATCTACATTCATCCTTGACAAGGAATCATAATGCAAATGCGTTGTCATCCTTGAGGACTGAGAACTGGAATGCCACGTCACCAGTAATAAAGGTCTCCGGATCCCTACACTCGCCAGAAGAAACTGCTGCGTAGTTCTACCACTGTAAAAAAAATAGTGATTTCATTATTGTTAAAATGACGTCTAAGGAGTATACCGCCTGGTTATTTATATATAACATCGGTAATGTCTGCCGCCCATGATGATACATCCTTTCTTAACTAAGATTCAAGATGCCTATACATTGTCTGTCACCGCTGAGGACTCAGATGGACTTCCACGTCACTTGTAATTGGGTGTCTGGATCCCTACACCCACCGCCCGGAACCCTCAGCGTTTTGTTCCTATTTCATTTTCATCCTGTGACAGCGTGGTCCTCGTTTGAACCAACCCATTCGAGCTCTATCACTGTCAGTATTTATTGTCTTAGAGTGGCCTCTTTAAGTACTAATTTTCTTAATAACTTACTTCGTAATGCCTTCAGTGCATATTAATAGCCTGAAAAAAATGTAAATTGATTCAGAAGTATACCGTCCTGTATTTATAATTAAGATGGGCGCCCTACATAAAGTGACTAATATCGCAATTTTTTTGCACAGCGTTCACCTCTATAGGTCTCGGCACACGGGACGACGTAGCCATCCACGATTGTGTAAATAGCGAATACGACGTGTTTTTGCGTCCCTTTGCTTGCACTTGCCGCCCGAATTCCGAATGATTCCGCTGTGACCGGACCCCTTTCATTTTGTTGTCTATGGTTACGTCTTTTACGTCTGTCTTACGTCTAATTCGTTGTATTTCTATTTAAGTTCACTTTGGTAAGGTGAGAACACGAACAAAAAGTTTAAATAAATAAATAATATTTTAAGATTCTTACACCACAAATAATTATTTTTTCTTAGTGCATAAATAATGTTCTTTTTTTAAAAAAAAGAATGCCTTTAACATTACTGACATCTTAAATGCTTGTGCTAGGAGATGATTCACGACCAATAGTAGAATGGCGGATTCAAACGAAGTCAAACAGTCTATTTATATAATACCCACTGTTGGGCATATGCTTACTTGCCATAGAGGGTATTAGAGCATAGTCCAAAGATTTGGATATTTTTTTAAAATTGATATTCTTACATGCAGTGGTTTCGCAAACCGAAAACTATTAGGCGACTATTGACTCATCCAATAAACACTTGTACAAAAAGTACCGACTAAACCTTTTTAGGTCATGTGATTTCAAGATATGTTTATTCTACATATTAATGTACACTATTTATGTAACAATGTTTGATTCTTTTTTCCCCACCTAGCACTGGAGAAAATCAAATAGTAAATGCCCACCACCAAGTAACTAGGCGGCGGGCGGATTAGTATTATTAAAGATAAAACAACATTTTTTTTAAACTAAAATAATTTTGTACGTTTATTAAATTCAAAATATAACTTAACGGTGTCAATTTTCATTAATAGATAAATAATAATTAAAAAGAAATCTCGTCAATAACTCTTTGAGGGTATATATAATATACTTTGTCGACTAAAAAGTTTCTTAGGTTTATTTATTACGATGTATTAACCCTTTGCACGTAGAGCATGTTCTATTATAGCCCACCGACAATTCGGGACAAATTTTTACACACAGCTACTCAAGGAGAATTGTTATGTGTGAACACCGCCTTCCTTCATGGAACATTTAAAATCGTTTATTATTAAAATTTTAGTTTAACACATTTTACCATTTTTGGCATATGAACACAATTATGATCAGGCAACAAAGTGATTAATTAAATTATACAATTACGAATAATGATGCAATGACATTTAAATTAACAAAATATTAAAGTTACATAGTTATAAGTTTTTTCAATAAATAGTCATCACTCATGAGTTCTTTGAATGTATCATCTCGTTTACCGAGTACTGCTTTAGGTGGACATCTGAATCGATGTTACTCAAACTGTTTTATATTAAAGTGGATTTTGTTATATATTTGATTGGCCATCCGATAACAATTATTTGAGTATAATCTACTTTTCGAGTTCGGCATTACGACGTTATCGGGGTATCGAGTGGTGTATTTTACAGTATCTTTTAATTTAGGGAAAAAAACTAGAGGACGAAAACGAATTCCCTGCACACAGTGAAGGCGCTTGCTATAGAAACGCTAAAGTTGCTAAAGTTTTAGTTGTAGTGTCACTGGTACAGTCGCTTAGTTAGTCGGTTTTTTTTCCCGGGCTAATGGCAAATTTTTACCCAAGGGCTTTTACAGTTTCGCCGTTTTGAGAGCTTATTGCGCTCAGTCGAGACCTCTATTAGTGGGTACCCAGCACAAAGGCTCACCGGGCACCCACAAGTCGCGAGAGCGCCGCGACTTGAGGGTGCCCGAGAGGGTCAAACCTCGAGAGTTGGTGGCGTTAACGCCTAAACACTTACAATCTTGACTATTAAAATAATAGAATAAGGTTAATAGGTTTCTATTGTATACATGTTAGTGGAGATGACTGTACCGCTTGCAAATTATCTTTGTTAATGCGAACATCTGTTCAATGGTTTCGTCAGCAATAAACAAAAAACCTTTTATTATATGTACTATTGATTCATACTTCTGCGTGTCACAGCCACATTGAAGTTTGTTTCTAGCTGCAGAATGAATCTGTCAGATCGACCGGGGCAGCACCACGCCCTCACAGTATACCGGCGTCAAATAGCAGCATAACGCTGCTGATACGTGAAGGCCTCCGCAGACATTTACATTATACTGGTGACGAGGCATTCCATCTTAGGCCTCAAGGGTGACAACGCATCTGCATAATGATTGACAAGGGTCAAGGATGAATGTAGATGTCATGGGCCGCAGGAATCATTTGCCATCAGGTGAACTCTGGGCTCGTTTGTTACTTATTAATGATATAAAAAAAACACTACACCTACAAAATAGTAACACGAATAGATTACTACTGGGTCAACGTTTCTTTCGCTATGACACGTGTGGGATAACTTTAAGGAACACCAGAGGAGACGATTACTGAGGCCGCACATCCATCCGTAAGAAATCCAGCTCATACGATGGTAAGTGATTACCGCCGCCCATGGACATTGCAACACTCGAGGAGTCACAAATATATAATAATATTCCACGCTGTTACTCTGAGGACTTAGTATTTTAACCTGCAGCGTTGGTGTCACTGGTCATGAATAGATAGAAATGAAGATTTCAGTAATGGTCTTGAAGCATTTCATTTTAGTCCTGAACTCTGTTCAATATAATAAGCAAAATAAAATAAGCAAATAAATATACAATACAATATAATACATGTTTAAAGACCAACGAGACGGGAAACGGGGATGGGGAGACCAAACAGTCGAGGGTTAGGGCGAAAGGGCGAGAAACCTGCGGACTATACGAGCGGTGTCCACGAAGCACCGTCTTCTGCATTAGAGACCGAAGCTGCCCATCCCGGAGTCCCAATCGCCTCAGGTGATTGGATAGACTGGTTGGCATTAGCACGTTTGCAGATACGACTATAGGAATAATTTCGGTGGACATACCACCCCACATGTCTGCCACCTCGTGTGCCAGGTCCAGATATAATATTATTATTTTATTGTATGTTTATTTTATTTTTTATACTATTTTATTTATTTATGACAACCAGCCGGAGTTATAAATGGATCTCCACCGTAATAATAATAATAATAACTTTATTGCATTTAACAAGTCCTCACATAATGGTTAGTACAAAAAATAACACCATCAACAATCAAATCATAAAGACAATTACTTTACGGGTTGGGTACTACTGGTCTCCTAACTAGGTCATTTAATGACCTGTGTTTAGGAGATATAGTCCTAGATATATCTTAGATCTGGATAATTAAGTCAACTGTGTTTGTTTGTCACCTTTGAACTATTAAACTGTACCATACATCTTTGCAACTAGAGGCTGTTGTATAAATGAGCAAGGTTAGGTAGCATCGGGCGACGTAACTTTCCTCAGCGCGTGGAGCCCCTTTCGCTTTTCAAGGTGAATTTCACCAGCGCTTGACGTGTTAAGGCTAAGCGAGCATCAAGTGAGACCACTTTCTAACTTGGGAATATTGCGTTGGAACGACATAGTTTTGTATTATTTTACTTTCTATAAGTTATCACTAAACGTAAACCGTCTGTATATGCGTCAATAGCATAATGGTTCAGGCTACGGCCTTTGAAATTTAAGGTCGTAGGTTCGAGTCCGTCATTCGACTAGTATCGTGAACCATCTAGCATAAGCATTTTCAGCTTAATTGGAGTGGTTAACCGGGATATTAGAATTGTTACTGGCATTGCTAAATATATTCAGTAGAAAAACAAAAAAATACTAAATATATCTATAAATCAGTGCAAAGCGCCACCGGTGCGTTCCGTAAGCGATCCCGGAGCCCCTGTGGTCAGCGACGGGAATTTAGTAATCAGCAAACAAATCCCACATAACCCTGTCTTACCCTGAGGTGACATGGTATATTTTGAAGATTTCCTCCCCGACACTAACTAACATCTTTGCTTCGTAATCCTTAAGGAGGACATTATCTGTATTATGACTTATAGAGGATGATGAATGTTATCATTAGCCGCAGATATCACTTACCAGCAGCTGAACTGTGTGCTTATTTGTCACCCTCAATCCAATAAAAAAATGTGAGAGCTTGGCCTTAACACGTCGACGTTGGTGTACAGGTTTCGCTTTCGCCGGCTTACGTAAGCCGTAACCTTTCATCCACGCTCGCGTGATCCTCCAACAGTTACTTTTGACACCTATTCATGAACCTCGCCACACGATGCTCTTGAAACTTGACGAAGGCAATCGATCACTTGTGTGTTTTCAGCCTTAATTTGCATTTGAACTGTTCTTAGGTGAAACCTATTTTTTTAATGGCATTTTTTTACTCGCGCAAACGATAACGTCCGTTTCACTAACATACAGGCCACTGGTTGAAAACTAGCGCCTTATGAGATTAGTTTCACAACGTATGTTCAACATTGACCAACGCCCTTTTGGTCTTTTTTTTGCTTAATAATAATAATTGATATTGGCTAATGGTCAGGACTAAACCACGGCCGGACCCATTAGAACCGATGTCCGTAGACTCGGCGACGAGATGATAACCAAAAATTAAACCAAAGTCTAAACTTATCTGGAGTGAAGAGTGTGTGATGTGTTACTGTTAATGATGTGCGTTCATGGTAAGTATATGGTACCAACAATTATCCTCTATAAGGAGTCAAAACGCAGATGCACTCTCACTCTTGAGGTCTAAGATGTAGTGCGTCGTCACCAGTAATTTTCTATTACCCTGGTATACTGTGGGGGCGTGGTGATGTTCGCCCGTCCTTTTTTACACGTGATGATATGCAGTAGAGCCCCGGCGTTCCTTTCGCCGATTGCTAACAGATGGTTACAAATTGTTTTTTTTTCTTATCTATATGTGACAAACGAGCACACTAACTAATCGTAAATGATGATACAGTATTAGGACACCTCCGTCCATCTTAATTTTTTCGGGCTGTTACCTCGAGGGCCTTTAGAGTTTCACCGCGCTTATGGCGCTCAGCCGAGACCTTTATTAGTGGGTAATCAGCACAATGGTTCCCGAGCACAAGGGTTCCCGGTCCATCTTCAACTACGCTTCATGCGTCGTTGTCACTCCTGAGAACCAAGGAATTTCATGCCACCAGTAACCGAGCCGCGCAGTCCTGAAGTCACCGTGCGAAACAGCACAATTATGCTGCTATTTGGCACTGGTACTCAGTGAGGTCGTCATGCATTTTATTATAATTCTAGTTTTTTTTTTACAAAGTAGCATTTGTCAATATAATATTATATGTACTTTCTATTTACTGGTAACATTGTTTTTTAATGCACGCGAATTTACGTAAACGGATGTTTGAAGATTATTTTGTATTTGTCTTTTAGGACCTTTTTTTAATTTCATTGATTCAATACATTGTATTAATTATTGTATCATTCATTTTATAATCATATTTAACTTGATATATTGTATTTTCTTTTCATTTATTTCCCTACTGGATTATTCAGTGGTATTAATTAAGATTTTATGGGTTTAAATAAATTAAATAATTAAATATCTCGTTTAAATATTGATAAGCAAATGAACGATAAGTAATGGTTATATCTATTTATTATTCGGCTGACTAACAGCTGTTACAATCAAACACAAACATTGTAGAAATATTTTCAGATAACTAACTAGTTGAACATAGTACACTGTCCTAACGGTCTATTTATTTATTTATTTGAAGACATACCAACAGCATATACATTACACATTTTAGAGGTTGAATATTTATATAATATCATTTCACATGTCTCTCGAGACTATCGAATTTCCCAAAACTTTCACATACTGGCGGAAAATAATAAATCATATTAATGTCTAACACATTTTTAATTTCTCTCTGAGCCCATCTCTGAGGTCCACGCAGACAAAGTCGAGGACAGATGCAAGTTTTGACATATTTTTTTTTGATATAAAAAGTAGGTGGCATACATCTGCAACACCATAGGAGTCGCAACTGCGTTGCCCGCCTTTAAGGAAGGTGTCGGCTCTTTCCCTAAGTCGTATCGGTTCGGTAACACAGCTGGCGACAGCTAATTCCAAGGAGTAGTTGAGCGCGAAAGGAAATTTCGCGTGAAACGCACAGTTATGGATTGCCAACCATCGAGATGATGAGGATGAAATTTTAAATTCTGCCGTGATGCACGATGTTTGAACTCAGCGGCTGGAATTAATCAGAACAACTACTCCAGAACACTCCCTATGGTAAATTCGGTAAAAATATGCAAAGAGATGCAACGTCTGTTCGCAACGCTAGTGGATCAAGCCGATCGGAGAGTGCTTGATAATCAACGATTCGAGCCGCTCTCCGTTGGATGCGGAACGGAAGAAGCGGGTACTGGGGTGCCCCGGCCCAGAGACGCGTGAGGCCATGTGAGGCCGAACTTCCCCTTTGTAAAGTTGATAATTGTCTTAAAGATAGCTCATTTACTGCGTTAAAACGTATTCTATTTGTTATTGATCGTTATAAATATCCATGTGCTTTATTTCATTCAATTCCGTTCTGTCGTTTTTGCGTGATTATGTAACACGAACATACATAAATACAAACTTTCACATTTATAATATTAGTAGGATGTATTGATATGTTAACAACAACCGACATGTGTGTGTGTGTGGGTTTGTACAGCACTTTGTATTTAGGTACATATTACAGTTGACTCAAATTGAAAAACAGAACAGAAAAATCTATGTTGTATGTCAATTTGATTTCAAAAAATATAAACAAACGTTATATGAGCCTACCATTCAGGTATTAGTTTGGTTATTAAATACACGTGCCACCCACTGTCTTGACTCAATTATTCCTAAGTGTAAAGGTCGTCTGGGAGAGATCGCTCTTTAGCGATAAGAACGCCTTGTTTTACTTCTAGTATTTATTTTATTTTTGTGGTGTACAATGAAGTATATATAATAATAATAATATAGTAACACCGCATGGTCCGCAGGTTTCTCTCCCTTGCGTCCTAACCCTCGACCGTTTGGACACCCCTGTCGAGGGATTCCCCTATAATTGGGCTTTATATATGTATTATATTGTATTTGGTTTATCATATTTTATTTATTTATTGTATTGATTGACCAACCAGCCGGATATAGAAAAAAATATCCCTTAATAATAATAATATCTTTCGATTCTGGCTTGAATGGCTTACAGGTTTACCCATAGTGATTCTGAGTCGATGATAGTATGCCTAGTCGATTCGATAACCAAAAGATATCGATCTCGGCTATATCTTGGTTATTGCTAAATTAAATCAACTGCGCTGAATATTTTATAGTGCCGTAAGTATTTGCGGCAAACAGAGGCACTCACTCGTCGACCCCTCCCCTATTCCGATGTAATACATGTGAAATAAGATCGGAGAAGGGTTAGTATGCAGTGTCGAAAACACGAGACCTACTACACACATCATACCAAAACCCGAAAACGCACAATCTGTTATACACAAATATTGTTTCCCGGCTGGGAATCGAACTACGACGCAGTAGATAAGTACTCTACACACTACGCCACGCGGCCGTTCATATAATAATAACGATCTATTTGGTTTCTAAATACAAACTTCCTCTAGAACGTTCTAAATTCTTTGATGTAACAAATGTAATGATGTAACAAACTAGAACCACATTCCTAAGGCTTTGTACGTTTGAGTGGTAGGTAATGTGGGCATGTATGACTCTGCCATTTATATATGTTGTATGCTCTGTTGTTTATTAACAGTGGCAGAGCTACACTGCAGTTTATTTCTAGCTGCAGAACGAATGGTTCAGCTCGACCGGGGTAGGACCCGCCCACACAGAATACCGACGTAAAATAGCAGTACAATGCTGCTGTGTTTCGTCTGGTGAGTGTAGGGATCCGGAGACTTTTGTTTGTTGACTGATGACGAGGTATTCCATCTCAGTCCTCAAGTGTGACAACGCATCTGCATTATGATTCCTTGTCAAGGATAAATAGTAGTAGATGTGATGGGCCGCAGAAAAACTGTGTTAGATTTTGTTACTCTCAGTGTAATAAAAAACCGTTTCTGTTCACAACCAAAATAAAAATCATGTAGCATGTTGAAATACATTGACTATTAAATAAAATATTGAACCATAAATGATTATTATTTTTGGTCACGAACTGTGATTGTTTTTTATCAGTCACCTAACTTAGGTACTATTATAAATAAAAGTGTGAAAGAGAGAGAGAGACTGCGCACGCGCCTATTGAAATGATTTTATCAGTTATTATTTTGTTAGTTATTATTTTATATTATTTATTAACTCGGATGTGGGTGAAGAGAGTGAACTCGCCTATTTTACCTGTACCCCCAGCCAGAAAGCAGCCCACATACATGTTAAAAAAATGTTAATTGTAAAATGGTTTTTTGTTTCAGGTAATTTGACGCGAACGTAATGTGGTTTAGTTAATATTTCAAGAAAGTGGTACGAATACATCGATCGACACGTGGAGGGTATGCTTTATATATTTTATTGTGTTTAGTCGAGCACAAAGCTCACTTGATGGTAAGTGATTCGGCCCATGACACCCACATTCACCCTCTACAAGGAAGGAATCATAATCCGTCACTCCTGAGGCCCGAGATGGAATGCCTCGTCGCCACTAATAAAGGTCTCCGGATCCCTACACTCACCAGACGATACACGCTGCTATTTTAAGCTCGTATTCTGCGAGGGCGTGTTCCTGCCCGTGTCGAGCTGACCCATTCGTTCTGCAGCTAGAAACAAACTGCAGTGATAAGGGTCTCCGCATCTTCACATTAACCAAACGTTAGACAAGAAAAGACATCAGCGTTTTGCTGTTATTTTACGTTGGTGTTCTTTTTTTTCTTTTTTTATATGATAGGTGGCAAACGAGCAAGCGGCTCAACTGATGGTAAGTGATCACCGTCGCTCATGGACATCCGCAACACTAGAGGAGGAGGCAACGCAGATGCGCTGACCGGCCTTTAAAAAATTGTGTAGGCTCTTGTTTTGAAGGTCCCCAAGTATCGCATCGGTTCGGAAACACCGCCGGCCTCTGCTGATACAGAGTAGTGAGGAAATTTCGAGCAAAGCGTACGGTTATGCATTGCACACCATCCAGATGATGAGGATGAAATGAAATTATGAATTCTGTCGAAATTTTGTATTCTGCGAGGACGGACGTGCGTAAAACCAGGTTTGGTCAACTAATGACACTTAATCTACCTACCAAGCCACCCTCTAACCTTGCACCTCTGCATCTTGATTCCTATCGAGGATGTGGGTATGACGGCCAGGAGGAATTTCTTACCATCAGGAAATTGGTCACGTTTATTTCCGTAACAAAGAAATATTGACTACAAACATATTTATCATTTATTATGAATTACGCGCATACTATAACATATAAATAACAAAATACAATTGTCCGGGCGACGAGTAGCGAAGAATTAATTAAATTCCATGCGTCTTCACTTCAAGCGTCAATAGCCTAATGGTTTAGGTCGTAGGTTCGAATTCGCCATTCCACTGTTATCGTCGACCCAATCACCTAGCTCAAGTAAGGAATGTTTATAATGTTAATAACACTGCGTGCAATCGTTTTTTTATAAAAAAAAGTCCTGCCTGTTAATTTCAAAATATATAAATGTATTTATCAGCACAATGGCCACATAAGTCTCAGGCCTTCAGACTACGTCGGGTAAATAGATGCCTTGACCTCGTTGTACAAGGCCCAAGATCCCGCGGTACGCCCAAGAAACGCTGGCTGGACCTCGTGAAAGCGGACATGGTGGAGAACCATCTCACGAAAGGCGGGATGCCGAAGACCGGGCAAAGTAGAGAAGAGTCAGTCGGACCCTGGTAGTAGAACGGGAAATCGCTAGGATATAGAAATATAAAAGAAGAAGATTGGTCATCACCATGCAGGGAAGGATCACGACCGCAATATCGGCTTGAAATAGCGCAACATGACGCAGCAGTATGGTGTTTCGTTTGATGAATATAGGAATCCGGAGATTCTTACGATTCGAGATGAGACGCTCTATCTTAGTCGTCAAGGATGAAACACATCTGCATAATTATTTCTTATCGAGAATAAATGTGGATGGCATGCCCCGTAGGCACCACCGCCTGCCAGGTGAACAGCGCGTTCAGCTAGTGTTCATTAGGAATAATTGGTTATTCACAATTAACACTAGCTGTGGTGTTGCGGATGTCCACGGGCGGCGGTGATCTCTTGCCATTGGGTGGGCTGCTTGCTCGTTAATATTTAGTCCAATAAGAATTCAAAACAGCCATGGTATTAGCTTTGTAAATATATCGCGGGATCCAAATAAATTCACACAACTGGATCCGGACAAAATAAACGTTTCAATCGAAATTGTTGAGATTGTGAGTGTTGAGATGAGGAGACGATTATTACGCATTAATGTAGGTGTCTTGGGCCGCAGTCATCATTCATCATCAGGTGGTGAACTGTGCGTGACAACAGCATGACGCCGCCGTATTTCGTATGAGCGGTGGGCAGGTGTGCGGGGACCTAATTATAGGTACCTAACGTGGCATACCGTGGCATCCTCAGCGGTGACAACGCATCTTGAATCATCATTGAGGCTGGAATTGGTTTTGTCACCCTTAGTTTCATTGCACATTTAAATTATATTATAAATTTAATTTACTGCCACACACAACTAAGCTGGTGTGGTATCAGCTGTCGCCAGCGGTATTTCTGAACCGTTACGACATAGGGAACTAGATAAGAGCCCTACACCATTTTTAAAGGCTGTTTTTTATATATATATATATATATATATTATATATATATACATATATAGGCAGTTAATATTTTTTTCTCCTTCGTGCAATTAATAATTTCGCGTACTTGAACGGACATCGGACGTTTTATAATTATTTTTAACTTGTGCGGGGAATCTTTAATTACTCATTCTCGTCTGACACTAGTCGTTCTACGCAAATCGTGATCATGTCACGAACGCAAATAGGCTCATAACAGAACATTTTTTTTTTCATTAAGGGTGAACTACGATTCAAGCGTGAAACTGCAGTATTAAACCGCTTTTTTTATTTAGTAAGTGTAAAGAACTATAGATCCTATTGCTGGTTCCATCACAAATCTCAGGAGTGCCAACGTATACGCATCTTGCGTTTAGAATCCTTGTTGAGGGTGAATGCAGGACCTATAACTGAACCAAGGTAATGTAATCACCATGCTAAACGACTGTCACAAAGTTTTTGTAAAAATACACAAAGGTGTGGAAAGTTTAACTGTATTAGAGCTACTATTGAGCTCATTTCTAGTTGTACTATGACTCGGTAGACTAAACCTGGAATAGATCACACGACAATATCAGCGTGAAATACCAAAAATAAATCCACGATAGTTTAAAGGTTTAGAGTACGGTCTGCGAAACTTAACGTTGTAGGTTTGAACTCCTTGTTTGACTAATTTTTTTACTTATCGTTGCGAGTGGTTTAATGGGTATTTTAGTAATGTTAATGCCATTCCTAACTTTCTTTATTAAATCATAATATCGTGTTTTCTAGATCACACTAATCAGACATTGAAGTATTTGGGAAAAATTCGAAGAGAATCTCAATAGCGTGTTTCACTTTATAAATGTTGATGGTACAATGATACCTTTGGACAATTATTAGAAGTTTTCTTCTACCGATTTAAGTAGTGAGCATTGAACAAAGACAAATTGAATGAATGAATTTATAACTAATTTAATACATGTTGCCATAATTGGAGCCCAATACTGACTGAAACTTTAGCTAATACTAACATGTAGTCCTTTTTTTCTGGCTGATGGCCACTGTTAGCCCGAGGGCTTTTACGGCTTCACCGGATTGACAGGAGACCGAGCGCTTAGGGCGCTCAGCAGAGACCTTTATTAGTGGGAAACCAGCACAAGGGCTCCCGAGAGAGAGACACGACTTGGACCGTTAACCTGTTGCGCGTGAGCGATTGATTCGTGGGTGTTCGAGACAGCTGAACCTCGGCTAACATGTAGTCGAGTCGTGAAAGCTTATTGACCTTTCATGCTGACATTTTTTTTAAATGGATATAAGCTCGTCCACAATCCCGCCTGGTGTTAAGTGGTGATGTAGACGCACCAGCTCAGCGAATGTCTTTTCACTCATCTCTTGGAGACACACACATTATACACAGACAAAAAGACAAAGACTACGTAGCATAATATCTTTTCGTCCAAATGCGAGAAATATCCACAACGAAAGGATGGACTTTGCATTTTGTCCGATGATAAAACGAATATCACATAAGTACAATATGAACGGGTTGTGCTTCTATAACTAGATATATAGGCTGGTCTTAAAATACAAACTGTCTGTACCCACGTGAAGCACGAAACAAAGACTCACTATTTTAATATATATAACCAACGTAAAAACTAATCGAACGTTTCCGGGTTCTTCGACTTGCGTGGTTACGGTCTGAAGGAAAAAAAAAACGTGACCATGGCGACCGGTGTGTTTCTACAAGTGGCCGTACAGACGTACAGGGAGTACTAGAAAACTATTCGGTCGCATTATTTCATTGGGAACGGTGCCGGCAACGTCGGCAAATATGCGTGCCGCGGCGCGTCTCGTGAGCATATTGCGTAAGAGTACGGTCCGCAAGCTAGGCTAACAATTAAAAAGGTAACAGCCTATATTTATTATAGATTTGGAAGTTCTTTTTTTATTATTTATTTGAATGTGTACAAGGCTATGCTTGTCTACAACCCACCTGGTGTTAAGTGATGTAGACGTCGATGGTAGAGCGCACCAGCTCAGCGAACGCTTCTGCAGTAAGGTATAAATGTCTTGAAATATACAGTGTAAACTCTTTATAACGTTATTCTTTATAACGATAAACTCTCTATAACGTAGGAAAGAGCACAATTTGGTTGGTTTACTTTAAACATATATATATATATATATATATATATATATATATATATATATACCCATATACCCATATTCATCCTATATAAAGAAACATCGACACCGAGCTACTCATATATTCATTAATTATATATTATTCATTAATTGTTTTATTTTACACGTTGGAACCATGCTCTAGCTTAAGACTCGGAACGTAAACGGATCGACGGGATTTTACCACACTTTCACAGACTGTAGTAAGGCTTAAAAGAGATATATGTGTCACGTGGCACGGACGTTTGGCCGGTCCTTTCATATAAAATATATCACTGAGAGGAACTGTGTGCACGATTGTTATCCGTAATCTATATCCATAAAATGCTGTTCATTGGTAGTAAGCGCATCATTTGACAATGTTGACTTCCTGTTATTAAAGTCCGTATTAGGTTCTTATGTAAAGAATAAATTGGAAAAGTTGCCCTGCATTTTCGGAAGTCAAAAACTGTGTCCTTTTGTATATGGGATTTTTGTATGAATTCAAGCCTATGACTCATGATTCGAACGATCGATAATTTCATTTTTGTATGTATGAATGAATTAATGCAATGGAATCATTAAAATTATGTTCTCATTCACAACTCGTGTCTGAATTCTTCTTATTCATGTTTGTGCTACAATCTAGTTAGAGTTTGCTCCTACCGCTATAAAATTGTGCTTCGATGTTGCTCCAAAAACTGCTCGGTACTGATATATTATCGTGAATTTGAGACGAATCACTAAGT
Organism: Teinopalpus imperialis; assembly: GCA_029286865.1. NCBI lineage: Eukaryota > Metazoa > Arthropoda > Insecta > Lepidoptera > Papilionidae > Teinopalpus > Teinopalpus imperialis. The sequence continues at coordinate 17,127,769 of JAGSMU010000022.1, read as the reverse complement.
ATGGATATATATCTTACTCAGCGAGGATGCGTCATCTGCAATGTGATCCCTTATTGAGGAAATCTTATTAAAGTGAGTATCATGGGACGGGATATACTAACCACGGACTGTCCGTCAGTTTGTAATGCCTAACATCATAAAAAACTAAATTATCGTTCATAAATTATAACGTTTCTCGTTACATTTGTTCTGAACTATAATCTTTAATTACTCACTACTCTTGTAATGGTTACGCCTGCTATTTATTTATTACGTTTTCTTATAACATATATTATAAATTGTTAGATATATTTGTGTTATGTATCTAATTACTTATTTATTTACTCTTTATTGCAATTAATTTACTTAAAACTAGACTTAATTCCAAAGGCATTCTCTACAAGTTATTCCAAAGTGTGGTGAGGTATTGCGGTAGGTGTGCAGCATTGCTTATTGCTAATAATTAATAAAACAAAAATAGGTAATATAAAATACACAAATTAACAATAATACATTGATTTGTGTAATTTTAGAAATTTTCTCTGATTTTTCTTTGATAATCACTCTCTCTTCTCTTTGTTTTATTTAACAGCAGTGATTTTACTAAATGAATTGCGTGGGTACCCACTCACATATCTTATTCATTTATTAATATATAATATAACACCGCATTGTACGGGCATGCCTATATAACTATTTCTTCTTTTTTTTTTCAAACATTATTTAACATTACCTGTCAGTGCCATAAGAATACGTTCTTTGTTAAAAAAAACAAACCTATAACGTTTTATATAACGTTAAAAACATTATAAATTACGTTTAATGTTACAATTGTTTTGTCAAATAATCTTCATTTATTTAGTGCTCTTTCCATATGACTTATGTTTCGGAAAATTTCTATAGTCGTATCTTACTAAATTAATTATCAGACAATTACATGGTTCTTTATTGCATATTGTCCTCCGTTGCTGTTACGGTAAATATAAATTTCCTTTTCACACGTCACTGATCTTCGTACCTTTTCGAATCACATTATTAGAACTCCTTCACCTTTCAGCCTACACTTTTGTGGAACTAACTTAAGAATAAGAGAATTAAATAATCTCCTTCAAAAAGCTGGTATGGGGAGTATCACAGTAAGTTACTTTTTTCGTTGTTAGTTACGGTTTTATGTTTAATTACGTATTTATGTGTATGAATGTATATAACGTATTGCTATTTATAAGTTAACATATTTTTAAAGTAATATATATTATTTTTATTTTTGTATATATTTTATGTTTGCTATTGTAAATCTGACCGAGTGTACTATGTGTATAATGTTAAATATTACTGGTTTTAATGCAACCCTAATGTGGTGTGTGTTTGTCCGTCCGTAGGTTAGCTTAAAATTTATTGGCAAAGTTTATATTTATATATATTTATATCTCGCTTAGACGTATATATAAATATAAAACGCTTTTAATTCACGGTACGCGAGCAAACAAATTCGATCCACCGGTGTCGACACCGATGAAATTATTAATTGTGCAATTTTAAATGTTGATTAACCACGTGCTCGATGGTGAAGGAAGACATTGTGATGAAACCTGCATGTCTAAGAAATTATATTATACAGGCTGATTGATAATTCGACGTATACCGTCGTATAGGTACGTAAGGAGGTGATAGGGTGTGACTATTTGTGATAATTTTAACCCCATATGCATCATGCAATGGTGAACCATTTTTGAATTATCGTGTTTTTTAGCTTTTTTCAATACAATATCAAAAGTTTATTTAAAAAGAGTATCAATTTAAATGTAATTTTTTCATCTGATTTATAAAAACGATTAAACAACATTATCAATATTAATTAGACGGATAATTGTTATTTTAATATTTATCAATATTAAAACAATAATTATCGGTTTAAATTTGAAAACGATATGATATTTTTTTGAGATTTTTATCCACTAAAATGCCTTAAAAACAAAAAAATACGTTATGAAACTTGGCTTGCAGATTATTTTTAAAAAATAACCGTTTTCTTAGCTCTCCAATAACGCATAACAACTAGGAAGTTATTTCAAAGAATCTAAAAAAAAATTATCACAAAGGAAGCAGCCTGTATATACATAATAATAATACATTTGTAATGGTTGACTTTCGTTGAATGATTGTCAGTCTGTCGGTACGCGGCTGTGGCGGCTGCGATGCATTCCGGGCCCCGGCGTCGAGCTGACCCGGTGACACGATTGCACACTTGCGTTTTTGCGTGCGACGCGTCTAACTTCGTCGCGTAATTATGCGCTGTTTGAATCGAGGTCTTCCGTGTCTGCCTTATTTAGATAATTTTTGAAAACAAATAACAGAGACTGACTGGTCGAGAATGCCTTACGGCATCAAGTCCGCCCTTTGTATCCCTAGGTGACCAATAAAGTTTAAATAAATAAATAAATTAAAATAAAAATAGTTCTGTAGAATTGTTTTGATTACTTCCAAGTTCAAACATAGTACATGTTGATAAGTATTTCCAAAAGTTCATCCTCATCACCTCCAGTAGTAAAATAGTTGGTAATCCATTCTGACTTAGGGGTCTTCAAAGGAAGAACCTAAACCTTTTTTAAAGACTCTGGTGTTACGGATGTTTCTGGGTGGTGTTGATCACACACCAGTTGCTTGTTCGTTTGCCACGTGACCTATTAAAAACTATATTTTGAAATACTGATCAAAGTTTCGATTTTGTGAGAATCTTATCACCGTATATAATGTTATCATTGAGGATTCAAAAACGGCAGAAATAAAGAGAGAAATAAGGAGAGAGAAGTACAAAGTCGTGCCACGTATTGCGTAGTTATCTATTTTCTCTCTAGCTAAGTACTTATTTTCCGTCCTTTTTGCGTCACAAACGTTTCGTTAAACGTTGCACTCAAATTCAACCTAGAAATTTGACCTAGAAGCGAATAAAAAAATTAATCTCAGATGCTATCATAAAATTCTAAAACGGTCACAATGGATGCGAGGTGATTAATGCGTGAAAAAAAAACAATATACAGCAGACGCGTTCGTATTAATTTACATTAATTTAGGTAAAATTAACACATCACTACTTAGATCGCTAAGTAGTAAGTATTTTTTTAATAACGTAAGGGTTTCCAACTGTTAAGAACTTAAGTGATGACGGTGGTCCGTGAAAATATACATTCGCGTCTCTCAACAAAGAATCAAGAAGCGCGTGGGTACCGCTGAAGACTGAAATGGAACGCCTCGTAATCTGTCATTTTGTGCCCTGATCGCTACTTACTCACCGGCAGCGCTGTGCTGCTATTCCACACTGGTACTCTGTGAGTGTCGTGGTCCTTTCCCATGTGCCGACCTATTCATGTTGCCGTTAGAAACTGTGCAAATGAAAGATCTGACTCATACTCGGATAAAAAAGGATCGTATGTAGGTTTAGCGTGAATCTAATTAAAAGTACAATGACCACATGTGGACTCGTATTTTAATTCATGGTTCGTGTTCATTTAAGTATAGTGATATCCTTATCTTGTCTTTGTTCTTCAATCGTGGTGAGATCAAAACCAAACTCTTTAAATAGATATTTAGCCTGGAAATTGTTAAATGTAGTTCAAGAATGGGTCGGCTTGAGTGGGATAGCACGACGCACACACAGTGTACGAGTGTGAAATGGCATCGTAACTCTTACACAATCCATCTTAGTCCTAAGGTCAGGTCTACGCATCTGCATTAAGATTCCTTATCGAGGATGTTTGTTGGTGTCATGGGCCGCAGGAAATCACTTACTATCATGTGGACTATGTGGATGTTTGTCACTCTAATATAAAATACCACAAAACTGACGACGAAGCAGTCTGTCTAAGTCACAGACGAGTTATATAACAATTATTTATACCATATATATAATAATACACGTATAAAGTACAACCAGACGGGAGTCCCAGCCTGTGCAAGATACTCAGAGTTAGAAAGCGCCGAATACCCGGAGATGACATGCCTGAGGGACTCACCAGGGCGACGGCAAGCTCAACAGACGTCGACGGTGCCGTCCTTCAGGATGTAACTCTAATAGTTGTTGGTCTTAATAACCTGATCCAGTTTCGCAATAAAAGAATCAAGACAAAACCCTCAGTTTCCCCAAAAAGGTCAATTAATATTATTATTATCGACGTAGATAATCGTATGACTAATGCTGTACCGCTCGCCTCGTGTTTACAACGTCTAGTGGGTCAGTTACGTTGTGTTGTGTCGACTGCCCGTCCGTCGGTGTATATCTAAACAGCACAGTCAATGACACCGCAGCCGAGGGAGCCTGGGCAATCGCTACAGGAACCGGGTCGCGGTGGTGTTGCGCAACGTTTATCTACAAAGGATGGACAATCACCCTGTTTTCTTTTGTTTGTTTGTCTATTTATTGGAACGGGCGGGAGTTGGGGAGGGCGGTATGGTCTAGAGAGAGAAAGAGGCACACAGTTCACGGATTACAGATCACCGATTTATCCTTGCAAGGTATCATTATGATTCTCGTTCGAGGTCTTTTACATTAGAGTGACAAATATAACATAATTTTCATTCACAGTTTAAATGAGAAATGAGTTTGTGTTCTGCTTTTTTTAAAGTTGCGTAATGGCAACGTTTAAAAAACTGGCGGTCCGAAACTACGACGTTTAAGTTTCGTAGACCGCCTACTGGCTAATAGTGTAAGGGTAATTTTTTGATATAATCTTTTCTTTTATTTGAATGGCATTTGAAAGATGTTTGATATTGGCGATTAATTCCTTTGAATACTCGGTACTTGTTACACTGTCCAAATTTTTGTTAACCAAGATAATTTTTTTTAGATTCCCCGCAACAATTCGATGACGTCAAACGTAGGGAAAAATTTACCAGGCAAACATTATTTACGTTATGATATCGTAACACTACGCTTCATGTACAATAATCAATCGGTAATTATTACATCGTTCAGTATTGTTTTAACTGAAATAGCTTCATAGTGGCAAAGGTACACTGCAGTTGGTTGCTAGCTGCAGAACGAATCGGTCAGCTCGACTGGGACATTACCATGCCCTCTGAACACCATCGTAAAATTGCAGCATAATGCTGCTACGTTTCGTCTAGGGATCCGGAGACCTTTATTGCTATTGATGGGGCATTCCATCTCAGTCCTCAAGGGTGACAACGCATCTGCATTATGATTCGTTATCAAGGATGAATGTAGACGTCATAGACCGCAGGAATCACTTGCTATCAGGTGAACTGGTGTACTCGTTTGTTACTCTCAATGATATAAATAAAGTAAATACAAAATCAATTTCATAATAGACGTAATGCCGGTTGGAGACGTCAGTGCTTGGAGGAGTTTCTCAGGTGCACGTCAAGACCGGCGCTGTGGCCGCTGAGTGGGCTTTCGGGATTATTCCTACATAGGAGTCACGTACACAGCTCCATCAATCAGACTTTGATTTGTTTGTTGAAGGTGTCGGCCTTTTCCGGTATTATGGTGACTAATCTACATTTACCTCTGGTGCGCCATGCTATATTTATATATATATATATATGTATATAGATAAATATATTTTTATGTATAGATCTTCAATTTCACATTCAAAACACACGATGCTATTTCACGCTGCTTTTCTATGAGGGCTAGTTCTGTAGAGCTTATATTCATGCTCTGACCACTTCAAAACACGGGTGTAGGCTCATCATCATTTCAGTCTTTCTCCTGTTCATTACTGAATATCGGCCTCCCCCACAGACTCCTCAATGTCAAGTATGCAGGCAGCTCCATAAAACAGACTTTGAATTGTTTATTGTTTTGTTAATGTCGGCTTTTTCCTGTATCAGGGTGACCAATCAATATTTTGCTCTGCTGCATTATGATCTATTTATATATATGGCTGAAGAACTCTTCTTCCAAGGTGTAAGTTATAACGCGAATGTATAACACGACCATCGATCTATTCACAAGTCCAAAATTAATACGTATGCTTTTCGCCTCAAACCTCCAGACGTGACAAACTTTAAATACGGGAAAACCCCCGAACGAGGTCTTGGTGTGATTAAGATCGTGGACCTTGAGATAATCCATTAATCACTTCCCATAGACTTATATGGTTCAGCAGGAATGAATTCATTGTCATGGAAGCGTTTTATGCATCGCTATATATTTTTTTATTGATATAATTTCGTCAAGACCTTTGTGGTGGACGTATTAACGATCACCGCACTTTTGGAGTACGACCGTAAGAGATTATAAAAAAAAATCATATCTACCCACATTGGCAACGTTCGCCCGTTTGTTAATAATATTTTATTGTTGTATTTTATTTGTTCCTTTTCTATGTTCACGCATTTTAATAAGAATGTAACACAGACAAATGTTTTGTTTCTCACAGTTGGTGACACATTAAATTTTGAATCAACTATCTCTATGTAAAACAATTTAAAGACTATAATAAATAAAATATATGAAAAAAGTGGACAATCAAGTTAATTTACTTGATCTCATTTACATTGTGCCGCTTCTGTCGTATGTAACATATACCTACCGCATACAAGATCCTAATTCATTTTTTTTTCAATACATACGAGCCAGCGCTTGCCAATATTCCTGTTAACCGCTCCAACTAAACTGAAAATGCTTACGGCTAGGATATGGTTCACGACTGCAATGTTAAGGATTAATACAATGTTGTTGAGGTCTTCAGGGGTTTATTTAGTATCTTCAACAACTAGGTACAATGGCGATATTAGTATTTATTGATGCGGAGCTGGGTGTGCTCGGTCCCGGGGTTTTGACAAGGGCTGCATGACGTCCCGTGGGGTGTTGCCATATATAAATACACTAGTAAGGAGCGTTCAGATACTGCTACAACGACCATAGTATATATATATATATATGTATATAGATAAATATATATTTATGTATAGATCTTCAATTTCACATTCAAAACACACGATGCTATTTCACGCTGCTTTTCTATGAGGGCTAGTTCTGTAGAGCTTATATTCATGCTCTGACCACTCCAAAACACGGGTGTAGGCTCATCATCATTTCAGTCCTTCTCCTGTTCATTACTGAATATCGGCCTCTCCCACAGACTCCTCAATGTCAAGTATGCAGGCAGCTCCATAAAACAGACTTTGAATTGTTTATTGTTTTGTTAATGTCGGCTTTTTCCTGTATCAGGGTGACCAATCAATATTTTGCTCTGCTGCATTATGATCTATTTATATATATGGCTGAAGAACTCTTCTTCCAAGGTGTAAGTTATAACGCGAATGTATAACACGACCATCGATCTATTCACAAGTCCAAAATTAATACGTATGCTTTTCGCCTCAAACCTCCAGACGTGACAAACTTTAAATACGGGAAAACCCCCGAACGAGGTCTTGGTGTGATTAAGATCGTGGACCTTGAGATAATCCATTAATCACTTCCCATAGACTTATATGGTTCAGCAGGAATGAATTCATTGTCATGGAAGCGTTTTATGCATCGCTATATATTTTTTTATTGATATAATTTCGTCAAGACCTTTGTGGTGGACGTATTAACGATCACCGCACTTTTGGAGTACGACCGTAAGAGATTATAAAAAAAAAAAATCATATCTACCCACATTGGCAACGTTCGCCCGTTTGTTAATAATATTTTATTGTTGTATTTTATTTGTTCCTTTTCTATGTTCACGCATTTTAATAAGAATGTAACACAGACAAATGTTTTGTTTCTCACAGTTGGTGACACATTAAATTTTGAATCAACTATCTCTATGTAAAACAATTTAAAGACTATAATAAATAAAATATATGAAAAAAGTGGACAATCAAGTTAATTTACTTGATCTCATTTACATTGTGCCGCTTCTGTCGTAAGTAACATATACCTACCGCATACAAGATCCTAATTCATTTTTTTTTCAATACATACGAGCCAGCGCTTGCCAATATTCCTGTGAACCGCTCCAACTAAACTGAAAATGCTTACGGCTAAGATATGGTTCACGACTGCAATGTTAAGGATTAATACAATGTTGTTGAGGTCTTCAGGGGTTTATTTAGTATCTTCAACAACTAGTTACAATGGCGATATTAGTATTTATTGATGCGGAGCTGGGTGTGCTCGGTCCCGGGGTTTTGACAAGGGCTGCATGACGTCCCGTGGGGTGTTGCCATATATAAATACACTAGTAAGGAGCGTTCAGATACTGCTACAACGACCATAGTATATATATATATATATATATATCTTTTTTTTAAAGAATGCTAGCAGGGCTAAGCGCTAAGTCCTCCAACTAAGCTTAAATGCTTGTGCGCTAGGAGATGCTGTATGACTATATTCTAATGGCGGATTTGGCGCTACAATCTTAAGTTTCTCAGACGGTACCTTAAACCATTAACTTATTGACACTTCACATATAAATCACTATATTTATATTGACTTAAGAGTTATTCTAACAAAAACTTTTGGCGAAGCAAGGCGGCAGGCCGAGCAGCTGATTGATAATTATAAAAATTACTGTAACCGGAATAAATATGCCACCTCATCTCATCATTCATTTAACCGATAAAAAAAACAGTTAGCAGTCAAATAAATAAAAAAACATATGCCGCATAAAAACTTCCAAATTTAAAATTTGAATTTCCGCTGTTTATTTTTATTCGCATCAACGTCATTAGTTATCTTGTCTAACTTGATTTGGTACTTCCTCGTGTGTGACGTCACGTCTGCTAAGTTTTTGTTTGAATTAACGTGGAATTATTGGGACAGGTCGCTGATTATTTCTTGACAAGTTATGACTGCCGCTTTGTTTCTGTCAACATCAAATTTATGGTGAGCGTGATATACAAAACTTTTTCTTCCAATATTATATCGAGACCGTACCTTCATCTATGGAACAGCATTCTGGCGACTGTCTGGTCTGGTGACCTGGTGAAGTTTTCTTGGGTAGTAAGGGACTGATTAGCTACATCACAATAACTAAAGAGTCCTCTTATGTGTTTCAAAAGCATATGTTGTTTGGAAAACATACCGCGAAGCTGCGTTCCGAAAGTCCGGGGATTTGAAAACAGTCGATATTTTTTTAATTATTAGAGGTGATAAACGAGGCGCACGTTTCTTCTGACGGACGGTAGGTGATGACATCGGCCCGGAGTAAGATGTAGTTCCTTGTTACCTGTAATTGGGTCTGTATACTAAACGCAGTAGCATTATGCTACTAATCACGCAGGTATTCTATGGGGAATTGGCTACATTTCCCGTAGTGCCGACCCATTCCTGTTGCGCTGGAGCACTTCCACTGAACAAATTATTGGCTTATATATTTTTATTTGGTTATAAAGACAATACGCGATACACACGCGAAATAATTCGATCTACTATTGGGACCGTCCCCAACTTTCTTAATCTCTGATCGAGTAATCGACTCTTGCGAAACCTGTTCATCTCGAACATCCAGTCGAGTATAATCTATTATAATATATAAATATATATATATATATATATATCTATATATTAGAATATAGTCGTAATAATGATGATGTCTTGACTGCTACGATATCCGACTAGTCATTACCAGATGACTATCAAACGCCCCGGATTTTGTTATAGTTTCGTAAATTTTCACAATATAGGGACTCCCGCTCGTTATGTTATTATCCCCAGCCCGCTGCTGTTTTTAGACACGACATAGCCAGACGCGATGGTCAAACAAAGTTTATAATACTCAAATCAATGTCGTCGGCCGAGAATCAAATTCAGAACTCGCGACGTATCAGTCGGACATTCTAACCACTACGCCACGCGACCGTCAATATATTATTATTATAATTTTAAATAATCTGAATAAATTGCCTTTACAAAAAATTAATAAGTATTGACCACAATTACTTCCAGCAATGTGTCGCTTGATATGCTGTTGTAAGAAATATTCAATAATTCAAACCGTTGCGAACATCAGCGCTGAAGCTGATTGACGTAAGCGGCCTCGATGGAAACTGTCTTATCACGATTAAGGTGACCATGGTTTATGGGTTTTATATCTGTTTGCGATAATATATATTTCATCATTTCTCAATCTGGGTGGGTCGCGACCCCTGGGGAGATCGCAATTTGTTCAATAAAAAAGACAAAAGATTTGTTTATTAAAGGATATTTGTAATGCGAGGATATTGCCATTTTATCGATATTTACATAACTTTTGTACATTACTTTGACAGTGGTAGAGCTACACTGAAGTTTGTTTCTAGCTGCAAAATGAATGGGTCAGCTCAACCGGGGTAGAAGAACCACGCCCTCACAATACCGGCTTGAAATAGCAGCATAACGCTTCTGTGTTTCGTCTGGTGTGTGTAGGGATCCGGAGACCTTTATTACTGGTGATGAGGCATTCCATCTCAGTCCTCAAGGGTGACAACGCATCTGCATTATGATTCCTTGGCAAGGATGAATGTAGATGTTATGGGCCGCAGGAATCACTTGAATCAGATGAACTGTGTGTTCGTTTGTAACTCTCAGTGTAATAAAAAAAAATCTGTTCTTAGTACATTTTGTTATAGGATCTTCTATCTTATATCCTAATGCTGCAATAACATCGGGCCTGCCTGGGGCAGCCTTGATAGTTTAAACGTATAAGTAAACTATTAATGAAAATGTTATTATAATTTTATAGTGCAGGGGTTGCACGGTTCCTCACTTACCTTTATAGCTTTCTCATGGGTCGTTACATGCATATGCACTATGTGAACGGATAATGCAACTATTTAGTAACTACAGGTTTATTGGTAATTCGACGTATACCCGTTAGGAGGTGATAGGGGTGACTGCGATAATTTTAATCCCCATTATGCAAAAGTGAACCATTTTTAAATTATCATGTTTTTTACCTTTTTCCAAATGAGTCAAAAATTCAACATCATAAATTAAAAAAAAAAACAATTTAAATGTCATTTTTTTCTTATGATTTATAAAAACGATTAAATACTGATCATTTATCAATATTAAAACAACAATTATCTGTGCAAAATTTAAATATGCGAGACGAAAAACGATAGTGTTTAAATATTTTTTGAGAATCTTTTCCACTAAAATGCCTTGTAAACAAAAAAAAACTTTATGAAACTTGGCTTGCAGATTATTTTAAAAATATAACCGTTGTCTTAGCTCTCCAACCAGGCATGACAACTAGAAACTTATTTCAAAGAAACTGAAAAAAAAATATAATCACAAAGGAAGCAGGCGGAAATTCGTATTCGAACTAAACTTAAAATCGCTGTTTGAATATCTTGCAAATAGGTGTAATGCGTACCTAAGCCGACGAGACCTTAAGTCTAAAATAAACTTACACGAAAGGATGTAAGAAAAAAATCCGTCAATATATCAAAATACTGGTGCCCCTACACGTGTAACACCTCTCATCCGTGATGAAACTGTACGAGTAGTGCATTGACCCTCCGCCGTTGAGCAAATGGGCGGTCAAGGCCGCGCCGTCGCTCCACATTCACGAAAGTGGGCCCTTCGCTGGCCTTCCTTACCACTTACTCGTATTATCAGAACTCGGTTTCTAGCACTCGGCATTGCGTGGTGCTTTAGTTTTTTTTTTTTATAATATTATCAGTGTTAATCGAGCACCTGCGGTTAGGCCGTCTACATTCGTTTTGCTCAAAAATTTAAGATGCATATGCGTGCATCGCTGAGGACTGAGATGTATTGGCTTTGCTACCACATCATTGCAATTTATTTGTATGACTAATAAAGAAAAGATAAGGAGAAGGCAAAGGGGAAACATGGGAGCAAATTTTATAAATATATATAACACCTTATAAGTAAATAATATACGAGTGACTGTAGAGTTTAAGTGAATATAACAAATTAGCTGGAGCCGACTGACGTCGATCTGTCCGGATTTCAATTAATCTGATTGTCGTTTGAATCGTGACTTATGGTCTTACATTGATAGATCAAACTCAGAAAAAAGAACTCAATTTTTAACCGAATTTTCCAGAAAGGCCTATGTGGACCTCTAAAACTCACCATACGAGACCCTGTCAGCCCTGGAGACTAAGATGAACTTAGTCTGCAGGGCTGACACAGCAACTGCATATTTTCTTAGTTCACAAGTTTTCGATATGGACTATAGTCTCGACAAATCTATATATTATTACTATGTGACCATCGAAATTTGTCGTAACTTTTAATATTTATTTGTAAAGGAGAGGAATGAAACTTAGAGCACCCGATAAGTACTTTCGTTTAAACTAAAGACTGACGTTTTAATTCATTAAAAAAAAATGTATGTGTGTATGTCGCCGTTAAGGCAGGTGAAATAAAGTGATCATACACATGAACATCACATAAAAAAAAATTTGGTCACGTTAATGGCTGAGAACCCTTTTCCTTCCTAGCTCTAGAAGCTATTAGAGTATTACAAAACAGTTAAATAAACGCTATCACGCTGTTTCCATTTCTTTATAACGAAATTATTATTTTTCTTTATTCATATATAAAGCATTATATTTTTACATAATATCTAATAAAACAGCATTTAATAAATAAAAATTAAGTGCTATTCGATGTGGGATCACTTGAGAAAGGCTGAACCGATTTGTTTACTTTTATTTTTAAATTCTTCTCAATGGTCCAAAGTAGGTTTTTATTTAAAAACAAAAATTGGCAAATTTTGGAAAGAACTGAAAGTTCTTTTTTTCTATTGGTTTAATTTATAAATTCAAGACCATAGGTCTCGACAATCAGATTTATTGAAACTTGGACAGATCGACGTCTGTCGGGTCCAGCTAATTTGTTATATTCTGTAGAGTTTCTACCGTGTATAAGTTACTCGTATATTATTTACTTTTATGGTATTATATATTTTTAAAACCCTCATACTTCCCACTTTGCCTTCCCCTATCTTTTCCTCATTTGTCATACTAATAAATTCCAATGATGTGAAAAACAAGTTGAATTTGTTACTTTGAGACTTATTGATATTAATACATTGTACCAAAATTCCGATTTGTCGAATTTATAATTCGTTACGTATGTTGTTTCTCGTCTATATTTATGAGTTATGCGATAATTACTGAAGTATTTTCTATATAAAATCAATCTTGCAGCTCTCTCTAAATCCGATAGTTAGTTTTAATTCTTAAATGTAAACTAAACTTTTTCTACATTCAACTTTTAAGGCTCATTATTTTTTTTAATATTTTTTTTATTATTAATCGTCAATTAATTTGTTATTTGTTTATTACGCAATGTTGTTATATTACATTTTTGGCATTTCTGGTTTTCCTTAAATTAAATCACTATCATTGTCAACTCAAACTGTAGGCCTGCCAATTGTTGGTCCACAAGGTGTGGGGTGATGCAAGAAAATACTATTTTATCCCGGTGACAGTGGTAGCAATCTGAAGTCGGCCAAGTGCTGTGTTAACACTTGATTGGCTTTCGCAGAGCCTATATGCTTGTGGGATGTCTCTTTTAGTGGAGAAACACATGACTAGGATTTATAAAATGACATACATCCTAGTCATTGGGTAGTGTGGTGGTATTCAATCAATATTAAATACTTGTTTCTTATATTGATCTATAAAATATAATTCTTATATTGGTTTCGCCTTGACACGCCTTAGCAAATGTGACATGTTTAACGTCAAAAAATTACCACAAGTCGGAGAAAAATATTAACGAGTTTTCAATAATTTATGACATTAGTGTTGTTCGTGTGTGTGAATGTAAAATGTAAATGAATTACATCCAATTATAACATTTATACAAAGTGTCAATCCAGTTATATACATCGTGGCGCTCGGCAGACCTAAATGTGTGATACTTACGTATCCTAAATAATTATTACTATCATATATACTTTATAGTACACCGCAAAAATAAAATAAAAACAAATCACAAAATGGTAATAGAAAAAATAAAAAATATTACTGAATAGGCGGTCTTATCACTAAAGAGCGATCTCTTCTAGACAACCTTTAGAATTGAATAATAGAGTTAAATATTTTATTAAAGTGGGTATTTGTATATAATTATAAACCAAACCCGAATGAGCTAAACCAATATATTGTTATATATTATAAAAATACTGCACTAATAAATAAGTATTATGGACATGCATCAACTAAATACATATAAATTACATATGAATGACGGTCAGTGATACATACATACAAAGTGACAAATAATGTGAATTATGGCTTCGGAATAATCCGTCGAAGCCGAATTATATGCATATACTATTGTTATCTAACAACGGGTGATCCGTGCGTCATTCTCTTGTAATAAATTTACGGACATATATGCAGAGAATATATAATCACAAATTTGTAATTCTATTCGATAATGTGCGCGAAAACGAAACGCCGCCATGCATTGGAACCATGGCGGAACGGTGTGCGCTACTTGGCGCGGGCTATAAATAAAAACAAAAGATAAGCGCACACGCAGTTTTGGCGGCCGGCGACACGGCCTTGTACTCTACCGGTTGCTGTGGAACATTGTTTCCCAATCATTCTAATGTCGCGACCAACGGCGAAGCCAAAAAGGTAAGTAAAAAAGCGACCCCCCCTTCACCGTGAAATTATAATAATATTTTAATTAAAACTTTATTCACACAAATCAAGCTATAAGTTTATTATTTCCTGTTGTTCATTACATGCTAATATTTAATGATATATTATATGAATTACATTAAAATATACATGTCTTATTTATTGACAATATTGCGCGACCCTATTTAATAACAAAAGCGACCCCCGAGATTGAGATATTATGGTGGGTAGACCTTTATGGTAGTACCACGCTTAATAGCAGTACAAAGCTGCTGTGGAACGAGGCATTCCACGTCAGTCCTCCGAGGTGATTGCGCATGAGCCCCCCGAAACTATGGGCTTGGGATGGATGTAGATGAGACGCAGCCCTGACCGTTAGTTGACCATAGTGTGTGTTACTTTGTCACCCCTAATATTATAAAAAAAAAATACTATTTTTTTTATAATATCTTGCCATGCCCACTTATTGTTTAAAGGGTCAACCCTTGTTGATGCAATTGGCGCTGTGTTTTTTTCTTTAACCGACATCAAAAAGGAGGAGGTTGACAAATGGCTAAGTATATTGTATTTATGTGCGTATGTACACCGATTTCTCCGTAAGTTCTGGGCCGAGTTGCGTCATCATTCTTTATTTATTCGGTAAGTAGGGGAAGCCCTTGGATCGGTTTCACAAAAATTTCATTGACTTTGGTTGCGTAAGTTTTTTCATTTCACAAAACTTGTATTATACTTAAATAATTATATTAGACTGTTTGAATATATATAAATCGTGACTACGACGAAGTCCCATGAAGCTTTACCATCAACACAACCACTACAGCACACATGGGGATTTGTGTCAAACTATGTCGAGCCCCACGTCTGCTGGACATTACTATATACTTAAACTAATTATACTAAAAGTAATCACAGTCCACTGCTGAGCATAGACCTCTGCCACATTTGCCACGAAGCACGATCCTGAGCCATCTGCATCCATCGACATCCAGCAAACTAGGTAGTCGCTCCATCTGGTGGAGGATTGTCCTACACAGTCTGGCAGCCACTGTCCGAGGTTGCCACTCTAAACCTAACCTTTCTTCCCCACTGGTTATCGGTTGAGGGCATGAAGTTTATATTAATCTATTAATGTTTGTACGTTCCTGTGCTGCGGTCGACTTCTATAATGACTGTTTTTAGTTTTCTATAGACAATTTTATTTTACTTTTTAAAATAATAAAATATGATTTTCTAGTATATAAAGACCTCACTGGTAATTAGACTATTTATATCTAGACGCTGGGCAAACGCAATTTTTTTATGATTATTTTGTCATTAGTCAATTTGTATTTATCTGTATGTATATATCTGTATTTTAAGTAATATGTATATTATCTGTACTTACATATTATTATTATTTTTTTATAACATTGAGAGTAACAAACTAGCACACAGTTCACCTGATTGTAAGTGATTCCTGCGGCCCATGACATCTACATTCATCCATGACAAGGAATCACAATGCAGTTGCGTTGTCACCCTTGATGACTGAGATGGAATGTTATGTTACGCTGGTACTGTGTGGCGAGCGCGTGGTCGTATCCCGGTCGAGCTGATCCATTAATTTTTCAAGTAGAATCAAACCGCAGTGTAGCTTTACCGCTGATACACACTACATACTTTTAATATAAAAATAAGTATCTTTTCTTGCACTCGTAATATATTCTTTGCTGAGCCCAAAGATAGCCTGGTAGAGGAATACCTTTTTGTCATTAAGTCTGCCTTTTTCTACAATGTTGTCTCGTTCAAATAAAATATAAATAAATAACGAATTTATTGGAAAATAAGCCAATAGTCATATAAAAAGAAACTTCGCTGTAGCATAAGACATAAAATAAACAATAATTAAATTATTAAACTCGGTATTCAGAGTAATCTCTTTTAACGGAGTTTGCATCAGATTTCGGGCATTAATGTTTTGATTAAAAATCCAATCCAAACTTATATTCAGCAATGGATTGATGGACGAGATCCATATAATCCTGGTAAATTTGCATGCTACTTTTCTATTCCTTTGCACAAAGCGGCACACAAATATAATTACAATAGAAAATTAAATTTAGGTATAAACACTTAAAAGCAGTTATGAGTAATATTATTAGTCATGGTCTAGAGGACTTTACGAGCTCACAGTTCATACGAAGGCACGCGATGACGGCCCATTACAAGCAAATTCTTCCTTAACAAAATATCAAGTACTGAGGATCGGAGGCCTAGTTCCCTGCAACTGGGTCTTCTGGTCCCTCTATTGATACCAGTTACATTTCACTTGTAAACAGCTCATTAAATTATTCTTAATAAATAATTGATTCAACGTATCAATCATAAGGCAGGGTTTGTGATCAGTCATACTAAATAAAAATAATAATCAAAAATTTTCCGCCTATATACCGCGGTGTACTTCACGTCGCCCATGTATTCGTTTCCGTAATGCTGTCGAACGTCCAAATCCTCATTAAATCATTCATGCCTATGAATTAGTCTGATTCTCTTTGTCGTGTTTTAGTGTTTATATACGGAACTCTTCTAAGATATATTTCGTGTCTGTCTCTCTGCTTATGATAACCTTCTGGATTTCGACCTCGGTGATATCTTCCGGTTGTTAGCACATGACATTAACGTCGCAGGTTATACTATAGTGCCTTTAGCGTTCCCGCAAATATCGAGACAAGCATGCGCGATGAGTACTGAAGAAGTTTTGGATGCTCTTGTTAGACACACGATGCAGCTTCAAGGACTCATCTACAGGCATTCCAGCGCAGTTCTCATGGGTGACACCGCATGTGATCTGCATCTTGAACCTTTGATGATGATATCAGCTGAACTGTTTCCTCCTTCGTTACACCCCTAAATTATAATTAACCCCAGACACACAACTCCGAAAACGAAAACTATCCATTACAAGGCAGGCCCATACTACCCATAATAGTAAAAATTATAAACATGAAACCGTGTTTGGATTGGAAGTCACCGCGACCGCCGTATCAATCACAGTTCCGTACACCAGGGCGACGTTTCCGTGTTCAGGACAACGACTCTTGGTGATAAGGGCTTGTATCGACGTCCGTTTTATGTAACATGAGGATATTGAAGTACGGAGTCTGCCTATCGCCACCATATGACGTGTGATCCTTCAACTTCCTATCTGATTGATAAGAAATGTCATTTCACGTTTGTTCTTTGAAGAGTGTGAGCTTCTATTATCTATCTATTGTAATCTTCTTTTTTTTTCACGTGGGGGGATGAGGTCGGTTTAACCTGTGACCATGAGTGCCATAAAACAATCAACTTGGTTAATAAAAAGATTAATAAAAACCGTTCAATGAGTTTTATTAAATGTTGTAGAATTCGCGTAAATAATAGAAATTATGATGAGTAATAAATTTTTATATTGTCGTCATCTTAGAACGTCACTGGTCCATTTCCGAACGTAAACCTCCCCCACAGACTGCCACAGAGTTCGAGAGTGTTCCCGTCGACTT
Source organism: Teinopalpus imperialis (assembly GCA_029286865.1). Classification (NCBI taxonomy): domain Eukaryota; kingdom Metazoa; phylum Arthropoda; class Insecta; order Lepidoptera; family Papilionidae; genus Teinopalpus; species Teinopalpus imperialis. Next base: position 17,109,695 of record JAGSMU010000022.1, on the reverse strand, counting down.
CCCGCAGATAATATATTCACATTTAATTTGATATTCGGTGCTGTAATTGATTCTTAACACATTACATTAGCATCATAAATTATTGCCAGTTGGTGTGTTAATATTTTCTGACTTGTGTAATTTTTTGTCTTCAAACTTGTCAAATTTGTTGAGGTGCGCCGCGTCAAGGTGAAACTGTGTATCCATTTTGGTATTATAATTGTAGTTATTTTTAATTTTAAGTGTTAGCAATTCATTATAATAAAGATAAAATAATTAAAAAAAACATGTGAAACGGTTTTTAAACGTATGTACGTAAAACGACATTGACATCATATATTTAAGAAGAATTTAATATATGTTTTCTTTTTAAAATTTAATACTTACAAGACTGAAATTCAATATGGTTACTATTGTACTAAGTTGTTTTCGTGATAAAAAAAAAGATTTATTAGGACTTTCGAGAGTAATATATACAAGAGTGGCAGAGGTACGGTGTAGTTTGTTTCTAACTGTAGCATGGATGGTGGTTCGCCTCGACCGGGGAAAGACTATGCCCTCACAGAGTACTAGCGACTAAAATAAAAGGCTATATGTATATATAGGCTCTTTTTTATATTTTAGATTGCTAATATTATGAATGGATTATATAAAATCAATTGATTGGTATTTTTAATTGAAATATGATACTCTCGCCGAGGGCTTGTTAGCAATTACACCGACATGGCTTCCGACGTATTTGCCAGACGACAGATATCGATCGAGCTACGCGACAGAGATGGAAGGATATCCACGTTTCGACTTAAATACTGGCAACAGGGGTGAACACGTTCGAACAACAAGGCCTAAACTTTTTTATAAATAATTATGCTCTTGACATTTATCCTGAACAAATATCGGAGACGCACACACGCGTTGTCCAACCCTGAGGACTGAGTTGGAATACAATCACCGTACGAAACACAGCAGCTTTTTGTTGGTATGCCGTTATTGGTACCCGGTCGAGCCGAACCATTCATGTTATAGCCGGAAACTTGCTGCAACGTGGCTCTACTGTAAAAACTAAAAACTAATATGTTAAATTAAAACTCAACAGTATTTATTATTACTGTTATTAACACGGCATATTAGAATGCAGTGTGAAAATCGCTTAGCGCGTGACGTACGAATACCGACTAGAGAAGTGCCAAGTTTAACGCACTTGTCACACATCGCGTCCTCTGTGACAGAATGCCATGCCTTTTGCATTATTTAGGTATATATTTCCGATGTTCAAACACCAATGAGATTTTTTTGTTTTAATCCGATAGAAGCAAGTGTCCGTTGTCAGTTGCGGAGCAGGATACTTTTCAACCCGACCCAGCGACTCAACCATTTATGTTACTTCTTCCGTTATATAATTTTTCTTTTCTTATTGTATTAAGGTAAATGTTGCCTATGTCTTCTCATTCATCCTCGGTAAAGAATCACAATTCAAATGCGTTGTTGTTACCCCCCCCGAGGAATAAAAAAAGCAACCGGTGCCGGCCAAACCCGTTGATTGTAAGTGCCGCCACTTACAATCCCATCGCGCATCATAGATTCACCCGAGTCCGAGGCACGCCCTCCACGACCCCGACGACGCGACCACCAGGGCCCAAGCTCTTCATAAAACACTACACCCGTACATTGCACCGTCATACCACCCCCGTCGACGGCGAGGGCGTCGCAAACAAGGTTATTCGCGATACCGCCATGTCACAGGCTGTTTCTCTCCAGTCAATACAGTTAGAAGCGTCGCTGGAGTTTCTTGCGCCACTTCTTCTCCAGCGCCCACGCATTCCGAAGTTTTAGTACATATAGCCAATAATAATAATAGAGATATTAATGTAGATAATTCTTAGTCAGAAGCAACTGACCGAGCCGGTCGGAGGTTCGGCCCTCTCGGGCACCCTAGAGTCAGACGCTCTCGCGGAACAGGGTAACGGTCCAAGCCGAGGCTCCCTCTCGGGAGCCCTTGTGCTGGTTACCCACTAATAGAGGTCTCGACTGAGCGGCATATGCGCTCGGTCACCTCTCAACCCGGCGAAACTGTAAAAGCCCTCGGGCTAACAGCGGCCATCAGCCCGAAAAAAAAAAAAAAACCGGTGCCGGCAACAATTTTCATCTATATATATATATAGAGAGAGAGAGAGATATAGATATTTCATGACAACGGCAAATATTCTCCACTCAGATATAATTGTATTTGTCGTGTAATCGCTAAGTACACGCATTAACAATTATTCAAAACAATTAACTACCAACGTATCTATGTTGATTTTCCGTCCTCGCCTATCTATAACAACGACCAGGCTATTGATGATTAAACGTATGTGTGTTTATATGATCATTAATGCAATACAATCGTGCCAAGAACGACATAGACGATTATATATATTGTTCTTGGCACGATTGTTGTGATTTCTTGTATAGTAGCGACAGGTGACAAGTGTTTAATTCATTTTTATATATAAAAGAAGGAGGTTATGTTATGACACCATTGTTATGACATAAAAAAGACGTTAATTTTTATGCGACTGACATGTTCATAAGGCAGAAGAAAAAGCGCTGTTCGGCATCTGAATCTATGGACTGGACATTACGTTGCGAAGATTTTGTTCCTTATATTTTATTATGTAAATATGTTTTAATTTGTAAATAGCAATACGTAATAAAAATACATAAACTTAAATACGTAATTATATATAACCGTAGCAAACAACGACAACTAACGAGTAACTTCCAATATTAACTGGTAGCAGACCTTTTCACTCTTGACACTCTCATAGCAGCCTTTTGAAAGAGAATATTTTATTATCTTGTTATATCTACTTATTGTCATATTGCAAGCAACATCCGCAACACGCAGGTGCGCTTTCCTGTTATCCGTGTTGTTTGTGTTATGGTATTAATTATATATTATTTATAATAAAATCCGTTGACATACAAGCACAATTCAACTGTTCCAAGTGAGTACTGCAACGCATTATACATTAATAAGTAATCACAATGTCAGATGTCACGTATTATCCAAAAACCAACGTTTTATGATGTAATTATGTCGAGCCCAGGACCTGCCCGCGCAGCAGCCTGGCGCTATAACCACAACACTTGCCATAATAAAATCAATAATGTCGTGTTGTCCGTCGATGCAACACGTTTCATTGTTTACCTACGGATATCCGATTGAAATTTCTCACTCAATCGCTTCCCACGAAAACGTTATGGTCAACGGTTTACTTTGGACGATTTGGTTTTTTATTTTAGCGGCTATATTATTGCATGATTATTAATTATTGAATGTGTATATTTTTTACGAACATTTGTACGTTGAAGTTATACTTTCTTTATTCATAAGAAGTGTTTCTAATTATATGACCACCACAGTATATATATATATATATATATATATATATATATCTGCAATCCTGTTATAGTTACTTTTAATTTCATTACAATCATAATTTAAATAGCATGTATTGTTATTTTTTACTGCGAAAGAGTATGTTTAATATTAACATTCTCACGACATTATTGCCACCGACAAAATTAGAGAAGACACTGGTTCGGTCGGTCTTGGCCGACTATTGAAAAGACTGTCTTGTTTTAACAATACGATCGCGACACATTCTCAAGGATGGAAGTCGATCGCCAGTATACAGAAGTTGACCAGCTGTCCCTGGTATAAATAATTACACGACTCACATTATTGCTCGTGTGTACAGTTAGCTGTAATTACACTGTAAACACAATTAACGTATGAGCGACAGTTCCGAGGGCAATGACTTATCTAATCCTACTAAGAGCGATATCCTGTGTGTATTAATAGCATGCGACGTTTAACCACGCCCATTATATTTTAATATTTTTAATAAAATAATATTAGCAATGGTATTAACATAACTAATATTCCGGATAACCACTACAACTAAGCTGAAGACGCTTGTGCTAGGAGTTGGAGCACGACAATATTGTAATGGTGGATTCGAACCTACGACCTTAAGTTTCGCAGACCGTACCCTAAACCATTAGCCATTGACGCTTCAAATTACAATTCAACCTCAAATTCCTCCAGGTAGCCAGAACATCAATATGCGTAAGGACTGTTTTCTTATAGAATATGTTGCGAACGACATAATAACTCACCCAATGGTAAGCGTGCGATCTAATGAACATCCGCAACACGCAGGTGCGTTTTCCGGCTTTTAAGGAAGGTTTGATCTATTCACTTGTTTGGTACTTAAGTCGTTTCGGATCGGAAACACCGCCAACAGCTGATTCCACAGAGTAGTTGTGCGTTCCTGGAAATTCGCGTGAAGCGCACAGTGGTTGGTTTGCCAACCATCACAACCAGTTTTTTTTTAAATAATACGTATAATTGAGAGTAACAAACGAGCACACAGATCATCTGATGGCAAGTGATTCGTGCGGCCCATGACATCTACATTCATCCTTGACAAGGTATTGTAATGCAGATTCGTTGTCACTATTAAGGACTGAGATGGAATTCCCGTCACCAATAATAAAGGTCTCCGGATCCCCCTCCACTCACCAGACGAAACAGCAACATTATGCTGCTACTTTACGCTGGTATTCTGTGAGGGCGTGGTCCTGCCCCTGTGGAGCTGACCCATTCATTCTGCAGCTAAAAACAAACTACAGTGTAGCTCTACCACTGTTAAAAGGCGAGTCTATCGAGTTTATGTGCAAGAAATATTGATGTCTGTCGTGAAACTATTTGACGCGGTAGTGTTTAAGAGGTTCGAGAGGTCAGGTTAGTATAATTCATACCCCGGTATGTACTATGTGTATAGCGGGGTGTGAATGATTATGATTATTCAAAACAATTTACTACCAACCGACTCACTAAGTTGTTTTCCTGTCCACGCCTATCTATACTAACGACCATGCCACTATATATATATATACATATGTACTCTTATGTTATCCTATTTATAATATAAATATGAAAGTATTAATGTATACTTGTTACTTAATCACGCAAAAATGGATGAACGGATTTGATTGAAATTTGGTACACAGATAGTTTATAACCTGGATCGACACAAAGGAAACTTGCATATACAGCCGTGGTTAGATAGTCATTGTAAATGACAGTCTCATAGCCGACGTCTGAAAGTGACAGGAACTCATTCGGGCACTCCTTCAGCTTATGTCGGTTGCTCGATAGTGTTACGTGTCCAGAACTTACACGTATCGGCGGAAAATGTTAAGTCGTACAATTTTTTTTTATAGTATAGGCGGCAAACGGGCATGCAGCAGCTCATCCGATGGTAAGTAATCACCGTCGTCCATGAACATCCGCAACACCAGAGGAGTCGCAGATGCGATGCCAGCCTATAAGAAAGGTGTAGGCTCTGCTCTCGAAAGTCCCTAATTCGTATCTGTTCGGAAAAATAGTTGACGACAGCTGATTCCACAGAGTAGTTGTGAGTGACAGGAAATTTCGTGTGAAGCACGCAGTGGTGGATTGCCAACCATCGAGATGATGAGGATGTAATTTTGAATACTGTCGTTATGTACGATGTTTAAACTCGCTCTCTCTCTCTCTGGAATTAATCCGAACACTCCCCATGGTAAATCCAGTAACGTGCAATGTAGTGTCACACATTTTTAATTTCTCCCGATTCTAATGTGAACGCAAATAAAGTCGTGGGCAGATGCTAGTACGTAATATGTATTTGTATGTATATATATATATATATATATATATATATATATATATATATATATATATATATATATATATATATATATATATATATATATATATATATATATATATATATATATATATATATATATATATATATATATATATATATATATATATATATATATATATATATATATATATATATATATATATATATATATATATATATATATATATATATATATATACATATGTACTCTTATGTTATCCTATTTATAATATAAATGTGAAAGTTTTAATGTATACTTGTTACTTAATCACGCAAAAAACGGATGAACGGATTTGATTGAAATTTGGTACACAGATAGTTTATAACCTGGATCGACACAAAGGAAACTTGCATATACAGCCGTGGTTACATAGTCATTGTAAATGACAGTCTCATAGCCGACGTCTGAAAGTGACAGGAACTCATTCGGGCACTCCTTCAGCTTATGTCGGTTGCTCGATAGTGTTACGTGTCCAGAACTTACACGTATCGGCGGAAAATGTTAAGTCGTACAATTTTTTTTTATAGTATAGGCGGCAAACGGGCATGCAGCTCATCCGATGGTAAGTAATCACCGTCGTCCATGAACATCCGCAATACCAGAGGAGTCGCAGATGCGATGCCAGCCTATAAGAAAGGTGTAGGCTCTGTTCTCGAAAGTCCCTAATTCGTATCTGTTCGGAAAAATAGTTGACGACAGCTGATTCCACAGAGTAGTTGTGAGTGATAGGAAATTTCGTGTGAAGCACGCAGTGGTGGATTGCCAACCATCGAGATGATGAGGATGTAATTTTGAATACTGTCGTTATGTACGATGTTTAAACTCTCTCTCTCTCTCTCTCTCTGGAATTAATGGTAAATCCAGTAACGTGCAATGTAGTGTCACACATTTTTAATTTCTCCCAATTCTAATGTGAACGCAAATAAAGTCGTGGGCAGATGCTAGTACGTAATATGTATTTGTATGTATATATATATATATATATATATATATATATATATATATATATATATATATATATATATATATATATATATATATATATATATATATATATATATATATATATATATATATATATATATATATATATATATATATATATATATATATATATATATATATATATATATATATATATATATATATATATATATATATATATATATATATATATATATATATATATATATATATATATATATATATATATATATATATATATATATATATATATATATATATATATATATATATATATATATATATATATATATATATATATATATATATATATATATATATATATATATATATATATATATATATATATATATATATATATATATATATATATATATATATATATATATATATATACATATGTACTCTTATGTTATCCTATTTATAATATAAATGTGAAAGTTTTAATGTATACTTGTTACTTAATCACGCAAAAACGGATGAACGGATTTGATTGAAATTTGGTACACAGATAGTTTATAACCTGGATCGACACAAAGGAAACTTGCATATACAGCCGTGGTTACATAGTCATTGTAAATGACAGTCTCATAGCCGACGTCTGAAAGTGACAGGAACTCATTCGGGCACTCCTTCAGCTTATGTCGGTTGCTCGATAGTGTTACGTGTCCAGAACTTACACGTATCGGCGGAAAATGTTAAGTCGTACAATTTTTTTTTATAGTATAGGCGGCAAACGGGCATGCAGCTCATCCGATGGTAAGTAATCACCGTCGTCCATGAACATCCGCAATACCAGAGGAGTCGCAGATGCGATGCCAGCCTATAAGAAAGGTGTAGGCTCTGCTCTCGAAAGTCCCTAATTCGTATCTGTTCGGAAAAATAGTTGACGACAGCTGATTCCACAGAGTAGTTGTGAGTGACAGGAAATTTCGTGTGAAGCACGCAGTGGTGGATTGCCAACCATCGAGATGATGAGGATGTAATTTTGAATACTGTCTTTATCTCAACACTTACAATACGAAAACAGCAGCATTACGTTGATATTTTACCCTAATAATCTTTCAGAGATAGACATTCTACTATGGTGACCCTTGAGGACTGAGTTGAAATGCCGCATTACTTGTAATCGGCTGTCTTTATCTCAACACTTACAATACGAAAACAGCAGCATTACGTTGATATTTTACCCTAATAATCTTTCAGAGATAGACATTCTACTATGGTGACCCTTGAGGACTGAGTTGAAATGCCGCATTACTTGTAATCGGCTGTCTTTATCTCAACACTTACAATACGAAAACAGCAGCATTACGTTGATATTTTACCCTAATAATCTTTCAGAGATAGACATTCTACTATGGTGACCCTTGAGGACTGAGTTGAAATGCCGCATTACTTGTAATCGGCTGTCTTTATCTCAACACTTACAATACGAAAACAGCAGCATTACGTTGATATTTTACCCTAATAATCTTTCAGAGATAGACATTCTACTATGGTGACCCTTGAGGACTGAGTTGAAATGCCGCATTACTTGTAATCGGCTGTCTTTATCTCAACACTTACAATACGAAAACAGCAGCATTACGTTGATATTTTACCCTAATAATCTTTCAGAGATAGACATTCTACTATGGTGACCCTTGAGGACTGAGTTGAAATGCCGCATTACTTGTAATCGGCTGTCTTTATCTCAACACTTACAATACGAAAACAGCAGCATTACGTTGATATTTTACCCTAATAATCTTTCAGAGATAGACATTCTACTATGGTGACCCTTGAGGACTGAGTTGAAATGCCGCATTACTTGTAATCGGCTGTCTTTATCTCAACACTTACAATACGAAAACAGCAGCATTACGTTGATATTTTACCCTAATAATCTTTCAGAGATAGACATTCTACTATGGTGACCCTTGAGGACTGAGTTGAAATGCCGCATTACTTGTAATCGGCTGTCTTTATCTCAACACTTACAATACGAAAACAGCAGCATTACGTTGATATTTTACCCTAATAATCTTTCAGAGATAGACATTCTACTATGGTGACCCTTGAGGACTGAGTTGAAATGCCGCATTACTTGTAATCGGCTGTCTTTATCTCAACACTTACAATACGAAAACAGCAGCATTACGTTGATATTTTACCCTAATAATCTTTCAGAGATAGACATTCTACTATGGTGACCCTTGAGGACTGAGTTGAAATGCCGCATTACTTGTAATCGGCTGTCTTTATCTCAACACTTACAATACGAAAACAGCAGCATTACGTTGATATTTTACCCTAATAATCTTTCAGAGATAGACATTCTACTATGGTGACCCTTGAGGACTGAGTTGAAATGCCGCATTACTTGTAATCGGCTGTCTTTATCTCAACACTTACAATACGAAAACAGCAGCATTACGTTGATATTTTACCCTAATAATCTTTCAGAGATAGACATTCTACTATGGTGACCCTTGAGGACTGAGTTGAAATGCCGCATTACTTGTAATCGGCTGTCTTTATCTCAACACTTACAATACGAAAACAGCAGCATTACGTTGATATTTTACCCTAATAATCTTTCAGAGATAGACATTCTACTATGGTGACCCTTGAGGACTGAGTTGAAATGCCGCATTACTTGTAATCGGCTGTCTTTATCTCAACACTTACAATACGAAAACAGCAGCATTACGTTGATATTTTACCCTAATAATCTTTCAGAGATAGACATTCTACTATGGTGACCCTTGAGGACTGAGTTGAAATGCCGCATTACTTGTAATCGGCTGTCTTTATCTCAACACTTACAATACGAAAACAGCAGCATTACGTTGATATTTTACCCTAATAATCTTTCAGAGATAGACATTCTACTATGGTGACCCTTGAGGACTGAGTTGAAATGCCGCATTACTTGTAATCGGCTGTCTTTATCTCAACACTTACAATACGAAAACAGCAGCATTACGTTGATATTTTACCCTAATAATCTTTCAGAGATAGACATTCTACTATGGTGACCCTTGAGGACTGAGTTGAAATGCCGCATTACTTGTAATCGGCTGTCTTTATCTCAACACTTACAATACGAAAACAGCAGCATTACGTTGATATTTTACCCTAATAATCTTTCAGAGATAGACATTCTACTATGGTGACCCTTGAGGACTGAGTTGAAATGCCGCATTACTTGTAATCGGCTGTCTTTATCTCAACACTTACAATACGAAAACAGCAGCATTACGTTGATATTTTACCCTAATAATCTTTCAGAGATAGACATTCTACTATGGTGACCCTTGAGGACTGAGTTGAAATGCCGCATTACTTGTAATCGGCTGTCTTTATCTCAACACTTACAATACGAAAACAGCAGCATTACGTTGGTATTTTTCCCTTGATATTCTTTCAGACCGTAGTCTTTACCTATCCGAGGCGACCCACTGAGGCTACGTGAGTACTAAGGTCAACCTTCAAGACTAAGGTGCAATACCTCGTTACCTACAAAACAGCAGCATTACGTTGGTATTTTTCCCTTGATATTCTTTCAGACCGTGGTCTTTACCTGTCCTAGCCGACCCACCCACTGAGGCTACGTGAGTACTAAGGTAATCCTTGAGGACTAAGTTGGAATGCTTCGATATCTATAATCGGCTCTCCCAACCTTAATACTTACCATACCAAACACAGCAGCATTACGTTGATATTTTACCCTAATAATCTTTCAGAGATAGACATTCTACTATGGTGACCCTTGAGGACTGAGTTGAAATGCCGCATTACTTGTAATCGGCTGTCTTTATCTCAACACTTACAATACGAAAAACAGCAGCATCGCGTTGATATTCTGTGACATCCGGTGCTTCCGCGATGGAGCCGACCCATTCATGTTGCAACAATAGCAATACAAACAAGATGCAACATGGCTCTGCAGCTGTGAAAAAAACGTTTATACTTTTAGGTGACAACCCTAATTGTATTGTACGTTTGTTACTTTAATGACGAACGCAACTCGCTGGCGGTTATTCTGCGCCGATCGCAAGTGACATTCCCATGCGATATTGTAGTGTGGTTACTTTGTACGTAATTACACCTTGATTGTTTTTTTATATAAACGAACGGTATATTAACACAATTCCACTTAATTAAAACGTAAATACTGCGTCATCGTGTATTCGTTAATGAAGCAACTATGTGAAGAATCCCTTAGATAAAAAATATTTAGTAAATGTGTAAGTCGATCAATCCGCTAAAAAAATTACAATGTCTTGAGATCTATATTCCAACTTTTTAGTTAGTGAAGGTAGAGTTACGCTGTAACTAGTATTTAGATACAGCGTAACTCTATCTGCAGTGCAGTAGTGCAACATGAATGACTCGACTAGACGACGTCCTCACAGTATAAAACCTGCTATTCTTCGGATGTCCTGTTTTAACAGTGGTAGAGCTACGCTGCAGAATGAATGGGTCAGCTCGAGCAGGGCAGGACCACGCCCTCACAGTATACCAGCGTCAAATAGCAGCATAATGTTGCTGTGTTCCGTCAAGTGAGTGTAGGGATCTGGAGACATGGTGACGAGGCATTCCATCTCAGTCCGCAAGGGTGACAATGCATCTGCATTGTGATTCCTTATCAAGGATGAATGTAGATGTCAAAGACCGCACGAATCACTTGCTATAAGAACAACTGTGTTGAGTTTTTACTCTAAAACCAAAAACTTAACAGTTGTAACTCAATTCTGAGGAGTGAGAATGCATCTTCAAACTTTGCTGGATGCATGTAGATGCAGAAATCGCCACTCACTATCAAGGAACTGTGTGCTCGTTTGTCACCACTAAAATTATCTAAAAACAAATGTTAATTTAATATCGAAGTGCTAATTTACAACGTTAATGTCCGAAAAAATATTATAATAGGAAGGACCAAATGCAGTGTCCGGGATACGCAACACAGCCGGAAACGAAAACCGACATTTATTAATGTAGAAATATTGTTTTATAATAATTATTGTTTGAAAATAAATAAAAAAATATTTTCAAAAACATACAAAAGTTTTAAAAGCCCTCGGGGCTCACACAGTGGCCATCAGGCATAAAAAAACGTTCGTAAGCGCATCACTTGAGAAAGACTGGACCGATTTGGTCATAATTTTTTTAAATGTCCGTAATAGTCGTATTGGAAAAGTAGCCCGGAAAATTGGCGAATTCGGGGAGATTTTAACTTGTTCCTGTTTGATTTTCGTATGAATTTACGATGTGAACGATGGATAATTTACACAAATTCTCAAAACGATCACAACTAAATTGAATTGAATTTAATTTATTGAAATATTGGACGTCCGTTGGGTCAGATAGTATTAAAAAACAAAACTTTTCAACTTCGTCTTATATTTAATATGTCGTCCATAAACGGGTACATAATTATCGTGAAGCTCTAGGACAGAGTCCTAGTAAGTAAGTCGTACAATAACAACACTAACTAGGGTTGTCAAAAATAAATGTTTACTTTTGTCATGAAAATAAAAGTTTCAATTGTAATCATTAAGCGATATTTATTAAATTTTTGTATTTGCTTAACATTGTCACAACTTCCTTACAAGTATAAAAAACTATTTTTTTTCTAATTAAGTAAATTTAAAATAAAATAGGAGTATATTTATTATTAAAATGGGCGTCCTATTTCTAACACTACTTTCCATTCCTAAGCCACTGTTAAATAGAGTATTTCCACTTATATTTATATAGCACGGGAGACAACCCTATACCTAACTGACCTAGATCAATACGTGAATACTTGTAAACAAACAACAGATAATGTTAGTAATTACGTTTCCGAATGCGATTGACTTTAAGCTCAAAGTCACTTCGTAGTTATGACCTGAACTGTAGCACTAATGGTAATCTCCAAGGTTGAACCACGCCGTCTGAAGAAAGAAATAACCGGAGACCTTGTTGATGATGATGCGGTATCTTAATCCGTATTATGCCGCGGTCAGCATTATAATTCCATATCAGGGGGATCAATATAGGTAACGCAGAAGTTGTACAATGGTAGAGCTACATTGCAGTTCGTTTCCAACTGCAGCAAGAATGAGTAAACCGGGGACTACACTCCCACAGAATATCAGCTGAATATAAAATATCGATATAACGCTGCTGTGTTTCGACTGGTAAGTGTCGATCTGAAGACCCTAACCTTATGGTGGCGAGGGGTTCCACCTTAGTCCTCAGGGGTGACAACACATCATCATTATGATGTGTTGTCACCCCTGTGGCCGTGGTACTACCCCGGTCTAGCTGACCACTCATGCTGTTGCTAGAAATAAATTGCAGCGTATCTCTTATCATTGTAAAATAGTTATACGTAAGTTAGTAGTTCATAATATTATTTGCCAAACTAATATTTAATATTTATTTAGAATTACTTATTCTCTCAGAATAATATTACCTCTTATGTAGGAACGTCCTCATTTATATATATATATAGTTACGTATACTAAGAAATGATAAATTTAATATATTATTTAATCTTACAGTACAGTCAAAATTATTTGAATCATTATAAAAACAAATAATTCAAACAAGCTACGGTACTGACCTTTATCACCTCTAGACATTATTTTTTCACTAAAGCAACCAGACTAAGTTATTGCGAAAAAAATATCTAACCTCGTCCCTTGAATGACATGAAAGGACATTTAGAATGTTTCTGTCAATAATCTGGGCTCCGACGTGATGGAAGAACCTTCTCCAATTAGTAACACATTTTATGTCTAGACTTTAGAGACCCATGAAAAAATCAAAAAATTAAGAAGAAAGCCTTTGTTAGAATCCCTTCAATATAAAATTATAATAACATTTTAATTAATAGTTTATTTATACGTTTAAACTACCAAGGCTGCCACAGGCAGACACAATTTTTATGCAGCAGTGCGATGTAAGAATTCTTTAATAAACGAATCTTTTGTGCACGCACGCACATGCTTTGTTTATTGAACAGATTGAAGGGGGTCCCTTCAATAATACGAAAACCTAACACGAAAATAAATAATAAACGCGACCACCAGTTTGAAAAACGGTGGTTTAGGGCATAGATTCCCAGACTTTTTTTCACATCGACAACTTTCAAAATTTAGCTGGTTCCACATTTCTACCATATTCCCAGAACTCGACAAAAAATTTATTTGCTTCACTATCGGAAGCAAATAAATTTTCGTGGACGTCTTTCATTTTCGTCACGCCAACGTAGACCCCATTCGAGTCTCCCGTGGACCCCTGGGGTTTCACCTGGACCACTTTGGGAACTAAGGGTATGGGCTTCAAACTAAACGTCAGTTTCGATTCCTCCTAAGAGTATTGTCGTGAACCAACTCCTAACAAGAAAGAGCATTAGGTGATAGAGTGTCATGATAGGTGATGGGTGATGGCGTGGCAAGAGTCTATTGAAATAAAAAAAATCTTACTCCAATAACTTAGTTAGCAATGTGAGGTGACTGAAGTGTGATGTTTTCTTGTTGCAGATGCTCCAAGAGAAACGGCTGTGCATCCTGGGCGCGGAGCTCTCCAAGCTGAACATATTCGACAGGATGCTGCGTTTTAACGGAACACAGCTTCGTCTGCTCCAGTGTTTTCAGGTCTGCAGAATTCCTTAATCCATTGTTATGTTTTATATTATTATGATGTGTGTAGTGGGTGCTACAGTTACCCAATTTCTAGGTGACGGGAATTCCATCTCAGCCCGACGGCGATTACGCGTGGGGGTCTTGATTCTCTGTTAAGCATGGATGTAGTTGTAACGGGCCGCAGTTTTCACTTATCATCCACCGTGATTCGAAGATACGTTAAGGGGTCTAAATGTCAATTTTTTTTTTTTATAATACATGTGATTTATTTCAAATCGAAAGAATAATTCTATTTTATAGTTATTTATGATGAAACGCTAGAGCATTTTGTAATACGTGGTACCTAATAAATAATAATAACTCACGAAAGCCGAAACGGTATATCAAACAGTTAAGTTTATATATTAAACAATTTTGTATTGAAACGAGAGAAAATAAACGTTAGTAACAATTTGGATACTAATAGAAAAATCATTGCGTTGAAACAGTTGTTTTGTCTCCACTATTCACTATAACAATGTCGTTAAGTATAAGTAGACAAGAGAAGGTGCAACATCCATACAGTCATACATACATTAATCGCATGAGAAGAAGCATGATGAATGTTAGGTAGGAAAAAGGTGATAGACTCTGCATATGATGGTCACACAACCCCATTGTCTAGCATACTACATTAGAAGTAGAAGCGTGAATATAAAATTGAAAATTTACAATAATACAAAAGATTTGAGAATATAAAACTATGTACTGAATAATAATCATATATATATTTTTTTTTGCTATAAATTGTGTTCTCCCTTTCAAAATCAGTCATTGTCTGTCATGTTAAACGGAATCTTAAACGAGCTCTTTCCGTTTTCGTGTCATATTTAATGACACGCCGCCTGCCTTCGCCAAGGTCCACCAACCTACCTCGCTGGCACATTACACACTCACTGACATTTGTGTATGTACAATACTAATTACGTTATCTATATTAATATAAATAAAATATATATGCTTCGCGCCTTGGTTACTCTCAATGTAAAAAAAAATTGTCCAATAACTTGCTTGTCTCGAGCTTTACTATAAAATTATGACAAGGAATGGGGAATCCAAGATAATAACGACTTCTAGACGATTATAGTTCGGTCAGCGCTTTACTAAAGGTCACCGACGAGTTTGACGAGCCGATCGCCAAGATCAGGGGTGAGCAATCCGCTCCCTTGTTCCACGAAAAAAAAATCTCCGGTGCTGACGAACGATTCATTAAATGTAATTGATTAAAATGTTTGGATTCAATTTGTATAAATGTAACATAATTAAATTATGTTGTTATATTTTATTCATGTTTTATATTTATTAATAATTAATACCCCCTTACACATGTCTCATTTCTTTTTTAATAAATAAATTTCTTTGGTATGCTTATAATAGAGGTTCTTCACTTTTGTACAGTGGTAGTGATACGCTACAATTTGTTACTAGTTGTGGCTCGAATGTCTCGGGCCGGGGAAGGACCGCACCCTCACGATGATCATGATGAGATCAGGTGACGAGGCATTCTGTCTTAGTCTAATGGGCTGACAGCGCATCTTTCAACTATAAAACGCATTATGATACCTTAACCAAGCGGAATATGGGTGTCGTGTATTGAAATCATCACTTGCCATAAGGTTAAATGTGTGCTCGTTTGTCACACTTAATTATATGAAAAAATACTAATGTACAGTTAGTTTTGCGGTGCAATTTATTTTTTCATACCTACGTGTAACAGGAAATCGGCTAACCGAATGTCACAAGCAGCACCTGCAAATGACGCAACGTTCAATTTAACCTTACAAAAGCATTAGTAACAATGTTGTTAGTTCAAACGTGGTCTTTTATTCATTGACTCCCTTTTTCCCTTATAAATAAATAAATATATATTAAGTGCTTTATGATACGAAAGGTGACAAACTAGCACACAGTTCACCATGCTAAGTGATGACGGCACGTCATCATCCTACATCACACATTTGTGATGGTATAGCCTCGTCTACCAGTGATTGGGTCCCCAACCACACAAAACACGGTATTATCATGCTGCTATTTCATTCTCGTATTCTGTCAGAGTATGCTGCTACACCTGTCGAGACGACCAATTCATGCTAGAGTTAGAACCGAACTGTAAAGTGGATTTTTTTAATATAACTTAAAAAAAAATATATTAATAGTACACTTATCGTATTTCTTTTAGAACTAGGGAGGACAGCTTAAAATTATTAGAAAGCCGTTTATATAGCAATTAAAGCCGATAACTGATGACGAAGAATGGTTCTTTAGAATCCTCGTGGTAGTCTCAGTTGGACGTGCACCAACGAGATCGACGACCTACGTCGCTGAAAGTCGACGCATGACTGGCTCAGGAACGTGCTGTGCAGGCATTTTCTATGCTGAAGGCGTACGTTCAGAAGTGGGTTATGGATAGGCTGTGTTGTTTTGATTACTTTTATTATTATATAATTAATTACTTAAATAATTTGTTGTTTCGTTATGTATTTTATTATTATCGTTTCTGTAATTAAATTAATATACTCTTTTCACATCATTGGCTATTATCATGATCGAGTTAACTAAGTGGATAATTGATAAAACAATTAAGCTAATGTATTTGTCCCAGCGATACTGTTAGTATTGTAGCTTTCTCTAAATGATATAAATATGAAAATCGGTTGTCAAAATATTCGTCACGCCTTATATATGGTAGTAGAAATTTATATTACAAAATACACCCTTGTTTCTCAATAATTTTTGTATCGCGACCCACGAAAAATCCAAAGGGGTAAGTAAAAAGCCTTGCGATGCCTTCACTGTAAAATAATAATAAAAAAAATTGCTAATAGTTTATTTACACAAAGCAAGTTATAAGTTTATATTCCCAAGAAGCCCTCGACCGTACGTGGTGGCTCCCGGACTTTTTCACTACCGAGTCCATACATCTGATTACTAATGATCATAAATTTCTATTTGATTAAAGTAAAAAAAAAAGAAAAAAAGTATATTGAAATTCGTACTGTCGAAAATAAGAAATTAATCAATTATCATACTGTCAACTGACAAGAAAACAAGACAATGAGTTTGTATTAATCTGTTATACTCTAAATGACTCGCATTATTGACGATAAAAATAATTTTGACTGTCATTTTGGTATGTACTTGAAAATGTATTGTATAATCAAAGAAATAAGAATTAATTTTCTATAAATTGTGATATGGATAATATCAACACTGGGAACATATATAAATTCACTCTACTTTTAAAAAAAAAAGAACCACGGAAGACGTTCGAAAATTATCAGTTGCGAAATTCAAAGAATAGTATTTGTTGAATATTTTTGTGTTAGAGGTTATTATAATATTTATATATGATAATACAGGTTGGAATCGCTGCAGGCTCTTTCAAATATACTCTTGTTTTTCTATGACCTTCACCACGCCAACTAAGTTTAAATGCTTGTGCTAGATGTACTACGACTATAGTCGAATGGTGGATTCGGACCTACGACGTTAATTTTAGCAGACCGTACCCTAAACCATTTTAGGCTATTGACGGTTCAAACAACTCGTAAACATAAATTATATAGTATAAGGATTTCATCGCGTCTATTTTCACTTTTTTATTTCGACCTTCAGAGTGCTTTACAGATAGAAGATAGAGGTGTTTGGCTGCCTTCAAGTATTACGTAATCAAACTTTCAATGATTTTAGACGCCCAACCCCTCCTGAAAATTGCGACCCCCCTCTAACTAACGATAAGACTTAAGATTTTTTTCAAAACTGTTATTAACTATAAGGTATTCTAAACTTAGCAGTGTAGCGTTAAATCAGTTCTCGGAAAACTCATTTACTTATTTTTAGTAATAAATATCAAAAGCAGTGTATTTAGTAAAAAAATATAGTGAATACTATATCATAATAAAATAATAAAAATAGTATTTTATTATAAATTTAAACCATAAAATATTGTTGGAAATATATTTTTTTTATTTGATATTTTCTTATGTAAAATCCCCCGCACCCTTTGTGAACAAAAGTGAGAAAGTAATTGAAAACCTCCTCCCCTAAGCCTGCTTACGTAATACTTGAACGCCCCCTTTGACGTCACGATATCATAGTTAACCCGAACCACCTTCAGCTTTTATTTAGCAATTGTTTAATTCTGGTCCGATCTACGCAACTGTGTAAATATTACTGCCTTCTATACATATAACCTGATTTTTTTTTTTTTTTCGGTCTGATGGCCGCTGTTAGCCCCAGGGCTTTTACAGTTTCACCGGGTTGAGAGGTGACCGAGCGCTTATGGCTCTCAGTCGAGACCTCTATATATGGGTAACCAGCGCAAGGGCTCCCGAGAGGGAGCCTCGGCTTGGACCGTTACCCTGTTTCGCGAGAGCGTCTGACTCGAGGGTGCCCAAGAGGGCCGAACCTCGGCTCGGTCAGTTGCTTCTGACAGAGGATTATCTTAATTAATATCACTATTATTATTAACTACCTGTACCACCACTTCAGAATGCGTGGGCGCTGGAGAAGAAGTGGCGCAAGAAACTCCAGCAACGCTTCTATCTATATGGACTGGAGAGAACCGGCCAGTGACATGGCGGTATCGCGAATAACTTTATTTGCGACGCCCCGCCGTCGGCGGGGCGATATGAGGGTGCAATGTTTGTGTGTTGTGTTTTATGAAGGGCTTGGGCCCTGGTGGTTGCGTCGTCAGGGTCGTCGAGGGCGTGCCTCGGTCTCCTACGGACGCGGGTAAATCTGTGATTGCGATGGGATTGTATGGCGGCACTTACAATCAAAGGGTTTCGGTGTGTGACGGCAGAGTCGAAATATCGGCGAGAAGCCTGCTTCAGGTACTGAGCTATGGTCGGCAGCTCAAGATCTATGTGTAGATTTTCGTTACGCAAGAACCACGGCGCACCGGTGGCCTTGCGCATGAAACGATTTTGTATTACCTGAAGTCGGTGAATGTGACGCGGGAGGCATGCGCAAAGACGGGGCTTGCGTATGTCATTATGGGTCGGATGCACGCTTTGTAAAGTGTAATTTTATTACGCAGGACATTTTGCTATTTTATTAAGTAACGGGTGCAAACGACCTAGGACGAACGCTGCTCGATTCCGTACGCGGTTGACATGCGGACCGAAGGTGAGTCTTTCATCTAATGTGACGCCTAAGTATTTGACTGTCTTTTCCCAGGGATTGACAATCAAATAACTCTATAGTTTGAGATGCGGCGTTTTGTTGCGCCGAGAGAAGTAAATGGCTGCACTTTTGGTGGGTTAACCTCGATCCTCCATTTCCGAAACCATTTCCCTAAGGTGTTGGCTGCAGATTGAGGCGTTTACAAATAGCGTCTGGTTTAAATCCAGACACGTAGAGGCCGGTGTCATCGGCGAAAAGGGCTAGCTCTACACCGCGAGTGCGCGGTATGTCGTTGGTGTAGAGTGTGTATAAAGTAGGACCTAGGACAGAGCCTTGTGGTACTCCGGCACAAATGGGGTGAACCTTGGAGCGCGTTCCCTCGACGCGGTAACGAAAGGTTCGATTTCGGAGAAAATCTCGGATGATAAGTACGAGTCGATCTGGCACACCGAGCTCATATAGTTTGTATATGAGCCCGTTGTGCCAGACCTTGTCGAAAGCTTTCGCCACGTCGAGAAAAAGTGCCCCAGTTTGGTAGCCCTGAAGAAATTTACTGAGGATGTGCTCCGTGATGCGGTGCACTTGATGTGTGCATGAGTGTTAGTGCGAAACCCGAACTGCTCATTGATTGGCAGCCCTCGGGACAGCATGAAGTCCTTGAGGCGGGTGAGGATGAGCCTTTCATATACCTTACCCAAGACTTTGAGTAGGCTTATGGGTCGATAGGCTGATGGATCGGTTGGATGTTTTGAGGGCTTGAGAATCCCTATGACATCGGCTTCCTTCCAGGTGTTCGGGAAGGTGCCTTTGGATATGGCCGCGTTGTAGATTATCACCAGTAGGTGTAAAATGGACATGGTAGGAGTTTCATCACCTTGTTGGTGATACCGTCGGGGCCGGGAGCCTTGCGTGGTCGCAGGTTTTAATTATGGACTCAACTTCGGTGCATGTAACTTGAGTGACGGAATCGCGAGGTGGTTCCTTACTCCTCCGGTCGACCTCGCTGTTAACCATTGCAAGGTGAGCGGCGTCGATCGGTAGTGTGCTCGGTGAGCATTGAGCTCGAGATTGTCAGCCAGACATTCGGCTTTCTCTTCGTCTAAGAAGGCGGGTGGTTTATTAGGACGCGCTAAGGGAGGCATTGTTTGGGCTGTGCCCCTTTAGGGATTTGGGAAGTCGCCAGTAGGCGAGATGGGAAGGTTCGATGTTGAGAGGTGATTATCCCACCGATCGTTCCTATACTGGGCTATGCGTGATCGGACTTCACGCTGAAGGGTACGTAGCACCAGCCGGTTACTTTCAGTGGGATATAAGTCGTGGGCACGAGTCGCCGCATTCTTGCGCCTCATTAGGTCCTTTATGTCGTTTGGCAGGGTCCATCGGTGGTCTTCCACCGAGGGAACCTGCCTCGAACAATCCACGATTACGGTCTGATGTGCCTAGTGAGGGATGAACTGCGAGGTTCGTGTCGTTGACTGAAGATATGTTCCTAGGAATAGCATCTAGGTGCGGTGATGTGGCTTCCCTCAGGGCGTTCCTGAGTCGGTGCCAGTCTACAATGGTTTTGGTGGAGGGTGAGGTTGGGGCGGAGGGCCCTAACCGAAGAAGAACGGGCGATGATCGGAAGCGAGCTCATGGATTACCTCTATGCCTTGGAAGGCGAGATTGATGTTCTTACAGATGGCAATATCAAGCACGTCCGGTGCGTGACCCAATATGTATGGAAAATGGGTAGGCGTAGTAGGCGCTACGACGTCGAAGTCGAGTGCGTCGCTTAGTGAGTCTAAAGCCAACCCCCGGGGGTTGATTTTAGTTGAATTCCACCGAGTGTGCTTGCTATTGAAATCTCCTGCCAAAATGACTGAGTTTCCAAGGGAAAGGAGCGCCACGAAGTCGCTTCGTAATACTTGTGCGTCACGTCTGCAAGGCAGGTAGACGGACGCGATTGTGATGGGGGCGTGGCCGGTCATGGCTAGCTGACAGACCGAGGCTTCTAGGAAGGTAAGGGTTGGCGTATCGACGGGCACGCAGTGCAAGGACTTTTTATAGTAGATGAGAGTTCCGCCATTAGCGGCGGAAGTTCTATCATTCCTAATGATGTTATAATTCGCGATGTTGGGATTGCGAGTGTGCGGTTTGAGGAATGTCTCTGCACTAGGAGCACGTCGACTTGGTGATCGCGAACAAAATTGAAGATTTCGTCGCGTTGATTATTAATACCGTTCGCGTTAAAAATGCGACGTTAAGGGAACGCGGTTTTACTCTGCCGTTATAAAGGCCCTCTATGCTTGAAAATTGACGATGGCTGACACTACATGTTGGTAGCGCATTGTGGCAGCAATCCTGATTTCGGGCTTGCCATTGGAGTCCCTTAGGGCTTTTGCAAGGGCTGAGACGTCGGCGCCGTTGAAAACGGCGGCGAAGCGACACACAAGGTCGAGGTCGCTTTCGTTAACCGGCCGTCCGGCTGATGGAGGGATATAACCTGAGTACCTCACTAACCTCACTGAGTTTCTATCGCCAGTTATTCTCAGGTCTGTGGTTTTCTATTATCAAACCGGTAGTGGATAATTTGATAATCAATATAAGTAAAATGCTTCTACACAACACGTAGAACCGACAACCCATGGGTGAGAAAGGTTCTCGTGTGACAGGCAACCTCGAACTGGCGGCAACATACAGGACGACCCCTAGATGGAGCGATGACCTATGCAAGGTTGTGGGTAGTCGATGGATGCTGGTGGCTCCGTGGGCTACCTGTCGGAGAGGCCCACGTTCAGCAGTGGGCTATTGAAGGGCGGTTCTATATTGAATGAAGACATTAGATTTGAAAGCGGTTGTAGCTCGGCGTCTTGGTGCATGCATAAATAAAATCGTTGCCTTTGCATACAACAATATATTTTTTAATTAGAGTTTACTTTTAAAAAAAAAAAAGAAATTCACTTTCAAAAGTCCGCCAGTGTCTTTCCCTTTTCCCCCCTTCCCTCTTTGCCTTACCCTCAGCCCATTAGGACTCCCTCGTCGAGAGACTGTTGTCTGATTAGTCATGATATATGTTTATTTTGTTGGGTTTGCATAACATTTGTTTTACTAATTTTATTATATCTTTATATTAGGTTAAAAATCCAATGAATGGGTTAGCTCGACTGGGGTAGGTCCACGCCCTCACAGAATAACAGCTTAAAAAAAAGCAGCATTATGCTGCCGCGTTTCGTCTGGTGAGTGTAGGGATCCCGAGACCCGTATTACTGATGACGAGGCACATCTCAGTCCTCAAGGGTGACAAGGCATCTGCATTATGATTCCTTGTCGAGTATGAATGTAGATGTCATGGGCCGCAGGTGAATTGTGTGCTCGTTTGTGCTCTTAATTAAATAGAAAAAATAATGTAACTGTTGACTTACTACGTACTCGACCATAAAGGAAACATCGTGATGAAACTCTCTGGCTCAGAAATTAATAAATAAATTCTCAGATAAGTAAAGCTACGTGTGCAGAGTACATATTTTTTTATTATACTTATAACCTGCCGACCCGACAGACGTCGTTCTGTCCAAATTTAACCAAATTGGTTTGTGATCATTTCGTGAATATTATCCATCGTTGAATCGACAGTTATGGTTTTGAGTTCATACAATAATGCCAAAGAAAAAATAATATTTAGCTTTTCCCGAATCTGCCAATGTTCTGGGCAATTTTTCTTACCATAAAAACCTAATTTCAACTATTACGAACATTCAACAGTTCAAATTTTCCAAGTGATATGCTTATCAACGAACAGCATACAATTTATATTTATATATATATTAGGGGTGATAATTGAGCACACATTTCACTTGGTCCGTTGGTCTGTATGTTTGTAAGTACGATTACAAATGGGTCCTTCTCCAGTCGGGCATGGCATGATGCAGCTACAAACTAGTTACGTCAAGGCTCTATCCAATACCCTTAGTGAGTAGGCCCGTCAATAGGACCGGATCGTGTGTCGGTCGTTCCTTGTACTCCAAATAAATTAAAAAATAACATGTTTGTACAGCCCTGACCTTCTCATACTGTAGTAGCTACGTAGGTGTAAACGTCAATAAAGAAATTTCTATATGAGTCTGGCCTTTATATTTTTACTCTAACCATTCGTATAAATGATCTGTTAAATTTATGTATATTTTAAATATTTAAATTATTTTTATAGGACGTGCTCATACTGACGTCGGTTATTATTATGATTGTATTTTGTTTTGTATTAGTGTGGTACTTATGAAAAAGATATGTGACTGAGATACTGACTTCCGGGTGGAAGGAAAGAATTACTCACTAAAATTCCCGGTGCACTCCCGGCCCCCAGCAACAGATTGTGATCTTGTAGAACGCACCTTAGTCTTACCACTTCGCAGGAGATCCAACGTTTTCCCTCGCAACCTCGTTTGGCTATGGAAGCGTGATACCTTATGTATTACTTGTATATTATAGGCAGGGGATACCTTACCTCTTTTCTATAAGCACGGAACAACTAGTTTACATAGCTGTTAGTGTGCCCTGGTTTTAATTCCTGAGCTAGGAACTATATTTGTGTTCAGTATAAATTGTGCCTTTCAGGGTCAGGGTATATTGCATGGATATCTCACCAGACCTTCTATTGGAGCCTTACCTATATTTTACTGCACTCGGACTGCATCGGAGGAAGCTGAGGATTGCTGCCAAAACTGGCATACAATTTATGATACACAAATATTGTTCCTCGTCTGAGAGTCAACTCAGGAACCGCAACGTCTATATAAATACCAAGATATGTTTGGTCACTTAGGACTGAGATGGACTTCTTCGTTACCAGCAATAATAATAATGTCTCAGATTTCTTTCACTTTAAGCACAAAAGTAAAGTAAGATCCTATATATATAAAAATCCCACTGTTGGGCTGGGAACAGGTCCTCCTCTCTGGCGAGGGTGCTAGTTGATAGTCCAGCAGGCGGCTTGACTGCATATTGGTGGACTTAACATGTCTTCGAAAATATTTTTATTATTTATTTCTTGGACATGCTGGTTTCCTTACGATGTTACTCTTCACCGTGAACGAATTCCTTTGGTAGGCTACATAACGTATAAGCGATAAGCTGCTACTTTACTCAGGTATTCTATGAACGCGTGATCATACCCCTGGTCTAGGTGGCCAACTTATACTGCAGCCACTATTTAGCTACAATAGAATTTTATATCCTCTCTGCCTTCACATAATGCTCGATGTATTATATCGTAATATTTATCCTTTGTACTTCCAGGCGGTGGTAGAACATGGTTCCAAGCTATCGGTGGAACTTGCCAGCGGCTACCTTGCAAGATGTGAAGCCGGAGTGCATTCCAGAGATCATCTCATCCAAATGGGCCTGAGGCTGGGTGAGTACTAGGGTCACCCCTGAGAACTAAAGATTGAATGCCTCGTTACCCGTTATTGGGTACCGCGGATCCTTACACTCATAAGACGATACACAGCAGAATCCTGCTGCTATTCCAAGCTGATATTCTGTGAGAGTATGATCCAAGAGTCACCCAAAATAACTAAGCGAAGGGTCATCAGAACGACGGCAACGGTCCGGCAAAGACGACAATACGGTGTGTTCCCGCGATGCATGACGGTAGGGGATACTTTGTCCCGTCCAGGGATATGCTCAGGGATACTGCAATTGGTCACCCAATCACCCTCCCCCCCACCCTCGGATGCCAAAAATGTCTATAGTATAGATTGCATCCAGCGAAGTCATGTCCAATCTGGTCAGCGATTATGTACATCACCTCCATTGTACTCACACTCGTTGTTTCCTGCCAGGCGGTTTCTTCAACGAGGCCGGTTGGTACGCGGACGCTGAGCGAGTGCTGCTGCGTTGCCAGAGCTTGTGCCAACTGCTGCCACAGTCGCCGCGCTACAGGCGGCTCACCCTCGAGTGCTGCCACAGGTCGGTACATTTTTTTTTTGAATTTTGGAGAAAAGTTCAAAATTAGCTAATTAGAGCTCCACTGCAATTTGTATTTAGCCGCAGAATGAATGGATCAGCTCGACCGGGTAAGGCCCACGCCCACAACAGCGTGAAATAGCAGCATAATGCTGCTGCGTTTCGTCTGGTGAGTGCAGGGATCTGGAAAGCTTAATTACTGGTGTCGAGGCATTCCATCTCAGTCCGGTCTAGGTTGGCATCTGCATTATGATTCCTTGATTCCAAGAATGAATGTAGACGTCATGGGCTGCAGGAATCACTTATCATCAGGTGAACTGCATGTTCCTTTCAATGTAAAAAAAATTATAGATTCAGTAGAATAATTAATCTAATCCATCGTTTCTCAACCTGGGGGTCGCGATCTGGTCAATAAATAAGAACTATATACAATTCATTGTGATGAACCCTCCAGACAGGCGCAATAATTTATATTTGAAATACGCGATTTTGCATTTTTATTGCCTGCGATATTGAGATATATGGTAGTAAATTTTGTATTAGGATGCATGTGATGTTAATTCGTACTTATTGTGTCTACCTGGGGAGCCTTGAATGTTATAACGTACAAATAAACTATTAAATAAATTATTATTATAATTTTATATTGACAACAGGGCTTTTTAAATATCTAATTGCAATTTTTTGTGGATCGCGACATAAAAATGGTTTATATGAACTATGGTCTAATGTATGAACATTGAATAAGAGTCGTGTTGATGAAGTGGCCAAGCGTTTGCTTTCCGTTCACGACACGAGAGTTAATTGCAATTTTAAGTACTGATAGTAGTACTGTCACGTGATCGACGGTGAAGGAAAATATCTTAAAAAAACTTGTATATGTAATAAATAAATATATAAAAATATTTCGGATAATCCGTATATATATATGTATACGCTGAAATTTTAACCCTCGAGTCAGACGCACTCGCCAAACAGGATAACGTTCCAAGCCGAGGCTCCCTCTTGGGTGCCCTTGTGCTGGTTACCCACTACTAGAGGTCTCTACTGAGCGCCATAAGCGCTCGGTCGTTTCACAACCCGATGAAACTGTAAATACCCTTCGGGCTATCATCGTCCATAAAAATATTTATATATATATATATATTTTTATTGAATAAACAATTTTAAATTGACGGTAATTCGGTCTAACTATGAGATCGGGACATCAAACATCTCATTGACCACGAGTGCTGTAAAGCATTCGAAATGTCGGGATAAAAAAGTTTAAAAACACTTAAGCATCAAATGTTTATTGCAGACTTCTTAACACACAGTCAGCGTACTGCTGTTTTCCTGGTGCCGCGGAGACCTACGCCTTGTCCCTCCGCCTGCTCGGACTGCCCATGAATGTGGCAGAAGACTTGGGTGCCAAACCTAGCTCCCTGATCAAGGAATCCCTGCGGGAATTGGAGGAAAATGAGGGTCCTGATGACAGGTGGGGGTTTTTTTTTGCCGATGACGATTTTGGAATCTATCGTCTGAATTGAATTGTGGAATGAAACATTTGGCATTGTCGGGAGTAAACTGCGTGCACCCGAGTGTTCATGATAGTCGTGTGTCCGTCCAGGCCGGCGGGTTGCTTGGCCGAAGCGTGCCATGCGCGCTGCGGATCGTCGGCGCTGCTGGCGCGGCTGTGCAAGGAGTTCAGTGCGCTGCACTTCGTGCGATGCGACTACGGCGCCGCCCATGCCTGGAGCCTGCACGCGCTCGCCCTCCTCACACCACACGCGCCCGCCAGGTGAGGCACACGGGTTTTGTTTTTTTTTCATGTTATATGACAAACGAGCACACAGCTCACCAGTGATGTGACCGCGGCCCATCCATCATCAACAAAGATCCAAGATGCACATGCGCTATCAAAGCTGAGGATGCGCGTGTTTTCGCTTCTATAGCATTTTGTTTATAAAATGTAACAAATAAGCACATAGTTGACCAATATGTTATGACAGGTCTGTTATATCACACAACAACGATTCAAGGAACTCAAGCCTGATCACTGAGAAAGAAAGGCGCGTAGTTCACGCTGGTAATTTGTAAATCGATAAAATTTCTAGAAACTATTTAGAGCATGCTTCTACCGGAGCAGAATAATATCGATATATCATTTGGTCAGGGTGGCAGTAGAAGTGATTCGCGCATGCGGCAAGGCATGCGTGGTGAAGCGCCGGTTCGCGGCGGCGGGGCTGCTCCTCCGCCAGGCGGTGGCGCTCGCGCGGTCCGCGTTCGGATCGCGCCACCCTGCGCATGCGCATTCGCTGCTGGACTATGGTTTCTACCTGCTCAACGTGGATTCCATCGCGCGCAGTGTGGCTGTTTACGAGGTAAGGGAACTTACCGCCATTACACATGCCGGTTACACTTTGATCTTCAAAAAAGGCCGAGAAGCCATTGTGTTAAGTGTTTGTGTGCATTCAATATGTCTTGGTCACTTTTGTATATTATGTTTAACATTGCTACATGTGCACTTGGTGTGCAATATTCAATTTTGCTACACGTGCACTTAGTGTGTAATGTTCACCGTTGCTACACGTGCACTTGGTGTGAAATATTCACCTTTGCTACATGTGTACTTGGTGTGTAATGTTCACCGATTGTTCACGTGCACTTGGTGTGCAATATTCAACTTTGCTACACGTGCACTTGGTGTGTAATGATCACCGATGCTACACGTGCACTTGGTGTGTATCCAAGATAAATTTTAAAAATCTTTAATTTGCAGCAAGCACTAGCCACTCTGCGTCGTGTCTTTGGACGCAGCAGCCTACACGTGGCCACTGCGCAGGAGGACCTGGCCTACGCGCTCTACGTGCTGGAGTACTCCTCAGGACGGTTCTACAAGGCGCGGGATCACGCCGAGAGGGCCATTAGGATCATTGAGGTATATATTTATTTTGTTTGATAGCTTAAAGTACCGGCCTAATGTATGACCACATAATGTATTGTGTATATGTAGACCCGTGGTATGTGATCCTCTTTTGGGGATAGGTTGAAACCTTTATATCTTATAGTAAGTCAAGTTTATACATTATCGTGGTGCTTATAAATGCAACTATATTAATACAGTTGACTCATTATAATGGGTGAGTAAATAAAGTTATCTCAATTTAAATGGAAAAACTGAAATATAACTTGTTTTTTTTTCTTACATTGAGAGTAACAAACGAGCACACAGCTCCACCTGGTGGCAAGTGGTTCCCGCGGCCCGTGACGTTTACATTCATCCTTGACCAAGGAATCATAATGCTGAAGCGTTGTCAACCTTGACTGGACTGAGATGGAATGCCTCGCGCCACCCACCAATAAAGGTCTCCAGATTCCTAAACACTCACCAGACGAGACACAGAAGCATTATGCTACTATTTTGAGCTGGTATTCCGCGAGAGCGTGGTCATACCCCGGTCGAGCTGGACCCATTAATTCTGGAGCTAGAAACAAACTGCAGTGTAACTCTACCACTGTTATATGTATCATATTAGGGTTGACAAACGAACAAACAGTAAACCTCAGGGT
This sequence comes from Teinopalpus imperialis, assembly GCA_029286865.1. Classification (NCBI taxonomy): domain Eukaryota; kingdom Metazoa; phylum Arthropoda; class Insecta; order Lepidoptera; family Papilionidae; genus Teinopalpus; species Teinopalpus imperialis. Next base: position 17,080,698 of record JAGSMU010000022.1, on the reverse strand, counting down.
GAGTGATGATGCCCTCTACATTCAGATCCTACTTTAACAAAGATTCAAGATGCATTGTCATCGCAACTTGAAGACTGTCCCACAATGCTACACGCACACGCTGCAGTGCTGGTGTATCCGACCCATTCATATTGAAGCTATAAAGAATCTCCGCCTCTGTTAATAATAACATTTTATTTTGATTTTAATATACATTTACATTGCAGAACTTGGTACCATCCGACCACCTCCTCCTGGCATCAGCCAAGCGCGTCAAGGCTCTCATACTTGAGGAGATAGCGCTCGATACACCCGCCGGACAAGATATGAGTGGTAATAAAGATCTTCTCACTTCCTATTGAATCCTCGCCTAGGGCGTGTCTTTGTACTTTGACATGGTTTTCAAAATTTGTTATGCGCAAATTGTTTGTATTTGGGTCTAGATTGGTTTATCAATCCCACGTTGCCCAATACTGCATCCGACCCTACCTATGCTTCTATCATGTCGTCCAACTTATCCATCCATCGCCAACAACAGGCTACTTCTTCTGTATTATTATTATTTATTTAATTGAGAGTAACAAACGAGCACACAGTTCACCTGATGGGTAAGTAAGCCCTGCCACCCATGACATCTACATTCATCCTGGACAAGGAATCATAATGCTGAAGCGTTGTCAACCTTGACTGGACTGAGATGGAATGCCTCGCGCCACCCACCAATAAAGGTCTCCAGATTCCTAAACACTCACCAGACGAGACACAGAAGCATTATGCTACTATTTTGAGCTGGTATTCCGCGAGAGCGTGGTCATACCCCGGTCGAGCTGGACCCATTAATTCTGGAGCTAGAAACAAACTGCAGTGTAACTCTACCACTGTTATATGTATCATATTAGGGTTGACAAACGAACAAACAGTAAACCTCAGGGTGAGTGATGATGCCCTCTACATTCAGATCCATCTTTAACAAAGATTCAAGATGCATTGTCACCACAACTTGAAGACTGTCCCACAATGCTACACACGCACACGCTGCAGTGCTGGTGTATCCGACCCATTCATATTGAAGCTATAAAGAATCTCCGCCTCTGTTAATAATAACATTTTATTTTGATTTTAATACATATTTACATTGCAGAACTTGGTACCATCCGACCACCTCCTCCTGGCATCAGCCAAGCGCGTCAAGGCTCTCATACTTGAGGAGATAGCGCTCGATACACCCGCCGGACAAGATATGAGTGGTAATAAAGATCTTCTCACTTCCTATTCAATCCTAGGGCGAGTCTTTGTATTTGACATGATTTTCAAAATTTGTTATGCACAAATTGTTTGTATTTGGGTCTAGATTGGTTTATCAATATCCCACGTTGCCCAATATTGCATCCGACCATACCTATGCGTCTATCATGTCGTCCAACTTATCCATCCATCGCCAACAACAGGCTACTTCTTCTGTATTATTATTATTTATTTAATTGAGAGTTACATACGAGCACACAGTTCACCTGTTGGGTAAGTAAGCCCTGCCACCCATGACATTTACATTCATCCTGGACAAGGAATCATAATTCATATGCGTTGTCACTCTCGAGGACTGGGATAGAATGCCTCGTCGTCACCAGTAACAAAGGTCTCTGCACTCGCCAGACGAAGCACAGCAGCATAATGCTGCTATTTGACGCTGGTATTCGGTGAGGGCGTGGTCCTACCCCGGTCGAGCTGACCCAATCATTCTGCAGCTAGATTTAAGAAAATAATTGAACATTTTCAGAGCCCAGTCTGTTGGAAGAGTCCGAATCACTCCATAAAGCGGCACTGGCGCTCTCCATGCTGGCGTTCGGCGAGATGAACGTGCAGACCGCCAAGCACTACGGCAACTTGGGACGCCTCTACCAGAGCATGCAGAAGTTCCAGGTATGTCCTGAAACATAGTCAAGCTTAATACTTAGCTCACTTCTTTTTTTTTTGTGGACGAAGAACGTCGGTGACAGAGAGGGGCGATAATACGATCCGAGCCTCTCCCTCATAAGGTGGTACGAAACCTCGACTCGGATCACTATCTAAAGGGAGGTCTTAGTTCACACTCATTAAAGTTACCATGGACATAAAAATTCTGGTACTTGGTATGATGGTATTTTACTACTTTCGTCCTATACACGGCCCGTCTTAAAAAATAAGTTAGGATTAGTTTTATCTTAAGCTAATAAAAATGGATTAATTATAAGGATTACAATGTTAAGTACTACGCGTTTTTTTTTACAGGATGCAGAAACTATGCACCTGAAAGCTATCGCCATTAAAGAGGAGCTGCTCGGAGCCGAGGACTACGAGGTGGGGCTGAGCGTGGGGCACCTGGCCTCGCTCTACAACTACCACATGAACATGCACTACGCCGCTGAGAAGTTGTATCAACGTTCTATTGCTATAAGTGAGCAGCTATCAATCCAAAACATTTACAAGATGTCGAAATTTACTTTTTGGTCCCTCGAGCCTGATCTTGCTAAATTTCTTATGATGAACGCGCAGTGCGCTACTAGAATTTGCATTGTATTGTTATGAATGATTATATATATATATATATATATATATATATATATATAAGATTGTGTGTGTTTCGGGATATAATTAATTGTTATTTATTGTATTAACGAGTTGACGCATCGTTCGTTATAGGCCTGAAACTGTTCGGCGAGCGGTACTCCGGGCTGGAGTACGACTACCGCGGCCTGGTGCACGTGTGCACGCAGCTCAAGTGGCACGACCGTGCGGACTACTACAGCGACCTGCTGCAGCACTGGCATGGTAAGCACCTGGGCCCGGCATGCTCCATCTCATGGCTGGCCTGCTAGAGAATGCCAAAAGTTATTAAGTCGTTTTTTTAAATGGTAGAGCTACGCTGCAGTTTCTAACTGCAGAATGAATTGGTCAGATCGACCAGGGTAGGAAGGACCACACCCTCCCAGATTATCGGCGTGAAATAGCAGCATAATGCTGCTGTGTTTCGTCTGGTGAGTGTAGGGATCCGGAGACCTTTGTCCTGGTGACGAGGCATTCAACGCATCTGCATTATGATTGCTAGTCAAAGATGAATGTAGATGTCATGGGCCGCAGGAATAATGAACTGTGTTCTCGTTTGTTGCTCTTAATGTAATGAAAAAAGATTGTACCATCCGTTTTCAATAAAGTGTTTACAATTCAGTTGAATATATATAATATAATATTATATATATACAGCGGTGGTCGTATAATTAGAAACACTACAACGGTCCTTGACATTATGTAAGATACTTCACAGCATCTTACATAATGTCAATATATATATATATATAAATATAAATATATTGTGTTTTAATTGGGAATAAATTATTATTCACTGCATTTCCTTTATTTTACACTGCGAGAGCGTGGTCCTATTCCGGTCGAATCGACCCATTCGTACCGTAGCTCTGTCATTGTGGGACAATAACAATAATAAAGCTACGACGCGCCTCTCATCACGTATGGCGATGACATTGCATCGTATTCCCCTCTCAGCGGGCCGATTCTGTTTCCGTAAAGCTGTAAAGGTCACTTGACCAACAGCATCCCCCACAAATATCAAAAATAAATCATCAATCATCAGCATCAAATGTTATTACTTTAATTTTAGAACTCCGCGAACAGTCCAAAACGGAACAGCAGCCGGCGCTCGGCGACGAGCAAGTGTTGCCGCTCGCCGAACTGCGCGCCAAGCTCAACATCCACCAGTGAAGCAAGCGCAAGCAGAACTAGCGCCTGTGCACCACCGCATACGACACACGTTGACTTGACCACTGCGTCACTAGTAAACGAAGCCTTCGATACACTCCATTGCTTCACATCACGAACCATTCCGATATTAAGACGCGCGTGACTTGCGCACGCGCAATGACGTACGGTGTATCCACGTTTCACTACTTCTCAATACTTAATCTTTCTTCCTACTTCCTAATCTACTATTCAAGTGCCTATCGCTTTTAATTCACTGTACGCGTGCAAATTCGATTTCGATCCCCTGTCAAATTGTTAATTGCAATTTCGAGCGTGAACACTGCGGCGAAGGAAAACATCCTATAGAAATATATAAATAAAAAAAATGTTTACGGTAGACTCTAACACTTTCTTTAGACAAGGAAATCTATACCTAACAGTTTGATTTATATAGGTTTATTGGTATACTTTTTAGTATTAATATCACTATTTTCTTGTATTACTAATCTATGTCAGTTTTTTAAGTTGGTAAGAAGTAGTGGAATTGTGGTTAATATTTAGTCAAGTGGTTAAAGTATCCAACGGGAATGAGAATGAAGAGGCTTCGGAATGTGGAGAAAAGTTAAATCGAATTATTTATACTCATTATATTTTAAACGAATGTCGTTGTCTATGGGACATGTGTACGTCGTACGTCCCGGTTGGTGTAAAAACAAAAGGCATTTAAAGTCTCTGAAAATCTAGTACATTTGATATCTACATATGCCCAAAAATATTTAATGTATGAAATTATTGTTAGATGTGAATTTAATGTATGTAGGTAATATGCACAATTTTAATATAATGACCTATATGTTAGTGTTTGTAAATTATTGCTGTCTGTGGAAAGCGGGACCGTGGTCCCAACCATCCGTTCTGGGGATGCGCATGTTATAGATAACGTGGATAAACCTTTACATCTAAACGATATGTCCGCGTATAAACATCTTGCAGTGCGATCCAATAAGCACATCATTTATCTAATCATACCCAACACAAAGCTTGGGACGGATTAATATTGTAAATTAAAAATATATATCTTATCTGTGGACCTTTCAGTTTCATCAGATTTCGACTTTTGTCTATATAAATTAGTTTTCGACACGTAAAGATATTTGGAAAACTAATTGCGGGTGATTCCTAATGTTCCTTACTCTATGTACATCCACACATATCTATAACATTCTTATACGATAATATTACTGTACATTTAAGGCATGTAGTGGGCCTTTTAGCTTTATCAGATTTCCACTTTTATGTATGTAAATTTGTTTTTGACACTTTAAAATATTTAAATATAAATTATTGTTAACTATCGAATATATAGAATGGCGGTATCAACAAGTATAAATTATTTACCCATTTAAACTTGGCTTATAATTTTTTTCGATATACATCGCAAACATAACTACGAAAGAATGTTACGGAAATTGTTTTAGACGGACATTTGTAAATTTATAAAAAATATCTTACTGTATACGTACATAAGTTCTTCGTTACATATTTCAGGTCTCGTGATATCAGCGATTTGATCAAATTTTCTCTTATTCAGCTCACAGAAATTTATAAATAAATTATTGATATCAAGGAATATCTTACTGGCTGTATAAATTCATACAAACTATTCTATTCTTGGCTCGTAATTCCTATGTTCCTTTATATAAGTAAATGTAAAATGATTAAGTTTTGTCTGATATTCGGTTGATGACCTTGACAATAGGTATTGTGCAATTTGTTGAGTTTGGGGCGGGCGGTGTGTAAAATAATGTACGTATCTTTGTTCTTGCAGCAGCCCTTGCCCTTAGTCCCCGTTAGTCTTTTAGGACATAATCGACAAATATTAAGTACTTAAATTTAAATATCAGATCTTTTCGTTATCTCAAATTTTCTTCGACCACCAACTGCGTCTTGTATGTGATACTGTGTGCATTGTATTATATATTAACGCATCGTTTCTCAACCTGGGGAGTCGAGTTTGTTATTACAGTGGGTTGATAATGCAATGAGTTTAATAAATAAGACCTGTATACAAAACATTCGATTATAATAAAGGAATGTATTTTTATAAAATTAAATATAACCATGTAATAACAACGTGTAAAAAGCTTCAAGCGTCAAGCTTCGTTTATGTAAACTATTAATTAAAATGTTATTATAATCTTATAGTAAAGGGATCGCGAGGCGTACTTACCTTTTTTACTTTTTGTGGGTACATAAAAATAGTTGAGAAACAATGTGTTAACGTAATAGTTTAAGAACCGACTTTCGCCCAACATTTGTTTACCGTTTCACGTTCAGCTTTGACTTACGTATTTACAAGTATTTTTATGGACTTTTAATATAGGAGGCACGTTGCGCCACTGCGCGTGGCGTTGGCGTTGCAATGGAGCAACCTGCGCAATGTAACTTTAGCAGTTAGCGAATGGCTGTTAGGTGCGTGAATGCCAATAAATGTGTTTCACGTCCAGGTACTAGACTTTTACTTCCTTACCCTTCCCAATTGTTAGATTTTATGGAAACCTGTCAGATGAACAAATGAAATGAAGCAGATATAGGTCGCAGCACATAAGCCTAGCGGTGAACGAATCGTTGAGAGGATAGCTGCGCATGGGTACTGTCGCGAACGCAATGGTTTATTACAACCAAAGAGATTTTACTGCAATTCATTACTTATAAAAAACGGAAAAACTTTTTCCCTGACCCATTACAATGTGTCCCGTAAGCTACTTATAACACACTTATGGAGTAGACAGGTTAACTAGTCCTAGTTAAAAAAAGTATTTTCGAGACATTAAGATTTTCTATATTTTTAAGAATTCCAAGAAAAACGTAATCAGTTTTACAACTTTCTGTAACCTCGAAATAGGTGAAACTTTAACCTACGTCATTTTTTCACGTCATGTGATAATCGTTGCCGAGAGACAAATATAAATTTCCTTTAAAATATGTTATCTACAAGTACTCGAAGGTGGTAAAAAAAAATTGTGACATTTTAAGTTTTGCCATTTATTACTGTACATTGAACGGCGCGAATCCCTACAGCACTTAAAATACCCAAGGTTCTGCGCCAATTGATGTCGCCTGGGAACAACTAGGTGTTGCCATGGATGAAATCGATCAGATCGTTATGCATACTTATTTTTTTAAAATTTAATGCGTAAACACTGCATATTACAGACATACTTTTTTTGGTATTAATCCCAGGTTCGTGTAATAAAAACACATTTATTTTATAGCAATTTATAATTATATAATTTGCAATAAATTAAAACAAAAAATAAGCCAATAAAGATTACATAAAGTTAGAATAACTTGGAATGCAACTTATTAATTAAATTTAAAACTGACAACACTAACACTCAATAATTTTAAAGGCACATGTGCATATTATATTATATGAAATATCAACATTCCAGCACAACTTTAAATAAAGAAAATAATAATTATAAAAATATGCGAAGGTCCTGATGGGCCTACGAAGCTGCGTGAAAATGTGGTTTAGTTAGAATGCTAGCAATACCATTAGTGTTACTAACATCCCATTAGTTACACGGGAGTGTTAGTATTATGCTAGAAGGTTCACCACATTAGTCTAATGGTGGTTACGAAACTAGGACATTTGTTTTCGCAGACCGTATCTTACACCATTAGGCTATTGGGGCGACTTTTAATTTGTATGTATTATTTATTTATTAATTTATTTTTCTCCTTCACAAAGGTACAGAAAATTAATACAACAATATAAAATATTCCTTTGTGAGAGACTGGTGTCTGCACTAGGTTATATTGATTCCTTTATATAAAATATATATTTAAAAATAGTAGTACACGCATGAGACTCGTGGTTCGAGGCTGTGTAAATGTATAGGTGTAATTATTTGATGTCCACAGCAGAACACAGACCCCCGCCACGGCCACTGCCCCATAACTCACGTCACTGCATCTATGAGCGGTATCTTGGAGGTGGGGGTGGCGGGGAGGTCACTTACCACCGTTTTAGTAACGGTATTAAATAAATACAGCTTCGATAGCAGTTAGTTAGCAGTACAGTTAAGGTGGGTGTCTAAGTAAATAAATATATTTATAACGTTTTAATACAATCATTCAAGCTGAATAAGACATCTATAAGGATTAACTACACGGGGGTCGCGATCTGATCAATAAATAAGAACGATATACAAAAGATTCGTTTATAAAATCAAATATTACTGTGTAATGACTATATGAAAAATGATACTTATTGCAATAACAAATCAATTGTGAAAATTAACTAATAATTAAAATTTTATTATAACTTTATAGCGATTGAGGGGACGCAAATCTTTTGTCCTTGACCTTTATGTTACCTTGTCACGATATAAAAATGGTTGAAGATTAATGGTACTACACATTTGAATCTTCGTCTCCGCCCTTTCGTCTTCAAGTTACGCGGGTCCCAGGAGCGCCACGAGGGCCCGCTTGTAGTCCCCGGAGGTCTCGCCCTGCTGTCGCCGCGAACAGTCGCGTTAGTTGTCGGCCAGGTGGCGTGGCGAGCATGCGTGCGTGAGGAGGCGTGGAGGGGGGTAGGAGGGAGAAGAGAGCGGCGTCATTAGTAACTTGCATATGTCCTTCCGTCGTCCAAAGTTTATGTTATAAATGAACTCATATTCTTTATTCCTAGCATAGACCAAATTTCACGACGCGCAACTTATCCATTTTCTATCGTGACCATACACTCAGTACGTAGTTAAGGTAAATCACAGTGTAGTGATAAACTTATATTTATTTATACAATTAAAAACAATCAATAGTGAAGTATTGATATATATGTAAATCCCACTGCTGGGTATAACTCTCAGCCCTGGAGAGGATGTCGGGTGCGGCTACATTGCGTATCGATGGACTTTACGTGACTTCGAAATATTTATATAATTTCTTAGACGTGTAGGTTTGGTTGCGATGGTTTCTTCAGCGTCGTTGTGAAATTACCATTAGTTCGTCCGGCACCGGGGATCGAACTCGGTTTGCTGGGGTATCGTGAATTAAAAGCGATCGCTTATATAACTGACCTATCGCGGCGCACTAATTATTATAATATAAAAAATTAAAATGCCATACGTACTTCCTATAATATTTTTACTTTGGACGACAGAATTATATTATTTACTATTATAGTAAAGACTTGGGGAATTATATATTCAAGTGGAAGTAAATCTTATAAATAAAAATAGTTTATTTTTTTACAAAAACAATTCTACCAGTGTTGTTATAACTTTTTAATTAACTTTAAATTGCAACCATAGCGGACCGTTTAATCACTCTAACTTAAGTAAAGCTAGACAGTTCACGGTTTTGGGGAACGGTACATTCGAACCTACGTCGTTTAGTTTCGGAGACCGTACTCTAAACCATTAGACTACTGGCGCTATTAAAGTATTATATATAATATAGCGTCAATTGCCTAATAGTTTAAGATCTGTGAAACTACAGTGCGTTTACTATCTCGCTGCAGGTCGAGTTGAAGAGCCACACTGCGGTTTGTTTCTAAATGCAGAATGAACGGGTCAGCTTGACTCCTCCGAACTCCTTGTCCAGGATGAATGTAGATGTCATGGGCCGCAGGAATTACTTGCCGTCAGATGAACTGTGTGCTCCATTGTTACTCTCTATGTAATAAATGTGATAAAAAATGTGTGAGCGTAGCGCCGCATACTGCGCGCTCCCTCGCACTCACAAGCGATTGTATCGCAATGTTATCAATATATCATTATAAAAAAAACAATTAAATACTAGATTTAACACTTGTTTATTAATTTTCATACTAACAGGTTTTTTATTTCTTGCAACAAAAGCCTCCATATCATTAAGTATTTAAATGCTGCATATATATAAATAAATATTACTTTATTATTTATAGTACGATAACAGACCGCAGTGCATGCATTATCCAATAGTCCGGCCTACTGTTAGATAGTAAACGCACTATAGTTCGACAATTCTCGTGAACCATCTCTTAGCAGAAGCACTTTATGCACAGTTGGAGTGGTAAACCGGAATAATTTGTAATGTTAATAGAACCGGTAATATATTTTTTTTAGATATTTCATAACCTCACCTGCTGTTGCCGCCACCAGCCGCAGCGATAACGTGGACATTTTGTTAATACACGTAGTAAGAACATAAAAGTATTTGTTAATCATAAAACACAACATACAAAGCGTCACGCAGGCGTTCAATAATTTGTTTAAATTTTAATTTAATACTTTCATGCTTTTTTTAATGTGCAACACAAATATTGGCGACGGAAGAAAATTGGGTAAAAGGAACATTTTATTAACTAAATATTATTACTGAAATTAAACACGTAATACTTAGCTGGGTGGTGGTGGCGGACGGTGCAGGGTTGGGGCAGGGTATCTCCTTTCCTAATTTGATGAGGGATAGGGTTCCCCTCTCCTCGTTTGTCGAGGGGGTTCGAGAGACGTTTCTCTTATATCATTGGGATTCGTTTATATTTCTTTTGGTGCAATAATTATCGATATTATATTTTTGGCTTATTGAAAATAGTATTCGTATAATTAGAATGGAAATTGTTGGGGATCATTTTTTTCCGTCGCCATCATCGTAGCGTATCGTATTGGTGTTTTGTATTTACATAAAATGACCGTATACAGGGCATCGTACATTTGGTTCGTGTAACTTGTCATGTTTTACGAATGTAATAATTGATGACATCATTTTTTTTCTAAACCAAATGTATGTTCACGAACTATAAACTCAATGTCAGAAACCTTGCAACAATACCAAAGACCACAAACCTCTAGATCACTCTGCAGGGTCTTATCATACAGCCTCTCATACTCCTTCTTAATATTGCCGAGGTCGATCTCGGCGCGGCTGGTGAGGATCCTCACGAGGCAGCCGTCTTCGGTGCCCACTCCTTGAGTCGCTGAACGGAGTCTCTGGGCGAACCATGCCGCGGCATTCTCCACACACTCCACTGTAACAAGACCCATTGATACATACCGGTGCTTCGTGGACCTGACCCTTAAGGTTTTGGTGAACTCCTGAGTAACCAAGGTAACTTGAGCTTTGTGTACGTACCTTTACTTAGATATGCGGGGACGATTCGTTGAACAGCTTTCTCATATATACACTGATGAACTTCTAACTTGACCTTTCAGAACACACCACCACACGATTTACTTAGCTTTTCGTGACACGTATATCTGCAATCGTTACCACGTACCCTGATCTCGCTCTCGAGGGTCTTATCGTAGAGCCTCTCGTATTCCCTCTTGATGGTTTCCAGGTCTAACTCAGAGCGGCTGACGAGGATCCTGATGAGGGTCGTGTCTTCAGTGCCCAGACCTTGCATGGCTTTACGGAGGCGCGAGGCGAACCAAGCAGGAGCGCTCTCAACGCACTCCACTGGAATATATTGATTAATACACGGAGAAAGATTGTTGGAAGATTTGTGTGTGTATAAGGATCTGGTTTTTTCTCACAGTAGTGGCGACTATGGTTCCGTTTAAGCCTGTAGGTGTCAGATGAGGTGGTCGGACTGATTTCATGACTTTCGACAGATAATGGAACTTCCACCTCAAAGGATAATGGGGTGTTACAGGCTACATATTATTCAACTGAGAGAGCACGCCTCTATAGAGACCAGAGTGGACTTCACGTGACTTGAAATATTTCCTCACTTTCTTTCACCATCAAGCATTTGAAAATGTAATTAATAACATCGTCACCGACATCGGGGATGGAACTCGCTTTGCTTGCGTGTCGTGAAATTAAAAGCGAACGCTTTGATTACATACACTGAGCTGTGCCGCTGCTCTTCCATCATATCCTACGTGAAAATTAAAATACCCACACATCGGTGCTGTACCCACCTGCAGATGGCGGCACACAGTGGCGAGATTGCCTTTTGCTTACAGGATTTTTTTTGGCTGTAGGCCACTGTTAGGCCGAAGGCTTCTATAGTTTCACCGGGTTGAAAGGTGGCCGAGCGCTTAGGACACTCAACCGAGACCTTTATGAATAGTTGACAAGGAAGGCTCGGCTTGGACCGTTGCCCTGGCTGGGCGCGAAAGCAAATGACTCGAGGGCTGAACCTCGGTGTATCACAAATAGCTAGTGGTCGGGTTTGGTTTGTGTTAATCATAATAATGACATTTATTTCAGACCCCGGCCATATTTTGTAAGTTATATAACGATTCATAATCTATTGTTAGTAATATTAATACAGTAAACATTTAATCCGCCTTGCATCATAATGCAGATGCGTTGTCACCCTTGAGGACTGAGATGGAATGCCTCGACACCATAAATTAAGGTCACCGGATCCAACACGAAGCACAGCAGCATTGTGCTGCTATTTCACACTAGTATTCTGAGAGGGCCACCACCCCGGTAGAGGTGACCCATTATTTCTGCAGCTAGAAACAAATTGCAGCGTAGCTCTGTGTGTACCACTGTGCGGCAAGAAACTGGCTACCTCGTGGCTCTACTATCTGATTTCTAAGATTCAAGATTGATAAGCGTTGTCACCCTTGCGGACTGGGGAGGAATGGCTAACTAATTGAAATTGGGTCTCGCGAGGAAAGATTACGTACTGACCTATAGCAGAATATGCATCCTTGAGTTCCCCGTCGACCTCCGCTTTGATAGCCTGCTCGATGGTGCGGCCCGACAGGTTCTTGTACTCCTCGAAGATCAGACGCAACTGAGCGAAGCTCTCGTGGGCCAAGATCTAACGAATATAAGGGAGTATTTTTTTATATAATATATATAATAAGTAAGAGAGTATTTTTTTTAATTATTATTTTGGGATATATATATTTTTTTCTATCTCCCCCTGTTTGGTCAATACAAAAAAACGGGAATCCCTCGACACCCCGTCCAGACCAAACGGTCGAGGGGACGTATACGAGCGGTGGCGAGGAGTACCGCCTTCTGCATTTGAGCCCGGAGCTGCCCGTCCCGGAGTCCCAACCGCCTCAGGTGATTCGAGAGGCTGGTTGATTATAGGAATAATCATTAGGATTTAATTATTATTATTATTTATTACAAAGTTCAGCTAATGATAAGTAGTTTCTACGGTCCACGAAACCCAGAATCGTAATGTAGATTCCTTGTCACCCCTGAAGTTTACAATGGAACTCCTCGGCACCAGCAATAAGGTCTCTGTTTTACTGGTAAGTACACAGCAGCACTAAAGTATTGCTTTACGTTGATTTTCCGGAAGACGTTGCCCTACCCAGGTGGAATGGGTTGGTCATGATATGAACTGTAGCGTGGCTCTAACGCTTCAATTATGCAACTATTATTAGAGATTGAATAATTGGATACCTTGTTAAAGATCTCCTCATCCGTCCCCCACTTGGCTTCCCCAGCGTCGTAGAGTTGCTGGGCGCACTCTGCGGCCCGCGTGGGGTCCACGCCCGCCTCCTCATCACGCGCACCCTGGGGAGCCCGCTGAATATACAAGTAGAACTATCCTTTTAGCCTTGGACGGTGCACACGCTTTAGGAGTTCGATATGTTATGTACTGACTCTTTAGAGACCTTCAGGAAGATTCTATTTTTTTATCGAACGAGCAAGCAGCCCGGATGGTAAATTATCACCGCCTCCCAAGGACATCCGGAACACCAGACCAGGTACTTCTCGATCCACTTGATTAATTGGCTTTGTGGTGAGGTACAACTCTTTGCATTTCTTTACCACGAGGTGTGTTTTGAGGAGATGTACGGAATTAGAAATATCGATGGCTGGTGATCCATCAGTGTGCGGTTAACGCGGAATTTCCTGCCACGCACAACTACTCTGTGGAATCAGCTATCGTCAGCCGTATTTCCAACCCGATATGAATTAGGGAATCAAGAAAGAGCCTACACCTTTCTTAAAGGCCGGCAAAGGTGCACCTTTCCTGGTGCTGCGGATGTTCAAGGCAGAGATGATTATAAACCATCAGGTGAGCAGCTTGCCACCTATTATGGAACAAGCCAGCAAAGTCATCACCGTGGAACTTTCTAAATTGGTGATTAAATCGGTATATACTTTACTGTAGGTGTTACGTATAGGCGATTATCATACTATAAATTACGTTTGACATCGAATAGATGTTCTCACTATTTTTTTTTTAATATTAAAGGTGACAATCCAGCACACAGTTCACCTTGTAGTAAATGATGACTTTATACATAGATATCTATGGATGTAGCATCAGCAAAGATTTATTTTATTCACCTTTAATTTGCTAAATTGCACGCGACTTGTCACTAAATAAATATGAAGACTAAGTTAACTTAATTGGCAAGTGGATGCACAGTTTGAACAGTTGTTCGGTTGATCGTAGCGTGCGTAGCATCGTCCAAGGCCGATGTGAATTTTTCGGCGTAAGCATAGTAAAGTAAGGTGTCGAAAAGCAAGTGCGTATATATAATACAGTCAACACAAGATCACACACTCGGAACACAATCGCGTGACATGCATTTAAAAGGATGTTTTATGACCAATAATACATACAGTATGTTAAAATTTCTAGAATAGTTTTTACTGCAAATTATGAAAACATGCAGTATGTTTACAAAATGTCCAGGAGTTGTCCAATATTGAAGCCAAAGCTCAAAGCTTAAATCTAAGTATATTTGTCAGACAAATATTTTTAATTAGTTGTTTTTTAACCAGAATGTTAAAACTGTTTAATTGATAATCGATTATAATTTGTGAAATTTCATTAAATGTGCTATTACGCAAGAACGAAAACTTTTTGAACGAAAATTAGAAGTTAGAGAGTCACGTTTGTTTTTGTTTCTTGTATTGATAGCGTAGCGTGTACATCGCATTGTGCTTTTGTAGAATATTTTTTTAATTCTTACAAATAAGCAATTTGCTATCGTAAATATGTTGTGACGTAGCCGTTTGTCGTCTCCTATGACGTCATACAAATAAATCTTGTATACACGTATAGTTAGCGTGCAAAGAAAATCAAGGCATAAGCACTATTATATAAATGTTATTTATTAGTGTCACGATCCCAAAAATCTGGTGAGGGACGTTACCAAGTTAATAGTTTTTTAACAATTAAATCTAAATTATTATAAGCCTTCAACAGTTAAATACACAAAGCTCAAAGTCAAAATGTAAAAACGGGGATTTCCAGAGAAATAAAAAAAGTAAATTTCCAAGTCATGTGAAGCATCCATCCACGAAGTGAGTGGGATACAATGATCGGCGGCCTTTGTCCAGCAGTGTGGGATCTATGTACACACCAGTATTTTTTAATCGCTATGTAGAACAGGTTAAGATATTTTAAATATGGAGTCTGAATTTTTATTAAACAATGACAAAGATAATAAAAAATAGTTTCCAGAAACCGTGTATAAAATATAGACATAATGTAGTGTACTCATTTCTCACCGTCGATACAATATATACTTTATTATTCGAATTATCGAAGGTCTCCGGATCCGTACACTCACCAGACGAACCACAACAGCATAATTTCTGAAAATTATATATCCTGGAGTGGACTTAGATAAAAATACCTAAAGACCGTCGATTAGAGCGTTGAAGACACTAGTATGCCTGCCCCACTAGGACACAAGACTGAAGATATTTTAAAGCTCAGCAACGTGGGGCAGTTCTGAGCAATACCTACTGTGACGATGAGAGTGAGCAGACGCCGGAAGTCGCCCGAGGTCTCGGAGCACATGTGCTCCGCCAGCGGACGGCTGTACACTACGGGGAATAATTCGTAGATAATATATATTTTTTTATATTAGGGGGCAAAAGCACAAACGTATATATATATATATATATCTATTTGGGGATGTATGTAGATGTCGTCACGTGAAGTGTGCTCGGTTGTCACACACTCAATGCAAAAAAAACACTTGCTGTTTCGTGGTTGTAGCACTCAAGGCCTAGTAATACAATACATAATTGTGATTTACATTTAATAAATTAATCTTTGAACTTAAAAGGTTTTTTATTACATTGTGAGTAACAAACGAGCACACAGTTCACCTGATGGTAAGTGACTCCTGCGGTCCATGACATCTACATTCATCATTGACAAGAAATCATAATGCAGATGCGTTGTTACCCATGAGGACTGAGATGGGATGCCTCATCACTAGTAATAAAGGTCTCCGGATCCCTGCACTCACCAAACGAAACACAGCAAAATTATACTGCTATTTTACGCTGGTACTCTGTGGTCCTACCCCGGTCGAGCTGATCCATTAATTCTGCAGCTCTGCCACTGTTAAAAGTGGAACAACTCACATCTCTCATAAGCCTGGACGATGTCCGCGATCTCCTTCTTGGTGCGCGTGCAGAGGATCTCGATGAGCACGTGCTCGTCGGTGCCCAGCCCCTCCATGCACTTGTTGAGCTCCTTACACAGGTACTCCTCGGGCGGCAGCATCAGCGCCACGATCACGTCCTCGAAGTGGCCGCCAAGCTCCGATTTCAGGTCCTCAATTAGGTCCTGGAGTAAGTAATTGATATCGTAGCCACACGATGTAACTATACAGGAAATATTATGTTAATTATCACGACGGTGACACCTAGTTCTGGATCGCATGTGATATAGTATAGTGCCATAGGTATTTTTTCTAATAACAAAGATAAGCTTATATATATATATAGGCCAATGCCCAACAGTGGGATCTAAATATATATATGTGCGATTACATTAGTGCCTCGTCATGTCGTCGTGATCACTTACCATCGGGTGGGCTACTTTTTTGCCACCTATTCTATAAAAAAAGATGCAGTGATATTAAAAGCAAAGAGTCCTCCACTGAGCTAACAAGGCTTATAATAGCTGACGTACAGGTATTTAATTAAAATGAGTCATCGGAAACAACCTTCACGATCTCACGAGGCCTGTTTCTAAGTACACAAAACGTAAACAATAATCAATTTTATTAATTCAACTAGCAAAGTATTATTATAATATTCACATGCAAATTTACCGTTATTATAAACTCTAAACGACAGCGTGCCTTTGTCTAATTAAAAACAATTGGAGAAACTTTTTAATTTTGACAAAAGAAATTACAGGGATAGAAATTGAATTTATCATAAGACATGCCAGTTAATAACTGTTATTTATTTGAAAGAATGATTTCTGAATTGTATTTTTTTTTTATGATGTAATTTACTAATTTGAGACAATCTTTTCCTTTTCCAATTATACGCACACCAGAAATACACCAGTACCAGTGTATACAACATCAATGCACGCGTTATGCAAACTGAAATTATAAAAATAAAAAACAATTAAAATTCGTAAAACACCGTACGTATTAAAATCAACATTGATCATGACATTATAAATAAATATACTAAGATAAATAAAATAATCTATCCAATGACCGCCTTTCACTTCGCCGTTAGATTTTTTAGACATAGAAATACTTACAACAAAAACACTACCGCCAAATAAGAATGGACAATAAGTTTTTTTTTTAATTCTTTATGATAGCGGGGATAAGACCCAATGTCGCCGTGTTGTTTAGACCAGGCCATGTCTTCTAAAACTGACTATAATTTGAAGTATAATGGGGTTGAGGTCTGGGCTAGATGAGGGCCAGTATTCAGCTCTTATAAAGTCCGGAACGTTGGTTTCAAGCCAGGCTTGGGTAGTTCGTGCCTTGTGATCAGGTTGAAAGTCCAAGGTATATTTTTAAAAAGTGTATTGCTGCGAGTTTTCACATCATGATCCAAGACTGTATCTTGACACACTTGGGCTGAAGTTTTCACTCCTTTTCCACAAAAATGTAGTTTTGTGACTCCTTAATAAGACACGCTCCACCAAACCATCACTGACGCAGGATGATGACCACGTTGTACCTTTCCGACCACTTGAGCAGCTTCTTTAGAACTGTGAGCGTACACTTTATCATTTTGCTTATTGTAGTGTTCTTCAATCGTGAAATTTTTTTCATCGGTAAAGAGGATATTTCTGTGCCTTTCACCAGCGTATTGCGCCAGAAGGCCATTTTGATCGATCCACTCTCTTTAATTGTAAAGATTGATTTAGGGCATGTCCTGTATATCGACGATAAGCACTGAGCTTCAGGTCTTGTTTTATGATACGCGATAGAGTCCTAGCGGGGATTTTCATTTCTCGCGATAAGAATTTTTGCTTCCTAATGGGGTTTCGACGAATTCTGGCTTTAACAGCATTAACAGTATTTGTAGTTCTAACAGCACGCGACCGCCCCGATCTTTTCTGGTCTTCGACAGAGGAATTGTTGTTGTATCTGTTGATAGTACGATATACGAACATACGGCTGATATCAAGCTTTTGAAGTGTCTGGAATATGACCAACGGCTCCATACCCACTTTGTGCAAGGCGATCACTATTATCTTTAACACCCCATTCCATATTGTAATTTGATAATGAACACGAAAAAATATGTGAAATGACGCAAAATCGAAAGAAGTTTTTTAAATAATATACGTATTCCAAATTTAAAATAATTAAAAAGTTGAAAAAAAGAAAAGTTTATATGTAACAGTATTTATGGCCAGACTAGTTATATATGTCAAGAGAAACTTACTAAATTAAAATTTAGGGAAATGAGATACATATACTATGTTCTCACTGCAACCTCGCAGTTTCCCTTTCCGGGTCGAGAGTATTTATTCGTGCTGTACCTATGTAGTAGCTACGGCAGAACGTGTATCTGTCAAAGAAAGTATTTCTATCTCTTATTGTACGTTAATTCTTTTATTTATAACCGATACCTACCCTGCCATACTCGTGAGTGAAGGCTTGCGAGACGGCCTGCCTCTGGGCGTTGGAGCGCGATGTGAGGATGTCGATGATGGTCTGCTCGTCGGTGCCGAAGCCCTTCATAGCACCACGCAGCGCCGCCGCATCCTCGTGGGCGTTGAAGTTGGACGCGCCCACCACAGTCGGTTCACGCTACAATAGAGAAAGTTTTCAGGATACTGATGGTGTAGCAAGGTGACAACCTGAACTAAACCATATCATGATTCCAATCTCTCTTCATCTCATGACAGACTTCTGCGATCTTCTCTTAACAACAAGAACTGTAATCCAGCTCACTTTAGCGGTTTTTTTGTGAATTCATTTGCTATACAAGCTTAACTACTCAGGATTTCCTTACCCGATGATATCAGAAAGGTAAGTAATAAGAGCTTAGTTCATGATTACTCACTTAAGACACCTGTAGATGGATAATTACATCCTCTATGGAATTTATTGACAGCTACCGTTTGTGTATTATAAATATATATATATATATGTGTGTGTATTTATAGATTTATGTATGTGAATTATATAATTGTATGTATTATTGTTTTTGTATATTTTTATATGTATTTTATTATATATTATTTTTATATATATATTTTTTGTTCTTTTTATTAGTGAATTTACTGCAACACCTATCACAATATCTCACCCTTTGGGTTGACTAGTAGAGAATACCTTTGGCATTAAGTCCTCCATTTGTGAATCTCTAATTTTGTTTATTAACATAAACAAAATTAGAGATTATTGAACTTGAATAAACTATGGTAATAAACTATATTAAAAAAATAAAAATTTCATACACCTAAAAGGAATCTTAAATCTAGTCTGCTAATAATGTTTGTTGTAAAGCAAGTGAGCATGAGACAGCTAAGCTCACTTTATATCTTTCTCATAAACTACTGAAGTCTATAGGCAACCTGTCACCTTGCCTAACTTGGCTTGCACCAAGCTTACCGTATTCTGTTAAAAACTGCTCTGCTATTCAGCTTTGTTTCACTCTTAGCTATTTCCATTCTCCTCTTCTTCTCTATTTGAACTCTTGTCCTCGTGTGAACACTCTCTCTTCATATTAATAAACTGTTATTCTTCCATATACAAGCAACTTCTTACTACGTCACACACCTATGCAAAATACTTCTAAAGCACAAAACACACAGATCCGGCTGATCAACAATACTTGAAATCCGGGATCTGTGACGAAGCAACCAATTTGTTGGGCCTCTTTTAACCAGTATTTACTAGTGGTATGGACAAATTCCAGCTAAAAACTTAGTATGAATGATTGGGGATGATAAAACCTTTTACAAAATACCTAAAATAGTACTTTACTGTTTTTCATATAGTTAATGAAAGAACCAAGCGGCCCTATCTTATTATTTATACTCTATATTATGTTGATAATAATAAATAATCTTGAACCACTTTATTTACAAATATAATATATGTACACAAAGATCAAATTTTTTTTCCGGCTGATGGCCATAGTCAGCCAGAGAGCTTTTACAGTTTCGCCGGGTTGAGAGGTGACCGTGCGCTTATGGCGCTCAGTCGACAACTCTTTTAATGGGCAACCAGCACAAGGGCTCCCCAGAGCAGCCTCGGCTTGGACCCTTACCTTGTTCTGTGAGATCGTCTGACTCGAGGGTGCCCGAAGGGGCCGAACCTCAGCTTGGTCAGTTGCTTCTTACTAAGAATTATCACACATAGATCAACAACTATCAACTTTGTATGGGCATTTGAATATAAGCAGTTATTATCAAAGCATTCAAGATCTGTCTCATATAATTTAATTTAGTTGCTTGTTTATCTTTTACATTGTTAACAAGCCACGGTCAAAGGAAATCCATCATCATCAGTAGTCTAATGCTCAAAATAGACCTCACTCACAGATTCAATTCTGAACCACCTGCAACCATTGACTTCCCATAGACTTGTATAGGGTATCACTCCAGCTATTGGGTGGTTGTCCTACACTACAATGGCCAATACAAGGTGGACACTTGAGGACATTTCTTCCTCATTGGATTTTTTTTAAACTTTTGTGGTCAAGCAAGTGCTTGACCACAATCCCACCTGATGTTAAGCAGAAATGCAGTCCTGGATGATAAGGCACACTAGCTCAGTAAATGCCTATTCACTCTATATACTCTTTACTCTTGACAAACACTTTTTTTTTAGTTACAGCACCATTATAGGACTGTCTTAATGCATTAGTGCAGTAACTATATTTATATTATTAAAACAACTAAATAACACAGCATCATACACTAAAACTATAAATAACATAATACAAATAAATTGACCCAATGGAAATCTCTTTAGCTACAATTAAAAATGTCAAGCCTTTCTATGACCTCATTTAGGGTGTGTTGTGCATGAGTCAGTTTAAAGCTGCCTGTTTTCTCTTTTTTTTTTAATAATGTTAGCAGTGTTATCAACTTTACTAACATTTCAGTTAACCACTCCCCCAAAACTTAAATACTTGTGCTAGGAGATGGTTCACAATAGTTAGTTTTGTGTAAATAAATTGTGGATTTAAACCTACATCCCCAAGTTTCATAGGCTATACCCTAAATCATTAGGCTATTAATGCTTATTCATCAGTAAATACACAATCAAGAAGTAAGTTTTATAAGACTTATTCAACCCATATTTATCCTGTATAAGGATCCTAATACAAAATATACTAAGCACAAATATTTCAATATTGCAGGTGGTAAAAACACAAAAATGCTAAAATATATGTGTATTTGTTAGTGTATGTTTATATAGATAAATAACTTTTGCTACTACCAACATTTTCTCACCATCACCCAAGGTTAACTAGTAGAGAATACCTGGGCATTAGGTCCACCTTTGTAGGTTTGTTTAAGAAAAAAATATATATTATTATTCGTAAGTACAACATCATAACTCAATGTCCAGCAAGCTGAAGTAGCAATAGGCTGGAAATATAGCTTGATAAACCAATAACCAATAGGAGGAAAGGTTCTGGACTGGCAAGCTCAGACTTGCAGTTGCAGTGTCAGACGACCCCTTACTAGGTGCAGTGATGATCTAAGTTGCTGGTAACAGGTGACTCGAGGTTGTGGCAATTGGGAAGCCTATGTTCAGCATTGGAGTGTGGATAGGCAGTAATAATTATGATGACTAAATTTAACCCACCTCCCATGGCATTGTTTAATGTTAATAATTTTTATTAGTGCTTATAATTTAATTATTAAACAGTAGTAGTGTGAGATAAATTTTATCTAATTAGGCTTTAGTGGTTGATTAATTACAAATTAAGTTTTATTTATTCTTATCATTCATCTATTTATTTATTTAATCTTCATATGTGACTTAATGCCTTCTGGCATCCTCTACCAGTCAGCCTATGGGATGAAGAAACATTGATGATAAGTGCAACAACAAAAGAATCCCTAATATTAACAATATTATACTTAATATGTATATAATAACAAATGAAATATATTTTACAATAGATATCAAAAATCTTAAATATCATATAATATAAACATTAAATATAAAAAATTATAATATGAATATCTATTCCCATTCATATAATATAATATGATTAAATTGATACATATAATTGAATAGCAAATTACTTTGCGTAATATTCATCATACTTACTAAAAAAACTTAGTATAAATGGTACACGGAATTTTGTTTTGAATAAAACATATAATTTTTATTAGTGCTTATAATTTAATTATTAAACAGTAGTAGTGTGAGATAAATTTTATCTAATTAGGCTTTAGTGGTTGATTAATTACAAATTAAGTTTCATTTATTCTTATCATTCATCTATTTATTTATTTAATCTTCATATGTGACTTAATGCCTTCTGGCATCCTCTACCAGTCATCCTATGTGATGAAGAAACAATGATGATAAGTGCAACAACAAAAGAATCCCTAATATTAACAGTATTATACTTAATATGTACATAATAATAAATGAAATATATTTAACAATAGATATCAAAAATCTTAAATATCATATAATATAATATGATTAAATTGATACATATAATTGAATAGCAAATTACTTTGCGTAATATTCATCATACTTACTAAAAACTTAGTATAAATGGTACACGGAATTTTGTTTTGAATAAAACATATAATTTTTAGTTATGGGTAATTATAATATGCCAAACTTGAAGCATGCCAAACAATAATACTCTCACGGTCCATTTATTTTTAACAGTGACAAACTACATTTATTAAACACTAAGTAGATAGTAATTTATATTTATTAATTATATTTTGACAATACTGTTAGAAAGTTACATTTCCCACTACATGCCCTAATAACACAGTTTGACGTCATAGGGAGCCGCCCTAGAAAATTGATGAATTCTTGCTCATAAGTAACAATTGCCCTTACGAGAGGCGACATACTTACATGGCCAGTCATTTTCCTTATAAATCCAACTGAGTTGCAAAACAAGTAATGTATTAACCTCTTTATCTACCGAAATAGCGAGATAATAAGTACAATTGTTTTAATTAAAAATTAGGTCTTTACATATGAAATTAACGTATTATATGGAAAAGTAAAAGAACATTTTTATGAAATTATTATTATTATTATTATTATTATTATTATTTTATTTTTAATAAATTTCTTTTAAACACACAATCAACAAAAATATTTTCAGCTGCATGGTAAACATTCAGTATTATAAATAAACATATACATATGCAGCATGGTTTAACGAAAGTTCGAAGTGCAAAAAAACATATGGGTATATTTTCAGATTTATTCAGATCAAAAAAATTACCCCTGTATTTTTTAAAAAAAACCTTCGTGCCCTCACAGCTTTAATTAAAAATTAGGTCTTTAGATATGAAATTAACGTATTATATGGAAAAAGTAAAAAAATCATTTTTATGAAATTATATATTTAATCACTTATAAATATAAATATAAAACATCAAGTGAGACAGCTAGTGCTTCACCGTTAGTATCGAGAGCCTAACCAAAGAGATGAGTGGCGTGCACTAGAAGATCGCCAGTTGACCGGTTTCGACGAAACCCGTACTGTCGGTCGATAAGGTGTCACTATTTTCTAGGTATGCCTCAAGGCGAGCATTCAATATATACTCCATTATCTTACAAATAATGGAGGTAATCGAAATTGGTCGATAATTGACAGGATCGGCGCGGCTGCCTTTCACACGGGCACGGGTTACACATTCGCCAGCTTCCAGGACTTAGGCACAATTCCGGTCTTTAAGGAGAAACGGTACAGGCGTGTTAAAACAGGAGACAACTCGGGAGCATAAGACTTGAGAACTATCGCTGGAATACCGTCAGGCCCATTGGCTTTGCCCACGTCTACACAGCGCAGCCTCTTGAGTACCTCTTTGTTACTAATGTGTACCTCTGGCATAGAAGTATTACTGCGAGGTAAGGTAAGTGGAATACTATCGCCGGGGTCCAGACGAGCGCTTTGAGCAAAGAGATTTGCAAAGTGGTCTGCTTTCTCTTTTGCCGTGTGGGTCAGAGAGCCGTCAGGCTTAACCAGCGGGGGCAGTGAGGACCGACAGAAGTTTGCCTCAATCGCTTTGGCAAGAGACCAAAACGCCCTACTACCAGTTAGCTAGCAGAAAGTTTTGTACCAATATGTTTGATGCGATCAAGGCGAGCTTTCTTTAATTCCTTTTTAAAGGACTTGGCGGCTCGGTTAAAGGCTTCTTCTTCGTTTTGACATCCGGAGATTTGCGGTTTCGAGCATCAACCCAGGATAAATATGCCGAATGCTTAAGCTTTTCAGCTTGAACGCACTCAGCGTTAAACCAAAGGTCAGCTTGCCACCAATGGGTGCGTCAGCGTGAGGAATAAAATATTCCATGACTTGACTCACCACATCGGTTATAGCTTCTGCACATCTCGACGGGTCATTGGAAGAAAAGCAAAACTGGCCCCATGGATAAGATGCAAAGAAGTGCCGCATCTCGTCCCAATCTGCTAACTAGTAACGCCACATTCGCGGGACACTATGAATATCGGTATCCGGGGGAGAATGGGACAATTCAGATTTCACTAGACAGTGATCAGAAGTTCCCAATGGTTAGGAGACTTCGACAACGTATCTATTTGGAACAGAGGTTAACAGAAGGTCCAGGCAATTGGCTGTGTGGCCATCCACATCCGGCACCCTAGTGGCTTGCATTACCAGCTGAGAGAGGTAATGGACAAGTTCCACGCCTCCCTCCAAGCATGATATATATGATATGAGAATAACTAATCCTGATGGCAGGCATTTAAGTCCCCCAGGACTAGCTGGGCTGAAGGATACCGAAGCTGGGCCGCATCAGCGGCCTCACTTAGATGTTCAAACAACTGTGTTGTCGTCGGCATACCCAAAGATACCGGGTTTCAGCAGATCATTAATATGCAGCAGAAACAGAGTGGCAGAGAGAATAGACCCCTGAGGAACTCCAGCGTTTATCGCCATTGTCTCAGACGAGTAACAATCTAGGACTACTCTCAGAGACCACTCCTTCAGGAAGTGAGCTGTCCAGGTGATCAAGCCAGGATAAATGCCATACGCTTGAAGCTTCCTGATAAGGCTATCGTGCCAGACCCTGTCAAAGGCCTTAGAAACATCAAGTGAGACAGCTAGTGCTTTACCGTTGTTATCGAGAGCCTCACCAAAGAGATGAGTGGCGTGCACTAGAAGATCGCCAGTTGACCCGTATCGACGAAACCCGTACTGTCGGTCGCTAAGGATGTCATTATTTTCTAGGTATTCCACAAGGCGTGCATTCAATATACGCTCCATTATCTTATAAATAATGGAGGTAATCGAAATTGGTCGATAATTGACAGGATCGGCGCGGCTACCTTTCTTGGGCACGGGTTGCATATTCGCAAGCTTCCAGGACTTAGGCGCACAATTCCGGTCTTTAAGGAGAGACGGTACAGGCGTGTTAAAATCCTGTAAACTATGAGTTCGGCTGATTTCCACTTAAAGTTGCCGATCCATGGTGAGCATTGGCCCTGTGAAGACTGCGATGGAATGCCTCCTTAGCACTATTCATGCTGCTGCCATGAATATACTGCAGCGTCGTACTACCGTCATCAACAATGTCCCTCACACTGCATCTCAACCTCCTCCGATATTATCGCGCATTGAGATCAGAGAAACGGGATGTGGACGGCGAATGTCCTGTACCTGTATTTGGATAAATATTTACATCAGTACGATATATCTAGTGTTCCACTGTCGTCCAAAGTGTCCAGGCAGATATCATCGTCATCGATTAGTCAATAATCAAACAGATGTTGAAATTAAATGGAACCGATTTTTCTGCTATTCTTAACATCTAAGAGCAGGGTAATTAATAATAAAAACATGTTTTTTCTTTAACAACTATTTAATTTTTTATTATAACATAATTATGCTTCAATTTAAGAATAAGTTACTGTACATATTCACATCAAGGCAACGTAGTCGTATAATTAACTAAAGTTTAAAATAACTATCCGAGGCTAATAATTGCAATTAAATCAAAATTTTAATAAATCTAACACTCATAAGAATTTAATGAACTAAAAGCCTAAAAATATGTTGGGACAGTTAAATTAGCTCGAACGATATTTCAAATTTAAAATAAATTATATAGAAAGTCATTAAGTTCATTTTAATATTTCATCAGAGAGACAAAAACTTGAAGGTGTTGGGTGCCAAAATTTTTATAAATGTACATGATATGTACATATGCCTAGTTATCCTTAGAAGTTTCATTTAAAATGTATTACTCATATTATTATTTTTTATTACATTGAGAGTAACAAACGAACACATAGTTCACCTGATGGTAAGGAATTCCTGCGGCCCATGTCATATATGACAAGGATTTATAATGCAGATAAGTTGATACGCACGAGGACTAAGATGGAATGCCCCGTCTTACCCCGGTCGAGGTGACTCATTCATTCTGCAGTTAGAAACCGTAAGTTCATTATTTAACAATTATTTGTTGTACATAATATAATTATAGATAACCAACATAAAATAAATACTAACCTCAAACTTCTATAGTAACTAGGTATGGCAGATCAAACAAAGTTCGTGGTGAAGTTTTAATCGCCGCTCGCTATAAAGATATTTAGTGACCTGTTGCAGATGCTTCGTTGTTGTTGTTCCGTTCTTTACTCTATGAATTTAATACACTGGCCACAAAGGTATGCAAAGGCCTCTATTAAATATGTATGGTATTCGGAGTATCAGAACGCACAAGTGACCTTAAAAGATTACGCTCTGATCGAGCCACTTGAGGAGTCACATCGTTTAGGAAGAAAAGTAAAATCTTTTGAAAAGAATGCGAGAATTCTAATAAAAGCAAATAATTTTATAAATAAATTTCACAAGTGTGACTTTTATCTTAAAAATCTCACGAACATTTTTAGTCACCGGATAATTTATATACTATATACTACAATATTCGACAGAACGGGACTAGGTACAGAATGATTCCCACCGGGATGTACTCCTCAGGCTAGCGCGTTGGGGAGCCTCTCCCAATGCACTGAGACTGACTACAGAGGTTTTAGTGGGCAGAAATCCCACATAACCGTCCTCAGGAGGCAGGGTATATTTTGAAGAACCCCCTTCCCTCTCTATACCAATCGGGGTATATAATGATTCACCAAATTATTATGCTTAAGAATGGCTCACTGTTACTTCACAATCTATAAGCACTCATCAAGAATCAATGTTCACATATTTTTACATTGAATGTGTGACATTTAATCTACACCTAAAACCTTTATGAGAATAAATCTGTTTCCTAATTGGTGGACGTCACTGCCACACAACGACGCGATGGTCAGGCTCCACGTTGTCTACGTAGAAACCATTCATGTACTGGCTGTGGTAGTTGTCTGTGAGCTGGAAAGAAAACCATAAATTATTTTAGGTATTTATAAAATACCGAACTGTATTTAATTATAATTTCATTATTTATGTTTTCGTTAAAACTATATTAAACGTTTGTGTTAAAATTATATTTTAACACAACCGCGCAGCTAAAATAAGAGAATACAGTAAATGTGTTTAAGACATAAATAACACAATGTATTTTTTGTTACAAATATCAACTTATTGTGTTTAGAATAACTTAGCAAAGTTCATGACACGACACGATATGCACACTTCAGTCTATGCAATGATTATTAACTTCTTAGAAAAAGATTATGTTAACACCGGGTGGGATCGTAGCATACATGGCACTGGGAATATAAACCTCTTGTTTTTAGAAGAAATGACACAAATTAAGCTCTCTGTATTGCTGGTTCAGGGCTAAATTTTACGCTTGCTCAGTTAATTAAAAGTGTAATAGTAGTGTAATAGTTGTTTCTTTATTTATTTAGACTGTATTACGTAATTGATTAAATGAAAATAATTGTCAGCTGTTGGGATTTTATATTTAAGAACGTAATGTCCATCCGCGCGCGCATATGGGTGCGTGAGAAAGAGAGTTGTTTCAGTCTCAGAAATATTTACGAGGTTTGTTAGGAATAAGTATAATCTCGGTGTATACACGTGCCACTTGACCAGAGGTTCGCAGACTTTTTTTCTCATACACCACTTTCAAAATTTAGCTGGTTCCAGTGGACCCCCTGCAGCTACATTTCTCCGATATTCTCAAAACTCGACAAAAAATGTGTAATATGCAAGTTTATACAAGTAACAGTCGCTGAGCTTCTTGAAATATTATCTGCCTACATTGATAGGTGAAGTCAAGACAACATTTTAGTTCTTCACGATCGAAAGCAAAGAAATTTTCGTAGAGCGGAGGGTTACGAAATGTGAACCATTTTTTTGTCACACAAACGTAGACCCCCGTCTAGTCTCCCGTGCACCCCTGCACACTTTGGGAACTAAGGCACCAGACGAACACGTGACATAGTGGTTGGAGAAGCTCGCTGCCTGCATCACGAGTCCTAGCTCCGAGGAAAAATAAATTAAGCATTACAATTACGATATCGTACACACCATTCATTATCAAAGATATTGCCTCGTTGGTAGTTGGTATTCGAGTGTGAATCATCTCGATGATTGGCAATCTATCACTATGGGCTTTAGACGAAATTTTCTGCCACGCACAACAAATCTGTGGCATCAGCTGTCGCCAGCGGTATTTCCGAAGGTACCTACGACTTAGGGACCTCTCGGGCACCCACGAGTTAGACGCTCTCGCGGAACAGGGTATCGGTCCAAGCCGAAACTTTCTCTTGGGAGCCCTTGTGATGGTTACCCACTAATAAAGGTCTCAACTGTGCGCTGTAGGCGCTCGATCACCTCTCAACCCGGATAAACTGTAAAAGCGGCCATCAGACCAAAAAAATAAATAAAAGAAGCAACGCTAGGAAAGCCTGCCATTATTATTAATTCATAATTAGTTTATTTATCTTATAACTTGTTTTAATTTGCATGATGCAACTACGTATATTTAGTAAGTTATTAATTCTATCGGTGGTTTAATGCAAATTGTAAACCTGCTCACTAAAATATATGCAACTTTATTTTTATTCTCAACTATTAATCATTATACAGTAGTACACACTTTTTAGTATTATATTCAGTCTTTTTTTAATATAATTTTTCACGCTCCTGATGTCCTGACTCCGACTGAGAATGGGGTAGGCTGGAGACCAGCACTGTGTGACCATCATACAGTATACGCTCTCTATTACCTTTTGCTACCTTCATTTGTTGCATCTCCTTGTGCGATTATTATTTGTATAAGATATACTACTCTGTCAAGAAAGTACCGGGAAAAGATGTCAATAATACACAAAGTGTTACGTTATTCATCCAAATTTATTGTATCACTTTCAAAGTATGCTCCTTCAGAAACGATACACTTACGACAACGAATAATCCAATCATCAAAACATTTTTTTAAACGCTTTCTCTTTAACTCTCTTTCTTCTTAAACGGGTGCCACGAAGTGGTCATTTTAGTTTAGGAAAGAAAAAGAAAGTAGTCGGCCGGAGCCATATCTGGTGAATATGGTGGTTGCTCGATGGCATTTGTTAAGTTTTTGGTCAAAAATTCGTTCACAATGATGGCGCATTATCGTGGTGCAAAATCCAAGAATTGATAGAAAGATTGATGAAAGATGCAAAAGTTTGAATTTGGAACCATATACAAATCATCCATTCCCGATTCTTTTTTGACTGAATGTAAGATCTTTCTTTCTTTTTTTAATGGATTTATGTATATTGTTTTTTTTTGTTGTGGCAATAAACCTTTATTGTTACCATTAAAATTAAATAAAATGGTATTTTGGCTATCGGTTTGTGTTCCGAGTGCTATATTTTATAACATTCAAGTTTTATTACAGGGAACCCTGATGATAAGTGATGACCGCGGTCCAATAAACCTCCTACGTCCATCCGCAACAATTCAAAATGCAATTCCGTGTCGAAGGACTGCGATGGAAGGTCACTTTACCTACTGTCCCTGCAGTGCACAACACAGCAGTGTAATGCAGCCTATATTTCACGATGTTTTTTTTCCATATCATGGGGTGATGGGGGTGATAAACAAGTTTAGTTTTTTTTATTACATTCAGAGTATACACAACGAGCACACAGTTCACCTGATGGCAAGTGACTCTTGTGATCCATGACATTGACGGATCCCTACACTCACCAGACAAAACACAGCACCATTGTGCTCCTATTCTGTGAGGGTGTGGTCCGTGGTCGAGCTGACCCAATCATTCTGCAGCTAGAAACAAACTGATAACCGTGTTGCACGACATCTGCATGCATCCTCAACGAAGATTCAAGTGTACACATGCGTTGTCAGTCCTTGAGGACTGAGATGGAATGTCTGTAATAGGGTCTCCGTATCCCTACAGCTGGTTACACTGCTTTTCTACGATGTCGCGGTCATAGCCGACCCATTCATGTTGGAAATTGAAAGAACAAATAGATTTATAATATTAAACAAACTACCAGGATACAAGTCGCACAGCCGGTGATGAATGTTCTAAAACCAATACGCATATACATTTTTATGACATGTGGCGCCCGCAATAATTGAAAGGGTTTTAGGATATTATGCGATAGAAAACATCGTGAGGAAACCACATATCTGAGAAGTAATAAACAAAACTTCGCGAGGACATGCGAAGCCCGCCAATGCGCGAGTGGAGTCGAGTGGTGTACCATACTTTACCACCTCTATACCAGGGTTGGCCAAAAAATCGATGGCGAAGCTATTTTTGGTCGATCGTAGCTAAGAAAATAATAAGAAAAAATAATATATATATATATATATATATATTCAGGGTTATTGGTAATTTGACGTATTCCCGCTAGGAGGTGACTCCATATGCATAACGCAAAAGTGAACCATTTTTGAGTTATTATGTTTTTTCACTTTTTTCAAAATAAGTCAAAAATGCAACATAAAAATATATAAAAAAAAGTATCAATTTAAATCTCATTTTATTCTTTTGATTTTTAAAAACGATTAAACACTGATTATTTATCAATATTAAAACAATTATGGGTTTAAGTAATTTAAAAATACGAGACGATAAACTTTAGATTTTTTCCACTAAAATGCCTTAAAAACAGAAAAAAAGTTATGAGGCTTCCAAATTATTTTGAAAACATAACTGTTTTCGTATCTCAGAAAATGCATAACAACTAGATACTTATTATTATTATATATATATATATATATATATACAAAGGCTGTTTACTTTTTTCTTTATATTTGCTGCAAATAATTGGTATTCTAAATAAAAGGCTACTCAGACGTGTATTTATTAATTTAATTTGAATCACATAGGTCCTATTCAAAAATAAACCCAGTCTTATAAACTAACAATGATTATACAGGCAGAACTAAAGCGCTAATGAAATTCTGAAATTACTAATTACTGAAGCATTTACTGGTGCTATAGATATATAGAAGTTATTCAAAATACACTGTACCATACAACAATAATGTTTATTCGCTACATTATTGAAGATATCATGTTATACAGTCACACTAGATACTAGCTATAATTAGCTTTATAAAGTTTATTCGAAACAAAAAACCTTATTAATTATTTGCTTGTATATATTCTTCATATTTTAAGAGTATAGTTTGCAAAGTATTCTAAAAACTATCTAATCGTATAGCAGATAAAGTCACAGACAATTAATTTCACCTCTGTAGGCTAATTAGGATATAGAACTTTACCATAGATAATACATGCACCTACTTTCTAAAGTAAGTGAAAAATAGTGAAAGAACAAAGATAGGAAATTTTTTTATAATAACAAATGTCTATGGCAAGTTTTTTTATTAATTCACAGTTATTGTTAATGACTTGTTAAAAGCGAATCTATGAAAAAGACATAAATATAAAACTGCTAGCCACATTCAGGATTATTTAGACATATATTAAAAAAACACATATTTTTAAAATCGGAATACACTTTGAACACAATTTCATATAATGTTTGATATTACTATGCCGCTATTATAACAGTCCGGCATTGTCTTAAAATATTAATAATGAACACTGTTTCGGTTGGAAAATCTCCAATCCACTGTCCATACGTCAACGACAAGACCAGGAAATTTGGCAAGAGTCAATGGTTTTCAACACGCCAAATCTGTTGGCCAAACTTGTCGTTGTACGTGACGTAACGTCAGGGCAACTGCCACCTGGACATGCGTCATGAGACGGTCTGTCGAAACCTGTAGCTGGGCTTCGGCAGGATCAACCAGTGCTTTCTCTTCATGCCGGGGGACAGGTGCTGGGGAAGAGACGCCAACGTTAGCACGAGTCGCATTGCATAGGATATCGTTAGAGTCCCAATATTTATTGTTGAGCGGTATACGTAATATTTTATTAATACTCGTATATCAAGTTTTTAAATGATCGAAAGTTAAGAAGAAAAATTGCAACTGTTTTACTTTTATTGACTTATCATTTTCTATTAACTCAATAACTAAAAATCGGGACTGTTACTGACCCTCATCATTATGGTTTAGGACCCTTTCATACACTCGATGGTTTTTTTTAACTTTTATAGAAGTACGATTTTTTTTTTGTAATATCAGGGCAATAATACGCACAATTCACGTGATGGTAAGTGAATTGGGCGGCCCACAACATCCTGAAAATTTTCTAAAAAAAGGACTGAGACTGATTTTCATCACTTGTAATTGGATGCCCACGGACACAATACGAACATACATGGCTGTTCTTCATGCTGGTATTTCTGCGAGGGTAAAGAACATTAACCACCAGTCTATTAATAAACGCTATTATTATTATTACTACCTGCACAGTTATATTCCAAGAATATTCCATAAAATATCGAATTTCAGTCAGCGTAATCAGCCGTCGATTCAAAACTAAATCTACCTGACCCACATCTTTTGCAATGGATTTTCTCACTTACAAACAAAGTTACGAAAGCTTGGTACAGTTGGGCAACCGTCATTTTGGTGTAAATTTTCCCTTAAATTAAAAGTAACTTATACAGATACAGTAATTACTTAATGAAGTCTAAATAAAAGGAAAACTGTACAGTGTGAGCAAAATCAAAAGGCAAAATGTTTACAGGATTTTGATAATTAACTAATAAGATGGCGTAACAAGATAATTTTTCTACGATAACTTGGGATTGATGATTAGTTACTGTTATCACAGTATTTCGCCCAACGACCTTGTCAACGGTCTAAAAGAATCGCAAGAGTCTGATTCATCTCTCGAGCGTACAATAAACTGGATGATATAAAGATTGAATGACATCTGGTACATTTTAAGCTCGGCCGTCTTTGATCCGAGGTTGGTTAGATTGGACGTATTTTAAGTCTACATATAACATATTTCTTTTATTAATTTTGTATCCTTATATATTTCTACATACTTGTGTCCCCCGTCATGAATTGATTGAATGATTGTTAATAATTATTATTATAGATCGATAAAGAAACCAAAAATTAAAAACGCCTAAACTGCTTATAGAATAATATAAAACTGGAGAAATATGAACACCAAAAACCACACCAGAACAAAAAAGAGCAATCGAATGTCCCAAGTAACGATGCCCTCAAAGGATAAAGATCCACCACGCTCCAAGAGCATAGGAACAAAGAAGCCCAGGATAGTTTATAAGATAACTGTGGCGGAGGTCAAGAACGTAGCACCTTCGGCAGTATGACAAAGATAAAACGACGTGTTTATTATCAGTGTTAGACACTCGGTATTAATAACAAAAAACTATTTCAAATAATAGAATGTAAAGAGCAGTATTCTAGATATACAGAGAAGTCAACGACCGGAAAGAATAGTATCGATAAGAAATATGTATACAAAAGGCTGATAAGTAAAAATCCACGAATCACTTCTGACGATATTAGAGAGTAAGGCAACATTATTTCGTTCACCATCAAAATGTGAGGAGAGATTTTTCCTGTATCTTTAGCATTGTCTCTCAACCTGGGGGGTCGCGTTTACTATTAAAGGTACTCGTAATCTGTACAATAAATAATACCTGTATACAAAAGATTCGTCTATTTGGAATTAATCTTAAAATGAAGTTCTATAAAATTAAATATTACCATGTTATAACAACATGAAGAAATAAACTTATAGTTAGCTTTGTGTAAATAAACCATTAATTTAATTGTTATTATGATATTTTTTAAAGGTGACGGCTTATTACTTAACTTTTTGGCATTTTCGTGGGTCACAGAAACAATGATCAAACATTATAAAGGAAAAATTAACGAGAATCTCTTTCTTTTCCAACACCGGTTTCTCAACGCTGCGATGTTTTCCTTATATAATAAACTGGCTTAGTAAATTAATGTAAGCAAGTTCGAAAATCAATTTTAACGTTGATATAATTCTTAGTTTTTTTTTTAATTTTTAAACTTTTGTTAGCTTCTGCTATGGCGTTCGCGTCGCAATGACACTTCGCAATGCGCTCGACATCATTTATATACAATTAAAATTCGATAAAATTCTATTATCAAATATTTATTTATATTTTATTAATGTTATTATAATAAGTAATGTTATTTACATAATTATTTATTTATACATTATTTACACAACATCAACAGGCGGACTTAAAAAGGCATTGTCGACCATCCTACCTTTAGGGTTGAGCAAAGAACAGATTGTACTCATTTTAAGTAGAAATTTAAGATCGTTATTTCGAACCCGTCATTCGACCACTAGCACAAGTGATGTCACTAATTAAGCACTACTAGGACTCTTTTAATCACAACATCACAATACAAACTACAAATGATAAAAATGATCGATAGCACACAAAGTGAACTCACCACGGTTGGCATATTCTTCATTCTTTGTTTCATCATCGGCGTATTTTCGTTCTCTTCGGACACACAACCTGAAATTTATAAATATTATATTATAATGTGTGGGTGACTACCATCCTCTCTAGAGGCCATTAGAGCTTAGTCCACTGTCGGACTTTACATGTCTTCCTAATACTTTACTTTTTATTATTTCTTTGTCAAGAAGTTTTCCTCGCGATATTTTCACGCCGAGCACGTGATAAATCAGCACCTAAAATTTCAATTAACAACTTCGGTTTGTTCGCGTACCGCGAATTAAGCTTATTGAATACTTTGAAACACACCGAGTAACCACCCTTATTATGACACGCTTGTGGCGTTCGGATTTCCGAACGACACTTTCGAACTGCGGAGACTGGCGACACGGAAAGGCGGTTAAAAAGAATAAAAACGAGATTGAATTTATTCTATTGGAGAGTTAACAGCCCGTTTGCCCCTGTGGGACTTCCTGAGAACGACAAACAGAAACCGTTACAATCCTCCCAACCATATGCTGTTTATTTATGCACGGTCCAAAGATCAATAGACAGATACGTGTGGTTTTAATATAACTATAAAATTTAAAGTCATCAAATGAAGACCAGACCAGAAAAAAATAGAACAAAACATTTAGCCTTTTGTGCACTAAGTATATATTATACACATGACAACACCGAAATTGGGTTAAGCATTTAGTGTGAAAACATAATGAGTTTATCTTCAACTTATCATAGGTCAGCTGTATATGAGAAGTACTACGCATACACTGTCTAATTAGTACATAATACTGTTGAAATTTCCTGGATCACATGACCCTGGCGCGAGTTCAATGATAGCTGTTGCTAAAATAAAATGCTCTAAATTTATTTGATTTTAATACCAAAATTGTTAATTGATAAGCAGCTCGTTTAATTTTTCTGTCAGATTATTTTTTTTGTAACACCGTGATGTTTTAGTCCAAACAATGATAGAACGTGTCACGGGGTTGTCTAGGCGACGAATTATTACGCTATCGTGGAAATATGTACTACATACAACGAACGGCGCTCGTCATAACGGCAATAAACCGAATTGTATACGCACGTATGTAATATACATTAATAATAATATTATATATACGGTCTTTTAAAAAATAATTGGTTTTAAAACTTTCTACGAATATAACCAATTACGTACGAGGAATTGGATCTTAGTCCTTAGGGGTGGCAACACATCTGCATTATGATTCCTTGCCAGCAGGTGAACAGTGTGAACGTTTGCCACCCCTAATGTGATATAAAAAAAATATATCTCTTATCATCACTCTCTTCTTTTATCTCTGTTAGTATATATATGAACATATTTTTAAAGTCCAATAAGATATTATCGATACGATATCTTTGTGTTTATTGTTAATAATACAATAGAACTAATAATATACAACGCTATACGATAGTATCGCGTATTGTTACGGACGGTAGTGATACATTACGATGTTATGTATCGATACAAAACTAATTATAGGAAATCCCTAAGCACCACAATTCGTGAACTTCCAAGGAATAATATTCTGCATATAGATGAACACGTACAATTCCGTAGTACAGTCTAAACGCGACCTTATCATTATCGTTATTAGGTTCTGGTTCAGTTTTCTGACCCTTTTTCTTCGGTAAACTTCGCCTCCATGAATTTTATAATATAACTCTTATTATTTGGGATGATTGAGGGATCCCATCGTACTCCTTGGGAATGGCAACGCACAATCGCACAATATGGTTCCTTATCCAGAATAATGGTTGTTATGGGCAGAAACAAAAACTCTTTGCTCGCTTGGAACTTACAATGAAGGAAATATATAACACTAGAACTTACCTTGAGTTGGCAGGGTAAGCCAGAACTGTGGCTTCAAGGTGTGCCAAAGCCCCGGAGGCAGTCGGACCTTCATGTCCTTGTGAACACTGGAGGCGAGGATCTTTGAGGCGTCTACGAGGAGGGAGGCGGGCCAGGAGGCGGCGTATATCAAGCGCATGCATGACTGCGCCGCAGTGGAGCATATCATCGGATACAGAACGTTGTGACGGCGCAAGTTATAGATGCAGATACCTAAGAAGGAGAACAGAAGATTTATATTTAAAAAAGAAGAAATAGCAATGCTATAAATATTACAAACATTTCCGATAACCACTCCAACAAACCTACAATGCTTCTGCTAAACCAGAGGGCAGACCAAAACCTACGACCTTAAACTTTACTGACCGTAAGCTTATTAGGCTAATAATGCTTTTTATTGTTTTTTATATAAACACATCTGCTGATGAGTCTTCGTTGGTGTAAATAAGTGCATGGACAAAATCTCAGCTTTTTAATTTTTTCTTCCCGTACCTAAAAACCTAGCTCCGAACGAACATTTAAACACTCATAACCAAATCAGTCCAGACGTTCTCAAGTGATGCGCTTACCGACAGACAGTATTTCATTTTTATTAATATAAAAGCTAAGTAACATAGACAATAGAATCAATGTTGCGACCTTTTCCAGTTATGTGTAAAAATCGAAGAATTACTTTCACAGTATTTATGCATGCAGATAGATTAACATAACAAATATGTATTGTTAAAAATAAAATCAATTGTATATTTTAATAATATTTTATAATAGCTATGATTTTTAAAATTATCCTGGATTTTATTACTGAGATTATTTATTCAGAAGTAGTATTCCACAAACGAATTTCCTGTACAGAGAAGAAGTTTGTATAGAAATTAGTTCAATGAATTGGAGGAGGGAGGGATCTAAGCTGCGAGTATAAAAAACCACTTGTAGTGATGTGACGGAATTGTTTATGTGAGTTGTTTATGATTAGCTGTGTTAGGTGTTTTGATTTGCATAGCAGGTAATAGAACAGCGACCTGTTTTAATGTGATCCTTGTCAAGTACTTTTTTGTTGTACTATGTTCATAAACTAACTAGTCTCGCCATAAATACTGATACATAAAATCTTTTCTTTTTTCAACTTTTTAATTATTTTGAATTTGGAACACGTAAATTATTTTAAAAACTTCTTTCGATTTTGCGCCATTTCACATATTTTTTCGTGTTCATTATCAAATTACGGAATGGGGTGTTAAAGAAGACAAGATTGCAGTGATCGCGTAATGGGTATGGAGCCGTCGGTCATATTCCAGACACTTCAAAAGCTTGGTATCAGCCGTATGTTCGTATATCGTACTATCAACAGATACAACAACACTTACTCTTTCATGTCTGTAAATCCATAGATTCGTGGCCAAACATATTAAAGGCCTGTATAAAAGGCCAAAGGTGGCCATTTCTAATAAAATATTTTTTAATTTTTTGCTGAGACTAATAAATATGTAGGTATAAATTTTAATAATATTTCATTACTTCATTAAAAAAAAATGCATTTTCATTTGTAACAGAACTTATGGCCGGACCAGGTATGTTGAATTGATATAATTATATTTGTAGGTAAAATACCTAACTATATTTATTTTATGAGAAGAACGCTACCGTGTTTCATATACGGTACTGTAGACCCAATAACTAGATACGAGACATTCCTTTACTTCCTACAACTCCCAAATCCTAAGGAATAACATGCTTCATTATCACTAATTATCAGAGAACACTAATTTGACTCGTCGTTGAATTGTGAATCATTCGTTGCGGTGAGTCGATACAGGCAAGCACATTGATGCGGCCAGTCAGACCGACACGCTCAGCGAATGAGTGTTTCGGTGTAAGAAAGAGAAGTCATTTTTTAACCAGCTCACGGACCCCTCAATTCCGCGAGCCCTGCGTCCGATGAATTTGTAAGAGCCGCATAAGCCAACAGCATACCTTTCAACAGTGTTTAAAGATGAAGGAGTTGATCCCCAACTAGCTAGGTTATTATCACATTAAAGTACGATATAGTTCTGAGTATTAATTACTATTGTTATGATCAAAATCTAAAAATTATATATATATATATATATATATATAGTTTGATTGAATCCATTGTTGAAAAAAATTTTGGATCCGAATTGAAATACAGTTGACAATACAGATCGGCCGTAATCGTGTAGCCAGATCTTGGGAAGCTGTAGTGTATCCACCAGCACTGCTTCACCTTAAATAGGTGAAGCAGTGCTGGTGGACACACTACAGCGTTGCTATACCTACGGACTCTATATCGTAAAAAAAATGCTAAGCAACCAACGCTTTATCACCAGTACATCGTACAGAAACAACGGTATTGCTACACTGCCGCTACTTTCTAGCTACGGCATGATGGTGTTGGATCGACCGGGGGAAGGATCACGCCTCCACTAACTACCACTGTACTAAATAGAAATAGGGATCCGGAGATCCCAATAACAGGTAACGAGGCACTCGTCCATGGAACATCCTGGGCCCTGACCTCCGGGGTGACAACCCCTTGAATCTTAGTCCAGGACGCATATGCCAAAGGTCACAGTCATAAATTGCCATCAGGTGAACTGTGTGCTCGTTTGCCAACCGTAATATTATTATTGAAGCGTCAATATCCTAATCGTTTAGGGTACTGACTGCAAAACTTAAGGTCTTAATTTCGAAACCGCCATTCGAATACTGACGTGAACCATCCAGCACAAAATATTAAGCTTATTTGGAGCGGCTAACTGGCATGTTAGTAATATTAATAGCAACCCTAGCAATCTTTTAAAAAAAAAATGAAATAAAAAAAAACAAAAAAATAATAATAAAAGATTTGAAGCTGTGGAGGACGAATCAAGGACGTCTGATGTTGATTCCACCTCCACAGCTGGCTTCGTAACCCCGTTATCAGTCACAGACAAGCGGTCATATAGAATTGATAGGCAACTTATGACTTGTAAATAACATAATCTAAGATGACTAACGTATTACGATATTCCAGTTGTTTCGAGGACTTAAGGTGTACGGGTGTATCGTTACACCTTAAGTTAGTTTAGTTACTTTTTTTTTTAATCCATTTAAATCCAATCCGTGTTTGTCAACAATACCACGACTATGTAGACTCTGCACTAGCTGAGAAAATGCCTATACACTCATCTCTTGTAGACACCCACATTATACACAGAAAGACGCAGGAAAATTAAATGCATTAAACACTACGAAGCAAATCGCTAAATATATATTGTTTTCCCTTTTCCGTTGATGTAAAAACCTATTAATCCACCGCTGAACAAGGTGAGGGGGGGGGCACATAGATGGACAAAAAAAAGACGTCTTGACTTCCCACAATCTTCTATCGCTCTATCCAGTGCAGGGTGCCGTCCTATTCTGCGACTGCGACCAGTTCGAGGTTGCCACTCAAGAATCTTTCTTACCCATTGAGTTATATTGGGCTATATGGACAGCCGATTGCCATATCATCTTGGAAAACTTCATTCGAGAAACCGTGACAAGCGTTGTATATCTGATATATATATATATTGAAGATCTCTGAGATATATTGAAGACTTCTGTCTTTATGTTGAATATCATAAAGACAGAAGTCTTCAACCAGTGCGCGTTGCCAGTGATGAATTGCGGTACAGATGTCTCTGTCCTTCACTGCTGGCCGTATGAGGAAGCTCGGTCACTCGGCGAGCTATGGGGTTTCTCTGCGTGATAGACTATACAACGTAGACATCTGCAGTAGGAGGGCTACTGATATAGCCCAATAGATCAAGTTCTTTAGTTATAACTTAAAATGATAATGTCGTTCTTGTAGATTTCCGCCACGGCAGTATCCTATTATAACTATCATCTGTGCAGCGTATTATAGTGCCGTAGCAATTGAGCTAACGATGAGGCTCTCACTCTTGGGCCCCGTTCCCTAAACCAATGCAATGCATATATGCAATAACATCTGATGAAGGTTTTTCATACAATGGTGTCCAATATGTGAGAACTATATGTTTTATATATACATCATAAAATTATTGCTTCATACAAATTCACTTGTCAGTCTTCACCCGGTGAATTAATCAAATTGTCACAAGTATTCGTATTCTATGCCGGTACCACGACGCACCTATGTACTAGTGCTAGACGATATGACAGTACATAAACAGTTTAGTGCTGCTCTGTTTTGTCTAGTGCGTGTAATAAACCGTGGACGTTATTACTGGCGACGAGGTATGCCCTCCTAGTACCCGGGGTGACAACGATTCTGTTTTATGATTCATTCGTATCAGTAGCACGGTCAACTAAGCTGAAAATGCTTGTGCTAGGAGATGGTGCACGAAGATAGTCGAATGGCGGATTCGTGCTCGTATCCACCTATCTATTCTATAAAAAAAATCAGCGAGAACAATGCTCGTCATCTTGAATCTCAAAGAACGTAGAGTACTGCAAAGGTTGCCAGCTCACGGCCTTGGCGCTGAATGGTTCTTCAGCAAGAGGACGATGTTCATCGGTAAAGGTGTACGGTGTACTATGACTCACCTTGCGGCTCCCTATTCAAGTAGAACTCCAGCGTCCCCTGCCACATGTCGAGTCGCACGCCGATGATGCTGCCACGGCAGAAGCCGGACGAGCCGCGCATCTCCTTGCCGTCGTGCTTCACCGGCCCCAAATATGACAGGCCATAGGACTCAGAGTCCTGGCCAAGGAGCGATGTGAACCGGTACCGGGTTGCCGGCATGACCACGTTGCTGGAGCCGATACCAACCATCTGGAAAAGGATTATTTATATGCACCTACTCATATGCTATATAATTTAGACTATATCTATTAATTCTAGTGTCTAGCTACCACATAAATTGCTTGGCCAGATTGGGGAAGGGTCGTGCCACACATAATACATAAATAATACGAATTCAATTTCTATTTTTTTAAGAAGAAAATCCTATACGAAAAGGTTTTACGTAATTTTAGAAGAGGATATCGTGTCGGAGGCAATAGAGTAATTGATTCCTGTGTCCCATGACACCCACATATTAACCTCAATAAGGAAACATAATGCAACTGAGATAGATTATCACCCATAATCAGGCCGCGAGATCTCTACTACACTCATCATACGAAACTCCGTGAATGCGAGGTGCCGACCCATTCAAGTTGGGATCTAGAAATTAACAGAAGCGTAACACTACCGCTGTTAACACAGTCCTCGTTTTCGCCTACAATTGAAATAATATTTCCATGATCTACTTATTTCCAGCGGTATTTTTTCATATAAACATAACACACTACAGCGGCGTAATAATACACTGTATTTCATTCGTGAATAAGGATCAGTATGAAGTGGCAAATAATAATCGATATTGGCCAATAAAGCGTAGGACAACCCCCGCTAGATGAAATACCTATGCGGATGTTCACGAATGCATTTGGCTCAGGACAGTACTCTGTCGCAATCAGTGTGGGAGGCCCATCTTCAGGAGTTGACCAGTGATGGGTTGACTAGTGGTGGGTTGACTAGTGGTGGGTTGACTAGTGGTGGGTTGACTATTGATGGGTTGAAGCGATGATGATTCATTTATGTTCCCCTTTATATCACACATTTCTACTTCTCAAGCCTTGATATAAAATGCCTATATAACTAATAACTTTTGCCGTCCACATACTGATTACCAGTATAATGTTAGTTTAAATAATCAAGAGGCGTGGCCTCGTGTATGCATCAGCTCAGTGTTTATAATCCTTGTTTAGTTGCTTAAAAGGCGGCTTCAGTCATTAGAAATGAAATAATTGTAACTTGGTAAGGAAATAAAAAATATTATTAGTGTGGGGGATGTTCATTTTTAACACTGTTCAATAAAATGAAACTTATGATAAAACTAGTATAAACAATACAATATCATACATTATATAAAGACCAACTAGACAAGAATTCATCGACAGGGGGAGTTCTAACGCTTGAGGGTTAGGGCGAAAGGGAGAGAAACCCGTTGACTGTACGAGCTGTGTCGCGGAGCACCGCCTTCTCTATTTGAACCCGGAGCCACCCATCTTACCCAAGTCTCTCTAACTTGAGTCCCAACCACCTTAGGTGATGTCGACCAAAAATATCCTCGACTGTGCCGTTCCATCAACACGATATCATCGATAGATATTTTTATTATTTATCAATTCAGACATCATCTAGTGATGGGAAGGCGACGAGTAAATGACAGTTTGCACGAGTGTTTACGGCACTAAGGTATGTCGTGTAGATTTTAAGTCATTTTCGTAACATCGCCCCGGTCGCAATAGAACAGGTGGCCTTTATAATTCATGTAGATAGGTAGGGTGTTATACTCGTTCCATGTTGATGAAATTGATTGCCTTTCAATAAGGTTCAATTTGGAATACATAGCCGCCGTCATACCCGGACGAGGAGCGCTGTACGCCGTTGCAGACTTATCGATTTTGTATATATATATACACCCCACTAGTTATACACCACGAAGTGTCTATTGAGGTGTATATTAGTGAAACGTGTTGTATCTAGCAATGTAATATTGGTAATGTTTTGTTGAAAAAATTCTTTTGATTTATTAAACATTAACAGGGGTAGTTTCAAATCCGCCATTAGACTATTGTCATGACCCATCCCCTGCTACAAGGAATAAAGTATTATGTGAATAGTTGCGAGTGATTAACGGAAATTTTAGTAATGTTGACAGAATTGTTACTATTCTTTTCTTGTATCCTCCGTATACCTTACCTTACATAAATACCACCGACTTCACTGGTTCTATAAATAACAAAATAACATAAAATAGCCCTAATTACTTGTGTTAAATTATTATTCAATTATTACTAACAATTTATATATTTGGTATATTTTGACTATTGATAAAGACTTCGATCACGGATCAGGAATAAACGCAAAAGCTTATTATTCTTCGTCCCTAATCCGATGCAATGCACGTGCAATAACATCGAAGAAAGGATCAAAAGCTGTGGTCGAAGATACAAAATTTTCATCTCGACGGTTGGCAATCAACCACTGTGCTTATCACGCACAACTACTCTGTGAAATCAGCTGTCGCCAGCGGCCTAGGACCGACGTCAGCGCATCTGCGACTCCTCTGGTGTTGCGGATATCCATGAGCGACGGTGATCACTTACCATCAGTTGAGCCGCTTGCTCGTTAGCCACATATTCTATAAAAAAAACGGGACATACATACATTGATGATGTGCAGGACATACATACTTTGTTAGACCGATAAACAAACTACTAACTAAATATGTATAATATATACAATTAAAAATGTCGAATGCATATTACACACGAGGGCAAAAAAGACAAATGAATTTACTTTTACAAAGTATACAACCGTATTACATTTAATTACTTAATTAACATCTTTAACATTTATTACGATATGGGTGTGCAATAATTCATTACTCGATTCAGTACTTGTTATATAAGTAATTATATTACACTATAATTACTTACGTAACAAACTGCAGGGATTCGAGTCACGTATGCCAACTTGTACACAATGTAAACAACAATTTATCTTGAACATTGGACGTATATATACCATGTATACAGACAATTTATCCTCATTGGCGCTAATTCGAACTAAAGATGCGCTTACGCATGTTTATCTATATTGAGAAGC
Organism: Teinopalpus imperialis; assembly: GCA_029286865.1. NCBI lineage: Eukaryota > Metazoa > Arthropoda > Insecta > Lepidoptera > Papilionidae > Teinopalpus > Teinopalpus imperialis. The sequence continues at coordinate 17,036,246 of JAGSMU010000022.1, read as the reverse complement.
TAGCTGTTGTGCACACAAAGCAGAGGTTTCCAACCTCATTTAGAGGGAGATTCGGATCGTTACTCGCTCCCACAGTCTGTTACAGCGGCCTGTCGCTGTACTCCCTAATCGCGGACCCCTTTGCTCGTGAGACGATTTCGGTGAGGTTATAGTTTTTCAATACAGTTCTCGCTGCAATACAATTCTGTTAATAAAGAAACAACAAAGACAGGTGAGTGATTTCTAGCGATCTGAAGACTCTTTAATGAGTTCCGTACCTCACCTCGGACCGCTATCAATTAGGGGTGGATAGGTTGATTCAGATGCGGCTTATGAATAAGCCTTGTGTTGGCTCATCGACTGCGAACTCAACGATCGATGGTGCGAACGTGATATAGGCTTGCATGCGAGCGTGTGAATGTCATTTGCCCTGCCCACTGGAACCTTATGGACGAAGATACAAGTGCGGCATAGACCAAAGCCAGAGTCGTCATATGAGGATCGAACTAGGGAAGGTGAACTACGAGTGAGTGCCGGAGTGAGCGCAAATGTTTACGGCACTATAACATATCTCGCGCAGATGATTTCGCCGTGGTCTAATTCGACCAGGGAGACTCCATCGTCATTACACTATGGAGGATACATTTACGAAGTTATACTTCCTTATTTACAAAAAATATTTTTACTAATAGGGACACAGCACTAATCGGAACGCAATTAAAAAAATCAATTTGGGTTAATCAGATAAACAACACGAAAATGAGAACAATTGTCCAGTGTTATAACGCAGTGTCATGTATGAAAAAAATGAATAGCTTTCAATAGCGGATATACAATAGATTTTAAAATAAATCGTATTTCATTCAACTTATGCCTTCGGCGTTGAAACAATAATGTACTGAGCTGCAATTGCATATTGCTTAATCTGTATATTGGAAATTTCAGAAAGTTGTAACACTGATTATTTTTTTCGTGTATTTAAAAAAAAAAATCAGTATTCTAAAAATGGTTACACTTTTATCTAGATCTTTTATTTTGTCTGGTAGGTCAACCTATCTTTCCCTCAAGTTTTTCGTGCTACATTATATACACATATTGTAAAAGTGACCATATTACAATTTGCTTTATTGCTATAATGCGAACCTGCCAGTTGTATGTAGTACATATAAGTTTCAAGATAACGAAATAATCCGTCGTCACCTTGATAACACCGCGAAACGTATTAATTTTTTATCTATCGTATATATATTTTATATCTAAACTTTACAAACTCTTTATAGAGATTAACACCTTTAGATAAACAATGATTTGTTTTGAGCTATTTGATTTTCTAAGGTTTTAATTATGTGATCGAATTCGAAATCTAAATATCCGTAGTAGCACTAAGTTAACCGATATAGCTCAAAAGATCAGTAAGCTGAAGTGGCAAAAACCTCACAGAATACCAGCATAAAGTAGATGTGTCATACATTTCTGCGTTTCGTCCGCTGAGTCGAAGGCTACCTCTTCCCCTCTCCCTAAGCAACATATTAGCGGCTATTTCTAAAAATATACCCCAGGAGGGTACCAGGACCTTTGGCTTTGAAGAATCCCTCACTAGGCGTCCACGCTCAGACTATGCAATTTGAGCGTATGCTCAGGCTGCCCCGCGTATTCTGGAGGGTGAGGAGGGGGGGGGGTCAAACTTCCGCTCTACAGCCATCCTGCTAGGGGTAAATGGAGCATAAAGACTAAGGCAAACCCTGCCACGCTCGCCGTAGATTTCTGTAATATGGACCCCAAAGCCAGTTTTGCTTATTCTCACCGAGATGAATCATACCTCTCCTACATGGAGTACAAATTGGAACACTCATTTGTGCCGCGAGCCGGAGTGTGTGTAAACATCAGAGATGATATCTGTTCTCGAAGCCTTGGTAGGAAGTACGAACCTGTCCATCCTCTGGCTGCGCATAGACGCAGCCTCGCATCTATGCGTGCCTATATGGGTCCCGATAGCGGTAATATCGACACTGACCGACACGTCGACCATGTCCAAATGGTTACATAATCCATGCAACAATAGACCCCATCCGTCAGCACGGCTTCCGACGGGATCGCTCAGCTGGTGACCTTCTGGTCTACTTGACTCATCGATGGGCGCAGGCAGTCGTGTCCAAGGGGCCCTTGGCGGTTAGGTTAAAGAATTATTATTATTATTATTATGCAAGTGGGTCACCAGTTTTCTCTCGAACCGTAGCATCAAGGTCACAGTCGACGGTGTATGCTCTCACTCCAAACCAGTGAATGCTGGTGCTCCACAAGGCTGTGTGCTATCTCCTACCTTGTTTCTTCTGTATATCAATGACATGTTGCAAATGATAATTTTCATTACTATGCCGATGACAGCACTGGGGATGCTTTATACACTGGCCGTGCCAATATTTCTCGAGAAAACGTCAATGAATGCAGGAACAAACTTGTCGAGTAATTGTTAAACAAAGTCTGGGATTGGCGCTGACAAAATCTAGTCCAATTTAACCCGACGAAGACATGTTTGCGGTTACCGCTAAAAAGAATCCTTTTGTCGCATCTCCTTATAGTGAAAACAATCCTCTTGCTATTGCTTGCTCAGCGAGTATCGAAATACTTGGCCTTGATATATCGAGTGTCGTTCAGTTCCGCAGTCCCTTGGAGGGTAAGGACAAATTGGCTTCTAAAAAACTGGGCGTATAGGGCGAGACAGTATTTCATGTCTACCCAGTATGTGCAAACTTTACAAAATGCAAGTTTGGCCTCATACGGAATACTGTTCTCATCACTGGGCCGGGGCACCCCAGTACCAACTTCTTCCGTTTGACCGCATTCAAAGAGTCTCGAATCGTTTATGACCAGGTACTTTCCGATTGGCTAGATTGACTGTTGTTACGCAGAGATGTTACTTGATCTCTTTGCATTTTTTACTGAATTTACCATGGGGAGTGTTCTGAGTTGTTCGGATTAATTCAAACCGCTGAGTTTAAACATGGTACATGATGACAGAATTAAAAATTTCATCCTCATCATCTCGATGGTCGGCAATCCGTCGCTGTGCGCTTCGCGCAAAATTTTCTACCACGCACAACTACTCTGTGGAATCAGCAGTAGCCAGCGGTGTTTTCAAACCGATCCGCCGACCTAGGGGCTTTCAAGAAAAGCGCCTTCACCTTTCTTAAAAGCCGGCAACGTATTTGTGACTCCTCTGGTGTTGCGGATGTTCATGGGCGACGGTGATCATTTACCATTAGGGTGGGCTGCTTGCTCATTTGCCAATAAATAAAAAAATGGCTGAAAAATACAAATTTAAGATCGAAGAACGAAAATGGAAAGGGCTCCTTAAAACTTCTCTAAAACTACTAAAGTATCTCGACCATTTTTACTTCGCGATCGACGGTAAGGCCAAAAGGTAAATAAAAACTCTTTCACTATAAAATTATAACAGACAGGCCTAATTTTATTGCAGAAGTAAGAATTAAGATCACAGCATCCTAATACAAAATGTACTATGAATATCTTATTACTGCTATAATTTTTTTTTAGGTTGATATTACATATTTAATTTTATGAAACTACATTAATATACATTCCTTTAATCGATGAATCTTTTGTATACAGGTCTGCCTAAAGGCCTCCGACAAGGGTTGAAAAGTTTTGGAATTGACAACTTACAGAATACCTGTTTATACAGGTAGCAAGGTATTCCAGTCTCTGTCCTCAGGGAAGATAATGCTTGTGCATGAAACGATGATGGATGGATGTAGATGTCATAATTTATTATTAGGTGAACTGTGTGCTTCTCTTTTGTAAGTAAGAACAACACCTTTCACAGAACACCAGCATAAATCATTAAATAAATAGGCAATAATTAAACATAACTAACTTTTTTATAACACTTCTCATGAACAACAAGACCTACACATCCTATACCAGGAAGTAGTGGTACCCAAATGCTTGTTAAATTGAGTTTGAATATATAAATAGGTTGTGAAAACAAATACATTTGACCAAAAGAAAAAACGTAATGTACTACTATACTTACTATGTCAGTACCATAGGTCTCCGATAGCATCTTCACCTCCCAATAGTAGTGATGGTTGAGCTGCATAGGAGCATCACCACGGATCACAGCTGTTCCGGAACTATAGAATGGGTGGAATGTCACCTGCTTCCGGTCTTCAGTCATCACCACTTGGGACGTTGAAGTCACTTTTGGTTGCTCCCATCTCCATTCAGCCACTGTTGACATACAAATAACTTAAGTAATTATAAAAACAAAGTCATGTTGGAATTTCCTTGCACAGGTGCAGTTTTAGGTTGGGTGGGTTGTTAGGTCAGGACTTAACAACCCACCCACAAGATACATTATGATCATGGTCAAAGCTTGTGGGGCTTTTCTTTAAACCAGGCAACTGACTTGAAGAAACTACAGAGAACCTTGGGGCCTTAATCGTTTTAAAAATGTCGAACCGATAGGAATGTGAAGTTTAATAATAAGGTATCTAGTTTACATCCCCTCAGAGTCCTACTCTGCATTTTGGAGGGATTGCAAATTTTTCTCAACCCCATCGGCCTAACCCTCAACCATTTGGACTTTTCCATCTGGTTGGTGCTATATGTATATTTATTTTCTTGTAAATATTTGTTTTATTATAATTTTGTTTCATTTTATAGTATCTTATTTATTTACTTTATTTATCAAGGCAGAATTAAATATGAATATAATATATATATAAACTAAATAACATTGGCCTTACTGCCTATGAGTACAATCCTGAGCCACCTCAATCCATCTACTTCCCGCAGACATGCATAGGTTGTTGTAGAGATGCAATCCGGAAAGGAGGTCTATGTTCAGTGGACTAGTGATGGGTTGAAACAATGATGACGAAATAACATAAGCCACTAGACATATAAACTCATAGTGAGGGACAGAATAGTGTCCCTGTGTAATAAAATTACACTATACAAAGCGTGCATCTGACTCATAATGAAATGCAAACCCCGCCTTTGCGCATGCCTCCCTGCGTCACATTCACCAACACACGGGGTAATAGAAAATCGTTTCATGCACAAGGCCATCCCATCGTGAATCATAAATTCAACCGCATCTGATGAAGACCGAGGCACGCCCCCGACAAACCGACGAATCTACCGAATGACGCCCAAGCGCCTTCATAAAACACTACACACGAATATTGCATCCTCATACCGCCTTCGCGGTACCGCCATGTAACAGGCTGGTTCTCTCCAGTGAATAAGAAAGAAGCCGCACAATTTTCTTGTGCCACTTCTGCTCCAGCACCCACATTCGAAGTGATGATACCAAAGCCAATAATAATAATAGTGATATTAATGTAGATAATTCTTACTGTAAAAGCCCACAGGCTAACAGCGGCAATCAGCCCAAAAAATGTGTGGGACCCCACATACACATTTTGACTTTAAATTTAATTAATTTGACATGGTGTGCAAAAGGTAGGAATGTGTTGTAATATTAAACTTTTTATGTTTATCAATTATTTTTTATTTACACTATAAATCTTAAAATTATAGTTTTTGAGTTTTGATGAATTTATTGTATCCACCCCTTAGTGACCAACCTGATTGCATTGGGAGGAGCTCAGAGATCTATATAAATTTACACCTAGAATACCAGACGAAATTAAAATGTTTCTAGCTTGATGGGTATAAAAAATTGCCTGGATACAAAGTTGCAGAAGACAAGGTCTTGTGCTCCTGACCTACAAGATTCATACATAATTCTTTTATGTTAAGAAATCTTCCCTACTTGTGAGCCCATAATGCTCCAGTGTCTGTTTTCGTGAAGCTGTAGAGGTTGTCAGGGCCAACAGCAATACACACCAAAAAAAAAAACAAAAAGCTTTAGAAATTCTAAAAAGTTTACATTTTAATGATAAGTAATCTTATGCCGAAACACTATGATAAACTTCACAAAATCTAACCTATACTAGATATTCTAAAACTGCCATCAAAACTATGAAGTATCAGAAAACGCCATTTTCGTTAGTATATACTAAGATTTATATTGATAAGTATTAAAAAATAAAAAATGATGGACAATATCTTAATAATAAAACATAAAAAGTTAATCATAAATAAATCTTACTGTCGAAATCTTCGCCACAAGTACAATAAGTAAGTTCTTGCCACTGTACAGGTGCCTTTTTGTACCAGCAAAGGCAATACGGCCGCGCTTTGATCTCACGATCAACCTTCTCTCTTCGTGAACTGAACATCATGTTTATAACCACAATAGAGCAAGAAAGTACTGCAATATTATTTACGCGATATACAAGTTAAAATTATCTCCGCATCGGGACATAAAATATTACGAAGGAACATACTCAGCACACGCGTCAATCTCACTTTTGTTCATAATATTATTACTATATTATAAGGGTAACTGAACTTATTTGAAGTTTAACCTACCAGGTGACAAAAGTAACTGACTGATCTCAAGCTGCTGAGTAATATATGGGAAACAAGTATCATTATAAACAGGAAACGTATATTTTTTGAAAAATACGTTCGGAAATTTCAAGCTCTCGCCTACGCAAAATGTGATTTTGTAAAATCACAGTTTTTATATCAAATAAGCTATAATTATTACGAAAATTCTAAATATTTCTATTTGAATGAAACAAAAGATCAGTATAAATCCGTTTTACTGTACTATTTCTACAAGTTAATATATGGAAAATTTCAGAACGCTAATGAATTCATTTTCGAAAGTTCCGGAAACGAATAGTTAAATTTCTAATTAAGAGCAGAATTTGAACAAAAAAATATTCCATTGCTAAATTTATAATAACTCGTCGAGCAATAAATGTCACTGACAGTAGGAATGTGCACGCAATGCAACGTTATCGATACTCAGTTACCTGAGCACGCGGGGTCGATGCGTCTTCGTAACCTTCATTAGTACTCTGACTCCTGATTGGTCGTTACAAGTAAGGGTTGTTGTTTTTCTATAAATATAAGATTTTTTGTTTACTTACGCTTCGTTACGCAATACGCACAATGGAGAATTTATTATCTAACGTGGTTTTGAAGAAATTAAATGGTGACATCAACGCTCAAGCTCTGGTAATTAATTACAGGAAGATGACACATATGGGGAAGACACGGATGAGGATTTTTGAAGAACTAAGAAATATCCCTAGAAAAGATAAAAAACGGTCCTTTTCAGGGCCACATTACGATCAGTTTCTTTATGATTCCGTCGAAACATACATTTTATCTTACTTATTAAAAACTTATATTTTCAGATAGCGAAAAATGATTCAGCATATCGATTATACCTATCCCATTATCGATATGCACCTCTACAATTCTTACGCACATCACTACACCTCTCCATAAGATCTGTAAGTGCGAGCGAAACAGACATAAATATGACCCGAAGCCTCAGTTCATAATGCGTCCACTATGAACTGAGGCTTCGCTTCTATAGTGCTTTTTATTTAATTTTTACATTTCTGTTTACAAATGGTCTTTACGACTAAATACAATATAATAATTAAGGCCGTGCCTTTAGCCATATTGTTATAAATTTGGATCCATATCCAAATCATTGGAGCCATATCTTTGGATCTATAATTAAAGTTAATATCGTTTTATTACATTGATAGTGTAAATACAATGTAGGATTTTTAACAAGATTCCTTGTGTTTTACGTCATACGCGCTTCGACATATTTCTAAAACCGTCATGGATTTATTGATTGTTGTGTTGATATGAGGTTTTTACATTAGCCCCATTTTTACTACTGCCATTCGACATTTTATGAGGTCCCTTTTTCCTTAAAGGCGTATTTCCATATCCATCTCAAATCAATTAAAAGTGAAATATACATACGTAAGCTCTTACGATTCGTCATTTTTATATTATAACCTGTTCGAATGAGAAGAACACGAATTTGTTTAAAACTAAACAACTTACAATGATAAAACGTTTGCAAAGATTGCGGAGAACTGTCCCTTATTGACCCGGTGCAAGTATATCCTTTGGGTTTTCCTTTAAAAATTAAATAAGGGAAAGTAAAAAAATATATTTATAGTGACCAAATAACCCGCGATTAATAATATGTACAGAAATAGAAATGACTTTTTATTACATTGATAGTGTAAATACAATGTAGGATTTTTAACAAGATTCCTTGTGTTTTACGTCATACGCGCTTCGACATATTTCTAAAACCGTCATGGATTTATTGATTGTTGTGTTGATATGAGGTTTCTACATTAGCCCCATTTTTACTACTGCCATTCGACATTTTATGAGGTCCCTTTTTCCTTAAAGGCGTATTTCCATATCCATCTCAAATCAATTAAAAGTGAAATATACATACGTAAGCTCTTACGATTCGTCATTTTTATATTATAACCTGTTCGAATGGTCGATTCAAATGAGAAGAACACGATTTAATTTGTTTAAAACTAAATAACTTACAATGATAAAACGTTTGCAAAGATTGCGGAGAACTGTCCCTTATTGACCCGGTGCAGGTATATCCTTTGGGTTTTCCTTTAAAAATTAAATAAGGGAAAGTAAAAAAATATATTTATAGTGACCAAATAACCCGCGATTAATAATATGTACAGAAATAGAAATGACTTTTTTTATTACATTGAGAGTAACAAACGAGCACACAGTTCACCTGATGGCAAGTAATTCCTGCGGACCATGACATCTACATTCATCCTTGTCAAGGAATCATAATGCAGATGCGTTGTTACCCTTGAGGACTGAGATGGAATGCCTCGTTAACAAGAAACAAACTGCAGTGTAGCTCTACCAGTGTAGACACTCATAATCAATGTTTTGATGTTAGTTTTGCATTGTCACCTATATTCATCCCCAGCACTCAGCACATGCGTAATTTCTCTTTGGATTTAGGATTGTGAAGGAATTCCTCGTTACCTATTTGGTGTCCAAACCCATAAACTCACTATATAGAATACAGCAGCGTTATGATGATATTTCACGTAGATTTTCTGTGAGGGTTGTTGTTGTTAATTTATAAGCTAAAAAATTATAAGATAATATGATTTTGAATTATTGGGTAGGCTTTCTGTGAACCTTAAAAGATTTTCAGAAAGTAAATTTTACCTGAAATACCAATTTCAAATACTGTAAAAAACAATTTGGTGTATTGTTGTAATTTTAAATATAAAACGTGTAGTCTTTCTAATTTTATTTCATTTTTTACTCGACAAATATAATGTTATTGTATACTTGAATGCATTCTTATTGTATACATTAGGTATACTTCTAACATGTTTAAAATTTCCATTGCTAAATTTATAATAACTCGTCGAGCAATAAATGTCACTGACAGTAGGAATGTGCACGCAATGCAACCCGTTATCGATACTCAGTTACCTGCGCACGCGGGGTCGATGCGTCTTCGTAACCTTCATTAGCACTCTGACTCCTGATTGGTCGTTACAAGTAAGGGTTGTTGTTTTTCTATAAATATAAGATTTTTTGTTTACTTACGCTTCGTTACGCAATACGCACAATGGAGAATTTATTATCTAACGTGGTTTTGAAGAAATTAAATGGTGACATCAACGCTCAAGCTCTGGTAATTAATTACAGGAAGATGACACATATGGGGAAGACACGGATGAGGATTTTTGAAGAACTAAGAAATATCCCTAGAAAAGATAAAAAACGGTCCTTTTCAGGGCCACATTACGATCAGTTTCTTTATGATTCCGTCGAAACTTACATTTTATCTTACATATTAAAAACTAATATTTTCAGATAGCGAAAAATGATTCAGCATATCGATTATACCTATCCCATTATCGATATGCACTTCTACAATTCTTACGCACATCACTACACCTCTTCATAAGATCTGTAAGTGCGAGCGAAACAGACATAAATATGACCCGAAGCCTCAGTTCATAATGCGTCCACTATGAACTGAGGCTTCGCTTCTATAGTACTTTTTATTTAATTTTTACATTTCTGTTTACAAATGGTCTTTACGACTACATACAATATAATAATTAAGGCCGTGCCTTTAGCCATATTGTTATAAATTTGGATCCATATCCAAATCATTGGAGCCATATCTTTGGATCTATAATTAAAGTTAATATCGTTTTATTACATTGATAGTGTAAATACAATGTAGGATTTTAACAAGATTCCTTGTGTTTTACGTCATACGCGCTTCGACATATTTCTAAAACCGTCATGGATTTATTGATTGTTGTGTTGATATGAGGTTTCTACATTAGCCCCATTTTTACTACTGCCATTCGACATTTTATGAGGTCCCTTTTTCCTTAAAGGCGTATTTCCATATCCATCTCAAATCAATTAAAAGTGAAATATACATACGTAAGCTCTTACGATTCGTCATTTTTATATTATAACCTGTTCGAATGAGAAGAACACGAATTTGTTTAAAACTAAACAACTTACAATGATAAAACGTTTGCAAAGATTGCGGAGAACTGTCCCTTATTGACCCGGTGCAGGTATATCCTTTGGGTTTTCCTTTAAAAATTAAATAAGGAAAGTAAAAAATATATTTATAGTGACCAAATAACCCGCGATTAATAATATGTACAGAAATAGAAATGACTTTTTTTATTACATTGAGAGTAACAAACGAGCACACAGTTCACCTGATGGCAAGTAATTCCTGCGGACCATGACATCTACATTCATACTTGAAAAGGAATAATATTGGATCATGCAATCATGTTGTTACCCTTGAGGACTGAGATGGAATGCCTCGTTAACAAGAAACAAACTGCAGTGTAGCTCTACCAGTGTAGACACTCATAATCAATGTTTTGATAGTTTTGATGTTAGTTTTTCATTGTCACCTATATTCATCCCCAGCACTCAGCACATGCGTAATTTCTCTTTGGATTTAGGATTGTGAAGGAATTCCTCGTTACCTATTTGGTGTCCAAACCCATAAACTCACTATATAGAATACAGCAGCGTTATGATGATATTTCACGTAGATTTTCTGTGAGGGTTGTTGTTGTTAATTTATAAGCTAAAAAATTATAAGATAATATGATTTTGAATTATTGGGTAGGCTTTCTGTGAACCTTAAAAGATTTTCAGAAAGTAAATTTTACCTGAAATACCAATTTCAAATACTGTAAAAAACAATTTGGTGTATTGTTGTAATTTTAAATATAAAACGTGTAGTCTTTCTAATTTTATTTCATTTTTTACTCGACAAATATAATGTTATTGTATACTTGAATGCATTCTTATTGTATACATTAGGTATACTTCTAACATGTTTAAAATTTTATTGATTTTCCACAACTAATGCTTGCATGTTGGTATTTCTGATTGTTTTGCTTTTGCGTACCCCGCCCACGAATGGTTGTCATATAAGTGCATATATCCTTCAAATAAAAAAAAACTAATTAAAATTAATTAAAAATGATATGTAAAAGTGTTTATTTTAAGAAATGCATCTTTCTATAGTGTTATTTTATCTGAATAATTTTCAATGCTAAAATACCGTAAGTAACTTTTGTCTGAATAAGATTTAAAAATAATTTGGTTAAAATAATGTAGTATTAAATTGTTATTAAGATGTGAAGCAACTTACACAACAACAAACAACAGCATATAAAATGGAATCGTTAAATGATGTTTAGCAATTTGTGTAAAATTCTGTTTCAGACGAAATTGGGATTTGTGGTAGATGGGTTCCGTGAACTGATTCAGTATCCGCAGAGACGCGCGGTTGTCACCCAAGCACCGATGCATTTCTGGATAGATAAACGTAGCCAGTGCGCCTACAGTGGCCGACATCGGGTACCATCCTCATTGTCGGCTGGTTAGTATTCTATTGCTACCGTGTTCATGTACATCAAGAATATAAAATTCTATTCACAATATATAGATAAATAAGAAATATTCCTATTTTCTTGATATATTACTATACCCAAAAATTAATTCATATCATCATTTCTCATTAAGTACATCTGTTACAAATGCCTTTATGGCCTTTATATGCCTTATATATCTTTTCTCAACCAAACCCTTTAAAGGGTCACAACTCCCAGGTAGTACCACTAAAGGAGTTTGCAATCTGTTCTATAAACAATACCTGTATAAAATAGGTTAGCTTAAAAGGAATTGATTTTAATGTTTTTTTTTAAATTTGGAGTGTAATAAACGAGCACACAGTTCACCTGATGGTAAAAGATTCCTCTGGCCTATGACATCTACATTCATACTTGAAAAGGAATAATATTGGATCATGCAATCATGTTGTTACCCTTGAGGACTGAGATGGAATGCCTTGTTAGCAGTAATAAAGGTCTCTGGATCCCTATACTCACATATACTCAGATAAATTTTCATTCACTACTGCCGGCACCAATGAATTTGTTAGTTACAATTTTAAGTGCCACATCTTAGGCAGTAAAGGAAAACAATGTTAAGAAAACGTGTGAAGTCTGCCAATCTGCAGTGGAGATGTGTGGTGAACTTTACCCTAACACCTTCTCTGGGGAGAAGGCCAATGTGCAACGGTAGGATTTATATATAAGGTGTACAAATAAGTTTCCCCCAGTGGCAGATGCCCCCCCCCACCCATAATTTTTGGTTGTAAAGTTCAAATGTAAATTATCCTAAGATTAGACATCAGGCAATACTGTAATCTCAGAATGTTACTAATTGTGCATATGTGGCCGTGTGGTGTATTGGTTAGAATACCTAACTGTTGTGTTGTGGACAATGTTTGTGTATGAGGAAAAATATTTGTGTATCACAAAATATTGGTTATTTTTACAAAACGGGTGGTTGGGTATGAGGATTTTTCCAGTAGTTTAATAATTATGTCACAAATTCGTTTATCTATAATATGTTATAAGTCGGTCTATTCTATTCCATTTATATAATAAAGTAACAACCTATATATATATATCTGTTGGTATACCCAACAGATATATATATATATATATATATATATATATATAGGCTGTTACACTTGTACACTTCTTTTTTTGGAGAGGGTTCGTTAGAGCAGGCTTCACTGCAGATGTGCAAATTTCACATCTTCAAGATATATTTTTTTTAATTAATTTATTACTGATGTGGATTTCCTAAACCATTGAGTGAATTAACAATTTCATTGGACAGCCAACCACATAGGTCAAATCTATTCACTCACTTAGACCAGTTTAGACACCGAGCTGGGATTAATATATATTTATATATGGTAAATACATAAGTGTAAAAGTTATAAGTAATATATTATTATATTACTTTCTAAATTACTAAGGCAAAGGTGGATATTATTATTAATTTTCTATTGTGGCTCTTCTGCATACAGAAGAATCTACATAAGAAATAGCTCTGGTATCTTCATTTTTGTTATTATCTTTAACAATAATATTATTTTATCTCTTTAATCTTAATTATTAAGGCCATTAATGTCTTGAATTCCGTGTATCAAGTCGAGGGCCTGGCGATCTGTCAGACGGGGAAATCTAGTGCAGACTTTTGTGTGAGAGAAAAGGAATATTTTATATTGTATTATATTGATGTATTATTTTTCTGTACCTTCGTGAAAGAGAAAATAAATAAAAAATATATATGTATATAAATTTGAGGCGTGGGACGTGCTCGCGGACGCAAGGGCATGGCGGCGCCCGTGCACCGATTCGCTGCCGTCGAATGCGCACCACGGCGACCCCACCGTCCCATGAGGCACTATGCGTAAGTATAACACCTAATCTTCATCACATCTTTCTAGGCCTTTATTAAAAAACGGCCTTTTACAAAAGCAGTACATTATTTTTTTTTATTACTTTTTTTATTGTATAGGTGGCAAACGAGCAAGCAGCTGACCTGATGGTAAGTGAATGACCGCCGCCCATGGACATCCGCAACACCAGAGGAGTTGCAAATCCATTGCCCGCCTCTAAGAAAGGTTAGGTAGGCTCTTGTCTCGAAGGTCCCTGAATCGTATCGTAGTCGTATTCACATTATTTCAGTATTTGCCAAATTGATAACAATAAAACGTTAATATTACCCAGGCCCCCGCCAATACCGGCAGTGCATTCCACTCGGAGACAAAACGAGGAACCAAGTCTCTACGTGGAAATCCCACCGGAACCACCCCAGCCGACGATCGCAAGTCTGGCCGCCGCGAGGAGTGTGACACCCGACACGCTGCTGCGTACCGCTGCCCTGGGTCTCCACAACTCGCCCATGATGGCGCCTCATCTTAAATTTGGAATGCTTGTGTCTTTGGCACTTGCAACGGTCTTCCTAGCAGGTGCCAAGTATTATTTTGACAGACAGGTGAGATATTTTCCCCCTTTTATGTGCCAGTTGAGTGTTTAGTTGAATGTCTGATAGTTTATCTATATTTGTAGTGTAAGAAACTTAGCGCTGGTAAAAAAATATTCTATATATACCATCCGGGTCCTCTGCTTTAATGTAAGTATTTATGGTGCGCAATTGTCTCTTATAAGTTGATATTGCGTGTTGATATGGCTTGTTTGTCAACATCTGGTCTTCCAACTAATTGAATGACACAATGCTATTGTCAACTGCATGGCAATGAACCTTGAGGGTATGCTGCTTAACTGGAGATAATGGCTAATATACTTCTGGGTCTGGGTATAAGTTCCACAGTGTACAATATCGATGCTACTGAATGGTAAAAAGACCGCTGTTGATGTTTGAGACTGTTACATGCTTCTGAAGTCTTGACTTTTCAGCAGCCTTTGGAAGTCTGAAAGTTCTGACACCAGAGGTTTCTATTTGTGTACTCAATCAAGTGTCTTTATCCACATAATTTGCGAAGTTCTAGTCCATCACCACTTGGTGGGATTTGCAGATAAGCATTGATTTGTATCCATTTGCAAAACAAAAAAATACAAATGTGTAAGAGGCCAATATGCTCACTTAGGTTATTTTCCTCTACAGGTCGTGCGTGCGGGCGTGTCCAGCGAGGCGGGCGTGGTCTGCGCGGCGGTGGCGTGCGTGTGCGGGCTGGGCTGTGCGCTCTCGCTGTGCCGCACGCGCCCGCACTCCGCGCCCGCCCCCCCCGACCGCGTGTCCTCCACAGCGCAGCGCCACGCCCACCAGGTACATGAATGGAGAATGGACATTGTGACTGTTCGTGGATGTGATTTTTAATATTTAATTTGGTGATGATAATGCCTGGTCGATTGCGACCGCGGTGATATGCTTCGTTTGTTTGATAACTATTTTAGGCTTCATAGCCACTAGAACGTCAAGCCTGCGCATAGCTTAGCGTAGCCCTATGTCCAGGGTCGATCGGTTCCGCGAAGACGCTCTCTCGCGCCTTAGACGATCGTCAATAAATGCTTCAAAGCGACTAAACTATAACGAAAAAATATATATAATGAAAAAAATATATTGCTTAGATTAAAGTACGTAGATGAATACAACGTAAATTTTAATAACATTCATTTATGTATATCGTAATATAAATAGGATAGGTATTGTGATTTTTACTTTAACTTGATAAATAAATTATGCTTTACCCACATTTCATTGATTAAAAAATAAGAAAGGAATGAGGGTTCTTTTCACATTCAGATGATGGTAAAATGGTTAAATATAGTTAACAGTACAGTGGGAAAAATAAATAGAAATAAAAGAACCACAAATTCATACCAGAAGATGTTAAATTTTTTCATAAATTTACGTATATTTTCATAGATTTCTATTAAAAAACGGTATGCGTATATTGATATTTATAATTATTATTCATTTTTATACAATAATTCCAATAATCAAAGATGCTTATAAATATTTTTAACATGTAATCCGAACCAAAACAATGGTCCAGCCATCGTTTACACTCGGATTACAATAACATTTCATAACATAATTATTTCAACCACTACCTTTACATTATAACTAGTAAGGACTATTCTTAAAGCTCTTATATACCTCAAAGTAGTCAAAGTATACCTCAACCAGTCAAACAAAGATTTTACAATTTTACACAACAATTTTATACAAACCTTACTTGGCTATGAATCTAATTCAGATTTTAAAAAGAGATACCTTCCAAATTATGTCAATAATTCAAAAATTCCTCAATGTACACAGAAAGAAAGTTATGGTAACACATAGAACACTAGAATTTCCTTAAATGTAATATATGTATTTATTATATTCCATTATACCACTACTATCATGCTTTGTTTAATTTATATAAAACAACTACAATATTCTCATTTTCAGATTGCGGCGGTAGCGGAAGAGCTACCGGCACTTCTGCCAGCATCGGAGCGCTCTGAGCGTCGAGCAGAGCGTTTAACGGAACGGCCAGTTGACCGGATACTGGAGCGCGCGCCGGATCGTGAGGTGGAAAGGGCTAGCACTGAAGCTCCGCCTCCTTATCACATCGCAGTGCTACTTCCGGGGAGAGTGGCTGCCCCTCCGCCCGCTTATAGTGCTCTCAGCTAGCCCGACGAGTTCATCATCTAGCTCAGGTAGCCTGATGATTTCATTATCTAACTCGGCTAGCTAACTACACTTGAACTCTGCTAGCTAGCTGAGTTCATCACATAGCCTGATGAATTAATTACAATGAAAGTACATTATCTTGCTAGGCGGATAGGTTCATTGTTTAGTTCCGCTAACAATTTGATGGTTTCCTTATTATGTTTACCCCAAAGACAGTTTGTTATAGTCTCACAATTAGGTTAGTTACATATCATAACATAAACCTGAAAACTGATTTTATCCAATAGTTGGAAAAGACTGGCGACCGATTCATTTGGCAGTCAGTTGAACAATAGCTTGGTTAACTGGTCCAAGGTAAGCTGGCTGACCGAGCTAATACCTAGCCTAGATTAAGTTTATTTTAGCCCGCCTAATTCCTTTAGCCTAATTCATTATATTGCTCATCTAGCCTCTACTTGTTACAATTCAAATACAAATTACACTGCCTATATGTACCTAATTAATTTGACATATAGCTATGTTATTTTTCTATTTTATTATTGGTTCTTATAATATAAGTGTTTTATAGCAATTTGAAATAAATAACATATGTGAGAGTTAAATTAAATAAGAGATTCATGTCCTAATCATCATCTAATTGTATGTTGATAGTAAAATTATAACTCTAACACATATAAGTATTAAGGGAAAGACAAGACTATTGTAATCATCTGGACTAAATTATAGTAATATTTATAAAAACTTCATGATTGACTTACAATGGAACGTAATAGAGAACATTTAGCCTTTTTTAACACTTAGCTTGACGCATATGTAGTGAAATCTTTCAATTCAATTTTCACCAACCTCAAGATGTCTGAATAAAATGAAATTTTGCAGATGTGTTAAGAACCGAAGACACTTCAATAAATACATGACTACACAACTGACAGTTTTTTAAAACTAAAAGTTATGAGTCTTTTGATCAAATATTATACAAAAATATTGATTGAATAACTGCCACCAATCCATGGTGCTGTGGTTAAAGACAGTTCATCGGTTTAGTCATAAATATCTTATAAGCGATTTGTTATTTTTTTTATTTTTACTACTTTGTTTTATACATATGTTAGATCTTTTGTGTGCGAATCTAGTTACAATGGCTTGAGGCGTTTCTAGTGTTGAGTATGTGTATTGTATTAAAAGTAGAACTGATACTTTATCTTCTATTGGATTTTATGTATTGATTCCAGTATCAATATAATCTCTTAATGATTTTAGTGTGTATCAATATTTTCTTTTGCAACAATCCTGACATTGTTATTGTCTGTAGGTTCTTTTATAGTATCAATATCATGGCTTGTATTAATTCTGGAATTGATACTGTCCATTGCATTGTTTCTAGTATCAATGTTAGATCTTGTATTAATTCTGTAAACGATACTTTCTCTTGTATAGTTTCTAGTATTGATATTCTGTGTCGTATTGATGTCTAATATTGGTTCAATCTCGTTTAATTATTACGAATTGTACTAATTCTGTCATCAATGCTAACTCTTCTATTAATTTTGGTATAGATGTATGTGTATATAGTAGTGAAATATTGTAGGTATCAAAATATATGGTGTGTGTGCGGGCTACCGTATGTTATCCAGTTTAATGTAATGGGATGAGTCTAAAACTTTATGACCAAATTTGCTCTGCCAAAACTGAATGATGCTATACTATATATAGCTATAATACTATATATATATAGCTATAATACTATATATACCAGCTATAATATTCATACTGTGTACATTAAGTAAATTTTTGACATAATTGCAAACATGCACGTAGGTTGAAGTTGACTTGCAGATTCGGGGTTAGATTCTTAGCCAAGTGATGTTTCTCTAAAACCGTTTTGTTGTTCTGGCAAATCATTGTTTGAGTGTTTGAGGTATATTCGAGACATACATAAAAGCTTTAAGAAGCCTAAAATAGTTATGGAAAACTCATTCATCATAACAGTGGTAGACCCTCAAGCAGCTGGTTTCGAGATGCAACATACGGGTTAGCTCGACCAGGCAAAGATTACAAGCATTAAGCAATAGACCCAGATTTCCATTTTATTCTTCGGGGGTACCACCACATATGAATTATGAATATCTGTTAAGGATTGATGTAGATTTCATGGGCCAAAGTAATCACCATCGGGGTGAATTCTCTGCTTGTGTTTTGACTTGTACTATCATAAAAAAAAAACAGCTATATCTAATAGTATCAGGTTTACAAGATATATAGGTATTTGTGGGACAACTTATATGGCCACCGTACGCAAAATCGATTATAGATTATAGTATCATAATAGGAAACCTTTATGCAATTTATCTCAAAGGAATCAATTATATAAAAATAGTAGAGCTTCATTCGTTTGATGTTTACATGCAGAGGATTTTATCCGTTTAGTGATGCCGCCAATGTACAGATTACTAGGATGCAGTGTTCAATGTTCTATATATTTTGGTGTATAGTGACATAGTTTTGTACGACGTAATTAGCTTTTTAATCCCTGCATAGAAAATACATCGACATGGCAACATGTAATTAGTGTAGCCCGTTAAATTATTTTTAAATTCTCATTACGAAATTCTAGTCGTATTTCCTAGTTTTAGTGCATCATACTACTGTAAGTGCTATCAATAACGCTGACAATTCTTTTAGAGACCGACTTATCAATGATGCATATTTAAAATTGACGTTTGATAGCATGGAAGTTTAATGTACAACATTATGGCGTTCTGTTACCTGATATGTGAGCTGAATGAGAGGCATGAGAAAGTACCGTGTCCCTTTCTAAGATGCCGTGGCCAATATTAAATAGAAATTTTATAGGTATAAATGCTTTGAAACCGACATAAAATGGGACAAATTAATACTATACTTTAATATTTTAAAGCACGATTTTTGTATATTGTATGTATGCTCATACATTAAAGAATTGACGAGAATTATTTTTTATAGTCGTTCTTACTCGTGCTTCGGTGTTCATATATGCGAAAGAAAACATCAAAAGTGATTCTCCGCCAGATCTTAAATGTTTATTGTGAAATCAATCGTATCACATAGGTATGTAATAAGTTGTACGTAATACATATAAAACGTAGATCTAAGTGATCAAAAGAAAAGCGGACTAAGGTCGCAATATTACTACTATAGTCGACGCGTTTTAAACTGAGTCGTCGGGCAATAAATGTCATTGACAGTAGGAATGTGTACGCAATGCAACCCGTTATCGATGCACATGGGGTCGATGCGTCATCCCCTAGAAATGTTAAAAACGGCCCTTTTCAGGGCCACATTACGATCTATACAGTTTATCTATGATTACGACGAAACAAACATTTTATCTTACAAATTAAAACTTTTATTTACAGATAGCGAAAATATCCTATTAATACTTAACATAATTTAGCATATCCATCGTACCTACTCCGTTATCGATATTACTTATTCTTCTAATTCTTACGCACATCACTACATCTCTCCATAAGACCTGTAAGTGCGAGCGAGACAGACAGATAAATATGATTTATGACCCGTAGCCTCAGTTCATAATGCGTTGACTTTAACTGAAAGAGAGTTGCTGCAATTTAATATCGACCTTTGAAGATCATGAAATTTGTGTGACGTAATTACAAAAGTCATCAATATACGTCATGCGTGTGACGTAAAGAAATGGCCAGTAAGCAAAAATGCTTATTTTTTGGAGTATAAACGGCGACCTTGCTACTTGACGACCGTTATGATTTTTAATTATATTATGATGGTTTCCTTGCAGCAAAAAAAAACTTAAAACTAATTTTAACTTAGTTATACTAGGTATATAAACAATTAAAAATGTGGTGTTCCAAGTAATTTAATGTTTAATTAATTGTGTAAAGATAGAGCGTCGTCCAGTGTTTAGAGTAGTGTGTTAACTGTAAGTGATTGGAGATGTAAAAAGGTTTCAAATTAAATTGTACTTAAAACGAAGATAAAGTACGTTTCACATTAAACGGAGCAGTTTGGGGCGCCATATTAAATTTCATATTCTGAACTAATCAATTCCGGTTATGTTTGTTCCTCGTGTATTAATTATATACATTATTTCTTTAAATTATAATGACGTCCTAAAGGGGTTGGTGCTTTGACTGAAGACAACCTGTTTATTAAACGACGTTTTATTATAAACAATTTTTGATGTTTTAATATTAAAAATGATATATCGGTACAAAATCATGATTCCAGTACCGATATTGACAACGTTAAAAACACGACCATTGATTGACAGTCGCCATTTTGTTTACCTTAACCTTTTTTTTCGGGCTGATGGCTGATGTTAGCCCGAGGGCTTTTGAGTGGAGAGAGTTTCACCGGGTTAAGAGGTGACCGAGCCCCTATGGCGATCCGTCGTGACTTTATTAGTGAGTCACCAGCACAAGGGCCCCCGATGGTTCGCGAGAGCGACTGACTGGAAGTTGCCGAGAGGTCCGAACCTCTGTTATGTATTTGTATATACATACTGAAATAGAGACTTTTCTTATATAATGCGATCTATATTTTTTTAAGAGGAAATGATGCTCGTGGACTCTGGTGGATTTGAAAGTCTATGGTAGCTTAGCTCTATTTTTTAGCACTTGCTACCATAACGTGCGCTCATATGACTTCGCCGGCCGCCATTGAGCATCATTCATGTTGAACATTATACTATACAGCGTCTGGACCCTAGCTGTTACAGTGCATTTTTTTCGTATTCATGAAAATAAATGATGAAATAAATCCTTTCTGTTCATACTTTGTCATGTTACACAGATCTTATGATATCTGTCATTCTGGTCAGCTCTAGAGACATTTCCTGACGGTTCTGCACTTCGAACAAGACTAACAAAGATGATGACAGGTGTGAATTATGAAGGATCTATGAACTATCCAGTACCCCAACCAAGCTAATCTAACATTATCTTTAGGTGGGTCGTCCGTTGGGCGGATGCGGTCGGCTGCCGTGACACTTTACGCTCCGCTCGTGTGAATCGTACTTTAGTTTTGACTATAACTGTTTTCTCGACGCGTGTGGATTTGTTACTTGCTACACGAATTTGAAATTAATCTCGAAGCTCCTTCGTTATATATCAATATGATGGGTGTGATTTTCGAATTTTGAAAATTAAAATTCGATTCGAATTCTATCGGTTGCAATGGGAAATACTTCCAGTGCTTTGGTTTTTGAGTCTCGATTAAATATCATTTATTGACAATGAAAGGTCTAGTTTGTCTACTGGAGGAAAACTACGTTGTCATGTGCTATTATGGACTAATTGTAGTTTTAGTCCATTTTAGGTCTTCTTATTTCAACAGTAGCTGGCTGAGGGTTCATTAAGCCATCCGACGCTCGCGAGAGACTACGTTTTAACGCCAAAAGCGATTACTCATTCAAATCGGACAGACGGAACTTTGTTAAACCGTGGCTAACGTATTTTGTTCAAGGTACGATATTTAGTTGATCGCGTTAATGAGTAAGAGAAATCGGCAAAAAGCGACCTTATTTAAAGCGAATAAGAACTCTGCAATATACAGTACATTGACTAATTATTTTAATAAACATTTTTTTAATAATAAATATAGCGTTCAAAAATCGACCTTATATCATAGGTGATAAGATCTGTCGCATCTTGTCATTTTTTAATAATACAAAACGTTCGTTAATGACAAAATATAGCTATCTTTTATATTAGTTGGCAGATTGCATGTTGAATGTTTGACGTTAAATGTCAGTTTTAAAAAATATTATTTGGAATCTTTGTTTGCGTTTGGAAATGTGTAGAGATATAAAAATGGTAGCAAGTAATTAAGACACCATCAATGACTGATATACTTTCCTTTGAACCAATATCATTTCTATTTAAGTGATTTTTTTTTATATATAAAATAAACGATATAATGCCAAAGATGATATTAGACTGGATGTGATTGTTCGGGGCTGCTGATCTCATTTGTAAGTGATCTGAATACATTTGCACAAATTAAGCATAATGTTTGTTTTACAAGGTTCCTTTATGGTTTTAAACTTTTTTAATTTCTAAGATAAGGTGAAAGGTTTTAGCCAAACATATTGTCGTCTCCATGTTAGTATATGTAATCTGTGATGTAATAATCCACTCTCAAGATAAAACTGCACTACTTTTTTTTCTGTTTACTGCGATGTGACTGATATGAAATGCTGTTATTTATTTGGTTATTCTATTTTTTACTGGAATAATGGAATATTTTGAGATATTTGTGTTGAATAATACTACTTATTGGGATTAAAATTGTTTTCTAAACTATTAATTGCTAATATTTCTGTTTATGTAATTATTCCTGTTTTTGTTGTTTCTACTTTAACACATTGTAGTTTTACCTATTATGGAAGGTAGCATAAAAAAAAAATATTTTTAACGATGCATTCTATAATAGTCTTTAGTGATGACGTCACATCTTAGATGAAACCACATGCCATCAAGATGCATTGCGTGCACCTTTACGGTCTACAATTTTAAACACGGGGTAATAATATTAATAATCGTATTAAATTTAGTTATATCTTAAATTGAAGTAAATATTCTGGGGGATATCCTAAGTTATTTGCACAAAAATAAAACTAATTTTTGGAAATTTCATAGCATTTATTAATCCGTATCGAGTGATGTACAACACGTGGGACCAGGACATCAGGGCTGTGGCATCTGATGTTCTGGTGTGCACGATTAAACCCGCCGCCATCTTATAAATCTTCAATTTTTGTTCCGATCTACACAGAATGAACTCACAACGTCTGCAAGACATTCCCAAGTATTTAGTCTGATTACTTGTCTCGAAATTAGTTTTATTCAGTACTTACATAAATGTATCAATTGTACATAAATGCATCGTTTCCCAAGCTAGGGTTCGTGTATTACAGGGGGTCGCAATGTGTTCAATTAATATGACCTGTATACAAAAGATTCGATTATTAAAGGAAATAACTTATCTTACATCCAAATGCTGCAATAAAATCTGGCCTGCCTGGGGAGGCTTGAAAGTTTAAACGTATAAATAAAATGTTCCTATAATTTTATGGTGACAGGGTCGCGACACTTTTTCCTGAGTTGCGACATAAAAATTTTCAGGAAATCATATGAACTAATTATTGTGAGCTCGTGGCATTTTTTTTTAATGTTTTCTTGAGGGTGGTTCATTGGATCCAGTTTAAGCAGTAAGTAGATACGTTAGACGTTCCGGACGTGATGACGCAACGTTACCGTTCACACGCGAGTGGCGGCCGCGTGGTGTTATTTTATATGGCCCCTGTGGTGGGTCCGAATTCGTCCTTGTGTAACGGACGCTTAATATATGATATTGTCAATGTGCGTTGGTTGTTTTATTTCGTTGAATGATTTCGGTTATTTTTTAGAAGCCGAGGTATCTGAGGGAACGTGATCATATGCTCGTGAGGATTTTCAACGAGATTTGTTTTATTTTGTGTCAAAAAATGGTCAAACCTGCATGTGATTAAACATTATACGAATCTATTCTGACGACTTTAGACTAAGAATTATTGTTTATAAAATTCTTTTAAATGGTTACATACAGACAAATAAAATGATTCTTCAAAAACAATAATAAAATGTAAATTTACCGAATCTGTTAGGAATTTAGCTAAGATCAAAAATATAGCTAAAGAAACAAAAGAAAAATACTCTTTAAAATGGGCGCGTAGTGTAAACATAGTTCAATGTAGATCATACAGATATACCCACTGGTAACATAATAGTATTTGTATCGTCATGATAGATTTCATATATTAAACAAGACCACGCAATACCCCGCTGTGGTTAATGTAGTCTAACACGAACATAATAGGTAGATTTAAAAATAAATCACAATGAATTTAGGCTAATACTACGATATAAATAAAAAAACCTGTAGGCATGTTACACAAGCAGACTACATACATATTTTATAATAAAGACAGCCTAACATATTAAGAACAGGCGCCACTATAACAATGTAAAGAAAAGAAATAGCATCACCATAAATGTCAAATTTATATGGAAAATGGTCAAACCTGCAAGTGATTAAACATTATACCAATATATAAGGACGAATATATATCTTTGACTTTACAGATTAAAAAAATCCTTGGTTATTATTTAAAATTGATCATGATTACCACCATCGTATTCTCAGTCCATCCCTATTCCACGAAGCACGACCCTTACCCACCGTCATCCAATGACGTCTCCCAAACTCATGGAATGATCACATCTAGTGGTGTAGAAGTTAAATACTTCCTACATCAAATCTGCTCATACTTTAAAAACATTCGAACCACGCTGCAAGATATTCTATCTTATAACTTCGGGTCGGATTGACCTGGGAAGGACCACGCCAGCCCAGGATAGCAGTTTAACGCGGCCTGTTCGTATGGTGAGTTTCAGAAACTGGTAAGACATTCTATTAAAGGCGTAACAACCCATGTTTATGGTGAACCTGTGTTGAAGATTGAATTGTATTCTCTTTTCATATGATAAAAAAACATTGCAAGACCTCAAATATATTTCTTTTTTTTTTTCAAAAATTAGCAAGATAAAGTAATGAGTGTTAGAACTTTCTGAAATCTATTATACAAGTAATTCATTTATGCAATATTCAACAGTATCTCGAGACATAATGTTTTTTAATCAAATATGAATAAAATAATTCGTTTTTTTTTTTTTATCTTTTCAACTTTTACAACGAAATTGATCGATATTTGAATATGGTAGAACAATTATTCGAGAGAATGTAAAACAAATCTATCTGCCTATTTGTACACACAATAAAATCATCTCGAATACTCCCCTATTTAAATAAAAAATCTCAACATTTGATGAAAATGTCACCTTTTACTAAGGTCATTTTTTCTCCGTCTGGGTGAGCCGTCAACCTATCTTGCCCTTAAGTTTGTCGTGCTACTTACAAAACACATCGTGTATACCAATTACGAGGATCGCATTAGGCAGAACACGACGATGAAAAACGAAAATGTTTGAAAACGTATTCATTTTAGAGAATTAAATATATAATAAAGTTGCGTGGTGCGGTGCCATACTCCAAAAACCATTCAGGAAGCTTGTGCCCAGTAGGTTGTAAATAAATACAAATTTCAAGCTCGTATTCTCATATATTTTGAATTGATAACATTTTAAGTACATCAGTGACAAAATAAATAATAGATTTATTCAAAATTACAACGTTAAATCTAAATACAAGGGTATATATAATTATACAGTAACTCAGCCGACGGCTATACTAATAATAAAATGCTGATTATTTGGTACTTGATTGACGTAACTAATGAATAATAGTGAATCGTAAATGGAAAACAAAATACTTAAAGTAATAAAATGCGATTTCCATACTTTCTTTTTGATTTTTCAAAAAGAAAAAATTAATATATTAATTATAAATTTTAACACAATAACATTTTTTTTTTAAGATTTTACAGAACGTTCTGCCATAACTAGTCTTCAACTCAAAAAAGATTATAGAATATGTCAAGATATTTAATATCGTAATTAAAAGTCTTGTACATTTGATTTCAATATTAGTGTTATCTATTTTTGTGAAGGCTTTAAGGAACGATCCGGATCTTTTAACGCAAAGATACGTAGAAACTAGTACACGAAAGATGTGATGTAGCAATGAAATTAATTTTAAATAATAATGTTAATTTTAAATTTAAAGACTACTTCGACCTTACCTTATTGCCAGAGTGATCCGTAAAAACTTAAAACAATATCATAGATAGTAAAATCTTTTGGACCCATCAAATCATTTTTGCAATCATACTTAAAAGGAAAAACATGAAAGGTATTTTGAAATTGGAATGCAAATTTAAATTAGAATTAGTATACAATGACATGATATATTGCACACACCCAATATATTTAACCAAAAAACATTAAGCATCCTGCAGTCTCACATTAAAATAATTGTCACGAGGAATACGAGCAAGCGTAAATAAATGACTAGTAAAGTCATGAAACAGCCGTCCGCAGTAACAAAAGCACTATCATAAGATCGCTGATCATTCAACTAATGTTTGAGTTCAAGATATAATAACACAGTATTGATTATGTCCCCCTGCTGGGACCACGGTAACCTCCTCCAGTGGTAACCAGACGTCATCACCAGGTCAGAATATTATAGTGCCATAAACATTAGCGCCAACGCAGAGGCACTTACTCCATCTTTTACTAGACCGATGAATAGTCTTAGATAAAAATAAAAAATCGGAGATGGGAGTAACCATGTGTTGCAAATCTAGGCAAAAAGCCAAGTACTCTGATCGCTAGGCCTAAGTCAGATATTTCCCTATATTCTTGGTAATATACTAGAATTAATTAATTTAGCTAAGAAGCGTAGAATAAATGTAAATATGCGTTAAAGGTTAAAACATAATGTAACGTGGTAATAATTCACAATATTACATTCGATTACTTATAATATTACGTATAAAAAATCTTACAAATAATACAGAGATGTTAGATGTCGACATTTTATTAGGAAGTAAAAATGCATAAAATAATTTAGACTAAGAATTATTGTTTATAAAATTCTTTTAAATGGTTACATACAGACAAAAAAAAATGATTCTTTAAAAACAATAATAAAATGTAAAACCGATTTCGTTATGAAGTTTGCTACGAACAAAAATATAGCTAAAGAGACAAAAGAAAAATACTCTTTAAAATGGGCGCGTAGTGTGAACATAGTTCAATGTAGATCATACAGATATACCCACTGGTAACATAATAGTATTTGTATCGTCATGATAGATTTCATATATTAAACAAGACCACGCAATACATCGCTGTGGTTATTGTAGTCTGACACGAACATAATAGGTAGATTTAAAAACAAATCACAATGAATTTAGGCTAATACTACGAGGTAAATAAAAAAAAACCTATAGGCATGTTACACAAGCAGACTACATACATATTTTATAATAGAGACAGCCTAACATATTAAGAACAGGCGCAACTATTAACATAACAATGTAAAGAAAAGAAATAGCATCACCATAAATGTCAAATCTATTAAAAACAAAAAAGACAGATATGTCAAATTTCTTACGTCATCGTGGTTTATGTTTAAAAGAGTTTCAGACCAACCATCATACGAACAAGACCTGGCTGTATGGACTAAAGTCCTTTGCCTTTCCCATCAGTGATAAATTAATATCATCATCATTATGTTTAAAACATTAAAATTGATAATTAATAATATAAATAATTATATAGTCCTCGTAAAGTATAAAACTAATAATGTATCTGAATTTTGCTAAGGAGCGAAAATAAATATTATTTAAAAAAAAATTCAGGCATAAAACTATATAATTAAATAATGCGTTAAATGCATAGACAACATTTTTATTTTACATATCAGGCGTAAAAAAACCCAACTGATAGTATACAGAGAACATATTCGAAAAATAATCATGTGATGATAAATTAAGATAAAAATGCGTGTCATCTGCTATGCTAAGAGGTATTAGCTAGATTTCCTAAGCTGCGTCGCCCTGTCTCAAACCCGTTGTATCTCGAACAGTTTCACGTCGGTATCATACCATATTGGGGGGTTCGTGTTTCTGCAAAATATAAAATTATATAAACGGACATATAGCTCGTAGAACCGACGACTGATGGAGAATGATGGCGATCTTGAATTGGCAGTGTAGGACGCAGTGGCATCGCAGTGTAGGACGTCGCCCACTAGATGAAGTGACGGTCTATGCAGGTCTGCGGTCAATTTATATATGTCAGGAGTCTTCAGCAATGACGAACGGTGGCCCGAGTAGATGATTGTATAAACCGTCTTTAATTTTAAAATAAAAATTGTAATCTATATCCAAAATGGAGCCACGCACAACTAGTAAATGCATCATGAATGGGTCGGTTGGACCGTAGAAGGATATTTTTGGTTTATAAATACTTATTAGTGTATATATGTCTGCTAGTAGATTTCAGTAAGTTGTACTTTCTGAAATATCTATTAAACAGGTGATTTATTTATGCAATATGCAGCAGCAATTTAATGAATTGAAAAAATATTTTGTAGTTCTAAAATTTTTTCCAACGAAGTTGATCAAAATGTTATTTGAATATGATAGAACAATTATTCAAGAATATGTAAATGAAATAATTAAATATGTATCGACCTATTTGTACATACAGTAATAAAAGACAGGTCGAAGGAAGAGAGAATCTGAACATCTCAAAAATTGTGACACCTTTTCTAAGGTTACTTTTTTTGTTTGGTAGGTGACCTTCAACCTATATTTTATGAGTTTGATCGCATTAGGCAGAATACGAGGATGTAAATTTCTAAGAAAATCAATAAAGTTGCAGTAAAAATCTTCGCAAACCTATTCATGAACGAGAAATAAATAAATAAAATATAGAGTTCAAATATATAGGAGGTCAAATTATCTTCTCCTCAAGTTTCTCGTGCTACTTACGGAATATATTGTGTACTATATGTAAATATATTTGTGGTATGGTGTGTGTGTTATGTGTACGTACCGTATGTAGATGACGCCCCACATGTATGTCCTGAACCAGGCGGCCGTGCCTGCGTTCGCTTGGTACTTGCGGATCAAGATTGGATGCGGTACGGGCAGGAGCCCAACCAGGGTGCCGTGCTGCAGGAAGCGCAAGATCTCAGACTCGTCAGTCAGCCCCCTGCGTGGTGGAGATGTGGTCAATTGCAGGTGACGATTGCGCTCATAATATATTCTTTGAAAATCGTTTGAGACCTCAGGGGTGACGCAGCATCAGGCAAGCACCCAGGAATCCATCAGGTGAACTGTGTACTAGTTGACTAAAATATATAAACATAGTAACATTGGTGTATATATTACTAAAATTATCAGATAAAGAATTGCACGTAAAAATTATGATCGAAGTTCATAATTCTAAATTTCGGGTTATTCAAACCGACGTCTCGATTGGCTGATAACAGATGAAAAAATAGCAAAATGTGCAGCGGAATGCTGTAACAATTTTTTATTATCGAGGGCAATGCGGGAGCCCTAACAGGTATGGTGGACAAATTATATGTACATACTTGTCGATACAGATCTTCTCTACTTGCGGTACCAACACTTGGAGCAACCGCATGATGGTCTGCAGAGGGAGACGTCCGCGCCAACTGGCCACCCATTCTCCAGTCGCCGTCCAACCCTCCTTCTGTAAAGAAAAAGCGCCTTTTTTAACTCTACGTGTATTTAGTGTATGAGTGTTATGGAATCTTATAATTCAATGTCGACACTTTCAGATGTCTAAATAATCTGACATGTTTTCAGACGAAGAGCAGCACGATCTGGTTGATTCACTGACATTGCGTGAAGATTTGCATCTCTACCAATTTTTGACCGAATTTACCATGGGGAGTGTTCTGAAATGTTTAGATTAATTCCAGCCGCTGAGTTTAACTATCGTACATCAGGACAGAAATCAATATTACATCCTCATCATCTCGATGGTTGGCGATCCACCGCTGTGCGCTTTACTAGAAATATTTTGTCATGCACAACTACTCCGTGGAATCAACTGTCGCCAGCGGTGTTTCCGAACCGATGCGACTTAGGGACCTTCGAGTAAAGAGCCTACGCATTTCTTAAAGACCGACAGCGCATCTGCTACGGATAGATTAGGGGGTGGAAATTCAGAAAAATAGACAATGGCTACAAACTTATCTATCACGGCGACACCAGCAACAGAAATGGAGTAGGCGACACTCTCCGAGAACCTCTCACAGAGACAGCTTAACGTCGATAGAGTAAATGACTATGAATAATATTGGTTAAGATTGCTTCCGATAATCAATCTTGCCCTAACATCATCTCGGCTTATGCGTCACAAACAGGAAGCGACGAATCAATTAAAGATATAGGTCGCGGCACATAAGTCTGGTGGTGAACGAAACGTGAAGGGGATAGCTGCGCTTGGGTACTGCTGGACTTTTTGTGGGTACTTATAAATGGTTGAGAAACAATGTGTTAACGTAATAGTTTATGAACCGACTTACGCCCAACATTTGTTTACCGTTTCACGTTCAGCTTTGACTTACGTATTTACAAGTATTTTTATGGACTTTTTAATATAGGAGGCACGTTGCGCCACTGCGCGCGGCGTTGGCGTTGCAATGGAGCAACCTGCGCAATGTAACTTTAGCAGTTAGCGAATGGCTGTTAGGTGCGTGAATGCCAATAAATGTGTTTCACGTCCAGGTACTAGACTTTTACTTCCTTACCCTTCTTAATTGTTAGATTTTATGGAAACCTGTCAGATGAACAAATGAAATGAAGCAGATATAGGTCGCGGCACATAAGTCTAGCGGTGAACGACACGTGGAGGGGATGGCTGCGCATGGGTACTGTCGCGGACGCAATTGTTCATTTATGAAATTGATTACGAATAAAGTGTTTTGTTTGTACTTTTTTATGTGTAAGCTAGTTATATAATAACATCACCATCGTCATCTCACTAATATCATAAATGCGAGAGTTTGGATGTTTGTATGGAGCACGGACGTGGATTATATTCAGAAAGGCTACATTTTTTACGCGAACGAAGTTGCGTGCGGAAGTTACTAGATTTTTTTTTATTAATTACAAATGTACACAATGTACATTACAGTGTACGACTTTCCACAAAAATAAAAGTGTGACAATATTTATTTACAATGAGAATGTAGTAAAGCGACTGTACACCGTGAGCGAGCGGGGTGTCGTATCGGCGCGCGGGGCAGAGCACGACTGGAGAGCCAATAAGCGCTCACGCATGGCCGCCCGCGCCCCCTTCACTCCTATTTCCGACTTCTGCGCATTAATGGTCAGCGCTAGACTTATTCGCCGCAACTTTTATCTTTTGAGACTTCAATGGACATGTCGGAAAAAGCAATATTCTTTAAGAAGACTGTTATGGTGGTTTTGGAATATGGAATTATGATGGAGCTAGAATACTACAATTCGCTCTTAGTCTTGAGTTAGCTGGCATTAACACTTATTACAAAAATAATAAAAACCTTCTAGACACCTATAGTATCGGCGGCCACACCGCACAGATCGACTGCGTCATGTCTACAAGAAAACATCTTGTACGATACACAGATTGCAAGGTCATACCCGGACACCACATACAACCTTTGACAACCCAGCATCGTTTAAAAATTACAAAATTAAAAACAAACAAATTTATTAAAATTTTTAAACCTAAGATTAAAATGTATTTTTTTACCTCAAAGCCAAACGTTGTTTTCTGATGATCAGCGAGAATATTTTAAACAAAATGTTAACACAGATTTGTCCCACGATGGGGACAATGTGGGACAATTTTGCGAACCTAGGCAGAACGAAAAAGGGGAGGTCCCTTTAAAGAAACACACTGGTGGGACTAATCAGATGAAAACATGTTAAAAACTAAAAAAGAATATGTCAAAACTTGGCAGTCAACAGGTGAAGAACGATCGCTTGAAATACAACCAAATAAAGAAAGAAATAAAGGAAACGCCATTCCGCCATCACTAAAAACATTTCCAATGCAAACTTCTATAACAACCTAGAGATATCAAAATCAGAACGTGACTATATGCATATAATCGCCAAAATACCACTCAAGGATATGACATCTATTTTTATTTATTTTACTTTAAAAAACACTATCAAAGACAGCGCAAATGAACTGCTGACTGATGGCTGGATAAAGATCTATTTAACACTTAACATCCCAAAAGACCAAGCTCCCAATCACCCAAACCAGTAATGGGCCTAAAGCGACGGATGAGATTCGTAAGGCCATATACGAAATGAAAAATCGCATAGCTACTGGCCCAGACCAAATTATCAAAGAATTTTTTTTAAGATTAGTTTTGCTACTAATATTCCTGTTAACCACTACAACTGAGCTGAAGACGCTTGTGCCAGGAGTTGGTTCACGGCAATAGTCTAATGGTGGATTCGAACCTACGACCTTAAGTTTCGCAGACCGTACCCTAAACTATTAAGCTATTGACGCCGTAGCGGTTTGGAAGAGTTTAACAGAATACATGGCTACTAGAGCTGTATAATAAACCGATTGTCGGTTATAACATACCAAACTCGTGGCGTATCAGTTTTCTGGTACCATTGCATAAGGGCGGGCGATCACGGCGACATCTACTTATTACTAGACGACTTCAACTGCGCAGAAAATAATATAGTGCCGTAAGAATTTATAATTACATATACAATAAGCAGTACACCCCAGACCAGAAAAGTAACATAAAACACACATGTTCTTCCTTGGCTGGTGATCACACCCAGGAAACAGTAGCCAAGTATTGTAACGACCCAATTCAAATGTTGACCCCCCATTGAGGCATACCTTCTTCACGTTATTTATCACCTTGCCGCTCGGTGTGTCTCCGCGGCTGGGGTGCTCCTGCTCTTTCTGAGCCTGCTGCTTCATCTCCGTCTGCTCTTCTTCCTGCCCCTCGCCGTCCTGTCCGTCGCCGCCGCTGCGTTTCGGCAGCAACTGATCCCTCGGGTGTGCGGACTCGCTCTCCGTCATCGAAGTTATGGCTGTGATTTATACAATTTATATTTTTAGTAAGGTCAGACTTAGGTCCGTCTCTACAGAGTGTGTAACCGTGTGCGCTCTACACGTCCACCAATACGCAGTGGAGTGCGGTTTTGTGGACTTCAAGTCTTCGGTATGTGTGTTTTTTTCTTTTATTTTATAAATATCCAGGTTTCCTTCACCGATGAGCTGGTTCGGATCAGCACTTGAAATTGCAAATAACAATTTCATTGGTGTTTCATTTTCAATGCTTAAGCATGGAGCTACCACGGTGTTGCCATCTATGATATAAATAATAAATAAATAAATAAATAGAATATATGCCCAGCGGTGGGTATGTCGCGTATACTATATATATATATTACATTCGGAAATGTGTTTAGAGGCTAAAACTGTATTAAAATACATACTCATAATAACGAAAATTCTATTATTTTCTCTCGTAAATAAGTGTGACAAAAGATAATATTACGCAGTGGCAACCCTATCAGCTGTGTTTTATATTTAACATTATTAAGATAACGGAAACAAAATGGCCGACTGTGCCAATTGCAGATATGAAATTAGTGAAAATTTTAATCTAACGGACGCTACGATTTGCACCTGTGTAGATAATTGTGTTATGCACCTGAGAGTAATTTACCTAAAAGTAAAAATATATCATATAATAATTTACCAGATTCATCTCACGAACGTTGAGACGGTTTTTATTTGAATGGAGATAACTTTCCTAACATATAATGTTATTCACAAATAATTTTAATATCCCACAAACGTTTGTTTGTTATTTCATTATTAAAGTTATTTCTAAAAATTATTCATATAACGTTATTCTGAATGTTATAAGTTATTAATGTTATTGATAACTGTTGTTATTGGACTAATAACATTATTTTTAAATCGATTATTAGTAATACCATAAACGAAGACTCGATCTTAAGGTTGGCCGCTATTGCGTCATTCTTGATCTAGCGTCAGGTAAAATAACGAACGCACGTGAGCGTTACCCGATCGACGTGTACGTTGTGGAAGTGGGCGTGTCTCATGGACGTCGGCTGTGGAGTACTCTCGTACGCAACGAGTAAGAGTGCATGGGCGTGTACATACGGTATTTTATTCGTGCGTGCGTGTTTACATATGTTGGACTTGATTAAAAAAAAAAAAAATTAATAATTTAAAATTAATAAGTACGATTTGAATTAGAAACAGTGATTTTGAATGTTACTTTGACTACACTTGAGTAGTTCTGAACTTGATGCTATAACAATGCTGAACGAACCAGGCGTGTCGGGCAGCGTTGCGTTCAGGGTGCCGGGTTCCGCGGGCTGCGCTGGCCGCGATCCCTCCATGGCTGCTTCTTTTACAGACTCCGCACTGCGTGATCTGGAAACCAGTACCGTATAACCATGTAACCAGGATCGAAATACTTTTGAGTTTAGGTGTGCTATTCGTGGCAGCTCAATGTTTGAGCGAACGCTTGTAACTCTCGGTACGCGAACAAACCAAGTGCGATCCCTGGTGCCGGTACCCGTTAAGCCTAAAAGTGGGATTTATATATATATATATATATATATATATATATATATATATATATATATATATATATATATATATATATATATATATATATATATATATATATATATATATATATATATATATATATATATATATATATATATATATATATATATATATATATATATATATATATATATATATATATATATATATATATATATATATATATATATATATATATATTACATTCGGAAATGTGTTTAGAGGCTAAAACTGTATTAAAATACTCATAATAACGAAAATTCTATTATTTTCTCTCGTAAATAAGTGTGACAAAAGATAATATTACGCAGTGGCAACCCTATCAGCTGTGTTTTATATTTGACATTATTAAGATAACGGAAACAAAATGGCCGACTGTGCCAATTGCAGATATGAAATTAGTGAAAATTTTAATCTAACGGACGCTACGATTTGCACCTGTGTAGATAATTGTGTTATGCACCTGAGAGTAATTTACCTAAAAGTAAAAATATATCATATAATAATTTACCAGATTCATCTCACGAACGTTGAGACGGTTTTTATTTGAATGGAGATAACTTTCCTAACATATAATGTTATTCACAAATAATTTTAATATCCCACAAACGTTTGTTTGTTATTTCATTATTAAAGTTATTTCTAAAAATTATTCATATAACGTTATTCTGAATGTTATAAGTTATTAATGTTATTGATAACTGTTGTTATTGGACTAATAACATTATTTTTAAATCGACTATTAGTAATACCATAAACGAAGACTCGATCTTAAGGTTGGCCGCTATTGCGTCATTCTTGATCTAGCGTCAGGTAAAATAACGAACGCACGTGAGCGTTACCCGATCGACGTGTACGTTGTGGAAGTGGGCGTGTCTCATGGACGTCGGCTGTGGAGTACTCTCGTACGCAACGAGTAAGAGTGCGTGGGCGTGTACATACGGTATTTTATTCGTGCGTGCGTGTTTATATATGTTGGACTTGATTAAAAAAAAAATAATAATAATTTAAAATTAATAAGTACGATTTGAATTAGAAACAGAGATTTTGAATGTTACTTTGACTACACTTGAGTAGATCTGAACTCGGTGCTATAACAATGCTGAACGAATAACAGAACGTACCAGGCGTGTCGGGCAGCGTTGCGTTCAGGGTGCCGGGCTCCGCGGGCTGCGCGGGCCGCGATCCCTCCATGGCTGCTTCTTTTACAGACTCCGCACTGCGTGATCTGGAAACCAGTACCGTTAACCATGTAACCAGGATCGAAATACTTTTGAGTTTAGGTGTGCTATTCGTGGCAGCTCAGTGTTTGAGCGAACGCTTTTAACTCTCGGTACGCGAACAAACCAAGTGAGATCCCTGGTGCCGGTACCCGTTAAGCCTAAAAGTGGGATTTATATATATATATATATATAAATCCCACTGTTACTGTACTTTACCTTTATTAGAGTGTGGCTAAAGAGCGCGCGATGTACGCGTGCTCGTGCGCTAGATTGCGGATCGTTGTGCACGTGTGGTTCAGTACCTGGGTAGCGGTCTAGCAGGCCGTGTTGCGGCCAGGGAGCGCGCGATGGCGGCGTGCTCGTGCGGCAGGTTGGCCAGTGTATGGAACACCGCACGTTTTCGGATTATCGTGTACACCAGGTTCGAGTTACCTGATCAAAACAGCAATTAGGGATCTGAGAAGAAAAACTGGCTAATACTCGGATCGAAACACGTTGCCTAAAGATATTAGTTCACGTGTAACTTTTAATTTATCTGGTTATCTCATAATTCCAGTAGCTACGCGTATCCATGAATTCGTATATACAATAATATATTCTATGCAGTTGATTTTGACCTCAAATCAACCACAAGATATGGAACGTGGTCGAACGAACATTGCCATTAAAAGCCGCTAACAATGATCACCAGAGCAACGCTGCAGCTTCTAGATGGAATATTCATGAAACGGAACTTTTTAACGAAGCATTTTAACTCCGTCCTCAAGGATGACAATGCGTGACAATTCAGATGTCAACCTAATATTATAAAAATTACTATACCTTTGGTCCACAGATTAATAAAATAAACTTTATAAGAAATACGTGAAAGTATGTAAAGATTTTGTTAGACACTGTTTAGTGCGTAAAAGACATATTTAAAAACATTTAAATGTTTAAAAAAAAAAACATTTCATAGCCTACCATCAAACTGATATTGTATCATGTTGTTAAATATCTCGAGCAAGAAGAACACCAGATGGTGATGATGCGGCTGGGAGAACAGGAACCACGGGGTGCTGAACGCTTCCAACAGATGGAGGAGCTTCGTCGACGCCACCATTGAAAGGGTCTTCAGATATGGTGATACTGGTGAGAAAGAAAAAGATCTTATAACATTACTAGGTAAAGATCATTTTAAATGATTATTACCATCATTTGGCTGCTGGTAATTGAGGTTCAGGGGCCCATAAATAATAGGTTAAAGTACTTTTTCCAAACTTTTTTATTTATATTATTCAAAGTAATCACCCATGTAATCGAGGCATCTTTGCCAACGCAGTGGTAGTTTAAAGATGCCCTTCTTGTAAAAATCAGCTGGACGGGAGGCAACAAACTCTTCAAAGGCATTTTGCACTGCCTCTCGGGAATTGAATTTTTTTCCCGCTAAAAAGTTGTCCAAATTTTGGAAAGAGTAATAGTCGGTGGGTGCAAGGTTTGGTGAGTACGGTGGATGAGGGAGAGCTTCCAACCAAGAGTTGGCTCTTGCTTGGGGACTGACTGTTGTGCAGTATGGGATCGCGTGTTATCGGAACGACCTATTGACTAAAGCTGGTTGCAGATGTGCGTGCTTCTCCATCATTGTCTTCAGTTCTTCACAGTACACATCTGCAGTAATGCTCATGCCATTTGGTAAAAACTTGTGATGAATCACACCGGCACTAGACCACCAAACAGTGACCATAAACTTTCAAGAGGTCATTTTTCGTTTAGGGTATTGCTTTGGTGCTGAACCAGGATCTAACCAATTTGCTGAGCGCTTTCGATTGTCGAACATTGATGCCACGACGGAACTCATATTCCATAATTACACGAATTTTTAAAGTATCCATTATGACGAAAAAGTACTCAAACGTAATTAAAATACAAAGCTAATCAATAAACAAAAGACTGACTTTGTACCTAATACCTGTACTCACGATTATCAGGATGCAAATAGGTTATCACCCCTGGGACAGACATCTGCTCCAATGAATTGACGAAGCACGATCCTGAGCTAGGGTACACATAGTGTCATAATCATAGTGTGGTCTTCATCCTGATATTCTGTTAGTGTGGTCTTCATCCTGATAATCTGGTAGTGTAGTCTTCACCCTCATATTCTGTCTTCACCCTCATATTCTGTCTTCACCCTCATATTCTGTCTTCACACTGATATTCTGTTAGAGTATGGTCCACACCTTGATATTCTGTCAGTGTGTAGTCTTCACCCTGATATTCTTTTAGAGTGTGGTCTTCACCCTCATATTCTTTTAGAGTGTGGTCTTCACACTGATATTCTGATAGTGTGGTCTTCATCCTGATATTCTGTTAGAGTGTGGTCTTCACACTGATATTCTGTTACAGTGTGGTCTTCACCTTGATATTCTGTTACAGTGTGGTCTTCACCTTGATATTCTGTTAGAGTGTGGTCTTCACCTTGATATTTTGTTAGAGTGTGGTCTTCACCCTGATATTCTTGTGCAGTGTGGTCCTCCCGATTTCAATGATGCTGCAACTAGGAACTGCAGCTGCGGCGACGCTCTACTATTGTTACAGCACGAACGCTTACGGCACATTCTGCACAGTTGACATCCAATAATAACTAGATTTCGATAATCGACCCGTAATACATCATGTGGATTGCAATTAATATTGGTAAATATAAAAATGGACGTTCATTAAAAACTAGTGGAAGGTGTCTAGCAACCGTAATTACCACATACCCACCGTTGACAAGTATGGTAAGCAGGCAATCGAAGAGCGGCTGCAGCCTCTGGTGTCCCGTGGTGACGATCTTGTGGAATACCACGACCAGCAGGTCCGCGTGCGTGCCGGTGAACACGGCTATGTCCATGGGCACGGTGGCGGTGTACGGCTTGTTGAGCCTCACGCCGAAGTTCCGCTCACCCGACAGCAGCAGTAGTATAAACACGCCGATGTGCATGAGCCCGACACGTGCTGAAACGATTATTCATATCTCTAACGGAAATTATTGTACTCACTATGTCAATAGTGATACCAACTAAGCTGCTAATGCTCGCGCTGGGGCACCGTCCCAACGACGGCTTCCAACTATAAGGCTATTCAAGCTTTAATAACATGAAATGAGAACATATGATTATGATATTTTTCTGCAATAACAATAGATCTATTCCAGGTTCGCTAACATAACACAGTATTGAGCTTATTGTCATTGGTATCGGAGGGGAAATCTTCAAGAGTTTTTTATGTGGGATTTCAACCCATGGAAACCAGCTCGGTGGCGACGCTCGATGGTTTGGGTGCAGCTCCGGGATCTCCTCGGATGCACTGTTTTCCTATTCAAATAACCTAAACACGTCGCAGATGCGGCAATGCCTCAGCTATCAACCTCGCTGTACGGCAACGTGGGGGACATCACCGTGTTCACTTAAGTGGAAGATCTGATACCCAACCCCGATCACCCTCGAAACTGTAGTCTTCTTACAGGCACCTTAGCCCTATTCTACAACCGATCTATCGTTTTTATCTAATTCTAATTATATATCTATTAGCCTCCCCCCCCCCCCCTCCTAAGTTCTGGTTTGGATTTTAATAGTATAAAACTCACACTGGTCCGCGCGGGAGTCGTTCAGGTGGAAGAGGATAGGCACCAGCACTTCCAGCACGTCGCTGCTCTTTAACACGTAGTACATGAATTTCTGGAACAGGCAAAGTGACCATGTAACGTAAGTTAAGAGTTAAGCTAAGAATACCGTTACTATTCCGATGGCACTGATAGGCTCAGGTGTCGAAATATCTAATATGTCAATATACATATAAATATACATATATATATATATATATATATATATATATATGTATGTATCTTCTCTCTAAAGAGGATGTTACAGTAGATTTGTCTGTGGGCCGCAGAAATATCTATCAGGTGAACAACAAACATGTTGGCATACCTTATTATAGTCGCACATCTTCCAGAAGAGAACGAGCAGCTCCTGATGCAGAGCGACTTTCTTCGAGGAGTTAGGTAGGTATGTTTGAGCCAGAGGGTTATTGAGCAGCCTGGTGACGCCACGCAGCACGAAATGGAAGTCCTCATCGCGGTGGATGCGGGACAGGTAGTTGATGAACAGGTTGTCCGGTAAACTCTGCACATGGAGTCGGAACATAAGACTCAGAAATGTATAAGAGGTGGAAGCCCAGTGTCCAAGCACTCTTTTTAATTCACGGTACACGATCAAACCCTCCCCTATTCCAATAAAATTGTTAAATGCTATTTTAGGTGTTAATTTATTACATTCTCGACCGCAAAGGAATACATCGTAAAGGAACCTGCTTGTTAGTATTTACAAAATATAAAAAAAATT
The DNA here is from genome assembly GCA_029286865.1 of Teinopalpus imperialis. Taxonomy (NCBI): domain Eukaryota; kingdom Metazoa; phylum Arthropoda; class Insecta; order Lepidoptera; family Papilionidae; genus Teinopalpus; species Teinopalpus imperialis. Next base: position 16,995,992 of record JAGSMU010000022.1, on the reverse strand, counting down.
GTAAGTTCACCAGTCCGCAGTGGAGTCACGTGGCGGACTATACCCTCTTCGAAGCGGAAATCGTTATTTTACTTTTTTCTATAAACTTTGTGGCAAAGTCATAGTAGGGACAGGCTTACTCACAGGCCTCTCCCCCAAAATCGGCCTCCTTTGTGGTCCTAAGGTGGATACACTTAGATACCCTAAAACCACATCAGTTACATGCCGACAGATTAAATATAAACACACGTTCACATGCAAAATTTAAATCGAACAATTATTTATATATTTTACTAAAAATCATCACGTACCTCGTCCGAGTCCTCGTTAACCACGTTACTCGTGTCGTGGTCCAAGGTAACGATGAGCACCTGCAGCGCCACCTGGGGAGGATGGTTGGATTAAAGTTACCTATAACATGAAATTCATTTATTCTTAGCTTAGACTTGCTGCCGAGCCCACGGCATTCATACCTAGCTATTAGCCGTAACACGAATGGGTTCGCTCAACAGGGAATGGAGCAGACTCTCGCAGGATACCAACGTATTTTTTTTATTACTTTAAGAGTAACATACGAGCACATAGTTCACCTGATGGCAAGTAATTCCTGCGGCCCATGACATCTACATTCATCCTTGACAAGGAATCATAATGCAGATGCGTTGACACACTTGAGGACTGAGATGAAATGCCTCTTCACCAACGTAATGACGGTCTTCAGATCCCTGCACTCACCTGACGAAACTCAGCGTTAGTTAGTAATATCCGGGAGCGTGGGCTTATTCTATTCACACATTAAAATAACACTATAATATATATGGGATCTCAAACTTTTTTTGCCGCCTTATGGGTGCAATATATTTCGCGGCACAGGTAGCCTGTAAGCGGTTTGTAGAAAAGAAGAAAAACAGTGCAAATTTAACTCTGTTGTCTTTGATGCGATGAATGTAACTGTTCGGATGATTTTTTCATTATTTCCTTTATGTTTATGGGAAGTTTAGTTAAGTTTACCCCGAAATCAAAAGCAACATTTTCAGCCGACTTCTCCTGATTATTGCCGCGGTACCCCTAACCAGCTCACGGTTCCGTAAGCCCTGTGTCCGATGAAGCTGTAAGAGCCGCATAGGCTTACAGCATCAACATCAACAGAATCTAGGCGGGGTACCGCGTATGCTGGGTTGGTTTGGGAACCTACGCTATATATAACCTCCTATAAAATCAAGGGTTAAATAATTTGATGCATACCTCAACAAGGGGTTCTAGTGTGTCCGCGAAGAGAAGATGGTTGTATGGCAGTCCGATGCCAACTGGGTCATATGCGCACACTGTGTTCAAGAGTGACGTGAACAGTGGCAACGCGTGTCGGTTGTCCGGGCTGGTCAAGTAGCTGAATTGTAATGAGAAACATTATTCAAAATTTCTTCCTCACCATCTCGACGCTTGTAAATTCACCCCATGTGGACTTAACACGAAACTTTCTGCCGCGCCGTCTTCAGCGATATTTCTTTAGGGACCTTCAATGACAGTAACCGCGAAAGGTCAGGGTCATCGGTGATTCAGTTACCATCAGTGAGCTTATTCCCTATTACCTATTCTATAAAAAAAATATTAATCTCTATATTTTTAAAAGGCGTTTCTAATAATATTCTCCAAGATCGCTCAATAATAATTATTGTTTAATTCAAGTTCGTTTTTTTTTGTCTGACAAACAAGTAAATTCCCTTAATACAAGTGAATAAAATACTGCAGCCATATATCCGCTCTATAGACTAATATGGAAGTGGCCAGATGCAATGATCGAGGGTCGAGCACATCCTCATAGAATCGCTAAGGGAAAAATTGAAATATGCGTATTAACGGCTACCTAGCAATATATTTACAATAACATATTGCTTATAAGTAAGAATTTACAAAACTTATTCTATAAAGGCTTATGTACACGCTAACAATATAAGAAACAAAAACAAACTTGTTACACCTATTTTTCGATTAAAAAAAAGTACAGAAATCATTCTTGAACAATGGTATTATACGAATATTTAAGAAAATTCCGCAAATAATAATGGATTTACCATTAAACAGATTTATAATTATATAAGTATTTAGATGTACTGTATGTTTCTTTTTTTCTTTATTATTATTCATCTGTCCCTACCTTGATTTCTCTGAACCCTCCCAAAGTTGACTGGTAGATAATGCCATAGGCATTAAATCCGCCTTTGTGCATATGTTAGTTGTACTAAAGTTAACAAATAAATATAAATTTTTGGTTAAAAACCAATTAATCAAAGTATCTTACTACTCTTCGTAAGAATATTTGTCTGACAAATATGGATGGATTCACAAAGCTTAACTTTGAGCTCTCGCTTCTATAATGGACAACTCTTGGTCATTTTGTAAATTATTATTTAAAGAAAAAAGAGCAACTAACTGAGTTTCTTGCCGTTTCTTCTTTTGATTTTATTTGATTAATATGATAGCATAACGTTTGTTGTGTTTCAGGTGACCCAATTACAGGTGACAAAGCACTACATCAGAACTGAGTGACAATGTCATCCGAATCAATTTTGAGGATAGTTTAAAAAAAATTGACAAAGATTTTCATCAGATTCCGTAACTCCGTGTTGTCATTTTTTGGCGCGAGACACGGCTGCTAGTTACTGGCATGGATGTACTCACGCGATCCACTTGTTGTGGTGAGTGGCCGCGAGTTGGACTGGTTTGTAGATGGTCTCGCTGAAACAGGTGAGCAAAAGTCGGAGCAGTTCCGCACGAGCCGCCTCGTGCTGTGCGTTGCGCGTCGGACTGCGAGCGAATCCCACGCCCCCCGCCCAGATGTACTCGCAGCTGTCCAGCGAGGACAGCTCCTCGGCGCGTTCCTGAATCAAAACAACTTACGATCCCACTAAATCCAAATAAAGAAAATAAAAAAAACGTCGTAAAGTCATAGTGTGCGTTTCTGGACCGCATCGAACTGCATTAGCAAGAAGACACTGTAGAAATGAAAATGTAAATCTGTTACTAAAAGACTTATAGTTAAATTTAGACTACGATGAGACGGAAAATTTGCTCTGTATTCATATTTATTTTATCAATTCTAACTACAGTCTGAATAACACACGTAAATAATTAAATAAACTATGTTAAACGACCAAAGTTCGACATTTCATAGTATTCATTTGACATGGAGAGTCATGGGTAGATCAACCTGTAAACGCTTGCTTTAAATTTATGATCCCTGATGCCAGCAATAGCGAACATTTTGGTATTTGCTTGGGTAATGAGGGCTTCTTTTTATTACATTGAGAGTAACAAATGAGCACACAGTTCACTGAGATGGAAAGATTGGAGACTCGTGCGGCTCATGACATCTACATTCATCCTTGACAAGGAATCATAATGCAGATGCATTGTTACCCTTGAGGACTGAGGTAGAATGCCTCGTCAGCAAAAAAGGTCTCCGGATCCCTACACTCACCAGACGAAACATAGCAGCATTATGTTGATATTTTACGTTGGTATTCTGAGGGCGCGATCCTACCAATCAGACATCCGACGTATACATTCTGTAGCTAAAAATAAACTGCAGCGTAGCTCTACCACTGTCAATTTTTTTTATGGACGATGGTACAGGATTGAACAAAAAACACACCCAGACCCATTTTTTTAAATAAGTGTAGCGAGGCTAGCGTCCTTGCTTTTAACATTACCGACGTTCAAGTTAAACTGATCTTAAATGTTTAATTCAGATTGTTCACGAAAATAATCGAATGGGGGATTCGGACATACGACCTAAACTTTCGCAGACCGTACCCTAAGCCATTTGTATATTGACGTTTTAACGTGATACAAAAATATTTTTGTTTTTGGCATGAAACCGAGGTTTCTCGACATAGCTGAGATCCACTTTGACGACTACGCCCACGTGGTCGTTAAATATAACATACAAAGCTACATTATATTACAGCCTTTACTAACAAAATCAATAAAAACTCATAACTCAAACAGTTAGATAAGATAATATTTTTATCAAGCGATCAATACTCACGGGGCCCGATCTCTTCGTGCTGGCCACTGTGAAGTCCGGACAGAACAGAAGATCCTGTAAATATATTCACAATGATATCACTTATGTAGTATTTGTCAATATCATCACCCAAGTCATCATTTCTCAACATGGAAGTCGCAATCTGTTTAATAAATAAGACCTTTATAAAAAAATCGTATTAAAGGAATGAATTTTAATACAGTTTTATATTAGTTCCTAATTCATATGAAATTGTTGTTTTTTCGAACTGGCCACTTTGGTCTCAAATAATCTGGCTAATTTGTTTAGGAATTCAAAATTCGAATGTATGTATTTCAAATTTAGGCTTTACATTGGAGTTTCGAAGTTAGTGATTCATTTGTTTGCGCGCCATTAGTTTTTTCTTTTCCTTCTGTTAACAAAATGGAAAACTTGATATATCGCGTTGTTTACGAATATGAGTTCCACCGAGGCACCAGTGGCGCTGCAAAAACAGCGCGAAGGATTAATGATGTGTATGAGGAAGCTACTGTAAAAGCGCGATACGTTATTGGTTCCAACGTTTAGGTTCTGGAGGTTTTTACAAAAGATAGATCGAGGTACATGGTCAAGAGAGGAATGAAGAAAGTGGAAGTCATCATAATATTTTTGGTTCAAAATAGATGAGAAACAAAGATGACAGTTACTTCCAGCATTAGGTAATGTGGTGAGCTGAGACTTCGGGTCATAAATCATATTTATCTGTCTGTCTCGCTTGCTCTTACAGGTCTTATGGAGAGGTGTAGTGATGTGCGTAAGAATTGTAGAGGTGCATATCGATAACGGGATAGGTACGATCGATATGCTAAATTATGTAAAGTATTATATATAAATATAGGAATTTAAATAATAAATATAAATTTATATATATATGGAAATAATTTTTCGTTATCTGAAAATAAAAGTTTTTAATTTGTAAGATAAAAATGTTTGTTTCAACGTAATCATAGAGAAACTGTATAGATCGTAATGTGGCCCTGAAAAGTGACGTTTTTATCTTTTTTATAGAAAAACAACAACCCTTACTCGTAAAGACCAATCAGGAGTCAGAGTGCTAATAAAGGTCACGATGACGCATCGACCCCGCGTGCGCAGGTAGCTAAGTATCGATAACGGGTTGCATTCCGTGCACATTCCTACTGTCAGTAACATTTATTGCCCGACGACTCAGTTTAAAATGCGTCGACTATAGTAGCTGCATGTATACCTAGGTCACTGAAAATCTTTAGAAAATAAAAAACTGCTCGATATGGAAAGTTTCCTATACTTTTATTGTTTTTTGAAGTAGTCTCTGTTACTCTCTATACTATCTATATATCTTCGCGTCCGACGGAATCACTTCTTAGACACTCACTGCATCTTCGGGGTTGTAAAGCGAATACCTCAAAGTTTATCTTTGGTTCGTGGGAATAAATGAAAGTCGCAGGTCCCCAGGTCAGGACTATATGGCAGATGACGCATTATCTTGACACCTGCCATAGTTAAGTTGTTCGTTTTGCGAAGTGCGCTGATGCGTTGTCGTGGTGAATGAGGATCCTGCTTCGAGGGCGCTGCAGTCGAACATTTTCCAAGACAACAGGCAATTAACAGTCTACTGTGCAGTAGCTGTTCTATAAGTAACTGTCCTTCCATCTTCCAGCATTGAAGTCACCTCCGTTGAACTTTTCTAACATTTCGCGACACCAGTCCATGTGAAGGCGTTTCTGGTGTTCGGTCAAAGTACGAGGAATCCATCTGGTGTAAAGCTTCCTGACGCCTAAATGTTCGTATATCTTTTGTACTTGACTCATACCAATGCCACAGCTTGCCCGCATCTGCTGGTAGGTCACGTTCTTATCTTCCACTATCATGCGCACAGGATTGATGTCGCTGTAGAAGGACGTCCCTCACGCAGTTCATCACTCAGATTTCTACGCCCACGCTTACACTCATTAATCAAACTGTGAACAGTGGCGCGAGATGGGGCTTTATAATTAAATGTAAATCAAAATCTATCATAGCTTTGTTGGCAATTAAATCACAATTAAAGTTGTAATAAATCAAGGATCGAAAATATTCTCACATGAAATTCATTTTGCGATGTAACAAGATTTTTGGAATTGCCGCCGCCAATTCACAAATACAAATGACAAATTAATGCTATATATTGGTGGTAACGAAAGACTTCTATAATCGAAATTTAAAAAAAGTTTTCATTACCGATGTTTCTAACTGGCAGGTTCTAAACACTTTCAATGACGTGACACCCACGTATTTGGAGTTAGAGCATTCCAAAGTCTGATGGTATGCAGAGTAAATGAGTTATATAAGACCATCATGAGTTATATAGATCCAGTTTTACAACATTAGAAATGTGCAGTAAATTCAGCCGTATTTGCATTGAGTGAGTAAAAAACATACAAAGTTTCACATTTATAATATTAGTAAGATAAGGATTATATTATCAACTAGTAACAAATACAAATATAATTACATTTTATTCAACTTACGCAAATGGCGTTGATTAGAGACTGTGCAAGGGGGACAGATTCATTCTCAGCCGCAGCAGGCAGTGAGGACCAGAAGAAGCTGTGCCATTCCGGCTCCTCCAGCATATATGGCAGAACACAAGTCAAAAGACGAGCGCAATTCAACGCTGGAAATGATGTTTCATTAATTTCATCATCATGATGTTGAGTTATGATAATACCAGAGGTAATAATGATGTAGTATATATACACATATAAAAGAAATTATATCTATTCTAGCCAAAAAAAATATGCAACTTATATGATATATCTAAGAACGGCCATTCAACTATTGTTATGAACTTGAATAACCTCAGAACAACAAACAAAAGGGTGCTCTACAGCAAAAAATTTAGCCTCATTTATTGACTATGATACCACAAACATGTTCTCAGGTGGATGTGGTCTACATCTACCTTCAAAAAGCTTTTGATATCGTAGACCACATCTTTCAATTACGTAAGCTATATTAACTCGGTATTCGAGGTAATCTCTTAAGATGGATGGAATGATATCTGTGGAAACAATATCAAGCAGTGGTTGGAGGAGGGTTTCGTTCCAATTGTGTGAAAATATCATCAGGCGTCCCCCAAGGTTCCATTTTGGATCCTCTTCTGTATGTGTGCTATTTATATGTTGTGGGTGTTCCCACTATGCTAAATTTCCCATTTACACTCATGACACAAAAAAAAATGAAACTTAAAGATCATTTATACTGCAAAGCTCCATGCCGATCTTGAATGGCTTGGGAAGTATTATATAGGCAAATGCTTATAAACGATAATATATGTACGTGCCTTTATGTTTCCATCGAGGATCCAAAGAGACATCTCATAAATTTTAACGTGCAAATAAACTTCGTATTGATAAAAAACAACTACTGATAGATTTGGAAGTTCTACTGGATGTTAAACTAAGTTTCTCGGAACATATTGATGCAATAGCAAACTTAGCCTACAAAAACCTTAGTTTAATTGTGTTAGTAACCCTTCTCTGGTATTAACTGTATAAAATTGCTTTATTTTTCAAATGCTTCTAGCATGCTTGAATATTTTGGCACTATTTAGAACCAACACAACATAACACCCATAAACAATTTGGATAAAATTAGACAGTATTTTAACTATAGAAATTACAGACATTCTCGCCGTTACTAAGACATCTACGTGTTAAGCGCAGAATTCTGTGGTTAATTGATTACAAAGATATAATTGATTATAAAGATAATGACAAGTTCCACTCAATTGATATTTTTCGGACAAATAGGAGTACTTTTAAAAAGGACATCTTAAAAATGATGATGCAAGATGGCACCGATACCATAGACACAAATAAGCCTGTCAATGCCTAAGTGCTTACTTTTAGTGTCATGGTACACAAGCAGACAGTGTTTGATCACTGGTGCCGGCATCAATGAAATTGTTAATCACAATATTAAGTACTGATATACTACATACTAAGCGGCAAAGGAAAACATCGAGGAAACATCATCAAACTTGCATGTCCAAAAATGATTTAAAAAAATTATATATTTCAAAGACATGTGATGTTTGCGAATCTGCAGTGGAGACACATGGGGACTATTCTCTAAAACCCTTTCGAGACAGGAGGGCAGTGCCCAGCAGTGGAGGTCGTTACTTGTTACTGTTATATAAATTTTCAAATTCATCAACATCTTTAAGAAAATGAGCATATTTAGATTAAAATTGAATCCTTTATGCCTTCAAATAAGTGAACTGCAGAGGACATGTTATTGTTGGTGTAAATATTCACAGGTTAGCCCTTTGCACTCAATGTCACCTCAGGAAATATTATAGGGTGAGCAAACAAATCCATTGTTGTGGTTGAGGGAACATTGCTTACAAAGTTATTATTTTTTTTATTTATATTTTTGTGTTGTATTGCATAATTTAAAAATATTTTTAAAGTACACACTTCTTATAATAAAAGCAAGATTTACAATCTTCCATAAAGGCCCTATTGTGTACTTGGTTATAAATGTGAATACTTTTAGTAACCTTATTTCAGACACAAATTCTACCTACTACATCCATCATCAGTTTAAAGTGTTGAAATAGATTATATTAACATATATATGCCTATATATAATCCAAATATTTGGAGCATATTCATGTTAGCCACTTAATTAAACATAATCTTATCTATGTTTCTTATTATTAAATTGTTGTAGTACATATTTTTTCAATTAGTTTGGTTAATAAATATCTTTTCTAACTTATAATTATTATTTGTCTAGTAATGAAACATACATAGATTATAAATCAATATGGTGAAATATTTATTAAAAGTTTTCTTAAGGCAATGGGACCACAGCAATACCTGTCTGTTGTTCCCGTTGTGTTCTGCAGCTGTTGTCTACAGTTTTCACCATCTTTTCCACGGCCTTGTACACAAGGGTGGCCAGGTTGTTCGGCGATTCTTCGCGCAATGCCCGTATTTCAGCCCCAGGAACGAGCGTAAACACATCCTGCACGTTTGTTACACTCTCCGACCAGAATTGATCCCAAAAACTGTCATCGGTCGCGTCAATAGGCTATAAATAAATAAAAATTGGTAAAAAGTGATTAAATATAATCCTTTAAAAACTAGCATTTCCCATGTACCTGTGTCTTAGACGTAAGCTGAACAACAGCCTTTCTAAAATTTAATTTTGTGTCAGCGTTACCCATTTCTAAGGTTGATCAATTATTTTAAAAACAATGAATTCATTTCCAATATACGTACACACAAAACAAATTGAATTGAAAATGACAAGACATTGACAACTTGACAGAAATGTAATGATGATAATGATATTAATTTATCCCTAATGGAAAGGCAAAGGACTTTAGTGCATACAGCCAGGTCTTGTTCGTATGATGGTTGGTCTGAAACTGACAGAAATGTAAGTATAATGTTGTGTTGTGATAATTGTTAAATCACGCTATCATTAAAATAAATTAATAAGTTAAATAGTCTAATAAAATATAATAAAATAAATTAAATATTGTATTTATATTTTATTTGACTAATCTTATAATTTTAGTAATTGCATTTTCTTTTTTGAGATTAATGATAGGGTTTTGTTTAATTTGTTTTTAATTATAGTTAGAAAGTATTTAATTTATTTGTGATTGTGATGATTTAGTTAATGAATAAATGAAGGAATAAACAAAATACACATCGTAGTGCTGTAACTATATTTGTTTATAATATTTAAGTATATTAATATCGGTATTAGTTATTACAAAAAAGACAAAAAAGCAATAAAGACGATAGAAACGAAGATATTTCTTTATCTGTGACATTTCTTAGTTATTTCTCTATCGCGCCTGTCGGCAACGATTGCTGCAGTTTTCTTTTGTCTATGAATATATTTAGGCGAAATGGCTGCTGCGAATATTGTTCGTAGTGTTTTTGGTGGATTATTACGAAAATCCACATTTTATAGAACTCCGGTCATATGTCGGTTGTCCACTATAGCTGCTGTACAAAAATTTCAAGTCCATAAAACCATCGCTAAGTTAAACTGCCAAGTACAAAATGGGGTAAGGATCTTATCAATCAATACATATTATTTTTGTCACATTTACCTTTTTCCTTCCTAACCTTAATACCAATATTTGCTTTCAAGTTGTTTTGAAATGCTAAAAATATTAAAGTTTTGTTTTTATTCTTGTAACGAGCAATATAACCTCATTTTAATTATTGCATAACGAATGTGTACATAACTACTGAAATTGTTTAGGTGTATGCACGACAGTACTCCTCCGGTGCGCAGACTAAGCCCTCGCCGCAGGAAATAGAAGAACGAGTGATGAAAGTGTGCAAGGCTTACGACAAACTGACTAATTCTAAGGTACTGAGCATTTTTTTTTAATTTTGTTTCAGAACCAGAAACTCGGCGTCCGCAACTACAGCGGTGGGCCACCTCTCTCCCTAGACCTTATTAAAAGTAGAGTACTACTTGTGCTCCAACTTTATGACAAAATTCACCCTGACAAGGTAGTTTACTTCTACCATATACAATACTCGATAATGCATTCACACAAATAACATTTGTTTAAAAACAAATCACACATTTTTTCTTGTTATTTATTTATTTTTTGTCTGTAAGCAATAGCAAAGTGACAGCACGAAGCAGACTTGTACAAAGTGGACTTTTAAAATTGTGCCAATCAAAATTTGCTACACAAAATTGAACTGTTTAGAACTATTAAATTATCTTAATAACTATGTTAATACCTTATAATTTAAAAAAACTCTCTCTTTCAGTTATCCGTAGATTCCCACTTCATGAATGACTTGGGGCTTGACTCCCTTGATCATGTTGAGGTCATTATGGCTATGGAAGATGAATTTGGTTTTGAAATTCCTGATGGTGATGCAGAGAGGCTGGTGAGGCCCAAAGATATCATACAATATGTTGCGGATAAAGAAGATATTTATGAATAGATAAACATTAAATTAGTATAAACATGTCTCAACAGTCTTAGATCAAATGTGGAAATGACCTTTGCCAAAAAAAACAATAGACAAACATTTCTTTTTAATAGATCTGTCTGAATTATTACATTCATTTGGTCTAAGACAAATTGTGATTCAGCTTAGTGTTTAGCTTTGGTTTTACATGTTATTCAAGGGAATGAACAAAGTGAAATAAAAATGCTTGAACATCTATCAGTGGAGATGTAAAAAGTGTAAATTCTGTTTTTATTAATTATATGCTTGTTAGAGTAGATCAATTGTTTTTCATTTGATCACTGGTTTGACCCTTAAACTGGATATTAAAAATAAACATGAGTAATAAAACAACAATTTTGTTTTTCCGAGTTGGTTTATTTTATTGTCTTGATATAATTTTTTACAAATTTAGAAAATAGAGTTAATTATTTACGCTTAGTGTAAGATGTTTTCTGAAATTATACCGGTACATTTAGTATGTACACTGTGATTATAGGCAGTGGTGATCACTTACCATCAGGTTAGCTGATTGGTCATTTGTCACCTATTCTAAAAAAAAAAGTACACAATCCCATTTTTGGAATCATCTTGTTTTCATTTACACTCTGTATTGTCAGTCACTCTCAATGATAATAAAAATTTACATTGAAAGTGCAAAAAATTACTGGCAGAATAGAAGGGGTGTCATTCACTTTCCTAATCAAAATAATTTTGCATTTTGATACTTAATATGTTCACTATATAGATTTGCCCACACTGCTAAGTGTGACCTTATCTACTTATTTAAACTTAGAAGCTACTTTTTATCACACTGTCTACTATTATTACATCCTCATTAGGAACTATATGGATATACAATAAATGTACTATGCTCACCATCAGGAAGTGGGCTTAAATGGACGAAGTGATTGGCAATCAACTTTCGTAACATTTCAAGTAACTTTATGTTATAAACAAGAACGGCTATGGAAATATTTAAATATAAGAAAGTGAAATAAGGCAAAAAATTTATGATCTTTTGGTCGATTTCGACCACGGCGATATTTTCTCGACATCAAAACTGCGAATATGTGAGAATATTATTTTTTATAGTCTCGGTAAATATTTGCATAAATAAGCGGATGACTCGCCGTCCCCTTTCTTATTCCGATGTAATGCACGTGAAATAAGATCGTAGGAAGGTTTAGATGTAGTGTAAGGAACACCACACCCAGAAATAACAAAGAATTAAAAAAATATATACTACTTATAATCTTAAAAAGCTACAATATGCCAATAAAACGCATGTTGTAAATTTATTAAACAAAAATTGATGGGAAATAGAGAAAAGGCTTATCATTAGACCCTGAAAAAAAATTAAGATATCGACTTATGATCTTCGGCCATAACTAAACAGTGACAAAGATATAATAGAAATATCAGAGCGTTAGACACGAAGCAGGAATGCTACACTCTCCGTACGAAATACAGCAACACTGCTGCACACACTGGTATGGGGGGCGTGGTCTACCCCGATCGAGCCGACCAATTCATGTTGATAGCTTTAGCTTTAGGGTGGTATTTTCTATTAAGGTGTTTAGTTATATAATAAATTATTAACAACAATAACACAACTCATTAACGCTACACAATCACTGAAAAACCAATCACAAACAAATCCAGTTGCGCTTGCTCTTTGTAAAATTTAAGCGAGGTACAGCTTAATTTTTTTTTCACCTGGAATAATATAGTCTTATTAAATAAATAAATATAGTCTTAGTTTATTGTTGCATTCTTTTATTCTAACAGTGTGTAAGTGAATATACAACACACCGACTTGTTGACTTGTTACCTCGCAACTTGTCCATAACAAGTTTTACTTACCTTACCTAATCAGGAAACACCACACATTTATTTTAGCTAAGGCATCTCGACTTAATAAGATTGAATGGGACGTCACTAATTTCGTAGGCCAGCTTCTCTATTACAGAGTTATTCTTTCAAAGCGTTTTATTAGTTTTTTTTTCTCAAGATCAGACAAGGCTTATAATAATAATAATAAAATATATTTGTAATAAAATCAGTATATTACGCATATCTTCACCTTAATAATATTTTTTGGTACTTTTCAAAATTAATCATAAATCTGAATAAGACTAAAATCATGATATTCGATAGATCACAGCATCAGATCTGGTTGTAAGAAATCAAGTAGTCCAAACAGTCCTACAAATACTCTGGCTTCATCGTAAACGAAAAATATGATCATAGCACAAAGATCAAATGCTAAATAAAGCAAGCGTACAACGGATATCTAAAGCTCCTTTGCAATCAATCTTTGAAGATATCTACCAGGGTGCTTTCCTGTTCTTCTTTAAGGCGAGTCAATGAACCTTAACCGAGAAAATGAGCAACCGCCAAGAAGCCTGCCACATGCGAGTATACAGAAGAATTTTGAAAATATCGTGGACGGATAGATACCAAACGAAAGAGTATTGCAGATGATGAATAAGAAAGTAGTGGTCTTGAGTACAATCAGAAAACACAACGCAACAGTACTTTAGTTATATCATGCGTAATGACCAATATGAACTGCTCCAACTAATTATGGAAGCAAAAATCCAGGAAAATAGACCAGCCGGAAGGCGACATAAGAATCTCCGGACATGCCACACCTGAGCACGAGATCCTTGTTCCGTGCAGGTGTCTCCAAAATTCAGATAGCCCTAATGATATAGGCGATGGCATCTCAAGAAGAATTTTTGAAGCACTTTTAAAGATACTACGCATTATATGATTTCCTTAATTTGTTACAAAAACGTCATAAGTGGTGACTGCTCAAAAATCTTTATAATCGTTTCGTTTGACTTCCTATATTGAATCAAACCATGAAAACGGCTTATGACAGTGAAAGAGGTTTTTATTTTTGTGTATGAGTATTGATTAGACTCGCGAGCGGGAGGCCCGCTGAGTAAGGAGACAACGACGATGCTTCGAAGCTAGCGCGGAGACTACTGCTGCACCACCGCTGCACTCCGACCCCTATGGCTGAAGAACGACGACGACAACAGAGGGGGGGCGATAATACGATCCGAGGGCCCCTCATAAGGAGGTACGAAACCTCGACTCGGATCGCTATCTAAAGGGAGGACAGTGGAAGAGTGCCGGACAATAATGGATATGTGATATCTGTATAACATTGGTTTCGTACAATAGTTTTATTGATTTTATACATGTATGTAGACCGTTTACTATCTCGCTTAAGGCCAGGCTGTTAATCATGTTTTGCGTTTCGATATGCATGTGCGCGCGTTATCGCTTAGAAGCCCGGGGTATTGCACTGGTACGCTCAAGTGCTACGATAGTAAATAACTCACGTAAACAAAAAGTGCGGTCTGTTATGGCCCTTATTTTACCTTATCATTTCGATGATTGGAAATCCATCGGTGTACGCTTAACTAGAAACTTTCTGCCATGCACAACTATGTGGATTCAGCTGTCGCCAACGGTATTTTCGGACCCTGCACACCTTTCTTATAGGCCGGCAGTGTATCTGTGACTCTTCTGGTGTCGCGGATGTTCATAAGCAGCGGTGATCACTTACCATCAGATCAGTTGATAAGCGTTTTACAACCCGGCCTGCAGCTAGATAGTAAACGGACTATAATATCAAAGCACGGTTCTCACACACCAGTACAACTTTTTTTAATATCGATATCTATGGTCAATTAAAAGATAAATATAAAGCACATTTATAAAGCCATTCTTTCTGTGTAAATTATTCTATCCTTAATTATATATGGCTTACATTATGATGTTATATTTTTGGTATGTTCTTATTCTATATTATTTTATAATCGCAAACCAATTGATAATATTGACATGCATTTCTAAAATTAAATTTTGAAGACTAAAAAAGTGTAATTATATATAATACTAATTGGATTGTTAGAGCCGTGTTAGGTCAGAATCTATTCGCTTACTTTTAAACTTACGCGGTAAGCATTTCATTGGTGGTTGGAAATTGTTGATAGTAATTTTAAGTGCGGTTAGACCATGTGCGCGGAGATGGCAAACATGGCAAGGAAACCTGCACGTTAAATAGAATTATACTTTTATTTATGTATAAATAAACTAGCACATAATAAAAAAAGACAGTAACGATGGGAGTTTTACTGTTAATATGAAATGTCCTGCATAACCCAACGTAATCCTGTTGTTTTACTTAATAAATTTCATTTTTCTTTAAAATAAGATATATATTTTAATTTGTATGACGGCCTCCTGACAATCTCGATTAGTGATATATATCGACCACCATATGATATCGATACCAGATGACAGCGTCCGCACAGGATATATTATAGTGCCAACCAGCTCACGGACCCCTCAGTTCCGTGAGCCCTGTGTCCGATGAAGCTGTAAGAGCCACATAGGCTAACATCATCAACAGAATCTAGATATTATAGTGCCGTAAACATTTTATCTAGTGCGATATTACGCATGTGCATTAAGATAGAAAGTTCAGATAGTGTCAGAGACACGGGATGTACTTCAACATGATACACATATGCTGTCGGCTGGAATTCGAACAGAGGACTCGCAACGCAATAGTTAGGTACACCAACTTATGACCACATATCTGTACATACTAAATTGTATATGTTAATATTATACAAAGGTCCTAAAGTTTGAACCGCTGTTACAGCTGCTATGGTGTACGCTCTATATATATTTTTTAAATAGATAAATGCCAGCAATATGTTATTAACTTGTGCTATATGGTTCAAATTATTCGAATGGCGGATTCGAACCTTTTTTTGGTGTCTGGGGGAATACTTGGGTACCGCTAACCTCTATTCTAAATCCGCGCTAAAGAGCTGGGCGGATTCGAACCTAGATTCGACCTTAAGTATCGTAGACCGTTCTCAGAGCCATTAGGGTATCTATATTATACAGACCATGATCTCGAACCACCTGAATCCATTGACTTCCGCAAACTAGTATAGGTCATGTAAATATATTGTTACAATAATAAGACGTAGTTAAAATAAAAAGAACATACGAGACACATTCTTTTTTTTGTTTTTTTAATTGGAATTATCATTGCGATAATTCTGCCAGTGTCTGGTCAGAAAGTGACATGTGTATAAAATTAATTGTTTGGTAACATATATTATTAGTTAGTTAATAAATAAATAAAATTATGAAAGGAAAATCAACAGAAACAAGATAAGAATAAATGTGTTTAGTTCAGAATATTGTTTTAATTTTTACAACTTTTACTGAGGAAACTGACAGTTCTAACAAAGTTTATCCATCAAGAGGGAAGTTCATACTTCAAGGCATACAAAAAACATCAATTATTTCATCAAATATGTACACACACTAAGCTAGCGCAACATAACGTACCGAATACACTTCCAAAGTAACTAAGTACTATTTAACATAACTTTGAAGTATTTTACACGGACATATTTAATATTTACATTATGTCACAACTCTTCACAAGCCTCAAAGACACATTAGACTAAATTTATACATACTACTTCTCAGATATTCACTTGAAAACAGAAATTAATGTCAGTTCCTGACACCAAAAGATTCAAATCAAAATGTACAAAATAAATTATTATACATGTAAATAAATTACAGTGCTATCTAAACATTCATTATACTGTAGGACAGGAAATTTCGCTATGGTTTTGTCTATAACACAACCACGGAAGCTACTTCGTTCAACCGTGTTGCGTATCAATGTATCTAAATAACCTATTTTACACAATGAAAAACACTTTCGCATTTCGCGTATGAGAGTATAACAATATAGTCAATGAAAATGTAACAAAAAATCATTAATTAAATAGAAACAAGATCTGTTCCGGTGGTATATGAGTCCAATGTCCACTATCTGTAAAGGTTTGTCCGCGTTCGCGCTGCGGATCTCAACCGCCTTACACTGCTCGGATCACACCTGGACACCCTAACTATTGGCTGTAGCCAGTCACCAATCGCCAATGGCAGACGTTTCTTTTTACAATTCTTGTCCTTGTCTTCAGTCTCCGAGGCTGAGGACCGAGAAATCCGTTTACATTCTGTCTCCTCTGACTTTTGTATCTTTTGCTTAATTTTATCTTGTACCACCACCTTCAAATCCAAAAGAACTGGTTTATTGCTCGATTCGGATTTCTGTTCGACCTGACAAGAGACTTCAACTTCCATCTTCTCACACTCTGGAGGTGATTTCTTTTTGTCATGTTTACCTTCTACTGAGTAATGTTCAGATTGCGGGTTATTTTCAATTACCGTCAAATCTTTTTCAGTGTCTGATAGGTTAGAATCATCTTCAATAATTGGGTCCCGAGTGATATCATTTTCAGGTTCCATAGAAGACCTATCTAAACTTTCTGCTTTCTCAGTCTCAATGCTGCTGTTACGGGAATACTTCCGTACTTGTTTCCTCTTGCTTGGCCATCCAGTTTTGTTCTTTTTCTTAAACTTACCTTTTTTGGTTCGTTGAACGGTAGAATTCTGGTTTATCTCGTTTCTAATGAT
Source organism: Teinopalpus imperialis (assembly GCA_029286865.1). Classification (NCBI taxonomy): domain Eukaryota; kingdom Metazoa; phylum Arthropoda; class Insecta; order Lepidoptera; family Papilionidae; genus Teinopalpus; species Teinopalpus imperialis. The sequence goes on along the minus strand of JAGSMU010000022.1, from coordinate 16,978,442 downwards.
ATCACAATTTTCACATTCTGATACTAAACTGGAAACATCTGGAATGTTGGTGGACGTGGTTACTGTTGTGTCTCCCTCCATGACGTCATCGGAGATATCATAGTCAGTTGCATCTTCAAATACCTCAGATAAGAACTGCTGCATCCTTTCAGAGGCCTCTTGTGTTTCAGACATGATCGGCTCTGCTTTTGTATTGCTATGTGTATCGCTGATCGTGTCCTCAGAGGCTGTTGACTTGGCATCTTCGGCATTTTTATGTCTGTGCAATCCGGCTGAACCGAGTATGGCTAGAGTAGATGCGTGCTCTCTTGGAGACTTTCTAGGATGCTCTAATGCCATCAAGGCCAATGTACGTTTTCTGATTTTCTGTTTCTTCTTACCCCGCGTGCCGTACGAGCGCGAAGGGCCAGGCTTCTCCTCCCGTTTAACTAAGTCGCTGAGTGGACAACAGTTTGGTTTTAATGGTGGCAACTGACCAATTTCATATGGTAACTTGGGAGATTTCGAGTATAAAGCTGTAACAAAGAGGAGATATTAATAATTCAATATAAAACTGGGATAAAGTATGTACATGTATTACTTATATAATTATCAATTCATAGCATTTCTTATACAGTGTAAACTCTTTTTAACGATAAACTATACCATAGAAAAGAGCAATATTTGGTTGGTTTATCTTAAACTTACATATTTATGTATGTATCTTCACTCCATATAATGGTAACTCTCTATAACGATAAAAAATGCTCGGTCCCTAGAGTTTCGTTATAAAGAGTTTAGACTGTATTCTAATATAAAAAAAAATCATTATACCAAAATATTGCGGCACATTCCTTGCCACCACTTTGTCCTGGTCTTGGCGCTTGAAGGTTTCGAACCATGGCTCACTGTGTGGCACAGACTCAAATGCAAACTGTAAGTTTTCTACTGCAGGAGTATATTTCAGACGACCATCCTCCCACTTCATGCATTTTTCTGAGGGTTCATCTCTCAATGGGCTTATCTTGGCTTCAGGTTGTACAGGTGGCTGAACGGTAGCGGGCGCCGGTGTTGGCGACTTAGGTTCCGGTGGTTTTGGTGGTGGGTCTACCACAGGTGTTTTACATTGCAAACGTCGGCCTCGTTTAGTGCTAACCGATACCCTTTTTTTTCGTTTTCTATGCGCCTCAGGCCAGCTGTCTTCTTCCGATGACTCTTCTTTCAAAGCCACTGGTCTAGCTAATCTTTGTCGGTCGTTAGATGGCGCTGGTTGGGGAGGTGGGTGGTGAGGTGGTTGAGGTTTTCTTTTCGCTCTTGTTGTTTCTTCTTTGTTAACGTCACCGTCGTCACTGTCACCGTCGTTATCGGACGGTGACGAGCTACTCGTTGAACTAGCTCGTTTAGGGAACATGAATTGTTCCGCTTCGTCGCTTAAAACGGACAGCTCTGATCGTCTAACTTTTCTAAACTTAACTACTAGAGGCTTGATGCCATTGCATGTGTTAGGAGAATCTTTTCTTTTCGCCGTAAAACCGCCACTTGAACGTAGCTTGGTGCTAACTCCAACCACTTTATAATACTGACGATCTTCTGATAACTGGGACTCACTGGACCTTTTGCTGCATCGGGTATTGTGTTTTCTCTCATCATCGAGTGCACCATTGCGTCTTGGACTCTGGTTGCCGTTAACTGTAGTCTCTGGCGACTGGGAGGGCTTTGACTGTTTGCTTTTGGGTTCTGCGTCTCCATTGCATAGTTTACGTAGAGATCTGCGTTCGCCGTTCATGGGCGTCGCTTTATCGAGGAATGTAGATACGTCAGCACCTGAACTGATCAAGGAGTCGAGCGCGATGAAATTGGAGTGGTCTCTGACGAAGGCCAGATGGTGCTGCGACCGACGGTGCACAGCCGCGTCCACGTAATCAGTGTTACACATTTCACAGTAACCTCCCTTGGTCTCTTTTTCCTCCCTTTCTTTTATTCGAGGTCTACTTTTTCTTGTCATTCTGAAAAATAGAAACGTTCTATTAAATCACTGATTAAAGAAATGAAATAAAATTTTCCATTTTACTGACACTTACTTCTGACCTGCAATAATCGCTATAGTATTTGTGAGATTTTCTAGTGATTCTTTTTTCTCCTTCTTTTCTTTTGGCGGGTCAGGCTCTAATGATATTTGGGGCCATTCATCAAACTCCTTATACACAGGTCTGCACAGCCTGAAACATAATGGGAAGAGTATGAGCATTTGTTGTGGCTTGGGGAACTTCAAATCCATATACTGTACAATCCAAATATTGGTCCATACTTGTCCAAAAATTCAATCTTGATAAAATGTTTACTGAAGAGCCTGACATGCGATTTACGCGGTGCCGTGAAGAATGTGTCATATAGCTTATCCAATAGACTTATAGCCTGAAAGTTTAATAAATATGCTGTAAAAATATATAGATAATATGCAAAGAAAGAAGAAAACAATAAGATTAGTGGAATAGTTAATATACCTAAAGAAGGCATTAGTAATCACAACATGCAATCGATTTTTTTTTATTTACCACTTCAAACAAAATCAAGTCTATATGTGAAGAATCCTATTTTACCTATAAAAAGTCAATTTTATATGCACATTGAAGTTCATTCACATTCTTTGCGTAACATGCTGCTGTGTTTCGTCTGGTGAGTGTAGGGATCCAGAGACCTTTATTACTAGGTGATGAAGCATTCCATCTTAGATCTCACAGGTGTCAACGCATCTGCATTATGATTCCTTATCAAGGATGAAAATGAGTGTAATGGACTACAGGAATCACTTACTATTGGGTGGATTGTGTACTTGCTACTCACCCTATTATTGGATCGGCATTACATTGGAGTACAGAAGTTACAATAATGTGAGAGCCAAATTTAATGGCTGGGAGACAACATATTTGGTTGGAGTATGTTTTTGTTTGACATCTTAAATAAATTTTAAACTTATACCTTATTTGAAAAATGCATATCACACAACAGAATGTTAAGGTTCGAGAACAAGTTCTGACTCTACTGATCTTAGTCCACAAAATTTTAGATTTTTTAAATGTTTATATTCTGTATGACATTAAATGTTTTTGACACAATGTTTAAGAATGTTTGAAAGCAGATGTGTTGTTCTATGAGTTCATCTGTTTTATAATTTTGTTTGAGTTAATTTATGTGAATTTCCATAAGCAGAATAATATTTTGGTTGGATGAGTTGAAACCAGGTGAATGCTACCAATATATTGGTACCAGATATTGAAAATATTGTTGAAAAGGTGAGAAAAAAATGTTGTTTACAAGGAATACATTCTAGTTTAAAATTGTTAATATTTAGTAAAAAAAATATAAATAAAAAAATAATGGAAACTCTTAGTTGCCAACCTATTATTTTGTAGTATTTAACTTTCGGGGTAAATAATTGTTTTTTGTTAGGTGAACTAAACATACAATATTTGTAAACTTAGAGAAAAGTGCAATAAAAGAAGTAATGTTGGACAAATTTTTAAGCATAAATTTATAAAGACTACACTGGCAATATGCATGTATTAATATATATTTTTTTTTCAATATTGAGGTAAGCCTGCTAGGAGTAAAGAAGAAGGATCGTAAAGAACATACTGATGTAATAATGGAATGAACAGAGGTAATACCTAAACACTAAAAAATTTAAGTGGACTGTACAAACTATGAGATATGGGTACAAATGGAGTAAGAGGTATGAGAAGAACAAATGAAGACAATAAATTGTTGAAAAGGATATTGAAAAAGTAGAAACAATGCTTTGTACAAGAATACCTTGGCCTTTGACAATGTGTACATAGACCAAAAGCCAGTGTGGATAACTTAAAAAAAAAACATTAGTAAGTATTTCACTTTAATGGTCTGAAATAAAGGGCTTTATTGTTGATTTAATTAAAATTAATGTTTCCAAATGGTCATGTGCATGTAGGCTTATCAATGGGCCGACTCAGATCAGAAAACTATACTGTCATGCAAATATTTTCCTTCACACACATAAGTCTGTTACAAAGGTATGTATGTACCTTAGTTACCTATCTAGAAAGGGAATATTCATACATTAAGTAATGCTTAATGTATGAATGTTCCAATGCAAGAAACTATAAGATAAAAAGCTTATAAATGAGACTGCTTACCCGGATGCAGATATCACAAAAATTATATTAAAAATGTATTATTCCATTGAATCTAAAGCAGAACATTATTCACTAAGTTCCATGCCCTGCATAGTTAGTGAGTTATTTAGGAAAGAGTGTATATTCACTTTATCTCAAGCATACATAGGGCTAATTTCTTTTATGAAATAGGTGGCAAGTGAGCGAGCAGCTCACCTGATGTTAAGTGATCACTGCTTCCCATGAACATCTGCCACAGAATGTGCTATCTACCTTTAAGAAAAGTGTAGGCTCTTTTCTTGAAGTCATATGAATTCGGAAATATAATAGACATCGGAAAGCGGTAGTCGATTTACAAAGTAGAGTTGTGCGTGGCAGAAAATTTCACATTAAGCGCAGTGTTGTATTGCCAAACATCGAGATGATGAGGATTGAAAATGAAATGTTGATTTCTGCATATATATTTGCACACACCTTGTGTACGGTGAGGTGCACGTAAGCGTGTGGATGGGGCGGCGCAGGCTGGGGCTCCGGCCGCAGCCGCTCCAGCATGGCATCGGCGCGCGCGCGCCCCTCACGCCGTGCACATCGCGCCGCGCCCCGGGCCCCTCCTCCACCCAGCGCCGCGCGGGACCCTACCACGTGCGTCACTCGGGGAGTGAGGAATACCTCCTCTTGCTGAAAGGTGTGATTCTATTATATTTGTTGCTACTTTATTTTTTTATTTACTTAAGATTCATGCAACTTGCAGTTGACAACCGAAAACAGTACACGGTGCATTTGTAAAAAAAACCTCTAATTTATATGCTATTATTTAATTCATAATCTGGATAAAAACATAGGGATACTTTTTTTCCCAGTAAATGGATGCTTGCCACAGAAAATGTCGCAGTTATAGAGAAATGGATATTATAATCAATGGGCCTTATCTTGCTTTATATTACCCTATACTTTGTATGTAATAAAAAAAATTAAAAACCATAAAATACTTTACTAGTAGCTTCCAATTTAGGGTGCGGGATCTAACACAGTTCTTTTGAAGATATATTTATTCTTCTCTTGCTTCAATCAATCCAATCAATTTGGCATACAGGCATATTTATAATGTGTAAACATTCCAATCTTAATATTTCTTAATATTTCGTTGAAAAGGATTGATTTTTATGAACAATAGACAGAATACAAGCAGAAAGTTTGAACAAATGAAAATCTTGTTATATTTTATTCTTTCTTCATATAGCATGACTTATATTGCATTTAAAATTTTAATTTGAGTGTTTTCATATTTTTTTTCAATCTTAGTGCTCAGGGATGCATCATGGGTCGTAAGAATTATTTACCATCATTCATGTGCTCATTGGTGTACTCAATACAATAAAAAATAAAGAAGAAAAAATAAGCTAACTTAATTTTCTAATTATATCATAACAACTGCAGATAAATTTTTATTATTATATGTCACTAGAAAATTAATGAGAAAGATGCATTTGAACCCTTGAGTATTGTGATGGAATGACTAACTACAAGTAACTGGCTCTACTTATTTACTAGCACTAATTACATTGCCAATATCCTAACGGTTTAAGGTAAAGTCATACAGGTATAGTTGTGTATCATCTCCTAGTAAAAGCATTTCAGCTTAGTTGTAGTGAATAATGGGAATGATAGATGTTTACACCATGGCTAACATACTTTTGTTTTAAATTAAACTAATTAAACAAAACTAACACCAAAGATACAAGGCCCATATGGACATAGAGTGGAGTAGAGTTACATAGAGATAGGTAAAAAAGAGTTGTTTGAATAGTAAATGTTCTTTTTGTAAAATATAATTACAATTTATTCCCATAAAACAATATACCGTTCATTTACATTTATTTGAAATCCTAATTAAGTTAAAATATATATATTCTTCATCATCAAAAACAATTTACTACAATTTGAGCCCTAATAGGTTCACCATAATTTATTTTATTTTTTAATATTAATTAGAACCCTAATTTAAAAATAAATAATTTTTAAATAAATAAAATAAAATTTAATTTTAAAATTAAATTTAAAATTAAAAAAGGAATAAAATAGTCCAAATAGGAAAATACATACATATATCCGTAGCTTTCTCTGTATACATACATATACAGAGAAAGCTCCGGATGTAATTCCTAGATATCACTCTTACAAAACATAATTCTTTAAAATTTGGATGTTGCATACATATAAAATTAGATAATGACATAAAAAGAAAGAAATTTTAAAAAATCACAGTGAATATTAACAGTATTTATATAAACTTTGTTTACAATATTTTTACTAGAATAATTATAATAATAATTTCAGTAAATTAATTTATAGTTAAAATGACTAGTGTTGTCAGCAGTGATAATAGATATTAAAATGGTAATTAAAGAAATGAATAAGGCAACTCTAATTACAAATGTCATTATAAGAATTGTTGTACAAACACAATGTGAAAGTCAGCAAAATACATTTATGTTGACCTAAAATACATTTTGCATGTTGCAAGTACAGTGATTTTATTGCGGATGCTGACGAGTGTGAGACAAGACATTCAAACAACGACTATGTCGCGCGATCAACAATGTGCCTGTACTAGGAAACAATTTATTGCGAGGCGCATGTGAGTGGACGCGGGAGTATCGACGCCGCACACACGTAGAAATTTCCTTGAAATACAGACGGCAATACCAACGCCGGCGGCCCAAAGCATCGCACTTTCAGAGCGCGCCAACCGTCCCGCGCAAAAAAATAACACAATGAAATCTCTACACTCAAATCTAACCCGTACCCTAATAACTTTAAGAAACACAACTCCTTGACAAACGTAAAGCCATATCAACTGTCAAAAATTAAGCATACACACGCGTAAGCCAAAGAAAACTACATTTCAAACGACTTTTAAATGGATGTAGTGCAACGCAGCGTGATCGAGCGCCGCGCGCGGCCTCGGCCCGATGCATTTTGCGTTGCGGCGACGACTCTAACGCGAGCATACAAAAGATGACCTAAAATCGAACGCAGACTACGCGCCTAACTGGTTACTAGGCGAACTTAGTTTAAAACTGTTTTCTAAACAATCCTGACACGACCATTATATCAATATTCACGAGAGGGCAACGTATGGCGTATATACTTACACAAAAGCCGTCCGCGAGACCCCCGCGCGCCGCTTATCACAAAAATAAGTAACTATATACTAGTCACCGAGACGGGCACTTCGTCACTGCTGAATTTATGTTGTATTATAATTTACAACAAATACATTTATATCACTGAAAGTGTTATGCACTTGCAAATATTTTAATAGATAATTCCGATGTTTTTCAAAGTATTTTATCCACATTTGCTACATAAATTCGTAAAAGCACAACAAACACACAAATCTGTCACACAAGATGGAGATATTTGCTCAGTTTTTATTTTGCCCACCGGCGGCGCTAGCTACGTCATGTAGGGAGGGGGAAAATATTTCATTGGTTGGTCGGTTAAAACCGTTCCGTTTTCTCAATTTTTTTCTTCCAACTCATTTATGCAATAATTACTTCTCCCGTAAATTCACATTATATTATCTCACTATATTGCTCATCATTTTATCTATACTGAATAATTATAATTCACATAATAAAGCCTATTAGTTTGCACATAGAAATGACATTCATAATGCGATTCTATATGTTATGTAAATATAAAAGGAACGCAAATAATGTGACTAAATAGAGGACTATTCAACGCAAGGCAAGCGCAAATAATTTCAACGGCTTGTTAAATTTATACGTATTATTTTGCATATAACCAACAATTTAACTGCAACGTCTTTATATAAATTTTCTATCTAATTTTACATTTACTTTGGCGGTTTATGCACAGAATTACTTACCAAACCCATGTCTTGTAATCTTCTCGATATGGACCTAGAAAGCCCAGGCTCTTGAATGTCCAAATAGAAGCAGAAACTTTTTCGTACTGTAACATCATAGAAATTATAAAAAACAAACTTCACATGAAAATTTATACATTATATTAAAATATGGCGCACCTTTATTATATTTATCTTGAAGATTCAAAGTTGACACCATGGTTGAATGAAAATATTATTCACTAAGATAAGATGTCACCAGTGTCTGAAAATTCTGTTTCATAGTCCGAATATATAGTTCCTTAGTCACTATTTTTTGTTAACTTGAATTAAACGATTATGCAATTGTTAGGAACGCAATTTTTTAAAATCTTCATTCTTTTGCTTGATAAATATACGTTTCTACTCTCGTACACTAAATGTCACTGACAGCTGAGATCAATAGACTATTCTAAACACGTCAATGATCTATGGTTACAAATCGATGTACCAATCGATAACGTACGCTTTCATTTAATTTGGTAAATATTTATGAAGGAAACTAAATTATATGATTTTTAAGATTAAAAATGATATTTACAATCTCATATAGAGAAATAATAAGTAAAAAGGCCATATAGCGTTTAAAAGTACATAATTTGATATTTTCTTAAAAAACCATATCCGTCGAAATTTTTATTTTAAATACGAATAATATAAAATCATATAATCATATAACTTATAAATCAGTATTTTAAAATTTTGCTTTAATATGATGTTTTTACTATCATTCGTTTCACAAACTAAAACTAAATTAAATGTTTATATAAAATGAAACATATACACAGCTAACATATTTTTTTTATGGAATGAAATAAACTTAATAATCTACTCCATCCATTTCGATAATCCTTGAATGCTTACGGACGGCCTGTAGGCATTGGATACGCCGGTACATGGCAGCTATGTACATGCTCTATCGATTACTCATGTTCGTTATATACGAGTATGTATAGAAGTGGACGTCATTCATGTACCTAGATAGGTAGGCAGCGCTCGACCCGTTTATTTTGTAACTGGTCCGATTTAGGTCACCTGAATGCAATTTTGTTTACGAACATCGTTTGCTCTTTGTTATTTAAATTAATTATGACTATTTAGGAGATAGTTATCCTTAGTTTGCGTTATATAATAATTACTAACCATCAATATTTGTTACTATGTATACCTTATAGCAATGTCGCGTTCTAACCTAATAATTCATTATAGTTAAATCGGCGAGGTTTTATTGGCATTAATGTTTTGTTCGTTAAGTTTTGTGTTGACGTTTATTGATCTGAGCCAATGTATAATTAATATACGTCTTATTAATTCTCCTAATGATTAAGTTTAATTCATGTTGAAACTACATATCATTTACTTTATTTATTAAATATTTATGTAAAATAAATTTATTATTTATTTGTAAGCATCTATATATAGCTGTCAGAAGAAGTTAAACCTTTTAGTTATTTCAATAAAGCTGTCAATAACTTGTTTCGTTTCGTTACTGTTTGCTAGCTAACGGCAGTCGCATTACGCGCCAGAATTGATTCGAAAACACTATTTCAATGAAAGTATAAATTGTATATTTCATTCGGGAATCAATAGTCTGTACGCATTCTGTACCTACTTCTCGTTTGATTCAGAAAAGGGGAATGTAAGGATGTTATATTTTGATTTAATGATTCAGTTTTACGCTGTGAATTATTAGTATTACTAATTGTAACTATATTTATGCATTTTAAGTTACATAAATTATTGTAATTTATTAGCTATTTTAAAGTTTTGTTATTTTAAAAACAATATCAATGTAATTTCCAAATGTAATTTACTTCAAAACTAAGGTCTATAAACTAATTCCGAGCAAATATAAACAGGAGACACTTATAATATAAAATATTATATAACGACGCGAACATATCGTCCTTTTACAGTCTATTAGTTGATTGTTTACTAAATAAAATACACTAAAGTAAATGAAACCTTTGAGAATTTGAGAAGAAAGTGAACATAGATAATTATTCTTAGAAGTTTTTGTTGTATTCTTAATAGATGGCGCAATATAGCCTGTAGAAAGAACAAGATTGTAAAAAAATATGTTAAAGATTAAAATTAAACAAGAATACCCATAATTATAACAAAAAAAATAAAACTTAAGGGGCTAGATTTAAATTATTTTTCATCAAACGGAAAGCTTCTTGAAACTCTCAAACTTTCAAACATTATTGAGTTACTGAAAAATATACATTTCCGAAACAATGTCTGTTTATAGTTTTGTGAAGCAAAGAAGATATCATTACCAAATTGAATTAAGATGAGATTATTTTTCTTTTATCTACCGCAAGATGTCATATAAAGACGTCGCAATGCTTAGTATTAGAAAATGTTGGCAATACTAATAGTATTATTATTATTACTATTAGCTACACCATTTACATTTGTGCTGCCGAAAAACGAATCCTAAAAAACTTTCTGAACGCTTTATTGAGATTTTTACTTTTAAAATTTAGAGCACTGTTTTCCATTTTTATGTCACGTCCCACGAAAACGCCACGGTAAGTAAAAGGTCTTGTGCCTGCTTCGCCATAAAATTATAATAACATTTAAGTATTTATAAACGATAGTGTATTTACACAAAGCAAGCTTTAATGTTTATTTTCTACATTTAAATTCATTGGTTTAATAAATCATTATTTAAAGGTTTGTTATTAAACAGATTGGGACACTCTTTAATAACAAACGAGACCCAAAACGATGAGAAACGATGATTTAGAGTATACTGTCGACCCTCAGGAGAATTTAATGACTAGACTAGGGAGGGAATCGGACCACAATTTCTTTCATTATATATAGGTAACAAACGAGCACACATTTCACCTGAGTTATTCCTGCGACCCGTGACTACCCAGATTCATCCTTGATAAGGAATCATAATGCAGATGCGTTGTCACTCTTTACGACTGAGATATTATACTCCCTCACCAGGAATAAAGGTATCCGGATCTTTACACTCACCAGACGAAACACAGCAGCATTATACTGTTATTTTACGCTGGTATTCTGTGAGGGCGTAGTCTTTCCCTGGTCGAGCTAACCCATCCAATATGCCGCTAGAAACAAACTGCATCCTATCTCTACCAATGTCGAGTGCCTTATATTTATTTATTTATTTAGGGATACCAAATAGAGAGTTATAAGTGATACCCATATTTCACCTTAAATTGAAGGAGCCGTGATAGCTGATTGTCAAAGCGCTCGCTTTTAATTTCACGATACGCGAGCAAATCGAGTCCGTTCCCTGTTGGCGGACACCAATGAAATTGGTTAATTACTAACTTAAAAAAGAGTAAATATATTTATTATGAATGTTTACATTATATGTTATATGTATTAATATTTATGTAATGATATGCATGTGTTTGTAAATAAATATAGTCCTGTATTACCTTTTTTTTTCAGATAATAAGTCCAACACCGGGCTGGAAAATATTTTTATTGTAAGTAAGCTGCGCCGTTTTACATACTTTTCTTATATTAGTTTCCTTATATAAATGCTTTGTGTATATAAAAGTAAAATAAATAAATAAATAAAATTATATGCTAGTTATCACGAATCGTTCCCAACTTAGCCTAAGCTGTCAACTTAGAACTTAGAACAGCGAGACAACTGACCTAAAATGTGTATATGTTATTGATCTTCGAATATTTATTTTTGTTTAAATGAAACATGCAAATTTTTCACCAACACCACGCATTCGTCGGGTTGGGGAAATATTTGTGGGGGCGCAACCCTCGTGCCGTCCACCCCCCATCCCGTCGGTCGCCAATGACAATATATTGATTCCAATCACCGGTGCATATTGTTTCGGCGATCTCTCATGCAGACTCATTTTATTGTCTCGTGTAAAAGATAAATGTTTTTAAATATATTTGAACAAGAACAGGTGTATATATTTTTATGTCTTTCAAATATATTCTTCAATATAAGAGTGTGATAAACAAGCACACACTTCGCCTGATGGTAAGTGATGGTTGTGGTCCATCCATATCCATCTTGAGCATTCAAGATACCCCCATTCGAGCCGACCCATTCTTGTTGAAACTAGACATTAGCTGTAGTGTGGCTCAACTAATTTAAAACAGAGTTAGTTTAAAGAAGAGTATATTATTATATATATTAGTATATATATTTTTGCCGGCTGGATACTATTTCATCGAGCAATCGTTCGATTTATATTATCAGTAACAGGAAAAAGGTATCTCTGTATCTGAACAAGCTCAGTTACGCGATCTAAAACTCATTTTGTAAAATAAAGCCATTGAAATATCTAGCTATCGAGCTTTAGCTCAAGAAAAACTAAACCTACCTAAAGTGACGTTTAGGCAGTACTAGTAGTATACGTTTTTCATGTAAATACGTCTTGTAGTGATTCCTGAATTGCTTTGATGTTTGCCGAATTGCGGCGAGTGGCTGTCGTAACTAGAGCATTCCGGAAAGATCGATATACCATATATTAACGTGACCGGAGCGGCGACTCCGTTTCTAAATCCAAAACTAGCGCATAATATAATAAATAAAATCGTCGATGGCCCGGTACTTGCCGATCAGTTTGATTCACTGGCTATGGGAAGAGTTGTATCTTTTTGCATTTTTTAGCGTATTGACCACAGCGAGTGTTCCACGGAATTGCTCGGATTAATTCCAACCGCTGAGTTTAAATCGTACATCGCGACAGAATTCAAAATTCCCTTTTCGGGCGATTTATTTTACCTTCCTTATAGGCCGGCAACGTATTTACGACTCCGGTGTTGCGGATGTACATGGGCGGCGGTGATCACTTACCGTCGGGTGGGTTGCATGCTCTACTATAAAAAAAACTATATTATAAAACTACTGTACTATAAAAAAATCATCCTAATCATCGAGGTGGTACGAAAGCGACCATAGTGCGCTTTACACGAAATTTTCCTCCACGCACAACTACTCTGTTGAGACAACTGTATCGGATTTACATACCTTCAATAGAGGCCACACCATTCTTAAAGGCTCCTTCTATGTTTTTGGGTGCGAGACCCACCTGTACTTATTTATTGTCATCCTTTGTCTAACGGCATTGGTTTAGGGCGTCCCCGTCTAGGATCTCCAAATAAAAGGATAACGAAAAAAAAAGAATGCGCAAAGAGCCACTGCCTGGGGTCCTCGGGGCACACCTGGGGCTGATGCTGGATGCGGCAGCATGCAAATTGCCAGCTGAACACGAAGGGATCTTCGACCAGACAACCCCTAGCATCTATCACCCCCTCCAGTTGGCTTGGTACTGACATGGTCATCTCGGACCGCGCAATCGTTACCCGTCACTGGTATTCCTCCGGCCGAAACGCACTCAAAATGAAAACGAATTACGAGCATACTACAAGGCGAAAGGGGAAGAAACTGCGGGATATGTCTATCGGGCTCCGGATGCTCCGCTTTTTTGCAGAGGTGGAGCCATCATCCCTTACCGTGTAAGATCTGACAGATCGAGTTCGGTACATCCTTTGCGCAAAAAAATTTGATGATACCAAAATCGAGCGGCTTAGACGTGAGGCTATTCCTGCGTAGGATCCTTTACAACAGCTAACGATGAAACTCCACAATCTGTGGATCAATCTGTTGCCGTATGGACGCAGAAAGACTGTAGTAAAAGAGGACGAAGCAGGAATGGACGTCCAGGAAATAGAGTTGGTGAGGAGGATACTGGAAGAGGGGATTGTGGAAACGCGTGCAATGGCATTTAAAAATCGTCTGTGACTTCCCCGGTCACCCCTAAGCCCCAAACTCGGAATGTCATGAGGACTCTGAACTCAGTGTTGGTTAAATACCTTAAAACCAGCCGGGACTTGTACCATACGGATCCAATCCTATTCGGGCCACACTAAGAGTATGCCGTTTTACCAGACAATGTAATGCTATCCCAGAGTGGCTGAGAAGGATTGATGACTGTATCGAGAAGGCTAGAGTCCCCACCGACAGTCTGGCAAATTTAAGGTCGGGCAATAATAAAGTCCAAGTATGATGCGCACCAAGAAGGCAAGCGTTTGTTGTGACAGACATTGCTTTGACGCAGTAGGATATTACGCAAAAACTGACGGAGCGCATATTCTACCTGAAGCAAGAAATCGCTGCATGGGGTAAGCGGATACGACGAGAGGTCGAACAAAAGAGATTTTATAACTCGTTGGTTGGTCGGTTGGTTTTATGTGTGGAACCGTTAAATGTTCTTGGAGCGGCTCAGAACTTGACCAGGCTGACACGGTCGCATTTTGGCGCAGGCTGTGGTCAGAGTCTTTAACCCACTGTGAGTGCCTCTGGACGAAAGCTGGGACGAGTGCATGAGCAGATATTACACCAATGAATCTCGTAGTGATTAGGCCGGACGACATAGCTGAGACGAGCCCCGAACTGTAAAAGTCCGGAGCTCGATAGGCATCACTACTGGAAGGGTTCGTGTCATGCCACTCGCAACAGTTTCAAGAAGACCTCGACTCTAGGTCGCTTCTGGTTCTTTTAACTACTGGGGCACTCATCTGGTTTCTAAAGATCAGGTCACTGCAGATCTTAGTAAGTACCGCCTCATTACGTGCCTAATGTGAGTGCCACATTCATTCTAAGCTCAACATCACCTGCCATTTTTATTCAAATCGACTCATTTCGGACGCTCAAAATGTATGCAGGGGCAGTGGGCGTGGGCTCAAGAAACCGCTCCTGGACTCCACACTTCATCGATGAAGTTATTGGCAAACTGGTTAAGTGCAACCGTCGGAACTTCCCTGCCAACTGGACCAACTACAGAAAGACATTCGTCTCGGTACCCCATACATGGCTAAAGAGGGTTCTCGAGCTGTACAAGGTTGACAGTATAGTAAGAGATTTTGGCTGTGTACGAGCCAATGGAGTACATTCCTTGTCTCCTAGGCGAGCGGATGACGGTTTCTGAAAGCCACGTAAGGATACGGAAGGGTATTTTCCAGGGTGACTGTTTGACTGCTATTTGCCTCTCCCTGAACTCTCTTAGCACTCTGCACAAGAGAGGATTTCAGCTGTGGAAAGGAAGAATAAGTGGCCCACTTTTTAACATGGATGGCCTCAAGTTATTCGTCCCTAAAATTTCTGGCAGTTACTAAAATTCACCAGTGCCTTTAGAAATCAGAATGGGGTACGAGACGAACAAATATGCGGTCCTTCATGTTGAGGGGTGGGCTATCCATGTCCGTGAACTTAAAAATACTATCGAACCTTCTGATGTTTGGGTATATCACGTTGGGTACGACTGAAAAAGATGCTTAATACATTTTTATCGGGCGTGATTAAAGCACACGCGATAAAAGGTTGGGTCGTGTCTACATACTTTGGCATACTCAAGTGGACTCAAACCAAAGTAGAAGCCCGGGACAGAAAAGTCCAACTAATATAACTTCCCATAGGATGCATCATACGTGATCGTCGGTAATGAGGCTGTGCTTAGGCCATGGCCTTTTAAATGCTAAGTGTGCAGCCTCCGTTACAACTTTCTGACGAAATCGGGTGATGCCTTCCATACGGACGTTATGGCATGTGACAAGACGCTCACCCTTTGTCCTAAACTAAAGAGCAGGACCTGATTGCACAGAGCCTCTCTGACCGAGAGAATTATGGAAAGAGGAGCTAGGAGAGCGATGAGACGTACTAAACTCTTCATGAGCCGTTTGAAGATACAGTTGCTTCTCTCCACTGGCTACGCTTCGGTGACTTTTTCGGGAAAACCGAGTGATTTTCTTTCCGATACAGGATCAGGTTATTAAGGCCAACAACAAAGATCCTGTAGAACGGCACCGTCGTCATCACCAATCTCAGGTTGTTCAACGCTTGGTAACTCTGCGTATTTACATAGACACAACCTTTAATAGGACAACCTTCTCCACCTGGGGCTCGCTCTCAAGTATAACCTTGTAGATCAGAAATTGCCTTATAATTGCCAACCGCAGGCCGTGCTCTAAAATGAACACGCCAGGATATACTGGGACCGGCCTATAATCACGGACAGGACTATTCTTGCGGATAAGCCTCATATCGTGTTGATAGATCGGGCACAGTCAAGGATATTTTAGGTCGATATCACGATTCCATATGACGCGAACCTCGTGAAAGCCAAAACAGACAAATGTCTGGACGTGGCACACCAGGTGACTGACATGTGGGGTGGTATCCCGACTGAAATTATCCCTATAGTCGTGCCTGCAAACGGGTTAATCCCAACCAGCCTCTTAAATCATCGGGTAGACGGTTGGTACTACGTGACGGGTCGCTCCAAGCTCAAATGGAGAAGCCGCCCGTATCGTCCGCCGGTTTCTCTTCCTCTCCCCGTGACCCTCGACCGTTTGAGTCATAGTCGTAAGTATGTATGTTTATTTTGATGTATTGTTTATGTTTGTTTTATGTTATTTAATTTACCAACCGAACGACGTTCCCAATGAATATTCCTACATAATAATAATATTTTATTTACTTTTGATTGGGCGTGTACAATACGCTCACATATGAAAAATGTATTACACATACAATATCGATTGCACACAGACAATTAGTATTCACAAAAAGACATAATTACAATAACTTTATTTATTTTTGCTTTTGCGTTATAGTACTTTTATTTACTCTTTTACCTATAAAATTAATTATAACACCCATGCGTGGTTTTTCTACGTAAAGCCATCGTAAATAAATTATTCATAACCAGCCGAAGAATTTGTCATGTCCAAATTCCAATAAATTTGTTTGTGACCGCTTTGTGAATTAGTGAAAATTATCCAACGAATTATTTTATATTTTATTGATCTTACTTTTAGTTTTTCCCGAATTTGCCAATTATCCGGGCTAATGTTTTCTTTTTTCCATAAAAACTTAATTCGGAACAATTAAAAACATTAAAATAAATAACCAAAGCTTCAAATAACGAACATCATTAAATATTTATTTACATAGATACACAGTTCGTAGTTACACAAATACGTATCACTATTTCCGAGAGCCAATCCCTATTTACATAGGTTGACTTTGTTGAATGTCGCCGGGAGTCTAGGTTAGAAATGAAACAACATGCCCGTTTATAATACACTTATATTTAGAAAAATTAGATTAACAATTAATATATTTTATATAGAGCCACTTTGTAAAAATCTTATGTAAGTAGTTAAATATATTAATATTAATATGGTCGTACGTAAGGAGAGTAGAGATGTGACACCTTATAAAAATATATGAGCGCCGAGTCACATTGTCCGGGAAAATTAATTAATAAAAAATGCAAATATTATTATAAAAGTAAAAAAAAATGAATTTTGATTACGGGAATATAAATACATCAACACAATTATTGCTATTTGTTAATTATTAATTAAATATGTAAATATATTCACCATACAATCTGAGTAATAAAAAGAGCGCGAATAACTTACAAGAAATAAAATTACAATAAAAAACAAAGAATTAAATTTTTGTATTGTTATAAACAGACTACTTACAATTTGTACATATCTTAGATTTTAAATTAATATTTATAACAGTGATATTTTAACAAACTACGCATAGGCCGAAATTTTCAACGGTAATTTAAAAAAATAATATTTAAAAAAAGTTATTTTGACATACCGATATTTCAATATTTGACAGATTATTTTAGGTTACATGTTTCGGTAAGGTCAGGTAAGCCTGCCGCCAATTAGTGAAAAATATTAATTGATATATAAATGATAATATATAATAATAATGACTGCCAACAAAAAGACGTTAACAGAAGTCTACAGGTACCATGTTGCATGGTATCGATCATATGTTTGTTTGTCAACCATGATCTAAGAATGCATACGCAAAGTAAAACGCCTCTGAGCATTGTAACTCGGCACTACTATGAGATTAGAGTGACTAATGTAGATGAAATTTGATTTCATTTTTTTTACACATTTTCCATTTCATTACACGATAACATGACTTAGAAGTCTAAACTCACTTAGCATCAGTCTCAAATTCGCCGCCATTTCACACTGTTGTCGTCACAGATTATATATACACCGATTATTTTCCCGTCGCGATGGTCGTAGTCAATCCGTGTAATAGAGCTTATTACTTTAAATTAATATTAAGCTTGGATAGAATGTTTTAATTTGTTATCTGTTTGCTGTATACAATGTTTCATTAATGGGATGGGGTTTCAACAATTTTTTCGCCATTCGTGTCGCCGTTGACAAGCTGGACCGGAGGCTTTATAGGCGGAGCTGGTATCACCTACAGGCAGAAATAAAAATATTACACATAATATAATAGTTATGAACAATCTCCAAACCTCTAAACCATTTCTCATATCTATGTCGCGACCACAAAAAACCCAAAAAGCTATTACAATAACATTTTAATTAATAGTTTAGTTTTGTTATTAGATGGTAATAATTAATTTATGAAATTACATTAAAATCAATTCCTTTTTTTGTTTATCATGGTGAACTGTGTGCTGAACACAGTTCACCTGATGGTAAATAAGTCCTGCAGCCCATGACATCTACATTCATCCTTGACAAGGAATCATAATGCAGATGAGTTGTCACCCTTGACGACTGAGATGGAATGCCTCGTCACCAGTAATAAAGGTCTCCGGATCCCTGCACTCACCAGACGAAACACAGCAACATTATGCTGCTATTTTACGCTAGTATTCTGTGAGGGCGTTGTCCTGCCACGGTTGAATATTTGATAAATAATTTATTGATTGAAAAACGTGACACTGATTGAGAAACAATGACATAAACAAAACATTAATAACAAAACCATTTTAATAATAACGAAACACAAAAAATCATCCAAACATATAATAAAAACGTAAAAAAATTGTCTGTCAGTCTATGGTCCGCAATGACTGAATCGATCTGGATGTAGTTTTCAGTGAGTATTGGGTTAATCTTAGACTAAAATTTAGTGTTTTATTTCAATTGGTTGACACAAGGACTCATGCAGCCCATGACGGCCACATTCACCCTCAACAAGGAACCATAATGCAAATGCGTTGTCAACCCTGAGGAGAAAGCTGGAATTCCTCGTCACCATTAATAAGGGTTACCGGTTCCTTACATTTACAAGTCAAAACACAAAAGGGTTATGCTGGTATTCTGTGAGGGGGTGGGCCTTCACCGGTCGCGCCGACCCCTTCCTGCAGCGGATAGGAACAAACTGCAGTGTTGCTCGACCACTGTTAATAAATTTAATAATAATAATTAAATCGTAATCTAAGAAATGAACTTAAAAAAAATAATTTCTTAGACATGCAGGTTTCAACAAAATTTTTACTTTCACCGCCGACCACATGGTTAATCAGTGCCGGGGATTGAACTCGGTTTGTTCACGTAACGTGAATTAAAAGGGAGGGCTTAGACACTGAGCTAGTACGGCTGACAATCGCCTACTTTTTTAAAATAAACTAACTCTACTTTAAATATTATGAAGATAGATAGTCAACTGGAGATAATAAATATACTTTTTTTTAATAAAATAAAGTTTTTTTTTTCTTTTAAATTAAAATAAAAATTATTTTTGCGGAATTACCGCCTTGTTAGACTGGTGGATTGGCGATCATTCAAAAACAACAAAATATAAATGCTTTAAAGTAATTAAAATTCCGTTAAATTATATCAAGTTAAGCCAGAAAGATAAGGATAGAGAAAAAAGGATTAAGTTAAATACCGATTAAATAATTATTTACATAAAATAAACCAGGGCCAATGTATATAATAAAAAGATCTCACTTTTAAATTCTCTTGTAATCTGTTCGAAATACATCAAACTCACAATGACATGGACGTAAAATATAAATTCCCATTCCATAAAATATTTTGTCGTGTAAAAAAAAAACAACCAACACCCAAATAACACCAAAGTACCCCACACCACTAGAAGAAAGTAGAAAGGACTTAACTTTTGTAATTACTCGCTGTATATGTATTCGAGGTTTGTAATTTACTTTGTAATTTTTCATA
Source organism: Teinopalpus imperialis (assembly GCA_029286865.1). NCBI lineage: Eukaryota > Metazoa > Arthropoda > Insecta > Lepidoptera > Papilionidae > Teinopalpus > Teinopalpus imperialis. The sequence goes on along the minus strand of JAGSMU010000022.1, from coordinate 16,958,378 downwards.
TAGCTCACCAAACATTTTATATGAGGGCAATAAAAAAGGCGTGGTGCTGGCAACATTGACATGTTATATTAGTGATTTTAATTAATTTGCTGGTAATTATGTGTGACGTCATCGACACAAAATTAGTAATAATAAGGTGTAAGAAAATTATTTTTGTTTTTTAAAATGTAATCGTTAATAGCAATTTAGCTAGCGTGCGGTCTGCGAATTTAACGTCGTAGGTTCGGATACGCCATCTGATTAATGTCGTGAACTAGTCTAGTATACCTAGTTTAGTCATGCATTTTCAACTTATTTGGAGTGGTTAACTGGAATGATAGTAATAAATACCCTGCCGGCCAAAAGTTTAAGACCACACATAAATAGTATAATTATCCATCAATTGTAATAAAATCCCATAGGATAAATAAAAGAAATGCAGGATAATTTAAAGAAGTCATTATTTCGTTTACTTTCAAGTTATTGGACAATAAACATCTATTGTTTTCAAACACCGTCAAACGCTGCGCTAGAGCCAGGTGGTAGAGTCGTAATAATATTTTTATAATGTCCTCATTACTAATTACTTTGCTTTTGTTACGTATTGGTCAATAATTAGTGAAGTGCGTTCTGCCATCGTTGTTTTACATAATGAAAGCAAATCCGAACGTGAGATTGCTTCACAACTGAAGTTATAGAAGATTTGTGTTCATGGCACAATAACTTGATACAGATCGTCCACGCTCGGGAAGGCCGAGAGCTACCACGTCTAGTAAAGATAATTTCATTGTTGTTACCAACCAGCGAAATAGACGCTTAACAGCACCAGAAATCCGCGTTGAAGTAAACATAACCCGAGTTAAACCTTTATCATTGACTGCAGTAAAACAGCGACTAAGAGATGCGAAGTTGTGTGGTCGCGTTGCCGTTCGACAACCTTTTTTTTTTAGCGTGGGGAAATACCTACGTACACGCGACAATACGACATCGCGGGGGCGAGGACGGGTTATGTCGGACTCGCATCGACAAAAACCCCACGATGGTTAGCCACCAACGCTCGCGAGGGGATTTAAAAAAGTGCTTTGGACCGATGAATCCAAGTTTGAACTATTCGGCTCAAAAAGAAGACGTTCGACGCAGTGCCCAAGAAAAGATTGTGTAGTCCCAACAATCAAGCGTGGTGGTGGCTCAATTATGGTCTGGGGTTTCTTCTCTAGCCAAGGAACTGGCGATTTGATTAAAATTGAAGGAATTTTGAAAAAGGAACAGTACAAAAACATTTTAGAACAAAATACCGTTTCTTCCGGGTTGCGCTTAATTGGAGATTAATTTTCCAACAAGATAATAATCCGAAGCATAGCTCAAAATTATGTAGAGGATATTTAGAAGAGAAAGAGGCACAAGGGGTGTTAAAAAACATGGTTTGGCCTCCTCAGAGCCCGGATCTCAATCCCATTGAACTTTTGTGGGAAGAGCTTGATAGGAACGTCCGTAATCGTGGCCCATCCTCGCGAGAAGAAATGTGGAATGCTTTATGCGAAATTTGGAACAATATATCACAAGACACCATTAAAAAATTGATTGCCCGTATGCCGAGACTTGCGAAAAAATTCACAAAATGTAAAAGAGAATTTTTGATGTCATCAGTTTAGCTAACTATAGCCTTTTTTGTATGGACTGTTAATATTTCTTTACGCTTTTGAAGTATATTGTTTGTTAATCAATGTTCTATTAGATGATTAAACAGGTTAATTAAACTTTTAATATTTTATTGGAGTTTTACTTTATTTTCCTACTTTAATTAAGGTGGTCTTAAACTTTTGGCCAGCAGTGTATATATCAATCATATTCCACCTACACTTGTAGTTGCATCGCTAACGTACAACGGTAATATGGTCGAGGTATTCGATACAACACAATCCCTAGCTCTTAAGCTATGTCGTTACTACTAATATGACGAACTTGCTCGACTTTTTTTTAAAAATGGCATCGACTTTATCTATAACAGGTCGACCTTCATCTTTGACATCAAAATTCGCGGACTGAAACTGCTTGGATCAATTTTGTGCAACTCTTATTGACACTGCGTTAAATCCATAAACGTCAAAAATTTTTTCGCGGCTTGAGTCGCATTTTTTCCTCTTTTGTTATAAAACTACAAAATTAATCGATTTTCTTCGCTAGAATCATACGTTTTACGGACATTAAAACAATATAAAATGGCGGTAAGCCATTTTTACCTTTTTATTTTTCTATTTTTGAAAGGTTATCTATTTAATGTAAACAGTACGACCAAAGAGATTTAACTGCAATTTATTAGTTATAAAATACTATAATATTATAAATATAATAATTCTCCCGCCGTTAAACGATACAACGAACGAAAAGATTTTCAATACCTCGTTATTCGTACATCATTATCAAAATTGTGAACCAACCAAAAATTATATTTGCGTATTTACAATCCTTATATATTGTACACGTTTTTCTTCTTCCGGTGTTTAAAACTAAGCGGTGTGTTGCGCTTTCGCTAAAGAGCGATTATGTTAATTATATTTTTCTCAGATTAAAACTTTTTAAAAAAACAATTTGTTAAAAAGTTTATAGAACTGGTTTCCGCGACACAGTCAAAAATAAAAAAAAAAGAATGTAAATATATCTAATTATATAACGTTTGTATTTGAAATATTGTTTGTATATAAAAAAAAGTAAATGATACGTTTGTATTTGAAATGTTACTGTTATTGATGACGATGTTGCCAGCAGCACAAGATTTCCAAGAGTAAAGGTTAGACTATGCGTACGTTTAGGTCACTTGCATCGTCTTCTTCTTGCTCCTGTCAGGAATACCAGATGTTTTAGTGGAAAATATATGAGAGCATTATTATTAAAGAGAAAAGGAGCTATCCTAGCCTGTAGAAATAAGTAGGAAATTTTACATATTTTAAATTTACAGTATGATACTTTTTATTTTATAAAATTTAAATATCTTAGTGTCGTATTAAATTGTAGTGTAAAAAACAAAGTAACAGCCTATATATACAGGGTTATTGATAATTCGACGTATTTCCGTTAGCAGGAGATAGGGGTTTTAGATAATTTTAACCCCCATATGCATTATGCAAAAGTGAACCATTTTTGAGTTAGTGTTTTTTAGCTTTATTCAAAATAAGTCAAAAATGCAACATCAAAAATTTATTAAAAAAAAAGTATTAATTTAAATATCAATATAATATTTTTTTCTTCCGATTTAAAAACGATTAAACACTGGTTATTTATCAATATTAAAACAACAATTACCGGTCCAAATTTAGAAATGTGTGACGAGAAACGATATTATTTCAACATTTTTTTTCCACTAAAATGCCTTTAAAACAAAAAAAAACGTTTTGAAACTTGGCATGCAGATAATTTTAAAAACATAACCTTTTTCTTACCTCTACAACAATGCATAACAACTACGAACTTATTTCAAAGAAACTGAAAATCATGATGATCACAAAGGAACTAAACTAGCCAAGGCAAAGCCAGTTTGCTTCCTGCTTTGGCTTAGGTACGCATTGAACTTACTTGCAAGATATTCAAACAGCGATTTTTAGTTTAGTTCGAATACGAATTTCTGGCTGCTTCCTTTGCGATCAATTTTTTGAGATGCAGGATGTTTCTTAAATCCTTCAACGTGTTAAATTCGTAATTTATAATAAAAATTTTAACTTCATCCACGATTATTGCCTTGTTTTGAGTTAATATTTGATTCTAATATAAAATTAAATTGAATAAAATTTTTGGTCGGCCATTTTGGTCTCTCTCCATCGCTGGTCGTTAACTATCTATTTGTGGATCCTTAATTTAAAGGTAAAACACACCTTGCGGCTTTTAGATGGCGTAGCACACAGGTGGTATGTACTACTCCAGGTTGTTCTGGTGGTGGTTGATTCTGATACTTTTAAGAAACAGATGGCAATGTTTGTTGTATAATTATTCTAATTTATGTTTTAGTTAGTAGTTAGTATATTTATTGAAATTTATTAAAAAATAACGCCTATCTAATAGAATAAAGTTAACAGCCTATATATAAGGTAACGCATGTATTCAATTTTTTTTTTGACTTGCCCTTGTCCCCTCGGTTTCCTTCACCGTCGGCAGCACTTGCTAAATCAATACTTAAAATTGGTCGGTTTGCTCGCGTACCGTGAATACCATACCATACCACGGTTCTATATAATACTTTCTCCCAACAGGACGGGAGACTCTACGATGGTCTACGTTGGCGTAACAAAAAATGGTGGTTCACAATTCGTAAGCGGGGCTCCACGAAAATTTATTTGCTTTCGATAGCGAAGAAGTGAAATGTTGGCTTGACTTCACCTATCAATGTAGGCAGATAATATTTTAAGATGCTAAAAAACTTGCATATTCCACAGCTTTTGTCGAGTTTTGGGAATATGGTGGAAACCAGTTCGATTTTGAAAGTGGTCTATGAGAAAAAAGTCTGGGATCCTCAGACCTGATAGAACCTATTTTCATGTTTAGAATTTTTTTTAATATTGTGATGCTGTTGGTCCAATGATGTTTACAGCTTCATCTAAGTGTCTAGGCTTTAGAATTGAACAAATACATTGTGTACGACGCATGCGTGCGGTATGTACGTGTGTGACTCACAGAGGGCTTGGGGCGATGCGTGTCGACGGCGGCGACGGGCAGGGAGATGTGCTCCACGCGGCAGCCGTACGCCACCGGGGTCAGCTTGATCACCGTATGCAGCGGCACGTGGAGGTATGGCAACTCTTCTGTAAAAAGAAAAAAAGTTGAGATATGTGTCTGGAATCTAGCTCTGTGCAGACGCGTAACGTGAATGAAAGCATCACATGGTCAGAGAAAGTAGAGGCATTCGAGATGGCAATATAGGTACTTCTACTAGATGCAGGAGTACACAAGCTTGATTGAATTTGATCTCACTTATAGGGCTTACAAAAATATCAATTAAAATTTGCGTAAAATAATATATAGATGTCTTGAAAAATGATGATGACTTCACAACATCAGATTTGATAAATCGAATAACCTCGCAAAAACACCGATCCCTACCAATGATTCGCGAGGTTATTGATATTAAACAAACATCGTTATTGCAATAGAGAAGGTGATGGGTGCTACCATCGACTTGGGGCAGGACCCCATGATTAATAAAATGAAATCCCAATCCTGATATCATTACAAGGTCTTTAGATACCGTAAGCTCCTCGTGTTTAGATCAAACCAATAATAAATAAGTAAAGGTAGTTCGGGTTAACTATGATATCAGGACAAACACTTCAGTCCTCCCCGTTACCTCAGTTCTGCATCCATCAATAAAACTACCTCGGTCTATTTTGTGTGATTTTATTTAATATTAAGGATGAAAAACATTCGTCAGATGGTAAGTGATGACTGCTGCCCATAACATCTACATCCGTGTTCAATAAATATTCAAGATTGCTGAAGACTCAAATGGTATGCCCAGCTACTAATAACTGGGTCTCCGGTTCCCTACAAGGTCACCAAACTGTATAAGCAACATTATTGTTTCTCTTTCACTCTGGTATAATGAGGACTGAGATGGTGTGCCTCGTCTTCTGTAATAAGGGTTTTAAGACTATTGCACTTGCACCAGAGGAGCAGTGTTGTGCTGCTATTTTACGTTGGTACCCTGTGAGGGCATGGTCCTTCTCCAATCGAGACGACCCATTCACAAACATCACTGTTTGTGAATGGGTACAGACTAGAACATACTGCAGATGGTTCTACCACTGATAAATATTAGTACTATGTCAAGAGAATTAGTCAGCAGCAGAGTTAACCTACCGGCCGACTTGTCAAGGAAGTAGGCGAGGAGGCACCGCATGACCGCCTGGTGCGACACCACCAGCACGTTGCCCTGCCTCTCCAGTTCCATGATGACTGGCTCCAATCTGGCGACCAGGTCCTCGTAGCTCTCACCACGCGGGTAGCGGTAGGCGAACTTATTAGCATCACGGGCGTTGAAGTCGGACGGATATTTCTGCTGGATCTCTGCGTAGGTCATCTCTTCGCAGATGCCCTGGTGAGGAAAATTGTGGTTATAATAATAAAATAATTCCACCATTAAGCAGATTGTTTGTAAAGGAACTTTGTGAACTGGTGATAGTCCCATAACATTCATAAAATGCTTAATGAACATTTATTTAATAACATATTTTTGGTTTGACTTTCACTTAGATGTAAGTAATGGTAACAAAAAATCACCTGATGGTAAGTGATCGCTGCCACTGATATCACCTTAAATAATAAATATCATCTTAAATAAGGAATCAAGATGAAGACAAGTTGCCAATTTTGAAGACAATCATGTCTTACTTATTTAATCTTATAGACTTTGCCGATGGCCAATTGTTCCGGAATGCCTTATTGTCTTTAGTTTCTTTCTGAAGCCATTGAGACCCTAGAAGAAAGACCAGAAGCACAAAGCGGTTTCATTTGGATAAATAGATGAGGAAGAAAGATTCTCGAATGGCAAACCTTAAATTGGCCATCGCAGTGTAGAACAACCCGCCACTGGATGGAGTGACAAGCTATACAAGTCTGCGGTAAGTAGCTGGTTGCAGGTGGGTCAGTTTTGTACTCTGTGACACTCTGTGGGGGCAGGCCTATGTCCAGCACTGAACTATGCTGGGCTAAAATGACGACGATGGCAACAATAGATACAACCCATCGAGTAAGGTAAGTAGTAATATGTAAATATATCGGCCATATTGGTATAAATTTGTATTTTTTAAATTTAATAATTTTAATCGATAATCGAGCACACAGTTCACCCGATGGTAAGTGTTTCCTGCGGCCCATGACATCCACATTCATCCTCGATAAGGATTCATAATGCAGATGCGTTACCAACCTTGAGGGCTGAGATCAAATGATGGATGTAGATGCCATGGGTCAAAGTCATCACATACCATCTGGTTAATTGTATTCTCGTTTGCCACAAAAAAATTATAACCTAAAGAGTGAAAAAAATTCAATTTAACACAAGTATACTCTTACTTTATAAAAATCCGTCATACTCACAGCGTCAATCTCATTGAGAGCCTTCCACCTCTCCTGAGGAGCACGTACATCATTCACGGTCTGTATGGCGCGCCTCATCCACGAGGTCCACACCCTCAGGCCGGGGATCTGCTGCTGTTCTATGTACGTGGCTAACGAGCTCGCGTACTGCCCGCCCCGCGGTGACAGCTCACTGTCGCCACCGATGCGTCCCACCAAGTTGTGCATGCTTTCACCGTGCTGCACGAAATGGTAATATTCATATTTAGCTTTTCATTGGATGCATTAACACATTTTTAAACGTGTTAATGCATCCATCCACCGCCATTCGAGGCAACTTTATTTTCGAAAGAAAAATTATTAATTAATAATTATAAATTAAAAAATAATAATAATAATAAAAAAAATAATTAATTAACAATAAATAATAATTAATTAATAATAATTAATTAACAATAAATATTATTAATTAATAATTATTATTTTTATTTATTATATAATATTAGTTTTCTCATAAGGCCAGCAGTTCACTGTTGGGAGGTGGAAAGAGTAGTTCAATATATAAAAAGGAATAACTTACCCTGGTCAAATATATGGTTCTAGGCACTATATGTATGTTCATCAGGTAATAGACAATCCGGCTCTGTATGTGACCCTCGTGCTTGTGCACCACCACCTTCTCCCCGGTGTCGTAGATCTTCATGAAGCTGTACTCCGACTCCAGACCCTCGTCGAGGGGTTCGTACTTCTCCTTGTAGTGCTCTATCCTGAGTAGGAAGTCGTTCAGGACATTGTCCGAGTTCTGTATGTTTGTGTAGTCGGGGCTGCTTACTTTTACTTCCTGCAAGGATGTTATTCATCAATGTATTATGGGTGTTAAGCGAGCGAGCGCACAGTTCACCTGTGAACACTTATTCACGTTGTAGCCAGCTTATAGTTGCAGTGCGAATGGTGCCATTCGAGAAGAACCACGTCCCTGAGGAATGCCAGTATTAAATAACAACAAAACGAAACGACCTACAGCTAGCTATTGTGTTTGGTGAATGTAGAGATCCAGCGACCTAATTAAGGGGACCAGGAATTTGATCCAACTCTTCAGGGTTGCCAATGCATCTTGAATCTTTTTTGAGGATTAGGTGTAGATGCCACGGACCGCAGTCATCAATGTATGTATATATAAATACCACTATTCGTACTAACACCCTCTCTAGAGGCTTCCTCTCTAGAGAGGGTGTTAGTGCATCGTCCACTGCGGCTCTAGATTCTGGATTTCTGGTTATTACAGCGTCATCGCACACAGGGCTCATGGAACTGCGAGGTCCGTGAGCTGGTTAAGTCCACTGCGGATTGACGGACTTAACAAGTCTTAGTCAATTTTTAGATACACACGTTTTCCTATAGCACCGAGCAATACGCCCTCAAAGTACCAGCATGAAATAGCAGCATATTGCTGCTAGGTTTTGTGTGGTGAGTAGTGATCCGGAGACGCTTTATTACTGTTGACTAGGCATTCCATCTCAGTCCTCAAGGGTGACAACGCATCTACATTATGATTCCTTGTCCAGGATGAATGTAGATGTCATGTGTCGGAGGAATCATTTGTGAACTGTGTGCGAGTTTGTTACTTTCAATGTAATAAAAACAAATAAAAAAAAACAGCTGTCAATTTTAGTTGGTATACTGTGAAGTCCATCCCCGGCTTAGCAGACCGCGATTATGTATGTAACTAGAAACTATAGTCGACGCATTATGAACTGAGGCTTCGGGTCATAAATCATATTTATGTGTCTATCTCGCTCGCACTTGCAGGTCTTATGGAGAGGTCTAGTGATGGCGTAAGAATTGTAGAGGTGCATATCGATAACGGGATAGGTACGATCGATATGCTAAATTATGTTAAGTATTAATAGGAATAATTTTTCACTATCTGAAAATATTTCTTCAAAACCACGTTAGAAAATAAATTCTCCATAGTGCGTATTGCGTAATAAAGCGTAAGTAATGTAATGAGTGTCATAACAAAAATCTTATATTTATAGAAAAACAACAACCCTTACTCGTAACGACCAATCAGGAGTCAGAGTGCTAATGAAGGTCATGATCACGCATAGACCCCGCGTGCACAGTTAGCTAAGTATCGATAACGGGTTGGATTGCGTGCACATTCCTACTGTCAGTGACATTTATTGCCCGACGATTCAGTTTAAAATGTTTCGACTATAGGGTGTTAGGATGTTTAAAGATTCATACAATGTCAACGACAACTCACCATGATATTCTGCTCGATAATCCTGGGATCGTCGCATATGGACTCCACGAAGAACAGTTTGAAGCCCATCTTGTGGACGACGATGTCTCTGATCATACGTCGCCGCTCCATCGTAGAGTTAGTCGCGTCGAATACCTACACCAAAATAAACACTACATCAATATAATGGTGTCGATATTACTCTATTCATTTTTTACTCTTTTCTAATGGATATCAGACCTTCAAAGAGTCTGCATGCATACATCAAAATATATATAATAATATTCATTTATTATTTCTTTGCACACATAAACGATACATATCAGAATTAGGTATTGACAGTGTTAACTATAATAAAAAAATAAAAAAAAATAATGAGAAAAGAAGTTATAATATGAAAGTTGACACGTTAAAGTTATTGTGTATTTAGTAGGTTTAAAAAAAAACAGAAACATAATAGAAAAAAAAAGGTTTTATATTGGGTGTCCATATGTTGTCACCCTCAACACCGCTAAATACGTTGGTTCCAACAGAAGATTAAATAAAAACAACACCCGGAAAAAAAATTAAATTCCCAAAGCAGCTGGATAAAATATATTTTCTTTTTTTATAATATTCAGGGTGACTGACAAATGTAATTCTACATCCATCCTCAACAACGATTTTATATGTACGTGCGTTGTCTTGCCGCCCCTTAACCACTAAGATGGGATAGTTCGTTATATCTACTTGGGATTCCTACACTAACCATAACGAAACACAGCAGCGTTATACTGGTATTTCACGTTGATAACCTGTCAGGGCGAGATCCGACCCATCCATGGTGAATGCTGGACTCCACCGTGGGTCCCAGCAATACAAAACACAGCGTATTATACTACTAATTCACGCTGGCAGTCTCCGAGGGTGTAGTCAGAACGCGCAGTCTACTCACAGCGACCTCGCCACCTTTGACGAGCCACTCGCAGACGTCGTGCAGGGCGTCCAGGGCGCACTGCTGCCTGATCGCCATCGCTTCCTTGTTGTCAGCTCGGAAGAACTCGTGGCTCGTGTACGCGGTCGTGGCGTGCCGTCGATACTCGCCAAGGTTGAACACTGCGGAAAGGTAGCGATTTATGGATGCACGCGAAACCGCGATTCATCTGATGTCAGCTCAGTGGCCAGTAGATCGTTAGCGTGGAGATTCGTTTTTCTATAGAATTGGTGGCATACCATCAACCAGCTCACGTGATGGTAAGTGATTACCGCCACCCCGAACATCAATTCGCAATACCTAATTTCCTTGAAGGTCCCTAAGTCGTATCGGTTTGGAGGTGACGCTGGCGACAGCTGATTCCACTGAGGAGTGGCAGAAAATTTCGTATAAAGCGCACAGTGGTGGATTGCCAACCATCGAGATGATAAGGGAAGAAAAAGAATAGACGAGAGTCGAAGTGGGACCTCTTTATGAGTTATCAGTAATTAGGTTACTGTTTCTATTTATTTATCCAATCTTGGTTTACTAATGGCAAAAACATCATCATTTCAGCCGATCACTAGTCGACTGCTGACGGAGACAAAAAGAGAAACAACGTAGGCATTTTAAAGTGCGCGCGTGTGTCCAACTACCGCCGTAAGCTATAGTTTAATGTTTCTTGTTTATCGATTAACATTGTTAACAGGCCAGGGTCAAGGCGAATATTAAAGTTACTAGATTTATTTTCTTTATGATATTCATCGATTTCAGCCTCATGTATCACCAGGCCACTGTATGCGGGCTCTGACCACCCAGGTAAGTGAACCCGGGAAGGACGGCAACCCGAAGTGGTCCATGGTTGCCGTAGCACGGCGATGGTGCTAAGGGAGGCGCAGCCTCCCCTGAGACGAGCTAAGGCCCTGTGCTGAGCGGGCATCGGTGCGTTCCGCAGAGGATCCCGGAGCCCCTCGCAATTCACGGAGGATGACCACCGGGGGGGTTTTAGTGGTTAAGAGTCCCACATATCATCAGGCAGGGTATCTTTTGAAGATTTCCCCCCGGAAAAAAAATAAAATAAAAAGGGCCTCCCCCACAGACCCCACCCATCGACTTCCCACAGCAGCAGCGGCAGGACTTGTATAGTTCACGTACATATTGTACGGCACTGGAATACGACAAAATAATTCGGGCACGACATTAATAAAGGAATTGAGGTAACAATTAAATTTTTCTTCTAAATTTCAACTTCACAAGTTTGTCGTCAACTGCAATTAACAATTACGCGTTCATTACACTTTTTAAACGAATTTTATGCACATAAGTTCATGTTTTATATTATTTTTATATTATGTGTTTTAGTTATATTTACATTTTTAAGTATTATTTGGCATGGCAAAAGAAAAGTGGTGGTGGTGTTGTCGCAGAAATACGTCAGTAAAACGGCATAATGAAATAAACCACAAATCTATCTGTCAAAAAAACCGTTTAAAATTTTAAGTATTAGATTATAATCTTTGTCCCCTATAATTATTATATCAATATTTTTTTACACAGTATATATCGGCTTTAATCCGTCAAATGAAATTCAAATAATAAATTAAAATATGATTACAAAATAAATTTTACATTGTTACACAAAAGGATAAGAATTTTAAATTTCTAAAATTAATAATAGTATTGCGTAATACTTTGCAATCGCCGATTTAGTTCTTGGCTGTCATCGTTGTATTTTTGATTGTGTTTTACTGTTGGCCATAATATATCTGGGTTTTTTTTTAATTAGGGTGACAAACGAGTGCACAGTTCACCTGATAGTAAGTAATTTCTGCCATTGTCCATGACAAAATCATCATCTTCATTCATAAGGAATCACAATTCAGATCAATCAGACTGAGAGGGCCAAGTCACTAGTGAGGATCTCCGGATCCTTATACAAACCGGGCTATTTTACAAAACAATTATGTTAGGGCAGTTCGAGCTGACCCATTTACACAGTAATTAGTCCAGATTCTGTTGATGTTGATGCTGTTAGCCTATGCGGCTGTTACAGATTCATCGGACAGTAATTAGAAGCGAAATGTACGTATAGGTACATGTCTACCTCTGTCTATAAAAAGTACAATTTCAACGCAAAATATAAAGTAAACATAGAGTTATAGGAAATATAATTTCTACAAGCTATAGTTAGTTTTTATCATCAAGTGTCAATAGGTTTAATAGTTCGATAGATAATATGTCCACATATTACTTTTACACATAATCCATACAAACATAAAGTGTTTATATATGATTTAAGACTCTATTAATATTAACACAAGATTGATTTTAGAGTGTGTATAAACATTGGGTTTTCCATGTTATACCGATCGACTTACGTGTATGTCAATTGAGTACAATGTACAGCTACCAGCTGACGCTACAGACGTCGCCCTGTCCAATTCGATAAAAAAAAGTGATTGTTTCGTGAATTTGTGAACAATTCATCGATCATTCGAATAGAATACAAAAATCTCATAGGAAAAAGAATTTTCGATTCCGAATTTCATTCATACATCATTTCCGAATAAAAGCATTTCATTATTTTGTACTACTATAGATGCATGTAGATTTAGTAATGGACGACAGCCAAAGGAAATCGTATATATCTGTTTTACGTGCCAAATTATTTATGCATTCTTTTACGACGTTGTATTAGTTGTATAATACATGCTGCAATATGAGATTAAATTTAACAGAGCCACACCCTCGCTGATAGTAGCATAATGCTGGTGTGTTTTGTTAAAGTGTAGGGATATGAATCAGCCCTTCAGTCCCAGGTTTTTCTAAATTGGTTTAGGTATAATTATTATTATTAACTACTTGAGGGTGATCAAGGTGGGGCTCAATCGTCATAGATAGGGTACACTGGTAGGACGACAAAACAGAGTTTTCTTGGGTTAATGTAATGTAGCACTGTGGGGGTGTTAAGGATGGCCAGGCCTCCACTGGGACTGGATCTCTATTGCAAATTTCACTCCAACACACAGAAAAAAGAAGGGAGGGATCCAGAGGGAAAGCATGCGGATCATGAATCTTTGTTCGGGATGAATTTAAATCTTGTGATCTGTTGTCATCAATTACCTTGAGGAGAACGGTGAGCCACCCCTAATTGAAAACTTAGATGAAAGCTATTGCTTAGAGCTTAATAGGACCAGTTTTATAACCACTTGAAATGTTGATAAAAATCAATTTGCAAGTTGTCCAAGCTCTTTTTAAAAATGTTATTCAAAGAAATTCCTTTGCCTTATTTTAAAAAAAAAAAAAAAAATTCTCACTTGATTCATTGGGCCAAAGGTTTTGTTGTAAGGAAATTTATATGAAGTATTTAAATTATTGTAGAAATTATATTTTTTTTGACCCAATTGGTAATGAGACATTAAAAATAAATAATAAAGTATTTAAAAATAGTGATTGTTTTAACAATCAAATCCAATGATATTTGTTTTGGTTGCAAAGGTTTTCTTTACAACAATAATACCTATAACTCCATTATATTCCAGAAGCACAGGTAAAAATTAAAAAATGAAACATAGTTTTAATAAATACCTGATTTTAGTTAGATAATGTAAATAAAAAATAGGTAAAAACTGTATGTATATAAAAATAGGTATAAAATAGGTAAGAAAAAATCTTTATGGTTATTCATGAAACAAAATGGAGAACAGTACAGAAAGGATACGTGTTTGGCCTTATTTTGCAAATAAGGCTACTATACAAATGTAGAAATCCCTAGTTAATACATACCTTTTTGGATTATGAATGATAACATTTTAATGACTTGTTATAAAATTATTTGTTGTACTTTTATTTAACAGATGTCCTGGTTCATTACTCACCCCTAGTATTAATGCCTATCCAGTTCAGGTACCGTGACAGTTTCTTTGATATGTAAGTCTTCCCGCGTGCTGGAAGACCCACCATGGCAATCACATGGGGAATGTTGACGTAATTGGCACGTTCACCTGAAATTTTTATTTTAAATGAATAATTAATTAGTAATACATAATCTTTAAAGCTTAAGATTTAAGGTTGAAGCATCACTAAGTTTAACTATTATAATTTTTATGATGAAAACTGCAATGCTTACATTAGGGCATGACATATAACCTCTTTCAATTGGCAAGTGATTACTGCAGCCCATGACATCTACATTCATCCTTGACTAGGAATCATAATGCAGATGCATTGTTACCCTTGAGGATTGAGATAGAATGCCTCTTCACCAGTAATGAAGGTCTACGGATCCTTACACTCACCAGATGAAACACAGTAGCATAATGCTGTTATTTTATGCTGGTATTCTGTGACGGTGAGGTCCTACCCTGGTCAACCTGACCCACTTATTCTGCACCTAGAATCAAATTGCAGTGTAGCTCTACCATTACCACTAATAAATTAATTCCATGCATAAGATAATTTCCTAGCCGATTCTGACAATGGTGATATCCATCTAGGTATTACCAGATGACATATATACAATATGCAGGATATATTATAGTGCTGAAAGTAATTCTGCAAACACAGGCACTCACTCATTATCCGCTTCACTAGACAAATTCAATAAGTATCAAGATTCTTGCTAAAACTAATTTTTCTAGACCAAGTATTCTTCATTGTAACTAATGACATAACAATATTTATATTAATTAAGTTTAATTATAAAAATATGTCATGGAAAGTCTAATAATATGTAAAATAAAATGTTTTAGTTTTTTAATGTATCTAATATTTTTATCATTAACATCCATCATATACTTGTAATTGATAACTGTAATTTGTAAGTTCTTCTCTTGACTCATGCAGATAAAAAAAACTCGGATTACATTCCTTACGCGTGTGTACTGATATTATAGTTCACGTATTATGATGGTATTATTTTTTTTTATAAAATTAAGGAAATATGTGCACATCTCAACTAAAGTCACACAATCAATTAAACTCTTCCGTATATAAATCAAAAAATTTCAACAACATTATAGCGACGTTTATAAAACCGTGAATAAATAATATTCGTCCTTGAACGTAAAATAATTGGTCATAAAATCACCTTTCTCTCACATATTAGAACATAGAAATCTTACTAACCATCGCCGAAAAACTGCTTATTTAAATATTTCCATCCTTCCGCTCGGGTATCTTCCGAATCCATCGTAAACTAAACCTTGTATATCTACTTATACAATGTTAATAATATTTTATTTAATTAAATTATGGTATTTATTCACTACGGCAATAACTACAACCTCATTAAGCAGAGTGCAATTCGCGACTGTCATTCAAGTTCGTGTCACAATTTATCAAATCAATATTGACAGTGACAGTAATCTAAGCATAGACAAATATTTCGGAAAGTTGTACAAACTATAAATAGTGTTTGTGTAGGTAGCAAAAATATTAATGATTAAGTTATATTAATGTAAATACTTTAGAACTGACAAGAACTGTGACTTAATTATGTAATATTACATGATTCGCAGGTAACAATAATACTTTGTAATATCCTGCTGATTAGCAGGAATTAGTTTTTCATGGTTGCTCTTTCAAGAAAGCTTTAATTTGCCCATGAATAAAAGAGACGAAGTACAAAAAGTGAATCTTTCGGGGACATACTTTTGTGCAAACAAATTTTGTTAGCAACTGGTTTCTCTATTTCGTGCTTGTTAATAATATCTTTATTTTATACATTTATGGTTATTACAAAAGCAAACATATTGTTTAAAAAAGCTTGTTGGCTTACAAAATTAATAGTTATTCTTTTTAATTCAAAATAACCCTGCTTTCGAACTCGTAAAGTTAAACCACTGATGTTGGTTGTGCGTTAATTAACTGGGCTATTTTTTTCTTGTTAGTATAAAATAAAACCTCTCTGAAATTAATCCATGGCGGTCGCTTAGATGATGCGAGTAGTATTGTAATAAATCACATTCTCGACTATGTTTCTCCTGCTTTTACTTTTTTTCTTGTTTTTTATTAAATTGAGAGTAACAAACGAGCACACATTTCATCTGATGGCAAGTGATTCCTACGGCCCATGACATCTAAATTCATCCTTGACAAGGAATCATAATGCAGATGCTTTGTCACCCTTGAAGACAGACCGAATGCATCACCAGTTATAATGGGCCCCTACACTCACCAGAAGAAACACAGCAGCATTATGCTGCTATTTGACGCTGGTATTCTGTGAGGGCGTGGTCCTACCCCGGTCGAGCTGACCCATAAATTTTGCAGCTAGAAACAAACTGCAGTGTAGCTCTACCACTGTCAAAAACCTAGTTACTAAGTACTGTTTTTACTCAAATAATTAAACTTGATCCTTCTGTTTGATTTAAATTCAAGCCATTTTCTAAATAATTATCACACTATCAAATTTTTATTGTGCCTTTTCTTTCAAAAAGATGACCACAACCACAGTTATCATGATAATAAAAAGGAGGAATGTAATGAAGGTGACGTGATATCTGGAATCGAAGATGTATCGAGTGATGTTGGTGAATAATCATCTAGTATCTTATATAAAATGGAAAAAAGTCAATTGGGATTGGGACGTACTCTTTAATATAAATATTTTATTTGATGTTTAATATTGTTTAATTTTAAGACGAGAATGCTGACAGTGCTGGTTCTATGAGCCGCCATTTTTAACCTCCATTCTTAAGAGTTTCAGACCAACCATCATACGAACAAGACCTGGCTGTATGGACTAAAGTCCTTTGCCTTTCACATTAGGGATAAATTAAAATCATCATCATCATCACCCATTCTTAATTTCAACGAATAGCGAATATAATTATTGTATCTATTGCATATAATATTTAATATATCGTTTATTACAGTTATATACTTTTCAAAATTGAAAAAAAAATTTTGCACTTGTCCTAATCTGTAGGTTGGGAATGAATGCCTTTTGGAATTAAGTCCGCCATTTTGTGCAATGTATAATTTGTGTGGAAATAATGTATAAGTTATTTACTTATACATTTATAAAGTCTTGTATATATATTGTTACTTTTAATAGAGCTAAATTCCGAATAGGAACTGCATAGATTAAAATTAACAACATACTTTTAGCACGTTCATGTTCAGTGAATAATCAGTACTGCCTTGTGCATACTTTTGATAACCTATAAATTTGGTTATTACGTAAAACGCAATGTTCACACATGATCACATTATTGTTACGTACGGCCACAAGTTTATCAATATGGACATAGTAATAATAATCCAAACGATTCCCATAGGCAGTTGTTATATTTTTATTCTTACTAATATAAATTAAGACGGCCGATTTGTTTAATACTTTTTGCGCATAATCGATAAAGAGCAAGGTGAATTTTCCTAATATACTGAGAAAGGAAATTAAACATCATAATATATCCACTACGAATTTAATATTGGAACAATAAAAAAAAATATTTCTACTTTACAATAGATGTTTGCATAAATTCACTTATAAACATATATATATTATTTAATAATGCCCGACAGTTTATAAAATATCTAAAATTAGTGGGCAGCAAAAAAATTATAGTAAATATTGAATTAAACGGTTAATAGAAAATAAAAGAGCTTTGTCAATATTATCCTTTTGTTACAAAGTAATACATATGTAATTTTTTCTTCCAGTTTTTAAATTATCAGATTTATGATTCATACATGTCTAAGAAAATCTGCTAAGCACAATCAGACATTGGATTAATACACATAGTATATAAGTCTACTACAATTTCATGAATATCTTAATAATGGTACTTAGTAGCTTTTAATTTTATTAATAGAACATGTCTCGTGACCATTTCTGAGTATTGTTATCCTCCGACTACGTACTCAGTATTTTATATATTATTCTTATGTAAGTTGAAATATAACATGAAAAATGACTAGCCAGTAAAAAGGTTCTCTATATCGTCCGACGATTCGATCTTAACTTGTTGCGGCGTAGCAGAGCTTATTGAGCCAGATTCATCTTAGCCCCGAACATGGCTTCATAAGGACTACAGTTAAGTTCAATGTCATGAGCAGTGTTCATCATCATTTGAACGATACATAACCCTTCTGACCATTTTGTACTGTTGTTAGCCTCCAACCACTTGTTAAGCTTCTTTCTTATAAACTTGATTGCTCGTTTCACTAACGCCGGGTTGGAAGAACGCCACGGATTTCCATGCACAATATACAAATCGGGACACATGCTACGAAGTTCTTCGATAATTTTCTTTGAAAATCCACTGCCATGATGACTTTGAAGAATTTTTGGTGCACCGCAGACGGCAATAAAATCAAATATTAATTTCGCGATATCATAAGGTTGTTTGCTCATTAGGGGCTGAAGCCGAATAAATTTAGTAAAACAATCTTGGTAAACGAATATAAATTTATACGTTCCATCAACTTGAGATTGCATATCGATTATATGGACTTGACCCCTTGCATTAATTTCATCGTTAGAAGGTTTAACCACTAAACGATTTTGAGATTGTTGCATATTTTCCTTACAAATTTCACATAAGTTTGTATATATGTCAATCATTTCTCTTGTAATGTTTTTATACTTCGAACATAGCTCATTCACCATTCCATCGGTTCCGCCATGTCCAATCTCTAGATGGGTGTCCTCTAAAATCTGAAATATTTCATCTATATAGACGACAATCTTAATCACATTGCCTTCTATAAAAACAAGCGTCTCTGTTTCACCAAACAACATAACATCGAATCTTTGCAGATACTGGTTATCTTCTATATTATCCAACCAATTGCAAGAATTAGTTAATTTCAGGTTATGAATCATCTCTGTGTAGCGTGATGCCGTGAAAATCTGAACATAATTTGCACCTTTCCTAGAAAGTAGCTCATCCAATCGTTGATAGTATAGATTTCGCATCATAATTAACTTTGGTAGATTCAGGTTAAAATACGAAAATATAGAACACGAATAACCGTTCCTTTATATCTGTTCTCAAATAGAGACTGAATTGTAAATGTTACGACGCGATCGATATTGCGCGTAACACGTTTACGTTCCTTTTCGTTCGCACTGCCACTGCTGCAAAAGTACCTCAGAATCAAATTGCCTAACTATGGCCAGACCTTCTGATAAATAAGGAAGATTAAATATTTATCATTTATATTGCCTGATAAGTTTTGTCTGATTTGTCCTATTAATTCATTGTTCCATGACATAATTTTATATTGTCCAGCCTTTTATAAACGACTTTACTTCGTTTTTTAATTAATTTGGCAAGTTACTCTTCATAGAGAATGCTTTAAGGCAGGTCTGCCCTAATTACACCTTTTCGTACGATGCATACAATAAACTTTATAATGAAGTAAAATGTAGCGTTATAGAATATCCTTCAAGACTGATTTAGAAATCTTAGTTCGAGGTATTAGGATAACAAACAATTTTGATGCAGTATAGCCACGCCATAGTTAGACTATCTGGTCTGACTAGTCAGCGTACGAGTGAGTCCACTTAACAAAGGATTGGCCACTCTTTCACGGGACGCTAGCACTGAACAGTATATTAGCGATTTGGTGGGTGAAAGAAAAAAACGGCCACCTTAGAAAATAATAAAAATGTATTCCTTTTTAAACTTTTGTTATGTGTTGTAACAAAAGTTTAAAAAGAAATACACAACATGAATACAAACACATTTACATAATACTCCATAACGAGGATACATATAGATGTCATGGGTCGCAGAATTCACTCAGTATCAGGTGAACAGCCATTGGATGCAATTGCAATTAGTAATTGGACAAAGGTACTCCTTTCTAATTCCATTAAAAAAAAACAATTATTGGATACTGAACAAAAAAAAAGTTGGTAAGGTCGCCAGTGAATATTAAGGCGGAAATGGAAAAAAAAATGTGTTATAATTTTTAAATAATCATACTTAATACAAGTTGCCTGCAACTTACGGTGCGTAAGACGCACGTTAAAATTGACATATTTTTTTTGTTAACCGATTAGTCAATAGCCTGGTTTAAGGAACGGTCTTCGAATCCGCCGTTACACTGTCATCGTGAGCCATTCTTTAGCTTAGTTGAAGTGGTTAACCGGAATGTTTTTAATAATAATAGCAAAACTTGATAATTATTCATAAATGCTTTATTAAAAAAAATCCCAAATTTTGGTTCAAGGATATCTCAACAGTTCACTGTAAACTGCATCCAAATTAGTTCGGTCCTAAGAGATTAGCGTGCAGAAACAAACAAAATCTGGTTACGATCTATATTTGATTTAAATTTAAATTAGGTATTACAAATTATAACAATTTACCATTTTTAATTATCGGGAAAAAAAAATTGTTTGGCATATCTCGCCCGGGAACTACGTGGGTCGTAAACGTACACGTCGGAGCTACTTCATTGTGTGAGTGCAATTTGTCTCAGTGTTGAATTACATACCACGGTAAGGATCGCCATTTTATTGAATGAATGAATGAATGATAGATGTGAGGTCAAGAATCAACGTTTTAAGATATGACATCAAATATGTTATATCTCATCAAATATGTTTTGATGAGCGATATCTGCTACGAAATTCCCTTCTGCTTTTCAGAATACGTCAGAAATTTATCATCATAATTTTCACCTCATCTCATAACCAGTGTATAAAATGTGATGAAAAGTAAGAAATTATGAATATTATTGAACTAAGTAGTGATTGTTCAATTTGTTAAATATTTTGTCTTTTTTCAATATATTGTATTGCATAGATTTTGGCAATCTCATAGTGAAGAAAATAAATGTATCCATTTTTCGGACATTTCACTTGCTATTGACATAAAATTTGGCGCCAATTTTCTATGCGCTTTCAGCACGTTCCAAATTTAAATATTTGTTTTATTTATTTCATTTGTTTACACAATGTGAATATGATGAAATTGTTGAAAATAACGCTTGCTATTCTAATATATTGAAGATATAAAATGAGATATAAAAACTTATATTTGAAGTATTCTGTAGTTTATAGTATCTATTTATAGATCTTTGTAGCTTCTTCCAACTTTCGAGGAAGTAGTAGCTACCTAGAGTGTGGATTCTCCCGAGCAGGCAAGACGGTAAACCTGTAACTACACGGCGGTTATTACGGATGCACACGACGGCTAACCTAGATTCACTCAGTGTGTAGAGCCATGGGATTCATCTCCGGTACCGCAGAAACTAAACTACAGATTTTGTAAGTTGTTATTAGATAACTGTGTTTTTAATAAAATGAACAATAAATGTACTTTTGAAATTTCAGTGGGATATTTATTTATATATCACTGCTGCATATAGACTACCCCATAATTTATTTTTATTTTTGCAGGCTTTTACCAGCTTTTCAGATTTTATGAGAGAGATCCTCGGCTTGGACCGTTGGTTACTATGTGTAATGTATTGTGAAATTGTATATAAAATGTTTTGGTATTTTAAGCCTTAAAGTTGATCTTTAATTTTTTTTTGTCAACAATGTTCACAGCATATTAGAAGAATATTACGTAATCAAACTTATTAATATAAATAGATCCTTGAATAAACTTAAGTTATACATATAGAACTTAAATTTAGTTAGAACTTAAGTTTAGTTAGGGCATATGGGTGTTACAAGTGTGTATGTGTAGGTGTTTCAGTCAGAAAAGGTATAAAATATATTATGAGTGACTGGTATAGTATGAAGTGCAAATTTTTATAAGAAAATTTTTGGAATGTTGAATTATAGCAACGTCAGATTTTTGTTGTTATACTTGGTACTACTACTACTACTCGAAATTTGGTACTAATCTGAAATAAAGTTCAACAGAGACACATTACTTGTACGTAAGTCATTAGTAAATAAAGATAGACATATATTGTTGTCGAATTATTATCTGTGAGAAAACCATCTATTAGAAATTATACAAGAAAAATAAGAAGATGAATGTGGTCGCATTGGATACTTTATTCAAGATTGTAAGAGTAATAATGATGCAAGGAAGAGTTAAACATGCAATAAAGCGAGTCATTTGAAGTATATCGGCAATAGATAATCAAATTCGTAAATGGGTTATAGACAGTGGTGTAAGTTAACATGTGACTTCAGAACGAAACTTGTCATTATGTAAAATTGATAATCGATTTGTTGGAAATGAGCGACGATAGCGTATTCTTGGAATTTAAGAAGTTTTATTTGTCCACAATAAAATAGGGAGTTGCTGTTTGTACCAGATCCCAAAATAAATTTATTTTCTGTGGCTAGGGCTACCAAGCGAGAATATACAGTGGGCTAACGAGAAGTGTTCTATAAAACAAAAAAAACAAGTTTGTATATAAGGGTTGAAAGAAAATTATGTATGTGTAGTAAACTTTATTAAAAAAGATTGTGTGTAGTAACCCTAAGCAAATGTTATGAGACGTTATGTCAGTCATCAAAATGTTAGATTTATTAGTCTGTAGTCTGTACTCGATAATGATAACTTAGGCGTAATATTACGTCTATGAATGTGCTATGGAAAATAAGAGTTGACCTAAAGGTTGTAAATACCAGGTCATTAAATCCCAAAAAAAAAAAAAAGATAATGATAACCTTGAATTTATAGAGGAAAATAAAACATGTATTTACTGTTTGCGGGGAAAGGCACACTGGCTACCTTTTAAAGAAAGTACATGCTGTACCACACAGGCTTTAGAAATGGTACATGCAGATGTTTGTGGGCGTTGGAAGAAGCATCGCTTGGCGGGGCCAGGTATTTCTTACTGATCAAGGATGACTACAGTAAGTATCACCTAGTTTATTTTATAAAGAATAAGTCATTAGTTGCAAAACATGTAAAACAAAAAGCCCAACTGGTAATATACTAAACGTTTTTCGTTCTGATTATGACGGAGAGTTTGTGAACAATGAAATAGAGCAATTATTTTTTAGTACAGGGATTCAGCACCAAACAACAATTGCGTATACGTTCAATTGTTCAATAGTAGTTTGGTGCGGAATCAAGCAGAGAGAGATATGTTACATTAAAAAAAATATGGGTCAGAAACTAGACAGAAGCTATAAACACCGTAGTTTATGTCTTGCATAGAATAAGTAAATGTAGAATTGAAGGAGTCTGGACAGAAAAAGACTATGAGGTCAGTGACTTGAATATGATATTTGGAAGTGGATACATATTCTAAGATAATAAAGACATAAACTAGATCCTAAAGCTAAAGGAGCGTTTGTGGGTTATGAGAATACTAAAGGTTATATATATATAATATTTTATGAGAAAAATATAGTATAAATTAAAAGATATGTTTTATTTTGACAAGTGATATATCTAAACCTAAAATTACTCTACATATTGAGGAGAAAGTGGTTTATTTAGAACATATAAGAGAAATGGAGAATAAAACTGATCAGATACAGGTGGGACAAGAAGAGGGACACGGAGAGCATGAAGATGTACCGAAAGAGCAAGAGTCTGGCTAGATAGAGTGAGAACAAGCTGGATCTATAAGCAATGGTGGTAATAATGGATCTGGAAGATCTAAATATTTAGATATAACAGAAGTGACAGGAAAGAAACCCTCACGGTTCAATGATTATTTTGGATTGGTTGTAACAGAAGGAGAACCAGCAAGCTATAAAGATGGAATAGAAAGAGAGGATGCTGTTAGCTGGAAAAAAGCTATAGAAAAGGAATTAAGTGAGATTGAGGAATAAAACACATAGAGTGGAAGAAGTACCAGCAGGGAAGGAGATAATAAATACTATGTGGGTTTTAAAAAGAAAAGAAGTTCAAGAAGGAAATTCTGTTTATAAGGCAAGATTGATGCATATGAGATCTGTATGTTCCAGTTGCTAAGTTGAATACATTTAGGATATTTGTTTCAGTCGCTACAAAAATGAACTGTAAGATAATGCAAATGGATGAATGTAATATATATAATAAATTGTTACCCTGTTCCGAGAGAGTGTCTGACTCGAGGGTGCCTGAGAGGGTAGATCCTCGGCTCGGTCAGTTGCTTCTGACTAAGAATTATCTACATTAATATCTCTATTATTATTATTGGCTATCTATACCACCACATCGAAATACGTGGGCGCTGGGAAAAAAGTGGTGCAGAAAACAGCGACGCTTCTATCTGTGTTGACTGGAGAGAACCAGCCTGTGACACGGCGGTATCGCGAATAACCTTGTTTGCGACGGCCTCGCCATCGGCGGGGCGGTATGAGGGTGCAATCTACGTGTGTAGTGTTTTATGAAGGGCTTGGGCCCTGGTGGTCATGTGTCGAGGGTGTGCCTCAGTCTCCTTCGGACGCGGGTGAATCTATGATTCGCGATGGGATTGTAAGTGGCGGCACTTATTAAGGGGTATGGGCGTGTGACGCCACAGTCTAGGAATATAGGCAGGAAACCTGCTTCAGGTATGGTCGGCATCTCAAGATCTATGTGTAGATTTTCATTACGCACTGGTGGCCTTGTGCATGAAATGTTTTTGTATAACCTGAAGTCGGTGAAAATGACGCGAGAAACATTTGATGGAGTAATAAAGGCACAGAGTTTTTAAAGTCCTGATAAAGATTATTGTTTATTTTGATTATAGCATGAGAATGGTAATAAAGTATTTCTACTTTATTACCATTCTCATGCTTTTTTTTCTATTGTATGGTGATGGTATACTATATTTCAGTAATTCAGAGATGGATATTACTAAATTAAGAAATATTATGAATAATTCTTTCAAAGGAATTGAAGTTAGTCAGAATTTAGAAATAGGCTGTACTCAGATTTGTTGGAAAGATTATCTAAAAAGGGTCTTAGATTATTATGATATATCTGATTGTAAACCTTTTTCATTGCCAATTGATGAAAATTTCAACTTTTGATTTGTTAAAGAGAGACAAGTCAGAAAGTGAAGATTTAGAACATAACTGCAGAATGTTGATCTGAATGTTGCTGGTTCCAGATTGTACCACATGGGTCCCCATTGATTTGTGTGTTATAGTAAATATTCTAACAAAATATCAAAATTGTCCTAGTTTAGTAATTACTTCCTAATCTAAATTGTTACTAAATGTTCTCCAGTACATAAAGGGTACATCAAATTTAAATTTAGATTTTTATAAAGATTTAAATCATGCTGTAATTGGTTATGTTGATAGTGACTGGGGAATGGGATGAGTGAAGACAAACGCTCAACAACAGGTTTTTGCTTACAGTGTTTGTCAGTACTGTAATTTGGATAGTTATAAAACAACAATCTGTGGCTTTATTGTCTACTGAAGCGGATTATGTTGCTCTTAGTTATGCAACTAGTGAAGCATATTGGCTTAAATCAATGTTAATGTGATTTTCTATCATTGGCTTAAATCAATATTAAGTGATTTTGGTATTACTGTCGGCCCCATTGCTTATATGAAGACAATCAGTCTGCTATTAAGATGGCTTGTATGGCCACTGATAATACTAGAGTGAAATATTTAGATTAAGGTGAGATTTGTATAGGAGAAAATTGTTAATAAAACTATTAAAGTACAGCTAATGCTCTAACAAAGCCATTGTGTTACTTTGGTGGTGTTATGTTAAAACAAATGAGAAAGGATTTTTTTTAATAATTAATTTGTGTTTATGTTTATCCAGTATTTTGTTGTCTTGTTAAAGGAAAATGTTAGTGTGGTTTATTTTTTTTATGGCCAAGCCACGGAAAATATAACGGCATACTCTCTGTGCTGTTTTATGTTATCCAACTGATACTGTTATTTCAAAAAAAAAAATGTTATTCTTAACAGGTCAATCCATAACTACAGCTAGAAGCAAGATGCAATCAGGCTTAACCACTGTTAAAAATAAG
Organism: Teinopalpus imperialis; assembly: GCA_029286865.1. Taxonomy (NCBI): domain Eukaryota; kingdom Metazoa; phylum Arthropoda; class Insecta; order Lepidoptera; family Papilionidae; genus Teinopalpus; species Teinopalpus imperialis. The sequence goes on along the minus strand of JAGSMU010000022.1, from coordinate 16,932,288 downwards.
GATGATGTTTACTCAGACTGAATGAATACTCTGGTTCATTTTTTAAGAAACTTAGGGTGACAAATAATCAGAAACAACAGAAATCCTTTCTTTGGTTCCGATAACCTTCTAATGCTTGTACCAATGTGTAGTGGTAAGGATGTATCGTGCTGTATGCACGGTAAACCATACTTGACACTGGGATAATCCGAATCGTCTTTCAGCAGCCCTTGTGGATATTGTAGTATCTCACCGAAACAAATTTAGTACTTATTTTTCTTCTTCAGCAGGATGAACACGGAATCAGCCTAAATCGCTTCTTCGCACTGCACTACGTGACTTATAAATTCGTGGATATCCGCAGTAAGGCCAAGGTAACTGACATAGCTCAAAGAGTCAATAAGCTGACGTGGCAAGATAGCTCGTAGAACCGATAGCCGATGGGGAAGAAAGGTTCTTGATCAGGAACATCGTATTGCCATCACAGAGTAGGGCGACCCACTAGATGGAGTGCACACCTGTAGTAAGTCAAAGGATGTAGGTGGCGTAGGATCGTACTCTATGGCGGTCTATGGGGGAGGCATATATTTTGGATTCAATATATTGATATATATGAATCAATCCATTCATTGATTTCTTTGTGTTGATGGCATAGTACAAAATATAAACGATCGTTGTGTAGTCTAAATAAATATCCTGCAAATTTTTCCAGATATCGAACGTCGAGTTATTCATTTTATAACTAGATCAATTTCATACTTATACACTAACTATAATTAAATTATAAATTAACTCTTATATAGTAAGAAATGCTCTAATGAGCGTGCATGTCTAAATTCATTTCACGCAGTCCACGTTATTGACTTTGGTGCATGCGGCGTTCGACAATCGCTGATAAGTTCGGTTTGAGTAATTGAGAACTTATTTATAGTTATATTATTTACAATTAACTTGGTAAGTGGTTTACTGATTCCGTTTGTATCAAAAGAAATCGAATGCGAGATCAGCTGTCGCCAGCGGTATTCAGGAAAGCTGCTGGCTCTTTTGCCACCTATTCCACAAAAAAATATAGTATCATAATATAGATAGTATCATCATAATTCTGATGTGTTTCGCATGGTGAGTGGAGAGGCAGATGGCTCAGTTATTGGTGAGGAGGTCGTGATAGGGGTGAATATTTGCGATATTTTTAACCCCCATATGAATTATGCAAAAGTGAACCATTTTTGAGTTAAATAAGTCAAAAATGTATTAAAAAAGTATCGATTGAAATCTCATTTTCTCTTCGGATTAATAAAAACGATCAAAGACTGGTTATTTATCAATATTAAAATAAAGTTATTGTTCCAAATTTCAATATAAAATCGCTTTTTGAATATCCTGCAAATAGCTAAGCCAATAATATAGCTAAATAAATAATAATGTATAAAATAAGGTGCTAAATCGGGGCTGTATTGCGGGTTTTTAAAAATTTCATTATTTTATTTATTTATTTATTGCATTAACCTTAACAAAGTTAAAAGTTCATGATGATGATATTAAATTATCCCTAATGGGAAAGGCAAAGGACTTTAGACCATACAGCCAGGTCTTGTTCGTATGATGGTTGGTCTGAAACTCTTAAAAGTTCACTAAGGCGGACTTAATGTAAAGGCATTCTCTACTACTACAGGTGTAGCAATAAAGTAATCAATAAAAGAAAAAAAAAAATAATAAAAACTAATACAAGCAAAGAATAATACATACACATATAGATATTAAATACATGTATAAATACACAATATATATACATACATACATACACCACATATAAATATATAAATCATATATATATATATACATACACATCCATACATACATACATATATATACATACACAATAGTATACAATACAATAGCGGTAGCTACCAATAAATTCCATATGCGGATGATAAATTTATCTGACTTCAGATAACTTAGTAAGTAGTCATTAACCAAACTTTTAAAACTGTTTTTATTACTGACCTTCCTGATTTCAATCATCATATCAGTAATAAAAACAGCCTCAGAAAAGTGTTGCGGTAAACATTAATGTGACATATGTTCAAGAACTTATCACATGCAAAGACTTTGTTAAGTGGTTCTTTTAAAGAAGGCAAACTACCGTTAATGGAATCGCCACAAGAATTATAGAAGATATGTCAGAATCAAGTGCTGAATAATAAGATTCAACATCATACAACTAATATTATATAAATGAATGTACAATAAGTAATTAATTATAAGTATATAATAAGCTAATTAACAATAAATGAATCAAAAGAATATAAATTAAATTATCACATTCCCTTTAGTTATCTGTTTACAAGAAAAAAAACAGAAATCAAAAGGATGATATAACAATAGCAAAAAGGAATAAAAATAAGCAAAGATAAAAAAGAAAAAATAAAATACAATCAAATTGGTGAAAAATATCGACAACTAATTATAAGAGCTAACATACAACGAGAAAAGAATAAAATAAATAAGGGAACAAAAAATAATACAACTTTGCTATCCCGCTAAAATCCGCTTTGCTTGGCTGTATGACATTAAGACTAAGGTTAGAAAAGTTAGAATATCAATGTGAACTTTTAACTGTCAGCAGGAAACGCTATGTATAAGTTTCAGACCGCCTTTCCCATTAGGGATAAATTAATATCATCATCATCATCGCTATATGTATATAAACAAACTTCAATAATTGAAATGAAGCACTATACAAGAATTATAAATTTAAGATAGTAAAAATAAATAGAGTAACTACTTCAGTATAAAACTAAATATAAAGTCTTAAGCCCTCAAATTGTTTTATGTGAAGGAAGTAGATCAAATAACAAACAGAAGGAAGAAATAAGCAAAATACAAGCAGGTTCCTTATGAACATTAGAAAAAAAACAATAATGAAATGAATCTAAGATATGAACCGATAATAATTTGTATATGGGTGACAGTATAGACTATTTCTTGGTAGGCAAGTTCCTAGGTCTCTTATGTTCATCATTCTGGATCACTGTACTAGCTTGCTTCTTGCGCCGACAAGCCTCAATAAGTCGATTTGTTCCAGAAGAACTTTGCTGCGCTTGCACAGGCCTCACCTGTTTACTTTCAGACATAGTAGAAGTAGGAGTGCTGGAATCTATAGAGGAGCTTTCGATAACTTAAATATGAGATTCTCAAGTTCCTCCTCTGTACAAATCTTCCTTCGAACCAATCCATCAAATAATTCATTCTTTGTATATCCTTCAACAACATATGGAGGGGAGGTGTTTGCACCTTTGTTGTGCCACTGCATCAAGTGTCACTTATACTCAGGCCTATAATGATGAATCAGTTTCATATACAGTAGCAATTCGACCCAAAACTTCTTTCTTGTTCTATCTATAAAGGTTCCCAATACTCGATTCGGTGTTGCTTGAGGATTAACGGATTCTTCAGATTCGATCTTGCACACGCCTGTGACATGCCATAAGTATCATGCAATATGTTCAAAGTCATTGTATCTTATACACCAAACATTTCTGCAAGGTGTTTCCTTTTTAAATGAGCATCCACAAAAACAAATTTTTCAATGTTTATTTTCCGCACTGTCTTATTAATTTCTCACCATGGGATCGTCTTCATTCGAGTCCTATCATCCTTAAAGAGGTTGTGCCATTTATTAATTATTAGTTTTCCAAAGCAAGAGTCGCCGTAAATCGAAAGTATCTCTTTCAAAATTGTTTCAGTTTTTCTTGCTTAGTAAGGAAGGCGCTCGATTTTCTCATTTTTGAAAAAGTGATCTCATCCCCTTACTAATCCACCTCTTCCACCAACCATTAGTTACATTTTGTGTATACCGTTATTTGCCTTAATTTTTTTCTTTTAGTTTTTATTTGAATATGGTTTGGTTGTGTACATTTTAAAATAAATATATTTTCTTCTTTGTTTCTATTCTTTATAATTATATTTCAGTTCCGTTCCCAAGTGTGAAATAAATGATAGATACATCGATTTTAATAAAATTGGGGGAAGTTTAAGATGCAGTTGAAGCGTCAATAGCCTAATGGTTTAGGGTACGGTCTGCGAAACTTAAGGTCGTAGGTTCGAATACACCATTAGTCTATTGTCGTGAACCATCTCCTAGCACGAGCATTTTCAGCTTAGTTGGAGTATTAGTAATGTTAAAAGCATTGATAATATACTTAAAAAAAAAAAAAAAGGTTCAGAGGATTGGATAATCAACAATTTGTGTTGCTATCTTGTAGTCTCACTACGACACGGCGGTATCTATTCATTGGCGAAATATTGGTCACTGACCGTTTACAATATAACCGATATAATTAAAACAGCGCTATCAGATGTTCACGCGTCGCCAGTGAGGTTCTTATATCGACACGAACTTGCCGAGTGCCCGACACTATTTATAGCTTATCGAAATATGTTGTGTTTATGCTTTCAATGTATAATTATAACGATATCGAGAAAGTTGGTATAGGATCGCTGTCGGTGTGTAACTTTTGATAGCTCTCGGCGCATAAAAATCATGTGGGAGTCCTTGTTGCGACCCGTATTTAGCGATAAGAATAAAAGTGAACCTAAAAATTTTCTCTTTTTAATAATAGTAATATAATAAATAATAACATAATAGTATAAATTTATGTAGATAATAACTGTCAAAGATTTTTTATTTCATTGATGGGTGACAATCAGACACACAGACGCAAGTGATTTCTGCGGCCCATGATAACAATATAACTTGTTAAGGAAACATAATAAATAGTAAAAATAATAAAAGGTTTAAGATGGAATGCGTCGTTACCAGCAGCAGCGTTATGCTGGTATTCTGTGAGTGGTCCTTCCCCAATCGAGCCGACCTATTCATATCGCAGACTAAAAAAAACAAACTGCTCGCCACGCAGTAATGCGATTCGTATTTTGTTGTCGTTAATTATAACCAAATGGGTCATGATTTTCTCTATAATAATCCAATAATTCAATATAGTCTTTTATTAAAAACAATAGTTTCATTTCATTAACCTTACCGAAGGTGTAACGATGACATCGATTCAAAAGTTTCCTTGATTCCGACTTTGCAAAATGACTCACGTAAACCAAATACCTTGTTTAACCCCAAATAAATGCAATCTTTCGCGGCATTACTTACTAAGGTTGTCTTTCAAGGTAAACAAGATAACGATGACGTCGACATATATTATTATATATTTATATAAATAAACACATGACTTATTTTTAGCATTGTAACTTTACATAAACGTATTTTATAGTATTGACATGCATGGAAGTTAAATCTATGAAAAAGACAATTTATAAGAATAATTATATTTCTAAATTATCACAAATAGTCACCCCTATCACCCCCTAATGGGAATACGTCGAATTACCAATAACGTCACAGTATGTAAGGTCGCCAACGACTTATTACGCAGCCAAATAAAACAGAAAAATAATATTCGTTTGTCACGATTTGACATACCACAAAATTCTAAATTTGGTTTGTTATTATTTATTAGTCCTAACTGCCCTAGCAGAACACAGCAACAAGAAGTATCTTCAGTTTTGTTCTTAGCATGTTATACGTAAATGCATTTACCTTATACTCTGTAATACTATTATTTTGTCTTTATTTATGTTTATGTTTTCAACCAATTCTGGCATAACGTATAAATCTGCGTTATTTTTAAATAGTGCCGACAATTGTAAGTTGCCAGTGTTAACGTTTTTATGACTTTTTTTTTAGGAAATTACCAATGGTGTTTTTTATATTCCTTTTTTTGTTTAATAATCTTCAGTTTGAGATCTATACACAATATAGTAGTTGGAGTCCCTAAGTACCTTCAACAAAAAAAAAACATTTCTTTCAAAAGATATGGACTACGCATACGTTATCTAGTTGCATCATGGATAAGTTTAAGCCTTAATAATATTATAAATTCCTTAGTGGTAGCGTGTATCATTTTGCTTAATCTTAAAGTGCCGTGGATTTTGTATAGATGTAAATGAAAAGAATTTATAGCAGGCTTAACTAAATTGCCATTGATAAAGTTTTTTTTTAATAATTTAAAGTGAATAATAACTGATAATATTACGAGTCAGTATACATAATGTGCAGTGTCGTCGGACGATGCAATAAAAATATATAATACTGAGTATGTACATAGGTAATTAGCGTCATAAGTGCGCCGGGCATGTTCTACACGTGATTTTATGACATGCCAATTATGTGTTAATATATAATCTGTACATGTTTCCCGCCATTCTTTACAATTCATATCTCGAGGTAACCATTGTAATTTGTATGTTATTCTGTCATTGACTTTAAAAAAGACTAAAGTGATGTTAATATTAATATTTATTTTATTATTACAAAATCTAGACAGTACAATATATACATATATAATATGTTTTTTATCTGTTTGTCAGTTAATTTGTACACGATAATCTCCACACTGGCTGAACAAATAAAGATGTGGTTTGCAGTGATGTATTGAGATAAGCTTAGTGAGTGTAATAATAGTGTTGTTGCATTAAAAACAGTTGACAAAAAGAGGTCTGTCCGTCTGTCCGTTTGGCGGTGTCTAGGAGCACCGCCTTCTGAATTAAAGCCCGTCACGAATTCGACTTTGGTTGGGAATAACCCGTTTGCTGATTAGAATTTAGGAATAATTTCATTCGGCATACCACCCCATGCATACCTCGCCGCACTCGAGTTAGTTCAAGATATTTGTTTTTATTGTCAATTGCCGAAAGTCCTGTGATTATTATTTACCCGAAATACACCGAAACTTTCCTTCTGCTTTTTTTTTTGTTACCAAAAATCAAGAATCATCGTAGAGGTATAAGGTGCACGAGGCCGGAAGCGGCAATAAAATAAAATAGCAATGCTAATATGACTTTTTTTTTTTAAAAAAAAATGAGTTTTTTTCAGTTACAGTTTACCGGGCTACATGGCTGGTACCTTGCCACTGCAGCTGATACCTCGTATTTAATATACGCAAAATATATTTATATATATATACGCAAGGATATTGAAATATTTTATGATATCCTTGCTTTACCTTTATATGGTGAACTAAATACATTTTTAAAGTCCTTGGTTGAAAAAAATGTATGTCATCGATAATAATTTAAATTTTAGTTCATTTGTGCATTAAGTTCTGCATTGTATGATGAAGTGAACGCGTATTTGTCGTCGTTACGCGCATACGTAATCTTTAACCTCAATAATAGTTCTTACCTTTTAACGTACAGGTTTTTTTTAATAAAAAAAAATATCTTACATTATTCCAATGACCCAGTATAGATAAATGAGTGCAGTTTCTGCAGTAAGGTCGAGGTCGCCAAGGCTTTTCACGCACAACCTTGCCCAAGCTCGGATCTTACTTTTTTTTTTATACTTTCTAAGCAAGTACTTGGCCACGATCCCACCTGATGTTAAGTGGAAATGCAGTCCTGGATGGTAAGGCGCACTAGCTCAGTAAATGCCTATTCACTCTACTCTTGAAAACACCCACATTGTAATCGGAGGTAAAGACAGACGCGGACAAACTATTCCAGTCCTTGCTGTACGAATAATGAAAGACGAAGCAAAGTGCTTCGTTTGGGTTTGAGGGATGTTCACAACAAAAGGAGGAAATCCAGCAGTGCGTCGTGAAGTCCGATGGTGGAACAGAGTTGGGGGAATTAGATCATGTAATTCCTGAGCACACTCTCAAAAATTCTGTAAAACACTGAAAGGCTAGGCATCTTATGCCTGTGCTCAAGACAGCAGATTGGTTTCAGCTGCGTCTCGAATTAGCTTCTTAGCCTGCCTTTCCACCGAGTCCAAAGATGCGAGATGATGACATTTAGCGGCGCCCCAACAGTATTCTACACACGACCGGACTTGAGCTTATATATTTTATTATAGAGCGTTAAAAGCTGCCCCGCAGAGAAATACCGCTGCACTTTGACCAGGATCCCAAGTTTTTTCGCAGCTATCTTCGCCTTGAACTTACTACTATATACTTAATCTGAATGTATTGTAGCACTAAGCAAACCAACAAACGTTGTCTTGAATATATATAAATAAAATTGTTTGTGATCGTTTAGGGAATTTGTGAAAATCGTTCATTATTCGAATCGTGAGATTCGATTTTATACACCGATTCGAGTTTATACAAAAATCCTATAGAAAAATCAAATTTCAGTTGTTACCGAATTTGCCAATTTTCGGGAATACTTTTTCAATTTTTCTTTCCATAAAAATATAATTCGGACTCTTACGAACTTTCACAGAAAATAATATACAAATGGGTCCAGACGTTCACACGGGATGCACTTACCAACGAACAATATTTTAATTTTATTTATATATATATAGATAAGGATAATTGTTAGTTTAATATTGTCATGTAGTTCATATATTAGTGCATAAACCATCAAAGAAACGAACAGTACCCAGCTGCTAGGCAAAGGATAGCATAGGGGAGTTTTGTTCGATACAAATCGTTTGTTTTAAAGTACCTAACATATGATATTAAATGTTTAGGTAAATTTTAGTATTAACAGATTGTTTGCAGGGAGAAGGTGGCTCGGGATCAGGCTTCATGTATCTGTTGGGTAAATTTTTTTTTTTCGGGCTGATGGCCGCTGTTAGCCCCAGGGCTTTTACAGTTTCACCGGGTTGAGGTGACCGAGCGCTTATGGCTCTCAGTCGAGACCTCTATATATGGGAAACCAGCGCAAGGGCTCCCGAGAGGGAGCCTCGGCTTGGACCGTTACCCTGTTTCGCGAGAGCTTCTGACCCAAGAGGGCCGAACCTCGGCTCGATCAGTTGCTTCTGACAGATGATTATCTTAATTAATATCACTATTATTATTAACTACCTGTACCACCACTTCAGAATGCGTGGGCGCTGGAGAAGAAGTGGCGCAAGAAACTCCAGCAACGCTTCTATCTGTATGGACTGGAGAGAACCGGCCAGTGACATAGCGGTATCGCGAATAACTTTGTTTGCGACGTCCTCGCCGTTCTGTTGGGTAAGCCCGTCAGCAGACTAACTAGGTTTATTGTTTTTTTTTTATGAAACATGGCATCAAAACAGAACACATTCACCATAAACACCTACATCCACACTCATTAAAGATATAAAAAAAAGTACATAAGTAAATACGTAATATTGATTGCGACATCTTCTATTTTTAGAAACCATTTACTCAATCTTGTCAATAGGCAATTGACTGTCTGGGGTATTCATTGAATTCTTTTTGTACTGACCTTGTCTGGCAAACGCTTCAAACGATCTTCCAAAAGATTAAGACCTAAGCAAGTTGGGCGATACGATGGATTTTTTTACCGTGGGGAAATCACCAGGAACAACCGATTGATCCACCTGGATCAAGGTGAACGACGTACACAATTCTTAGGACGAAGTCGAGTGGCGATCAGTGATGAAGGTAATGCACTCCAAATCAACTGAGATGATAATAATACTGGATAGTGCCTTGTTATTATTTTGTGGAACATTGTACTATTTTTTAGATGTATTTCAACGAATTTAATAAATATAACACTAGTAGATGCACGTTGCAGTTAGTTTGTGGCAACATCATTGGAAATGCTTCACCGGTGAAGGGCGACGCCTTCACAGAGTAGCAATTTGAAATAACAACGTATATATGTAACAAGGCATTACATCTCAGTCCTCAGGGTAGAGACCTGATGTGCACCCTGAAGCTTTGTTGAGAATGAATGTAATGTCAAGGGCCGCAGGCATCACTTGCCAGAAGCTGAACTGTGTGCCTTTTCTCTTTCTCTCTTCTCTTTTCCCACCCCTAATAATATAAAGTATAAAATATATATTTAATTATTATTGCTTCTATAGTAAAATTTGTCTTTGCTAAATGCTTTCACAACCTCCCTACAGTCTAAATCTAAATGAAAATAAATAATGAGTTAATTTATTATTAAGTTTAGAGATATTTCTTACATCCCGCCATTTTGCATCCATAATTAAAAACACTGTTTCTCTAAAGGATAATGTAGAATAAAGTATTTTATATATATTTACTCTCCTAAAGTATAAAACATATCAGACCGAAATAAGAGTGCAATATTTTATTACAAAATAGTATTTGCCCTTGACTTCGTCTTCGAATGATTTATTATGTTCCGTCAGTATTTCTGCCAATTTTCATTAAAATCCGTTCCACCCGTTTTTTGCGTGATTGGGTAATAGACATCAAATTTTCATCAATATATGTATAGTATGGCACCCCCACAGACAACCTTAGCGAACTATGTATACATCGCTGTTTAAAAAAGACAGCTGCCGCTGTCGAATAACGGATTTGATATCTCCGATTTTTTTTATTATGCTCATAAACAATTGCCATAGACAAGATAATTAGTATCGCCATAGGTGATCGAAAGGCTACTACTGCGTTTATGTCTAGACAAAAAAAATATTTGTCCGCAAAGTATCGATTTTCGGGTGTTAGGCTAGGGAAATTGTCTCGTGCCGCTGACATTGGAACCAATTGTTTTGGTACATGCATTACAGTTCAATACGGCGACATAGTAGATGCATTTTTAATATTTGTTAGTGATGGATATAGCTACTGTTATAATTAGAAATCGAGTGATCATAATTGTGTAATATATGTAGTGTACTCATTTGTCTGGAATTTTTAAAAAAAATCACGCATACATTTGGTTGTACATAGGTACATACACAGGAAGCTATTGGTATCTGCATAAGTAACAATAAAAAAAAATAAGGATAATCCAAAGGCGAAAACCAAACGCGTCTCGTGCAAACATGTTGCGTATCGCTTCGTTCAATGCGTACGAGTTTTGCAGGCAGTCGATTTCATCGGATACAACCGGTTCACCAGACGCGGAGTAGTGTCGTGTTACCTTGGTAAGGCCCTTTACACACTACAGCGAAATAAACGTTCGTTCGAAGTTCGTAAGTTTAATTTTTGTTAAATATGTTATTAATGTATTGGAATAATGGTAGAAAGCTAGAAGCAACGTGACTAGTATGATGCGTTACTTTAATATCGGGTCGTCTCGACAGGTGAATAATTATTTTTTTAGTAAAAAATGCTGCTATGTTTCGTCTGGCGAGTGTAGGGGACCTTTAGTAAAAGCATTCCACCTCAGCGCCAATTGCTGACGACGCACCTGCGTTATGACTCCTTATTGAAGATGAATGTGGGTATCATGGGTCTTGTGAACTTTTTCTTGTTTGTAAACCTCAATACAATAAAAATAAAATATTCTTCTTCGTTCGTTCTATAACATTCGATTTCCGAAAACATAATGATGTAATATTTTATGAGTAAGAACCACACTGTAGCTGAAGAAAGAATATATAACGGTTCGACTCGCAAGGTACCATATACTCACAGTAAAATAGTAAATTAGCCCTACTATGTTTCGTCTGGTATAAGAAAGACACCGTAAAACTTATGATGATCCATCGTAGAGCTCTGGCGTCACGATGGATCGTCATCGTCAACAACGTCCATACATTATGATTCCTTATAGAAGATGGGTCTCATGTCCAGCAGGAATCACTTACCATCAGTTATGAAAAAGTATTTAAAAAACATATTTAAAATATCGTTAATTTCGACCTACCGATACCAGTCAGACGTCACCTTAATAATTATTTTGTTTGTAAGCTTGTTTGGTCACTATTATATTAAACATAATACTTGAACGATATTGATAAACCCCTATCTTGTTTCACAAACAATGCCGCTTTTATGTAAGTGCCATTTAACGGTAACTGTGTTACCAGATAAGGGGTATAAATAAAAAGAGTTCATTATTTTCATAAGACCTTGTCATATCCTGTTTCCATTAAAAAAAGTCCTGTATAGGGTTTACGAACAATAAAAAAGGCGCCAAACTCGTTTCCTATTGTTGTTTCAATTTCAAAATTAAGAGGCAAACGATTATGATACATACAGCTTATTCTTTTGCTGGCTTTTCTTTCATATTATTCTTTTTCTATTTATTAAGATCAATAGTTACGAGGCTTTACAGAATTTAGCTTTACTAATGATTTGAATAAATGTTATGAATGTCTGTTAATATATTAATGATACATTCATTAATTTGATGCGTCATTATTGTTAAGAATTTATATTGACTCATTCTGTGACAGAATGAGTCTCCCAGGTCCGGCAGATGGATTTGTACTATCATTTCTCACTCTAAGTTCAGTGTGGTTTTTCTAAGTATAAATAATATTATTTATAAACATTTCTTTCATCACATTAATTATGTGACCCACACATTTAAGTAACTTGCGATTATTTTTAGTGAAATTTATTTGTATTTTTTTATTAATGTGCCTTCTAGTACGAATTCTTCAGACTGGTCTTTTATAGAAGTGTATAAGGAGTACATAGTTCAGCCGATGGTAAAATAAACATGTTACCTATGACACCTACATTCACCCTCGTAATGGAATCATGATACAAATGTGATTTCGTTCGTCAGGATAAAGATCGACATCAATAAATATGTCTGCAATTTCTTTCATTTCTTTCAATTGCTAGATGAAAGTTCCGATGAGCTTATATTTTCTGCTAATTTATTGCAGTAGGGTGACTCTATCACATATAGTTTATTACCTAACATCCAATAGTTGAGAGCTTCATTATTTAAATGATGTTATGGTGCCAAATGTCAACTACTTTATCATATACGTCTATGCCCTAATGGCCTCTTCAGCTTCGTCGGATAATAATCGTGACCTGCAGAAAGGTGAGCGAATAGAGAGAGGAGAACGCCTTATTTCGCATTCAGTTATAAGATTGATGATAACATTTTTCCATTAATTTATTAAGCTAAGTAACGAATTAACATACGCGCCTGATGCTGCAGATGTTCATGGTCGGAGGTGATTACCTGAGTGAGGCTCTTGCTCGTTTGTCTTCCTCTTTTATAAAAAAAAGTCGAATAATTAACAGCATAATATATTGGAGGTATGTATTAAAAAAAATCGAAATATAGGCTAAATATAGTTATTTAGGCATATATAGCTCCAGAATAGAAAAGGTATTGTTCGAGCATTTCACTGTCCGCGTTCAAATCGAGTTAACAGACAATTTCTCTTGGCGATGGCTTGATTAATCTCAGCTTCAAGTGAAGGAACAACATGTTTATGGGCCTTCTCTCTAGAGAAGGTTTTGGAGTGAAGTCCACCAAGCGGCCCCACTCATGTCCTATAAATATTTTATTTATTTTTGTTTCTTAGGCATGCAGTTTTCCTCACGATGATTTCCTTCACCGCCGAGCGTGTTGCAATTAAGCGCCTAATATAATATTTAAAAATTACTTATAAAAATGATACAGTTTGGATGAATTAATTAATTTAACTTCTTTAATTTACGACGTTACAATGCAGTCTTGGAATACTAGCACGTTTGAACCCTATTTACGATGCTATGCCACTGTACTCCTACTTTTGACGATACTAGGCAGCCGTTCGAGAAGGCGAATCACGGAGTGTACTGTGTACGTAATGTGGGTTGCCCGCTAACTTGATCAAAATAAAATCTGTACTAACAGACCAAATATTTGAAGCGGATGATTAGACAAGTATAATAAGCAAAATACTATTATAGAACTCTATATCAAACAGTGGTGAATGTCGAACGTTATCCTAGATATCTTAATATATTTGATTATAAAATAATTACCGTTTTGTACTGAAATTTAATAAAACAGTACTCGTAAATGCCACCTGTCTGCAACGAATTGACAGGGTAACTGTTTAGAATTTTTGGTGAAACCGGTTTGTATTAGTACTGCATTGTTTCAGTGGATGGCGCTGTTGTAAAGCACACACAAGGACATCGCGAATTAATAAATATAATCTATAAAACATGTGCAACGTATACATTAAAAATTGACAATGATTTATCTTCCCTTCAGGATTATTCCTACACTTTTTTTCCTATATTGAAAAAACGTGTGTATTTGCTAAATAAATATATAGTCTGTCTTTTTTTTCAAATGGAATTATTATTAATCTTTATTTATTGGTTGTTGCCATTAAATTGGTTACAACCAATAAATAAAGATAAATGATAATTCTCTTCCACGCCAATGTACGCATACCGTACGTAGTTGAAATATTTACTTTTAGGGATATATGTTAACTAAATTTTTGTTGTCAATTTCCACATTCCTGCCACTTTGCCCTTTCCCCACCTTCCGCGTAGCGTCAAGGTAAGAATTAAGAATTTGCATACAAATAAATTAAAACTAATTCTGTGAAAAACATGTTAAATTTCATTACTTTATAAACTAACAAAACTAACTAGTAGATAGACATGAATGTATTATATGATTCCTGTAATTTCGGTTTGCACCTAGAGTTTTAAGTCCAAACTCGTAAGCAGTATTATATATCGTAATCATTGCAATAGTTTTTAATACCCAATCTCAATATTAAATTGGCGTTATGTCGAATTGGCCAGGCAGGAATTCCAAATTCAAATTTAGGCTTGTGTATTTGTGTCGAATTTAGTGATTCATTTGTTTTCGCGCCATATGTTTTTACTTTGACATCCTTCTGTTACCAAAATGGGAAACTTGAAATATCGCGTTATTCACGAATAGTTAGTATTTCCACAGTGGTACCAGCGCTGCAGAAACAGCTCGAAGGATTATGGTGTGTATGGTAAAGCTACTGTAAAAGAATGCACGGTACGTTTTTGGTCCAAACGTTTTCGTTCTGGAGATTTTGACCTCCAAAACAAATCCCGCTGAGTACTGTACGTTAGTTGAATGTAATTTATTAGTAACTGAATTTTATTTTCATTTAATTAATAAATTATTAATACGGAAAGATTATTAAAATTTATATTTAATGTAAATACACAGTTTAGTTCAAAGCCATAATTATAAGTTTATTGGCCTCAGATTATGACGTAAACACTATCTGCCACAAGCAGCGATAAAATTTGGTGCGTAAAGCATTTATATGGGTTTTTATAAAAAATAACTCATCTTTTATAGATAAAAATATCAATAGAAAATCCCATCCTAGGCAAAAATTATGAAGCACCAAGCATCTGAAGCGGGGTTTCGCGGTTATCTCAGCTGCTTGCGGTCCCGGCACGCGCGTACATCGTGATATCAAGGGTTGCCAAGAGCACCGCTATTCAAGGTATTCGGAAAAATAGGTTTTATTTGTACTATTTTAAATTTTAATTATTTTATGTTCTGAACTAAAATATTGAACACGGTATGTTTTAAATGCGATGTGTTACATAATGAGCATTTATTTCACATTAAAAATGGGTAACAAACAAGCATTGGTCACTAATAATTAGTCAGTCTTATCATAGGCCATAAGACTGACTAATTACAACTTGATTCAATAGTTTAATAAAGAACGAAAATTCAAAACGTATTATCTTCGACGTCTAAAATGCGACATCTCATTACTAGTTATAAAGCCTTCGATTTTTTATACACATCAACTCCAAGTTCTAAATTTACCTAGGTAAACTGAAAATCTGCTTTTTTTCGGTAGAGTTGACAATGCTACACTTATTTTATACTCGTAGTTCTAGCATAAACGTTAGTGTTAATTATTAATTGTTAATTTGATATCAATCGAGTACGGTATTTTTATGACGATCACAATAGCAATTTGTTTGCACTTTATTTAAAAAAAATATTAATAAAGCATTCAACTTTTTTTATAATCTATACAAGCGTCGCATTAATACAGCTTAATAAAGTAAATTATATGTATATAAAAGTCGAGTACATTCCATATTTTACAACTTTGTTGTACCAGTTCCAGCGGAACACACTATTAATAAATTACGAATTAATATAAAAGTTCACATTTATCACTACGTAGATAGGGATTTTTAAGCGGAGAAAAACAAATTATATACATTTGCCAATATATTTAGATGTATTAAATAGTCATTTATATTTAATAAACATCATATATGTAATAAACAAATATTTTGATTTAAAGAATACGAATAAAAACAAATTACACTTTAACCACATAAGTCATATAAATATAAAATAAATAAAAAAAACATTAGTTTGAATAAAATATCATTAAATAAGGCAATGGATATCATTGCCTTATTTAATGATATTTTAATTATTGATAGTGACAACCCTGCAACTAGTTTTATCAGCCGAACGACGCAGCTGCGCCGCGAATAAATTAAATACTGAATACAAAAATATCTATTTCTTTTTCGCACAATCGCGTTCCGTGCAGAGCACAAGGTATTCGGAACGCACGGGTCAATGTTAGTCAGGGCAGGCCGTTGGACGTTTTATTGTATAATCTGCATATTATGTAGAACATTCTAGTAGATATTTACAACTGGCTCACGAAAAACTGCTTCTGGTTATTTATTTGTCTGTAAAGCAGATAAACAGTTGTTTTCGCACGCATTTTAAGCTTTAATCATAAGCAATTAAAAAAAAAAGTAACGTAGTATTTCTTCTTGTTATATAGTTTAGTGATTATTAGAAAGATATTGTGATTGTAATGCCATTAGAAAAAAGAAGATAAAGTTATTCATTATTATAGTTTATGGTCAAAACCTCATAAAGTTGCAGTTTTTCATAAAGAATGTATTTATGTTATGAAATTTGGAATATAATTTATTTAATACTATTAGTATGATATAATTTTTCGTAGTGTTCAATTTCAAAAATGCAGTTCAGTTCTGGTAGTTTTAATAATTTAACGTCGCGGATAAAAAGGTAAATAAGCGGAAGTCTGACTTTATGGATCATAATTCTTTGTCTTTCCATTTACCTATGAAATAAACAAAAAAAAAGTTATTTGATGACAAATTTTTTTTGGAGTTTTGGAAGGAAAATGATTGGCAATATAGTGCTCTTAATTTTTATTCAAGATTAAGTAATATTGAGTAATTTCGGTGTATTGTTTAATAATATAGTTTATTAGACGTTTACGTCTAAATGTGTATTGAGCTTAAAATACTCAACAACACAATACAAAAAAATGCGTAATGATAGTCATAATAAAATGGTTGCCATTGTACTAATACGAGAAAATTTACTTTTAGGAGGGCTTATTTTATTGAAAATTTGGTCTGACATGCCAATAGACAAGAATGAAAAAGAAACGCAGAGAGAAGAAGGAAAAATAATTTCAAATACGTTTATTTGATGTACTAAATTTCTTTTTTTTATAATATTTAATTGTCTAAGGTGATTCAATTATAGTCTAAGCTTTGCACTAAAACAAATCTAGGTTAGATTTAGATGCCACTAATGTGTTTCGTTAATTGTCTGCTGAATCATTCAATGAGTAATATGCCAATTCATATGATCATCATTAATTAACCAATTTTTTTCATTAATGATTCAAATTATTAAATTTATATGTAGCAAATGATATTGAGATACAGTTTTTTTTGAAGTTTCAGAAAATTTTCAAGCGAGGATATCTAAACGTATGTATATCGCCGATGCTAAAAAAATTGTTATTTTTTTGTGTTTGTGCGACGCTGTGGTCGGCAGACCTTTACAGCTTCATCTAAATAAACTCGCGAGCGGGCGGCCTGCTGTGTAGGGAGACAACGACGATGCTGGCATGAGGACTGCTGCAGAACCACCGTTGCGCTCCGACCCTTGGACGAGGAACGTCGACGACAACAAACGGGGTGATATACGATCCAAGGGCCCCTCATAAGGAACCCCTCCGTTCGAACCTCGGCTCGGACCTTACATACAAGAACTTTCTGTCCATTGTGTGGTATACGTCGGCAAACTGCCTTTCCAACTCGTAACAAAATTCCATTTTGAAACAGCAATATAACACTGATGTGTTTTTCGCATAGTAAGTGTGAGGGGAAGCGTAGATCCAATTCTCAACGAGCCATTCCATCAGAGTCCTCGAGGATGAGCACATGCCATGCGGATCTTGAATCTTATATGAGTTAGGTAGTTGGTTATTTATTTAAGCTTCATTTACAGTGATGTATAACGTCTAGCTTAATGCCTTAGGCGCTCACCACCAGTTGACCTTAGGGCGATGCAGACGTCTAGATTCTGTTGATGGTGTTGTTAGTCTATGCTCCTTTTACAGCTTCATCGTACTTTGGGCTCACGGAGCCGCGAGCTAGTTGCACGATGTAGATATGAATCGAATTATGCTTAAAAACTTTATAACGCGATTAAAATACTATTATATTAAAAGGTTATTGGCCGCCATCAACACTTATTATCAGGTGAACTTTGTCGTATGTTATCCTGTTCCATAAAAAAAAAAACAAATCACGACAAGAAACACTAATAAAAGCGCGCGCTTTGCAAGACCTGATGCCGGTCAATATAACATCAAAAAAACACTTACTTATGCTCAATGCTAATGACAAATGACCACGTAATTTTTGGTAGTGACAATCGAGCACAGAGTTCACCTGATGAACGATTCCTGTAGCTCATGATACACACATTAATTCTCGATGAGTAATCATGATGCAGATGCGTTGTGACCACTGAGATTGAAACCTCTTCACCAGGCGAAACACAACAGCGCCATTTTACGTTGGTATTCTGTGAGGGTGCGTTTCGTCCCCAATCGGAGCCATTCATGCTGCATGTTAGAAAAAGAACCTACAACGTGTCTCGTATCACTGTACAAATGTCTATTTTTGAGTTTTGATAACTGGCACGCACCTATTAGGTGATAGGTGAATGTAGAAATTGCTAATAAACTTTTTTTTATTAACGATAAATACAATAAATTATAAACAAAGAAATAATATATCTTTATTTATGCAAGTAAATTTTGTAAACACAGCTGTTAGATAGGCAGACAAGCTTCACTATCATTGACTGCATTGCCACGTAACAACACCAGGTGGAAGTGGAATGGTGGTTAAGCACGGCTTATAAATAGCTGTGTATAAGCGCTCGCTTTTAATTCACGGTAAAATGGAAACAAGTTCAAATTCGGCAGCAGTTAACTTAATCGGCGGGTCAAGGAAAACATCGTGCGGAAAATGTGAACAAAAAAAAATATTTCGTCCAATACGCTTTGAAGCCACGCGTGACTCTGCTCTATCACTTTCTCTAAAGAGGTCTACGGCAGAGGGATTTCTTTAATAGAATTTTACTTTTTTTACCATAGATTTTAAGAAAGATTTTTTTTTTTTTGGGTGATATTGACAATGATTTTATTTGCCTTGAATATGGTTACATTAATAGAAGATTGAGCGTTAATTCCACGTGGTATTTTTAAGGGATGAAAATTTCTAAACCTATATTAGTAAGTGCACAGTTATATAAAATAGTAAGGAGTAAAATTTTAGCTTCAATAGACTATGGTATAGATAATGGTTAAGGGTACGGTCTGCCAAACTTAGGGTGGTAGGTTTGAATCCGCCATTCGACTATTATAGTAAACCATCTCCTAGCACAAGACAAGCATTTAACAGTGGTAGAGCTATACTACATTGTTAATATTTAGGACCGGACAGGAGCCTTGCGGCATTCGGCACTGTCCAACTGCAGTTGTTTTACTAAAGAATTTTGTCAATGGTTTTTTAAACCATTAATGGCTACGGGGAATTCCCATTATCCGTACGTTGTTACGGGAGCTTACAACTCTCCCGTACATTGGTACACGTGCTGAGGATTTGTGAATGGGCACGTATTCGTGAAGTAACAGTGTTCATTTCATCTCATCACTTGCTGGAAGTATTTGGATGTTGGTTTTAGATTAGTTAATGAGGAGTACAAAAGACTTCTAGTGTCCAGATCATTGCTCCATCTCGCATTACTTTAATGTGAGATGTTTAGTTAAGACACAATACTCGATTGTATGGGCGAATGTCATCTCAAGGTTAGAAACGTCATAAACTCGAGCGTTCGTTTTAACTTCAGCGTAAAATGTATCTATATGAAGAAATATTAAATACTGTCCGTTGTTGTGCGCATCACTTGAGGTCGGACGGACGGATGGACCGATTTATATTTCTTAATTGTTTGTAATAATCCGAATTAGGTTTTTATGGAAAGAAAAATTCGAGAAGGTACCTGGAAAATTTACTAATTCTGAAAGTTCTTTATCTTATGGGATTTTTGTATGAACTCGCTTGTCTTATAAGTTTTTTAAACTAGATTTTAAGTCCTCCCTGTTAAACTGGTTGACTTTCATATTTATGAAACTAAATTTAAAAGTATTTGTAGGCGATGGTTGGCGCTGCAGTTTGTACCAGGTGCGGCAAGAACGGTCGGCTAAGGGTAAGGGTAAGAAAAGGTAAGACTGGGTAAGGACCACGTCCTGAATTCCAGTGTAAATTAGCAGCATAATGCTGCTGTGTATCGACTGGTCAGTGGTAGGTATTTTCAGACCTAGGATGGCAACAAGATATTCCATCTGACCTCAAGGGTGGCAACGCAATTGCATTACGATTACTTACATATATCAGGTGACCTGTGTGCTCTTTTGTCATTCTCAATTCTATAAAAAAAAGCAACGATTTCTGTGTAAAAGGTACACAGTATGGATTTATAAAAACAAGGTGAACCTATTATTTTGTTTACACAGTACAGTGCATATTAGGGGAGATCAGGAAGGACTTTGTACGGTTAAAATAATATTTATTTCCCTTAAATTCTCTCCGTGATGACAAACGTGGAAACAATTTACTACATATTTTTTTTAATTTTGAATCTTGAATTCTTTTCATAGTGACGTGTATTAGCAAAGCCAAAACTCCTAACTTTTAACGGAGGAATATTTTCTAAATTAACGGGCTTTTCAGTCATAAATCTATGACAGTTAAAATTATTATATTATTATAGTATTTTCTTGATCTGACAATTGAGACTAATTTGGTTGTATCCTTAAAAAGAATCATGTCGATGAGATCAAGGATTTGCCAGGCGGATTTATGCATTATCCAGTAACTATCCAATTAGCCGTGTTATTTTTAAATATTTTTCTTATCATATTAGGCACTGATTTATAAACTCTGATATTAATATCGACAGTATTGGCATATCTTCAAATGCAACAGTGTAAGTTTATTTAACTTTTTACATGTATGATGTCTTGATAAGTTGCTGAGATACTAGATTTTCGTTTTTAAGGCTATATGCATTGTTTTCTATAGACTAAGATGGAACACCTTCACCAGTTATCAAAGTTCAGCTTTCATTACGTGTAAACGCGTAATAAAGATGCTTCTCTATTTTATTAATACTTAAGTAATAAAGATGTTATGCTTCTCTATTTTACAATTAATACAAATTACGCAAAAAGAAAAAAAATACTAACCGTCCATGGTTATTCCCCGACCAGAGGCTATGTCATCGCGTGGCTTTACTTATAAAAAGTATGAATGGTTTTATGTCGATGTTACCGACGATAAATTTATATTTCATTGTATCGAGTAATTCCTAAATGGAGTCTCAATAAGTTGCTACGAGTTGTAATACTGAATAAAAACTTCGACTGCCGCAAATGTTTAAAAGGTAAAAATTTCAAGCTCAAGTTTCTGTACGCATCGAATTCCAATGCACACGAGTGGAACAAACTGTATACATTTTGAATTATTCCGCGAACACGGGAATGGTAATAGAGAAACCACCATCTATCGTACGACCGGACGTCTTTACCGCGTATTTATAGTAGCTACTGATTTAGTAATTAATTTACCTCTTATAGGGAACGGCTTCGTCATTATTGTCTCCGTGGTGGGCGGCAGGAGCCGTTTAGTCTCCGGCGACATTACACTCGTGCACAAATTCAACTCATATTTTTTACTGTCACTGTGATTGTTGACACCGCCGCGTAGCCGCAGCGACGGACCGTTTACCACATCCATCTGTGCCCACTACCGTAGCATGACTGACACGATACAACGGAATACAACACGCGACCGTCGAGACTCGCAATAATCGCTATCAGCTGATTTTGTGGAAATTTATGGAATAACACTACGAGCGAAACGGTCATATAAGTCGGTATTGTTTTCTCTTTCATAGGCTACAATGCGCAAGAAATACCGTCGACACAGAGTGCAGTAGGCGATTGTTTAGTGTCTTGAGTATCAAACGAACCACAGAGAGACACGAGAAGACTTCTAGGTACGACGATCTTTATAACACTGTTTTGGTTTTGGGCAATTTGCCATTATATCTGAGATCATTTACGTCACAATACTTCTTGACAGCTTTTGTTTTCGTGATTCGAATTGATGTGCACACACGTTTATACTTTAACGCGAAGTTAGATAATATATTATTTATTGATTAAAGTTCATTTTCATCTTAAACGTCACTGCGTTCACGTGTTTAGATGTGATAAGACTGTTTGATTAAATAATTCGCGTCATATATCAGTTGACGTAATCAATTTTATATAATAAAAAGAGTATCCTGTGTAACACATTGATCGACTTTATCTTAAGTTTCGATATGATGAATTAACTTATAATCTAAATCTATTCAACGACCAAAGTTTTTTTGACCTAGATAGATAATAAGAAAGCACCTGTGACGATTGTCTCTACCTAACATTAGCTCGGCTAATTTCCTAGGGTATTGTGAACGGGTCACCTGGGGAAGGAGTACGCTCCCGCAAATATATGATGTAAATCGGCGTTTCGTGTAGGGAATGTAGGGATCCGAATAGTTTTTGTAGTTTAATTTAACAGCCGTAGCGTAGCTGCGCTGCAGAATGATTGGGGCAACTCGACCGGGGAAGGACCACGACCTCACAGAATACCAGCTTAATGCTGTTGTGTTTCGTCTGGTGAGGATCCGGAGACCATCTCAGTCCTCAACGGTGACAACGCATCAGCATTATGATCCCTTGTCAAGAATGAATGTAGATGTCATGGCTCGCAGGAATCACTTGCCATCGGGTGAACTGTGTGCCCGTTTGTTCTTGTTATCTTTGGTCTAAAGGTCTTTGGTATAAAGGTATGAGATGACATTGTATAATTGATTATTTTTAGCCAGTAAGTGTCTATTGGGCACTCGATACTCTCGAACAACTCCTAGCTTCTCACATGGTCAGCTTTATGTTGGCTTAAGTTTTTTCTCTTTGTGCGGCATATGCATATATTTTAGTAATGTCAATGTGTAAATATTTTATTAATTATATTGTCTTGTAAACGTCGGTAGCGTTGTCACATAAATAATTTCTTTCTTCTTTTTATGAATATCATGAGAGTGACGTCATCATCGTCGGCCTCGTACATCCATTGCAGTTGATTTACACAATGTCTATGCAACACTTAAGCTCATTACTGTGTAAGTGCATACGTGAGCATCATGGTTGTCCGTATTTAAGGGGAGGGATTTGCAAGGGATGGTCTGGTGTCGCTTCCTTACTCTTTTGAGAGTAACAAACAATTGCCGGAAAGGATATAATATTGTTTTAAAATAACGATGGTAATAATAAAGTTATTTTCAGTCGCGTCAACTTCGCGAGATATGTTATAGTGCCGTAGTAAGTAAACATTTGTGTTAAAACCAAAAGACGCTGGTTATCCCATTCTAGTCCAATGTGATGATAGTGCAGTAAGATCGGAGATACATTCAGAGGCAGTGCCAAGGATATAGAAAATAAATACATTTTAAATCGGAAAGCAAGCAATGTGTGGTGCACAAATGCACATTTCAACTGTGCGTCGTAGGCAGAGTCCACGGTACAGTAGCCAGATACACTAGCCGTCACGCTCATGGATTATAAAATAGATATAGTGTATACTCAATAGTAGGCGTTCAATGGTATTTTTCTTGAATGAGAAACAGAATTAGTTTAATTGAGCCAAGCTGTAGGTTGTTACCAGCTTCGATATGAATTGGTCGCCTCGACCGGGGACGACCACGACCCGCCAGCGGCATATAATGACCTACCTACCGCGGCATAACGCTGAGTTCCTTGTGCTGTGTGTAGGAATCCAACGATTGTTACTGGTGACGAGGAAATTCCATCTTAGTCAGCAGATATGACAAAGTAGTGGCCATACCTTGCATACCATACAGCATACTTTATCAGGGACGACAGTTGGTAACAAGAGGCACAGGAATCACTAATCATCTGGTGAATTGGATGCTCGTTTCTCACTCTCAATATAATAAAATGTACAACGAACGATCTTTGTAAAGGTCATCGCTCCATCTAGCTTATAATATACAAAAAAAAGTAATATATATAACAAAGCCATTAAAGCGACGGACGAATATCTCAGCCGACAAACTGTAACATCCGTAGAGTGGGCGATGTTTAAACAATCCTCTCCGAATCCTTTTCGTTGCATCCTTGTTTACTTGTAATTTTCGCATCCTTCAC
This sequence comes from Teinopalpus imperialis, assembly GCA_029286865.1. Taxonomy (NCBI): domain Eukaryota; kingdom Metazoa; phylum Arthropoda; class Insecta; order Lepidoptera; family Papilionidae; genus Teinopalpus; species Teinopalpus imperialis. Next base: position 16,907,951 of record JAGSMU010000022.1, on the reverse strand, counting down.
ACACACAAACACACACACGAATGAACACGATTCAAGTAAGTTGTACACGTGCATTTTAAAACGGCATATCACGCCTCAACTTCCAGTACGAACTGCATATTGGCGGTAGACGATTCCAGCCAAGAATACTTTTCATGCGTCTGCTGTAATCTGGTATTAATTTACGTAAACGAGGTCACACGACAAACTGGTTAATCTTTGATCGAGGCAATCTTTCTATAGGTTTATTTTTATTGATTCTAGGGTGATAAAGGAGCACATTCACCTGATGTTAAGTGATTACTGCGGTCCAAGTTACACTACTCAACATTGGGAAAGCCATAGTTACCGTGATATTTTACGCTAGTAGAGCTGACCGATATATGTCGTAGCTTGTAATAAACTGCAGCTTGGCTCCACCAGTGGTGTTCTTTACATTACTATTTTTTTTTAAATCATAGTCTAATTCTTATGCGTCCATCGACTTCCCGCATAGGTCGTCACTCCATCTAGTGAAGGGTCGTCGTTTATTACATTGAGATTAACAAATGAGCACACAGTTCACCTGATGGCAAATGATTCCTGCGGCCCACGACATCTACATTCATCCTCGACAAGGAATCATAATGCAGATGCGTTGTCACCCTTGAGGACTGAGATGGAATGCCTCGTCACCAGTAACAAAGGTCTCCGGATCCCTACACTCACCAGACGAAAAACAGCAGCATTATATTGCTGTTTTACGTTGGTATTCTGTGAGGGCGTGTGTCCTACCCCGTTCGAGTAGATCCATACATTCTGCAGCTAGAATCCAACTGCACTGTAGCTCTACCACTGTAAACAAAAGCATATAAATAGTCATAACATTGAATGTTGACTGTTACCATCGATGGTGAGACCATGTGGTGACAGTCTTTAACATTCTCAACATTGGTTACCTTCATTATCAGCATCGCATGTCCCCTATCCCACATCACGTGGCCATAGAGTATCCTGATCTTGATTCTCTTGCACCCATCGACATCCCGTAGACTTGCTGAGGTCGTTCTCCATCTCGTGGGGCTCTTCCTACACTGTGAAGGCCTTTTAATGTAACATGACTAAATTTATATAAATTGAATACTAATGATTCTTCATTCAATTTTGATAGAATGTGCTGGATACTGTGTTCAATTAAAACGTCTATCTACAACCTATATTCCTGTAAATTATGATTATAAATTTCCCTGATTGATTTCTGCGCAAAATAAATTATTTTCTTTACTTTTTCAGTATCCCCTGCGATAAGAATTTTTACTACGCAAAAATCTGAATATAAACTTGCACGAATAATTGATACGATAGTAGAATAACCACGTTTTTGAAACAATATTAGGGTTTGTAGGTTCCCCTTGTATTTTGTCTGGTGAGTGAAGTAATCCAGAGATCTTGTTTACTGGTGCGATGGAATGTACCACTTTAATCCTCAGCGATGAAAACTGAATTATGATATCCCATCAAAGATGAATCTGGTTTTTGTTAACCCCATACTGTTCAATGAGAGGAAAAGAGAAAGACTTCTGTCAGATATTGACGGCGAATCTACAAAGCCTCAGGTATTGGTTGAGCCACGTTGCAGCTAGTAAGCTAGAGCATGAATGACTCCGGATACGGCCGAACCAGGTGTTTTTGCCAGTTACTATCCGCGACGTGGTTCTACCATAGTTCCGTCATCACCAATTACCATATACAGTGAAGTTGATGAGATGACATCAACCGCTGATTGTAATCAGAAGATAACGTCGTGATCAAATTAATTAAGAGAAAATCTTCATCATAATTCAATAGTTCCTACAATTCATCGATATCCACCAAGCGATGTTGCCATCATTTTCATACGAAGCAAAAGCATTTTAATTTCATTCAAATAACTGTTAAAATTCATAAAAACAAACGTAGTTGACTGTTCTATCGCTAGTTACGACGATTAAAGGGGATTATATATAAAAATAACTTAATAGGGTAGACAGAAACCCTCTGAAATCCATAATCAGTTTATTTGCCAGAGTCTTGCATTACTATGGCATTATGGTGTTAAAATACTCATGGCGAGAGAATATTGTTGTGTAATCATTTATGGCCGTAGCGGTTGGAGTATCTGGCCGTTGGGGTTCGATACCTAGTCGGCGCTTAAATGTGCACACAGCACATATATAGATTTCTGTGTGTTTGTAAAATGTATAGTATATAGTGCAAACGGCACTATAATATGTCCCTGCGCGGGATATATTATTGTTCCGTTGACATCGTCGTCTAAATTTACTGGTAAAGATCTACCAGTACATTTCAAACACTGTAGTTTATTTCTAGCTGCAGATTGTATAATATTATAGGTCACATCGACCGGGGTAAGACCACGCCCTCATAGAATACCAGCGTCAAATAGCAGCATAATGTTGCTGTGTTTCGTCTGGTGTGCAGGGATCTGGAGACATTTATTAAAAGGGTGACAACGCATCTGCATTATGATTCCTTGTCAAGGATGAATGTAGATGTCATGGGCCGCAGGAATCACTTACCATCAGGTCAATTGTGTGCTCGTTTTATCTCTCAATGTAATGAAATGAAAAGAGTTTCACTGTAACATGGAAGGGTCGACTACAGCAGGGAAGAGCCACGCCAAATAATGATGCTGTGTTTCGTTCGTTTAGTGTAGAAATCCGAAGACTCAATTACAGGAAATGAGGCAATGAATGTGCATTACATTTCAAAACAATCTATTAAATGTACCAATTTTTTGAATCGTAGGGAAGTTCCCTTGAAGGGACTTCCCGCGAGATAGGTGATAAAATAAATGTTTTGAACTAAACTTATTATGGAATATACGGATTTAATCACGTTTATTTTAACATTTTTATCCAGACGTTTCGAGTGATGTGATGTTTGATCTGACATCAGATTGTCAGAGTTAACCCGCAACTACGCAGAAAGATCTGTACAAAGTATCTTGGTCTTGTAGTGGTATTTCTGGATTGGGATTTATCTTTATTAATCACTCAAGCTGATGGTAGTTCGAAGTAAAATTAGTAATTTTGATTCTTCGAATTGTAACATTAAGGTCAGACTAGTTACATAAATATATGCTATACTCACCATTACACAGCGTTGTTTTTCAATCATTTTTTATGCCTATGACCCACGAAAAAGCCAAAAAGTTAAGTAATAATAATGTCAATCAAACTGTCAATCATGTTGTTAATCTATAGCCGGAAATATACTATAAATCTCGCGCGTTATTTCTGTCTTTCCCAAAATACTTTGAAAGAGGAATAAGGTAGGAATTTAAATGTTTTTGAGTGTAGGTATCCGGAGACCCAGTTACTTGTATCCAAGCATTCCATCTCAGTTCTCATGTTTTTGAGTGAAGATATCCGGAGACCCAGTTACTTGTATCCAAGCATTCCATCTCAGTTCTCATGTTTTTGAGTGAAGATATCCGGAGACCCAGTTACTTGTATCCAAGCATTCCATTTCAGTTCTCATGTTTTTGAGTGAAGATATCCGGAGACCCAGTTACTTGTATCCAAGCATTCCATCTCAGTTCTCATGTTTTTGAGTGAAGATATCCGGAGACCCAGTTACTTGTATCCAAGCATTCCATCTCAGTTCTCATGTTTTTGAGTGAAGATATCCGGAGACCCAGTTACTTGTATCCAAGCATTACATCTCAGTTCTCATGGGTGACAATATATGCACCTTGATTTTTCTTTATAGAATATGTGGCAAACGAGCAAACAGCTCACCTGATAGTAAGTGATTACCGCAGCCCATCAGCCCGCAGCAGGACATCTGCAACACCATAGGAGTCGCAAATGCTCTGCCAGCCTTCGAATCTTTGTTAAGAATGGATTTAGGTGTAAAGATTGCCACTATCACTTACCATAAGGTGAACTGTGTGCTCGTATTAAATCTTTAATTTCATAAAGTAGAAATCAATATACCCTAACGTCATAGCCTTTATTAAATATATAAACTTTACATATACAAATCTAAGATAACATTAATATCTAGCATTGATGGGGACCGAAAAATAAAAAGAACACGGGTTATGGGAACACAGCGCCCAGCACTTGTGTGCTTGCGTGTTACCAAACACGTAGTCTTCAACTTTTTATCGATCAAACAACGTTCTTTCAAAACTAGTCTCAGCAATTCGACGAAACCGCGGCATACTTAGTAGTGTGTACGTGACCTTACACGCGTCTTTGATGCAGTGTTACGCGATTAAAAAAAAGTAAATAATATTTTTTAATTTCTCATTTCAAAGACAACATTCTTAAACACCCTATTACACTTCCGCGCCAGTAAAAAAGTTTCAGTTGACACGCTTAGTGGGCGCCGTAAACTGCTATTTTTAACATCATATATTTAAAAACATTTTAATATGATTGCAATTATAGATATTTTTATCCTCTAAAATCGTAATAATATAAAATTTGTTGTTTAAATATAATGTATAGAATGACAATCCATCAATTAAGCATATTACAGCACAAAATTATAATATCCACTTATTACATCTACCTTTAATATTCTTTTTATTTTAATTTGTTGTGCCTATAAACTCAGTTAAAACTCTGCATAAAAACCTTTTTGTTTTTTAATATTTTTTATATTTTTATATAATACATTCCAAAATCGCCTCTAAATTTAAAATAAAAATAAATTGTTTAATTTATTAAAGATACCTTTTCTAAACAAAAATAAGAACTGAAGTGAACAGCACGAACATGTTCGAAACATTCTTGGCGTCCATCCCAAAGAATCGTTCCCAGATGGTCAACGAACTGGACTTACCGAAAGATCTGAAGGTGGCTCCCTACTTCTGGACGGAGCCGGAGGAGTCGCTACTGACTAGCGACAGCCTGGTCTCGACTAGCCTCGGAGACCATGACGTGAAGACCCGGAGCACCGACTCTAGCCTTGCCCTGTCGCGAGCTATGACGGATTCAGAAATCGACTACGGGATGTATCGCAGAGTAAGTCAGAAATACAATAATAACGTTTTTTAATATAAAAAATCTCACGTAGAGCTTTATTGAAGTTATTCTAAGGCAAGTTTAAATTTTTAGAAAGTAAATGTTTAAATGCATAAACCTCCAGCTCTTTGAGACTTTTATGTTTTTTTTAATAAAGTCAAAAATCCCTCAATTTTATAATTAATTATAAAAATTAGAACAGGCTGTGGGGATGATATGTATAATATACGAATCAAAAAGAGCGTAAACGGTCTGTCTGCTGAATTAGGAATCAAAGTTATATATCTAAATTAAATTATTTCAGCTCAAGACAAGAAGTTTCAGCGATCCTTGGGTCGAAATGAAGGCTGTATTAGACTCCTTCCCTCCTGAATACCTTGCCTCTGTTAATAGGTATGTAGATGTATTTACTAGTGCAACGTTGCAGAGCAAATGTTGCCGTAGCATGGTCGTGGCAATAGGTCGGCTCAATGGCGATAGGAGCTCGCTTCCACAGATTATTAAAAAAATGTTTTTATAGTGCATGGGGAACAAGAAGCGGCGACCACTTCACTGGTAATGAGGCATTCCATGTTAGTATCGACACTGACACCATCCGTATCTTGATTCCTAAGCAAGGATATGTGAAGATGTCATATGGAACACGGAACACCAAAAAATAATTCAAGTATCGTACGCGGTGTTGTAACAGAAAATATACCAATATAATATATATACAATATAAAAGATAATAAAACCATAAAATAAATGTTTTTACAAGAGTGTTTAAGCAGTATTTATATATATAAGCCTAGCCATAGACCAGCGCGAGGATTATTGGCTTTTGAGTACAGCATGAATATATTTCTCACAGCGCAGTAGTCCCGGGCTTTTAGAATAGAGCTATGGTACCGTAGAGCCAGTATGACCAAAAGTGCTATGGCTGGCCTTGACAAGATCTAGAAGAACAGAAGTATTCGACACACAAATAAAGCGCCCTTGGGTCGAGGCCTAGTATTTTGCCCTTGACTGGCGCTGAGACTGCAAGGCCGCGATAGCAATGAGATAAATGCCTTCGAAATGTGGTGTTAGCGAAGGTTACTCCGAGTACCTTAAAAGAGCTTAAAAACAATCTCCAGGCTCCACAATCTGCCGACAAAGAGCCCTCAACTTCTTTGGACACATCATGCGGTCTTCAAAGCACTGTCTAGAGAAGCAGATTATTTTAGGCAAAATGGATGACATACGTGTTCAGGGGCGCCTACAAGATGTTCTGACCCAATAAAGAAAGAGGTGTGAGGTAGCATCGTGCGGTTCACTCCGCATTTGACCACAGTCAATGGAGACCGATTGTTCGTGGTTGCGATCATCAGCTGTGAGGGAACAATGAAGAAGAAAAAGGTACCTCCAGGTAACTTAAAGAGGATTATGGATTCGTGGGTGATCAGGGTTGGGGCTCTGTACCCGGGTGAGGGTGCTAGGGGAAGCGAGGCCTCTCTTTCGACGTGTTTAGACTCAGTGCATAGGTGTGTTCCGTAGGTGGAGACTCTTCCAAAGCACAGAGGGTGGCCATCAAGTGGGTACATATCCCACATAACCCTGTCTTCCCCCGGAGACAGGGTATCTTTTTAACATTTTCCCCCCCGACACAAGAACAAAAAAAGGTACATTTATCTGACACGGAAAATATTGACCTTCTTGTAAATTGCGACTATGGCGATATATATATACTTCAGTTCTTCCAGATCTTTACATTCCTTTCAGATTCCAGTTATACTGGCTCTACGGTACCTTAGCTCTATTCTAGAAGCCCGGGACTACTGCGCTGTGAGAAATATACTCATGCTGTACTCAAAAGCCAATAATCCTCGCGCTGGTCTATGGCTAGGCTTATATATATAAATACTGCTTGAACACTCTTGCAAAAACATTTATTTTATGGTTTTATTATCTCTTATATCGTATATATATTATATTGGTACATTTTCTCTTATTATATATATTATCAGATAACATAAACGATGAAGTATATGTCATAGTGCCGTATATATGTGTCCGCACCGATGACACCTCATTGATGTTCCTTTGATATTATACAAAGGTTAACCTCCCTTATATCTTATTGCATGTGGAATACATCCCAATAGTAAAGCGGACTAGTGAATGTCCGTATATGTCATAGTGCAGTATATATTTGTCCGCACCGATGACACCTCATTGATGTTCCTTTGATATTATACAAAAGTTAACCTCCCTTATATCTTATTGCATGTGGAATACATCCCAATAGTAAAGCGGACTAGTGAATGTCCGTATATGTCATAGTGCAGTATATATTTGTGCGCACCGATGACACCTCATTGATGTTCCTTTGAAATTATACAAAAGTTAACCTCCCTTATATCTTATTGCATGTGGAACACATCCCAATAGTAAAGCGGACTAGTGAATGTCCGTATATGCTCGAATGCTTACAGCAGCACCTGCCTGATTAAATAATTCCTGCGCTGTTGAACACATCTGGTTATAACCAAAAGAACGCCATGATCAAAATCGACCAGATCCGTTAGTCCAGATAATTAAGAAAGGTCTTGTTCTCCCGGTCCATGCGTCCCAGGATACCCAAATTGATCTGTGATATTGCAGATGCGTTTTCAGCCTGTAGGACTAACTGGAAATGATCTCGTCATAACTCGTCAGTGGTAGGAAGATTCCCAGTTATTTTTGATCACTTTTCATTCACCTGACGAAACCCAAGTAAACTAATATTTTACGTTGGTATTCTGTAAAAGCTCCTTTTGTAGAGGAGAGATATTTATGTTACAAACATATTAAAGCTACCACGTAACGCGATTATTCTCAATTTTATATTAAACAATAGCTTCAAATCGTCGTCGGAGCTGTCGGAGGAAACCCGAAGTTCTGAGGACAGATTACGTCACGCCGAGGAGTTACGTCTCAAGATGGAAAGATTTTTCGATGAAGAATGCCGCGTGTTCACGCCCGACGACCCTGGACTACTCGTATTAGGAGAAGCCTTGCAGCATGTCGACTTGAAGGTAGTAGAAATAGAACTACCCTTTTTTCTAATAAGTTTGTCGTGTCAATTTTTTTAATAGAAATACTGAATCTTTAATACTAGTTTTTTAATTAATATAAATAGCAAACTTAAATTAACTCGACGACATATATTTGGAAATCAAGATTTCAACGATGGACTTCGATAACCTTGGTCGTTGGTAAATTAATGAAAATGCCGTAACCAGTATAACATATCCGACGCAGTTAACATCATTGGATTGTAATCAGAAGATATCGCATGCTAGGACTAGGAGCACATCAATAGGTTACCAATAGGGTACCAGTTCCTTTCCTTCATCACAATGACCCGCAGCAATAAGGTTATATTTCAAAAAGGTATTCTGGAAAAACTTAACTATTTTCCCCGTGACTCGACCCCGTACTGCTAACGTTTTATTTTTATTTTCAGGATTCAAGTTCGGAGATATCTACGCCGTAATAAACGTAGTTTTAGTCATAAATTATTTCGATAAAATATATAGTGTATTCACCGTCTCCATTTATTTACATTGGAACTTTATATGGTGTTACCGTTAGTCATATAGTTTCTCTTAATCTGTCTTGATCGATAGGGCCGACGAAGGTTGTAAATAACTTTTTTTTTGAAATAAAAGATAAAACTCGTGTAAAATGTAGTTTTAATGGGAATGATTTCCAACATCATAACAGCTTTAACTCAATTGTACACAGAGCTGTCATCACAATTCTTTTTAACATTACAAATAATATACAAAAATTGTAAAAATTGTATTTGGAAGCCTCAAAATTTGTTTATTTTTCTATGTTTTTAATTTTTACGATTTTTGCATGAAAATATATTGTAGAATATATAAGTAAAAGAAAATAGTATTGCCCACTGTTTTTGGAAATACATTGAGATTATATATATACTTTTAAATAAAAATATCATTTAATAAATATTAGAAGTCATTAGAAATGGCCTTATACAAAAAAACTGAAATAAATGTATTTTTGAAGAAAAATAATCCTCTAGATTCATACTAGAGTGCCATTACATTAAATTGGTTGGAATTTTAAAATGAAAAAATTCACTGTAAACCAATTACTTTTGTTTGCATTATTATACACCTTTTATCCGTTCGTTATCTGTGCAATTTCAATACAAAACTGTCATGTCCAATTTGGCGCCTAAATCAACTAAGAGTTGTAACAATTTTGATAAATTGTAAAATAAAGCTTGACCAAATGACAGATTATAAATTAGTTTACAGTAAATATATGACATATAATATTGTTCGCAGTGTTGGTCGCGATTACATTTATTATCGAACATGTAGTACGTTCAGTGTAATCTAAGTTTGCATGCTGTTGTCGGATAGTGCATCATTACGTAAAACCTATATAGTATTAGGATATCCGTAGAAAGACAGCATCGTTGCATCCAAGATAATTTATTTTGTTTTATTTAATGCTTCTGCAAATGTGATGTTTCTTTATTAATTCAAAATAAATAATTTGAAGTCAGATTCTTAACTTTCAAACTGTATAATTTTTTAAATGTTTATGCTGAATGTATTTGTTGTTACTCAAAAAAAAAACGAAACCATCTTTCCACTTTCGATCGCTTTCTATAAACTAGCTTATAATTATTTATACGATAGAAAAATATTGCCAATTAATAAAATATCTTGGTTAACATACGCTTAACGATAAGAGATACGCTGTCAAAATAATCGTAATCATTCGCTGCCCTATAACATGGACGTGCTTATACAAGGCGATCTTAACCTATTATAAATAATTTTAATATAAAGTATAATATCGATTGGGAAGGACAGGGGTAAACAACATGTCGGTCAGAAATCCTCAAGTGCAATGTGTACTGCAAGAGTAAAACAAGTAAATAAGTAAAGAATAAATATTGTACAAATGTTGCCTACTCAATATTGTAACATACTTGTTGAAGGCATAAACCCTACTGAGATTCTCACATGAAGGTTCTAATGTGGCAAATAACTTTAGACAAAAAGATTAACGCCTGAACTCCGAGTACCCAATAACAAGTAATGATGCATTCCATATCACTTCTCGGGGGGCGACAACGCACATTCATACTGAATCTGTTTTGAGTATGGATATGGACGTCATGGGCCGCAGTTATTGCTTACTGTCAGGTACAGGAAATGCGTCCACTATTGCCATTCCTTAAAAATAAAATTAAAAAAAAATCTACAATATTAGGGGTGACAAACCTTATAAACAGACAGCTCACATGAATTGAAGAAGTATACATCTTGCGTTGTCACCCCTGTGGACTGAGATGGTATGCCTCAGTACATGTTCATGGTAAACTGAATATTCTTTCAACTTTGTAAACATTTCTTAGCAATGAAAAATACTTCAGGTACATTTTAAAATTTCCAATGTGAAGAATTTTACATTTAGCAACGTAAATATTTTTAAAATGTTAAGGACGGTTTTATATATAATATATACAACAAACATTCACACAAATTGTATATGCTTTTAAAAAATAATGGTACAACACAAATAATGATATAAAACAAGATTACCTTACAGAAATTTACAACTTTAATAGAAATTAATGTTCTATTCGTGACAAAAGAGACGGTATATACAATCATTAAAATTACCCAGGTCTATTCAACACATCTATTTAATAGCAGTTATTAATTATATTTAATAATATAATTAATTAAATGAAACAAATTACTTCTTTAGTGAATGTAATTGACTTCATGGTTTCAGAGAAACATTTTAATAAGTTAATAAAACCTGAATTAAATTAAACTAACAGTTGTTAGGATCGATTGCCAGGCTTTACTTACCGAATGAAATGAAAATCACGCAAATCGGCCTAGAAATGACGGAGAAATAGGTGCACATAAATTAAAAAAAAGAATCGGTTAAAACAGTTTATCATGTACATCTCGCACCAATAAATGTATATTTAGTGGTGCGAGACTGTATATCAATATTTATGATACACAAAAAAAAAACTCCACAACAATACGATATGTTTATTAAAAAAACATGTCGCATAACAAAGTTTTCAGATAACATAAAATGTAAGTCAAACCAATTGTTGCAGTTCATCACACACAGATAATGTCCGAACACTTCGGATAGTTTTAATAAAATGTATAAGCATTAAAAAAGCACTAAATATTAGTGTTACATGCAAAAAGCTGTATAAAAATTTTCACGCCAACTTCGTTCCATAATCTATTGAAGCATTCTATTCCTTTTAACTACTGTGCAAATCTTTTATGATTTATGATATTTGATGTACATTTTAAAAAAATATCAGCGTATTAGTTTTTGATATGGTAACACAGCACGTGATTTGGTATTACTTTGTTATAACTTGTTTTTTATTTCTATTATTAGTGGAAATATCATACACATCTAAGCATAAATAATGTGGATATTAATGAATACTGATGCACTTTGGAAATATGATTACTATTCATAAACTATATCGCCACTTATAATCTTATAAGCAATAATCTTCATAATTAAAAAAATTGACAGCCGGACTTATAATTGCGTCGAGTGCCTACCACATTATTTAACACCAGATATTAAATAATGTGGTTTATTACACTCAGTTATTTGATATTTATATCCCAAGATTTTATTCTAAATAATATGAACAAAAAGCAGTAGAGATTGTTTTCAAATGTTTGCATATTGTGTCACGAAGATGATATTAGACGTCCATTGAACTCAAAGCCCCACCCAGTTTCAACTCTTAGTTGGCTAGTCAGCTTGCCTGTGACCTTGCCCAACCTACAATACTAGCGTTCTATTCTCACATTTTACTAATGCAATTTAATCCACAATTGAGCACAATTTGGTACTGAAACAGTAGTATAATAATGAAAACAAAATTTTTAGTAAACCCTTTTCAATTATAAATGGTGTACTGGATGAGCTGGTCACTAGTAATGTCAAAATTGTAGTTTGCGTAATAACAAACATTTAAAATGAAAAATTAATTTTGTTTAGAAATTAACAATTTTCTTTAACACTCGAGTCATATCCACAGATCCCAATAACTATTATATTAATAATAGTCTTAATAATTTTTATATTTCTTTTTTAGCTGCAGATCTATTAATTTTATTGAGCACGTACAATAAGCCTTAACTTTATATTTATCATAAAGTATAATCTGTATTTACTCGATATAGTTCGATTCGATGTCAGATAACAGAAGATTTCAATGTTGCCAGTATATTTAAATATAATTACCAGTATAACAAACTTGACGAATACGATTTAAAACTACGTTAAAACTTTCCAACAATTAGTATTATCATACAAAAATAAAAGCCTTATAACCTACAATTATGTAACTTGTGATGAACCAGTATACGATTGTGGAAGAATATGATATATATAGCGCAAAGCGTAGTGACTGCAGCATAGACAACATGCATATAAAATAACATACAACACATTTTACCCTCTCTAGTGATTATTGGAACATTGTCCCACACTTGGGGGCTACGTGCCGGATTGACCGACTTCGGAAACTCATGCACTATGTTTCAATACAAACGCGTGTCAACGCTTTGCAAAATACCATAGACAAATAAACTAAACAAGCACACAGGCACACGAAGACACCACGTAACTTACACACATACACGTAATTGACACAATAGCACTTTAACATTAAGATGTGACGGACAGTTCACAATAATTGCACACAATAGTTTTTCATGCTAGCTTAGCGTTTAGAATAATTATTTCGGCGTTTTCGACTTTGTGACGTTTAGAACCCAAACATTTTAAATAAAAATTGAAAAAGATCTCTATTTAAGCATAAAATATCATAACAAATAAATAATAATTTTTTATATAAATAATGATAATGCATTTTGTACAAAAATGTATTTGAATTGAAATAATAGTAGTAAAAAAATTGTATAAAATGCACCTTATACAATAGCTTTATATACTTTTAAGTTTTTATTGAATCAAAGAAACTAAAAATAATAAGATAAAATAGATATTTAAGAGGGATCACTAATCTGTGATGATAGGTTCTAAACGTCACTATCTCCATAGAGCATAAATAGATCGTTTTAGAGAGGAAAGGTAGATGATACACTGAAAGGCAATGAGTAGTAAGTGTGAACTTGCACAATCTCTTTTTCCGCTAGTTAATGATTAATATTGTTTATGATACTTTGCATTTAGAAATTACAAATATTAGAAAAATTTTCAATATACAAACAAACTGTAACTTCTATATTCTCTTGTATACGGGCGGGCAGAAAGAGTACAAAAATTTAACATCACTCAAAGCCAATCCTTGCAGTGACAGGTAATCAGGATTAGCACTACAAAAAAAATATTTCCGTTTTAGTCTTTTACGTATACCCAAGATTATTTGTTATATTTGTGATGGTTTTTTCTCTCCAGCCCAGGTCCAGACAATTGTGTCTCTTACATATATTTTTCTCTATGGCCTTTACTTTTTGATATCACCATTTAACCCTCATTTCAAAGAGCATTTATATATTAAAGGGATAAGATATAGAGATAGTACAAGTTCAATGGAAAGAAGAGAAATAGAAATCGAAGAAGATAATTTTTTTTATACCAATCAACATTTTTTTAAGGCATTCTTGATATGCATACACAACATTGTATACAAAAATAAAGCAATTTACACATCAGTAACAATCTTATATTAAATAATTATGTTATTAGCAATTACAATAACTTTAATATCTCTTATCTATGATGGCAATGTCGGTTTAATCTGTGGTGCTTTAGGTATTGTTTTTTTTTCTTTCGTCTCGAAATATTTATATATGTAAATATTATGAAATTTGTCTAACAATGTTTTTATCTTAATTTATGTTTTTATATCATGAAAAATCAAAATTAAAAAGGTAAAATTATACATACATACATACAATATTTTGGTTTGGTTTTATGAATTTGATGGGGTAACATTAATAATTGTGAAATCAATTTATAACAAATGTTGGTTAGAGTCGTAGAGAGAGTACATCGACAAGTTTTTTCAATTATTTTATTTTTAATACCACAAATTATTCCAAGTTACCACAACTAGCATCATTGCCTCTAGTGTTGAAATTATTTTTAATACATAATTTTGTATAAATATTCATATTGTCCTCTGATATTTATAATCTATTATAGTTAAAAGCAGTGTCCTCAGGCTCGTACACGCATTGCTCGGGACGTTTCTAAACGCTTTACACACTTCAAAGCTTAGATTGTACTATATCAGTATTAAATATTACTATTTGCTAATTTCTATGCTATTAACACATTCAACAGTCTCACAACGGTCTTATCTCAGAGTTATTACATCCACACTTTTCATTTACGTCAAAGTCTTTGTTAAAAAAAATAAGTGCATTAAAATCACAGTACAAATCACAATACAAACGAAAAATATTATGTAATTAACAGTGTTTTAACTTACTTGAGATCTTTTATATAAAAATATATCTAATATTGCAAAAAATACGTAATTAGTTTACATATTATATTATGACTAATACCTAGCAACGTTAACAATTATCTCTTAAACGGTAAGCAACATCGTACTAAATGCAACGGGTTGCGTTGAGGTTGCCATGAAAAAACGGATAAGCTGTATACAATTTTAAAAGGCAATAATACCACAAATTGTCTATGGTAATTAATTGAAGCTTCAATCTGCGTAGGTAGTGGCAACCTCAGCACTTATCTAAATACGGAATGCTTAATATCTAGAAGTTATCTCTCTCTCTGTAATTAGGTAATAATTATTTTTTACCAAATTATTTTCCCAAAATGTTTTTAACTTAATTAATTTCCTGTGTCCCATTAAAAAAGAAGACGCTTAAAGCTCAAGATAAGCCAAAAAGTGTATAAATGTTATCGTTCCATTAAATATATTATTACTTTTCAATTCAAGGAGTAACGCTAAAACGCTCCGTACAATTCAACAGATTATAAAAATACTAGTACAATCACTACATTCTGAGAAGCATAATTTGCTTTTTTATTGAACAACGCACGGTCGATAGTATAGCTTACAATAAAACCTAAAGAATATTCTATCGCTCCAATTCATTTGTAAAAATAACTCTTACGTACCTTTTTTTGATATGTTCTGCTTTACCCTTAGGCCAAAAGTGTTAACTTGTCAAACTGGATATTTTAATCTATGCAAATACGCGGTTAAATTTTTAAAATCGCGGCAAATTTGTACGATGCGTAAAACTGCGAGAGTTTGGAAATCGTGGAACGTACAACAAATTCATATTTGATTTTGTATATTCAAAAATAAATTGCAAGTAATTAATTCGTTTCTCAATTTGCCGTTTATATTTGACAATACAACATGGAAATATGATACTATTAGAAGTACGTAATGATTTGAATTATTTGCATAATTGTGCTATTTTTTCTGCACTGGTTTTTTTAACTATTCCACGATATAAAACCGATTGTCATCTCATCCCCAAGTTTCCTTATTATGATCCTATCATGATAACAAGCCTGGATCGGATAGATAGAATATTCTAAGGTTTAGTATAGACGAGAATCAGACTCGCCTAGGTTTCCCCGGCCCAGGGCATTCCGTCGACTTGATGATGGAGGCCGCATAGCTTTCCCGTGGCCTTGCCGGATCGGACTCCATGAATCCCGGATTTAGTATTATGTTAGGCACTAATTCGATCACGTCTTGCTCATCTCCGTACTCTACAGCACATTGGGTTAATATGGAATTGACCAGTTCAAGCGTTATTATAATACGTACCATCACCGTGTATGTGTGTGTTTGATTGTTAGTGTACGTCCCCGCAGTCCAAGCGTGCGTTCCAAGCGAGTGCGATAGAAGGGAAAAGAAGAAAAAAATTCGAATGAATTAAAATGAGCAAATACAGGTAAATATCGTCTCGGAAAGAGTAGCATGCGATTAGAAATAAAATATATATCTCACTCCTAATTTTACTATTGTAGCATGAGAAAACTTAATCTGAAGTTTTGTCATGTTACTGAAGTTTAAAATTGCCACTGAAAAGATTTCTAAATTATCTACAGGATGTTTGAAATGGCATTGATTTTAACATAAGTATGTTAAATAATTAAGGTATAAATAAATAAGTTTCGGTAGGTAATTTAAATTTCTTTCGTAATTTAAATACGTTAGGAGTGAGCGTTAATTGTGATGTTAATGCAACAGATTAGAACGAACGGCATTTTGGCATCGTCACTGTGAAGCCGAATCGCAATTTTACGAACTGTTAATAATACAATATTGGCTTAAATAAATGTAAAAATAGCAATTATAATTCTAATTACGTAAATAAAGTTTATAAGTTAAGAAATGTTCAACCATAATACAAGATGATATTAGAAATTAGAATTATTTTTAAAATACTATATAAGAATTAAATTATAGCAATCTTCACTGACCTGAATAAGATAGAAAGTTATAAAGAATTATGAAAATTTTACAATTTACATTAACGGCCACATTCGTAAATAGTTATTTGTTTAAAAATAATTTCATGATATATAAGACGTGATCATTATGTGATTTCACTGAAGTTAAAAAATGCATAATAAAGTTTATACCGCCTCTTTTGCTGCTAAAATGTAATGCTGCAAATGATTTTCTAGAAGGTGCAAAATAATTTACGTATAGTTAAGAAAACTATAAAATTATGTTGCATAATATAGTCTATAGCTTGTGATTATATATTTAAAAAAGTTTTCTATATATTAGAATACATTGCCGTGATCAGTAAACTAGATTATAACTATTATATAGTGGTCCAAGTACAGTGGTCCTAGAATCATAAGAATGTATTATTATTATTCAGCAAAAGTTGTATTTTACTAAGTTGTATATTATGTATAGTTTACAAACATTGTGCAAATGTAATAATAAATCGAAAAAAAAGTTTAAAATTGCATACATTGATAGACACTAGAATTACCCCCGTTTGTTCAATTAAATCAAATAATAAAAAGAAGAGAGACAGTTAAAAGATACAAAATAAGAGACATTTATATATTTATATGATACATTAAGTCTAGCAAATTCAAAAAAAAAAAATTAATAGAAAAATTAATATAGAAGTGTATTTTAACATACGTAATAACACGATTTACGTATTTATAATAATGGAATAATTAAAAATTATAATAATAGTAACGGCCAATATAACGCCGATTAATTAAATTTAAATCATTAATAAAATACCAACAAGCGAAGATGGCAAGAATGTCTCGTATACTACAAAGCAATAAAGCTTTTCTTCACACATTATTAAATCTATATCATTGAATATACTAATACTAAAACACAGCATATATTGCCTTACTAATCCTACGTCAATTATTATCGGAATAAAATTTATAGAGCAAGCGTATCAGCAAGACAAATAACTAATATATTGATAATATTTACCCAAACCTACATTATGCTCTATTTCCTATATATAATTTTAAATCTTATGTGTTTTACTTTACTCAATAACCACTTTTAGTGATTGAAAATTGTCATGATAAACAAAAACATAACCTGTATTTTAGTTATAATAGATAAATAAATAAATTTGTACCTTCTACAGAGTGCTGTAATCATTCTAATAGAGAATTTATTTTTATCAATAAGATAAAAATTACAACGAACTACTGACGCTATTATTCGATTTGTAACTATGCTCCCGTGTCGATTCTATTTCTTTATTTGAAGTTCAAATTGGTCCACGAACATGTATTCAATGTATGTAGGAATATATATTTATTTATATATATATATGCGATAAAAATTCAAAATATTTTTTTTATCATTTTTTAAGAATTTATTCAATAGCATTTGAAACTTTTAATATCTTACATTATTGTTTTTTTTAAATCTACTACTAAAAGTCATTAATTATACTTAAGATAAAATCTATTATTAATAACAATTTTATAAAGTTTGGAAGTATGTAGATAAAATATTTTATAATATTAATTGAGTTTTTGGTACGTGCTTTAAATTTAAGAATATCACATAGAAGTAAAACTATAATTGCTTAGCACCTTTTTAGCAAAATTTAAAGCATTTAGATATTTTTATGAGACTATTTTATATTTTATTAGAAAACCTACATTATAAGTATTTATTGATTTTGATTCCTTGGCACTATGTTGGCACTTGACTTATATTTTGATTCTCTTTAACCAAAAAACAACAAAAATCTTTAAAAATTGTTAAAATTTGAAAACATTAAAATAATATATATCTATAAATCTATTATTAAAACTGTATTACACTAAAATGTATAATTTTAAAAAGACAATGAATCTATAAGATGCATCCAGCGAAGTTAAAATATCGTTTAATCCTTTGGTTTTAAATATCAACTTGTTTTTGGTTTTATTATATTAAAGTATTTGTTTTTTTCAATTCGTTAATATCAATGGACACGTATTATTTGTGGCTAATATATGTAAAAAAAAATGCTTTTTTGAATTATTTCAAACATTATGCCATTATGATATATGAAATGTCAAAATAAAAAAAAACGGCGGTAACTTAGTTGCCAACCTATTGGATTCGACGGTAAACTGATTAGCTGCTTTTCACCTCTAGTTATACACGACACGATAGCGATTCGAGCTAAGATTTCAATGATTAAATATATATATTATAATTTAAATAGATTTTAAGTGTAATAAAAGTTTTAAATATTATTTTGTTCCACTGCTCTAATGACATTTTAGTACAATTATAAAAAAATGTGTGATCACATGCAATTCAAAAAAATATCATAGTTTGTAATTTGGTGCGTCGATCATAAAAAGGTGCTTTTAAAAAATTGAATCTATGTATGTATGTATATTTTTTTTTAATAGTTTATACATATAAAAATTGTATGTATAAGCTATTAAAAAAATCTTTTTTGTTTATCCTATTTCAATATTTATTCAAATAATCTTTTGAAACATATCCTCTCTTGGTATCTCTTTTGGTAAAAAAACCATAATTGTGCGTAATGTACTTATATTATCTATCTAAGAAAGATAAAATGGAAGCCAACGATTGAATTCGTTTTACTCTTTAATTATGACATAACAATATTTCCCACACCCCCTTACGTCTGTGTATACGTACAATGTATTATGTTTTTCTAAGACAGCCCATTGGTTTTGTGTCACTGGGCTATGGTCTTGACGCAATTGACATTATCGAGTTCAATAACCGAAAGATGTTTCCGTATCCGAATGTACTATGTGTATGACGTACGAATATGTCCATAGACAATTTATTTCGGTTTGATATGATTTTTTTTATTTAACTGTATTTATTTGGACAGTCAAATAATATTTACTAAATTTTAAATACAAAACAAGTTTTGCAGGGAATTCCAAAATTTTTCGAGTTTGAATTTTTTCAAATTCTTGAAACAATGTTGCCAGTTGCTACTTTCGTTATTATAATCAATTCATATACGACGTAATCTGCAGTTATGTTCTTTTTTCTTCGAGTCTATTTCGGTAAACGCTTGATCAACAGCAATACACGAACAAATAACTGCCATTTTAAATAAAACATTGAATTTGAATAGTTAAGATATAAACACTATTATTATTATAAAATTTGATTTTAAATACATATTTGAAAGACGATTTAAAAATTGGTGTGATTATTTTTATTGGATTATTAAATTCGTACGAAGAAGCTTAAAGCTTTTAGCTTTTAATAAAGTCTTATAAGAACCATTGAATCTAGATTTAACATAAGGCGTCAATATTTAATGCTAGTATAGAATATTATGCTTATTAATTATGACAAATGATGTATTTAATGTGTTAATTGATATGATAATGCATCTTTTTGAATATATTTTTAGCTATTGTCTTTTTTTAAGATAAATTGTTTTTAAATCCTAGTGATAATCTAATCAGGCAACGTGTGCGGAATGTTTTTTATAGTTATTAGTTTGTATTAACGATATATAGTTTAAAGTAATTGTGTAGTTGTTAGGTGATAATCCCAGATATTGCGTAAAGTAACTAATTTTCAAATCTAGTTCTATGGCTGTTGGCTATCTAGATATGTTTAGTAAAACACTAGAACAATTGTTTTACTAAACATAATGATCGAATTAAATTTTTTTATATTTTTTGATAAATAATAGCTAGCAATCGTTACTGATATTGAGTGACGATGCCATCTATAATGGTAAAATGCACTAGATTTGCAAAAAGGTATTCCTAAGTTATTGCGTTTTATCAACTAAGACAGAATGTATAAATAGTTTTCTCTTAAAAATACTTCTATATTTGCAATATTTGATTTTTGTAATATTTATTATGTATTTCGAACTATAGAGAGCATTTCGTTGCGAATCTTTAACACAGATTTAGGCAAGTTAGAATTACTTAGCGTTTACTTACGCGTTTTTACTTACACGCAAGTTCAATAATAACTAATATACTTTTTGAATATATGCATTAAGCTATACATTTTTAAAATTGTACGAATATATTGCTTTTGAATGTAAAAGTATCTAATATTACATCGAACGTTTGTTCATCCACCGAATGATCGAAGACCTTAGCATACAAATAATAGTTTAGTTAAAATACACACCTGTACTTAACCAACCGGATTGCTTCTTTAATCGAACACTCGATCGCACTTCGAACGAAATCGTTTGATCGATCATTCGATTACCATAAGAACTAACCGAACACTTATACACTGAATGAACGTCTGATCTCACACGTTATTAGATAATCAAAGGTTCGATCATGCACCGACTGATTGGACGCCATCTGAGCATATTTTTGAACATCTCAATTTATCTTTCCATTCTTAATCAACGTACACCAAGGTCAAACATTGTCTACGGATAAGTTAAATTGTTATCAACTACAAGCTATCGTAAACAAACAATATCTGACCAACTAGTTTAACTGCGTCTATTACTCAATTTATACACAGTCTGACCGAAAGTTTAGCCATCAATGCTGCAAACCAATAGGTTCTATTTAGTGCCGACATAAATCAAATGGAGCGTTCAAACGTTATATTTTACAAAAGCAGAACTACCGTTTATATAAGAAGTTCACTGTCTGATCGACGGTATATCGGTTGCATTACTGGATCAGAAGGTGTCCTTGCAAGTAAACTGCATATTGGCCAGAGACTAAGGCGAGTTCCATTCGCATTCGGTCAGACGGTGTCTAAATAAATAAACAGCGCATTAGCTAGGGACTAAGGCGTTTGTCGACCACGTCGGTTCCATTCGCGTTCGGTCAGACGGTGTCTAAACGAAGATACTGGGTTGGTTAAGGACTAAGGCGTGTGCTCACCGGGACGGCGCCACTCGCGACAGAGCACGGCGCAGGTGCCGGCGGCCAGCACGGCCAACGTGCCCATCACGACGCACACGGCCGCCAGCCACGTGCGCGTGTCGAACGTCTCCGCTCCCTCCAGGAAGTGCTTGTACAGTTCTGGAAGGTGCGTTTGCATTGTTTTAGCGTTTGTAAGATTTGAAAAATGTATGTAAAATAGTTGTGGATTTAATTCAATGCCATCATAATTATCATCACCCATCGTCAGTTTCAATCACCAGCATTCGTCGACTCGCCTTGCAAACTTGCATGTCATGCCTACATTGGTATCCCCAGTTGGCGGTCGAAATCGATTTAATGTAAAGCAATGAAAAGGAAGATTGTACAATTTTGCTACAAATATGTTGTTCCTCGACTGGGAATCGAAGCCAAGACCAGCGATGCAGCAGCCAGGTACTCTAACAACTACACCACGCGGCCGTACACATACTATTATGTAGGATGTAGGTATTCGAAGACCAACCTGCTTCCTGGTCGCTGTAGAGCGTGGTGGCGAGCACCTCGACAGGCGGTCCTGGCCCCAGTACGTTGGTGGCCCAAACGCGGAACCAGTACGACGCATTCGTATCCAGGTGGTACACGTCGATCTGACGCTGTGAAGATAACAACAATTTACATTGTAATTTGAGAAGTGGCGTAGTGGCTCAGTGTCTATACGCTAGCTTTTAAATCACGGAACGCGAGCAAACTGAGTTCGATCCCCGATGTCGGCACCGACGTTTCTAAGAAATAGTAATAGTAAAAAATAAAACAAAGACATGTAAAGTCCGCCAATCCGCAGTGAAGCCCTCGTAATGGAGACTACGCTCTAACATCCTCTCTGGAGAGATACATTGGCTGTTACTTTACATTTTTTTAGAGCTGCTGGTAATTTCTGGCTTCAGTCTTAATGGTTCGGCTGGACCGTAATACCACGCCCTCGCAGAATAGTCGTGTTAAATAGCAGCGAAAACCTTCTGTCTTTCACATGGTGAGTGATTGGAGAGCATATTGCAGGTAACGAGGTATTACATCTCAGTCCTCAGGGTTGACTTCGATTGAGCATCTTCAGTCAGTTGATAATGGACTGTGTTTTTACTTACACGCAAGTTCAATAATAACTAATATACTTTTTGAATATATGCATTAAGCTATACATTTTTAAAATTGTACGAATATATTGCTTTTGAATGTAAAAGTATCTAATATTACATCGAACGTTTGTTCATCCACCGAATGATCGAAGACCTTAGCATACAAATAATAGTTTAGTTAAAATACACACCTGTACTTAACCAACCGGATTGCTTCTTTAATCGAACACTCGATCGCACTTCGAACGAAATCGTTTGATCGATCATTCGATTACCATAAGAACTAACCGAACACTTATACACTGAATGAACGTCTGATCTCACACGTTATTAGATAATCAAAGGTTCGATCATGCACCGACTGATTGGACGCCATCTGAGCATATTTTTGAACATCTCAATTTATCTTTCCATTCTTAATCAACGTACACCAAGGTCAAACATTGTCTACGGATAAGTTAAATTGTTATCAACTACAAGCTATCGTAAACAAACAATATCTGACCAACTAGTTTAACTGCGTCTATTACTCAATTTATACACAGTCTGACCGAAAGTTTAGCCATCAATGCTGCAAACCAATAGGTTCTATTTAGTGCCGACATAAATCAAATGGAGCGTTCAAACGTTATATTTTACAAAAGCAGAACTACCGTTTATATAAGAAGTTCACTGTCTGATCGACGGTATATCGGTTGCATTACTGGATCAGAAGGTGTCCTTGCAAGTAAACTGCATATTGGCCAGAGACTAAGGCGAGTTCCATTCGCATTCGGTCAGACGGTGTCTAAACGAAGATACTGGGTTGGTTAAGGACTAAGGCGTTTGTCGACCACGTCGGTTCCATTCGCGTTCGGTCAGACGGTGTCTAAATAAATAAACAGCGCATTAGCTAGGGACTAAGGCGTTTGTCGACCACGTCGGTTCCATTCGCGTTCGGTCAGACGGTGTCTAAACGAAGATACTGGGTTGGTTAAGGACTAAGGCGTGTGCTCACCGGGACGGCGCCACTCGCGACAGAGCACGGCGCAGGTGCCGGCGGCCAGCACGGCCAACGTGCCCATCACGACGCACACGGCCGCCAGCCACGTGCGCGTGTCGAACGTCTCCGCTCCCTCCAGGAAGTGCTTGTACAGTTCTGGAAGGTGCGTTTGCATTGTTTTAGCGTTTGTAAGATTTGAAAAATGTATGTAAAATAGTTGTGGATTTAATTCAATGCCATCATAATTATCATCACCCATCGTCAGTTTCAATCACCAGCATTCGTCGACTCGCCTTGCAAACTTGCATGTCATGCCTACATTGGTATCCCCAGTTGGCGGTCGAAATCGATTTAATGTAAAGCAATGAAAAGGAAGATTGTACAATTTTTTTATACAATATATATCTTATAAAAAATTTGACTTTAGTTGCTGATGGTATCTACATAGGCGAAACTGTGTCGTTGATGGTGAATTGTGGTGTGTGTTTATTTCGCTCGGACATAATTATGCAATACTAAATTATTCGATACATATTTTTCCTATATGTAATTAGTTTTTGTTATTTTGTAGTGTCGTTAATATTACAAGTGATTTGACGACCATGCGACGTAGCGGTTTGATTACCAGATTCACAGGTCCTATTGAGTTCGATTCCCAGTAGGGTATAATTGTGCACATTTGTGTATCACAAATTTATTTTTGTACACATTATTGTGTATGATGTTCGTCTTACCTCTACCTAATCAGTAAAGGTCTGAGAGAGGTCCGGATGCAGTGTCAGGGACACGGGATATACAAAAGATCTGGACCCATATTGACAATTTTTGCTACAAATATGTTGTTCCTCGACTGGGAATCGAAGCCAAGACCAGCGATGCAGCAGCCAGGTACTCTAACAACT
Source organism: Teinopalpus imperialis (assembly GCA_029286865.1). Taxonomy (NCBI): domain Eukaryota; kingdom Metazoa; phylum Arthropoda; class Insecta; order Lepidoptera; family Papilionidae; genus Teinopalpus; species Teinopalpus imperialis. The sequence goes on along the minus strand of JAGSMU010000022.1, from coordinate 16,883,551 downwards.
ACACCACGCGGCCGTACACATACTATTATGTAGGATGTAGGTATTCGAAGACCAACCTGCTTCCTGGTCGCTGTAGAGCGTGGTGGCGAGCACCTCGACAGGCGGTCCTGGCCCCAGTACGTTGGTGGCCCAAACGCGGAACCAGTACGACGCATTCGTATCCAGGTGGTACACGTCGATCTGACGCTGTGAAGATAACAACAATTTACATTGTAATTTGAGAAGTGGCGTAGTGGCTCAGTGTCTATACGCTAGCTTTTAAATCACGGAACGCGAGCAAACTGAGTTCGATCCCCGATGTCGGCACCGACGTTTCTAAGAAATAGTAATAGTAAAAAATAAAACAAAGACATGTAAAGTCCGCCAATCCGCAGTGAAGCCCTCGTAATGGAGACTACGCTCTAACATCCTCTCTGGAGATGAGGTCTATACATAGGCTGTTACTTTACATTTTTTTAGAGCTGCTGGTAATTTCTGGCCTCAGTCTTAATGGTTCGGCTGGACCGTAATACCACGCCCTCGCAGAATAGTCGTGTTAAATAGCAGCGAAAACCTTCTGTCTTTCACATGGTGAGTGATTGGAGAGCATATTGCAGGTAACGAGGTATCACATCTCAGTCCTCAGGGTTGACTTCGATTGAGCATCTACAGTCAGTTGATAATGGACTGTGTTTTTACTTACAATCGGGTGAACTGTTCTTTAGTCCCCTATTTTGCTTTTTTTGACAAGACTGGAGAGCAGTCGTGTTACAAGTAGAGTCCAGTTTATCCAGTGGTAGCTAATATGTCGGCTCGACCGTGGAAAACCAGGTCGCAGAATACTACAGAGAAATAGCATATCATTGATGTGTTTCTTACAGAGAATGTAGGCCATTAGAGCTTGTTACTTGCAGAATATGTCTGCTCGACCGGGGAAGACCAGGTCGCAGAATACCAGAGAGGGGTAGCATAACATTGATGTTTTTTTTACAGGGATTATAGGGATCCGAACCAGCCCTGTGTCTTTCGAACCATCTGAACAAACGTTTGCTTGTATGCCACCCCCTAATATCGTTACTTTTTTTTAACAAGGTGCTCTAGCAAAGCGTGATTTCCCTCCGATACTATTCTGGGTGTAGCCAGGTACTAGTGATTGTTTACGACACGACTTTAATTATTTATCTATATATAACTGTTATCCTGGAGAAAATGTTTCATATAAATGTTTTATTATAATGCTATTTTGTTCATTACCCCCTACTTACCACTTACCCCTATTATTTATATAGTCCTATAGAGTGTCATTCATTCGCTACGCATGTTGCTATTCAACGCGGTCCACGATAATAGTCGAACGACGAATTCGTACATACGACAATAAATATCAATTGTTGATAATATTGTTGTAGATTAATTAAAAAGCAGACTGAATACAACATGAAAACAGAACAATCAAGTGACACAAGTTATCCCTTCAAAAAAACACTCAACTGGAAAATTAATGATGTATTAAAAAACAATCTGCCATAATATGATTTAGTACCCGGACAAGCATGGTAAAGTATTCATTTATCATATCATAATATTAAACCTTCAATTATCGGTTCCCGAGGGAGCATCGGCTTGGACCGTTACCCTATGCGTGGGCGGGTAATCGGCGAAGGTACCCGAGAGGGCCGAACCCCGGCTCGGTCAGTTGCTTTTAATGGATTAAGTTATCTTTTACTCCAATAGCCAATTATCTAGTATAACAGCAGATTCCTCTTCACGTTTTTTTTGATTACTTTGCGAGTAACAAACGAGCACACAGATCACCTGATGCCAAGTGATTCCTGCGGCCCATGACATCTACATTCATCCTTGACAAGGAATCATAATGCTGATGCGTTGTTACTCCCGAGGACTGTGGTGGAATGCCTCGTCACCAGTAATAAAGGTCTCCGGATCCCTATACACTCACCAGAGATCCCTATACAGTACCACAGCAGCATTATGCTCTTATTTGACGCTGGTACTCTGTGAGGGCGTGTTCCTACCCCGGTAGAGTTGACCCATTCATTCTGCAGCTAGAAACAAACTGCAGTGTAGCTGTACCACTGTCACAAAGTTGCAAATATTAAGAGTGATAGAGCTATACCACAACTTATGTCTAGGTGTAACCCGAATGGGTTGGCTTGAGCGGTGATGGACCACACCGTAAGAGAATACCAACATAAAACTGTGTAATATGGTGTATGTATAATATGTATAATGTGGTACAAGTAACAACACATACAATCGTAGTCCTCATAGGTGACATGTTTTTGTTTTGTTTAATAGAACAGGTGAAACATCGTCGCCCAGCAACACCAGAGGAGTCGCAAATGAAGAAAGGTGTAGGCTCATCTTTCTCATTTTTTATCGTATCAGTTAGGAAACACTCCTGCCTATAGATGCTACCACATAGTTTTTGTGCGTGGCAGAATTTTTTTTTGATTGCCAATCATCGAGCAGATTAGGATGAACTTACCAACGATAGTACTGCACGTACATTATATGGGCCTAGGGAAGAGGATTTTCCTTTCCATTACATTGAGAGTAACAATAGAGCAAGCAGCTCGACTGATGATAGGTGATCACCGACGCCCATGGACATCTGCAACACCAGAGGAGTCGAAGACGTCAGGTGTCGATGTCATGTGCGTCACTTACCTTCAGGTGAACTGTCGTTTGTCACTCTAAATGTAATAATAAAAAAATAAATATATAGAAGTAGAAATGAGCAATATCCTCACCGAATTAGGGCTGATATGGTTGGGGCTGATGGGTCGCCACGGCTCTAGGGTGCCGTTCACCGGCGCTGCAGATCGGTACTGTGCCGTGAAGTCGATTATCGGGTGACCACCGTCACCCGCTACGTTCCACAGGATCAGCGCCAGGATCGTGGACGCGTGGACCGTCACGTTCACTAGTTGGGGAGGTTCCGCTGTCGACACAAACAGTAGGATCTTTTAGATGTTGTAGGCACGAAAAATAAAAACTTTTTTTTACATATAAGTGGTGGTACCATTTTCCAGAGGTAGAGTCACATTGCATCTTGATACTAGCTGCAGAAGGAATGGGTCAGCTCGATGGACCGCGCCTATCATGGAACAACATAACACTGCTGTCTTTTCTTTGCCGAGTGCCCAGATGATTGATCTGTTCCTTGAATGATGATGAAATACATCAACACAATGCATCTTGATACTTTGTTGATAACGGATGTAGATGTTTGTGTGCTGCAATCGTCGGCTAAAATATGTGCTCATTTGTCACCGTTAGTTTCAAATAAAGAAAACAATAGAACATTTGTAAGCGGTTGTACCTTGAAACGGCCAGTAACACAAATGGACCAAATGAACCGTGAAAATAATACGTTTACACAGGTGCTGTTTCGTTGTGAAACAAGGAAACGGCCATCCAATCACTGGCGAAGAGGCATTTCAACTTCATCAGGGGAATCATCGCACCTTCATCTTAATCAGCCATGTCATCGATGTCGGACCTTTCATCCAGCATATATACAAATAAATATAAGTTTTAATATTTTATTCACACTTTTTTTTTCAGATCGGTTAATTAGCATTAAAAAGAACCGTCTTAATGCTTCGGGATATAAGGAATCATATCTAAAATGTTATAATATTTTGTATAGTTCGTGATAATGCCTATACGTTAATTCTCGTTGTAATGTTATAAAATTGCATTTCTGTTCATCTATAAAACATACAAATATTATACGGTCTGTTACATTAAAACGTAATTAAACAAATATCATATTATTACTACAAAGATAATTGTCTTAACGCTTTCATCTCTGCATTGAATTATCATCTGTATCAAATCCCTAATATAATACACGTAGTATCAGTGTAGAGTATCAAATCCCTATTATAATATATTTGTGTAGAGTATCAGATCCGTATTATAACATCAACAAAGTAAATTCATAGCATTTCATAGGATATTTCAATTGGAAGAAACTGTTTCCTAGTAACAGCGAATTAATTAAATAAAAAGCATTTTAGCCGGCAGACTATGTAAATAACTAACCCCAACACAGTTGGATCAACATACTGGGTACACAATTAGGGTGACTAAATATACAGAATTTGCTGGATATTTTTTTTTTGCCACAGAGCGAATGAATAAGGCCTGATCAGGGAGGACCATGTTCTTACAGTATATGAGCATAACGGTTTTCTTTGTATGGTGACTGTTTGAATATCTCAGTCATGTGCATCTCGAATCTTCACTGAGGATGAATTTAGGTGTTTATGGATTGTACTAATCATTTACCTTTATATGAACTGTGTGCTCTATATATATCTATATCTAATAAGTTATATATATATATATATATAACTTACTCCGTGAACCGTTCAATTAATATTAGGAGCCACCAGCACGATCAAAAAGCTTATTTCAGCTGCATTATAAATGAGTTGGCTCGAAAGACCAGATTAAATAATAGCTCAACGCTGCTGTGTTTCGACTGGTGAGTGTAAGAATCCAGAGACCCTTATTACTGGTAATGACGCATTCCATCTCAGTCCTCAAAGGTAACAACGCATCTGCATTATGATTCCCTCTCTGGGTTGAATGTGACCGCATAAACCATTTATTTATTTATTGAACCACCCGCCATGATATTACCAATACATAGCTAGATATCACGATGAAGATTCTTATAACTTAATCTTAAAGTATTTGCTGTTTTGAGTGTGAGAAACGATCACACAGTGATCACCTGATATGATTCCTGTGATGAATGTAGCGTAATGAACTCCAGGAATTACGTAGCATTACGTGAATTGTTTGGAATTTGAATAGTGTAACTATTCAAATTAGGTAAATACAATGTATTCATTATGTTTAATGCATTATATCGACGTTGGAGATAGTTACTGTATCACTTATCCATTAAACTAGATTAATAATTTATAAATACACCCTTGAGAGTGTTGGTTATTTATTGGATCGTCCCCAATAATATTGCCAATGCTAATCTCTTTTTCACAATATTTTTTTAATACGATGCAAACTCTATAACTCGTACCTCAGTTAGTCGAAAAAAAATCCGATGAACCCCTAAATACGCGGTATCTAATAATATCAAATATCTATACGGTAAATATTTAGACTTCATAGCTCGAATTTCAGAAAGGAGACTCCGTAAGTCGTAGTTGGTAAAATATAACGTCTTTCTTGGAATTCCCCGTAATCATAGCAATAAAATTCAAAAGGAATATTCCTCCTTTCTAAGTAGAAATTTTAGCAGTTGATTCCTTTGTATCTCGAAATTCTGTTAAGTCGAAAAGTCATTAACTGGAAGTTTATTGCATTTCCCGTGACATTCGAGTTACTGTAATAATATAACTTGAGCTTAAAGTTTTTCAATTCTTTATTGTGCTATATAATACTCTAAAAACCATATGACGCCGAGAACCAGGCATAATGATCGCGAGTAACACCGAAATCAAGTCAAAATGAAAAAGTAGACGTGCGACTGTAACATTCAGAATGTGATTCAGGGTAAAAGTGACTGAGAATTTGAGTAATAATCGATTTTTGGAGTACTTCACTTTTTTGTCTACTCACCATTGAAATCCGGACTTGAAACATTGATAAACATGTCAACAATACTTCGAAATGTTTAACTTCACTGTTTACTACCCAACAATTTTTTTTAGACAAAATTCGAGATTAACTTAGAGTGGGCCCTATATTGTTTTGAGTAGTTTATATATATATATAATAATGCTATATATATATATATATATATATATATAAATATATATAGCATTATAAAACAGTTACGTAACATACGACAATGCCATCTCACTGTGCCAGTCATTATTGAAATGTAACCAGTCATCACGAGCCTTGATGCAGTGGTTTAACAATATTAGTTATGAAAAACTGCAACGGGAGCTGATGTGTCTAGAGGTGCTGGACGGTGAATAATGGGAGTCATTATGTGACGTCTTTATCTGTGTACAACGGATGCTAGTCCGGCCTTGGTGACATCTCTTTAGTTTAGTACTAATGTAGATTGGTACTATATTTACGTGTCATAAAAAAAATATTCTGTAGTAGGTATATTTTTCTGTATATATCACTTTGTGTTGTTTTTTTCTGTAAGTATTGCCATGGTCCAGGGACCTCTAGAGCTATATCTAATTAGACTAGCCAGCGGGAGGGAGTAGGGAGACAACGATGATGCTGCGAAAACTGCTGCTGCACCATCGCCTCACTCCGACCCCTGTGGACGAAGAACGTCGAAGACAACAGAGGGGAGCGATAATACGTGTTTTCAATGTCTTCTTTTAGTATTAAGGGTGACATACGATCTGTTAACCCGATGAAGTCCCTGATTCTAGGAGCACAGAACACCCATATACATCTAAGAGGTATAAGATGGAATACCTTGTCACCAGTAATTACTTAGGTAGGTTAGGTATTCTGTGAGGGCGTGCTGCTTGGCCGATCGAGGCGACTTATTCTTACAGCAGTTAGAAACAAAACTGTAGTGAGGCTTTACCGATGTTAATATTCTTTATTTATGTATGTTATTTTTTTAAAATTTATTTATTACATTGAGAGTAACAAACTCGCACACAGTTCACCTGATGGCAAGTAATTCCTGCGGCCCGTGACATCTACATTCATCCTTGACAAATAATCATAATGCAGATGCGTTGGCAATCCGCCACTGTGGGCTTGATGCGAAATTTCCTGTCACGCACAACTACTCTGTGCTGTCGCCAGCGGTGTTACCGAATCGATACGACTCGGGGACCTTCAAGAAAAGAGCCTAACCTTCCTTAAAGGCCGGCAACGCATTTGCCACTCCTCTGGTGATCACTTACCATCAGGTGGGCTGCTCGCTCGTCGCTATTTATTCTATTTTTAAAATATGTATGTCTGTGTGTATGTATATAAATTGGTGAATAAGTAACTAAAAAGGTTCTCATACGACATTAACGAAGTACATGGAAGACAAAGACATTTATACAACCGTAAAACTTTATACGTCGATTTCTGATTGCATAGGGCACACCATCACCATTCATAACTATTCCTATTATTGAAACTGGTTGAATCTTCTCATCGTTTTTATTTCAGTCCATCACTAGTGCACTGATCAGCATAGGTCTCCCCCACAGACTGCCATGGAGAACGATCCTGAGCATCCATCGACTTCATCCGCAGACTTGTGTGGGTTCACGTCACTCCATCTAGTGGGGAGGTCGTCGCGATGGCCGATGCGAGGTTGCCACATCGAGAACCTTTCTTCCCCATCGGTTATCGATCCTACGAGGTATATAGCTGACCTATTGCCATTTTAGCATATTGATCTATTGAACTATGTCGGTTCGGTTTCCTTAGTTCATATGCTGATATTTAAGTTTTTTTATTTAATCTTTTCGAAAACTACTTAACCTGAATGACTCTTTTAGTAGGAATGATTCGAGAGTTTTCACTGCCGATAAATAGAAACTTAAAGACCTATTTGATTTTAGTTTAGCTAAAATTTTTGTTTCAATATGTTTGTATTATGTCCCGCCAAACTGAGACTACATTACAAACTTCTTTCGATTTTATCGCATATATTTATACTTCAGGAAAGGAAAGGCGATAACGACTGAGTAAATATAGTTTTTATTATATGAAATTGAATTAGTAATGCCATAATATGAAAATGATATTAGTAATGCCATTAACATTACTAATATTCCGTTTTTTGCCTAATTTCCGTATTTACAACAGCGGTAGAGCTACACTACAGTTTGTTTCTAGCTGCAGAATGAATGGGTCAGCTCGACCGAGATAGGACCACGCCCTCACAGAATATCAGCGTAAATAGCAGCATAATGTTACTGTGTTTCACCTGGTGAGTGCAGGGATCCGGAGAACTTTATTACTGGGTACGAGGCATTTCATCTCGGTCCTCAAGGGTGACAACGCATCCGCATTATGAAGGAATCAAGGATGAATGTGCATAGATGTCATGGCCGCAGGAATCACTTGCCATCAGGTTAACTGTGTGCTCGTTTGTTACTCTTAAAGTAATAAAAAAAAAATAACCACTCCCACTAAGCTCAAAATGCTTGTGCTAGGAAATGGTTCAAAACAATAGTCGAATGGTGGATTCGAACCTACGACCTTAAGTTTTGCAGACCGTACCCTAAACCATTAGGCTATAGACGTTTCAGAATTACGTTTATCAATTGATCAAAGGTTATCATAGTATTTTTTGTTTCCAGACAAACATCACGCCTTTAGAATATCAGTGCCAAAACAGGAGCTGCTGTGTTTCGTATGGAGAATGACCGAAACCTTATACTGGTACTGGTGACGAAACATTACATCTTAGTATTCAGGTGAGGCTGAATGTGATTGACATGATCAGAGTCACTTATTATCACTGTGTGCTCATTTGTCACTAAAAATGGTATAAAAAACGGACGATAGGTTACCTAAAAGACAATTACAATAATGTCGTGTAAAAATTACCATAACGCATCGACAAGCAGTAAACTATGCGCTAACGAGCACGTTTTTAAAACCACCAGCTTACCAGTTAAACGGCAGCTATACAGTTAACCATAGTCATTTGGATAATTGTTGGGGCGTAATTAAGTTGTAAATCTAGTATTACTATTGCCTATCATTTCATTCTACGTATTCAACTAAAGTGATTAGTGTTATTTAGCAATCATTTTAGTGTTGTATCAGATGAAAGATGAAATATCTTAAAGAAACCGACTAACTGATATAGATAAAAGTTGTTAGTAAATTGAATTCAGGGTAAACGGCTGGATTTTGCGAATGTTTCTTTTTGTACTTTTCAGTTCGTTATGTCACTTGAAGGAATGTTTATATATATATATATATATATATATATATATATATATTTGGCAAATGATGAAATATCTCACTAGAAAGTGAGTGATTACCCCTGCCCATAAACATCTGTAACACCACAGTAGTTGCGAGTGCGTTGACTACCCTCGAAAGGTGTAGGTTCCTTGAAGGTCGATTATTACTGTTATCGATACGGAAATACCGCTGGCGATAACTGATTCCAAAGAGTTCCTTTTTTTATTATTACATTGAGAGTATAACAAATTCACGGAGAGTATAAAACATACGGTTCACCTGGTGGTAAATTATTCCTGCGGTCGATGTCATCTACATTCACCCTTGACAAAGAATCATAATGCAATTGCGTTGTCAGCCTTGAGAACTGAGATGGAATGCCTCGTCACATAAAGGTCTCCGGATCCCTATACACTCCTATATCCAGACGTAACACAACACCATTATGCTGCTATTATACGCTGGTGTTCTGTGAGGGCGTGGTTCTACCCTGGTCGAGGTAACCCCTTCATTTTGCAGCCAGAAACAATTGCAGTGCGCTCGTGGGGCTGCCGGCAAGGCAAGGCATGCCCTCCCTGCTGCTGCACCATGCCCGGCGGCTGTGTGAGCGCCGAGCCCGTCCCCAACAAAGTGACGGTGGACATTGGGTCACCAGAACGCAATGTATATCATCACTTTTGTTACATTTCCTATTGACCTTCGACGTTGGTATTCTAAGACGACGTTATCCTTCTCCGGTCAAGTTAAGAAACTGGCGTGAGTGTGGTTCTAACTATGTTAAAATGCTATTACGACGATTATGATTTAAAAATACTCCTAATATATGACAAATTGGCAACTTACTTCTGACAGTGAGATTGACTCTATCGACATATGCCGTCTCGTTCTCCACTCCGCATTCGTACAAGCCTTCGTCTTCCACACCCACTTGCTTGAGGAGTAGGCTTCCATCCATCTGGGACAAATAATAAATGTTAGACAGACATTTACAATAAATGATGATTGGTATGCGCACTCCTTTTTTGCTTTTCATTGTCACTAAATCTAAATCCTCTCTCCTTCGCGGCAAAATGGACTACGGTGATATGTTCTAGTTGAAATCAGAAGACGTCAATTGTACAGTGCATCAAGTATCAAAAAAACATCTTAATTTCAATAAAGAAGATGGATGAAGATGGTGCTAGAACATTAGGTTAGGCATTAGGTACCTAATGTTGGGAAAAAATTTTAGTTTTTACAACTTGCAACATTCGCAGTATGTCAAAAATATTTTTGAATATAATCGCTCCAAAAGTTAGCTTCTATTTCTATCACGTTTTTTCCGCGGCAATATGAAATGACCCTTATCGTAGAGCACCGGATTTAACAACGTTTCCAAACAATACTTCAGCAATTGGAAGCCGGACGCAATTAGCCTAGTCCCGATAGCGTCGCACGAAATGTTTGTATGGAGCCAAACGAGAGAAATATTTTATTACGTTCTATCGATTTCCAAAGTATTGCTTCAGTTATTTAGCGAGGTTTAGAGTTAACATTTAGTATATTGCAATTTACTAAACAGGTCTCCTGGTTGATTTCTAACGGTGATGTCTTCTAGTTATCAGCTGATGACATCAACTACGAACGATATACTTTATTACAGCGCGACCAGGATCGCAAATTCTGATGCAATCCATGTGAAACAATCAGGGGAGTATTCCGGTGCTGTGTCAGAGACACGGGCCGTACAAGCATCACACTCAGACTAGGAAACTAACAATTCGTGATGCAAATATATTGTTTCTTGGCAGAATCCAGCCAGTCGTCAAGCGGCCGTCAAAAGGGTCACATTAGAGGACCCAATTACAAATAATAAGGCATTCCAACTCAGTCCTCAGGGGTGAAAACGCATGTGGTTCTTGAATCTTTGTTGAGTATGGATGTAGATAGATGTCATGGGCCGCAGTCATCCCTTACCGTCAGAGATGAACAGTGTGCAAGTTTTACACTGCTAATATTATTAAAAACGAAAAAAAAAACTATTCTCGTATGATGGTCACAAATATTAGCAAGTTTTTTTACCGAATATTTAAAAAAAATAGACAAATAGTTAAAAGTCCATTGCTATTGTCTGTATGACATCTCAGATCCTTTAAAACCATCTTTAGACCGAAAACGACCGACCTCAAAAAAAAAAAATTAAAAAATTACGTTCGTAAAATTACATATGAAAACATTATCCAACATACTGTATTAAAATCACAACATTGGCGCGGAAAAAATACAAACTGGTTTATCGATATATTAATACGAAAGTGTTGTCACAATTCATCTCACAAAACATTTCAAACAAAACACATTCTTTTGTGATTTCCCGAAATTACTTTCATAAGTTTTGAAACTAAAGGTGCGACATATCGTGTTAAAATAAACCAAACAAGACAAATACAGCGAAAGTTAACGTAACGATATCTTCGCCTTATACCTTTGGATGCAGGTGTGAAGATAGTCGGTAAGGTGAAACATTGACATGGAACTCACCGGCCTTGCGATGCGGGCCTTGAGCGGCGATCGATATTGGAAAGTCTCATATTAGAACTTAGTCTGGTGAGGGCCAGCCGGGCGGCGCTTTCCCCACTCCAGTTCCGCAACGGAGTTTAGCCACGCTCTTGTTATTTTGGACAAAGATTACTTGACTGTATATAACTTAGGCTAAAATTGTCTAATTAATATAAAATATATAGGATATACTTTTAAAAGCACATTTCAATACTATCGTAGCGAAATAAGTACTTTCTGTATTTTCAAAGATGAAGAACTTAAATGCAAGAATTACACTAAATAAGATGTCATAGTTGCTAGGATGTCTAATTTGACCTTAATTTTTATTAAAGTACAAAAAATACATGTTAGTTTGTGTGTTCTGTACTGAGATTAGAATAGTAATTTTCAAAATTTATATATATATAATTTTTTTTTTATATATATATTAAAAAAATTCTATGTAATGTGCAGTATACGAGGACTATATTGAAGACATTAAACATATATAAAACCTTCGATTACATAACGATGTAGCTGGTATGGCAAAGAACATACATTGATCTTGTTGACCTGTAAAAAAAGCAAGTATGCCTGAAAATCATTATTGCGTATCACGAGCTTTTTGTATCACGTATGAAAACTTGAAGCGCAGTGAAACTTTATTGTATCCTCAAAGCGCCCACAAACTTTCCCGTGCGTCGTAATAATTTTATACTGCTCGCGCGTAACGAAACTTATTTCCCTTGTTTTGTTTTACGGTCGACGGCTGCCGTGTTGTGGGTAGCAATGCACTGTATCGAAAACGACACGATTGCTTGTTACTTTATTTTTATTGTTTCGAAGGAAGGTGACAAACCAGTACACAAATAATTTTCGAAATTTATCCGAACACATAAATTATCGGATTAATTCTATACGTACATTATGACCAAATTCGAAGTTTCGCCCTCATCCTCTCGTTGGTTGGCAATTCACATCTGTACTGATTTACGCGAATATTGCGACGCATAACACCTCTGCGGAATCAGGTGTCGCGCAAGCGGTATTTCCAAACCGATACGACTTAGGGACTTACAAGAAAAGAGCCGTTCTGAAAGGCAGCGCATCTGTGAGAGCCTTTCTTAAAGGCATCTGCGACTCCTCTGGTGTTGCGGATGTGTGATCTTTTAAGTTTGTTGCAGTTTACAAGCTTTTTATTGTGCCATACGTAAAATATCGGAACAAATGGAAATCTAAAGTCTATATATAAGTATACACGGACGATTTTCTCGCAATCGATTGAAGCTGGACGATTGAAATGCGAGATACTTATAATAATAAGTTGCACAAACATTTTAAAAGTACGTTATCCATAATTCTGTAGTATAAACAAATCGCCAAATCGCGGAAAAAACACAAACTTCCAGATCGATAAAAGAATACGCAAGTGTTGCTACAATTCGTTCTACATAATCTTCATTGTTTCACACATTGTGATTTCCCAAAGTTCCATTTTTATGTTGAGTTGTTTTGATTCCTAAGCTGCGACATATCCTGTTCGCTAGTAGAGATCTAGTAACGATCAAAATAAACCAAACCAGACGTCTACTGCAACTTCTCCTGGTTAGGTCTGGGCCTCTATCAAAGACGTCAGGAAATATTTCAAATAGATTGAAGTTCACGTAAGCAGTTACACAGACGTGAGGATCAAAGGTAGATTTGGTATCTTAGTGAATTAGTTTTGGGGGGTAAAGCAGGAAGTATAAAATAATATTAATTTCAATTAAATATATTAAAATATTTAATTATTTTTATATTTTGGAAGTTCCAGCTCAGTGGAAGCGTGCTACGCCCGTAACCAATTGGCGAATTAAACACATCAAGGCAATGAATGTTTACACAGCTTTAATCTTCTACATAATTACAGGTAACCTCTGTAATAAGAATTTATGTTACATTTCTTTTTTTGCATACGGCTTTTTTTATAAGGAGCGATAATAGTCAATCTGATGTAAGATTCCTGTAGTCCATTTACACAAAGATTGGAGGAATTGAGGTGAAATTAAGCTAGCATAGATCGAGCAGATGTCTCGTTACCCTCAGGGTCTAATACTGATAACTGATTTTATTTTATAAGCGTGTAGTTCTATCGTGTTAATTTTGAAGCCAGTTTTAGCTGCAATGTAACCATGAAGAAAGACTTTTTAATGAACTTAAACAATATAAGTTACTCAAACTATAATTTTTACTATCTCAGAAATGATTATGGTTCTGGAATATTGATAATACAGTGCTAGAGCAATTTTAAAGCTAGATTTTAGTTTCAGCATTGGTCCAGCTCGACCTGGTAAGGCCCATGAGAATACCAGCGAGAAATAGTACCAATACGCTGATTAAGTATGGTGAGTTGTTCCACTTGAACTCTGTGAACGTAATAATAGCTAACGAGGTATTCCCTGTCTATCCACAGGGGAGACAACTCATCTGTAACTTGAATGTTTTCGTAGATTTTAGATATGATGTGTGATTGGTCACAATTTACCATAAAGTTATATACTTATGCGTTTACTTTATATTTTATTCATTATTCTTTATTTGCATATGTAAAATAAACATTGCACAAAATGGCGGACTTAATGGAAAAAGGCATTCTCTAACAGTTTCTAATATTAAAAAATAGCATTTATAGATTTGTCGAAGCGTTGAAAAAGCTTGGAATCCTTCTCGCTTGATACAATTTGTAATTCACATAAATGCCAGTATTGATTTAACACCATAAATATTAGTAGTTTACTTTTGCATTTAAAATTACTATTCAGATTCTGTCGATGAAATCCAACGGAGTATTTTAAGACGCTTTATGCCTCAATCCATGTCATTCGTTAAAAAAAAGACAACACGAAACGGAAATTATGCAAAAAAAAATTATTGAATGATTATTATTGACTGGAATATTCGATACAACATTTATAGAATTGTCACCATGAGGACAGTCGCAACGCCTCACAAGCATTGCAAGCCCATAGGTCATCGTTACGATTTATCAACGAGAATAAAAGCTACCCCGTAACTCTTTACAGCCGAAGTAACGCGCCGCGTCGTGATAAACCTACGAATATACAAACGTAATGGAGGTCAATTATTTATTTGCTAATGGAATTATATTATGCTTAACCTTTGTACACCCTCAAACTTTTATTTTTGGTAACAGGAGGAAAATTTTCTTAAGATATATCTTCTAGGAGGACATCCACCCACTAAAATCGTCTCGGTGGCCAAACTCGGTACAATGGGAGTGGATCCCGGATCTCCAACAGAACGCCTAAGCAAGTCTCCTAGCACGCTCGTGACAACTCGAGATCGCTCTATGTTGCCGTCCTATCCGGGTTCACTTAAGGGGATGATTAGGGCTCTCACCCTGAGGGACTGCAAATCCCACGAAGTCCCCTTTTAGTCGTCTTATACAGCATACGGGGGATATAGCTCTACTCTATAAGATCGGACTTACAGGGTTGCCGCACCCCGTACTTTGACTTTGAAAGCTCCATGTAAACACTTGTTTCGTTTACTAAGACTGCCTTAAAAATCTGAAAGCTTATATTTTTTCAAAGTCATGGGTTTTTAAATAATCAATGCAATTATAAAGCTCGAACAAAATATGTTAATGTAGACATATCTTTACTATTTATACTTTATTGCATGGCAGGCCCACGCCCACACAGAACACCAGCGTGAAATGCAGCACAATGCTGTTGTGTTTCGTCTGGTGAGTGAAGGGATTCAGAGACTTTTATTACTATATACTGGTGATGCGGTATTCCATCTCAGTCCTGAAGGGTGAGAACGTATCTGCATTTGGATTTATTGCGATGTATTGACCGTAGCAGTGGCTTGCCATCAGGTGAATGTCGTTTGTTACTCTACAGGTAATAAAAAAAATATATTAACATTAATAAAAAAATGATACCATGACTTATTGGCTAATGACATTCTCCACCAATCATCCCATGGTGTGGTGAGAATAATGTGACAGTGTTGCAAAAATAACAAACAAAATGAATATAATAATAAACCAACAAATATATAAAGAACAAAATAATATACGTGTGTAAGTAAATAATAATATATACATATAATATATAATCTTTACACAGTTAAACATATATAAAATGAATACAATCTTGTTGACGTCTTCGTGGTCATGTGTTCATGACTTCAGAGTCTAATCGAAGAGCCTTTTATATTCTTGTGTGTTCTTCACTTCACCCAAACTATCGTAACATGGGTAGTTGTATATTTTTGTTATTTTGTAAATTTACCACTTAACGTATATTGTTTTTTTTGCTTATTAAATAAAAATAAAACAATTTGCTTATTACTGCAAATTGTTTTTTTTTATATAATATTAGGCAAACGAGCACACGATTTTTTTTTAATATTATATTAGGGCTGACAAAAAGCACACGATTCACCCGTGTGAAAGTGATAATTGCAACTGAACAAATATTGAAGATTGCAGATTACAGGTGCGTAGTCCACACGTGAGATGAGATGATATATCTCTTTGTGTAATAACGATTTTAGTATTATTATAAATAACATTGTGATTATTGTTATATGAAAGGTGTTAATAAGCGAGTGTTTTATATCACCACAAATTAAAAAGCTGTTCAGACTTGGCGGGCAACCTCGATGCTCGAAGTCATTGGACAGAGAATGACATCCTCGTGTGGAATTGGCTTATTTGGAGCCGCTCCCTTCGTATTTTATAGACAACGTTTATGTTTTTTTTATATTCGGTGGTGACAAACTAGCACACGCTATGCGCGATGGTATACTCACTTTATATAACACCTACATAGATATATACTTGAAAGAACATGATAATACAGATGCGATGTCTACAATCGACGTGAATGGAATGCCTCGTCATGGGTCGCAGTAATTCCTTCCTCACCATCAGAACTGTGCTAGGTCTTCACCTCTTATGCTATAAAAAAGCCATACCGATATACTATAATACTCGACACTGTGGTTTAAGAGAGACAGGGCCGCACTTAAGCTTGGTTGCAGCGGTGTGTGGGTCGGCTCGATTAGGAAAGGACCACGCGTTCACAATTCCGTAATTATGAATAGAATGAAATAACGGTGCCGTGTTTCACATGGTAAGTGTAGAGAAAACCAGGAACTGGTGGTAAGGTTTTCCATCTCGCTCATCAGAAGTAACGCATGTGCATCTTGAGTAAAGCATCTTTGTTGATGATGAATGTGGTCTCCTGGTGTCTAGTGAGGATGGAGGGCAGTCATCACCTATAAAGTGAACTGTGTGCTTGTTAGTCACCGTTGGTTTAAATAAAACAAGTCATGCTATCTTACGAACTTTTGATTTGACCACTTTAAGTTAAACACGATTTATATATCTACAAATAAACAGTAGACGTGTTTTTGATCACTCCGATTATTCTTAAATAAGATTTAGTGGAAATTGCAATGAGAATATCCAGATTTGTGAAATGATGAGTCATAGTATATACGTGAGGGGTGAGGGTGCGGAGGGATGGAGGGTGTGTGACACCCCTCCCGCGTGATTCATTGTGGTTGAAGTTTGGTATACAGTTTGGTTTTTGTGTGTGAGTATTGCTGTTAGTCCATAGCCCTTTATAGCTTTATCTAATTAGACTCGCGATCGGGAGTCCTGCTTAGTAGGGAGACATCGACGATGCTGCGAAGCTGGTGCGGAGACTGCTGCTGCAGCACCGCTGCACTCCGACCCCCGTGGACGAAGAACGTAGACCACGACAACAACACCAACGAAAACATCAGAGGGAGGGCGATAATACGATCCGAACAGCAAATTTAATATCATTGTTATATTTGTATAAACCAATTGGTGTTTGAGATAATCTTAATTTGGTTCGTTCATAAAATTTAAATCAAAAAACATTTACATCTATCACTGACAAAGATTTATGGTGAACATCCGTTTACTTCCTGATGATCATCTCAATGATGCCTCCCCACCAGCAACTGGATCTCGGATGTCTACACTCACCATATGGAACACGACAACGTTATGACCTATGATGTCCTCATTCATCCACGGTAAGGAATTATATTGCGGAATGCAGTTGTCGCCCGTGACGACTGAGGTATCTCTAATGACACCAGTTATAGGGCTCTTCGGATACTATTTTAGTCTGATATTATGTGAGAGTCCTTACCCGGTCAAGCCGAAAACTTCATACAGTAGCTAACTGCAATGTGGCTCCACCAAGGATAAAAACATATGTGTCACACACACACGGGCCAATGAGAAATCTGGAAACGTATAGTTTAACTAACGCAATTCTCGTCTGTTAAATCTTGAATCCCAAGTTCGAATTTCGGCCGAAATAAATACATCTCGTATCTACCTCTGCCTAGGGCAACATGCAAGATATCTTGGCATCTTGAAGCGTCAATAGCCTAATGGTTTAGGATACTGCCTGCGAAACTTGAGGTCCTAAGTTCGAATCCACCATTAGACTATTATCGTGAACCATCTCCTAGCACGAGCATTTTCAGCTCAGTTGGAAGGTTTAACTGGAATATCAGTAATCTTAATAGCATTGTTAATATCTATAATTAAAGATTAAATCTTTATCTAGATATTATTATAATTTTACTTTATTAATTAATTAATTATAATAAAAATATTATATATATATACATATACATATAAATTATAAAAATAATATTTTATCTATATTTGTATTTTGATTAACTTTAATAGACCAAAGCGCAGCCTCTGTCTTTAGGACAAGATTGCTAAACTAAACATCGTAATTTCGAATTCATCATTCCACTATTGTCGAGAATGGTTCACTCTTACTACAAACATTAGCTCAACTGGAGAAGGAAACGGGAATGTTGGTGATAATTATAGCAAAGAGAATATTTTTTCAAAAATAAAATACCCACTGAAAATGACACACACACAACCAACAAACAGATAATATACTTCTAACTTACCCTTTCTTTTATAAAAGCATCAGAGATATACAAAAACGCATTAGACAGGACACCAGCCCCTAAATATTTACAACCCCTGCCATCCCTTATCAAGCTTGATTGCTGTCATAAAGAGTGGTGACGATAAAATCCATTCAGGGTTTTATTTAGCACCATTGCCATGGATTTAATTTGAGTCAGTTCTGCAGCATTAAGCATCGCATGCCGCACGCAAACCCCTCGACATGCAGACCTATTAATCACAGCCAGGCTCAGACAGACGGGCGCCTGCCAGCCTACCGGCGTGCTCCGTGATTCCAGTTGGTGGAGGCTATCCATCACGCTAATACCTTCAATATATCAACGACGAGCAGTACGCGAGTAAACGGAGTTCGATTCCCAGTGAAACGAGAGATACTGATTGTTAATTAAGTGATAATAAGAAATAAAAATGGCAGAAACATGTTAAGTCGGACAATTTGCAGTGGACAATGCTCTGGCCGCTTGGCGTACCATTCTCTGACACTCTCTCGGGGACGAGACCTATGCCCAACAGTGGGATATATATATATATCTGTGGTCATAGTTCAGACAATGATAAGTACATTTTTGCTCAGTATGATTTATTAATATAGGTATAATATACAAAAATGTACTTATCATTATCTGATCTATGACCAAAGATATATAGTATGTTACGTTACATTTACTATAGATAGAGGATTAAAGACATTATGTAAATGTGTTATCAGAGGATATGTATATGTATGTTATATCCTGAATGTTTGGCAGTGGACAAATAGTAGTGCGTTAATTATATGTGTGCACTGAAGCACTCGCTCGTGTCCCCTTCCGATGTAATGAGATCGATGTAATGATTCAGATGCATTGTCAGTTACACGGAACATACGTACAAAAACATAAACCAACAATATGTGTTACAAAAGTATTGTTTTCTCGCAGTAGACAATAATGAAAAAAACCTTATCCGTTTAACATTGTATGCAAAATTAATAACTATTCAAACACTGTCCGTCGTCATTACATATCGTGGCAACCGAACATTTAAAAAGGTTCTTTCATAACCCCATCCGGTATATACGAAAGTGCAATGGGGTGAGCGGAAATCAATCAAAATCAGGAAAGGGCGGTCCTCCCCTGCCAATGACGCATCACATTCGTGACCAGACGTCTGCTTGAGTTCCCCCTTGTCAACCCCCCACATTACTCATGCAACTTCACAGACTGCGGCAATATGTATTTTTGATATACTTCAGGGCAAAGAGTGTTTTTTTTATTTTCCATCGAGGTTTGAAACCAAGCGCACAGTTCACCTAATGGTAACCGACCCCTGACATCCACACATCCTCGATTTTTTTTATTATTACATTGAGAATAACAAACGAGCACACAGTTCACTTGATGGTGATTCCTGCGACCCATGACAAAAAAAGTCCAGATAGCCAGTGTGGAGTATCACCTAGAAAGGAGTTGCCAGCTTCTTTGACAGGGTTGTAAATCAGCCTGGTCGTTTTGTTTTTTATAACTTTTTGAATAGCTAATGAACAAAGGAAATCAATTCAGTAATTTGTACGCAACATTACATATTTTTCTTTTGGGAATCTTTGTTTATTTATCTAAAATGTGATTTTTGTTCGTTTAACAATATGTGTCTGGTCGCCTATCAGAAAATATCAAAATAATAAACAAAATTATAGCAATTTAACCCGAATAACTGGGATTTTTATTTAAATATTCTTAAATCTTTGAAAACTCAGAAATTTGTTGCATATGTGTTCTACTTTAACCCCTTGCAAGAATTGTATGGTATTTCATGTCATCCTGTAGATGTCATGGGCTACATACATGACTTACCATCGGAACAACTGTGCTAGTTTGTCACCACCGATACCAAAGAAATAAGACAGAAAGCCTTACCTTACGCTTATAACTCGTAACTAATTAGAAATAATCTTGAGAGTTTATTCTAAACTTATACTCGTTACTAACTAAAGGAACATACTTATATTTCTGTTAATAACGAATATTTGCCACCTTCTCGCATCATCGAAGATACTCGTAGCACTTATCTTCTAGAGACACGCCAAGAAACACTTATTGGTCATAAGTGATGCTAAGAACCTTAACCCTTAACATATTCTAAGACGTTCTCTAAGTTGCACTAGAAATGTTGACATCGCCAAGAGCAGTCGATATCTTCTGGATGCCATGAGAAGATGACAAAAAGGATCATAATTATACTACTCGAAAAAGCTGGTCAAATGTTAACAAAACTGTAACTGAGGTAGGAACAAAGACTCAAATTACTGGTATTATTTGAACCCTTACCTCAGGGGTGGATGGTGTTTATGGTCAGAAGACATTACATACCATTAGGTGAACTGGATGTCTTTACTACGTTTGGGTTGCATAAAATAGTTCAGCTTGGCACTATCAAATAAACATAAATCATCGATTGTACTAACATTGGGCTTTAAAATCCATACGAACAAAATAATAATAGTATTTTGTTAGCTGAGGTCCGGCGTTCTAGGGCACCCTCGAGTCACACTCTCTCGCGGAACATAAGCCCTCGGGCAGCTCACAACCCGGTGAAACTGTAAAAGCCCTCGGGCTAACAGCGGCCATCAGCACGAAAAAAAAAACATATTTTGTATAGTGTTATTATCATTAAGCTATTGGCTAAATAAAATTATGGTTAATGTCGGCGACCACGTGGCGTAGTGGACAGAGTATCTGTGAGTGGCTACTACATCAGGGGTCTTATTTTCTATATCGTGGAACATAATGTTCATTACAAACTTATTTTGGTTTATCATAATATCATAATTTTTTTTCATACGCATTACACCGGACTATGAGTCTGGTTTTGGGCGAATATTTCATCATTTGCCCTGCATGCAAATCGCAAACGTGGTCACCGAAATATATGCAACTTTATTTTTATTCTTAACTATTAATAATTATACAATTCAATACACAGTTTTTAGGTTTATATTTAGTCTTTCTTTTTAAATCATTTTTCAAGCTCCTGATGTCGCGTGCGACTGAGAATGGGGTAGGCTGGGGACTGTGTGATTATTATTTCCGTCACTAAACCACTACTCAACATAGGCCTTCCCACAGATTGCCACAGAGAACGATCCCGAGCCGACTGCATCTATCAACTTCCCGCCAACTTGCAAACGTCATTGCTCCACCTAGTGGGGGACCGTCCTACGCTATTTGTTTACGACACTATAATATGTCCTGCGAAGTTGGAATCGACCTGGCGGCTATCATCGTCATCACAAATACTGTGATCTTCGTAAATTCTACTTCGGCAGTGGTAGAGCAACACAACCAATTGTTTCTAGCTGCAGAAATAATGGATCAGCTCGACCAGGGTAAGACCACGCCCTCAAAGAATGCCAGCGTAAAACAGCAGCATAATGCTACTGTGTTTCGTCTGTTGAGGGTGAGGATCCGGAGACCTTTATTCCTGGTGACGGGGCATTCCAGTCCTCAAGGGTGACAACACATCTGTATTATGATCCCTTGTCATGTATGAATGTAGATGTCATGGGCCGCAGGAATCACTTGCCATCAGGTGAACTGTGAACTCGTTTGTTACTCTAAATGTAATAAAAGTTTCTATCGAATACGAAATACAATAAGGTGATTTATAACAAAGCGAGTAGTTCTGAGGGGTTGCATTCCGGAAACATTTTAAATAAAGACACGGAAGTTTATTGCAGTATTTTAAATTCTCCCCTACTGCGGCATTAATTGTACGATATATTAAAAAATATAATGCTATCCATTTTGCAATTACATTCCCATTCACAATGCCAACTAATTTCAATTACGACATGGCCCTATCGTTAGCGATCCGAGCCGAGGTTCGAACCTCGTTATGAGGGGCCCCCGGATCGATCGTATACCGTTCCCCTCTGTTATGGTCGACGTTCTTGGTGCACAGGGATTGCAGTGCAGCAATGATGCAGCAGTAACGAGGATTACTTGCCAGCATCGTCGTTGTCTCCCCTACTCAGCGGGCCCCTGCTCGTTTAGTCTGTTCTTTTGAAGCCGTAGAGGTCACAAGACCAACAGTACAACCACATACTCAAAAAAAAACTACGAGATTGCTTTTTTATTAAGTGCATACAATTCCCCTAATAGTAAGTGATTTACCCATGCCCAGGCCCATGACATCCACTTCCAACCTCAGCAAAGATTCTAGATGCACGCTGGGATTAATTAAGAGTGTGATCTTTCACCAGACGAGCCGACCCATTCCTCTGAATATTCGTAATAATTCCATGTCTCTCGTCTCTGAGACTGCCTTCTTGAACTCTCATTGGATTTTATAGCGTACTATGTCAGATCAGATAAAGGTAGGGGAGAACAAGTGCGTGATTTGTTAACACGCAAACAAAAGCCAAGATAATCTATCATTTTATATCTCCAAGTTTTTAACTAACACGCGTATTATAATTGTACAAATGCGACACTAATATGTAGAGAGAATAATCATTTGTTTTTCCATTGCCCTTTAATTTGACGTTAAATAACTATAAGAGTGGAAGAGCCACATAGCAGTTTGATTCTACGTACAGCATGCGTCAGTTCAACAGAAAAGAGTGTTGGGTATTGGAGTCTGTATTATATCTTATTACTGGTGAAGAGGCATTCTTACTTAATCCTCAGGTATGACAACACATTTGCAAGCCAAAGTTCGGCCCTCTCGGGCACTCTTGAGTCAGATGCTCTCGCGAAACAGGGTAACGGTCCATACCGAGACACGCTCTTAGGGGCCCTTGCGCCGGTTACCCACTGATAGAGGTCTCGACTGAGCGCCATAAGTTCGATCACCTTTTAACCCGGAGAAACTGTAAAAGCCCTCGGGCGAACAGAGGCCATCAGCCCGAAAAAAGAACCACATTTGCATTATATTTCCTTCTCGTGCATGAGTGTGAATGCCATCGGCAGCAGGAGACACTTACCATCAGGTGATCTGTATGCTCGCTGGTCACCCTCAATACAACAAAATAAAGAGTTTTGAAAAACCCAAGACACTACTACTAGAAACTAAGGCGTTTTGCAGTAGATGAAAACTGAATAAAAAATACATTAAAAACATACATACATACATACAAACATAAACACAGACATATATACATGTAACGTATTTTTTCAGCAATAGTGTAGCCGTACCCTTGAATATATATCACGTACAAGATATTATGCATTCCTGTGCTTTGATAACGTTATTTTTCATTTATAGTGTATCCGTGTCCTTAAATACATATCACGTACAAACTATTGTATATTTCTGTACATTGATAACTTAATTTTTGAGCTAAAGTGTAGCCGAGCCCTAAAGTAAAACTCAAGTACAAGCTGCATTCCCTTACTTTGATAACGTAATTTTTCAAATTGCCTTAAATACATATCACGTACAAACTGTTCTCCATTTCTGTGCTTTGACAACGTAACTTTTCAGTTATTGATAGCCGTTACTCTAAAATAAACATTACGTACAAACTATTTTATATATATACATTGATAACGTAATTTTTCAGGGATAGTGCATTCGTATCCTTAAATAAATGTCACGTACAAACTATGCTACATTCCGGTACATTGTGTGACCTTCAATTACTGTCCTGCGCAGCGGGTAACTAACTCTCTAATTAACTACCTACTAACTAACTAAAACCCTGCAATTTAACTGCAGCGTTATTATTAAATAGCCCCGCCATATACTACTGCTGACGTCACGTGCAAATCTTCATACCCTTGTGTAAATTTAAACATAATTTCCTTACGTTAAGGTCTAAAATCGAAGCCGCAATGATATGTATGTAATTTACAAGTATTTACGTTTGAAAAATATTTGTGCAAAACAAATAATGGTTGCTATTCCTATATACACTGCAGGCCAAAAGTTTAAGACCACCATCATTAAAGTAGGAAAATAAAGTAAAACGACAACCAAAGCCATCCTAGTTACACATTTAAGAAATATTCCAGAGACAAGTTCGCTTTCGCGCATATAGCCATCCTGCTAACTTATCTTTTCTGGAATGTTCTAGACACATGATCGAATATGTTCGCCTCTCTCTTTCACACGTACATACATATGTGTCTTCGATATTGAAAGAAGGAAAGAAAGAAAGAAAAAAGAAACATTTAACGACCACACATGGTTAATTATAATATTAACAAGAAAAAGTTAAAGTTTATTTTGCAGTGTGATTAGTTCTCCACTCAGCCTCTGCTGGAGTAAGATGTTGCTTGGATTACCTATGGCTACATTATTGGTGGCTTGGTTTTTTTTTTTGGAGCTTATGGCCGCTGTTAGCCCGAGGGCTTTTACAGTTTCGCCGGGTTGAAAGGTGACCGAACGCTTATGGCGCTCAATCGAGACCTCTATTAATGGGTCACCAGCACAAGGGCCCCCGAGAGGGAGCCTCGGCTTAGACCGTTACCCTTGACGCGAGAGAGTGCGTTATGCGAGAGTGACTGACTAGAGGGTGTCCGATAGGGCCGAACCTCGGCTCGGTCAGTTGCTTCTGACTGTGGATTATCTAAATTAATATTAATATCAGTATTATTATTAACTATCTGTACCACCGGGTGTGACTTGGAGTCCAAGTAGATTTGTATCGGATTTTAAATAGTCCTATTCATATATGGTGTAATTTATAACTAAATATTAAAATAATGCCTAGTATAAAAGTAAACGAATATAAATTATCTTATTTGTATATTTTTATAAATATTTTTTTTTAAAAACGTAAGTTGTAAGTGATCACCGCTGCCCGTGAACACCAAGGACACCAGAGGAGTCCCAGATGCTCTGGCGACCTTTAAGTAAAGTTTTGCCTTTAAGTAAGTCGTATCGGTTCGGAAACACCGCTGGCGACAGCTTATTCCACAGAGTAGTTGTGCGTGGCAGATAATTTCGCGTAAAGCGCACATTGGTTGATTGCCAACCCTCTCTTACCAATATCTCTCTTTATCTCATGACAGAATTCTTCGATCTTCGTTTAATTCTTGTTAAGATCTGTATTCCAGCTCACTTTACCGGTTTTTTTTAACTAGACAAGAGAATGTGACAATGAGTAAGTCCTATAAGTCTTCGCGAATGCAATCATCTTTTGATTGATGACAATCAAACCAAAAGAAGCTTCATACAAGTAGGCTCATACAAAACAATTTTGAACCGTCAAGATCGCTATAACATCTCTACCAGCGCTTCGGAAGACAGCTGCTAGCGACAAAATCAGACCATAAGCTGAACCGGATGCTTGTGTGCTAATAATTTTATCAATAAAAACAAAACATTATTATTAAGTAGGAAACCTTGTGATTCCTGACGGATTTCCGGATTAACAATTTCGCAATACGTTCAAACAAAAGAACAAATTTATTGAACATGTTTGAAGAGTAAAGACTAAGGCAAAAAACTAAAGGGTTAAAAAAAAGTTAAGAATTTCTAGACCCCGTTACTAGCCAATGAGGTTGGCAACTCAGCATTATCCTCCCTAGTTATCATCTGGTAATGATCACTGGATAACATCTCGACCAAAATAGACCAAAAGGACATTTATACGCAGGTATTTGCATAGTTGTATTGTTACCGGCAAAGATCAAAGGGTTCTGCGGGTGTTACTACTATTGATCTGAAGGTCGTGGATATTGGGACGCGGATACTAGGTTTGATTCCCAGCCGACGAAAAATATTTGTGCATACAGATTGTCGATTTTCGGGTCTTGGTGTATTGTATTCATTCATGTTCCTTAAAAATAGTTTACAAGGACGAACGTAATGCCCAGTGAGATTCTTAACCAGTCGACCCTGGTACATACACAGTACCCAAATATACATAGTTACATACATAACAAAATAATACATAATAATTTTATGTACGCCCTGTTTCACTGACATTGCATTTGAACCTTCCTTCGATCTTACTACACATGCAATACATTAGAATAAGGGGACGACCAGTGAGTTTTTTTTATCGAATCGGTGGCGAACGTGCAAGCAGCTCACTCGATGGTAAGTGACCACCGCCGCCCATAGACATCTGCAACACCAGAGGAGTCCCAGATGCTCTGGCGACCTTTAAGTAAAGTTTTGCCTTTAAGTAAGTCGTATCGGTTCGGAAACACCGCTGGCGACAGCTTATTCCACAGAGTAGTTGTGCGTGGCAGATAATTTCGCGTAAAGCGCACATTGGTTGATTGCCAACCCTCTCTTACCAATATCTCTCTTTATCTCATGACAGAATTCTTCGATCTTCGTTTAATTCTTGTTAAGATCTGTATTCCAGCTCACTTTACCGGTTTTTTTTAACTAGACAAGAGAATGTGACAATGAGTAAGTCCTATAAGTCTTCGCGAATGCAATCATCTTTTGATTGATGACAATCAAACCAAAAGAAGCTTCATACAAGTAGGCTCATACAAAACAATTTTGAACCGTCAAGATCGCTATAACATCTCTACCAGCGCTTCGGAAGACAGCTGCTAGCGAGAAAAAACGGCAAGAAACATGACTTGTTGCATTTTTTTTTCAAAATAAATAAAAATAACTAATTGTGAATACTATAAAATTTTCCCATATTCAACCCGGACCTCAAAACTTAATGCTTCCGGTATTAAACTAGGCGACAAAATCAGACCATAAGCTGAACCGGATGCTTGTGTGCTAATAATTTTATCAATAAAAACAAAACATTATTATTAAGTAGGAAACTTGTGATTCCTGACGGATTTCCGGATTAACAATTTCGCAATACGTTCAAACAAAAGAACAAATTTATTGAACATGTTTGAAGAGTAAAGACTAAGGCAAAAAACTAAAGGGTTAAAAAAAAGTTAAGAATTTCTAGACCGACACCGTTACTAGCCAATGAGGTTGGCAACTCAGCATTATCCTCCGTAGTTATCATCTGGTAATGATCACTGGATAACATCTCGACCAAAATAGACCAAAAGGAAATAGGACATTTATACGCAGGTATTTGCATAGTTGTATTGTTACCGGCAAAGATCAAAGGGTTCTGCGGGTGTTACTACTATTGATCTGAAGGTCGCGGATATTGGGACGCGGATACTAGGTTTGATTCTCAGCCGACGAAAAATATTTGTGCATACAGATTGTCGATTTTCGGGTCTTGGTGTATTGTATTCATTCATGTTCCTTAAATATAGTTTACAAGGACGAACGTAATGCCCAGTGACATTCTTAACCAGTCGACCCTGGTACATACACAGTACCCAAATATACATAGTTACATAAATAACAAAATAATACATAATAATTTTATGTACGCCCTGTTTCACTGACATTGCATTTGAACCTTCCTTCAGTCTTATTACACATGCAATACATTAGAATAAGGGGACGACCAGTGAGTTTTTTTTATCGAATCGGTGGCAAACGTGCAAGCAGCTCACTCGATGGTAAGTGACCACCGCCGCCCATAGACATCTGCAACACCAGAGGAGCCGCAAATGAGTTTCTCTATGTTTGCGCTTGCGGCCCTATAAAATGTGTTGTACAGTTAATGTCATTTCAGCGCTACAGTATGAAACCGGTATTCAGTTCCATCTAACGCCAAGCCGAGGCCACTAATAGAAGTCTCTGGTCACCTCTCAACCCAGTGAAACTGTAATAACCCTCGGGCTAACAGAGGCAAACTGTTACTGACTGACAAAAAAAAGCACCAAATAAAATTGTTAATTACTATTTAAGCCAAGTGGCGGACTATCCTCCAATACATTATTAATGGTGCAATTTCATGTTGGTATCCTGTGAGGGCGTGATAGTTCCCTGGTCGAGCTGATCTGTTCATACCGCAGCTACATGCAAGCATCGTGGATTTACCTCTGCTAAAAAGTAATCACCTCGATCTTTATCCCTATGAGGTTATGATAAGACGAAATCTAATTGAACACGATTGTATTAAGTCTAATGAGCTAGCTGAAAACCATATATATATATATATATATATATATATATATATATATATATATATATATATATATATATACTGTTATCTTAATTTTAAATTATACATAATATATCAGTTTTACGACTCGAAATGAACGCCGCCTTCTCCACGCCACTTTGAGGCTTCTCGATGAACGAACAAGTAAAATGGTCTAACAATATAAATAAAATCTAAAATCAAATTTAAAAAAACTAATTTTAAATTATTATCGATAAAGCCACATCCCTATTCACAATCAATTAACGACGAAGCTTAATACCATAGCAATAGGGTTCAGAATAAAGAACACGCATCGGTGCGGAGTTGCTTTACATACGGATCAGCGTAATTGGAATCAGCGGTTACTGGAGCAGTAAATAGGGCACAATCACGCATTATCTTACGTAGCAAACAGACAGAAGATTTAGCAATTTTATACTGTTATACGTATCATCATGAATAATTGACGATATAGAGTAGACCGGGGAAGTCTAACCTAGTGATATATAAAATGCTATGCAAAAAATATACACAATAGGAAATTTTTCGGATTCGAACCTACGACCTTAAGTTTCGCAGATCGTACCCTAAACCATTAGGCTAGTGACGCTTCTATATAAATAAAAATGAAATGCTGTTCGTTGGTAAGTGCATCATTTAAGAACAGCTGGACATTGTTTTTTTTTTTAAATGTTCCTAATAGTCCATAGTTTAGTTCGACCCACTACTAGACAGAGTGACGACGAAGTATGCTGGAGGTCGATGGATCCAGGTGGCTCAGGATCGTACTCCATGACAGTCTGTGGTTTCCTATGTCCAGCAGTGGAAGAGTGACGAATTAGGTTTTGTATGGAAAGAAAAATTAGAATAAGTTAAAGTTCTTTTTTCTAAGGGATTAAAGTATGAAGTCGAGACCATAACTCAAGATTTGTGTACGACGGATAATTTTCACAAATTCACGAATCGATCACCAACAAGTTTATTGTAATTGATTGAATCACAAAACTAGCAATCATAATAATTTATGTAGTTTGTATCTGTTCATGTCATTACTCGTTAATAAAGGTTGTTAAAGGAATTTTGAATTTGTTATCGTGTAAGATTTTTTTTATAGTATAGTAGTAGTTTAGTATAGTATAGTATAGTATAGTAGGCAAACAGCATGCAGCCCACCCGATGGTAAGCTATCACCGCCGCCTATGAACGTCCGCAACACCAGAGAAGTCGCAAATGCGCTGCCGGTCTTTAAAATATATACGTCGATGTCACGATGAATTATTAAAAGAATTTTGAAACAATTCATCGGTCTCCCTTTTCCACCAATCGCGCAAAACTTAACATAGATGGGTCGGCTCATAGAGCCGTTGTGTTTCGTATGCTGAGTGCAGGAATCCGGAGGTCCTAGTCGACGTGGATTCCATCTCGTGTCATTCATTTCATTCATCATCGGGAGTGAAATTTTTTTTTGTTTTATTTTAAGAATAGGCGGCAAACGAGCGAGCAGTTCATGTATATACACACAGACATACATTTTTTTTTATATAGAGTAGATGGCAACGAGAGAGCAGCCCACCTAATGGTAAGTGATTACCGCCTCCCATGGACATCCGCGGAAACGCAGATGCGCTGTCATTCTTAATTGCAACAACTTTACAGGGGCGCGATCACATTCAAGGATGACTTTAATCGTGCTGTTATTAATATGTGTGTGTTTTTTAAAATTACATTTAAATAATGGAATTCGACACAAAAAAAAACAAATATTCTTTAATGCCAACGATGTCGCCTCAGACAACGGTATAGCCTTACGCCTTAGCTGCGAATTCCGAGTGCAAAGGTCTAGTGTAAGGTACCTACTAAACTTAAGGTCGTTGGTTCGAATTCACCATTGGACTATTGTCGAGTACCCTATCTCCTAGTACAACAAGAGATAGCTTAGTTGGAGTGTTTATCGGGAATTTTATAAATGTTAACAGAACTCTCTTATATAAGCAGAAGTCTGTTTACAGCTAGGCCGACGCCAATTTTAAAACTTATTAAGTGACATATTACATAGTGAAGTAACATTTTTAAATTGCTACAGAATTTTGCCTTAATATTAAAAACTGTCATTAAATTTAACCAGCGTCCCGTCTTAAAGGCTTTGAGGCAAGATACGTTCTCCTGACCGATTTTTGACGACGCCGCCAACTTCCGGTCACTTAGGAGTCGACGCAGAGCGACGCAATGTTAGTGATAGAAATAAAATCATATTTTTTGAGCCTCCCAGTCTGTTGCATTTCGCTATATCAATTTGAATCCTATTCGAAGTGAAATAAGTTCAATTTGATGTTCTATTAAATCGAGCGTCTCGCTATCAATCCCGTCAGTCATCATCGCCGTTAAGTCTTTGTATCAGAATCATCATAATTTTTTTTAATAATAATAAAGGTGACAAAAGAGCACACAGTTCACCTCATGGTAAGTGGATGCCATCTGCATACATACCCTTGACAATGATTCAAGATTTAACCGATACGACTTAGTGACCTTTAAAACATAAAAGAAAAAGGTGTAGGACCTTTCTTAAACAGCCAGTGTTTAAAATTTTCAAAAAAAAATTCAAAGGGAAACATATCATAGTAAATTGGAAATGCACTTAGTTGCAAGTTTGCCCTATTAAAAATTGCCCCAAGTGCAAAGGGGCAAAAATACACATCATTATTTTATATCAACAACCAGTGTTTTATATATTTGTTATTTTTTATTCAAAGGGCAACATATACATCATTTATTGTAAATGCACAACTTCTCAATCATTTATAGCATTATATACGAATTAATAAAGGTGTTTGTGAGCACTTAATAATCGAACACTTAATAATTTGGAAAAACATAAAAGTAACACATATATACACTGCAGGCCAAAAGTTTAAGACCACCTTAATTAAAGTAGGAAAATAGTAAAACTCCAATAAAATATTAAATATTTAATTAACCTGTTTAAATATTAACAGTCCATGCAAAAAGGCTATAGTTAGCTAAACTGATTTTTCATCAAAAAATCCTCCTTTACATTTTATGACTTTTTTCACAAGTCTCGGCATTCGGGCAATCAATTTGTTAAAAGTGTCTAGTGATATATTGTTCCAAATTTCGCATTAAGTATTCCACATTTCTTCTCGCGGGGATAGGCCACGATTACGGACGTTCCTATCAAGCTCTTCCCACAAAAGTTCAATGGTATTGAGATCCGGGCTCTGAGGAGGCCAAACCATGTTTTTTAACACCCCTTGTGCCTCTTTCTCTTCTAAATATCCTCTACATAATTTTGAGCTATGCTTTGGATCATTATCTTGTTGGAAAATGAATCCATCTCCAATTAATCGCAACCCGGAAGAACCGGCATTTTGTTCTAAAATGTTTTTGTACTGTTCTTTTTTCAAAATTCCTTCAATTTTATTATCTAAATATATATTTTATAAATCGCCAGTTCCTTGGCTAGAGAAGCAACCCCAGACCATAATTGAGCCACGACCAAGCTTGATTGTTGGGACTACACAATCTGACACCATCTTTTCTTGGGCACTGCGTCCAACGCAAATTCTACGTTTTGAACCGAATAGTTCAAACTCATCACTCATGGATTCACCGGTCCAAAGCACTTTTTTAAAATCTTCTTCAGTCCAATATCGATGGACAAGAGCCCACTGCATCCGTTTTTTCTCGTTTTGCGGCCTAAGCAGAGGTTTTCGAACAGCAACGCGACCATACAACTTCGCATCTCTCAGTCGCCGTTTTACTGTAGTCAATGATAAAGGTTTAACTCCGGTTGTGTTTACTTCACCGCGGATTTCTAGTACTGTAAAGCGTCTACTTCGCTTGCTGGTAACAATAATGAAATTATCTTCACTAGACGTGGTAGCTCTCGGCCTACCCGAGCGTGGACGATCTTGAAAACTGCCTATCTCCCTGTATCGAGTTATTGTGCCATGAACACAAATCTTCGATAACTTCAGTTGTGAAGCAATCTCACGTTTCGGATTTGCCTTCATTATGTAAAACAACGATGGCAGAACGCACTTCACTGCTAATTTCTCGAGCTTTTTAAGACGTCTTCACTGTAGAAACCACAAGTTTAGACTAATTGAGATTGTTTGTGAAAAAACCCAAGTAAACTCGGGCAATAATAAGTCAGAAACACGTGTTTTCAGGAGCTTAATAATCCTAATTATTGACCAATACGTAACAAAAGCAAAGTAACTAGTAATAAGGACATTATAAAAATATTATTACGACTCTACCACCTGGCTCTAGCGCAGCGTTGGTTGGTGTTTGAAAACAATAGATGTTTATTGTCCAATAACTTGAAAGTAAGCAAAACAATGACTTCTTTAAATATACGATACTAACAATAGAACATGTGCATTTCTTTTATTTATCCTGTGGGATTTTATTACAATTGATGGATAATTATATTGTTTATTTGCGGTCTTAAACTTTTGGCCGGCAAGGTATGTATATATTATTTTATATACTTATATATGTGTATATATATATATATATACATATACAAATATATATACATAAACATATTTCCTAGAAAGGGTGTTCAGTCCACACACGGCTTCTCTACGCATTGACAGACTTCACATGTCTTTGAAACTTTTCTTATTATTGATTGTTAGACATGCAGGTTCACGATGTTTTGATGACCGCGGAGAGCACGTGGCAATTCCGCACCTAATAATATCATTCGGTGGATCGAACTCGGTATTAGTTATTACTCGCGTACAGTGAATTTATACCGAGCGAATTGACACTGAGCTACCTCGGCTTCTTTAAACAAGTTATTATGTATTCGGTACCGTAGAGTATATTAAACGATCTGTATTATATTTATTTATTTAAACTTTATTTTTATTAAATCTATTGCATTACCTACCTACCACAGCTCTCAAAATAGAAATGTTTTATGTATGTATATATATTTTACTAGTCAAAAAAAAGATAATAATGAACGTTTATTTACTGTCAGATTTTACATCGGAACTTTAATTGTTCATTGTTTCATTGATCTTGACATTCGCCGCCTGATGTCATTTCAATGACGGTTGTCACGGGCGACGCAAACGAGAAAATCCTAATAATGCAAGTACATATACTACAATAAAGATTGACGTGTTTAAGTTGGACCGAGGGCGTGCTGATAAAATGGCCCACAATTTAGGATTCAATACATCCGATTTTTGGTGAATTTTTATTTATCGCCGATGGCCACTGATAGAATATGTTGAACTGTTAGAAACTGTGTTAATGGTTTTACACCTTCATCGTGTTGAAAGCAGAGCGCTTAGATCACTCAGTCGAGACCTTCATTAATCGGTACCCAGCACAAGGGATCCTTAGAGGGAGCCCCGGCTTGGACCGCTACCATGTTGCGCGAGAGCGACTGACTTGAGGGTGCCCGATTAAACGCGACTATATTAAGTTGAAGCTGTAAAGGTTTCTGGACCAACAGCATCACACAAACATAAAATAAAAAAAATGCAATATCTACACTCACCATGCGAAACACGGCCGCGTTGTGCCGCTTTGTCATGCAGTTATTCTGTGAGGGTGTGTTCATTATGGTAGAACTAGCAACAGGGTTGCAATTTTCTAAGAATGTTTAATTATTTCGTTACTCTACACGCCACCCGGCAAAGGAAGCAACTCTGAACCAATATGATTATTTATTTTTAAAGATACAAAATCTATTATAACTTAGGTACAGTGTAAGAAGACCCTTCTGTTGCAAGTCCGACAATCTTTGCAAATATGTAGGAAGATTATGGATGCAGTTGTTCCAGAATCGAGCTTTGTGATTTATACAGCAGGGTATGGGCTATTAATAATTGCTGTAATTTAATCAGTTGAAAAAATATAACAGTAATTCATTCAAATTAAAGCAGTTCAACAAAATATCGTTTTGGTTAAATGATAGGAAGTGCAATTTGGAGTGCCATTTAGTAATTTACTATCAACCTTGAAGTTTAATAAAAATAAAAATAAACTTGAAACGTAATAATTCTCTACATTATCTATGATTATCTATGTCAACTGATTAAATCTGTTACTTAAGTTAACGCAATCCTTTCGCGTGAAGCAAAGGAAATACTGTTCTGAGATGGTTCTTTTTTTAATAAGATGTGGTAGTTCGTTTCTGGCAGTTTGTTCGTGCACCAACACCGATTTTATAGTAAAAAAACTGAAACAGGAAAGGACTTTTAGCAAGTTCAAGTTTCTTTTTGTTTGATTTAAGAAGTAAAATGTATGTAATGAAACGTTATCTTTTTTTACTTATTGCGTTTATAAGATTGTGTACTAAATAATTTTATTGTAACAGATTTAATATTTATATTGAGTCTTTGTGGACTTTCAGCATAATGTTTTGTGTTATTTTTATATAAAATAATGTACTAACTAAATACCAAAAAGACAGCAAGCCAAAGTAGCTTATTTTTATTTGGAATAGACAGAGATAGCAATAGCTATTCACTTTTCGCTTTAAACTTCTTAAATCATATACATGGGCAACACCGTACAACGTACTCGATTGACAGTGATTAATTTTAAAGAATGTACGCAATGGAGTCCGTCCACATTACGAGCATTGTAATAATTACTCAAATACTCGCGCTAGGAGATTGTTCATGACATTAGTTGATTTTCGCAACCCACTTCTTAAATTGATAGGCTTTATCATCAGTCTGTATTAGACCAATGCTGGACATAGGACCATGGGGTGCAAGGGGGTGCATCCTGCCACCATCTACGCACCTGACGTCAACCTCCCCTGCTCGTGGTGCATGCTGCTGACCGTCGGACGATGCTCTGGCGACCGACGAATGGCGGTATAACCATTCAAAAATGGCGTAGCTAAATAAACTGACCAGTGACGGGCAGCAGCGTCACTATTGCGAAGAGTAACGCCCTGCGATCGCCAACCCGCTTGCCCGGCGTGGCGATTTTGGGCAAAAATAATTATGGCAAGGCTTGTGGTATGAATAGGCCAATATCCTGACTGTCATTTAATAAGTACATAGATACATTTAGATTAATAAGTGTAATTAAGTATTTTATTTAAAAACTAAAAAAACAATACAATCATTAAATTATTGTATTGTCAAAGGCTTTGAATACATCTGCATAATTTCAGTTTATTCCAACGTCTAAGAAATGTGGGGAACTGTATTAAACATATAAACACATACATTATATATATATATATATATAAAAAAACAAATCAAGCTAATAAACATATATATAAAAAAAACTATTAAAAAGTTTACAATAAAGCAAATAATTTATGTAACCTTAGAAATTTGTCAAAATAAAAGAAGTCACTTCATCGACCCAATTTTGGTAGTGTGGTCGTCATTAAGAGACCTAAAAACATCACGGGCAACTTTTTGTTATTCTTCTACTCGAATTAGAGTGGTAGTGCCAAGCTGTCGCTTGTTTCCAGGTGGAGCATTCACAGATCGGGTCGGCGGGGAGAGGACCACACGCTAACAGGAAACCAACGCAAATTAATAGCCGGGCATCCAAACACATAACGTGACAATCCATCTGTCCTCAGGGATGACAACGCGTATGCCATCTGTAAACTACGGGCTCTGTTACCAATTATATTAAAAAAAAGTCAGTAAAAGATAAAAAATCGAACGTACATTCTATCTATTAGATGTCCTTATCTAACAAAATATTTTTTAATTCTGCACGTTTACCATAATAATTAACACCATATTACTATTTTAATTTTTTTATAGAACCCTATAATATATATATCTTTGACTTTTAACCATAGACAGTATAATATTCGTAGTTGACGTTTGTGAAGAACAAGGAAATGGCGCGAAAATAGAGGTATGTCACTATCAAGGTCGTCCCCTTTCAACGTTTATGATATAGCAAATATATGAAACACGTTGGAAATACGAGTCGACTTTCGATAATTGTATTTCTTATTATGACGCTTTTGTTTTAATCAATGTAGGCGTTGCATTATTATGAATGTTTACTAATTATTTATTTAGGAGAATATGCGAGAACACATCATTAGAGTTTTTTTTAAATTTTAAAACTATGTCAGACGAAGAGGCATATTTAACCTGAAGATGATTTCTACGCTCATGACACCCAGATACATCTATGTCAAGCACAATGCATAATACAAATGCGTTGTCACCCGTGAGGACAAATGGATTGCCTCGTTAGATGTTATTCGGACCCCTTACATCCCATATGATTTCTTTTAATGTAAACTTCTTAATCGATTTTTTTTATTAGATAGAAAGTTATCAGTTGTAAGGTGTTTGGGATCAGGGCTGAAACACATCCCGGTTGATTTTAACTACAGCGATACTCGTATCTTCCGATATTATCAGATAACATTGATCGTAGGATATATTATAGTGCATTATAGTACTAACAGTGGTAGAGCTACACTGCAGTTTGTTTCTAGCTGCAAAATAATTAGGTCAGGACTATGCCCTCACAGAATATCAGCGTAAAAAGAAACATAATCCACGATCCGGGGACCTTTATTACTGTCGACGAGGCATTCTGTCTCAGTCCACTAGGGTGACAACCTATCTGCATTATGATTCCTTGTCGAGGATGAATGTAGATGTCATGGGCCGCAGGAATCACTTGGTAGCAGCATTATGGTGCTAAATTACGATGGTGTTATGAGGGCGTGGTCCTTACAGAGCTGATCCATTCATGCTATAGTTAGAAACAAATTCTATGGACAATATAAAGCTATTAAGCATAGTTGTTGATAATTTGTGAGAGTGCATTAACCCAGAGGTTCTCAGACGTAACACTAAACCAAGACAATTGTCGCCAGCCGGGATGCGAGCGTAATTGAAGTCGATCGCAGCATCAAGCGGATTAGAGCTACTACCTTGGTAAGTGTTGATTGTTAGGTATTCCTACACTTTCCCCGTTCATTTAAATTTTTACCTTTTCATATAGTATTTTTTTTTAAAATAAATATATAAAAATATTAGCAATGCTATTATATTAACATTACTAATATTCCGGTTAACCATGGCAACTAACCTGAAAATGCTTGTGCTAGGAGATGCTTTACGACAGTCTAATGGTGGATTCTAACCTACGACCTTAAGTTTCCCCGACCGTGCACTAAACCATTAGGTTATATTAATAATATTTACATAAAATTAGGTAACAGGCATCACACACACAGGTTCATTTGATGGTATGGGACGACAACAATCCATGACATCTACATCAAACCTTAAAAGAGATTAAACATGCGATGTGTGACAAATTAGCACACAGTTTACCTGATGGTAAGTGATTCCAGCGGCCCATGTCATCTAAACTAATCCTTGACAAGGAATCATAATGCAGAGCGTTGTCACTTTTGAGGACTGAGATCGAATGCCTCGTTACCAGAACTGAAGGTCTCCGGATCCCGTTACCTGTAACAAGGTTTGTCTCTGCGGACTGCGGCGGTATGCTACGTTACCTGTAATAAGGTCCAGGGATCCCTACAATCGGTGAACACTACTTCGGGGATGGATGGAGACGTCGTGGCCAGCAGTTTGTCTATCACACATAGACGTTGGTACTGTGCGAAGCCGTGAACCTTACAAGAGCCCTTAACCTCCCCGGGCTTTACACCAGTCGTACCAACTTGAGAACGACTAGAGCGATATGGTTTAGATAAAGAAAAAATGGAAAAGTTTCCCAGTAATTTAGCAAATTTGGGAAAACTGAATGTTCCTTTACTTATAGGATTTTATTTGTAATCAAGACCATAACTCACGATTCGTACGATGGATAATTTTCACAAGTTCACAAAAACATCACAAAAGGGACAGATGTTTTTCGGGTCAGCTAGTAAATAAAAAAAAACATTAATACATATATACGAGTCAACCTAGGAGTATCCTTTTTTGATTCAAAAAGCTATAGCAAAGTCGATAATAGCATTAGGTAGCATAGATCATAGCATTAGACAATATTTTTTTTTTTAAAAAAAAGCGACCTCGCATCGAGTCTCGTCGATCAGTGGCAAGTAATCATCGGAAGCCGCTACGGGCCGGTGCCGAATCGTATCATCTGCGTTGAACCGGTGCAGTTCGCTATTAGATCACAATTCGGGTCAATGCTTTCAAACGGCGCTTTGTCTGCATCCGTCCTAATCAATGTACACAAGAAGCGATAAATTGGCTATTCGAGTAATGGTTATAGCATAGAAATACAAGGTATTGTTACGGAGACGGATTGAAGGCAAAGTTATGGAAACATCTTTTCCTAATTTTCCGTCACTTACAGGCGTTTTCAGCAGGCTAATTACGGAAGGCCTAACACATACCAATAAATCAGCAATAACTCCATGTGAACATCGTTTTAAGCCGTCTGAAACTTTCTAGTCCGTTTCTGGATTCTAATAATTATTTGGCGCTCCTTCCTGAAAACGAATTTCAGGCCTAGTTATACCCCACCTGTCTCCGGAACATTCCAGAAGGTACGTGAGAAGGATAACCTAATGTACGTGTGAAAGAGAGAGGCAAATATATTCGATCATGTGTCTAGAACATTCCAGAAAAGATAAGTAAGCAGGATGGCTATACGATATGCGTAACTAGCTAACTAAATGTGCAACTAGGATAGCAGCAATCGCGAACCTAGAATGATTTACCGCTGAATATATAAGCTGGCAGAGTCGAGGCTGCGGAGAGTTTTCGATTGAGATACAACGCGACAAGCATCAGATAGAGTTGAAAGAGGCTAGTGAGTAGTGAGTGAATTTCTGAAGGATTTTTATAGTGAATTGTATTAACAAGTGATTTATTGTTTAATAAAATTACTATAACGTTAAAAGCTATTTTCTATTTCACGAAATCTACAGCTCGTAACAGTATAATTTAGAATATGAGAGCATAATTTACCAAGTCTTGGCGGTCTACCCACTAATAGAGGTCTCGACTGAGCGCCATACGCGCTCGGTCACCTCTCAACCCGGAGAAACTGCAAAAGCCCTCGGGCTAACAGCGGCAATCAGCGCGAAAAAAAAACTCGGCGGCGAAGGAGAACGTCGTGAGGAAACCTATATATCTGAGAAAAAAATATTTTGACACAGTGGAGCCACGAGGTGGATTATGCTATAACACTATTTCTAGAGAGGAGCCTATGCCCAACGGTGGGATTTATCTTGATCTTGATCTTTCATTTAATATGTGTTCGAAATACTAATAATTACGTTATTAATATTCGTGCATATATTAAATTTTATACATGCTATACATATAGTATAGTATTACTTCGGTGCATGTTACTTGAGTAACGGAATCGCGAGGTGGTTCCTTAGTCCTCCGGTCGACCTCGCTGTCAACCATTGCAAGGTGAGCGACCTCGATCGGTAGGGTGGTTGCTCGGTGAGCGTTGGAGCTCAAGATTGTTGGAGCCACACATTCGGCTTTCTCTTCGTCTAAGAAGGCGGGCGGTTTATTGGGATGCGCTAAGGGATGCATTGTTTGGGCGGCGCCTCCAACCTTTAAGGATTTGGGAAGTCGCCAGAAGGAGAGATGGGAAGGTTCGATGTTGGAGAGGTTATTATTCCATCGATCGTTCCTATACTGGGCGATGTGTGATCGGACTTCACGATGTAGGGTTACGTAGCACCAGCCAGTTACTTTCAGTGGAATATAAATCGCGGACATGAGTCGCCGCATTCTTGCGCCTCATTAGGTCTTTTATGTCGTTCAGCAAGGTCCACCGGTGGTCATCCACCGTGGAAGCCTGCCTCGAGCAATCCTCGATGTCGGTCTCAACGTGCCTAGTGAGGGCATACACTGCGAGGTCATAGCACCCGGTGGCATTTAGTTGGTGGACGAAAAAAATAAAAAGTTATTTATAAAAACATCAATATATATATATATATATATATATATATATATATACACACGATATATGTTTGTGTGATTTGCCATAGTGGATCAAACTCTCTTTTCTCGCTTACCGTGAATTAAAAACAAGGATTAACACCACGGGTCTACTGTATAATTACTGATACTTTTATTCAATGTATAGTATTCACGTAAATAGAAGAAATCATTATGCTCCTATATTCTGTACAATCCTTTATAGTGCCTCAACCATCGCTAGCATATCTATAATCTAAAATATATCGCT
Organism: Teinopalpus imperialis; assembly: GCA_029286865.1. Classification (NCBI taxonomy): domain Eukaryota; kingdom Metazoa; phylum Arthropoda; class Insecta; order Lepidoptera; family Papilionidae; genus Teinopalpus; species Teinopalpus imperialis. The sequence continues at coordinate 16,842,968 of JAGSMU010000022.1, read as the reverse complement.
TCATACCAATCTGGTGTATAAATATATTTGTACATTAAAAATAATATCGCAAAATTATATATATATATGTCATTGTACCACACGTTATTCTAAAATATAATATATATTTAAAGCCGTGTATTGTAAGTGGGATCAATTTCCGGTGCACCGCGGCGAAGCCAATGAAAAGGTTTCCGCAATGTAACGGAAATCAGAATAATATATTTTGCAGGCGGGTTTTCACTATACAAATGAAAGTGGAAATTGTTTATTCGTGAATACATTAATCATTACAGTGTATCAGTGGTCTACTTCAATTCATCTCTGCACCACCCTAAGGTTGAGTGGTAGAGAATACCTAAGGCAATAAGTTCGATTTTATCATCACTATAATATATGAATCTTAAATCTATTACCGTATTTTTTGGACTATAAGACGCACCTCTAATTTGGAGACGATTTATTGAAAAAAACATTTGAATGTTACCTTCTTACCATAAGACACACCCAGCTTCTTTCACAGCTTACCATGAATTTTTCAACCAAGGTACAAACTTTGTCTCTATTCATTCCTTTATAAGCATTTTTGGTCGATTCTGTTGTATGCGCTATGAATTGATCCCACATTAACACCACAGGCTTTTAAACAATGCAGCTGGACGCTCATATCTTTTCCATTCATAATTTTATTCCTGTCTCATCCCATTACAGACTAAGCCTAATACCAGCTATCGACGATTATAAACGAAGAGTGTAGGTAAATTGGACCCTTTATTACTGGTGACGAGGCATTCCATCTCAGTCCTCATGGGTGATAACGCGTCTGCATTACGATTCCTTGTCAAGGATGAATGTAGATGTCGTGGACCGCACTCATCACTCGCTGTCAGTGATATGTGATCGTATGTCTTTTGTAATTTAAAAAAAAAGTAGAGTCGTATATTAAGTGTGTTTTAATGTACCTTAAGGCGTAACCAATTATATACATCTGTGTTGCATCACTAGAGGATTGCGTCATCGAGAAATATGTTACCAACGGTGACAGTTTATTAGCGTTGTGGGTTGCCATCCTACCTGATTGTAATAATAAATATTATTTCAAAGAATATGGTAAGCACTAGGTGATAGTCGAATATATGATTCAAATATTCTGCAGATAAAGCGTATAAATATTTATAAAACACTTACAAAATAATATACAGAATTATTAGTCCTTTAAAATTCAAGTAAATCACCAAATATCACTTAATTTATTTATACAATTATATATTAAATTGTAAAGAGAGCCTTGGTATCTCAGTGTCTAAAGCTAACTTTCAATCCAAGCGTCATGTAATTGGTACAGTCTGCGAAACTTAAGGTCGTGGGTTCGAATCCACCATTATACTATTTTCGTCAAGCATCTCCTAGCACAAGCATTAGCTTAGTTGGAGTGGTTGATGAAGTTAGCAAAGTTAATAGCACTGCTAGAATTCGTTTAAAAAAAAGAAAGAAAGAGAAAAGAGTTCGATCCGATCTATAGTGATTAATTTTAAGATAAGTGTTGATTTCTCGGAGGTGAAGGAAACGATCAGGAGCAAGCTTCCTGCATGTCTAAGAGTTAATAAAAAAAACACACCATTTCTGTTCACAACCAAAAATAAAAATCATGTATGGTGTTGAAATTAATGAATTGAGTATTAAACAAAATATCGAAAATGTCAGTCTCAACAGCTATATATATATATATATATGTATGTTTATTTTTATTGTTATATACGTCTAGTTATATATGTATTTTATAATGACGCATATATTGTTTGTTTATATAATATAATAGTATTTTACGACAAGTTCTTTAAGCATACACCTACCTCATTTCATGTCATCACCCTAAGGCTGACTGGTAGAGAATGCCTAGGGCATTAACTCAGTCTTTATACATACTAGTTATGGCAAACAACCACACGCGCAGTGCTGCATCAACGTTAACGTTGCCGCCTCGCGATCGACGCGCTTTCCAGACGAGTCAGCGGATTGCCAAATTCACCGCAACTCAATTGCGCCACCGGAAGTAACCTGATCCGGTTGTTTGCCAAAACGAAGGCATCTTTATAAGTATTAATAAAACATCGTGGACTTTCGATTTTAACATCGAATTGTTAGCACATAAGCTAATTAGTTGTAATTTTATTTTAATTAATTAATTTTTATAAGTAAATTTGGTCTTTTTTTGGGTCTTTGGCAGTGTTCTTCATAATTTACTGCGTATGAAGCTTTAATAAATAAATAAATAGGCTAATGGTTCAGGGTACGGTCTGCAAAATTTTGCAGACCGTACCCTGAACGTTCGAATGTAAGTTCGAATCTGCCATTAAACTATAGTTGTGAAGCATTTAAGCTTGGTTTGTGTGGTTAACAGGAATGTTAGTAATTATATGAATACTAGAATTCTTTAAAAAAAAAAAAAGTTATCCTCAATGTATACGAAAAGGAAGCGGACCAGCTCTCGAGAGCAGCTACCTACACAACTACATAAGCAATATAAATTACAATGGCTACAATGTCTTTTTAGTCTTCAAGGATATAAGCAATACGTTACGGATCCTTATCGAGGGTGAATGTGACATCGGTCGTAAGAACCACATAACCATCTCGTGAACTGTGCTAGTTTGTCACCATGAATACTATGAAAGTTTTTTGACACGGTCTAATCTTCGTTATTGATTGTGCCACGGCCGCTACCGGGTCGCCAGTCAAGAGTTCCCACTATTGACTTCGACAAGAGCCCTTATTGAATAAAACTAATTGAACGGAATTTATCGCGTGCTTTTTTAACCTTTCGAGTGCTTTACAAAACTCACGGTCAGTATACACGAAAAAATCTGTAAAATTGGTGTTTGTTATTTACTGTGCAGTATTACGCGCACATATAAGAAATAATAAAGAGCTTTTACTGCCGAATTCAGTTGAATAATATTTACTTTTTGGCTGACTAGATATTGAATTCCAGTCCATACGGATAGAAGCGTCGCTGGAGTTTCTTGCTACAATTCTTCTCCAGCGCCCAAGCATTTCGAAGTGGTGGTACAGATACTCAATAATAATAATAGTGATATTATTTGAGACAATTCTTAGTTCTCAAGTCAGACGCTCTCTCGGAACAGGGTAACAGCACAAGGGTTCCCAAGAGGGAGTCTTGGGAACCCTTGTGCTGGTTACCAACTAATAGAGGTCTCGACTGAGCGCTATATGCGCGGTCACCTCTCAACCCAGTGAAACTAAAAAGCCCTCGGGCTAACAGCGGCCATCAGCCCGAAAAAAAATAAAAATAGAGATTGAATAAACTTATTTGAAATTTTTTTGGAGTTTAATTTTAACTTTCAATTGATAATTTTGTTGGGTACTACATCGGTATAGGTCATATGATCGGTAAAATTAAAAAGACCAACAACGCAAACACACACATTGAACTCTTTTTGCGTAGAGCGAGAAAAATTTGTTTTTTTTATACTTGTGATAGGGTGGGTAACAAACGAGTGCACAGTTTACCACGGTGGTAGAGATACACTGCAGCTTGTTTCTAGATGCACAATGAATACCAGCGTAAATAGTAGCATAATGCTGCCGTGTTAAGTCTGGTGAGTGTTGGGATCCGAAGAACTTTATTACTGGTGACGAGACACTTCATCTCAGTCCTCAAGGGTGACAGCGCATCTATATTATGCCTGCCTTGTCGGCGATGAATGTAGATGTCATGGGCCGCAGGAATCACTTGTCATCAGGTGTGTGCTCGTTTGTTACTATCAATGTAATAAAAAAAACCAGTTCGCACCGACTGGCAATCAGAGTGAGCTTTTCTTTAACGTATTGGACCTTGCGAACGTAAGGAATGATCTAGGATATACTGAATGAATTATTTTCGTTAGAGTGGACATTCGGTAAGAGTTATCTTCAGCCCTGTATTAACATTCGTACCCTTTAGAGAGTGCAAAATTCATGTAAACCCCTATTAAAACATCCTCCCCCACCCCTGGGGGACTAAACTAACGCCACTTGTTCTTCTGTTATTACTTCGGAAGAGAATTTTCATTATAATATTAAATTCAATGTAATTAAGTTTCCAAAACTACATTAAACTTGTACGCAAACATGAAGATAGGATAATGAAATCCTAGGTGTATTTTATATTATTTCAATAGAACCACCAACAGAATTACGTGTAATTAAATTCGTCAAAAAAAAACTAGCCATAGATTGCTAAATACATATAGTTGTACTTACAGGCACTTAAACAAACAAATTTAAACTAGTTGTACGATAACTTAAGATTAAAAGAAAATTAACTATTTATGAATTGTTAAATAAAAAAAATAATTTAAATTAATTAATTACGAATTAATAATAATGACAGGTTTTCCTTGCACATAACTTCCTTAAATGGGGGTATTTTGGGTTGTAACAATTTTAGCTTTAAAAATTTCTATTTTTCACTAACAAACAAGTACACAGTATAAAAAAGAAAGTGTACTACAAAGATAAGTAGTACACTTATCTTTCTAGCCAGTACACTAATTTTAGTGAGGGTTTTTTTTTCAGCCTGATTGCCGCTGTTATCCCGAGGGCTTTTACAGTTTCACCGGGTTGAGAGGTGACCGAGCGCTTATGGCACTCAGTCGAGACTTCTATATAAGGGTAACCGGCACAAGAAGTCCCAAGAGGGAGCCTCGGCTTGGACCATTATACTGTTTTGCGAGAGCGTCTGACTCGCGGGTGCCCGAGATGGACGAACCTCGGCTCGGTCAGTTGCTTCTAACAGAGGATTATCTACATTAATATTATTAACTATCTACTTTTTAGTGAGGGGAATAAGAAGAGTTATATGGAGTCTTAAGTAAACTCCAAAAGCTTTGATTTTTTTAACAGCCCTTGGCGTAGTGATTCAAAACAATATATGGTTCACACAAATTGTTAGTTAGTCTGGGTGGTTCACAAGTCCTGTGTCTTCGTCATATACTTTATACCTTCTTCCTATCTTATCGCATATACGTAGTGTATCGCATATGTAAAGGGTTAACGAGGGAAAATCTATCTTGTCGCATATACCTACGTAGTGTATCGGATTAGGGAAGGGGTTGACGAGTGAGTGCCTCTTGTGTTTAAGCAAATGGTTACAGCACTATAATATATCCACACAAAGTGGATATCATCATCAATTTGATTCTTAAATGGAATCATCAGCGTTGGCATAAACAGGTGAATTCGGTAATTGGTGAATGAGAACGTTCTAACAAAATACTCAATTAAACACTTGCCATCCGATGAACACACCAGGGGTGACCAACCCGCGGCCCGCTTAATAATTTAATGCGGTTATTTATATTACAGATATTTTCCCGCTGATATATTAAGCTGTAATCTAATTTTTATAATATGAATACCATTTTAAATACCATTAAGAAGTGTTATTTTGGCCCGACAAAAAAATTCAAAATTCCGATAGGACCGTTGCTAAAAAAGGTTGCTTACCCCTGCTATATACACATCGGAATCGCCTTCATCGTGTAGCCAAATTGAATTCAAAATAAACTAATAGTAATCTCTTCAATTTTCTGCACAAAATATAAAAATTACTCCAACGTTAAATATATAGAAATTCACTCAATCCTATTTTCGAAGACGCAAACGGAATATAAATCGATATAATACGGCTTTGTACGACGACAAATAGATTCCAATAACGATTACTATTTCCATAAGGGATGCGTTCACTAGGGTTGTCCCTCTCGACATTGAGATCAGAAAAATCAATATGCAATATATAAATTATAAATCGCGAATAAAAAGTAAAATGTTACCAATAACTAAAATGTTTTAAGTTTTAAATATTTACGACGATGATATGAATTCTTTACGTCCTGTCTTTGTGCTGTTATGATCTAAAACATTTTAATATTGTATTTCACTTTTCTTTTGATTCGCAGCCCTACACTTTATCGTAAAAAAACCATATTTCGAACAGTAATTACCGTAATTTATTGTGAAGTATTAATAAATTTTTGAGTGTGTACTTTTTACTTTTATATAGAAATAAAGCTTACGAATATAACGAATACTTCACACATATTTAATATTTAATATTAATAAGAAACTTTAAAAGAAAACGTTAATCTAGTATTAAAAGTAAAGTATCATAAATTAACCATACTATTATTTAACTCGAGTAATTTTTATATGAAAGTTGGCAACAATGGACTTTTGAGATCTGTGTTCCTTTCCTACCGACAGTATGTACGTCAAAACGATAGAAGTATCACGACGCACGATGTTATAGTCGAAGCATTTTAAACCGAGTCGTCGGGCAATAAATGTCACTGACAGTAGACATGTGCACGCAATGCAACCCGTTATCGATACTTAGCTACCTGCGCACGCGGGGTCGATGCGTCATTGTGACCTTCAATAGCACTCTGACTCCTGATTGTTGATCGTTACGAGTAAGGGTTGTTGTTTATCTATAAATATAAGAGAAAAGTAATTCACAACGTGTTCTTGTTTTTAAAAACTGACCCCGAGAAAAAAAGCTTACCTCAATTTCAAATTTAGCATATCGTACCTATCCCGTAATCGATATGCACCTCTACAATTCTTACGCACATCACTACACCTCTCCATAAGACCTGAAAGTGCGAGCGAAACAGACAGATAACCTTCACCGAAAAAATTCACCAGATTGAGAGGTTCACGCTTATGGCGCTCAGTCGAGACCTCTATTAGTGGTGGTTAGCCACTATGTAGGCACAAGGGCTGCCGAGAGAGAGCCTTGGCTTGGACCGTTACCTTGTTTGCGAGAGCGTCTGACGCGAGGGTGCCGAAGGGCCGAACCTCGGCTCGAGCAGTTGCTTCTGACTAAAAATTTGAGAATGCCTTTAGCCAGTAAATATAACTAGCTTTAAACTTTTTTATTTAAATTCAAATATAATTTAAATAAATAAATAAAATACAGACCGTTTAATATCTTCTATTGTACCATATCCGAACGGCAACAAAAAGTGGTAGAGAGACGCTGCAGCTTGTGTCTAGTTGCAGAATGAATGGGTCAGCTCGACCGGGGAAGGACCACGCCTTCACAGAATACCAGCATAATGCTGCTGTGTTTCGTCTGGTGAGTGCAGGGATCCGGAGACCTTTATTACTGGTGACAGAGGCATTCCATCTCAGCCCTCAAGAGTGACAACGCATCTGCATTATGATTCCTTGTCAAGGATGAATGTAGGTAGGTATCATGGGCCGCAGGAATCACGTGCCGTCAGGTGAACTGTGTATGAGTTTGTTACTGTCAATGAAAATCGAAAAGAAAAAAAAGCAACTTTGAAAACTAATTATTCCGCTATGCTTTGCTGAATATTTACATGACAACAGTTGCAGTGTTACGAAGCATGGAAATATTGGCGAATGGTGACCATCATGGCTCAAATTCTTGCTGCTTCCTACTAGATCACGCCACACCGTAATTGCGTGCTCGAACTAAAGATTGTATTGTCTATTTACCTATGTTCTTGAATTACAGAAAAAACATAGATAATACCTCGTTTAATACATTAAGGGTTCCGCGTTCAATTACTTTATTTGTATATATTTAGGAGCACATAGCTTACCTGATTGTGGTTGCGGGATGCACATAGCACACATATTTTATAATTTGTTTTGTTGTGTTTAATATATTCTATGGTACCGTATCCATACGGTATATTATACGTTAAGGTTGGCAACCCTGAAAACAAATTATTCCGCTATGCGTTCATTACGTACGGGCCGAGTGTTTACGTGACAATGATTGCAGTGGCATGAATAAATATATATATATATATATATATATATATATATATATATATATATATATATATACATATATATATATATATACATATATGTATATATATACATATATATATATATATACATATATATATATATATATACATATATATATATATATATATATATATGTACTCGCCTGTCACTTTCCACTCCATGACGTCCACACCGTAAATGCTTGCTCCTCGAACGAAGGAATTTTATTGTACATTTACTAGTATTGTTGAGTTACAAAAAAAATACATAGATAAAACTCGTTTTATAACTTTACGGATCCGCGTTCAAGGGTTTTTTTTAAATAAATATCACCAAAGAGCACACAGGTTATATAATTGAGTTTCCCGGCGACACACACATTATATAATTTGTTTCTGTCCTTTTCTACATTAATATAAATGAAGCATGACTTTTATATGTCAAATTAGTTTTACCTAGACATTCTGCCCATACTCTGTTCTTAATCGAACAGATAAGCAGATGAATGTATGATGATAGAGTTATAAAGTATTTAAACCTATCGTTAATGTACCACCATTTCACGACATTAAGGACGCATATGCAAGGATGTACATAAATATGATAATAGTTCTATCAACAAATGGACGCTAAAATCTCTTAAATTTCACTGGGACCGTATGCTAAACCGTGCAAACACTTGGAGAAACAGAAATTTAGGATATTGACGCAACAAATAAAGGTAATAAAATTGAAATACGGAACCTCAACGACGGTTGTCTAAGACGTTCTTAGCATTCTGTCAATATCATTTGACCTGTGACTGTAACTTGCGTAATAAGTATTTTTTATACACTGCCTTAATTATCATGAATGTAAACACGCATCAATAAAAACCAGTTCTAGTTTTTGTGATAAAGTCCATTATTCTACTATCAATGTATTGTCGGTTATAAATTTTTATGCTCTTAAGGTGACCAAGAGTTCTGATCGTAATATATGACTGCAGTCCATAACAACTACATCCATTACGAGAAAAGATTTAATACGCACATGCTTCGGCGTTCCTTAGGGTTGAGATGGAACGCCTCGTTGCCTTTAATCGAGTCCCCGAATGTATGGTGGTGTAAGCACTCACTATACGAAACTCTGCAAGTTGTCATGAATTTTACGCATAGCATTCTGTGGGGATGTGATTCTTGACCAGGGTCAAGGCGCTTCGTGTTAGTGGAATATAGTTTAGGCTCATTTCATTTACTATGATAAGTTGTATGTTTTATACATGTCGTATTGCTGTTCGATGATTTCCCCGATGATATTTTTTATAAGTGTATGGAGTAGTCCCGGTCGATACATTTTACAAAAAGTATTTGTTCAAGGTAAAATATAGAATCCTGTCTATGTCTAAGATGATTAAGTCTTTGGTAGACTGTATATTTTTTTATGTTTTTCACCAAACAGATAATCTTCCTCTAATGGCCGTTTATTGATTAAAATTACACATTTGAATATAAAATATTTATAATATATATCTATACTGTTCACATAGTTAAAAACTGCAATCTGAAACAGTAGCTTGGCGAACTTTTTATAATAATATTTATTTATGAATATGTTTTGACAATTCTATATCTGTCTAACGTTAATTTACGAGTACAATTACAGTTGTATCTCTGGATATAATGTAAATTAGGTGGTGGATGAGTCTACACTTTAAAACTGTATTATTAACCGTGGCAGATGCACGCTTATTTCTAATTATAGAAGGAATGGACTCGACAGTGTATGGCCCTTACAGAATGTCATTGTTAAATAACGCTATTACTTGTATATTAAAGAACACTTTTCACATTGAATGAAATAATGCTATGCTATATCTCCTAGTACCCCATGATGGGCCCGTTTGGAAAGGTGGGAAACATACACACAAAATACCAGCGTGAAATCGTAATTCAATTCTTCTGTGATGGTGATATTTTGGGAATCTATTAGAGATAATAACACCCTCCATCGCTAACCACAAGCAAGGTGCATCTTCAATGTTTGTTGGTGATTGATGAAGATGTCATGGTGGACAGTCATCACTTACGATCGGGTGAACTGTGAACCCATTCGTTTCTACATGATCATGTTGATTTTCTCTTTTTTTTTTTTTAAATATTAATAAAAATCAGAAAATCAACATTAACCATTAATTGTGTGCATACATATATATACGTTTGTACGTATACATTCTCGTTATTTTTCTATCTTCCCGCAGTCGCCTTCGTAATTAGTATATATACTAACATAAATGTTCTTGCGTAATGGTCTCCACAAGTTGGTAGACCTTGGCGATGGCATGCGTCGTTTGATATTAAATATGACACAAAAACGGAAAGAGCTGCTTTATGACTGACTTTGAAAGAGACAACATACATTATTGCAAATCATAATGTTAAAAAAAATAAGTATATATATATATATATATATATATATATATATATATATATAAGGCCACGAATTTGAGACTCCTCTGGTATTTGGTATGTTCATAGACATTTAGTTTTACGAGCATTACATTATATTGAAAAACGCTCCATAAACAACACGACCTGATTATTTTGCGTGAATACACGTTTTATTTAAAACAAAGACACATACCTACTATAGTTCTTTAAAAGTTGCTTTATCATCTAAGCATAATTGAAATACAGATATATCAAGTACAGTAGTGGCGTATATAGCAGTGGATATATTCTGTTTGACTCAATACCAACATAACGACGCTGTGTTTCTATTGATAAGTGTAGGGATTCGGAGACCCTGGATATGAAGCGTCCCATATCAATTCTCAAAGATGCACCGCACCTACATTAAGCTTGGTTGAATGTGGATGTTGTGAGCTCCAGCATTCACTTATCGTCAGGTGGACTGTATGCTCGTTGTCACACTCGATGTCGCAGTTCTTACGTCTTCTGTTCTAAGAACTGTCAGATTCTTTGACGCAATTTTGTAACAATATTGCAATAGCTGTTAATTATCCAAGACGATAATAACAAACACACAAGAATACTGCTCTTCGGTATTTAATGACATAAATGCAACGGTTTTTATCGATACGAATACAGAAAAAAAAACAAAATTAACCCATTGCCGACACCAACGTTCAATTTTAAATTGTCTTAATGATTTTTAAATTGGCGCGCTATTACATTCCGATTGACAATGAACGTCCAACGCGCGGATAGATTTTTTTTTATCAGTGACGACCCGCGAAAAGTTCCTGCCGCGCACGGCCTCGATGAATCTGAATCGAACTGGTATTCATTTGGATAATCAACCTCCTAGCATCCAAATCTTCCCACTCTGTCGTGTGTAGGCAAGAGAGTGAGATAGTTGTTATTTACGCAATTCCATTTTTGTACTACGTTCATTTGGCAGCAACTGTGAATTGCATTTGTCACATAAACATGATGAATTTTAAATACAAGAATATTCTTTTTAACCAAGAAGTGCTATCATTGGATTGTTCGTGAAAATGCCAGCATAACTGTAAAATAAGTTTTTTTCATTCGGTTAGTGTATTGATTCGGAAACCTAAGTACAGGTAATAATTCAATCTCAGTCATCGCTTACAGGTTAACTGTATATCGGTTTCCCCCCCTAAATTATAATAAATTAAAAATATCAAAATTTCACAGAAAGGGAATGTATCCCTCAATATTACGTTAGATATGCTTATAAAAAATATATAATATTTTTCAATTTTGAATTTGGAATTTGTATTATTTATGACTACATATAAATTATGGCCTGTGCCCTCTTTAAAATGTACAAGTTAATAATAAATATAATGTAAGTTAATTAAAGGATTCAACTTATTGGTATTTTTTAGGCGAAAAGAAACGCTCCAATTAATAATAAATTAGCCACAATTAACCACTCCAAGAGTACTTCAGGCTCGTGGTGGGTTTGCGGTCACACGCGTGTGCCAGTCATTTGTTTAGACCAACACTACGTTGCCAAGCCCGCATCTTTCTGCGGTTCTCAATCGCAGATTATTTGCCTAACGAGCATCATAATTTATTGTCACGAATATTTAAAATGAATATTAAGATCTTGTATATATTGTGTATATATTGACGTATAGAATCCCCCCTACCCCATCCACTTCTTACAACAAGTCATTACTGTCAAACTGCATTTATCACTGTTATTTTCCAAATAAGCTGCATTTTCGAAAAGGTTACCCAACTCCCCCCTCTACACTATTTTATATTATCCAACATTATTTTGTGCGAACGAAACAAACTCCAAACAGTGAGTCTCACTCGGACGATTATTGCAAAAACGATTTTAAATTGTCTTAATGATTTTAAATTGGCGCGCTATTACATTCCGATTGACAATGAACGTCCAACGCGCGGATAGATTTTTTTTTATCAGTGACGACCCGCGAAAAGTTCCCGCCGCGCACGGCCTCGACGAATCTGAATCGAACTGGTATTCATTTGGATAATCAACCTCCTAGCATCCAAATCTTCCCACTCTGTCGTGTGTAGGCAAGAGAGTGAGATAGTTGTTATTTACGCAATTCCATTTTTGTACTACGTTCATTTGGCAGCAACTGTGAATTGCATTTGTCACATAAACATGATGAATTTTAAATACAAGAATATTCTTTTTAACCAAGAAGTGCTATCATTGGATTGTTCGTGAAAATGCCAGCATAACTGTAACACAAGTTTTTTTCTTTCGGTTAGTGTATTGATTCGGAAACCTAAGTACAGGTAATAATTCAATCTCAGTCATCGCTTACAGGTTAACTGTATACCGGTTTCCCCCCTTAAATTATAATAAATTAAAAATATCAAAATTTCACAGAAAGGGAATGTATCCCTCAATATTACGTTAGATATGCTTATAAAAAATATATAATATTTTTCAATTTTGAATTTGGAATTTGTATTATTTATGACTACATATAAATTATGGCCTGTGCCCTCTTTAAAATGTACAAGTTAATAATAAATATAATGTAAGTTAATTAAAGGATTCAACTTATTGGTATTTTTTAGGCGAAAAGAAACGCTCCAATTAATTATAAATTAGCCACAATTAACCACTCCAAGAGTACTTCAGGCTCGTGGTGGGTTTGCGGTCACACGCGTGTGCCAGTCATTTGTTTAGACCAACACAACGTTGCCAAGCCCGCATCTTTCTGCGGTTCTCAATCGCAGATTATTTGCCTAACGAGCATCATAATTTATTGTCACGAATATTTAAAATGAATATTAATATCTTGTAACGTGTATATATTGACGTATAGAATCCCCCCTACCCCATCCACTTCTTACAACAAAAGTCATTACTGTCAAACTGCATTTATCACTGTTATTTTCCAAATTAGCTGCATTTTCGTAAAGGTTACCCAACTCCCCCCTCTACACTATTTTATATTATCCAACATTATTTTGTGCGAACGAGACAAACTCCAAACAGTGAGTCTCACTCGGACGATTATTGCAAAAAACGATATTAAATATACCTCAAGGGTAATATTTGTTTCTTGATTATTGAATTGCACCTGCCAGATGTGTGTTCCAGAATGTGTATTACTTCCATAACCATAACGAGACAACGCAAATTCAATACGGTAAGAACAATGCATGATATAGAATACTGCTCGCATTGAAACCTCGCGGAATGCTGCATAGTCTGCGTTTTTAATATAGGCTCTGCTTTCGTTCTATTAAACAATGTTTTCCACTATACAATATATCTGTTTCGGGTAGCCCAGCAATAGTGCCACATTTGAAATGTATTTTTTTTTATAAAAGAAAGGTCAAACGAGTTAGCTGCCCACACGATGGTAAATTATATCAACATTCTTAAGTTTTCAACGGAACGAAATTTATTATGATTTAATTATCAGCATTTATACAATTTACCACTTGTTCATTATAATCTGAATGGAGATGAAATGGCGAAATGTGAGTTAATTCTCTGAAAAACAAGAGTTTTATTCTTTAGATACAAGTTTTAGGATAAAGGTTCTTTTTCTACAGTTACTATTTTTTATTTTATTAATTAAAATAAATGCTATGTTGGTTTTTGAACCAAAGGCGAAAGTAAAATCGTTAATTTTCGAATCCGTGTGTAATAAATTTTTTGTTTGTTGCTGACATTGCAAGCAGCCATTCATCGATGAAAAGAAATGAAACAAGAGTTTCATGCCAGTACTTTTATAAAGCATTATATTTGTCTAAAAAAAAAAAGTCAAAAATATTTTTTATGCTATTAATATTTCCCGCGAAAAGGATGTGTTAAGGAGAAAATATCACTATGAAGACATTCCAAAAGGTTATCAACAGTACAAAAGATCTCGATAGAATAATGGCATATAAGCGACGAATGAGTAAAATTTTTTAGAAAAGCAAATTTTCGTTTAGTTCATTGTCCGCCTTTGACTTTACCTCTAACATACATTAAAAAAAATTGAATTTCATTAGCACGTAATAAACAATTGGAATTCAGACAACTTAATGTACTTTTATATACTGTTGTTAAATTCTTTGTAAATTCCGACAGTTCTTAATAAAAAAAATAACGGAACGTACGTTGTTATCTTTCATTATTCAACCATATTTATCAAAAAAAAAATAAACAAAGTGTCCGGTCTCAGGGTCCCGCCATAATACTTTTAAATGTTTTATACATTTTTCACCTATGTTCCGTTACTTAAAAAATATGTAATTCTATTTTAGTTATAGTTAATATTACATAAATATTAACATAAATAGAAGGTAGAACGCAGGGTTTCAACAATGAGGTTAAATTGTCCTTGAATTAATAAACGAACGAATTAAAACGATGGTAAATAAAGAAGATAACAAGAAATTAAAGCTTAAAACTGGTTTGTAACATTATAAATTCACGGCGTAGTGTAACTGACATAATTATTACATACTTACATTTCATAGATAATATTTTTAAAATGTAAACTAAGTAGTAATAGTGGGAAAGATTTTACAAAAAAAAATTAAAGAAACATAAATATTTAAGAAAAAAAAAGTCTAGGTAGATGCAGCTCAGATTTAGCTTCATGATGTCATTATCTGAGATATTAAATATCCATGGCGTATAAAAGGAGGAAAAAGTCAAGTAATGTGTCTTATATTGCCTAAAAAGAAGGGAATTGCACTCGCATCGGTGTACAAGTGCGTAATGCTAATTTTAGGATAACCACGACTTCTCTAATCCGAAATGTTATATACGATAAGAACAGAAAAAGGTTTCAATACAGTACCAACGATACGGAACATTTTTCAAACACAACCAAACCCGCAAACAAAAATTTTAATCTTCCACACACACATATATATCCTCAACCTTATATCGGACCTGCAACTGTGTAGCCCAGTATTCTGACCGCCATATAGAGGGTACAGGTATTATCTACCAAAATATGAAGACTATGAAAACATGGTAGAAACAATGACATGTGAAACGGCATAAAAATACTAATACAGGTAATATCATAATAGATGAAACATTAAAAATCAAATATACCACGCATTTTAATAAAATTAAAAGTAAGAAACAGCTTGTTTATTAAAAAGAATTTCTAAAGAAGAAGAGTAATTAAAAAGAATAGATTATCTGTGCCCAAACAATTTTTTTTATAATTTTGGCGCCATAAATAAATAAATATGGTGATTGTTTTTATTGGAATTTGTCATGTCAATTTCAAAAAACTTGTTTACTTTAAAGTGGTTTGTTTACTGTTTTCTTTTATTTATTAGATTGCTGTGTGAAGGAATAAATTTATGTGTCTGGCTTTACATTGTCGTCTAGCACGTAAGGTCAATATGACCTTTTTCAAATTTAAAATAAGTTTTATGTACTGCAAGTATTCTTCTTGGTTTCTGTGTTTATAATGTGAACCACAGCCACGATATGCTGCTAGTTTATGTTGGTATACACGTTATTCACATTACAGTGTCATTGCTAATAAATCCCGGTTTCATTCTAAGAAAATAAAATTCCGCCTAGTTTTAGCAGTTTCGTGTAATCTGATCGTAAGGTTGCTTAACTTTTTTTATAATATTACGAGGCAAAAGTTTCTTGAAAGTAGAAACGGGATTCACTTTTAATGTGGTATGCCACGTTAAAACAGTTTATTTCTAAGATTAGATCCTAGATTCAATATTATTGTCAGCTCCACCAAGAAGAGCATGCCCATATAGAATACCATAGTAAAATATATAACATAACAGTATCGTTCTGTTTCGTATGGTGAATATAGAAAATTGAAACCTTATTACTCCGGTGATGGGCCTTTTCAAGTTACTCCTAGGGGAATCGAATCTGAATTTATTTATTTTATTTCATTGTATTCTTTGATTTCAGTAAATAATGTTGCCGTACAAACACATTAACCATTAATGACATTATATTTCCATATCGAGGTTAAATGTGGGTGTTATGCGGCCATCAGATGGAACAGTATGCTCGTTTGTCACTTCTAATATAATAGAAAAAAATACCACTAAACACAGTACTTGGTTGCTATTTTACGATAATATTCTGTCAGTGTGGTTCAACAATATTTAAGCTATAGTGCATCGGTGTTACCATGTACTACTCTTCAACATGACACTCAAACCATAAATAATAATTTCAACCTTTAAATTAATATTCTAAGAATATATATAAGCAAAAATAAGTCCAATATTGTGCAAATGTTACAGTTAAAGCATATTTATTGTCGTTCAAACTAAACCATACTAGATACAAAAACAGTAATATTGAACAAACAAGCCCCGCCTCCACTTACCTACCTACCTACGCGCGAACGAGCCGACCCCGTGTGGCGTCCGGGCGACTGCGGATGTTCATAAAACGAATTGGACGTTTTAATTCCGACAAATATACTCTATTTATAGACGGAGGGAGCTGATGGACTCCAATTCTCTACTCATGCCGGTCTGTTTGATTAGGTTCCTCTTATGTTGGCGAATAAATGTGTTATCGAAATTATGGATTCTGTTAATTCGGATAAGCGTAGTTTGTTCCTTTATCACTATACAATATAAACCAGTTTTATTATTTAGTGACAAATAGTGGAAAAGATCTCTTCGTAGGGACAGTGATTCCAGCCGATCGGAAAGCCTGGTCGTGATCGATCCGAGCTGCTCTTCGTTGAATGTGATCAAATGTTGACGGCTGAATGGTTACTTTGGGTTGCCGGCTAGAGCTGCATCCTCGATCGTTCACAAATGTGAACCCGGTTAGGAAGCCATACGGTTTACGGAACCCAGAAATGATTGCCGCAGCACAGCGAGCGTATTTCTTCCCCTGTCAATGGTCACCTGTGCATTCATGCATTATGATATTCTGTGGAGACAGAGTATTTTTGAAGATGCTTCTAGAACTGGGTTAGCTTCGGATTTATTCGTATATTTCTTCGATGTATACATACCGAGTTTTGTATCATCCTTGTACCATGATATTTTTTTTACTGTAATATTCATATTTTAATTTCACTACATGTGATCTTTTAAAAATTGACAGGAAAAAATGATAATAAAAATATTCAGAGCGGGCAAAATGCTTTTACGTTTGAAATATTAAGAGTCAAGGAGACAGATATATTTAAACTCGGCCACTCATGAGGAAATAACCAACCAAATTTTGAATTTGTTGGTGTCCAATTCTATAATATCGGTGAGCGTTATTCGGCCATTTTATACTATAATATGATTTTCAATTTGGCTGGGTAATAACACCGAGTCAACCTTCCGTTTACGAATTCTGAATTCAGAAATATTATTTTCCCTTACGTAGAACTTAGTACAAGCCTAAAGTGGCGTCAACTACTACGAGTGATGGATGAGCTTCAGTAGAGAGTTTTGCCTGACTCCAACCACTCCTTATTGCTTTAAAATGTATGTCAATGCATGCAAATGAGAAAACTTCTGGCGCTCCGACGATGCTTATAAAAAAAGTTGCGACTTTTTTCGGGATGATAATACCAGAGGCTAAGGTAATAATAACAAAAATCCACAACAAAATTTTATAATTTACAAGAAAACTTCATATGTACAATGACCGCGCTGTATTATTTCATCATTAATTTTCAGACTACGGCAAACCGCTGCTGGACGTCAGTTGTTTCTAACTTATTATATTAAAAAGAAAATTCAGAGTATAATTTCCGGAATTAAATTTGTTGATTTCGTATTCCCATAAACACCGGTAATGAATGAAAAACACTTATCATCTAGGGACCCGTATGTACGTTTCCTTCACCTTCTTATAAATAAAGAAGACGTCTTGAATATATTGATTGTTGTTATTGGTGATATCCCGATGCTGATACATTTACCGAGGCATTTACGGCCGAATTTAATTGATCCGGCTCCAACGAGGTATCGCCACGCCCTCACAGAATACCATCGAGAATAACCACCATATCGCTGCTGTGTTTCGTATGATGAGTGTAGGGATCCGGAGACCCAATTATAGGTACCAAGACATTCTATCACAGTTCTGAGAGGTTACAACGTATGTGGATCCTGAAACTTTGTTGAGATTGGACGTAGATGTCATGGATCGCGAGCTAGCACATATTATATATCACCTTTGTCACCTCTACTATTATAAAGAAAACTTTGAGAGAATGTGACAGAAGAACATGCCCATGTCCCGGAGCCCCTTGTCATACACTGAGGGAGGCCAAAGAGGGGTTTTAGAGAGTAGATTTTCTTTTAAATTACATTGAGATTAAGAAACGAGCACACAGTTCACCTAAGGAGGTTTCATGTGAGGCTTAAATGCCTGTTGTTGATGTTGCCTACACCTTTTGTTCTCTCAATGGAATTGCATACCAGAATTAATACTTTTATTAAGAAATTCAAATTTATCGACAATTCAAGGTCAAAAATATATTGATTTGCGTTAAATGAAAACTCCGGACGAACTCTGACCGGGTCGCTAAGTTTATAATAATTTAATTTTAGCATTCAATTTAACGTACAATACACGTAACGAGATTAAAAGGCTTTGCTTAGGAACACAAAGGTTCTTTGTAAACCTAACAATCAAATTACTAATTACTAACCCTGTGGGTAGTTCATATATTTGCAAGTTAAAAAAGAGTACACGTAAAACCTTACAAATATTTTATAATGAACACGTTGCTCTTCAGTGCGTGGCGAATCCACGATGCAGCTAAAAACTATTTATAGCACGGATGGGACGGGCGAACTACGCGTTCGAGTAAACCTAAATTGGTGCTCGTTGCGATGTTCGCATGATTAGTAATTAATATTAATCTTAGGGTAACAAACCATTTTTATCTTGTTACGATGTGGAGGATAGACGTTAATGAATCGCAGGGACAACAAATAACCGCAGAAAAACGGTGTGGTTAATTGATGACCTTCTACTCGTCGACATCAGAATATAAACCGTACCAAGAACGCTCTAGCATAGAAGGCACTTTTGAAAGATTTTCCCACACTCATCACGGTGAGCCGGTCTGGGGATTAGGTGTTGCCAAAGCCACATCAGTCAGCACAGATGGGATTGAAATTAAAATATAACTTATATTTTTATGTAATAATAGTTCTTTTTCCGGTAAAGCGGTAAAGAGGCGGTAAAGTTCACGGTCCGTCAATTTTATCGTACATAATCCATAACGTATCACACCACCTGCGCTTGTACATTTGAAATTTACGTAATGTTTTCCATAAACAACACAAAAAAAATGTTTTTAATAAATAAATAGTCATAATAACCAAAAATTATAAAAATTATATTTTTTAGAAAGTAATTATTTATTTTTATATATTTAATATAATTACTTTTTTTTATTTATTATAAAAATATCTGGACTTGACGTGGAGACTTGTTTTTTTTCAGCAATAGACCTTTTCTTTAGCTATTTTTTTTTGAGGCGGCGTGCTTCAGTCGACCGTTGTTATCTCTTTTGATATGAGTCTTAAGAACAAAAAAAAAATAATGAAAGAGTTCACTTCGTTTTTTTTTTTTTTTAAGAAGTGGTGGTAACGTATAAGCAGTATGCTGGCTTCAGACAAATACCAAATGTTTTGACATTTGCCTAAATGTCGTTGAAAAACGATATTAGGACATGAATGATTACAGAAATTTAGGGTTGTAGTTTTTCGTTGTCGATAGGTATTGGCTATAGATTATAGCTATTGTTAATTGTCGGCATATGTAAAATATTCACCATCTATACTACGAATGTTCTAATCGTTAAATAAATATCCTAGTAGTTAAAATTAATATTCCAAAAATGGTCTTAAAATCAACATTGGTACGACAATCGGCAATACGCTATCCACCCATGGCGATTTATGGCAAATCTTTTGACATCGCATAGGCTTCTAGCAAATTTTGTTTAGTCTGTTACCTTATATATATATATATATACTGATAACATTATAAATTAAATTGGTTTGTTAATTATTTTCATTGATTGAGCTTTATACCTTATAGCTAAATACCTTATTTAATTACCAAATCTCAATCAATTATCAAAAAACAAATTATTTAAAAAAAATATATTACTTTACTCACTGAATGTTACTAGAAACAAAATTATAGAAAAAATGTAGTGTGAACACAAGTGGTTCAAATAATCTATAACTAGAAGTTGAATATTAAATTCAATTAAGAAACATTTTTTATGCTTTGATAAACCTCAACTTATTGGCTAATAATAGCATATTATTTTACAGTTAACTTTATTTAACTGTTAGTGGCTGTAATTGGTAATTCTCAATGCAGATAACAATAATAAAAAAATAAATGATTGCTATTGGGCCCATAGGTGCACATATATTTAAAGAGAGAGAGAGTTATAATTAATTTAGGGCTTTACATCAACATAAAATTTATCAAATAATAAATTTACAGTGGCTGTTTGAACACATATTTTATTAATGATAATACAAATAACACCTTAAGTATGGTATTATAATGATAAATAGTGAAATAATGATATGTAGATTTATTGTTGTTATATAACAATCAATATTAAGTCACAAATATTAAATAAACTATTGAATTTTTTTTTTTACTCATGTGGTTTAATATATTTGTTTAACAACATTTTGTTGTTTGGTGGATAATATACCTAATAGGAACTAGTGGGTGTTTACTTCATAAAAATGTAGTGTGAGATTTTACCTGAGGGATAAAATTGTTATATAATATCAAGATCATCTTAAAATTTATACTGTTTACAGAGTTACAGCGGCGCGGTTAAGAATATTAGGTATTTATTTACAAATATTTTTTACAATATTACGAATAAATCATATACAATTTATGTCGCCTAATAAATAAGCTACGGACTTACCAGCACTGAGTGGTGAGTACGGTTGCCTCGGTGCACCCACTGGACATTAGAAGTATTTTGTTTAAGGAATCCTCCGCAAGGTATTGTTACATTAGTACCTTTATCGGCGGCTACTTCGCGGATTTCGATCTGTTCAGCGACGACACGCGCAAAAACTAAAAAAATAAATACTGCTTTTATTATATCTAATGTCATAAAAACAAAGAGCTCACGAGATTTTAAATTATTTACCTTCTAATCCAAGGCAAAACAGAGGCACCAATACACGTTCAAGAAACATCCTAAAATTTCTACATCTAAACTCTATAAACAAACACAAACTCTACGTATTGTAAAGTAAAAAAGATTTTATATCCTAACTACTTAATTACATTACACAGAATTAATTAACGACGGAAGGCGAAATACTAGGAAACAAATCTCACAACAAACGTCTTCCCTTCGTTGATGTAAGTCATAGACTAAAAAATAAGAAATGTCATAACTGGTCTGCTCTGAATTTTTTTGAACTTAATACTTCAACGTAAATAGTGGTGTATCATACTTACCGGTAACCGGTTGATTACGATATTTTATTTCTTGCAGTTAAAATCTCAAATTATCATTATTATATTTTATTAACTATCTAGGTAAAAGCTATGAATCTGAACTCATTTGTATCTAAAATTGCTTATAATTTTAGTGGAAGAACATTGTTATTATTTCCTGTTACCTTACAATTTTTATGTCATATAATAAATAGTTGAAGAAAATCATTTTATTTAAGATCTTTTTCCTGTAAATTTTATTGCTTACTAAAGAGGGAAATTTATCGCTATAAACGTGGTATGCTTTATAAACTATACAATTTACAATAATTTGAAGAGAAACTAAGAAAACACTACACATTATAATATAGAAAGACCCATATTAAGGATGTTTCCACAAAATATATTATGATGCCTACAAACTCATTGTATATGTAACACTATATACATTATACTAAAAGCTTTTACCTAAATAATGAAAATATAATTGCAATATTTGATACAATTAAAAGAATATAAGATATGAACATATTATTGAGCAAAATATTCTAATATACCTGGTGTTTTATTTGATATTTGGCAAAAATTGTAACCTTACTTCGAAATTATTTTATTACCTAAAGTAATGCATCACTAAAATAACAATGTTGCTACTTTATTGCAACAGCTGTCAAAAGAAGTTGTCTATGATCCGGTTAAGGTATAGACAAGAATATAGATTTTCTTCGGACATGGCCGCTCTATCGGCAATACAACACCTGCAATGTTTTGTATATTCAAATTCATTTTTTATAATGAATAGAGAGTTTTTTACTTATAAGTAGTGATTAGTGGCTTGTGTATAGTGCTGTGATATTTGTAATGGATGCGGAGAACGAGTACGAAATAAAGAGAGCTCGTGATGCAATTCAGATGATTGAGACCATTCAGTCTATGATCGACGTTTCAGCGGACAGACTTGAGGGTTTGCGTACACAATGTTCTACAAGTGCGGAGTTGACTCAGCAAGAGATACGGACGTTGGAGGTAGGAATATTTCTTATATTCTATACGTAATATGTTGTGGAAACAAGATGTGCCCTTGAACGATTTCCAAGGCCTGTGCCTCAAGGACTCAGTTGTACTCGAGGACCACGTCGGCCGGTTCATTGGCTGCGTAGAAAGTGTTTCCGCCGCGCACCCTCGATCGCCTTGAGAGTATTTGGTCGATTTCACGTAGCAAATCAAGTTTTGTCTCTCTTCCATTGGCGGCTTTTATAGGTTTTGTAACTAACGGAACTTTATACTATAAAAGTTATTGAATAAAATTTTGGAATTATAAATTAACTTTCTCACGGTTGCAATCTAAAACTCATTTAAATCATTATTATTGTTTTCAACTAGTTTTAAATATATTTCATTTAGGAAAACACTTTGTTACTATGAAAAATCTGAAAAAACAAGCAACTTTTATCTGTCTCATAAACAGTATATATGAAGTTTACCCATTTACTAACATATAATACAATCATATTTTTAAATCTTTTAATCTGCTTATTTTAATTGCTTTTTATACAATGATTTTATAACTTTCATATTAAAAGGAAGTAAGTAATTCTACTAAATTATGAAAGCAATAAATATAATATAAAAATAAATGTAATATAAGTAATCATATAAGTAAATAAGTTTATATGGGATTGAATGTTTACTCTATTCTATATGAATGCATAATCTTTTTTAATATTTGTTATATAATAATAATAAGCATATATTGTTGAAGTTTGGTAACCCTAAAGAATGTATTGTAAATTGTCAATCACTTATTATTTAATAATAGCAACAAATTGATTCCAGCAATAATAAGTTGCTAAGGTGAGACTTTTTTAGAACCATATTTTTATAAATACTCCTATTCATACATATCAAAATTAATAAATAAAATACACAACAGTCACACAAATTAGTCTTATCCACATCTAATCTTGATATGATTTAAATCCAGAAAAGTTGAACTATTTAAGACCAAATTTTTTAAGACTAAGATTGCCACCAAAACATTAGCAAAAAAATAATTTCATTTGAATAAAAGTAATGACAACTCATTGTTATACACAGTAACAAACGAGCACACAGTTCACCTGATGGTAAGTGATACCTGTGGCCCATGACATCTACATTCATCCTTGTTAAGGAATCATAATGCAGTTGTGTCTTCGTCCTTGAGGACTGGGATAGAATGCCTCGTCACCAGTAATAAAGGTGTAGTAAGTATTAGTAATAGTTGGTATTGTTATTGTCACCCCTAAAGAATACCTCAAAACTATTATTAATATTTTCACTTTTTTTCTCTCTCCAGATGAAATGTTTCAGTGGTGGCTATTATTTTAATGTTTTGTGCTGGTATACCTTAAAACCATTAGTTTATGTCTGCAATATGTCTATACCACTTAGATGAATTAACAATTGTTAAAATGACATCCAAGGCAAATCTAACAGTTTTATAATTATTCCATGTATAAACAATTTATCATCTGATTTATTCCTATAGGTTAATAGCTACCTTCTTGAGATAAATAATGAAATTATAATCTTGTTTGTAAGGTAAATCCTTTTCAATTATGAACATATTCTATAGTTTCTATGTATTTTTTCTTATTTATAGGACATTAATTTTTCTTTTTTTACAATTAGTAATTTATGTGGACTTACTTAATCATTAAATATATACATATATATATATATATATATATATATATATATAATACTTCAATACAAAGATTGGCTATATCTCAGGCTGATCACATATACTGTCTACAGACAGCCAAAAAAAAAGAGATGATTGAATCGTAACCCTCAACTTTCGGAAAATGCGCCTGCTTTGCACAGTCTGCAAAATTTTTCAGATTCATGCATCATTATCAGACCGTCAGTCTTGGGTGGCCTTAAGAGGAGAGCAAACGAGGTTTATCGTTGTATGTAGACTGCGTTTCTTTTTTATTCAATGCACTTGCATTCTGCATCGAGCTATTAAAGTTTCCAAATAAATCTGTATATGGAGAGTTTCGAGGATACCTTACCTTATCATTTCAGAGGCTAGGTTCGCACACCAAAATCTCGGACGTTCATAAGTCATCACCATCCATTCTCCACTCGGGAGAATCACTCGATAGCTAGGGAACTGGCAACTTGGGTGGCATCATCAGATAGGTATGAGACCAAAGAGTAGAACAACACGCTCAGCTTATGAGCGCTTTGAGTAAGTAAGGGAACCACAATAGGGAACACGGTTTATAAGCAGCTCACGTACCCCTCACTTCCGTGAGCCCTGTGTCCGATGAAGCTGTAAGAGCCGCGTAGGCTTACAGCATCAACATCAACAGAATCTTGCTTACCTCATCTACTATACGGTCGAAGCTTATAACGTGTAATAATTATAATCTACTCAAAACCTGTGAACACCTTCCTTGGTGAGCCCACTAATCCCACTTATCTATTCGAGTCATCACACAACTATCCAAACATTCACATCTCTGTCAAGTGTAAGGTATTGTATTTTTCGGACTACAAGACGCGCCGGACGATAAGACGCATCACAAATTTATAAGATATAGAAAAATATATTTTAATGTTACATTCTGATCATCATTCTTATTTATTATTAACATTGCTACTACTAGAAATTTTGCGTTCATCTTCACTGTCGGTACTTTCATCACACGTCTCGTTTATGTCACCCTTCGTATTATTTTCGTCTGAACTATTGTTGTTAATCTTCTCAATAACTGCTTCATCTCCAGAACTATTCATAGCAGAGGTTCCTAGACTTTATTTTTCATAGACCACTTTCAAAATTTAGCTGGTTCCGGTGGTCCCCCTGCAGCTACATTTCTACCATATTCCCAAAACTCGGCAAAAACTTTGTACACCTTGTACTAAATATGGAATATGCAAGTTATTACAAGTAACGGTCGCTGAGCTTAAAATATTATCTGCCTACATTGATAGGTGAAGTCAAGACAACATTTTAGTTCTTCACTATCGAAAGCAAATCAATTTTCGTGGACCCCCGCTTACGCATTGTGAACCCCCATTTTTGTGGCACGCCAACGTAGACCCTGTCGAGTCTCTCGTGGATCCCTGGACGTCCACCTGGACCACTTTGGGAACTAAGGATCTATAGCATTACTTGTTCTGATCTGTATTTTTCAAATCACCTCTTCTTTGAAACAGAGAGGGATTCGCTTGTCTAGAGATACTTACCTTCAATGGTGTGCCATACTTTTGGGACTACCTCAAATTTAGAGACGATTATTGAGAAAAATATTCAAGAAGAGCATTCAAAATCTGAGTCAATTTTTCTATGTAAAAAGGTGTGTCTTACAATCTTAAAGATACGGTTAATAAAAGTTTTAATGCTGCTCATTGATAAGCTTTAAGCTTGAGAACGGATGGACCGATCTGCTAATTTTTTTAATCGTACGAATTAGGTTTTATTAAAACAAAAATTTGATAACATGCCCGAAATATGGGTAAAATCTTGAAGTTGCTTTTTTCTATGAGATTTTCGTATGAAGTCCACTCCACAATAACTCACGATTCGAACGAGGGATAATTTTTACATCTTGAATAAATATATAAATTATACAGAAAGAGCTTTGAAAGTCATTGTCCTCAACGCTATTTCATTCGGATTTCACAATAATAATAAATGATCTCATTAGAATAGACAGTGACAGACTCGGTTCGATTTCACGCTCTCACAAATTACCAGAGTAACGCTGCTGTGTTTCGTCTAAGTGTAGAGATCAGTAGTCCCTTAATACTGGTGACGAAGCTTTCCATCTGCATTATGATTCCTTATCTCGAACCAATGTCATGGGGTTCAGGAATTACTTCACATCAGGTGAACTGTTTATCCGCTTCCCACCCCCAAAACTAATAATAAAATCACCATTTCCGTTCACAACCAAATATAAAAATCATGCATGATGTTGATATTCATTAATTGAGTATTAAAAAAAAATTAAACACATCACATTTTTTTTTTTGATTGTGAACACAATAGGTTTTTTTTTTTACAGCCACCTAACATAAGTGCTATTATAAATAAGTGTGAACGAGTGACTGCGTACGCGCCAATAGAAATAATTTTATCAGCAATTCGGATGTGGGTGAAGAGAGTGATTGCGCGAATTTTACCTGTACGTACCCAAAAACAATCACATGTCCCTTAATTTTACCCTTCTTGTGTGGTCACTGTACACCGCCGACAACGTGGCTTCATATCTCGAGTGTTTACCAACAATCAATCTATAAATTACAGCTATAATTAAACAATTACTCTATTGCTGTGATTTAATTTTGCAAATGACACTTTTGTTAATATATAATTTTGAAATTAATTTTGTTTTTATTTTATAACTTCAGTTCCTAACTGAACATGAACGGGACGACTCGATTGGAGGGATCAAGTTCTTATACCATACTTTTGTTTCTTATGGGATATAGCCTTCAAGGGCAGTGATAGACAGTATACAGACAATTGATTTTTATTCAAAGAGGCGTTTTTTTAAATTAAAATTGCTTCAGTAGGAGACATTATTACGGAAATAATTATGGTTAATTATGGTCTCGAGCGCTTGCCTTTGTCAAATAAGACTTAGTTTAACGAACAGTAAATAAATGTTATTACCATACTTATATAAAGATAATTTATTTATATATATATATTTAATTTTTCAATATAAAAATATAACTAGTTAAATAATATAAAAGGTATTCTTAAAAACAACCACAGATACGTCACTAATTTGGACATTGGTTTTGCATTTCCATGGAGCGTAAGGGTTAGTCCGGTTTGTATGACGTAGTTTTTAACTTGAGGCACGATTGCAAGTTCGGCCATCGTTAAGCCTAAGTTTTCTTAATTTACCCTTGATGATTTTCATGCTTGAAAACTATTTACATGAAAACGTAGACCCGAATAATGGAAATAACAACAAACGCTAGTTTTTTCAGTTGATCATATGAGTCGGGAATACTATTCCGTGTGTTAAGAATCGACATATCTTCCCTACCCGTAAAAGCACAAAAAAAGTACCCGAGTACACATGTCATGGGAGTATACATGCGAGATTCCTAAACATGGGGGTAGCTTAAAAAACCCTGATCTTCCCTCACCAGATCTTTTAAAGCTGACCACTTTATAGGCTTGCGTTTTTTTGCGTTTGCTAAAACTCGTCTCTCACAAGGCTAGATTATAAATAATATTCCGAGCCTGCATTAAACATCTCATCAAATTTCGTGCTAGATCCTCAGCCGAGGAGTCTAAGTAGTGCCTCTCTCAAGCCGCGGTTTGCCGACCACTGCATAACGCGTGTGTATTTTGCATTTGCTCCTGATGGAGGCAGATGTCATGGACCGTTGACGTAGTCGGTGATATTGTGGTTATTACGCCTTATGTTATAAAAAAAATTAGACGTTGGTTCGTGCCCTTGAGTCGTGACTGAAAATCGACTTAATTGAAGTCGACGCACGAATACTTTCGATGCACTACACCTACCACAATGTCTCCACGCCACGGGTTGACTGGTAGAGAATGCCTTACGACATTAAGTCCGCCCTTTGTATCTCTTTTGTAAGGTGTAAATAAATAAATATATAAATTATACAGAAAGAGCTTTGAAAGTCATTGTCCTCAACGCTATTTCCTTCGGATTTCACAATAATAATAAATGATCTCATTAGAATAGACAGTGACAGACTCGGCTCGATTTCACGCTCTCACAAATTACCAGAGTAACGCTGCTGTGTTTCGTCTAAGTGTTGAGATCAGTAGTCCCTTAATACTGGTGACGAAGCTTTCCATCTGCATTATGATTCCTTATCTCGAACCAATGTCATGGGGTTCAGGAATTACTTCACATCAGGTGAACTGTTTATCCGTTTCCCACCCCCAAAACTAATAATAAAATCACCATTTCCGTTCACAACCAAATATAAAAATCATGTATGATGTTGATATTCATTAATTGAGTATTAAAAAAAAATTAAACACAACACATTTTTTTTTTGATTGTGAACACAATAGGTTTTTTTTTTTACAGCCACCTAACATAAGTGCTATTATAAATAAGTGTGAACGAGTGACTGCGTACGCGCCAATAGAAATAATTTTATCAGCAATTCGGATGTGGGTGAAGAGAGTGATTGCGCGAATTTTACCTGTACGTACCCAAAAACAATCACATGTCCCTTAATTTTACCCTTCTTGTGTGGTCACTGTACACCGCCGACAACGTGGCTTCATATCTCGAGTGTTTACCAACAATCAATCTATAAATTACAGCTATAATTAAACAATTACTCTATTGCTGTGATTTAATTTTGCAAATTACACTTTTGTTAATATATAATTTTGAAATTAATTTTGTTTTTATTTTATAACTTCAGTTCCTAACTGGAACATGAACGGGACGACTCGATTGGAGGGATCAAGTTCTTATACCATACTTTTGTTTCTTATGGGATATAGCCTTCAAGGGCAGTGATAGACAGTATACAGACAATTGATTTTTATTCAAAGAGGCGTTTTTTTAAATTAAAATTGCTTCAGTAGGAGACATTATTACGGAAATAATTATGGTTAATTATGGTCTCGAGCGCTTGCCTTTGTCAAATAAGACTTAGTTTAACGAACAGTAAATAAATGTTATTACCATACTTATATAAAGATAATTTATTTATATATATATATATATATATATTTAATTTTTTCAATATAAAAATATAACTAGTTAAATAATATAAAAGGTATTCTTAAAAACAACCACAGATACGTCACTAATGTGGACATTGGTTTTGCATTTCCATGGAGCGTAAGGGTTAGTCCGGTTTGTATGACGTAGTTTTTAACTTGAGGCACGATTGCAAGTTCGGCCATCGTTAAGCCTAAGTTTTCTTAATTTACTCTTGATGATTTTCATGCTTGAAAACTATTTACATGAAAACGTAGACCCGAATAATGGAAATAACAACAAACGCTAGTTCTTTCAGTTGATCATATGAGTCGGGAATACTATTCCGTGTGTTAAGAATCGACATATCTTCCCTACCCGTAAAAGCACAAAAAAAGTACCCGAGTACACATGTCATGGGAGTATACATGCGAGATTCCTAAACATGGGGGTAGCTTAAAAAAACCCTGATCTTCCCTCACCAGATCTTTTAAAGCTGACCACTTTATAGGCTTGCGTTTTTTTGCGTTTGCTAAAACTCGTCTCTCACAAGGCTAGATTATAAATAATATTCCGAGCCTGCATTAAACATCTCATCAAATTTCGTGCTAGATCCTCAGCCGAGGAGTCTAAGTAGTGCCTCTCTCAAGCCGCGGTTTGCCGACCACTGCATAACGCGTGTGTATTTTGCATTTGCTCCTGATGGAGGCAGATGTCATGGACCGTTGACGTAGTCGGTGATATTGTGGTTATTACGCCTTATGTTATAAAAAAAATTAGACCTTGGTTCGTGCCCTTGAGTCGTGACTGAAAATCGACTTAATTGAAGTCGACGCACGAATACTTTCGATACACTACACCTACCACAATGTCTCTCCACGCCACGGGTTGACTGGTAGAGAATGCCTTACGACATTAAGTCCGCCCTTTGTATCTCTTTTTGTAAGGTGTAAATAAATAAATATATATATTTGGTATATTTTTAGGAAGCGCTAAAGTCAGATTACCATATATTTTAAACTAATTCGACCGATTTGTATTAATTAAACTGTCGCTATTCTCTAACTTGGAAAATACCGCAATCATTAAAAAAAGGATTAAGCGTCAATAGCATTAAGGTACACATCCGCCATTCGCCTAGTCGGGAACCATTCTAGCACACGCGCATTTAAATTTAATTGCCGTAGTTAACGGATGTCGGTAATGCTAACGCACCCATTTACTAGGATTATTAAAAAAGTAATGTACCTATGAGCTTTGTATGTAGCCTTTTAGCCATACACTAATATTACATACTAGCTGTTGCCCGTAGCTTCGCATGCGTTGATATAATATTATAATAAGACTCGTAGTTAAAAAAAAAAGTTAAGCCGCGTAACGAAACCATACCGCGATTTAGAAACGGTGCTCAACGCCATCTATCGAGCTTGGATGTAAACTTATTTATAATATTTTATTAAAGATTAATACTTTATATAAGAAGCTTTCATATTGAATATCATGATTCTTCCCATATAAACTATAAAACCCTTATTGGGTGACTATTCTTAGGCGCAAAGTTTTGAAGAACGTCGATATACGAAGGTATATGAAATTTGGTGTTTCTTACTTTAAAAATGACGGACTTCTATACAACCGGTCATCGCCTATTTTATCCCCTTAGGAACCAGAGAAGACCTTTATTACTGGATAAAGAGGCCACGGGGTCTTCATTGCCATTAAGAACGTCTCCAAGTTATTTTTAGATTTGTGCAATCCTCTCTCAAACTTAAGCAGTGTTCATAAAGAAGCCGAAATCGTTCTAATGAAGCCTAATTAAAAGAATTAAGGGGCGGCATACATGCTAAACTGCCGAGGAATTTCATCGTACGTTATACGTGATAATGATTGGTGAACGTACTCTCTGTAGCTTTATTTATATATATATATATATATATGTTATTTACATATATTTTATTTGACATGCATTAAATTAATAATTAATAAAAGTAAAAATAAAAATCTTTTTTTTTAAATAAAATGTAATACACATAACCTTTTTGATAATTGTGATTGTGTATTTCTTTAAAGAAAAATATTGTAATTGCTGAGAACTTTGACATATTATCTGATATTTAATAATTCTATTTATGTAATGTATTATCATTAATTATACTTTGTGTAAATGTGTGAAATCATTGCAAATCCTTATTGAATACAGAGAGAGTTTGAAGCGTCAAATGGTTTAGGGTAAGGTCTGCGAAACTTTAGGTCGTAGGTTCTAATCCGTCTTTCGACTATCGTCTTTAACCATGTCCCAGCACAAACATTTAAGCTTAGTTGTATTGGTTGTCGCACTTCAGATCCAAGGTTGATGTGTTATTGGTATTGAATGAGTTAGTGGTATTAAGGAGCGTATAATGTGAGGTGTCTAAACTAGTGTATGGGTTAATCCTGATATTCGTTTTCAATGATTTTTCCACCTTCAGATGCTCTTTTCTTTATTACCAGGATCACCATGTGTACGTAAACTAAAGATTCACTGCAGTTTGTTTCTAACCGCAGAATGAATGGGTCAGCTTGACCGGGGTAAGACCACGTCCTCACAGAATACCGGCGTGAAATAGCAGCATAACGCTGTTGTGTTTCGTCTGGTGAGTGAACGGATTTGGAGACCTTTATTACTGGTGATGAGGCATTCCATCTCAGTCCTCAAGGGGTCGAATCTGCATTATGATTCCTTGTCAAGGATGAATGTATATGTCATGGGCCGCAGGTATCACTAACCATCAGGTGAACTGTGTGTGAGTTTGTGACTCTAAATGTAATAACAAAAAATGTCTATTTGGTGAAAAAATAATTATTTTACTCCCGCACTCACACCCACTGTGTTATTAACTATGAAGCGTTAATAGTCTCATCTAGGGTAATGGTTTAGGGTACGGTCTGCGAAAATTAAAGTCATCGGTAAGAATCTGCCATTAGTCTATTATCGTGACCCATCTTTGGTTAATTGGAATGATAGAGGTGTTATATTAGCACTGCATAGCATCGTCATCGTGTGGATGGTTGGCAATTTGAAAAAAAAGTTGGACCGTTACACTGTTCCGCGAGAGCGTCTGACTCGAGGGTGTCCGAGAGGGACGAACCTCGGCTCGGTGTGAAATTGCGTGCCACGCACAACTACTATGTGGAATCAGCTATCACCAGCGGTGTTTCCGAACCGATACTACTTATGGACCTTCAAGAAGAGAGGTAGGCTCTCACCTTTCTTAAAGACCGGCAACGCATTTGCGACTATTCTGGTATTGCGGATGTTCGTGGGCGGTGGCGTGTTCGTTTTCCACCTATTCTATTAAAAATTTCATTATTTTAAAAATAAATACATTGTATTACACTCTATTAGTATTACTCTCCTTGTCTATTTCATACAATTGTTTCGATTTTATTTAACTCAAACATTAACAAAATCGATTTAACGAAGGTTAGTATAATTAATAATTTTAAGTGCTGATGCACGTGCTTGGCGATGATGGAAACATCGTGAGGAAACTTACATGTCTCAGAAAGCTAAAAAAATCAAGACACGCATTGTAGTGGAGAATGTTCCAATACTCTCTCTAAAGAGGCAGCCTATCCCAACATTGGGATCTATAAAAGGTTATTTTTTTTAAACCTGTATTTTCCGAAGTGACCTACCTAAGCTAGCGGAACTGTTCTTTTTTTCTCTTGTATTAAGGGTGACAGACTAGTATAATGTTCACCTGATGGTGTGCGATTCCTACGCTCTTTGGACTCTGGACTAAATTGGAATCCCTCATCACCAGCTATAGGTATCCGTGTGGTATTATTGGTATATATTGTGTGTGTAAGCACTCGCCCAGCGAAACACTGCTGTGCTACTATTTCACTTACCACAAACACTTGCAAGGAGTCTGATTCACACAGCATTGTTCCACCTCTGAACTCTCGTTTCTCAAATCATTACACATATTGTTTTCTACATTACCCAACAATTATAATTATAAATTTCAAAATTCAAATTTTTTTACAAACTATTTTGAATGTTTATCACTAAAATTGGCGATAGGAGCGAGCCCTTCCGCCACAAGTAGTTTTTCCCCTACTCAGCGGGCCACCCGCGCGCGAAGTCTAATTAGATAAAGCTGTAGAGATCTCTGGACCAATAGCAATACTCACACAAAAAAAGGAGTTTTTTTACTTAAATTAAGTACTTCGCGATACAAAAGGACTTTGTTTACTTAAAAGTAGTACTTCGCGATATAAAAAAAGGAGTTTTTTTTACTTAAGAGAAGTACTTCGCGATACAAAAAAAGGAGTTTTTTTTACTTAAGAGAAGTACTTCGCGATACAAAAAAAGGAGTTTTTTTTACTTAAGAGAAGTACTTCGCGATACAAAAAAAGGAGTTTTTTTTACTTAAGAGAAGAACTTCGCGATACAAAAAAAGGAGTTTTTTTACTTAAAAAAAGTACTTCACGATACAATAAAAGGAGTTTTTTTTACTTAAGGGAAGTACTTCGCGATACCATAAAAGGAGTTTTTTTTACTTAAGAGAAGTACTTCGCGATACAAAAAAAGGAGTTTTTTTACTTAAATTAAGTACTTCGCGATACAAAAAAAAGGATTTTTTTTTAATTAAAAGAAATACTTCGCGATACAAAAAAGGAGTTTTTTACTTAAAGGAAGATCTTAACCTTGAACTTTGTGCTACAAAAAAATTAAAAATAAACGTTTAATTATTATATTACTTCGATGTTCTGCGAGTGTGTGGTCGCCTTGATCCATTCACGGTGCAGTTGGAAACAAACTTCAACGTGTTTTACCATTGTTAAATATAACAATAGACACGGTAAAGCATTAGGAGAGGAGATGTGAAAATTGTCATTAATAAATCATTTGACGGAAACAATTTTGAACGTCTCGTTGTACTGTGTTTGTTAGTTTCTCGTCTAAAATGGACGGTACCCTAATCCATTGAACGGCAGGATCTAATACGACTCGGCGTCCAGGATGCTCTATGACGACAAGGCTGAGTAACGCTCCATTGTTCTATAATCAATGCTGCTTGGTTCGAGCCTTATAATGTTCGATCACCGCCGGCCATTCTGGACGCCGCCTGTATTCATTATTCTATATATTTATATATTTTATTACTTCATTATTATATTCTTAAAAAAAAACCGCATAGAATGCTTTGATATATAAATAAAAGTTGCTCGCTAGTATAATCAGAATAACCCTGCTGTGTTTTTGGTTTCGTTTGGTGTGTGTTTTGGGTACCTCAGTCCCTATTGTTAGAAAAATAAATAAATCTACACATTATTTCTTTTTTTTTAAAGAATATTAGCAACGCTATTAACATTACTGATATTCCGGTAAACCACTGCAACTGAGGTGAAGATGCTTGAGCTAGGAGATGGTTCACGATAATTCTCGAATGGTGGATTCGAACCTACGACCTTAAGTTTTGCAGACCGCATCCTAAATCATTAGACTAGTGGAGCTTCAGAATATTATATAACATCGTATATTTGAAAATCTTACGTTTATCCTGATACTGAGTAATTTGTGTTTTGCACGAATATTGCTCACGACTGTTTTGAATATGATTGAATACAAGACTCTAGACTCCGAAGTAAGTTACTCTAATCATAAGTTCGCCAATTTTAAGTATGAATTTAAAATACGCTTATTATAACTTATATTTTAGGAATATAAAACGTATTAAAATTTCATAACTTCAATCTTAGGAATATAATTCGTGATATGCGCCTTCACAACTTTAATGTAATGAATATAATACGTACTATGCGCTTTTAGAATTGTAATCTTAGAAATATAATACGCACGCTACGTCCTTTTTTTTATGGCTGATTCACAGCTTCACCGGGTTGTTAGGTGGCCGAGCGCTCAGGGCGCTCAGCGGAGACCTTTATTTATGGGTAACCAGCGTAGAGGTTCCCGAGAGGGAGCCTCGGCTTGGACCGTTACCCTGCGCGTGAAAGCAACTCGACTCGAGGGTTCCCGACATTATTTTTAACGACATCTATCAGCACATGCAAGAAACTTCACCGACGCTCCTCTCTGTGTTAATTGGTGTAAACCGACCTAATATATTGCGGTTTCGCGAATAACTTTTGCGACGCTGTCGCTTGTGGCCGGGGGCGGTATGGTGGTGCTGTGTAGTGTTTTGGGGAGAGATTTGGCCTTGATGGTCGCGTCCTCGGGGTCGCCACGACATGCCTCCTTCGGACGCGATTGAAGTGATGGTTAGCGATGCGATTGTAAGTGGCGGCACTCACGAACAGCGGAGTTTAGCGTGTGACGGCAGAGTCGAAATAACGGCGGGAAGCTTACCCCAGGTATTGAGCTATGGTCGTAAGGCACTACGCACTTTCAGACCTTTAATCTAAGGATCATCGGCTTTGTGAATCCCCATATTCCCCTCCATGAAATTCTTTCCTTAACATTGACTTTACCGGCCGTATTTTATTTTCCAGGGCAAGCTGGTGAAACACTTCTCCCGGCAGTTGGTCTTCAAAGCCCAGTTCGGCGAGGAGCTCCAGCGGGAGCTGGGCGACGTGCCATGCCTGGCGCAGTGGCTTCGCGTCGTCGGGCTAAGTCCCGAAGCGATAGAGGTTAAACGTATCCGTTTTTAGTACCTTTTTTTATGCCTAATGCAAGACTCAGACTTTTCCGAGAAAGCGTCGACGACAACTGGAGTGGAAACTACTTGCTAGAGTTTCCTTTTTTTATTTCATTGTACAAAAAACGTTAGTTAATTATTTTTTATTAAAAATAATTACGCGGTAAAGGTACTCCACACTTAAATACTAGGTGTAACACTGATATACCGGCGTCAATGGGATAGGCAAAGGTTAATAGTGATAGAGCAATGCTTCAGCTTGTTTCAAGCGCAGGTGCTCGACCGCGGAAGGACTACGCCTGTACAGAATACCAGCTATAATAGCAGCATATCGCTGCTGTGTTTCGTTTGGTCAGTGTGATCAGGAAACCCAAATAGTTGCTAGGAACTCCACTTTAGTCTTCAGGGATAAATATATACATATAAAAATAAAGCGTCAATAGCCTAATGGTTTAGGGTACGGCCTGCGAATCTTAAGGTCGCAGGTTCGAATATTTTCCTACCCCAGGGGTCGACGGGGTAGACCCCCGTTGAAGTGACAAAATATGGGGGTTCACAATTCGTAAGCGGGTGTCCACGAAAATGTATTTGCTTTCGATAGTGAAGAAGTGAAATGTTGTCTTGACTTCACCTATCAACGTAGGCAGATAATATTTTGACAAGGTCAGCTACTGTTACTTGTAAAAACTTGCATATATAGTACAACGTGTCGAGACTTGTAAATTTCTATAGTAAGATCTAATCTTCACATTTTTTCTCGAGTTTTGGGAATATGGTCAATGGATGTCATTCGGCGCAGTCAGCGGTTACCATCAGATGAACTGTTCGCTAGTTTGTGACACCTAATATTATAATATAAGAACAAATATTGTCCTTCGGCTGGGAACTCAGGTACGAGGAGGAACGTCCGAGGTACTACAACCACTGCACCGCACGGTCGTCACACCGCACCGTATACTGTATGGCCTACTTACTTCTTCCATTGTCTCGTGGTCATTGTCTATGGGAATGAATGTGTTATTTGTTATTACTGTACTGTTGTTGGATGTCTCGACGACAGCGCATTAGTTTACTGTTAGTTACTGAGTCATGTTCGTTTGTGCAATACGCTCGTTTGTCTTCTTCCAACTAGACGTTGTCCATTTACTTGGGGTCGGCCTTTTTGGGATGCCATATGTGGAATTTTTCCTGTGGCTGTCCACAAGTTCATTGGGGGATTTTTTTTATTACTTCGAAAGTAACAAACGAGAACGCAGTACACCATCAGGTACGTGTGTAGTACATTATTATTATGTATTACAGTTAAGTGACTCCTGCGGCCTATGACGTCATCATTCATCCTTCCATCATAATGCAGATGCGTTGTCACTCTTGAGGACTTAGATGGAATGCCTCGTCACCAGTCATAAAGGTCTCCGGATCCCTGCACTCATCAGACGAAACACACCAGCGTTATGCTGCTCCTACGCGCTGGTATTCTGTGAGGGTTTAGTTCTACCACGATCGACGTTATCCATTAATTTTGCGGCTAGAAACCAACTGCAGTGTAGCTCTATTACTGTTGAGTGATCATGAGATGCTCCAGGATCTCCTATAGAACTTACCGGTGCCACTCTGCGTTGATTCAAAGCACACCGTAAGAGAGGCGTCGCCTTTCGTAGCACTGCCGGTGTGATACGGTATCCCGGTGTCGCGACCGTGCACTGTTGCAAGTCCGTGGCTCTTGGAGCAGCCCAGCCATGCCTCCAGTCTTCGCTTATTTCATAGTAAACAGTGGTTTAGGGCACGGCTTGTGAAACTTAAGGTTCGAATCTGTCATTCGACGAAACCATCTCCTCGATGTCCAAACGGTTGAGGGTCAGGGGATAAGAGAGAGAACGGCCCGTCAACGCGTCCCAATCGCCACAGATGTTAACAGTCTTAGAGCTACGCTGCAGTTTGTTTCTAACTGCAGAACGGATGGGTCAGTTCGACCGGGGTAGGACCAGGCTCTCACAGAATACCAGCGTGAAATAGCAGCATAGTGTTGCTGTGTTTCGTCTTGTGAGTGAATGGATCCGGAGACTTTTATTACTGGTGACGAGGCATTCCATCTCATCTCAGTAGTCAAAGGTGACAACGCGTATTGTTTATGATTCCTTGTCAAGGATGAATGTAGATATCATGGGCCGCAGGAATCACTTACCATCAGGTGCACTGTGTGGCTCGTTTGTTTACACAAAATTGTTTTGACAAAAACTAACCGTTACTTACTGTTATCTTCAGGCGGTATGTTCCCGTGTGGCTACGTTGGAGGCGCTACGAGAACGTTCAGATCACGAACTCCGCGCTCTGCTTGCTGCCGCCCGGGACGAGGAGCTGCGGAGACTGTGCCGGGCCATGCAGAGGCTTCGTACTTACACCGGTGAGAGCATACATGGGGACGGTTTGTCCAAGTGCTCAGCCTGCCCGTGTAGTTACGTATCTTGGGACCCATTTACACACAGATTCAATATTTTATCATCATTATCACACCATATCACTAGTCCACTGCTGCTGTGGGCCTCCGTCATAAATCTTGATCCTAAGCCACCTATCTGCATCCAACGACTTCCCGGAAACGTGCGCAGTTCCGTTGCTCTAGCCATTATTAAAGCACAAATAAAAAGAAATCTGGAACCTGGGACTGGGTGGATTTCGCCTTGGCGAATATGTTGAATATGAGAGTAACAGAATCCAGCACCTGCAAACTAGCAGAATGGGTCGGTTGCACTAGCGAAAGGATCTGGCCCTCGCAGAATAGAAGGCTTAAACATACACCGTATATCGTACGGTGATTCTAGGGATACCCTATTACTGGTTGAAGTCTATCTCAATTCTCAAGGGTGATAATGCATCTAAAATCTTTTATTCAGCGTAGATGTGTGCTTATGACTTACTTTTAGGGTCCCCTTATGAAATTAGCGTATTGCGTAATATGGAAAAGGAAATGAATGTTTTTTTTTTCATGAAATTATATATTTAGTCATTGGAAGTATATACACATTATTGTCTATGAACTTTCGCCATTTTATAGGTGGTAGTTCATTGTTGCTGTTGCTGAAAAACTTTTGTGAGCGAGAATCAATAAAATCTTTGAACTGCCTCAAGTGAATGAGAGACATTATTGACTGTTATGATCTAATTCACGTTGACATCAAATCTTATATATTTGTGTGAGTTCAACTTATATAATAGTATATCATATACGGCTGCAGAGGCCTTGGCGCGAGGGGAAGGTGGGGCCGAGCTGCCTCTGTACTGGGACTCGTGGGAGAGACATGCGCGCGCCTCGCCGCGGCCCAGGAAAGGTATTATTAATATTTTATTAAAATGTATAATTGATGTAAATTATTATTATAATGGGGATATTTAATAAATAAACATATTATAATACATTAGATATAATATAAATAAAAATAAATAATCAAGCAGATGAGAGTCCGTCGACCTCGATGTTTGTCCAAACGGTTGAGGGTCAGGTGGTAAGAGAGAGAACGGCCCGTCAAGGCGTCCCAACCGTCTCAGATGTGAACAAAGGTAGAGCAACACAGTAGTTTGTTTCTAACTGCTGAATGAATGGGTCAGCTCGACTGGGGTGGGAGCACGCCCTCACAGAATACCAGCGCGAAATAGCGATAATGCTGCTGTGTTTTGTCTGGTGAGTGTAGGAGACCTTTATTACTGGTGATGAGGCATTCCATCTCAGTCCTCAAGGGTGACAACGCGTCTGCATTATGAATCCTTGTCAAGGATGAATGTAGATGTCATGGGCCCTAGGAATTACTTACCATCAGGTGAACTGTGTGCTTGTTTATGGACACGACTATAATTGTAATCAGCATTACATATATATATCTAGACTATTAGTCTGTTTCAGCGTTCGCGAGGTTCTCGTCATATGGCATCGTGATGTCGACCAAGAATGTACTTTACTGTGCCCGGTCAATCAACATGATGTCAGCCTTATTCACAAAAATATACCTATCCGTGATGATGGGCCAGTCCCAGTGAAGCCTGGCGCGGTCGTGTTCACTCACGATCCACGAGACCATATTTCAGAGCGAGCTCCAAGTGAAGGATCCCGGCTACTGGGCTTTACACGTGCAGATACTTAAAGTTAGAAAGCGCCGAACAACCGGAGTTAACATGCCTGAGTGACTCACCAGGGCCTACATGGTACAGATGTCGACGATGCCGTCTCTCCGATAGCAGATGGTCTCGATGACTTGATCCTGTCATGCTTATTATCATTATCTTAGGTCACGTGTCGTCCGTCCAGGGCGGCAGGTCGCCCACGACGCCGGTGAGCAAGCGCAAGCAGAGCTCGCACCTGCCCCCGCCCGCGGCGCTCACCAAGTCCCGCTCCCACGAGTCCCAGCTCTCCGTCAGACCTGACGCCTCCGATCTCAGGTAATCCACTTTGTCATTATGTTTGTATATACACAAATACGGACGATTTGTTCAAAACTTTTTTTTTTAATTCACTCATGTGAACCGTACTCACATGATTAATGTGGCCCGTGACATCTCATTCCATTCCCAATGAAGGTTCAAATTAATAGTGGTAGGTCTACACTGCAGTTTGTTTCTAAATGCTGAATGAATGGATCAGCTCGACCGGGGTAGGACCACGCCCTCATCCACTACACGGATATATAAATAGCACTATAACGCTGCTGTGTTTCGTCTGGTGCAGGGATCCGGAGCCCTTTATTACTGGTGCCGAGGCATTCCATCTCAGTCCTCAAGGATTACAACGCATCTGCATTATGATTCCTTGTCAATAAATGTAGATGTCATGGGCCGCATGAATAACTTAACATCAGGTGAACTGTGTCCTCGTTTGTAACTCTCAATGTTATAAAAAAAAATTACGTTGTCATTCCTGGGGACTGAGATGGAATGCCTCGGTGACTGTCAATTGGTCTAGGATCCCCTCACTCATCATACAAATCACAGCATTGTGTTGTGTTGCTATTTCTCGTTAGTATTCTGTGAGTTCGTGGTCCTTTCTCAGTTAAACTGACCCACTCATATAACACATATACAATGGCAACCTTGAGAACTTAGATGTAATGCCAAGTCACCAGTAATAAGAGTCTCTGGATCTCTAAACTGACTAAAGGTAACACTACAGCGCTATGCCGCTATTCCTCGTTAGTATTATGTATTCAAACTGACCAACTCATATAATACTGATACATAGTCATCCCTGGGGACTAAGATATAATGCCAAGTCACCAGTAATAAGAGTCTTCGGATCCCAGAACTCACTGAAGGAAACACAACAGTGTTACCGCAATTTAGCAAGCTCACGACCACTCTGTTCCGTGAGCCCTGTATTCGATGAAGCTTTAAGGGTCGGATAGGCTAATAGCATAAACATCAACAGAATCTAGAAGAACGGTGTTATGCTGCTATTCTGCAAGAGCACGGTTCTTCCCGGTCGGGCACAAACTGCTGGGCTCTACTAATGTTAGAAAAATTTATTGTAATTTATGTGTCTATTTAATGGTCACGATTGCAGCGACAACAGTCAGTCGTCAGCGCGCGACGGCATCGAAGCAGTCGAGGGCAGCCCGCCCGCGTCCCCGCGTGACGACATCGAGACCACGCCCCAGAGGACGATACAGATGCAGTACCACCCACCACCGCACTGCAACAAC
This sequence comes from Teinopalpus imperialis, assembly GCA_029286865.1. Classification (NCBI taxonomy): domain Eukaryota; kingdom Metazoa; phylum Arthropoda; class Insecta; order Lepidoptera; family Papilionidae; genus Teinopalpus; species Teinopalpus imperialis. Next base: position 16,801,223 of record JAGSMU010000022.1, on the reverse strand, counting down.
ACCGTGAGTGGCACTAGACCAGGAGTTCCCAGACTTTTCCCCCATAGATCACTTTCGAAATTCAGATGGGCCCCCTGGTAGCTACATTTCTACCATATTCCCCAAAACTCGACAAAACATGTGAAGATTAGATCTTACCATGGAAATTTGCGTTGCGGCTGATTTCCAAACACGAAATAATAGTTTTCAAAAACAGTGAGAATTGATTGGTTAATTAATTAATTGATTGATTGATGTTTTTACAAGTAACAGTCGCTTCTTAAAATATTGTCTGCCTACATGGATAGGTGAAGTGAAGCCTACATTTTAGTTCTTTACTATCGAAAGCGAATAAACTTTCAAGGAACCCCGCTTAAGAATTGTGAACCCCCATTTTTTTGTCACGCCAACGAACCCTGTCGAGCCTCCCGTGGACCCGTGACAGTCCACCTGGACCACTTCGAGAAGTTAAGCACTAGACAATATATAAATACTATGACACAGCGACTAAATATCAATTCAATTATTTAATTAGATACATCCCCAAACGTGCTAATTACATACAATGGAAGAGCCACATTGCAGCTTGTTTATAGCTGCTACGTGAATGGGTCGGCTCGGCCGGAGATGGGCTCCCACACAGAATAAAAGCACGAAATATCCATTTCCGAATATAGGCCTTCGCCATAGACTGCCGTAGATTACGATCCTGAGGCACTTGCATCCATTGACTTCTCGCAGACTCGCATAGATTGCCATATCATCTAATGGGGGTCGGCCTACACTGCGATGGGCAAAACGGGGCTTCAACATCCTGAACCATTCTTCTTCATCGGTTACCGGTTCTATGATCTATATGTCCGGTCCATTGCCACATCAGCTGATCTGATCCTTCGAGCTATGTCCTATTATTCGATCAGGGTGAGAAACACCGAGCATCATACACAATGTGTCTCGTAAGTAGCATGACAAAATTAGATTGACTGGTCACCTGACGATCGTATTATCGCCCCCCTCTGCTGTCGTCGACGTTCTTCGTCGATAGGGGTCAGAGTGTAGCGGTGGTGCAGCAGCAGTCTTCGCAGCATCATCGTTGTCTCCCTCCTCCGCGGGCCTCCCGCTCGCGAGTCTAATTAGATAAAGCTGTAAAGGTCTCTGAACCAACAGCAATACTCACACAATAAAAAAGAGTCACCTGCCTAGACAAGAAATGTCCTGAATAAAAGTGTAACCATTTTCAAGAAATTGAAATTTTTTACTTTTTTAAATACTCTTTTGACCTGTCTTTTTCTACTGTATGTACAAATAGGTAGAAAATTTCGTTATTAGTTTTTTTACATACTCTCTAATTCTTTGGCAATTTCTTTAGAAAAGAGGTAAAAATACTTAATTTTATTATGAAATTAAATAGACATTTTACAAATTAACACAAAAAAAAACATTTTTTTTTAACACAGCACTGTTAATAATTGTTCAAATGCATGCTCGGCACCTCTGAAAGAAAGTAGAAAGGAGTATTCAATATCTTTCACGATATTTTTTCCGAAAGTATTTATTTTGTGTGATATGTGACCCGTCGACCTATCTTACCCTAAACTTTGTCGTGCCACTCACGGAACATTGTATAAATTTCTTTAATAATATATATATTTTTTTGTATCATTTTTGCGACAGGGCAACACAGCGCCCCGTTCGCCCCGCACTCCGACGGTGGGCCGTTGCATGGCGCACGACATCGCTCACCGCTTCACCAAGACCTTCAACATGATCGCCACATGCGACTACTGCGACAAGCAGATGCTCTTCGGCTCCGGACTCAAGTGCAAGGAGTGCAAGTTCAAATGTCACAGGTGGGTTCCGTGAACAGGTTTTACATTATACAACTGCTACGATTGACATCTCATATCTCCAAATATAATGTGCTATATACTATATATAATTGTATCTGTTTTTTTTTATATAATGTTAGGGTTGCGAAACAAGCACACAGTTCACTTGATGATAAGTGATTGCCGCCCCTGACAACTACATGTATTATTAACAAACATTCAAGACTTATATGCATCGTCTCTCCCGGGTATCGGTATTGGAGAGTTACAATGATAACATACTCCTTCCAATAGAAAATAAAGATATATTCTTAGCTAGAACATACACTACAAAATAAGAAACGGTGATCTTGTATAGGTCGCGGCACATAAGTCTAGCGTTGAACGACACGTGGAGGGGATGGCTGCGCATGGGTACTGTCGCGGACGCAATTGTTCATTTATGAAATTGATTACGAATAAAGTGTTTTTGTTTGTACTTTTTTATGTGTAAGCTAGTTATATAATAACATCACCATCGTCATCTCACTAATATCATAAATGCGAGAGTTTGGATGGTTGTATGGAGCACGGACGTGGATTATATTCAGAAAGGCTACATTTATTACGCGAACGAAGTTGCGTGCGGAAGTTACTAGATTTTTTTGTATTAATTACAAATGTACACACTTTCCACAAAAATAAAAGTGTGACAATATTTATTTACAATGAGAATGTAGTAAAGCGACTGTACACCGTGAGCGAGCGGGGTGTCGTATCGGCGCGCGGGGCAGAGCACGACTGGAGAGCCAATAAGCGCTACGCATGGCCGCCCGCGCCCCCTTCACTCCTATTTCCGACTTCTGCGCATTAATGGTCAGCGGTAGACTTATTTGCCGCAACTTATATCAGTTGTTGCATGCTCTGATTCCTTTGCAAGTTGTCTGATTTTATAAAAAATGCCCGAGAAAACAAAACTGCTCTACGTCGCTAGTTTTTGACAGCTGACGTTGACATTGACATTTGCGCGTGCGTAAGTTTACATGGACATCACTTCGTAATCAGTTTTGATTAGCTGCACAATAACGCCAACAATTGGTGTGTCTCATTAGTTTTAATTGGGTCTCTGGATTCCGACACTCACCATACGAAACACAGCAGCGTTATACATCCTGGTAGTCTATGATACTTCCCCGTTCGACAGTGTGGCCTTGTCACTGTTGTTTGATTATTTGATTATTAGGATATATTATAATGTATATAACCAAACGATCGAGGGTTATTAGGCGGCTGAGGATACGGGCGGTGTCAAGGAGGCACCGACTACGCCGATTCCTCTCAGACGATTCGTGAAGTTGGGACAACAATAATACATAAACAATGTTATAGAGTGATTTTTTTTTTAATGCTAAAGTCGGATATTTTTCTATTATATGTTGTATTATATTATCGATTTTTTTTCCAGAGACTGCGAAAGTAAAGTTCCTCCGTCGTGCGGCTTACCGGCCGGATTTGTAGTCGCTTTCAAAGAAAAATTTCATAAAGATGGTAAGATATTTTTCTCTTTATCTTTATACGTTTCATAATTGAGGTTGACATACGAGCCAACAGTACACCCTATGGTAAGTGAGTCCTGCGGCCCCAAGACACTCCTGTTCGGCCTCAAGTAGGTCAATCACATTACCAATAATAAGTTCACCTGTCATCTTGTATCACCGGCCCAATGCCAACAGTAATGTTTTAATACTTTAATGGCAGCCAGATTCTGTTGATGTTTATGTTATGCGGCTCTTACAGCTTCATCGAATACAGCGCTCATGGAACAGAGTGGTTGTGATCTGGCAATATTTTAATGGAATTCCTTGAAAGTGGTTTAAAACATAATAGAAGTATAGGTTGCCAGCTTAAAAAAATCCATACACCCATTTTATTCTAAAAATATAGAAATAGTTTTTTAGTGTAGGGACTATTTATTGTATTATATGTGATAAAGTAATTAAAAAAAAGTTTAAGATAAAATCATATTAGATCATAAAAACACAACAGCTCTTCCCAACTTTCTATGTAAATATTTCTATAATATATTAGCTAGTAACACTAAGCATTGAGAGTGGAGAGTGTAATAAAAAGACCCGATACCTAATTATTGGTAATTAAGCAATGGTCTACGGGCTAATTGTGTCCCTTGTTCATTTATTATATATCTTTAAAATGAATACCAGTGTGTAGTATGACACATACACTTTTCAACAGGTGGCTGGGTCATCTGGGTGAAGGTTATGCATTCACAGAATATCCTATAAGAATTCCGCAGCTGGGCATAGACCTCTTAACTTGAAAGATTGATACAACATAGTCCACGACGGACGCAGCTGGGCTACATTCGTCTTTTTCATTTATCTTTGTGACGTGCAAGCGATATTATCCTTCACCTCCGGGCATGTTGTAAATAAACACTCCAATTAACAATTTCATTGGAGCTTACTAAGGAATTAAAAGCGAACCATCTAAAAGGCTTTTTACTCATCGGTGGTCATACATCTGTACCTTGTTTTTTTTTTATAGCATTATGAGTAACAATCTCACACACAGTTCACCTGATGGCAAGTGACTCCTGCGGCCCATGACATCTACATTCATCCTTGACAAGGAATCATAATGCACATGCGTTGTACGCCTTGTGGACTGAGATGGAATGCCTCGTCAGCAGTGATAAAGATCTCCGGATCCCTTCACTCATAAGACGAAGTGAGGGCGTGGTCCTACCTCGTTCGAGTCGACCCATTCATTCTGCAGATAGAAACAGACTGTAGCTTAGCTCCCACTATCTAAGATGAATCTGTGCATTAATAGACTGCACTATCACTTTGCAACTGCGTAATCGTATGGTAATTTTTTTTTAAATTGATCCTGTGGCTGCATTAACAGATGTGTACACGTTTTTTTTTTTAATACTTACTAGCATTATCATTGCCGATAGCGGCGGGCGGATCGTACCTGTGCGCGTCGCCGGGCACGGTGAGGAGTGCGGGCTTCCTGTCGTCGCTCACCGGCCGCCCGCGCCGCCGCCGCCAGCCGCCGCAGCCGCACCCCTACTCCGTGAGTGCACTGCACCACTGTACTGTATACAGCGCCGGCCACTTGCTGTCGTCGCTCACCAGCCGCCACCGGCCGCCGCAGACGTGCCCTCGCTCCGTGAGTGCACCGCAGACTGTACCGACACTGCAGACAGGCACTTGCCGTCGTCTCACACGCTCGGGGTAGATTCTAAGGCTGGAGTCTTAGAAATTTAAATATTTGATACAACTCCAGAATAATAGTCATGATTCAACCTAAAATATGATACATTATCATAAGCAGGGCGGACCTGACTCGTCATCCAACACGTCGTCGTGCAACAGCTCGACGCCGTCGTCGCCTGCGCTCGCCGCACCCGCCACACCGCAGCACCAGCACCCGCCGTCTAACAAACAGCAGTTCCATTTCCCTGGTGAGCGCACACAGACAGTATGACAGTATTAGATTATATGCCTAGACGCCATTTAATGTCAAACTCAATCATGTCTGGTTTCTAGAATGGTCTTTTTTGTTTAATATCGTAGTTCCCTAGATCCCCAGGGGTCTACGTTGGCGTGACAAAAAAAATGGGGGTCCAAGAAAATTTATTTGCTTTCGATAGTGAAAATCTAAAATATTGGCTTGACTTCTTCACCTATCAATGTTTAAGAAGCTCAGCGACTGGTACTTGTAAAAACTTGCATATTCCATATTCAGTACAACGAGTGCGACGTTTTTGTCGAGTTTTGGGGAATATGATAGAAATGTAGCTGCAGGGAACCAGCTAAATTTTGAAAGTGGTCTATGAGAAAAAAAGTCTGGGAACCTCTGGTTTAGTTTAGAATGTACTAGTTCAGTTCAGTGTTATGATTTCAACAGATAACTTTAATACTCTCATTTCTGTATCTGGAAGTCACGAGAGCTAACATGTGCGAAAGACGAAAGTCGCTGTTTTGCACGGAGGCGAAATAACAACCATATATATATATATAACCGATGATTGACATTATTTATGAAATGATTTCAATAATTATATCAATCATCGGTTATAATGTTGGTCCTTCGAGACAGGATTGGCTATTAAATTCTAACGTTCAAGGCGATGGGAAAGACGGCGGAATGGGTCTTGTACGCTATTGCCAATGAACAGAAAAAAAAATAAACTGTCAGGGCTGCCAACTTTGAAAAGTTAATTTTTTCTCTCTTCTAAGGCGACGCTGGTAGTGCTTAGCTGTGCCAGCATTTATTTTTGTATTTTTTTTGGTTTCCTATAATAAACCATAATTTCTAATTCCTTACTGTTTAATTTCACAAATATATGCTTTTAATAGGGCTTTTGGTGTTGTAATTAAAATAATAAAAGCTAATAAATCAAACTAATGCTGATACTGTGCTTATGCTGTGGAGTGCACGCGACGGATGAAGATAATGAACTCGCCCAATAACGGTGATCGGAAGTGTTATTAAAGTGAAAATGCTGACGAGACAAAAATGTACGATGCGTGGCTCGTACAGGTCTATTGGTTGTCTTCAACAATAATTTTGTCCACAGAAGTAAAGCTGCCAGTGTCAAGTCCGAATCACAACTCTATAGCACAGTCCCCGGCTAGGCCCACGCCAGATAATAAAGAAGATCTCACCATTAGTATTAAAAGTGGTAAGCTATATATATAAATATTATAAAGTAAGGCGACATGTATCTATGGGGAGCGCTATTTATAATTTACCTGTAGCTTTTAAAGTCAAAAGCATAAAAGAATCATCCACCAACGGGTCTTCGGCCTGTACGTGTTTTGATTTGTATATGTTTTGGATGTAATAACATAAAAAAAAAAAAAAATAAACTGTCAGGGCTGCCAACTTTGAAAAGTTAATTTTTTCTCTCTTCTAAGGCGACGCTGGTAGTGCTTAGCTGTGCCAGCATCTATTTTTGTATTTTTTTTTGGTTTCCTATAATAAACCATAATTTCTAATTCCTTACTGTCTAATTTCACAAACATATGCTTTTAATAGGACTTTTGGTGTTGTAATTAAAATAATAAAAGCTAATAAATCAAACTAATGCTGATACTGTGCTTATGCTGTGGAGTGCACGCGACGGATGAAGATAATGAACTCGCCCAATAACGGTAACGGAAGTGTTATTAAAGTGAAAATGCTGACGAGACAAAAATGTACGATGCGTGGCTCGTACAGGTCTATTGGTTGTCTTCAACAATAATTTTGTCCACAGAAGTAAAGCTGCCAGTGTCAAGTCCGAATCACAACTCTATAGCACAGTCCCCGGCTAGGCCCACGCCAGATAATAAAGAAGATCTCACCATTAGTATTAAAAGTGGTAAGCTATATATATAAATATTATAAAGTAAGGCGACATCGTATCGCTTATCGTATCACCAGCGTATCTATGGGGAGCGCTATTTATAATTTACCTGTAGCTTTTAAAGCCAAAAGCATCAAAGAATCATCCATCAACGGGTCTTCGGCCTGTACGTGTTTTGATTTGTATATGTTTTGGATGTAATAACATAAAAAAAACAATAATTCCCTTATATTTGAGTCCGGTTCAAACAGAGAGCTTGCTTTACTCTCCACCACGTTTTGAATAAACAACTGTTATATTTATTTAATTTTTTATAAATTTAATTAGTTTTGAGGGAATGTGTCGGAAAACCTGTGCAAATGTACTTTTTTTTTAAAACGTGCTTTTATTTCTTCGGACAAAGTTTCTCAGAGCCCTTTGTACTGCCATTACTAATTTCTTTTATCTCTTGAACTATTAATTTGAAATTTGCATTATGCAAATATATTAGTTAGTATCATTTACATTGTCTTATAAAAAAATCTATTCCTACAACAAGTTATGTATTCTATAATTAGCTGTCCTGGTATATGACATAGACAGACAGGTACTTTACTCTGTCTACCACAGTTGGAATATAAATTGCCTCGTGTATTTATTTAAGTTTTATAAATTTTATAAAACTACTCTACTTTTGAGGTACCTTTACAAATGTATGTACTAGTATCCAATTTAAAATTACTTGTCTCATTAAAAAAAAAACTATTCCTCTATAAAGTTATGTCTTTATGAAGAGCTGCCCCGGAATTGACACGGACATATATACAGTTTTCTCTGTCTACCACAGTTGGAACATAAACACCTTGTATATTTAATTCAATTTTTCTAAAATATAGTAGTTTATTGTTATTTAGTAGTTAGTAGGTAGTAGTGTTAGTAGTTATTTATTTTAAATTATAGGAGTGTTTTTTGAAAACATTTACAAATGCACTAATATCCAAATTTATGTAACTTTTATTTCATAGAATAAAAAACGATTCCTCTAACGAGTTATGTTTTTATAAAGAGCGGTCCCGGCATATGTCCTTGAGCGGTTCCGGCTCGACGGACAGCGGGAGCGGCGCACGCGCAGATTCGCTAGAGCTCAACGCACACGACGCGCGCTGGCCCAGACAGAATTCCGTGAGTCTTCTTTATTATTATTATTTAATGTGAACAATATTCAATTTTATCATACAGTCGTATATTCAATCAGCATTAAATCACCTGAAACATTGTTCTATTTCTTCACCTGTACAAAACATAAACTTTACAATTTTTTTTTAATAACATCTAAATATTTACTACTACTCATTAAACTGGTAAACATACATCTTCTCCATCGGTTAATTATATCGATGCTTCTACCACATTGATTAAGATAACGTCATATTCAAATCTCCAATGGTATGCATCCCATGTAACTTGCGGAATACTCATCTCTACAGCGTCTGATATATGGATAAAAAGACATTGCTCTAAAAAGGTCTCAGGGTCTCTTTATGATACCTTATCGGAGATTAACGTGGGTATCATGGGCCGCTGGAATCACTTCCCTGTGAGAATAGACGCATAACTCACGAGCTACACTGCTCTGGAATTCCTTGCCTGTCCTTCCTGGTTTCAATCAGAAAGGTCGAAATCGTCGATATACAGGACATGCCCTAAATCAATCTTTACAATTAAAGAGAGTGGATCGATCAAAACGCCTTCTGTCGTGATACGCAGGTGAAAGGCACAGAAATATCCTCTTTACCGATGAAAAAATTTACGATTGAAGAACACTACAATAAGCAAAATAATAAAGTGTACGCTCACAGTTCTAAAGAAGCTGCTCAAGTGGTCGGAAAGTTACAACGTGGTCAATTATCCTGCGTCAGTGATGGTTTGGTGGGGCGTGTCCTTATCAAGGAGTCACGAAACTACATTTTTGTGAATAAGGAATGAAAACTTCAGCCAAAGTGTATCAAGATACAGTCTTGGATCATGTTGTGAAACCTCTCAGCAATACACTTTTTAAAAAAATACCGAAGACTTTCCAGCAGGACTCTGCACCTGATCACAAGGCACGAACTACCCAAGCCTGGCTTGAAATCAACGTTCCGGACTTTATAAGAGCTGAAGACTGGCCCTCATCTAGCCCAGAGCTCAACCCTTTATACTTCAAATTATGGTCAGTTTTTGAGGACATGGCCTGCTCTAAACGACACGGCGACATTGAGTCTCTTAAAAAATCTTTGTAGTAAGCAGTGGCAATATCTCTTGTAAACAGTGCGTAAATCCATAGATTTGTGGCCAAACAGATTAAAGGCCTGTATAAAAGGTGGCCATTTCGAATAGAATATTTTTTTTATTTTTTACAGAGAATATATTGTAGGTATATATTTTAATAATATTACATTACTTCATTTAATTTTTTTAAATTATTTTTCATTTGTAACATAGCTTATGGCCGGTCTAGGAATATATAGTGGGATATATATGAGATAATTAGTGTAAATTATACACTAATTATCTCATTAGTCTGTGCGCTGGCACTGTCAATTAAAAACGAACCATAGACATTTTTGAAATAAAATTTTAGCAATGCTTTAAAATTACATAACGGGAATGTTAACTACCCTCATCAGTCTCCCACTTATAGCATATTATATTAAATTTTGTATTGAGACTAATTTGTAAACTTGATTTGGTGAGAAATAAGTTATATATATTATATTATTGTAGCATTATGTTTAAAAAACCTTTCACACATTGTTGGCTTTATCGAATTATAAGCAAGTTTTATGACGAATTTCGTTTTCGTATCTCATAGTAAAGTAAAATAACGTGAACGCTGTATACTGCAAAACAGACACAAACAATTCCGTTTATAAATTTCTTTTCAATCGATAAATAGAGAATCACATCTTAAGTTTCACCCTCCATATATCGCACCCCTGGCATGTGCCACCCCTTCCTTAAACCCTCTATACAATGCCTACGTTCAAAGTGTATTTTCAAACTTATTAACAAAATAATAGCAATTTATTTATTTATTTAGGACCCCTATAGAACTTGAATAATATTATATATAGAATTTATTGGTTCGATTCGTTATATATTGGCATTATGTTGTCTATTGCCTTTAAAACATTAAGATATATTCGACTTTAAACTATTTATATAGTTATATCGAAAATTTATCTTTTGATTCTTTACGCACTTTCAGTGGTATATTATAGTTTAGTAATCCGTTATAAGCAACTGGTCGAGCCAGTCGCTGCTCCCTCACGCCCAGGGTCTCACAGAATAGGCAGCACAATGCTGCTGAGTTTCGTCTGGTGAGTGTATGAATCTGGAGACCGTTATTACTAAGCAAGCATTTCAATTCGTTTCTCGTAGAATACAAAGCACCTGCATTATTATTACTTATAGGATAATTGTGGGTGTCATTGGCAAGTAAAACTTATTATCGGCTGAACTGTGTACATAGGCGAGGAAAGGCACACGTACCACCGTCCGCAATAATTATTTGGGAGATATTATACATTCGACATATGTCCTAAAATGTTATGTAAAAATCCTATCGACGTATTACACAGCTACGTACAATAAGCTTAAGCGTTGGCGTGAATAACCCTTTTAAATTTGATTATTATTTACTTATTTAGTGTTCTGATAAGACTATATAAATCAATCGATTCCCCCATACAGTGATATCGCTCTAAGTTCAAACTACAGCTACGCCGACGTACAGCTTCCCGACTCCAGATAACAAAGCGACCGCGCTTATTCATTGCGTGACGAGCTTTCGTGAGATAACAACGTATTGATTACATTAAATCTCGTTTTATTTTGTTTTTTATTTTTGTGATAGGCCAGTGTCAGATTAGTGTTTTTTTTTTATTTGTGTTCCTGATAATGACCGCGTTCATTCATAGTAGGAAGTTGTTTGAAGAGGTATGTATCTGTTTTGTTGTACATATATGCGTTTAGTTTTTTTTTATGAATCTTTAGTAAAGATTTAACATGTAGCATGCGTTTTTTCCCCGAGTAATTGGGATATAGTTTTATTTATTTAATAAATTTTTATATATATTGCATTTAACTTTTTACTTTCAACAAAAAAATTATACAAAGTTACATCGTCCTTTGTCCTTTTGAAATTCTTTACACAAATTAATAATTTTCAAATGTATGGTATAGGCTAAAAACTGCTTCTGCTTAACAAGAATATGATGATATATGCTTTTAAAGAAATACTTATTTAAATTAGTAATTTATTCCGCAGTTTTACTAATAATATAATTTAGTTTACGTAATAGAATAGATATTAACCCTATCTTACCCCTCAAAGGTGACAATGCATCTGTGTCTAACAATAGTAGAGCCACGCTGCAGCTCATTTCTAGCTCGACATATGGATGGGTAGATGCTGTGTCCGTATGGTGTTTAAGTATACAGGTATTCAATTATGGGAAACGAGCTATTCCATCTGGTACCTCAAGGAAGTCATTGCACGTGCATCTTGAATCTTTGTTGACAGATGTTGATGTGAAGTATGTGCCTATTTGTCACCCCTAATATTATATAGATAAATCTAATTTATTTGCGATAGCCAGAGCGATCCATGCAAGTTTGTTGGATGTCGCTGGATGCAGGTGTTTCGGGATCGTGCTTCGTGGCAATCCATAGGTGGGGCCTATCAGTTCAGCAGTGGACTATGGGATTGATTGATGGATGGGATTTGTTGATGAGCCTGAGTGAGGATAAATCACTATGAGGTGAATGGAATAATCAACTGATATAATTCAGAAAAAAAATCACATCGATTTCAATCAATACTATATTTGGATTGGATAATTTATTTGGAATTTTATTTTTAAATAATGATAGAGTTGCGATGTAGTTCAGCTAGCTTTAGAACCAAAAGGCCAGCTCGACCAGAGAAGGAGATCCATATATTCCAGTAATATAAATAAATATTAAGTATATGGTAAGTAATTATTGTGTTTAATGGCAATTTTCTTTGTTTTTTTTTACCGTATTGAGGGTGACAGACAAAATCCCATGGTAAATGATTGCAACCGCACATAGAACCTGAGATTGAATGCGTCGCCTGCGATGAAGGCTCCCCGCACTCACCAGACGAAACGCAGCAGCTTCGTACGGCTATTCTAAGCTAAGCTCGCGCATTCTGTGATGGCGTGGTCCATCCAAGGTCGAGTCAGACCAATTCACACAGCCGGAAAGTGATTGCAACGCATCTATATAATTATTGTTGTCATCACCACTGTCCTCAGCTGTCAATGAAGGAATGGGACATACCGTACGACGAGCTGAAGCTTTTTGAAGTGATCGGCGCGGGACGGTTCGGCACCGTGTACCGCGGCAGCTGGCACGGAGCGGTGGCCGTCAAGTTGCTCCACGTGCACTCACTCAGCGACCACTGCGCGCAACTTGACACGTTCAAACACGAGGTGAGCGACGGCAGCAAAGCATGATCACAACAATATAATCAAGTTGTCCCTGCAAGCTGTCCTTTGGACTTTTTAAAAATATAAGACTAAACTTAATTAACGTGTTGCCATAGTGGGATACCAACAACCAATGTCCAAAACCATCACCTCAAACTAAACGTTAAAATGTCCCACTGTAACTTGACCTACGTGGGAACATAACAAAGCTCCGTTATGAAAGCATTGCTAGTGAGCTTTTATGCTGACATACGCACAATGTGTGCGGGCCGTGCTTCCATAACCATATCCTGCCAGTCTTCGATTTCTACTATGGCGACATTATCTGGTCTACGACGCGGTGGACGTGGCGGTTACAGTGCCGGTATGCTGGGTCCCGTTTTCCATTCTTAGCCGAAGACCTGTGCATGCCCCGTTTGCGTCAGCATATGAACCTTCCTCCTATTTTATTGTGCATACATTAAATACGAATAGGGAAGGGAACGAAGACAGAGTGCTGCTGTGTTTGCCTACCATCTGGTAGTAACCAGGAGATATCGGCGTGGTCGAAATCGGTCAGGTGTCTTGTACCGTCCTCCTAATTGGACCAACGTGACCACCCAAGACGACCACGCCGTGCAATGATATCGCCATAGCAGCCATCCCTTATGACGCTTCAACACGTGAGTGTGGCTCCTCCTCTGGGAATATCCTAATGTGATGTCGACGCCTTGTCTTTGTTTCTCTCGTTTGAGGGTATCATTTGTAATTATTTACGGGCATACTGGTAAATGCAACATGAATCGGCTTCATAATATTAGAGGTGGGAAACTAGCACACAGTTCACCAGATGGTGAATGATGAGCGCGGGCTCAGGACTCATGCTCCATCTACTTCCATCCTCAACAAGATCCATACGCTATGTCACGACTGATGATCGACATGGAACGCCTCGTTCTTTGTAATCGTCTCCCCGGAAGCCCTACAAAACTCACCATACAAAATAGTATCTATTGCACGTTGATATTCAATGACATTCTATAGCGGAAGAGCTACACTGCAGTTTGTTTCTAGCTGCAGAATGAATGGGGCAACCAAATCCACGCCCTCATAGAATACCAGCATAATGCTGCTGTGTTTCGACTAGTAGGGTGAGAGTGCAGGGATCCGGAGACCTTTATTACTGGTGACGAGACATTCCATCTCAGTCCTCAAGGGTAACGACGCACCAGCATTATGATTCCTTGTCAAGGATTTATGTCGATGTCACGGGCTGCGTTAATTGCTTGCTATCAGCTGAACTGTGTGCGAGTTTGTTACTCTCAATGATTTAAAAAAAGAGGGAGTGATCCTTTACAGGTTCAGTCGACCCAAGTTGCGGTCAGAATTTTCAACGTGTATCCACGTCTGTAAAATAAGTTTAGAGAACTTTATGTATTTCATTTAATTTTTTATAACGAGTTGAGAGTGATAATCTGGATTAAGGTCCATGACTCTACGGCATACAGAAGAACAGAAAACACGCAACAAATCGATTAGGAATCATAACGGAGATGTGTTTTCACTGAAGATCAAGATTGAATTCAATAGTTTATAAGCGGTTTATCTATCATATAATATCTTTTTAAAAAAGAAAAAAATATTTACGTGGACGGAGAAATACATAGAGAGAAAAGAAACCTGTTTACATATTTACATATTTACAATAGAAAAATCCAACGCCCGTTATATTTACACTTACAAGTTAACTGCATCCTTTGCACCGCTAAGGCTATTCACGACTAAAATTATAACCTGCAAGTTTTTTATATCATTAAAAGTACAGATAGTAAACATAATCAAATAACTTCACCACGTATTCCGTCTTTACAATACAATTTATGCCAAATACAATATACATCTGTGGCTAATATATATATATGTAAATACATAACTGTGAACACACAAATACAAGTTCACACAATTTTTTTTATTTTTTTTTATGGCTGATGGCTACTGTTGCCCGAGGGCTTTTACAGCTTCACCAGAGTTGAGAGGTGACCGAGCGCTTATGGCGCTCAATCGAGACCTGGTTTTATGGGTAACTAACGTGAGAGGACCGTTCCTAGTCTCCATTCTAACGGATTAAAACTTTTTACGCTCTACTGTCCACGTTTTAATAGTATAGTCACTTTAAATGTTACTACGTTTCAAGGTGGCAACGTTCCGCAAAACACGGCACGAGAACCTCGTGCTGTTCATGGGCGCGTGCATGAAGCCGCCCCGGCTGGCCATCGTGACGTCGCTCTGCAAGGGCATGACGCTCTACACTCACATCCACCTGCGCAAGGACAAGTTCACGGCGAACAAGAGTGTCGTCGTAGCCCAGCAGATCTCACAGGTGTGCAAACATATATTATTGTCTCCATCCACCAAAAACAACATATTGTTGGTTGTGAAGTTTTTTTTTAAAGATTATGCAATTAAATTAACAATAGCACAGAAAATTTGAGCCTTCTACCCCAATGTGATAATTTTTTATTACATTGAAAGTAACAAACGAGCACACAGTTCACCTGGTGGCAAGTGATTGCTGCAACCCTTGACATCTACATTCACCCTTGAGCAGGAATCATAAAACAGATACGCTGTCACCCTTGAGGACTTAGATGGAACGCCTCGTCACCAATAATAAAGGTCTCCGTATCCCTACACTCACCAGACGAAAACAGCAGCATTATGCTGGTGTTCTGTGAGGGCGTGGTCCTACATACCTCGGTCGAGCCGACCCATTCATTCTGTAGCTAGAAACAAACTATATCATAGCTCTACCACTGACTTCATACTATCAAGGCCGTATTGACAATTTGCCAAATCTTATCGAGAATGTTGACTAAACTAACTAAATCTCATTATTAACTACAACTTAGTATAATGCGTAATTTTCTAGGCAATGGTACACGACATGAATCAAATGGCGGATTCGAACCTAAGTCGTTAAGTTTCACAGACTAAACTATTTTGTATATGGCTCGGGCAAGACTGCTTTAATTTATGCATTCTATTGGTAGGCATGATGACGAATCCTCTGTCTGCATTCTTCTTGTGCAAATTATACACTGCAGGCCAAAACTTTGAGACCACCTTAATTAAAGTAGGAAAATAAAGTAAAACTCCAATAAAATATTAAATGTTCAATTAACCTGTTTAATCATCTAATAGAACATTGATTGACAAACAATATACTTTAGAAGCGTAAAGAAATATTAACAGTCCATGCAAAATACGGCTACAGTTAGCTAAACTGATTTTTCACTGATTCTGCATGTTCTATTGTTAGTATCGAATATTTAAAGAAGTCATTCGTGTTCTGCGTGTCGTGTTTCTAACTTATTATTACCCGAGTCTACTTGGGTTTGTTCACAAACAATATCAATTAGTCTAAACTTGTGGTTTCTACAGTGAAGACGTCATAAAATGGGAGCTCGAGAAATGTGGAATGCTATATGCGAAATTTGAAACAATATATCGCAAGACACCATTAACAAATTGATTGCCTGTATGCCGAGACTTGTGAAAAAAGTTATAAAATATAAAGGTGGATTTTTTGATGAAAAATCAGTTTAGCTAACTATAGCCTTATGTTGCATGGACTGTTAATATTTCTTTACGCTTTTAAAGTATATTGTTTGTCAATCAATGTTCTATTAGATGATTAAACAGGTTAATTAAACATTTAAACACGGCCTTATCAATTTAAACTAAAAAAATGCAGATAAACACCACGGTATAACTTTTCTAACGTTTTTCTTACCATTTTCAGGGTATGGGATACCTCCACGCGAGAGGGATCATCCACAAAGATCTCAAAACGAAGAACATATTCCTCGAGAACGGCAAAGTGGTGATCACAGACTTCGGCCTCTTCAGCGTCACTAAGCTCTGTTTTGGAAACAAGTAGGTCTAATAATATAATTCCAATTAAAATGTTTTTAATTTTTTTTTTATTTATATCTAATGATTGGGACACGCTTCTATGTTATCTGGGAATAATAATGATAATCTTTATTTGTAACATGACATAAGTACAAGTTTGTACTAACTCTTAAACTTGTGCTAGTGCTTTTATCATTTAATGTATTGACAAAGCTAGCTACACCATCAACAATATCATTTTAGATTTAACATATATAGTTTACATTTACTAATTCCTAATGATTTGCCTTTAAAGGTGTATACAAAGTTAGTAACTTAAAATATACATATGTAAGCAACATTACATCCAAATCTTTTATTTAAAATAAATTAATATTTTAATTAAAATTGTTAAATAAAAGCTTGAAATAAAAAAAAACGGAGAAGAAAAAAAATATTGAAAAATAAAATTGAAAACTACTGGTATAAATAAGTAATGATATAAGAATTTGTGTGTATGTGTGGTGTGTAAGAAAGCCTGTGAAACTTAATCCAAAAGCTTTTCAATAGATTTATAGATTTCATTGATCAAATGTCTTTAACAATAAAGTCTTTGTGAATTGATGGTTAATTTATGTAACATTATTACTAAGACCTATAATAACCATCAATTCCAAATCAAAAATTGTTGAATAGATATTATCTAAACAATCAGAACAGTTTTGTCTTATAAGAATAAGTTTTAATCCAACCGTTATCACCGGACTGTAGATGTCCTGTCCTTTTTTTTATATTCTATTGAAAGTGACAAATGACCACACGATTCACCTGAGTATGTGATTCCTGTGCCCCCACGTCACCTATGTTCACCCTCAATTAAAATAATGGTAGAGCAACACTGTAGTTTGTTTCTAACAGCACAATGAATGGGTCAGGAGTGAGTGGAGTCTGGGTGACGAGGCATTCCATCTCAGTCCTCATGGGTCATCCTCCTCACAACTCATCTGCATTATGATTCCTTGTCAAGGATGAATGTAGATGTCATGGGTCGCCGGAATCACTTAGCATCAGGTGAACTGTGTCCTCTTTTGTAACTCTCAATCTAATAAAATAGTGATAACTTTATTAGACAGAAACATAAATAGAATGGCTTGTTGAACCCTGCACTAGCTTAGAAACCTGTCTGGCAAGAGGCGTGGGCCTCCCATGTTATCTAAAACTACATTAATGGAAAATAAAAATTATCCACACTAGGGCATGTAACATAAAATTGAAGGAAAGACAGATAGAAGATAATGACAAGATAATGTGGTCGATAATTATTGAAGATTAAGTGTATGTGTGTGTCCATGTTTCTGTGCATAGTTCTGAAACGAAGGATTGTAGGTGTGTTGGAGTTTTATCGAAGTAATATTATATTATATATAGATATTTAGCCAAAATAAACTATTACAGTGGCGCTAGGAAATCTTTTAGTAGGTCCGCTGATAACCCAATTGTAATAACCACAACTACATATTTCTTTTTATAACCATAGTGTTCAAGTTTTTTATGCACTTTAATTTTAAAAATATATAAATATTTAAAATACTAATTGCCAGAAAACATTGAGCGAGCCGTGTAAGCATAAGGAATCATGATACAGATGTTTTATAACCCATGTGGACTAAGATGGAACAAGTAATGATATCAGTGTAATGGATGGAAATCCATCTTGCTGGGGTAGGTTGATTATATTTTATATAGAAGAAGAACCATAGAATTTAGAAATAGTCTATACTTATGCCTGACCAGTATGGTATGTATGTATAAATATAATGGAATTTTTAAATACAATTTCACCCACTTCCTGACCTCTGAACAATTTGAAATTTTGTATTGAGAATTGATGACAATACAATATTTTTCTGACCGTTGCATAGAGCTTTTTTTTTCTTTAAATTTTCTTATGTTATGTAAAATTTTTCTTCAGTGCAAGAGGAGATAGCCTAGGTATCCCGCCGGGCTGGCTGTGTTTCATTGGTGAGTACAGGGATCCGGAAACATTTATTACTGGTGACGAGGCATTCCATCTCAGTCCTCATGGGTGACAACTCATCTGCATTATGATTCCTTGTCAAGGATGAATGTAGATGTCATAGGTCGCCGGAATCACTTAGCATCAGGTGAACTGTGTCCTCTTTTGTAACTCTAAATCTAATAAAATAGTGATAACTTTATTAGACAGAAACATAAATAGAATGGCTTGTTGAACCCTGCACTAGCTTAGAAACCTGTCTGGCAAGAGGCGTGGGCCTCCCATGTTATCTAAAACTAGATTAATGGAAAATAAAAATTATCCACACTAGGGCATGTAACATAAAGTTGAAGGAAAGACAGATAGAAGATAATGACAAGATAATGTGGTCGATAATTATTGAAGATTAAGTGTATGTGTGTGTCCATGTTTCTGTGCATAGTTCTGAAACGAAGGATTGTAGGTGTGTTGGAGTTTTATCAAAGTAATATTATATTATATATAGATATTTAGCCAAAATAAACTATTACAGTGGCGCTAGGAAATCTTTTAGTAGGTCTGCTGTTAACCCAATTGTAATAACCACAACTACATATTTCTTTTTATAACCATAGTGTTCAAGTTTTTTATGCACTTTAATTTTAAAAATATATAAATATTTAAAATACTAATTGCCAGAAAACATTGAGCGAGCCGTGTAAGCATAAGGAATCATGATACAGATGTTTTATAACCCATGTGGACTAAGATGGAACAAGTAATGATATCAGTGTAATGGATGGAAATCCATCTTGCTGGGGTAGGTTGATTATATTTTATATAGAAGAAGAACCATAGAATTTAGAAATAGTCTATACTTATGCCTGACCAGTATGGTATGTATGTATGAATATAATGGAATTTTTAAATACAATTTCACCCACTTCCTGACCTCTGAACTATTTGAAATTTTGTATTGAGAATTGATGACAATACAATATTTTTCTGACCGTTGCATAGAGCTTTTTTTTTCTTTAAATTTTCTTATTTTATGTAAAATTTTTCTTCAGTGCAAGAGGTGATAGCCTAGGTATCCCGCCGGGCTGGCTGTGCTACTTGGCGCCCGAGCTAGTACGGGCGCTTCGCCCTCACGCCTCCCTGCAACTGCCTTTCTCCAAGTGCACCGACGTTTATGCATTCGGGTTAGTATATGTTACTTAACGATGTAGAAGTGTTGTATTTATATTTTTAATTTATTGTTGCATGACCTTAAAACTAAGGCACAATTGGGAGATAGAGAAAACTAGAAAGAACCAGGGGTTAAGCAAATAAATAATAATAAATAAAGGTACATAACTATACACAGATATACAAACATACATAAATAATAAAAAATATGTATACATAATCTATATATATCATAACTTATCGATTCAACGTATTGAACCTTTCCGAAATCGAATAAAACATATGTAAAAAATTTACTCGAAATATTAATGTAAAATCAACCTGTTTTTTTATATCTACCCAAAACGTCTAAAACATGCGCAATAAATACCATTATTATTAAAATTATTATCAAAATACATGATATTACCTATAATATCTGATCTGAACTCTCAAAATAAACACGTGCCAAATTACTAAATCCATATCCCTCATTTTCTTTTCGGCCTGATTGCCGCTGTTATCCTGAGGGCTTTTACTCAGTCGAGACCTCTATATATGGGCACCTGCCTCAGTGGTTACAATATTAACAACGTAAGGGATATATATTCCATTTATCCCTTACGTTGTTTACTATGTTTTGGGGCTACATGAAAGAAACAGTGTATGCTGTGGCGAAAGTTACATGAGAGACACCCGATAGAGAGGATCGGATGCAACGGGCACAGAAAGATCAGTAAACCATCCTGGACAATTACCACACAAAGTATTGTCTTGTGACCTTGCTACAGCGGTTATATCGGTCAAAAGTTTGTATGACCTGTCATTTGTAACTTTACTTTTGTCGATTTAAAACGATAAAGTTTTTTTTTTAATATTTTTGTTTCTTTATCATAAATTTCAGAACAGTCTGGTACGAGTTGCTCTGTGGCGAATATCCCTTCAAAGGCCAACCACCCGAGGCGGTGATCTGGCAAGTTGGCAAGGGCGTGAAACAGTCACTGGCTAATATGCAGGCTTCTAGGGACATCAAAGTAAGAACTGAACGAATATGCCTTAATAAAATTTGATGACGTCACGTTACCATTAAAATCTTGTCGCACCACAAGGGCTAGCTTGAGGAGGATTCGTTAAATAATTTTACTTTTTGCTGAGTTTTATTTGAGAAGAAAACTGTTGTCTCAATTATTAGTAAGGTCAGATATAACAGTGTTATATATATATATATATATATATATATATATATATATATTATTACATTGTGAGTAACAAACACACAGTTTACCTGATGGTAAGTGATTTCTGCGGCCCATGACATCTACATTCATCCTTGACAAGGAATAATAAAGGTCTCCGGATCCATGCACCCACCAGACAAAACACAGCAATATTATGATGCTATTTTACGCTGGTAATCTGTTAGGGCGTTGTCCTACCCCGCTCAAGCTGATCCATTCATTCTGCGTCTAGAAACAAACTGCAGTGCAGCTCTACCACTATTTGAATGAATATAGTCAATAAAGTTCTGTATAGATAGATGTATTGTATTTTACCAATTCACTAAACATGTAGTAATGTCTAGTGATAACAAACTTCAAATTATTTACGCAAATAGATAAACTCAAATGAGTTGGGAGGATTGATATTTAATAGCACAAGTCACAAATTTGTATTACTCAATAAACATATTGCTAAAATATAAACTGTTATTAAAATAATAAATTATGAATCCTACTTTTTTTATTTCAGGACATACTAATGTTATGCTGGTCATACCGATCAAACGAGCGGCCGGACTTCCCCCACCTTCTCTCCACGCTAGAGAAACTACCCCGTAAGAGATTAGCTCGCTCTCCCTCGCACCCCGTACACTTGTCTCGCTCCGCCGACTCAGTGTTCTGAGAGCGGCTCGCCGGCGCACTGTGTGTGCGGCCTTAGCATTAACAGCTCAGAAATATGTGAGACGTATGTTATATTTCATAGACAATATGACCAACAACAGCAATAGACAAAAATGAACGATTGTCTACTTACTTGAATCAATTAACCCTGTGAATAGAGGATATCAATCTTTCTTGTTTAGCGCATTATGACGAATCTTTATTATGAGTATTTTTCATTGAATTGGATACTTCACTTGGATATTGATAATCGAAATATCGACAAACTCTCTGCAAATAACACGCGTGCGTTCGTTACCAATTAAATTACTATAATAATATATAAAACGATAACCAATAGAAATGTGTTGTTGGTCATATTATGGTAAAAAGATCGTCGAATTTAATAATAAAATCGATACAACGCACTCGGCACTCGATATCGATGTTTCCATATTTGAATTTGTTACTATACCTGGTTATAGTTTCGGTAATGTCAAAAATTAAAAAAAAAACGGCTGTCAAAATTGGGCAGACAAGGTAATATATTGTTGAAACGTGAAAAATGTATATATAAATAAAAATATCCGCTATAGTTTTTTGCTTTTCCAATTTTAATAATAAATAAATATTAAGTATTAATAACGCGTTGTCTCCATCTTCGCTCCTTGTCTCCCCGATTTGACTTTTAACGATTTTACAATTATTGTTATATACTTTAATTAAGAAACGGGTCAATGCTACTTAGCGTGTTTTTAAGTAGCGAAATTTATAAAATTGAAAAAAAAAAAAAACAAACAACTACGTTACTATGGAACTTTGTATAGTTACGAGTAAGTTTTGATCTCTAATTAATTGATAAATTAAATTATATTTTCGTATTTAAAATAATTAAAAAAAAAACTCACCGCATTAAGGCGTATTACGTATGATGTATATACTTGTATAGTGTTACACGAATGCGAAAGCTCGTCGGGTGCACCGGTTTTGACTCTTGTGAAGTTTTACGACTGACAAAATTCACACGGCTAAGAATGAATAAGAAAAAACATCTCCCATAACGCTTGGGCTGGGTACCATTACAAAGTTATTGGAAGTACAAGAATGTTTAATTCACATATCTCAAGTGATACCGGGGATCTTGTCAAATCAGACCATTAATGTAGAATTAGCAATATATAATCAACAATTAATAAACTACCATATTCTAAATAATTTCGCGCCTTAATAAACAAAAATTTTAGTAAATTAAATAGTACTAGTTTAAATTTATATTATCGTAATACTAATCTGTATTCGCGATGTAGACTATAAAAAACAAAGTAGGCCTTACCAGAAATACCTCTACTATTACACATTATAGGAGTTTAAGCAATAAAATAACTTGGTGCTTAGGTAAGTAGGACAGGAGCTATAATATTTTTCGATGTTTATCTAATGATCTTATTTAATAACTTGCAGTGGGGTTGTATAATCGATACTATGTGATAACAGGCACAGCCCTCAAGCAAGGGCAGGGTTGTAAAGCTCTTTGAATATACAAAATGGCGGAATTGATAGCCGCCTTACAAACATAATTTCCCATTACACCTATAAAACTTTACACAGACGTGCCTTGGTAATATAATAAATAGTGACATGGCAATACCAATCGGATTATTTCCTACATTTCTATACTGTTGACAGCATAAGGTATTTATTTGATTTTAACCTAATTTATTACGTTAACATTTTTCTATGGGTAACTGCTAAAATCGGAATTATCTTGTTATTTTTCATAAAATAAATGAAAACAAATGTTCAATACTTCTACTGCCTTAATACAATTCGTTTTCCTAAAAAAGTGTACTTTAATATACTAAATCCATATTTGTATAGTACAAGGTTTATTACATTTCTGAAGGGAGTTATAAAGTGAACTGTATGCACCATCGATGAATGAGCGGGGCTCAATGGACATCGAAATATTTATATACAAAACTTATTGATTCAACCAATCGTACAATGAATTTATTTAATTTTAACATGGATACAATTTGATTTCTATAAGTTTAATTTGTTATATAACATAGAACTATACTGCTTTCAGTTGATAAATAATCACAATTATCAATAAAATTTTAAATAAAATTGTTCCATGAAATTCATTTGGTTGGTTATTATGTAAAATCATTTAAAATATAAATAACAAAATTATAAACAGCTCATTTTGTTATTTCATTGTTTACTAAATTATTATTAAATAATAGAAATTTATTCTGGTCAGAGTCGACTCCTATTAAATTGATAGTTGTTTGTAAATTGAGGAAAGGTTATGCTGGCCGGCCACGGTAATATGTATATAGTGTGAATGTGGCTTAGCTTGTTCCATTGTATTATATTAATATTTATTCTGAGGTCAATATTGCCTTTATGACGTGCCGTCTTCGTCCCATGTGGAGGGATTGCAACTGAATGGCTGATTCATAACTTTAAATCTTTAGCCTATACCTTGGAATAATTAGGTTTTATTGATGCTTCAAATAGTATATCTAAATAGATAATAGGGCCATGGTGGCTCAGTATTCTGGTTTGCTTGCTTTTAATTTTACATACATTTTAAAAGTATTGAGCAAATTTGACAAGTAATGTCATATATGTAAAACATCATTGTCAAGCAGGGGTTGTAAAGCTCTTTGAATATACAAAATGGTGGAATTGATAGCCGCCTATCTAAGCCTTACAAACATAATTTCCCATTACACCTATAAAACTTTACACAGACGTGCCTTGGTAATATAATAAATAGTGACATGGCAATACCAATCAGATTATTTCCTACATTTCTATACTGTTGACAGCATAAGGTATTTATTTGATTTTAACCTAATTTATTACGTTAACATTTTTCTATGGGTAACTGCTAAAATCGGAATTATCTTGTTATTTTTCATAAAATAAATGAAAACAAATGTTCAATACTTCTACTGCCTTAATACAATTCGTTTTCCTAAAAAAGTGTACTTTAATATACTAAATCCATATTTGTATAGTACAAGGTTTATTACATTTCTGAAGGGAGTTATAAAGTGAACTGTATGCACCATCGATGAATGAGCGGGGCTCAATGGAGATCGAAATATTTATATACAAAACTTATTGATTCAACCAATCGTACAACAAATTTGTTTAAATATTTTTTAAGGCATATTTCGTGCGGAGTTCGTATATCGGTGCACCCGCTGCGCAAGGATTCAATTTTACTTATGGATAAGAGTTGATACCTTTAACACTTTCTCTTACAGTGACTTAATCAAAAGTTGGAATGGCTTTAAATTCCTTACAGGGGTTGTACAGTTCTTTTGACTCTGTGTGGGACTAGGATACTATTGTTAATATCAATATATTGTTTTGCAGATATTAAAGCACTTCTCTTTATGGTCATTTTGACCATATATAGAGCTTTAGTGTGGTACATAAGTGACAAGAAATAATGATATTTTTCAGCATTTTAATAATATGTCTGAAAGGTGTCAGTTGTTACATGACTGTGCTGCTTGGCAAACAGCCAATCTGTATGTTGAACTGCGTTTCCTAATTGTATACCATTAATGAATACAAAACCGAGCCAGAAACTATTGATTCAGCTAGATTAAGGCTCAAACCAGTTGGGAGTCAATATTAAGTATGAATTATATAATATAAATTTTGTTGTGATCTGCAAAACGATGAAAATGATATGCCTATTATCGATGTCTCCACACTGGAAGATGATTCTGAGGATTTTGTATATAAATAAGAACATTCCTTTTGGGTAGTTTGTGAGGAAGTTTTTCAACTTTTATATAGTTACTAATACAAACTGTAAATTGTATTCTTGGTCCTGCACTTTATTGTCATGCTTGAACTAAACACTTAATTGAAAACTCTATGATCAATGATATTTTTGTATCGCATGCCCTTTCTATTTCAACAATAATACAAGACACCATATTGCAAATTTACTACACTATATGAAATGTTTTTCTGTGCTAGTATAGTTAATAACATTAATTTAATTCAAGATGTTAGAAGTAGTTTAACATAATGGCAACAGTAAAGTGTCAGGACCAAATTGTTTGTATAATATTTTGAAAGTTACCACTTTCTATAACTTTTCTAAAGAGGCTTATTACTAGCTCCATAAGGTGATGTCAGGTGAAGGCAGTATTGTTTGAGATGTAGTGAGAAGAATGCTCAAATTAATTTTATTACAACATATATGTTCCTAGTTAGCTTTCAGAATGTCATGTGATACTTAATGACTCAATTAACTTTCGAAATAATTACAAAAAAGACATTTTCGTATCCTACAATGAATTTATTTAATTTTAACATGGATACAATTTGATTTCTATAAGTTTAATTTGTTATATAACATAGAACTATACTGCTTTCAGTTGATAAATAATCACAATTATCAATAAAATTTTAAATAAATTTGTTCCATGAAATTCATTTGGTTGGTTATTATGTAAAATAATTTAAAATATAAATAACAAAATTATAAACAGCTCATTTTGTTATTTCATTGTTTACTAAATTATTATTAAATAATAGAAATTTATTCTGGTCAGAGTCGACTCCTATTAAATTGATAGTTGTTTGTAAATTGAGGAAAGGTTATGCTGGCCGGCCACGGTAATATGTATATAGTGTGAATGTGGCTTAGCTTGTTCCATTGTATTATATTAATATTTATTCTGAGGTCAATATTGCCTTTATGACGTGCCGTCTTCGTCCCATGTGGAGGGGATTGCAACTGGAATGGCGCTGAAAACCACTACAGCGCTGCCAATGTACAGATGGTTGATCCATGGTCAGTTGTAGTTTTACATATTGAGATTTCATGGTAAATTAGTTAGTTGCATTTGCCAAAATAAATCTCCAATCACTGTTTCTATTGTTTTATTGATCAAATCCTTTTATTGTTTTACAGAAAAATACAAGTAGTTCTTATTTCTAATCGGGAGAATTTTTGATATATAATTTTAGCAATGTTCTTGTGACTAACATTACAATTTTTTTCTAATTCATACTACTCGCAACTTAGCTTAAAATGCTTGGGCTAAGAGATGGTTCAGGACAATACTCGAATGGCTGATTCATAACTTTAAATCTTTAGCCTATACCTTGAAATAATTAGGTTTTATTGATGCTTCAAATAGTATATCTAAATAGATAATAGGGCCATGGTGGCTCAGTATTCTGGTTTGCTTGCTTTTAATTTTACATACATTTTAAAAGTATTGAGCAAATTTGACAAGTAATGTCATATATGTAAAACATCATTGTCACAGGGTTGAACTATCAGTAAATAACCTAATAAATGGTCCATACTTAAGAATTGATATTACTGAAAACTGTCATCTGAAAAACATGAAACTGATTATTGGATGTGGGTTACAAGAGTGATGGTATACATTTTTAGCTAACCAACATTGAATTTTTTTTTTATTAAATTGAGAGTAACAAATGAGCACACAGTTCTGATGGTAAATGATTTTTGTGGCCCATGACATTGTCATTCATCCTTGACAAGGAATCATATCGCAGATGTGTTGTCGTCCTTGAGGACTGTAATGGAATGCCTCGTCACCAGTAATAAGAGTCTGGATCCCTTCACTCACCAGACACACAACAGCATTGTGCTGTTATTTCATGCTGGTATTCTGTGAGGGAGTGGTCCTACCCTGATTGAACTGACCCATTCATTCTGCAGTCAGTAACAAACTGCAGTGTAGCTCTACCACTGACAAAAATGCATGAATGAAGACTATTTTTTTATAGCATTAGAAGTGAAAAACATAACTACTGTAATTAGGTTCTCAGATCTATACACCCACCATAAGAATCACAGTAGAAGTATGCTGGTATTTTGTGAGGGCATGGTCCTCTCTTAACTAGCTACATCGAGGCTTTCCTGCTTTAGAATGGGCATATATGAGTAGTGGCAATAAGACCGTCACCTTTGATTTTAGAACTTGTTTTTAATAAATTAGTAAAATATGTTTTTCTTTATATGAATGTATTCAATATTTATTTAATTATAATTACATTATTGGCAATGTAAAATGGTATCAAACTGAAATTCTTAAAAATAAATTTGAATATTATGAGATATGTCCAGCTAGAATAGTAGCTATATTTGTACACATTCGCTTTATTTCTACATCACTTAAATACTCGGCTCCAAGTATTGCATTACCCACAGCAATTGTCTCTCGCATGGTATTTGCTTTTATCCAAATGCGTCCATTCATGCCCGCTGCCAGTTCAAATGGCCATTCGTTTTTAATAGAATCCAATAAAGGACATGTGGGACTCAAAATTTTTCTAATCAAATTCAGTGAGCATTTAAATACAAAACCGTCTGATAAAACACCCATTCGACCTTTCTTCCCATGGGAGTCGACACACACTAATTCCGGTTCCATATCTTTGCTAGCAACAAGCATTTTGGCATACACCACGTCACCTATTTGCACGTCTGGTTTATTTTTCTTTGTGGCACCTTCGAAGGAAAGATACGATAGTGCCGCAGTCATACTACTTCCGACATCCACTCTAAATATGTCACCAGCTTTCTGAACGACTACTCCTAGAACATTTTCTCCTCGCGCCGGTATATATCGTTTCTGATAATAGTCGACCCAGTAAGTATTTGGATTCCTTTTCTTTAATATTCCCCCTTTTGTCACGTAAACATGGTCAATTTCTTTTTGTAATCCCGGTCCGACTATAACCTTTGATTTCTTCCCAACTGCAGAAATTTCATCGCAGTAATCTCCCGGCAAAACTACATCTCCTACAGATACTTTCATTGTTAAAATATCTTTCTAACAAAATTGTAATTTACCAAATAATTTAACTAAAAACATGCTGTTATGACAATATGAATGTCATTTTCACTAACAACAAATATAGCTTATATATATTGTGAAGAGGAAAACAGATTTTTAGAGGACACAAAATGGGCACCTCTATATTAATAAGAAATTGACGTTTGACATTAATATTAAAGAAAAAGTGAAAATTGTAGCTTATAAGTTATATAAGTTTATCTGACACTTTTTAATAAATTGTAAAACATTTCTAAACCTTTTCACTAGCAAATGGTAAATGTTTTTATGATATATATTTTTCATCCATAAACCCCTATCAATACCCTTTCAATTATATACCTCGTCTCACTAACTTTGCATCTGTCTTCCTATTAACCCTCTTTCCTCAAAATCTTTTATCGTTGTATTATTACATTTTTTCCTTAAATATGGACACATTTACTTTTTATATCATAAATAAAATAATGAATTGATGGTAAAAGGTCAGGTAGAGACATACCAGGTCTTTCACCATCAAATATCTTAACTAATATTTGTATTTAACTTTAACTGTTTCATCAGGAATAACTACGTATACCGATGTAATGTGTTTATACTGTTTTCATAATGAAAAAAAAAAGAATAGAAGTATAAATAATTCAATGTCACTTTGGCATTGACATTTGGTACACAACACACGTGCCTTAATTTGTTTATTTGACTTACTCATTTTAGTTCTTTAAAATATTGCGTATGTAAGTGAATATAGCACAAATTATAAATGCCGTCAATAGAGAACGATGTTCTTGTATATAAGGGAAGCAATTTATTCCGCCAGAGGCTTCTTTTATCAATTTTAAGTGGACGAGCGATTAAAATAGAAGACATTCGAAGTACACACGATGATCCGGGACTTAGAGAATATGAAGTGAACTTAGTACGTCTTTTGGACAAAATAACAAATGGCACGAGGGTGGAGCTCAGCGAGACCGGTACATCGATGTACTTTCAGCCGGGTATTTTAATTGGAGGACAAGTTTCTCACAGTTGTTGCACTCAAAGAGGAATAGGTTAGTAAAGTTTTGTACAGTAGATTTGTTCCCAAGTATAAATGTTATATGGCCCTTATTATTTTTAGACACACAAATCATAATTTTACTTGTAACAGTTTAATGTTATTGATATAGCTAAAATGCTAATGAAGCTGGTAAAAACTATTTAACTAAAATAATTTAATTTTTGAAAGATTAATTTGAGAGATGTGCAAACAAATAACAAATTGAAATTTATTCGGAAATTGTAGAGAAATAAATGTAAAAATAAAAGTACTTAAGTAAACTACAACTTAACTTTACTTTTTAACTTAACTCTTAAGTTTTTTTAAAAAAAATAATAAACAAACACATTTGCCATGATGCAACAAAATGGTGCATATATATATTATAAATAAATTTAAGCATATATGTATATATTTCCAATAGGAGTTTTTTTTAATAATATATATTGAAAAACCACCTTCCACTACATCAGAGGAGTCTCAGGTGCATCGCCTCCCTTTATTATACTGGTCTATGTCTAAAGTAGGTTATCTTTTGCATTCTGCACACTTTTTAATATCACCAGCATCTGAGTCATTTTAACAATAGTAAAACAGTTATTTTGTGGATTATTTTAAATGAGTGAGCCTCCATGGAAGACTCTGTTTCTTTCTGGGTACTGTATGAATGAGTCAGCTCGACTGGGGAAGGACCATACCCTCTCAAAATACTAGTTAAATATAGGAGCACTGTAGTGTTTAATTTGGCGAGGATACAGAATCAAAGACCTATATTACTGATACTTTTCTAAGATGAGCGTGGGCGAGACATAACGGTGGAATCACTTACATCACATGTTTGTTACCATCAATATAATAGAATATTTAAAATCCTGCATTGCCATTAATGAATGGAATGTTTCCATAAATATGAAGTTTTGTTTAATCACAAGGGCCCCAACTCAGATGAGCTTAGTCCATATATTTATTTCATCTGTCCTCCTGGTTAAGTTTGACCACAGCAATTATCTTCTAGTAATTGCCAGATAACAGCAGCTGCGCAGAATATTAATATTTTATTGTGCCATAAGAATTTTTACAAGCACAGGCACTATTTGTCATTCCCTTAACTATTCTGATGTAATGCATGTGTAATAAAATCAGTAGAAGGTTCAGATGTCAAAGATATAGGGCATACATACAACAAATCTAGACATGAAGTGTTACTATTTGTGTGTCAAGACCCATGCAGCAGCATTTTTTTGCTGTTAGTGTATCTTATATACAAATTTTTAAATTGCAAAGACGCCTGTCTCAGCATCCGAAAGGGTGGTACTTCGTGAAATTCAAAAGTCTTTCCAGCTAATCAAATAATGTATATTAGTATAATAAAGTCTTGTAAATATTAAATGTATTTGTCTGGCTAAACATATACTTGTAAAATACTCGTATTTTAGTTAATTTCGCTTAAATATTGCTAGGCCCAAGAGCGGAGATAAGTGGTTAAGCAAAAATAAAGTGTTTCACTTGCTTTTCAGGTTATTATTTAGAAGTCCTGTTAGCTGTTGGACCATTTTGTAAGGAGCCATTAAATGCAGTCCTTCAAGGCGTGACCCACCATTCATTAGACGTATCAGTAGACAAAATCAAGTCTTCAGCCCTTCCAGTACTCCTGAAGATTATACTTGTTGATGATGGGTTAGAACTTAAGGTGGTTAGAAGAGGTAAGGAAATATACTATACTAGATAGTGTTATTTTACGTAAGCTTTAGAAATATATCATAAAGAATATATTTATAGCTGGATCCTCAAAAATGTGATTTCTATATTATTGCTTTTTTCTTTTGAACCTAGAATTGAAAACACAAGATTAGCATACATGTTTAGACCCTAAGAAGCTACTAAGTCCCCATATATTATAGTTCAAAATTAATTATCGATAGGTGCACCACCTCTTGGTGGTGGGGAAATAGTTTTCCGATGTCCCGTGCGTCGCCATCTCCGGCCCCTGCAGTGGACAAAGTGGGGCTTGGTAAAAAGAATACGAGGTGTCGTTTACGCACTCCGCGTCTCACCGACCATGGCCAATAGAGTTGTCGAGTCTGCTAAGGGGGTAAATCTATATTTTCTTCTTTTATACGTAATTATTCTTTCTCTAGAGTCTAGAGTATTGTTTCTCAACTATTTTTATGTCAGGAACCATGAAAAAGCCAAAAAGGTGAGTAAAAAGCCTTCTTACACGGCGGGCCTCCCGCTCACGGGTCTATTTAGATAAAGCTGTAGAGGTCACTGGACCACCAGCAATACTCATACACAAAAAAAAAAGAGTAAAAAGCTTTGCAACTCCTTCACTTTAAAATTATATATACATTTAAATTAATAGTTTATACTACTAATAATACTACTAATACTAATATGTTTAAACTTTCCAGTCTACCTGAGACAGACCCAATTTTATTGCAGGAGTAGGATGCAAGATCACATGCATCCTAATACAAAATGAGCTAATAACATCTAACATTCAATATCACTATAATTTAATTTTTCATGTTTTTATTATATGGATATATAGTCCAAGCACTGATATAACCGATTGTTAAGTTGTTGAAATATATACACAGTCTAAACTCTTTACAACGAAACTCAAGGGACCAAGCATTTTTTGTTTATTGTTATAGAGAGTTACCGTTATATGAAGTGAAGTATATATATATAAGTTTAAGGTAAACCAAACAAATTGCGCTCTTTTCTATGTTATATAGTTTATTGTTTAGAAAGAGTTTACACTGTATGTATTTTTTTTTACAACATGCATACCATACACCAAACATTGAATGAATCCTGCAATCTGTTAATTCTACATTCTTATTTCTTATACATCTTTCATTTAAATATTTATCAATAGTCATTGGCATTGAAATGAAGGTTATGAATTTTTTTTTTACAGGTAATGCTCAAGTTTCTACCTGATGTATACATCAACACAGATCAATGCAGAGGACCCAATGCTGGCAAGAGTCCAGGATATGGTATCAGTTTGGTGGCTGAGACCAATGAGAAGACTTTTTATTGTGCGGAAGCTGTAAGTATTATTTATATAAAATGAAAATTAACGAAAGGGCCATCTACATCCACTATATGTGAGGAACTAGAACTCTTACAGTAGTAGATACAATGTTGCTTGTTACTTGTTGTGGCATGATTGGGACAACTGGAGAAGGATCACACCCTCACAAATACCACCTTGTAATAGTAACATAACACTGCTTATGGGAAGTGCTAGGATCCAGGGTCCCAATTACAGGTTACGAGGCATTCCATCTCAAGCGGGGTAATGCATGTGCATCTTGAGGGTTTGTGTATATGTTTTGAGCGCAGTCATCACTTGGCATCTGATGAACTGTGTGCCCCTAATAATATATTTAAAAAAATGCCTTGTCACCGCTTACCTTGGATTAACATGGAGCGCTTACACACTGACCTACCAAGGCTCTTACTTAAATATGTTCAATTTCTAGAAATCATTAGAAGTCGGTAGCGGAGAAACTTCATTGCCCGAGGATGTTGGTAAAGACTGTGCATTGAAGCTGTTGGACGAGGTATACCGTGGCGGTGCGGTGGACTCCTCGTTCCAATGGCTGGTGGCGCTGTGGATGGCCTTGGGACAGAAGGATGTCAGTGAATGTGTTGTAAGTAGATTTTTTTTTATTATATGAAATATATATTTTCCATGTCCCCTCATATGGTCGATTTTGCCCAAAACAATAGCATTTGGTCGTATTGAAATTATGTATTAAGTATGTGATGGTGAAAATTATATCCTCCAAGGGTGATTTCGACCACGGCGTCTTCTAGTTATTATCAGATTATATGAACTGCACAGAATATTTAATTATAATAATAATAAAATAACTTTATTTGCCTTAAATATACATAACGTCGAAACAAAAGAAAAACATGTTGGATAATAAACAATAATTAAATTTAAAAAAAAACTGAAAGTAAAAACAACAAATTTAGAGAGAGCAAATAACGGGAAAAAGGTCTGCTGGTCTGGTATCAGTCCTGCTGGTCTGGTATCACTTTGAAAAAACTTCTCAATGCTCATTTTCAGCTTATTCCTAAATTAAAGGTTTATGTAACGCTCAATGTATAACAAGAAAAAAAATTAGAACAGCAGGTAATTGTTGACTTACTTTGTATATTCAGTATATATTCATTACTATTAAGAAAAATAAACTTTGTAGGTTTATATTACAAAACAAAAAAAAAACAAATTATTATAACACAAACATGACATGACAAAAAATTTGTGTGCGTGTGTGTTTATTTATTATAAACACACACACGCACACAAACACACACAAATTTTTAGATAAAATAGAAAAATTTTTCTTTTTTTATAACTTAGTATAATGGCCGAACACAATTTTTGTTTGGCATGTGTATGTAATTTTATGCTCATAATAATTATAACCAAATCAATGTACTATTAAGAAATTAAACTCGTAATTTTTAGGTTTATAAAAGCAAAAAAAAAATAAAAACAAAAAAAAAATCATAGTGCCGTAAGCAATTGCACTCACAGAGGCACTCGTTGTGTCCCCTTTCCTATTACTATATTGTAATGCATGTGCTATGAAATTGGGGGAAGTTTTGGATGCCGTGTGATAGGTACAGGATGATGCCTCCCTAGTAGATTTCGACCGCGGCTATATTATCTGGTTATTACCAGATGAGATAACGCAAGATTCATTATAGTGTCGTGACCATTGGCACAAATACAGAGGTACTCGTTTGTCTTCTTTTTCCCTAATCCGATGGCGACGTGTGCAATGAAATTGGACGAAGTTTTGGGATTCCGCGTGATCAACACAGGATTTATGATGATGTAACCCTCCTGGTAGATTTTAACCACGGCTATATCTTCTGGTTAACACCAGATCACAATAAGAAAGCACGATTTATTATAGTGCCATAAACTTTTGCGGAAACATAGGAGCATTTGTCCGACGTCCCCTTTCCTAATTATCGTGGACTGTCAATTTTTTTCATACACAAATATTTTGCTTATAGTACAGCCTATAGATTTTATCGATAACACGTGCTTAACGTGCACATCACTACGCAAAACATGATTTTACAACCCGGCCAGCAGCGAAATAGTAAACGCACTATAGCCTGGTAATCGATTCTTGAACCCGCAGCATAAGAATTTTACCGTAATATTTTACCGTTATATATTATCAGTTTATACTTTACGGTATTTAGTCTTCTTAAGTAATAATAGTAATAAAACAAAGATATAAGATTGATTAGGAATCGAGATAAACTACAATATTGTTATAATTTATGTAATTAATTTATATTTATTTCTCAGGTAGGACCTTTATCGGACTACACCATAGGTTTTTTACAACACCTCAAGGAATTCTTCGGCGTGATGTTCAAACTGGAGGTGCTCAGGTCCGATTCGGACGACGAGGCGTCTGATGAAGAAGATCAAGTTGCTGAAGCTCAGAAGGTTAAAATGACTTGCGTCGGAATAGGTTATGTGAATATTAGCAAAAGGACTTTGTAATAAAGCGCATTTGATTAGAGATTTTGTTTTTTTTTGTTATATGTAGAACTTAGCTGCGGCCAAAAATTAGCTTAAAATAAAATTAGCATAATAAGCAGTCCTAGGTGAAATGTTCAGTGTTATGATTAGTGAAAGATGCCATTACTAATAACGAGGCGTTCTATATATAGCGTCTGGTAGCTATTCAGTTCTAAGCGTAAAGCTCGCTACCAAAATCCTAGTAACGCCGGCCAAAAAATAAGTCATCAGAAAATAAGATCAACAATGGAATAATATCATGAATCCATGGAGGTAGTACTTAATAACGTTAAGTGAAAAGTTTATCCCATTCTTTCATTCATTGGCGCCAAATGGAAGCGATCGCCGATCAGCGTCTGCGGCACGTTAAATTATATTTAGGCATCTTCGGCATGAGTGTTTAAAATTCCATCTATTATTTTATGTACTTTATAGTTTGCTAAAATGCTACATCTTTAAAATATTAACTAGAATGGAGGAGTATTTCAATCCATCCTCTTCTTGGCTTAGTGGTATCCATTATTTTACTATTATAAAAATCACTGATACTATGGACTGAATTCAGACTTTCAGAATGCCTAGGTGTAGTACTGAAGAAAATCTAGGTAATGGGGAACACAACTTTATTCTTTCTCACGACCTTCTCGTCCTACAGCTCGAGTCAGAATGTTGAATCGACCTTTTTCTACCTCCCAACTTTTCAATAATTTTAACGACCAACTGACAAACTAAAGTGTTGCTAGTACAAAATATTCGAATCATTTAGTTATAGACCTGGAAATTAATATTTTTTACGGGATGGTCGAATCGCTAATTTACATTTTTATTTAATTAAATTGTAAAATTTAATTCAAATTATATGCTAATAACATTTTTTGTAATATTTGAAACCCTTATAGTGACTATTTAGAAGAATCACAAATTATTATAATATTAAACAAAATTAATAGTTGGAACTAAAATAATATTTCATATTAAAATATTTAATACCTATTTACAAATCTGTTTAGCTTATAAGGATGTACGAACTTTAACGGAAGAGCAACTTCAAATTAGCCATTGGTAGATATCACAACGATCGATTAGTTGGGATGCCTGGTGATCGACGATTGATTAATCGAGGGACCCTTTGCTAACCATTCGCTCAAGCAGATTGATTGTTCAAGACGAACGAGTAGCTGATGAGACACGAACCAATCGATTCTCGCGTCCCGTCTGAAACAACGCACCTCTCTGTTGTTACATGCCTCGCAAGGGACAACAAAACTTAAATTAAGTATATCTAAATCTGTGTCGGAAGCAGATTTCGAGTTCTCGTTCACATCTAATGCAGCCTCGTAAAGGCATCATGCGATCCGTAGCAACGGTCGTGGGACGCTTGCCTTGTGTATTACATAAACCAGGTACTGGAGCTACTACATATCGATCAGTACCCAAGATCTTTATAACCCAATAGGGACCGATATACGACGGCAGGAGCTTTTACTCTGCCCTTCATTATTAAAGCAAGTTTTAGTAATTTTAACAAGGTCGCCCTCCGAGTATGCGCTCAGTTTTCCTACCTTTATCATAATACCGTTTTTGCTTGATCTGCTAATTGTCTATCCTACTTTTAACTTCCTGGCGTATAGTAGGTAAATCAGTGGATTCGCGAGTTTCATCAGAAATCTCATTAAGTATGGGATTTGCCGAAACATTCATAGAGGTACCAAACTTCACCTCGGCTGGTGTCCTGAGGGTCGTATTTTGTTTAGTGTTGTTTAGTCCCCACTGAATCCTTCCTAAATGTCAATCCCATTCTTTTTCGCAATATTTCACGCTTAAAGCCTTCATAGAGCCGAGAATTGTGCGGTTATACCGCTCGACTTTATCGTTTGATCGGGGACTAGAGACAGCATTCAGGACATGTTTAATGCCTTCGTCTAGACAAAATCTTTTAAACATATATTACGTAAAGCAGCTGCTGCGATCACTCACGGGGCGATTAGGAGTTCTAAATGTCCTGAATATGTCTTCTAGCGTATATTACGTTCTAAGTTTGCTGTTCCGAATCGGTCTGACAAAACAATACTTTCTAAAAGCGCCAATTACTACTTATAGGAATAACCTTGCATGGATTTCACGAAGGGTCCGAGGTGGTAAATATGAAAAGGTACCTCCACTTTCGTTATAGGGTGAAGAAACCTTTTCTACCACTTTGATCATTTTTAGCGTATGCACATTCAATTCAGGCGTATTTTTTTTTAATGAATCGTGTAATTCTTGGGAAATAATAACTTTTCTTTAATCGTTCAAAGTCTTTTTAATCCCAAAATGACAAATATCGTCATAATGCATTCGACATAATACACACATCGAAATAACTTGTTTTCTTTAACAACGTAATTTTCCTTAATAATTTGTCTCAAGCCTTTCTGATCTAGACTACTATCCAAACTATCTCTAATCCTCTAAAGTTCTGAATCTCCAAGTTGGAGGGTGTGTAAACAGTCTTCGTTTGTAATGGCCATAACGGTTGGAAGATTATCCCCTTAGACAAGATCCCGTTTAGTAAAAGTAGACTGAAGCGCTGCAATCTGTAACGATTTTAAAGTCTTTCCCTAGCAAATAAACTCGAAACTTTTGTAGGGAACAAACTACTGCTTACGTTTCCAATTCATATGAATGGAAATTTTTCTTCTCCGGCGATGTTTGCTATAGTATGCAACCGGTTTCAGCGTGTTATGCGCTGAACGTTAAAGGAGAATGCCTCCGATACCTATCCTACTAGCGCCAGTGTGCAGTTCAACCTCAGCTGATGGATCGGATATTGCGAGGATAGGTATATTTATCAACTTAGCCTTCAAATCCTGATGATGATCCCACGGTACACCTTTCTTTAACAACTTGCTGAGTGGGAAAGCTATCAAGGCAAAATCCTTGACGAATTTCCGGAAGTATCTTGCCAGCCCGAAAAATTGGCGAACATCATTTTCAGGACGCTTATTATTATTACACTAGAGACCTTTTTCTCCCCAGGCCTTACTCCTGCTGCTCCGATTTCATATCCGAGATAGTCGATTTTGTCGCACCGAAAATAATATTTCGATAAATTCAAAGTAAGATTCGCCTTTTCTAACAATTGCAATACGTCTTCAAAATTTTTCTGAAATTCCGACGAGTCCTTTCCAAAAATTAGAATATCGTCCATATATGCGGTTGCCTTACAGAAACGAGCTGACCCTAGAATTGTATTGATCATGCGCTGAAATACAGCCGGTGCATTTGTACGGCCGAACAGCATGCGATTAAATTCGTATTGGCCGTCGGGCCTGACAAATGAGGTGAACTTTGCTCCACAATTGGTACCAGGTAGTAACCTGACGCGAGATCTAGAGAAATAAAACAGGCCTGACCAGAAAGGGGAGCTATTTCATCCTCAATGACTGGCATTGGATATCTCTCCTTAAGAGTTACAGAATTCAGCATGCGATAATCTATACACCTTCAAGCAGAATAGGACTAGCATAGTCGGAAGATAATTCGCGCACTGTACCTGCGTCTAACAACTCATCTACCATTGTACGCACCTACGATCACTCATTAGGTGACAGTCGCTACGGACGGTATATAACGGGACGTTGACTATCAAGCTATATTTTCATATGGGCAACGTTAATACAACCTAGATCCTTCAAGGATGACGCAAAACAATGCTTGCTCTTTCTGAGCAAATCTAGTAACCGTTTCCTAGTATGATCACTATAACATCACATTTAAATAGTTTCCACTCTCAATTTTAACATCAGAGAAAGGCAATTTATTGCCGTTTTCGAAGAATTTCAATTGAGAAACATTTTTATGAGCAACTATATGGGGAGGTTCCGTGTAAGTCTGACCACTTAGCAAAGGCTTCTCCAAAAAGTCGTCTTTCACAAACTTACAAATACCCCTGGCGTTGATATCGTCTATACTCAAATCAAGCGACAACTCTCCCAGGCATTGCACAACACAATTACCGAAACCTTTCATTTGGGAGGGCGTGTTATCATGAATCAAGCCTAGCTCCTTGGTTACCAACTCCTCAAATCAAAGTAACCTCGGTCCCAAAATCTATGAACACCTGTGTACTGTTATGGGGTGGGAAGTTAGTCTTGTTAAAAAGTAAACTTTTTATTTGCTGAAATAATGATTTTACAATTATAATATTTTCTTGGAGATAAGTGTGTCCACATCAAAGTCTAGGTCTGAACTAACTTGTAATCGACGGAAAAGA
This sequence comes from Teinopalpus imperialis, assembly GCA_029286865.1. Taxonomy (NCBI): domain Eukaryota; kingdom Metazoa; phylum Arthropoda; class Insecta; order Lepidoptera; family Papilionidae; genus Teinopalpus; species Teinopalpus imperialis. The sequence continues at coordinate 16,761,931 of JAGSMU010000022.1, read as the reverse complement.
AGCCAGGCAGTTGAAGTAAACAACTTATAACACGTCGGCAGATTTCATCAGTTAGCGCGAAATGCTATGGTTGAAGTAAACAACAAGTGATGCTTTAGCGGAATGTTACCTGAAAGTTCTGTTATTGTCGTAGAGTTATTGAGAAATGCTTTAAGTTGAAGTAAATAATTAATCACACGTTAACAATTTATTTTATATGTAATACGGGGAATTATATATTATAACAACCCCCCCGATAAGATTGATCATCACGGATTAAGTGATGAGAAATCAAAGAAATTGAAAAATAGACTTGGTTAGGTGGTCATTACAAAAAATATTAAATGAAATTAAGCTTAAACTTATAAGAGAATTATAGACTTATAAAACAAAATTAGTATTACTGAATTATATTTCAGTATGTCTGTAAGTTACGTTTAATCGGAACTGGCAAGGATTTTGTTGAAACTTTATTATTTTCAGGATCTGAAGAATCTGAAGTGTAAGCCACTTTAGAGATGCAAGTATCAGGTGTTTTCTGATTATTGTAGTTATTATTATAAATTTTTATACAACAGTTTGGAGTTCTTGAAAAAATATATCTTTTACTCTTAAATAACAGATATATTAAAAACAAGACTGATAGAATGTATGTCAGAGATAGATAGTGCTATATTTTTATATGATGACAGCTATATTTTTCTAAATGAGAAGGCTCAGTTATTTTATTAAATTGATTCTCAAAATCTTTAAGCTGAGTACTTGTCTTTAACAAAGAATCAAAACTATTAAATTCTGTTAGTTTTACAATAGGCATTTTAAGAATCTTATCTTTTAATTTTACACGATCATAACAATCATCGTTGATTATTTTAAATTTAGATACAGAAGTTGTAATATTAGAAGTTATGCTATCAGTAGGCATGAAAGTCAATGTTTTATAAAATGCCTTACAAGATTTTGGCAAATGTAAAATTTCTGTACCAAACAAGATCTCATCATGATCTTTTAAGTCGTTGTTGCACATTATATGGCTTTTGCTTGGTTCTGACTGGACACGTCTCCATCTGTTATTGTAGGGAGAATAAATTTGTAATGATTAACTCTAGTTTCAGGAAGTGGACCTACAACATCTAAATACAGTTTTTCGTTTGGTTTGGTAGCCGAGGAAGTGATAATCATAGCAGATTTGTTACAGTGACGAAGGGGTTTATTTACTTGGCAAGACTTGCAATTCTTGACATAGTTTTCTATGTCCTAGCGCATATTTTTCCACCAGTAAAGTGTTTTTAGCCTGTTATGGTTTTGACTGAAAGAATGCTTTATTGGCTAAATATTAATGATTGTTTTATGTATCCTTATGATGAAATTTGATGCTGTTTTTTAACGTTGGTTATAAACATTGTTAAATAAAAACAAAAATGAGTATTGTTTTATTTTATTTCTAGTCACATAAAATAAATCTTAAAACTATACAATTTAAAATAATTAAGGCACATTATGAAATAGGTTTCAATATTTTTACATGCCTATACTCAGTACAAGTGTAACTAGTGTCCTATTAAACTAGAGTGAACAAATAATGTACATTGAAGTATTTATGTGAGAGTAAAAGTGAAAACTATCAATTTATTGCATAGTATAAAAATATAAAAGTATTACAAATATTTTAAAAACGACATGAACGTTTATAATCATAAAGTTTGAATAACTTTTATATCTTATAGAAGTGTATGGTTGGTACACCAACATTTTATATATACAGCTTAATTATTTCAAATAATTTTGACTTAGGTTTTAGTGAATATTTAAAACTGGGCGCATATAAAATTTGAACTCGTGTTCACTTAACTGCCTTTAGCAGCGTTTTAAAATTTATTAATTATTTTGCAGTCAATAACGTTGAACCTAGTATTATTTGAAAAAAAAATATTAGTCAATTACTTAATATCACAAATATTTTTCAAAAAGGTTACATTTTTTACTTTATATTATTGGAAGAATCATAATTTACAGGCAATATACATTGCGAAGAGGAACTATTTGCTTATTACCTTTCATTTAAAAGTAAAAAAAAAATGATTTTTGACAGAATTTGTTCCTCTAAAGAAAAAAAAGGTTTAATCTTTTTGACAATGAGTTGTCTTTATTATATGACAGTTACCATAAAGCTGAATTTCGGTAGACCTATCATTAAAAAAAAACCCTGACAAATTGAAACCAGTTTTTTTACGAGTCCTGCTCATGACATCCGAGCCCCGCTGACCAGTTGCAAATGCCACCGACTGGGTCAAACGATAGTCCTTTAGGACAGACATATTCCCAACCGAGCAGTGCACCGCTCTCCATACGTGCGCAGGATATGAACTTCTTGCACGACGAAGGATGAGGGAAATTGCCTATGTCTAAGCACTCGATTGTACCTGCGAAGTTATTTTGTAATAATAAATTATTTTTAGAAGTGTACATATTATTTAGTTGTCTTTTATTTGTAATAGAGATAAATAATAAAAATAGAAAAAAGCCACGCTGCATGGAGTATGGTGAAGTAATTGATTTAGTGAATGATGAAATAAGAACAAGGGAGCCCAATAGCCTTGAGAAATATCGTCTTAATTTGCTTAGGATAAAATATAATACCAACATTTAAGTGCTTAATCAAGATGCATAATTATATATTGTCACCTACCCTTACCCTAGATTACTAAAATGTAATGTTTTGTTAATAGTAATAAGTTTTCCGATTTCTTTCGCTGATCTTATGATGTAGTAGCATGCTATTCTTTGACCTGGGATAATTGCAGATAGTTTAAATCTACAGCGTGGCTTAACTACGGTAATAATAACATACATACCTACACGATATGAACCTCCATGTTGTATATATGAGTATTGTATGGCTTAGTGTATTTGAAATGTAAATTTATCATACTTGTAAATAAATACCATAATTAGTACATAGAAAAATATTAATGAAAACTTAAGTAGATGTTATATTATTCGTGACTTCCTTTAAGGACGCATGCTTACCCTTCGCGTGAAGAATTACTTTGGTCTCCTCGTGGTACTTTTGGGCTACTTTCTCTACGCTGTCATCGTAATAGTCGTAATTGGCTATGGGTCGTACAACTCTGTTTGGCTTTTCGACATTCTTCACTGGCTGTACATCTTCCACTGCTTTAACTTTTTGTATCGGTTGGACTTTCTTAACAGAATCTCCGTCCACCAATTGTTGTTCCTTCTTTGGCCCCTTTAGAACTTTCACTTTTTGAACTTTGCGGATTTTCTCGAATGGTTTCCTAGAGACTACTCTTCTTGGCTTCGGCGTTATTGCTGTCGGCGTCGGCGTCGGCGTCGTCGTTGTCGTCGTCGTTGTCGTCGACGTCGTGGTAGTACTGGGTCGAGTTATTGTTGAAAGTCTTCTGAAGACTGTCTTCTTCCTACCCAGCTTTCTGGTGGTTGATGTAGGTTGTGTAGTTGTCACCGGTGACAGGTATTGATATTCATCTGTAAAAGTATTATTTAAAATTATACTACTCTATGTACATATTAATTTTGGAAAATTTTGTGAAAGATGTAATGCCTAGTTGTCAGTAATAAGGACTAATACAGACAAAAAGTCTTAATACTGGTGAGGATGACTTCATCGTAATCATCGGGAGTAACAGTGCCTCTGCTTTATGAATCTTGAATTAATGTTGACGTTATGGGGCGTAGGAATCACATAACGTCAGATGAATTCTTTTTAGAAAAAAAAGAGGCCGAAATCTTATTTCGTAATTTACAACGTATGATGCTATCCAGACAATGGAGGTATACCACAGTATATAATAAAAGAATACCCATAATTATTATGGAAACGCTAACCTAAAGTGAAAAGTACGAAGAACTCCTTCGGAGACGATTCTATCTTTTTTGTACACATCAATCGAGTCATCTTAAAAACAACAAGATAATTTGAGAAAAATTGAACATTGGCAATGAATGGAATTAAGAATATTTTAATCCGTCATGTAATACGGAAAAAATACTTACCATCATATGTTTTGGTGACTGGAGAGGCCAACAGATATTCTCTTGTGAAATGTGATGGCTCTTGGCTCTGGCCATATCCAGCAGTCGAGTATCCATAGTCATTTACGGGACCTGATACGTACCTCCCAGTCGTACTTGCGTACTGGACTGATGAGGGATTTACAATGGGAGATTTATCCTCTGTACTCAAATATTTGACAGTAGAAGGACCCAGGTCCTGAATAAATCCTGTATACTGGCCATTTGGATTCAAATAACGATCTGTGATTACGACATCGTCGGCAAACTCTGTGCTACTGCTAAGAACGCCTTTTTCGGTCACTTCTATATATGTACTAGTAGATGGGTTTCTGTTGCGCGATATATCTGAATATTTTTTATTAGTATATGATTCAATCAGTGGGCTTTCGGTGGATTTATCAGTTGTCTCTGTGTATCTATCAGTAGACGGTCTTAGACTAGGCGCGACTTCTGGCAACCTTTCGTTTTTGCCTGTAAATCCAGTGGTGGGGCTAATATTTTGCGTCTCTGACGTGACACCGCTCGTAGCTGCCTCCGTGTATCTATATGTCGACGGTCTGGTCCTACGAGGGGTGTTAGTATATTTTTCACTGGTTCCCGTAAATCCAAATGTAGGAATTGTCTCTGTTGTGTATTGTTCACTGTTTGTGTATGTGGTTGTGGAAGGTCTCCTTCTACGTGAAGCTATTGCTCTGTCGGTTGTACTAGTTACCGCTTCTGTTTGATAAACATTTCGTAAGGTTTCTGTTGTATATTTTTCGGTTTCAGTATAGGCGTTTGTCGATGGTCTTCTCCTCCGTGCGGATTCTGTGTATCTATCATTTGTGACCGTGTATCCTTCTGTGGGATTTGGTGTTTGTAATGCACTCGTTGTATACTTTTCGCTTTCACTGGTCGTTGTAGTAGATGGTTTTCTTCTTCGTGAAATTGAAGTATACCTATCGCTTGTTTCTGTAGACGTTGTTGTAGGCTTTAGATTTTGCAGAGTATTATAAGTTTCACCTCTGTCTGCATATTTGTTAAATGGCGCTCTAGTATTATATGACACTTCTGAATAATTGTCGCCTGCTATATAAGTACTTGTAGGGGTTTCTTCATGCGGTATGCTTGTATATTTATTATCTTCTGTTATATATCCCGGGGTAGATGGATTTGTGATACGTGATACTTCGGTATATTTCTCATTTTCAATAGTGTATCTATTTGTAGGATTTATGTTTTGAGACGTTCCAGTATATTTTGTTGTATCTAAATTTTCGATAGTTGACGGTCCAGCTGTTGGGAATACATCACCAGTGTATTTGACGCTAGAATCTAAATATTTATCTGTTACACTTGAGCCTTGTGAAACACCATTAAATCTGCCATTAGCATCCAAATATCTATTTGTTGATCTAGGGATTTCGGAATATTCCTTACTCGTTCCTACGAAAATATCCGTGGGAGAAAGCGTCTGTGAGGTACCAGTGTATTCATTCACATCAACATTAGTGGGTCTTCTACCACGACTCCTGCCGTTTGGGTTTACGGTCTGTGTTGTTTCACTTGTACCTACATATTTCACTGTTGGAGTTAAATCGTAAGATACTCCTGAATATTTGTCCACTGTACTCAAGTACTGTATTGTGGAGGGCTGTGATTTCGAGTATTTTTCACTGGTATCAATGTATCTATCGTCTGTTGGATTAATGTTATGTGTTGCTGTGTTTTGATCAGTTGTACTTAAATATCTGACCGTGGATGGACCCAAGTTACGTGAAACACCTGACAAGCCTGGATTAGTAATAGTAGGGGCGGTGAATCCAGCTGGTTGAGATGCTATAAATCCACGTGTTGAAGGTAGAACTGTCTCTAAAAGATCGCTAGTGAATAGACCTGTGGACGTTTGGACGTAATTCTGAGTTGGAGCATTATAACTTGGGGTTGTGGAGTATGCTATGGGGTATGATGGTGTCTTTGTGATCTCTTGAGTATCATATGTGTTTGGATATTTGAATTTCTGGGTAGTCTTCGAGGAAGCGCTTCTTGTAGGTTTGACGTCGTATTCATAGTCCGGTATGATTGGCACAGGTGCTTCCAAGAGTTTGTTGGCCGCGAGCGCTACAGCCGTCTCAGAATTGTAGTCTGTGAATATATAGTACATAAAAATATTGTTATTAATATCATAATTATCTTGAAACCTATAAATACATCACTAATATACTTGTAATTCAAAGCAGGACTAATATATTCCAATAAAAGGTTATCTATAGGAATAGCATTAAAGTAAAAGGGTACAACGGAATGTTTAGAGATAGGGATAAAATATAAGATTTTTATTATGATCTATCTTACTTTCAACAGTAAATTTCCCCTCTGTTGTTGGTTCTACGTCTACATCGAATGCATCCTGGGTTTTAAGTCTCAGTACTTCATCCAACTGGTTTTGCTTGAAACTGGAGCTGTATTTCTTACTCTGTCTCTTTTTCTCCTCTTCATTAGTAGCAGATGGATTTTGTTCTTTTTCATCTTTCAACGAAACTAGTGGTCGTCTTTGGACTTTTGGATTCTTCTTCGGACTAGAGGCAGAGGCTAAAGATGGGTCTTCGATAGAGTCTGAAAACGATTTTTTTTTAAATGCACATACGTATCATTGCTTAGTCCCTGTTGAGCCGGACAAATTATATTTAATAATAACATTGGTTGGCTTATTGTGGTTTAAGGAATCTCTAATATGTTATTTTTTTAGTACTCACCAGCCTCTTCGATGTCCTGTAGATATTCTTCACTGTCTAAAATATTGGTGGTAGATAGCGTAGTGGAAGTGGTAGTAAAGGTTGTTTTAGTGCTGACAGATGGACGGCGTCGGCTTGCCACGCGGAATTGTCGGCGCGTTGTAGACGTAGCTGCTGTTGATGAACCCGGTCTGGTTGTTGCTGTTAGAAAAGAAAATATGTTGAGATTAAATATATTTCAGACTTATTCTTATGTATCTAAGTTGGTAAAAATGGTGTTGGAATTATAACACTACCCTATATCTAACTACATTATTAATGATATGAGATTTATTCGTTAATATAAAATATATAGTTAATAATAAAAAAGGAATTAGTGTTAAAAAAAAAGTTAAGACATAACGTAGTAGCGAGAAAATGAAAACTTCGTCAGCACATCGTTGAAAAAGTGGTTAAATGGCGAAAGAGAACGTACCAATTTTTCAAAGAAATCAAAACGACCTATGCAGAACGAAAACATTCTAATTAATATAGTTATACGCTTTCTCACATACTCTAAGACTCAGCACGGCGAAACTGTATAAGCCCTCAGGCTGAAAGAGGCCATCAGCCCGAAAAAATTATACTTATATTATTATTATAAATACAATTTTCAAAAATATAAATTTCAAAATTCACAAAAGCGTAAAGAAATCATCGTTTTTTATGCGATAAATTTGAGTACAGTACCCTTTATCAACATATGATAAACTTTTACTAAATCATTATAATGTTATAAGCCTACCACATTGTATGTTGTACCTTAATCAGTAATGTAACTTAATGAGCACAATATTTGCGCAAATATTTTGTTGGCATTACCCATTTTATTAAACGTATTTAACAAAAGTCTTAGCGTGATCACATAGCAATACCTAGAATACACACTCTTTGTATCTTTTAAAAAATAATTAATAAATATAAAATACAATGAAAACTACCGCGAACTCGTCATTATTGTTATTGTCAAAAATGGCGGGAGATTTTGACGTTCGATTTAACATTTTTTTAAGAAAAAGAATACAATTTTTTTTTCAAAATTAATGGCATTTTAATAAAAGATTTACGGTCATGATTCAAGAAGTATCGTATTTCTAAGAGTGTAGTTGTGTGGTCGTTTTACTATTATGTTAATTGCACGTATTGCATATAATTGCGAACAATTGCCAAGGTGACCAATAACATTAGTTATACTTTGTAGGAAGTAATGGTGACTCAGTAGCTATTTACATAAAAACTATGTCTGTAATTCTTTACGTGTCGTACAAAATTCAAGGTGCATGTATAATGCAGTTTATAGTTAGTACATACTACGGTAATACTGTTAAAAAGGTGTAGTGGTAGGTCGGCTTTTGCGTCACGGGTCCTGATTCGGTTCCAAGCCGAGGAATAATAATACTGAGGGATTGAGCGATTAATGAAAAAACCTCTGGTACACTTATATACACACATATTACAGTTTCAAAATGCCAAGCCGCCATTTTTTCCTTCAACACCACACTTAACCTCACCCCTCGCATCCATTGCATTCCGTTTCACCACATTACTTACCCTACATTACTACTCGAGAAGAGGTAGAATTACGCTGCAGTTTATTTCTAGTTGGAGAACGAATGGGTCAGCTTGATCGGGGTAGGACCATTTTGTCAAAGAAAACCAGCGTAAAATACCAGCATAATGCTATGCTGTGTTTCGTTTGGTGAGTGCAGGGATCCGGAGACCTTTATTACTGTTGACGTGGCATTACATCTCAGGACTGAGGGTTACAAGGGTGACAGCGCATCTGCATTATGCTTCCTTATCAAGGATGAATGTAGGTGTCATGGGCCGCAGGAATCACTTACCATCAGGTGAACTGTGTGCTCGTTTATAAGGTGAAAAAAACGTAATTCTACCATGTACACTGTGTATAGGAATTGTAGGGATTTGGGGACCCAATTACATGTGCGTTTTAAATCTGTGCTACAGATGTCATGGGCCGTAGTCATCGCTGAAGTTTATATAAAAAAAGTTATATCCTTTTTAAAGTTTTATGACTGGATTATAAGTAGATTTTTAATAATAACTTTACTTTTTAGATCAGAAAAAGTAAAGTTATAGACTCAAATTTTCAAGTACAAACGCATTTCGCGAGTGAAATTCAAATGCAACTTCCTGTCGACTCCTTAAGTAAGGAAAGTTCCTCTCACTACACTGACAACGAGTCGGCAAGCCTTTAAAAGGCTCCCGACCAGCCGGTTGGCTTTCTTTTAATGACTCTTTATGAGTGAACACTTTCTTCGGCGTTTTCACCAGCACTCTCTACTCTTAGGTTAACCGTAGCATAGTTTACTTGCGGTTGACCCATTCATGTCTCACTACTAAATAGAAATTAGCTTTTGAAATCATTGAAATTTAATGTTATAAGTAGTATGTTTTATTTTTCATTATAACTGTATTTAAGTACCACGTACAACAGTGTGCAGTAGTTGTTAGTATATCTGACTGCGGCATTCTAGGTCCTGGGTTCGATTCTCTACCGAGGAATATTTGTACATCACAAATTGTTGGTTTTCATGTCTGTGTGCACGATGTACGTTCCGTGTCTTTGATACAGCATGTGGACCTTCCCCCGATCTTATAGTGTCCGTATCTACTACGGTAGTACTAATACAGTAATAGGCGTAGTGGCGGATTGGTCGTTCTGTAGCTGGTCCTGCATTCGATTTCCACCCGAGGAACAACTAATAATTTTGTATCACAAAATATTGGTTTTCGGGTCTGTTTGTTTACATTGTGTATATCTTGCGTCCTGAACACTGCATCTGAACCTTCCTTCGATTATGCAATACTGCGGAAATAGGGAAAGCAACGACAAGTGAGTGCCTTGTTTCTGCAAAAATTATTTTATAAAATTTTTATATTTTTATTTTTTATATTATTTTAAATTTTATAAAAATATATTATAAAAAAAATTTGCTTAGTTGATGCCATCCGATTATAACTAGTAGATATCGCCGTCGTCGAAATCGGCCAGGAGGATATCTTCGTCGCCGTAAGTAGAACGTTTTTAGAATAATTTTAGTATCAGCGTAAAGTTGGAGTCGTTGTAAAAGTAAATAGTGTCGTGGGAATATGACCTGTTTCTTAACTTAAATTGAGTCTCATAATTGCGTATGACACACGCTTTTGCTACATGCAACAGTGTTTTCCTTGCGAGTTTTCCATTGCGACACTAAGGTAATTTGACGTAAGTTACCTAACTAAGGCAATCATAAGTTCAGACAATCGTGTACAAGAAAAATTACTTCATTAAAATGTATGCAATGAATAAAAATGTAAAATTTTAAATAAAGTATAATGCTAATGATTGTCTTCTGATAATTGCAAAACTATATAAACTGCGCAGTATATTTTAAATAATATACACTTACTCGTTGCCTTCCCCATTCCGTAGTAATGCATTTGCAATAAGATCATACAACACATATAAACCTGAAAACCCTGGTATATGGTACCCTGATGGTAAGATTCCTGCGGCCCATGACATCTACATTCATCATTGACAACGAGTCATAATGCAGATGCGCTGTCACCCTTGTGGACTGAGATGGAATGCCTCGTGACCAGTAATAAATGTCTCCAGATCCCTGCACTCAGCAGACGAAACACGGCAGCGTTATGCTGCTACCCCTGTCGAACTGACCCGTTAATACTGCAGCTAGAAACAAACTGCAATCCAACGACGTTACGTTTCGCAACCGTGTACCCTAAGCCTAATGGCTATTGACGTTTATGGATCACAGATTATTTTCCCTCACCATATTTTATAACGTAACATTTTAATTTTACGTATTTAAGTTTTTATTTTGGCATTTTTTATTATTTACGGCATTGTGTAGGCAAACAAGACGGAAAGATTTTTGTAATGAAATATAATGTTACCATCTTTGTTAAAATCGACGTCACATAAAAATAATTATATCCCAAATTACAAGTTCTATATATATATATATATATCTATATATATATATATATATATATATATATATATATATATATATATATATATATATATATATATATGCGTACTATATAGAATAACATGAATATGTGTACAAACTATAGAATGTATTATTACAAAAAAAGGATCATCGTTGCCATAGACAATTAAAAAAGTTGTAACTATATTCACGTCGTCCGGCGTCATTATCTAATATTACATAAATGATGAAAGTCAGTCGGTTCGCCTGGCCGACCGGCCGCTTTCACCGCATCTCTCTGCTCGGCCGCCTGGCCGCGGACTCCTCTACTGATGCCTCGAATAATTACATGACTAATTCATATATATGATGGCCGTGTGGCTTAGTAGTTTAAGTAACAGGATGGTACTCCGCGGGTGCTGGTTTCAAATCTTTTTTCAGACATTACAAGACGCTGCAGACAATTTCTTAATGCAATATAAGTGGGTCAGTTCGAACGGGGAAATACGACATGTTCACTAAATACCAATGTGAATTAGCAGCATAATGCTGCTGCGTTTCAAATGGTGAGTGTTGGATTCCAATTACGGATCGTAAGGCATTCTGTCTTAGCATTCAGGGATGACAACGCATGTACATCTTGAATCTTTGTTGAGGATAGAAGTAGATGTCCTGGACCGCAGTCATCATTTGCCATCAGGTGGACTGTGTGTTCATTTGTCACCTCTAATATTATAAAAAATATTATTGGTTTTCGGGTAAGCCATATGCATCTGATCAAATTGCGCACATGCATTATTTCGGAGTAGGGAAGGGATCGATCAGTGAGTGCTATCATCTATCGTTTCATAATAATTAAAATAAATCTCCGTACTAGATTACTATCCATATTTGTGCTACATAGATTTTGTTTCTTGGTTGAGAATCGAAGCAGGTACTCACATTGTGCCGCGTGGCCGTCATACATTTATGATAGGGCAATATAACTAACTACCTAATTTTTATCTCATAGACCACTTTCAAAATTTAGCTGGTTCCGTTGGACCCTCTGCAGCTACATTTCTACCATATTCCCAAAACTCGACAAAAAATGTCAAGATTACATCTTACTATGGAAATTTGAGTTGCGGCCGAATTCCAACAACGAAAAAAAAGTAATGTTGGCCAATCAAAAAAGTCCATCCAACTTTACTTTTTCGACATCTACTTACAGCACAAGGAACTAATCAATTCACACATTGCCTACATTGAAAGATGAAGTCAAGCCAACATTTTAGTTCTTCCCTATCGAAGGCAAATAAATTTTCGGGGGGGTCCACGAACGGGCTTACGAAATGTTTTCCCATTTCCATTTTTGTGACACGCCAACGTACACCCCCGCCGAGTCTCCCGTGGACCCCCATGGGTCCACGTAGACGACTTTAGGATCTGTTGTTAGAATTTCCGACTTAACTACGATGAAAGCGTTAATTGTCCTCACTCGTCAAAACAAGAAGATAAGTATATGAAAAGTTTTTGTTTAAAAAATAACAATAGGCGGTGTCAATGACTTATATCCTACACCTGCATACTCTGTTAAGGTTAAAAGGCGTGAAGAAGTTGTACACGTAACCGCAACAAATTGTTATGTTTATTCATAGAGAAAGCTCGGGGTCATTTCACTGCTGTCACCTCGTTAGGAAAACGAACGCTTAGCGACCGTGAAACTTGCCATTCTTCAACAGAATCCATAGGTTTCTTAACAATTTATTAGCTTTTTCTATAATTACGGTACAGTCTACAGTCGTAGAGCTACGCTGCAACTTGTTTCTAGCTAAAGAAATGAATGGGTCAGCTCAAACAGGGTAGGACCACGCTCTCGCAGAATACCATCGTAAAAGATCAGCATAATGCTGCTGTGTTTCGTCAGGTGATTGTAGGGATCCGGAGACCTTTGTTAATAGTGACGAGGCATTCCATCTCATTCATCATCATTCCAGTGACGGACCATTCACCTCATGAGTGACAACGCATCTGCATTATGATTCCTTGTCAAGAATGATGGTAGATGTCATGGGTCGCAGGAATCAGTAGGGTGAACTGGGTGCTCGTTTGCTTCTCTCAATATAATTTAAAAAAATTGTCATGCTGTAGTATGAATAGGTCGGCTCTAACAGGAAACGACCGCGACCACGGCCACACGAAATTTCATTTCATGATCATTTTTCATAACTGCATGTATTCTTCCGAATCTGGTATCCCACTATTGTCGTAAACTGTCTTCTAGCACAACTATCTTAGTTTGTTTGGAGTGTTTGTAATGATAATATCATACAATGGTGGCATTCAAAAAAGTAGTTTTTTTAATATTTGTACATAAAGATACAGATAGACATAAGTGTCTATAAACACGAGTGTCTAAGACTCTAAGATTACATGAAGTTGTTGACCCATTCAAGTTATGCTATTAAGTTACGCCTAGCTTTCTCTGAACCGTCTCTTTGTTTTGTGATTTGTTTTAACTACCTTAGGCCTACCTTTACGGTTCGATCAACATCTAGCATATATTAGATTGGCAACTAAGTTCTATCCGTTTTTTTTTAATTTTATATGAAGCATGGCGTTAAACGTTTTTGGTATTGTTTATGTTTTTTTCTATCAGAATCTATGTGTAGTTTTTTTCGAGTTCATGTGGATTTCTACCTCTTTCGATCTCCCTTTTAAATGCTGTGCCCGGAGTTTTGTTCAATACTGATGCAGAATTGAGCGTTTGATTGGATGAAATTTTCGAGTCGAAACCTGGTGATGTCTGCAACCGAGGTATTGAAAATCTTGTTGAATGGTGGGAGAAAGTTGTAAACAAGGGAGAATACATTATAGAATAAAATAAACTTTAAAAAATGTTAATCTATTATATAATATTAAAATGCTGTTTGTTGGTAAGCGTATCATTTGAGAACAGCTGGACCGATTTGTTTTTTAATTGTTCGTGTCCCAATTAGGTTATTTTCCGATAAAATTAGCAAATTCGGCAAAAACTTAAAGTTATTATTTTCATGCGATTTCTATATGAACTCAAGATCATAAATAATTCAAGATTCATACGATGAATAGGTTTCACAAAACGATCTCAAATAAATTTCTTATGAAACTTTGACAGGACAACGTCTGTCGGTTGGCTGGTAAATAAATAAATCATAACAATCTTGAATCACATGTCCAGCGAAGGAGCGATATCGGACGGCGTGAAGGCGACTTGTGAAGAAATAATACGATGATAATTGACGAAGCGGCAAATGATTCCATTGTTTGAAGCATTTAGCGAGAACCCCACAAACGTTCTGACCGTGAAAGCATACGATGTTTGCATAAACTTTTGTATTTTTGCCACTTCAAGCAACGGTCCTCGATGCCGACACCAATGTAATTGTTAATTCAAATTACAAGTGCTGAATTATTACATCCTGGACGGTGAAGGAAACATGTATGTCTAAGAAATAAAACAATATTTCAAGATGTGTGAAGTCTGCTAACCTTTGTGGACTATACTCTAAAATCCTCTCTAGAGAGAAGGCCAATGCCCAACAAATTAAAGCTATATATATGTAGCCTTTTGATTTATGAACTACTTCAATCAGTACTGAACGTTGCTCCAATAGCCTCTCGAGGTGTGGCCAATGCTCAGCAGTGGGATCTATATTTTTACGCCGTTTACAAATTTATTCGGACTCAATAAATCATAAAACATCTGTAGAGCTTACGGTTAACCGAGAAATGTTTTGACTCGACAATATTAAGTTTGTAGAATATAGGGAAGAATGCGGACAAAAGAAAACTTCTTTCAAGGTGGCACGATGATAGCCGGCCACAATAAAAAAAACATAAAACGTCCCGAAAATAATGTTTACTTTAGTATGTTAGAGCAGTACTATCGTAAAAATTTGTTGCCTATAAGAAAGCTACTGTTGCTACAGTTTATAAAAACTAGCACGAATGTTTCGTTTTTTTTCGTTGTAGAACCACAATGCAGCTAGAAACTAGCAACATAAACGGCTGCGGATGTGATATATCCATATGTATGATATATTACCACTACACTCATGTTTCGTATGCTGAATGTAAAGTAAACCTGCAAATTACAGATAACGTGGCATTCAATTTAAGTCCCAAAAGGTGGCAAATTGATATTGAATGAAAAAGTTATGGCACGTACTTATCATCAGGTGGACTCTATGATCACTTATCACCCTCAATATTAAACAAAGGTGATGTGAGGTGAAGGCTTCTAAAGAAGACTTTTGCATTTCACTGAAGAACAGAACATAATGATATGCTGCACAATCAAGAAGCGAAAATAATCTATTTAAAGAATATGCCATTTTTAAATGTAACGGTAGTAAGTTCCATTACAAAGGGTTTCAACATGGCTGCATGTAACATATAATAATTCAAACGTTATACAACTCCATTGTTTGCTATTTACAAGTTTCACAAACGCGTGAGCGATTTGAGCGACTTTTTTCTTTCTTTTTCAGACGACAATTCCGCAGTAAGTATGTAATTCCTATAGCAAATATACAAAGATTCCTTTGTTATTTATATATTGAGAAAGATACACTATCGACAATATCGATTTGCATTTTCCGCTTATAGTTTATTAAATATTAATGATTTGCCTTTACAGGCGTGTGTATACAAAATTAGTATCTTAAATATTCGTATCTAAGCACTATATTTATTAAAGTAATATTTGAATTAAATTAGTAAACAAAAATTAGAAACAATGTACCAAGTCGGAAAAGGTAAATAATAAAAACTGAAACTAGACAATAATATGGAAACGTTTTTCCCTTAAAATTACACTCTAAGTCATTAAAATATCAATATTGCTATCTTCGTTCAATTCATTGTAGGTACGCATATATCGATTGAGAGGACATACTTGCCTACATTAGCCTGTATGCTTTGAATTATGATGAATATTGAAAGTATTGCGTATTGGGTATGGGTGGCCGGTATGCATTCGTTATTATATGCATTTAAAAACATTATTTTGGATATATATAGGAACAATTGCATGAAAAGAATTTTGAAAAAAAAAATTAAAAAAAACATAAAAGTACACATCAAGCGTACGACATTTTTTGAAATAAAAAAAAACAAATGAAAGTGACAGATATTGTACAACTTTGTTGGATAAAATTGTTACGATTGTCACTTTTTTTTCAATTACAATATATAACTAATAATAGAATTGTAACTCAATAGGGTTCTATTGTATTATATGCTCGATATAATAACAAAAGTGGCTTGATTTAGTTATAAATATCGTGTTTATGTACAAACATCCCAACCAATTGAAGTCCTCAAAAGAATAGATTTTTTATAAACTAAAAAATAAATTTCAGAATATTCCTCGTGATAGCTTTTTTTATTACGTAAATGTTTTACATAATTACTGGTGATGATTAAATCTGTATAATTGTTACTATTCGTTATGGGAATCCACTTTGTTACTTTTTGTTGTCTATAAAGACACTAAATAAATTACATTCCAGAAAAGTATAATCAGCACGTGATTGTGACAGTTCAAAATGGCCGCATGTTCATAGTCAAAGATCTGTGAAATTGTCTTGTCTAACGCAACCGCGAGATTGCAAGAACGCCCGATACGTGATTATAGGCAACGAACATGTTCGCGTGAGAATAGTACATATTGCCGTTATCGGGTCATTAGTTGAATGTCATTAAAATTGTGATATTTCGTCAGCGAAGCCCAGCGCCGGAAAACGTTAAAAATGATATAACTTCTTTATGCTTTTTTTTTGTAGTTAATAACAAGGTTTAACAATATTAAATATTTTTAGATGCGTAGAATAAATATTAGTGAAATTTTGTTAAAATAAAAATTTATACAAATTAAACGTAAAAGAGTATTGTCATGTATGTCACATATATACACATACATATATTATACCGGTTCAGCTCAGCTAAGAAGGTTATATTCTAAGGCACGTATATTCATGTATCACGGTTTGTGTTACTTATTTTTATACAAACAAGGTCGCGATGCTTAGTGTTCTGACTGCAAGGCTTCCAAGTCGCGGGTCCTAGGTTAAGAAGACAGCGGCATCATCTAGTCAAAACTAAAAGAAGTCAAGAAGGCGAATATACAGATGATATTTGTGTTAATAATGAATTTCCATTTTATATAAACAAAGACATTTTGTTTACCTTTAGTAAAATCCTTTTTAAATATGGGCAAAAGAGGGGGATAAGTCCTAATCGATTTTCAGGCATGATAAGTTATATTTGTTTAAACAGTATCAATATCTTAGTATTAAATGTACACAAAATGCATTAGCATCTAAACCATTCATCTTGCATATAGAAACCAACTGCGTTTTTTCGAACTGGCCACATATCAAACAATCTGGCCTTTGGTTGGGAATGCCAAATTAAAATGTATATTAAAATGGAGTTCCACCGTGGCACCAGCTCTGCAGAAAGAGTTCGAAGGATTAATGATCTGTGTATGGGGAAGCTACTGTAAAAAAAGCACGGTACATTTTCGTTCTAGAGGTTTTGACCTCCAAATCAAACCACGCGGACGGCCAGAGACCCAAGTTGACAATGAAGAATTGAAGGTGATCCAGTCTTGGAAGCGGATCCATCGCTAACCACGTCAGAGCTATCGGCAGGCTTCGGCGTGAGTGACAAAACAATTTTAATTCACTTGAAACAAATTTGAAAAGCGAAAAAGCTCGAGATATGGGTACCGCGTGAATTGAGTGAAGCACACCAACAAACACGCATTGAGTGCTGCGTTACATTACTCAACCGTTACAATAACGAGGAATTTTAGAATAATATCGTTACTTGTGATGAAAAATGGATACTGTACGATAATCGGAAACGCTCATCACGGTGTTTGAACCCAGGAGAATCGGCCACATCCTGTCCCAAGCGAAAGTTGACTCAGGAAAAGGTACTGGTAAGTGTTGGGTGGACCAATGCTTGTCTATCACTACATCTTCCTAATATCAACATTTACAATTGAACACGATGGAAAAGCCTTTAAACAACCGACTCTGGTAAATTGCTCTAGCCCACGGACGCTTTATGACAACGCTAGACCCCATACTTCATGACAGATGGTCACTAAATTGGAGGAGCTACGATTAAAATGTCTCCAACACTCCCCGGATGTTGTTGCAACAGATTTCCACTTATTAAGGATTTTGGACGTTTCTTTACAAGAAAAAAAAGTTCAATTCCGATGAGGCGGTCATAACCGCTTTCAAAGAATCTTTTGATTATCGCTCCCAACATTTTGTCAGCAATAGAATCAATGAACTGCCTATAAAATGGGGAAAGTGCATAGATAACAATGGTATATACTATTGATTAAATATATAACTTCATAAAAAAAATGATTTTATTTTATTCGAGATAATTAGACGCTAATTTCATAGGTAAACCGAATACAACCAATAACGTTATTGTAATTTTTAATCACGTCTGATTGTTTGTACTTGTTATGTATGTAACGAATATACGATCGATATAGCATATTAAAGTGATGTTGGAATATTATATAACAAATCAGTATTCTTTGATCTCTTCTTTTTTACAGATTGCACCTAACATAAGTGCCAAGCTCCGCATATAAGCAAGTGTATATTAAGTACAAGTTAACATCGCGAGGAAACCTAAACGTCTTATTGATATATAAAAAATAATATTTCAAGACACGTAAAGTCCGACAAACCGCATTGGACGTGTCACAGACTCCAATACCCTCTCTAGAGAGGAGGTCTATGCCCAGCGGCAGGATCTATATTTAGGCAGTTATTTTACTTTTTTCGTCTTATTTTGATTCGTATTTCTAGTCTTCCTGATAACAAATGTCAATGTTACAATAATCAATGATTTTTAGTAGTTCTCTAGTAAGGCAAAGGTAAAAGACAAGTGGGACTAAATTTAAACTTTTTCGAGAATGTTTTGACGTTTATAGATTTTGGTTATAGATTAACTGTCAAATTATTTAATAGACAAGTATTTTTTGTATAGTTTGTTGGAGATACCAAGTGTGAAAAATCTCTATGCTTAAAAGATATGAAAGTCTAC
Source organism: Teinopalpus imperialis (assembly GCA_029286865.1). Lineage (NCBI taxonomy): Eukaryota > Metazoa > Arthropoda > Insecta > Lepidoptera > Papilionidae > Teinopalpus > Teinopalpus imperialis. The sequence goes on along the minus strand of JAGSMU010000022.1, from coordinate 16,743,072 downwards.
TAAAAATGCTTGTAACATTTTGTGTAAACTGTTTAGGTTTCAATCGTACATATAAACATATTTAATTAAAATGTAATAATGTACGCTGTTATTTTCTTAGCAACTAAATAAAACATTCTATCGCACCTTTATAATTGTCTATAGTGTAATGGTTTCGGGTACGGTCGGCGAAATTTAAGTTCTTAGATCCAAAACATCATTAGGCTACTGAATAGACTTTATTGAATTGAGGGTGATTATAATCAGTGGTTCCTAAGGCCCATAAAATCCACATTCGTTCTATCATTTTGACATCATAACGCACGTGCGTTGTCAACACTTAAGACTGAGATGGAATGCCTCGTCACCAAAAAATCACCAAGGGTCCAGAATCCTATACTCATCAGTTGTAACACATCAACGTATTGCTTTCATTTAATCCTGCTGCTGCCAAATTACGCCGCTATTCTGTGAGGACTTTATCCTTTCATTCTTCCCGTCGCTATCAAAACCCACTGTTAGTAATGTTAATGGTATTGCTAGCATTAAAAAAAATGATTTGCAAGATGTTTAAATAGACGGGAGTCATTGGAATGAGTTGTACAATGTGACATAATACCAGTTTAATAATTATTTAGGTATAAAGTTATCAATATTCAATACGCGTCCCCTATTTCATATTTAATAGAGAAAGCGTAGCGCTTCGGATGTAAAACTTGTCTCGCGGTGATACCCGCAGACGGGTTGTCACTAGAACTATTTGCATTTCATTGATAAAACTTGATGTGGTCGACCTTCGTGGGAGTTTATGATGTTCGTTTTAAAGGTGTGCTACCTTAAAACTAAAGTTCCGTACAATAGAAACTTCGGAAAGTCTCAGGGGTAGAACTACGCAGCAGAATCTAATATCTAATTGTTATATGAATGGGTCGCCTCGCCACAGGACCGGGGAAGGTCAAAAGAAAAAAAAACATTTTTTTTGTGAGAGATTTCCCGAATCTGCATGAATTTCGGTTAAACAGTTGGATCACCAGTCTGCCCAAAAATATGGTGAGAGAGAGATCATAATCCATTGTAATATATTATTATTTTGATTATGGGTTAAAGCGGCATTCAAATTTTAGACGTAGAATTATATTCTTTAGTGATTAATTATGCTATAATAATACTCATGAGTGAGCAAAATGCATTCGCACATAAAATGTAAGTACAATAAAGACAGATAACATTTTAAGTCATTTTGTGTACGTTTTCGTGCATAAAAATGTTCATAGTCTATATAGAATAAATTTGACAGTTTAAAAAAACTTAATCGCTGTCTGTAACATGAACTGTCAGGTTCAGGGATTCTTTTACGTCACGGTCACATATTTGCTATTTGTATGGTAATTGAAAATAACTAATTTTAATTTATGGAGTATATGTTGTTTTGTCAAGCGGTGTAGACACGAACTATGAAAACGGATCGATTTCATATCATCCACCTTAATACTCACGAGTGACAACGTAACTAGATTTTGATGTATTATGAATGATGGAAATGTCTCTGTCTTTGACCACATAAAATAACCAATCATTGGACTGTGTACTACTTTGACAGATTTATAAAAATAAAAAAATGTATCTAGTGTGAAATATAGTGTTTAAGAGTAAAATATATCTTTCAAAATCTACGAAATCATTTAAAATATTTTATAACAAAATTGTCCCACATAATATTATAGACGGTAAATTCATTGCAAATAAAGTTTTTTTTTGTGCGTCATGAGTATGTTGAATGCAAAAAAAAAGTTTATCTTTAGACAAGTTCGTAAGAAGTCAACTACGCAGCTTTCGATAGTAAACATCCATAAGCCTGCAGTTGCGAGACCTATACAGATCTATGAACCCAAACCCACCCAGCTTGTTCAGTAATTAATAAAACACGAATGCTAATATAGATTGTATGTCGAAGCATTAAAAGCGATAAAGGCATGCAGCATTTGAAAGCGGCGTAGTTGCGTTATAAATATAACCGGACTCACTGTTCGCCCCTCCAAGCCTTCTTCGGGCAAAATTGCGCGGCGTAGGTCGGTCACTGCGCGCCGCGCTGTTGTTTAAAGATGGCGGCTGTGTTCGTATTTCCAAGTCGTTTTCATCTTCCCGCGGTTTCTCGATTTGCGGGATATCTTTCGCCGCGCCATTCTTTCGGGGCTTGAATCTGGAATTCCCTCGCCTTGTGTATTTGTTTGTGGTGGTTTCGATGTTATCGGATGCGGCCGTGTTCGTGTCCGTGGTGATTGGTACTGTCGTGGGCTTGGTGCGCCGAATGAAGTTTGTTCTTGGTACCTGAGGACAAACAAACAGCCGGTTAGTTTTATTTTTATCTAGATTTTCTACTATTACTATATTTATATGTCAGAAGTTACAATATAAATATAAACACAATAACATATTTAAATTGTTAGACACAGTGCTTATACATTTATAATTAATTCTAAAATTAATCGTCTCAAGTACATAATAAGGTTTAGAGTACGGCCTACAAATTTAAGGTCGAAGTATGAATCAATCATTTTACTATCGTTGCGTACTATCTCCTAGGACAAGCTTAACAAGTGGTTAACGGGAATGTTAGAAATGCTATTGCTAGAATTATTAGTAATGTTAAGTTGCGAAGTTATTTGGTACAATAATTTTAATCGATGAACTGATTTATTATTAAATAAATCTAAGTTATAAAGCGAAATTACTCATAATATTAGTAATTTCGGATGAAATCTGAGACTAATATAGACAATACAATACAAATAGATTTAGTAAGAAAGTACTATAATATAATAGAATTAGGAATATCCTCTTGGGTCATTTCTTTCATACATAGGCTCTATATTATACAATTGAACCTCTAATTATGCAATATTGTAAGAAAAAGGTTGAATTAGTTGAGTTCGCTCGCTTTATAGTCTGTTTCGACAATTTAAAATTATATAGATTGGCCAGTTTTCGGATTTGTTTCATACAGATTTGCATTTAAGATCTCATCTCTTTTCATCGATTGGCATAAAAAGACGTGAGAGCTTATCTCGTGAGATAAAAATATTGAAAACACGTCTAATAATATTGAAAATATATCATTAATTTGTTATACATATTAGAGACATGTTCTCCTAGTAAAATAAGATTAAAATAATAAATAACATAACTGAAATCATATTTTATTATCATGTATTTTTTTAGAAAATGACATAGTTTTGTATATTGAAAGGACTTTCAACATTAAAAAAACTCCTTCATATATGGATTTATTTTTTTACCATGACATCTACATAACCATCTCTCGACGAAGGTTCAAGGTGCAAATGCGTTGTCACCTGGCCTGAGATTGAGATGGTATTCCTCATCTCCTGTTATTGTGTCTCCTACACGATGGTATTCTGTGAGGTCGTGGCTCCCGGTTGAGCCATCGACCCATTCAGGTTACATCTATAAATCAGCTGTCGCTAGTAGTATATTGTTTGTGGTTAATTTATCATAGCACACATTAAGAACAGCTTCTCGGTTGTATTGTAACTGAGAACGTAGGACTGCGGTTAAGATCGCGTGGTTAGAATTACAAGCTTAGAAACTGCGCAGTTGTCTACCGGGCGATGCGGATATTTTTTTTTTTTTTGTGCACCTTATTTTATATTTTTTTCTAAGTGAGTTTTTATGTGCAACATGTGGTTAAATTATTTTTGATATTATTCAAATGGGGTTTTTGTTACAGAGTTATAAAATAATGTAATATTTATGTGTACGAATGTGCCTATAAATTAAAGATATATTTTCAACAATTGACATTAAATTTTAGTAGTATAGTTATGTTGACTGTCGGTCATAAAATTAATTCTATAGTCTATTACCAGTTAAAATCTTAACATTAAAGATGAAAATACAGTGGTTATCTAAAAATATTCAAATTACAGAACCATAAACTATATTGTTGTGTTACTTATTTGTATTAATAAGTAGGATTTAAGTGGATTAGGATCTTGCTTGGTAGTATTATAAAACGAAGACCTTTGTTTATCTATGGTCTATGAAAAATAAACTATTTTGACGGTAATGTAAAAGCTTAAGTACTGAGGCATAAAATGGCATGGTAGTGGATTTTTGGATCGTGATGTTAAACCTCTCGAGCTGTAATTTATTCGACATCGGAAGACGAAGTGAATGGTGGCCGCTTCACCGCCATTCGCCTTCACTGTTTTCGAATCACTCGATTAGCGAATCGTTAATTTAAATACGTATACCTAAATTAAATATAATAGACAATTTATCCATAATTGTGCTTATGCCTATTATTAAAAGACGACTAAGTGTAAAATGTCGAATCGCTAAACTACTAAATCGTTTTTTAGTGATTCGACAACAGATTTACTAAGCAATAGTTTCAATAATGACAACAATTTTTTTTATTGTAATATTGATGACATCGAGCACACAATTCGCCTCGTTCCAAGTAATTCCAGCGGCATGATAACCCCATTCGTGTCCAGTAAGTAATCATAACACAGATTATCAACACCGAGGACTGAGATGGAATACCTCGTCTCCAGTCCGGTCTACACTGACCAGACGAAACACAGCAGTGTTATCAGCGACCGACCTATCGAGCCGACTCATTCATGCTGCAGCTTGAAGCCAACTACAGCGTGGCTCTATTACTATTAAAACTTAAAAATAATGCTGTTAATTTAAGTATTCCATACTCAATCTTGATCACATCACCAACATTTGTGTGTGCATTGAGATAGAGTGATCGTGTTTTTGCATTATGAATTGTCTATGATAAGATAAATTTCTGGTAATTGTTAGAAGAATTTATGGCTTAACCTTAAAAAATCGTATACCATATCATTGGTCAATCGATCTTAGACAATCCGATCCATCTTAGATCTTAATTCTGTAGTTGATGGAGGTGTAATGGGTTTTGTGGGTGATCAGTGTGGGGCTCTGATCATCCATCAAAGTGTACCCAGGGAGGATGGCAATACGGACTGGTCTTTACCTTCTTCTCCTCAGGAGTCGGAGCATTTTTTGCAGATTTTTCCGATCCAAAGAGAATGGTGTGATTGGTCGCGTTGAACTGTGAACGCGGATGTGTTTCATTACATCCAGTAAAAAAGAAGGTTACCAATATTTTTCAAATACCTTAAGCAGGAAGTTAAAAAATATCAACCCACAATCGTCGTAATAAGTTTTTGTGGAAAATCTGAATTATATCGTGATATAATTGTAATCTGCATAATGCTAATCCGCATACATAGATAATTAACGTACATATATAATTAACGTACATAGATAACGTACATATATAATTAACGTACGTAGATAATTAACGTACATATATAATTAACTAATAACGTTTCGTTTTGGATCATGCAAATGACATCCATTAATGTAGAAGAATAAAATTAAAAATGCATTTATGTCATAATTGGATATAAATCTTAAATATTGTTTCACTGGAATGTATATTAAAAATATATCATAATCATCTCAATCATACAGAGCATCACTAGCCCACAGTTTTATCCCAGTAAGCCGCCAGCTAAGCCACTTCAGCATCAGTCTACTTTCCAGTAAAAGTACTGGTATATATATCAACTTGCGTTTTTAGCTAAGTTTTCGGGATGAAATACTAATTTAAACATAAGTTGTAATTACATACAACGGCCGGTTGATTTAAATATAAGAAAAACGACAATCATTTTGATTTAGCTGTGATTTTGATTTAAGACTAAATACGAACTCGAATATTCGAATCAAATACACATACAATATTCTTTTTATTATTATTTTTTTTATTTACATATCGTATTCATTTAAATATAAAAAAAGAAATAATAAAAAGTGAAGTAGAGACAGCAGCATACATATATAAATCCCACGACTGGGCACAATCACCTCCCATTTGTCGGACATCACATGTCTGTGAAATATTTTTTTTATTTATTTCTTCGAATGTGATTTCCTTTTTATTTACCACGTGACCGGTGGTGACACGTGGTAAATGACAGTTAACAATTTCATTGGAGCTTGTGTCGCGGATAAAAATAAAATGAATAAAACTTAAGTCGTTAACACGTTTTGTAACTTTCAAAGAGAAATTATGATATATTTTTACATATTTCACCAACTGTAATTTCAAAACTGGTCCAAATTTACACCCGCGTCGGACAGGAAACGTAAAAGTATGCAAAAATTTAATCTTCATATATTGCGATACTATCGTCAGACGTAATTAACTTTGCGAGAATTCATTATATATACTTATATGGACTTTGCATTTCGAGTTATCACTCTTAAATATAATATTAGATAAAATATTAAGATGGATTATGTAATATTAATCTTAGCTGTGAACTTTGTTTAAGTATATAAATAAGCGAAATATAACTTAATATATACCGCTTATATATTAGCTTAACAAAGATAAAAGTTTTTTTCAAATATTTCGATTTTCCTAAATTTATTGTATAAATAACCGATTAGTTTTAAACTTGAACATACTTTTTTTTTAATGGAAATAAACGAAAACCACTAATTTCACCTGGTATGGCAGACAAAGTATCTAGTTGCGTCGTGGGTCCTGGGTTTGAGTCTGGGACTACTAGAGAAATTTGCGTGTTTTTGTTATTTTTTTTATTACATTGATACTAACAAACGAGCATAAAGTTCATCTGGATGGTAAGTGATTCCTACGGCCCATGAAATCATCAAACTTGACGAGGAATCATAATGCAGATGCGTTGTCAGGACTGAGATGAAATGTCCCGTGACCAGTATTAAAGGTCCCCGGATCCCTGTACTCAACAGACGAAACGCAGAAGCGTTATGCTACTATTTTACGCTGGTATTCTGTAAGGGCGTGGTCCTACCCCGCTCGAGGTGACCAATTGATTCTTCAGCTAGAAATAAACTGGAGCGTAGCTCTACCAATAGAGTTTTTTCGGGTTTTGGCTAATATTTAAGTGTTATTAATTTAAGTACATTTAAGTATTTAACATAACATCTGAACTTTCTACCGATCGAATTGCACGTGCATTACATAGGACTCGAGAAGAGGACGACGAGTGCGTGTGTGTTTTCCCAAATGTTTACGGCACTATAATATATCCTGCGAGCAGAGAATTCTTAATATGATAGCGATATCGAACGAAACGAAATAAATAGTTACGACTTTGGACTAGGGAACGAGCGAGACGAGTGGCTTTGCGTGAATTCTTACAGCACTATATTATATCCTGAGCAGTTGATATCATCTGGTGATAACCAATAGATATTACCGTGTCACGTGATTGTTATTTGTCACATTAATGTCATATTTATGTATGAATCATAAAAAGTCTTTATTATATCAACACAAAGCAACAAGGCTAAGTGATGATATTCTTCTGTCTCACACAAAGGATTATTAACAGAAGTCCGAACCAGGTTATAAATTGATATAAAAACGAATGTGTCAAAAACTGTTGAAAATATTTGTTTCTCAAAATTTAACGGTAACTTTTTTTTTTCAATTGAATGAGAAATAAATTCCACTGACAATTTAACTTTATTTTCATTAAAAATGTATAAGGTTGCTTCTAAAATATACCCCTGAACTCCTGACTTCTGGCAATCTTGAGTGGTTTAATTTTGCAATTTATTAATTGGGCAACACACGTTTGCTTTTAATTTTTGATTTCAAGACCAGTGATTATAAACATTGCCATAAATATTAATTAAGAAGTCTGCATGATTCAGTGGTCTGGATACACGCTAAGATGGTCCTTGTTTGGATTCCGAGGTCAATATTTGTATTAAATACAAATAAATCGGAGAGGACAGATGGTTTTTTTTTCTAACGTCGTAGCGTACGTCTGATTCGGACAGCCTAAGATAAGAGGTCTGTGTGTTTATGTTTAAAATTACAGTATAACCGTCCATCGCTGTTCGTTCGAATGGTAATATAATAACATATCATTATCAAAATTTTGGTTATTTTTTTTTTAAATATGGTATTATATATTCAGAAAAGTAATAAATTCGCATAAAAATATATAACCATTTCTTTTGTTCCTTTTCGAATACGTTGAGAGTAACTAACGAGCACACAGTTCACCAGATGGTAAGTGATTCCTGCACCCCATGACATCTGCGTTCATCCTTGCCAAGGAATCGTAATGCAGATGCGTTGTACCCTTGAGGACTGAAATGTAATCGACACAAGCAATATAATGGTCTCCGAATCCCTTTCTTTGCCCCTATAACTTATTTGGGGGAAAACCAACACGATAATCTCTTAACCTTGATTTTTTTTACAATATGTGATGACTCCGGCCCATGAATGACATCTACATCCACCCTCGGCCACCCTCAACAATCTATTAGGAAGCCAACGTTATATACAATGTATTCAAAGTACATTAACTACATTAAACAAATCATCTAACATTTTGTATCCCACTTAATGGCTAACTCAGCATGCATTAAACTAGACTAAATGTAATAAATAAAAAGAAATGAACAAAACAAAAACGTAATGAAGAAGTATACATACATGTGAAGTCTACCTAATATGTTTTTTTTTATATTCTGTTTAAAAGTTAAAAGAGAGTGTCGAAATATGTCAAGATTTGCCTTTTTATATGTATATATATATATATATATATATATATATATATATATATATATAAATAATATATATATATATATAAGATTATCATTTAAGATTATATTTCAGCACTGCTAATCTTCACTTCACTAAATTAGAACAATCCACACTTCCATTTATTATTTTGTGTAGGAACCATAAATCTATTAAGTCTCTTCAGTTGTAAAGTGAAGGTGTCTTATAGAATTTTAAGAGATCATTGTAGGTACTATATTGTTTCAATATATTATCCTTGTACCCTAAGTGTTGCGATTCAAGATGTCCATGCATTGTCAACCCTGAGGACAGCAATCGTCACTTGTAATTGTATCTCCACATTCCTACATTCAACATACAAAACACAGTAACGTTATGCTGTTATTTCACATTGGCATGCTGTGAGGGTGTGTTCCTTCCTCGTTCGAGCCTACCCATTCATATTGGAACTAGAAATTATCTGCAGCATGCATTTATATATAGATTTTATTTAGGTCCCGCTTGATCCACATCAGCTCAAAACACAGCGCAACCGACGGTAATGGCGTGCATCAGTTAATATGTCATAAATAACTCATTTCTTCACTATGACTTCACGCATTTTGTAGATTCGAACTACGATTTACGTAATTATTATGTAATAATTGTGTAACATAGTGATATACTTTGAAAATTGATCAATAGGTGAAATCTGCACCCATTATTTGTTATTGTAAAGTTATAGGTTTTTTTTTATTTTTGCAAAGTCTGACGTTTTAATCGTATACTACTGTACTGAATATTTTGATGGTTCAACTTTATAGGCGCGTTTATTTGTGTAAAAATTACATGCGATAACGAAATATTTAATATTCTTATATATTACATCTTTAATTTTACTTTTTTCAACCGTTGCATGAATGGGTCGGTTCGAACAGGGAAGGATCAAGCTCTCAAAGAATACGAGTAAAAAATATACAGTTTAGGAATCCGGGAACCCAATTATAGGTTCCCTCTCGATCTCAGTTCTCAGAGATGAAAACGTATGTGTATTTTGAATCTATGTATATCTATGGATGTTATTGGCCGCAGCCATGACTTACTAGTGAGTATTTTCTATAGGCAGTGTCAGGAATACAGTACACACGCAAATCCTAATATAAAAATAATAATTCATGCACAGAATCTTGTCCTCGCCTGGGAATAGAAACCGTTAACGAATGGTAGAGCTACACTCCAGTTTGTTTCTAGCTGCAGAATGAATGGTTTAGCTCGACCGGGACAGGACCACGCCCTCACAGAATACCCTCGTAAAATAGCAGTATAATGCTGCTGTGCATCGTCTGGTGAGATTCCTAATCTGGAGACCTTTATTACTGGTGACGAGGCATTCCATCTCAGTCCTCAAGGGTGGCAACGCATCTGCTTTATGATACCTTGTAAAGGATGAATCTAGATGTCATGGGCCGCAAGAATCACTTGCCATCAGGTAAACTGAGCTCGTTTGTTATTCTCAATGTAATATAAGAAATCGAACCCGCGACACAGTAGCGAGGCACTAACCACTCCGTCAGCTGGCACACCTATAGTCTGTCTATTTCGATCATAGGCGTGGAAATTGATATTTAAACCACTATCTGCTAATCGGCAAGACACGCTCGGTCTAAGATTCAATAAAGCGTCATTGCTTAGTAATATGGCGCGTTTAGGGTTTAACAACTTATACTGAAAAGTAAATTTTAAAGTTTAGAAATCTTTTTTTAATTAAATAAATGGTATGACATATTTAAATAATACGTTAGAATATAATTTCGAACGTATTATTAAATTTTCTGACAGCTTAGGTTTAGATTTCTATCAATTTCAAACATTAAGATTGTCGAGTAAACGTAGACACTAACATAGAATGTTAAACGTTAGATTTGCAACTCAGCGGTCGAGAGTTTGAATCTCAGTTTTTCGTTTACAAAATAAGTTCTATCCGACACCAATCTTCCCGATGAACAGTGAATTGTTGACAGTGCTTACTGTCTTTTTTGTTTTCACATGGTGACAAACTGGCACAGTTCACTCGATGCGTGCATTCCATGAACCCCCGTCCACCAATCCTTACATTTACTGCGCGAAACAGCAGCGTAATGCTGTTATTTAACTGCGTATTTTGTGAGGGTTAAGTCCTTCCCTAATCCAGTCGACCCATTCATGCTACGGCAAGAGACAATATGCAACGTGGCCCCACCATTGCTATATATCCAATCGGACCCAAAAACCTATTATTATTATTACCTTGTATTATATTTAACTTACGTGTTGTTATATAATTGAATATTTTTTTCAATAACCATTATTCGATTGCTTGGTAATGCGCGAAGGTAACACGCAGCCGTTTTGCGACCTTAAATTAAATATATTACGTACATCTTTATATAAATACATTTACTCAAAATGATGCTAGGAACATTCCAAACAGTTTAACGCTACTGTTTGGAATGTTTCCCATCCACTCTAATTAATTTTAACCAATTTTTTTAACTAACGCCGGTAGGTGGTACACGTCGTATAGTGAGTATTTTTTTTTGATTTTGACAAAATGTACATTTTTAAAACGTAATCCACTTAAAAACATTTTAAGGGTTTTCTTGTGTTGTCCCTTGGTCAAGCTTTTGATACTCGAAATTGTAATTTTTTATATTAAAGGTGAACAGTTAAACTGGTGGTAAATGATATCTTCAGCCCCTAATCTACATCCAGCTTCAGCAAAAATTCAAGGTGCTAATATGTCACACCTGAGGGCTGAAATGGTCATTAATATCAGTTATTGGTCTTCCAGTTCTCAACACCGACCATACAAAACAAAATAGCGTTAAGTTTTTTTACATCAGTATTCTATGCGCCCGTAGTCCTTCATAGTGCAGCTGGTAACTGGCTACCGTCTAGCTCTATCAGTTGTTTCTGTATATGTTAATATATCAAATGTTTGTATATATATTTTTATATAAATATGTTTATTGTTGTCAATATATTTACGTAAGATCTTTGTATATATTATTGGTTTGGTTAAGTAAGCATTATTATCAGTGCGTAGGACAAGATGGTGCATCATAGACTATTATATGAGCAAAGTATATTCTTATTTGGAGCTTGTAGCCATTTGACTTATCTAACATATAAAAAAAATATATGATCGGGTCAGTTTGAACGGGTTAGGATCACGACTCAATATTGCCGTTTCTTATGACAATAGGTATTCGGGGACCCAATTACAGTTAACTAGGCATTCCACCTCCAGTCCAGGGGTGACGTGTATGCAGTATGTTTGTTATATTAAAAAAAAAAAACAAATGATGGTAACTCCTGAAGTCAATGACAACCACATTAATTCTCAATGATGCGAGTGTAGTCACTCCCGAGGCGACGGTTGCATGGTTATAGAACATGACCGTCGTGTCCCGGGTCCTGTGTTCGATATCCATCCGCGGAACAATATTTGGGTATCACAAATCGTTGGTTTCCCGGTCTGGATTCGTTGTATGTATAATCCCTGACACTGAATCTGAATCTTTCTCCGATATTATTGCACATGTATGTATGTACATAGGAATAGGGAGAGTGATGACGTGTGAGTGTGTGAGCTCCTGTGTTTGATCTAATGTTTACGGCACTATAAAATATTCTGTGCAGATGATGTCAGTTGGCAACACCCGCAAGATATCGCTGTGAACGAAATCGAATAGGAAGACGTCATCATTTCTCCCTACTAAGATGTAATGCCTCGTCATCTGCATGAAGGTTTTTTCTTTCTTTTACCCAGCCGATGAAACACAGTAGACTGTGCTACTACTACTAGAATACTATTTAACGCTAATATTCCGTGAAAGCATGTTCCAGTACCAATCGAGCCGACCTATTTATGCTCCATTTAGGTTATACCTACGTGGCTCTATCGTGTGAAACTTACGTTTAAATATTAAGAAAAAAAAAACTAAAGACGTGAACTTTGTCATAAGTCAATCCTCAAGAGAGATTAGAAAGCGTTGGTCGTCGTGGAGAAAATAAACAAGTTTAATTTGTACGAATCCAAACATAGAATGGCGTATGGTAGCATAGTCTCTTCGGTTGCATCTTGGTAACTATCTCTTTATGGTAATGTTTCCACGTTAACTTATTTATGTGGTATATCCAGGTTTTATCTAGATAGTACCTGCAACAATGGCTCTACCGGGATGTTATGCTACGCATATGTGAGTATGCCTCGCCTTAACCCGTTGGAAGCAGCTGTCCGAGCTAACGGTTCAATCCGAGGCTTCCTTCCATCCTTGTGCTGGTTTCAAATAGTCAAAGGTCTCGGCTGAGAGTTTTCAACCCGGTGAAGCTTTGAAAGCCCTCGGGCTAACAGTGGCCTTTAGCCAATAAAAAAAAATGATTCAGCTCGACCACAGTCTCACATAATACCAGCATAATGCTGCTGAGTGAAGGAATCTGGAGACCCTTATTACTCATGACGAAGCATTCTAACTTCATTCATATAAGACAACGCACATGCATTATGTTTACTTATAGGATAAACGTTGGTGTCATTGGCAACAATAACTTATCATCAGCTGAACGCTGTGCTCATTTGTCACCGTCGATATAAAAGTAACAGGGCTACCGGCTAACGGTGGCCATAAGTTACGGTCGTGGTCCTCCCAGGTCAAGCGATACCGTACCTCTATCAGTGTTACTCAGTTTAACTGATGTTAAAAAAAAATGTTTTAATTGTTTCAATGTTTTTTTGTATATGTGTAGATATATGTAGTACATATTACAATTGCACAGTAAGATGTCAAATTAGACGGACATAGAATAAGTATTGTTTTGCAATAAACACGAAGTGACCATATCTTCGACATATCAAGAAAACACTTTTTGCTTTTGTTTTGTTCCATAATGATGAAGTCATCGCTGTTGACGTATGTTAAGGATACAGAGAAGTAATTACTTGGATATTCTTCAAGGTAAGAACACAATCATGATCGAGATATAACAAAGTACCACAACATAATTATGCGTCGTAATATACTGATATCTTTTTTTTTTAATTCCATTTGTCAAACGTAACGTTTACATTAGTTCTCTCATAAGTTGTAGTAATTTATACGGATAAACAATGGCGAAGGAATCCCTTGCAATATATATTTTTTTGTTATAATTTAATAAACATTCCATTATTTTCTCCATACAATAATAATATAAACATGAAAAATAAAAATATACTTAAAAATAAAATATACTAGAACGGAAGCTTTATTATTATTATTTTGTTTAAATATTTTTTTTTAATAAAACGCTGGAAGTTCTTGTAACATTACTAACATTCCAATTAACCAATCCAACTTATCTTAAAATGGTTACACATGTATGGGTAGTAATCAAATAGGGAATTCAAAACTGTGACCTTAATTTTGCCGACCGTAAACCTTTATAATATTAGGCTATTGACGCTTCGAGTCCATAGGTTATTGATTTTTTTATTTATTCTTTATTTGCCCATGTAAAACAAACATTGTACAAAAAGCGGACTTAATGCAAAAATAATTTTTCCAATAGTCTACCTTTGGGTTGAGCAGAGAATATATAGTGCGTGCTAGAAAAGAAACGTTATTTTAATTTTACAAATATATAAAAGTAATATTTTTTTTTACATTAATATGTGTACGTTAGGTTATAACTTTTATAATCTGTTCTCTTTCAAGTACGTTGTACTTACTTATCTGTTGTTTGGTAATTGCACTTATTGTTTGACTTACTGCAGGTGGGCGTACTACTGAGTAATAATAATGTGTTACCGAGAACGGAATGCCGTTTCAAGGTGATCGAGACGCTTCGAACGCTCGACGTACTCGTGAGGAAGTTGCGTCGGCGAAAACTTGGCGAAAATGACACCAGTTGAACTTGTCCTTAATTACAATTACTTTGACATTGCATCCTTAAGGTTGTATATTGTGTTCATGTCCGGTGCTTGTATTTTAAAAATTTAAGGCGCGAATATCGTGTAACTTTTTTTTTATGCATCAAAGCAATGATACCACTGGTCAGACTGGCCACTAAAATTTTTTTTCTTTTTGCATATCTTCGTTCTTTTGTTATGAAATAAAACTTTTATAAAAACATTTTCAGGAAATTATGACAACTTGTTAAACTCTGATGAAGTCGTCAAAGATATAAGTTTGTCGCAACAATTATGTAATTTTTAAATAAAAAATACTTGACAATCGATACACGATTTTACGGTATACAACAGATGTTCTACTAGATCGCAGTCCATCGCTAAGAGAAATAAAGGTCAAATTAGATTCTGAATAACAATATGTGGTGTTACCACTCGAAAACGAATCATGAATTCGAATTGGATGAATATCTTGTTTATATTATTTTTGCTTATCGATCGCTAAGTTACAAAAGTTTAAGTTGTTCCGAATAGTAACGGATCAGTGTTCATCAATCATTAGTTAATATCGTTTTTAAACTTGAATAAATTGATATACCGTTTTATTTGTCTTATCTTACGATAGTATAATATGTCCTGGTCAATTAGTTCTATTTGGTAAGAACTAGAAGAAATCCCAGATCACTAAATTTGGGGAGGACATCCTTTTTGAACGTTTGTTGGTTTTCCGAAGTAAAATAAGTAATTGCTATAAAAATTTTATGATTTTTTATTTAAAACACATTTTCATTCTATTGCAGAATTACTATATCTCAAAATGTAAACAATAAAAATATACCGACTTGCAATAGAATTTTATTACTCTTCTCGACTTATTGGATGTTTTAATTTAGATAGCAATATTCTCTTGTGCATATTTATGCTTTAATATTATAAAAACATTGAAAAAAATAATTCACTAAAACCTGTTGTCTATATATGAGACATATACAATTTATGACTTCGCAAAGATGGCTGCATGTTGATCGTGGTATTAGCAATATGGCAACTTTTTGTGCAATTCATTAACAACTGTCACTTCGTTATTTTGAGAGATGATCGGAATTGAGGAAAACAATAATTTTATACTTTCATGTACACAATTGTTGATTAGAATTCACTTAATTCTAAGCTTATCTTAATATTTATAGAATACGAATTTTCTTCTTATATTTATACGAAAATTCTCTTGAGCTAAGGAGCTACCTTATACCTGCCTATCGTAAAGGGCGTCTAAAAAGGATAACGAGGTCACGAGCGATAAGGGTGGAGTCTCATTGTCCAGAATAGTGAACCCTGGGTAGCACAGTCGGGGTGCTCTAGAGGAGGCGAGGCCTCCCTTGGGTCGTGCTTAGACTCGGTGCATAGGGGCACCGGTGCGTTGAGTTGTTGATCCCGGGCCCCCCAAATCCACTGAGGTTGGCCACCGAAAAGGTTTTAGTGGGTACAAATCTCACATAGTGTCACCAGGAGGTAGGGTGGGCATCTTTTGTACATTTCTCCCCCTTCCGATCCAAAATAAAGGATAGATAGTGTTTATGGGCCGCATTTAGAATTAACCATAAGTGAACTGTATCGAGGATACTTTATCACTCGTAAATTTCGTTGTTTTGACGAAGTGTTTTTTTTAAATAAGCTCATATTGTATTGAATAATAAAACAAAACGTTATCAAAACAACGTTCGGATACGCGTAACATTTATAAAAACGAATAGTGCGTAAGACACGTCTCAATAAACCTTATAGATTACCTCATTGTACGCGATTCGAATGAGAAGCGGCTAAACTGTGTTAAATCGACGTAATGCCGGTGTCACGTACACGTACGTGTCGACACGATGCCGCACGGGGCCTTGGCTCCGTTTGACGTGACTAGTGATGGGCTAATGACCATAATGTACCATACCGATAGAGTAATAAAAACACTCTTTATATTATTTGTATTGCATATATATCATTAATTTTACGAATAGTAACGAAATCGATGCGAATGCAAATCGATATTTTCATTGCAATTGTCTCTGGTATTAAACACGGCTTCACGATTGTGCGATGTATATAAAAAGTATATTTTGTTTTAATAATCTATACTTGCTTTTTTGCTGTCTATTTTTGCCTGTATTACAATAATAAACACAGACCTGCCAACAACAAAAATAAATGCATTAACGTTTCATGATGCATGCAAAAAGCATTAACGCTTGATGACGATTTGTTGTTAAGAGTAACAAGGACAGAGGTAATGTTTTGTGTCCCTGTCTGTGTATGACATAGATGTGATAACAATCAACCAAATTTTGAATATATTTATGTGAAATTGTTTCATATGAATGAGCGTTATTTGGCAATTTTGTATTTGTAAGTCGTTGGCAATCTTACCAATGACGTAACATTACCACTCGAAACGTGAATGTGAAATGTATATAAATAAAATAAAACTTTTTTAGTTTTTTTTTCAAATTTCACTTTCAACATAAAACTATTTTTTTTTCAAAACGTTCCACTGAATTTACTGAAATTACGGACGTCTATTCTGATAAATTATATAATATTTATTTTTAAATATACATTCATTTTATATTTTATTGAAATATGAATGAGTCAATAAGCTCTTAGATTGAAATGTAATGAAAACATGACTGCATTTGATCTAGAATGACTCAGAATTTGTCGGCATAGTTTTAAAGGACATTACTTAAACGGTCTATATTTTAAATGCTCTGGTTAAATCGTGCTCCATCGTATCGTGTAAATAAAGGTGCTCTAGTGCGTTTTGCAAATAAGTAGGAATTTAATGAAAAAGATCGGATTAATGTTTGTTGCTAAATTCATGTTTTACCGGGCTCAAAAATTTAAATTTTTTGAAAAAAACTACTTTTAAGGATTTCACCGTGTTAATTTTAAACTTTTTTTATCCCGATGTTTCACCGAAAATCGGACCAAAAATGAAATAATTAAATAGCTGCAGTTGGGGTAACTTTGACATTTATAAAACACGGAACAAAATCACGGGAAAATTCTAAATTCTTTATGTGAACTGTTGTCTAAATTTCAAATGTTAAAGTTATTTAAATCTTGTTTTATTTCTTTTATCTCTTCTTCTGTTTCGAGGGTTACAAAGGAAGATTGTTCACCTGCTGGCAAGTTATTGCTGCGGCCCGTGACACTCACATCCTCGACTCCAGTAATACTCACTACACTCCCAAAAACTCGACAAAATAAATTTACCATTATTTCCAGCTGGTATTCTGTATGGTCACGTATCGGTCGAGCTGATCAACAAATAAACTGTAGGATAATTCTGTCACTACGAACTAAGTTAACGAAGCATTTTGAAACGGGAGATATATTAAAAATAGCATTTTATATGTCTTGGGTGCTAGAATATATTTAAGTACATGTTTTTAGCATATTTAGAACTTAATATTTGCTTGGAGAATTACTGCACATTCGTCCTAATTATGATATATATTTTATATATAATTATATTATGTAGGTAAATAAGATGCTTATAAATTATTTACGTATAATTAAGTAAGTCTATGTACTAAGTTTACAAACAATGCAAAATCCTGGCAGATTTAGCAGTAAATAGGATTTAAGATTTGCCCGGCGTGCTCCCTAAGTTAAAATAATTTTGGAAATTTCTTCCCGTAACTTCCTAAGAATGTTAATGTAATACGAAGTTGGATATTTAGTTGTCATAGATGGAATGATTTAGTTATTTAACAGTAACGTCCAAATTTCAATGTTTGCGACGAACGCGTATGGTCGTACGTTCGTTCTGATCACTCTAGTGTATTGGCATCCTAATATCTACATGTTTGTTTATTGTGAGCCGCTTCGCTTACTTGTCGCGTTACGTGGACTATTTACTTTGATCTTGAAGCATTTGCATAATCCGCATACCACTCCGTTGCGACATAATAAGCACGGAACCTCGTCACATGTCGGATTTTCTAACCGGCTTTCTATTTGAACAATCATAATTTCTTGTCATCAATCGGAATTTATTACGTTACCTCCGTTTTTAATGTATAAACAAAATAGGTTCTCTTAAAAGTTTTAATCAAACCAAGGTTAATGTTTCTTTTTATTATTTAAACGACACTATATTAAAGTTGATATTTATCTTTAAACTATATAAATAAAAATTAATTGTTGCTCTTTGGCAAGCGCATCCCTTGAGAAGGAAGGTTGGATCGATTTGGTTATTCTTTTAAATATACACTAAAAAATCATTTACAAAACGTAAAATTTAAAAAAGAAAATAGATTTTTTCATATAATTTTTTTTAATAAGATTCTTGGGAGATTATTAAAAAAATTGAATATTTGAGAAGTCACAAATATTCGTAAAATATGATGAATTGATTTTCACAAATACAAGAAACTTTGGTATGCGCACGCGCATTATGATTTTGTTTTGTTGTTCTGTAGAAATATTGCACACGGTACTGTGATATGTTTGTGTAGTTGTATGTATAATATGATAACGGTGATATGGTTCGGCTTGGTCATCATAGGTCATATATTCATATAGACTAGAAGTACAATTAAAATAGTATCATAGTGCTCTTGTGTTTCGTTCGGTGAGTGTAGGTATCCGTACCTTCGTCACTGGTGACGAAGTATTCCACATTAGTCCTCAGGGTTCACAACGCAACTGCATTATGATCCTGAATGTGGGTGTAATGGGTCGGAAGGAATCACGTAACGTCTTGGTGAGTGAAGGGATTCGCACCTTCCTTACTGGTGATGAAGTATTCCATATTAGTCTTCACAACGCATCTGCATTTTGATCATGAATGCGGGTGTAAAGAACCGGAAGGAATCACGTAACGTCAGTTGAACTGTGTACTCGATTGTTACTTACAATACAATAAAAAAAAAACGGTAGAAAACTAATAACTTATATCTAAGCTACGTCCTCTATATCGTGGCACACCTCGCCTATACGTTCGCTGGCATAGTGAATCAATCAATCGGCTCTTAATTGCGTCACCATAGTAACGAGGAGCTATGGACAAGATAAGCAGTCTGGCGAAAGCCGTTTTCTCCTCGCTAACGGTGCTAAGTATTGAAAGTAAATATTTCTTTTGCGCGAGAACGTGACAATCGTTCGTGTTTCGGTTGAATGAGCCTGTTTTTGTTTATTCTGATTGTGTTCCGAGTTTTGGGTAACTTTTTTTTTGTTTATATTATTCGCGGGGGCAAACGTATACAAGTTTCACATGACGGTATATGTCTCGCGCCCATGGCATTCACATCCATTCTCAACAAATATGCGAGAGATGGAGACCGTTTATTATGTATGATCTGGTCCTCTGAATATCATAGAAAATACTCTAGTCTTATGCTCCTAAGTCTCGGTGGTATTACAATTAGGGCGTGGTCCTTCCCTATTCGAGACGACTCACGTCGCATTTTACTACTATGTTATTAATAAATTAACTGTAGAAAATATTAAGGTTTGTATTTTTCAAATCATATTGTATATTGCCATGCAGCTTTTATGAACGGAAGTAACAAAAGCAACAGTAAAGATCTTAATGATCTGTTATGAGAAAACGATAACGTATTGCGCGCGCGCAGTTGTGATACTGGCAGGTGGTGCAGTATAGTCTAAAATGTCAGATCTTATTATCGGAGGCCAAGATACTGAGCTATTCTAGTTAGTTTTTTTTATTATTGTATTAAGTTATGTAGGTAACCATGTAGAGTAAGAAATTCAACACTATTTATTTTGTTTCGTTCTGGTGTTCCGTATAAATTGAAACAACAAATAGAATTTGATATTAATTGATTGACTCCTATTGATCGATTTTGTCCATGTCGATGTATACTGAACGGCATATATTATAGTGGTCCAAGCATTTGCGCATACGCAGGAGGTATTCACACGTCATATCCTCCCCTAGTGCAATGCACGAGCAGTTGCAACGTTGAGATGTTGTGTTAAAGACACGGGACATACAGATATCACACCCAAACCGGAAAACCAACAATATCTGATATATATATGACTGTAATAACGTAGCCAGATACTCTAAACACTACCCAGCTTGCCTTGCGTGTGGCATGAATAGTAATATATTTTGCTAATCCACCGGGACGTCAATTTTCCCGTCGACTTTCAGAGCAGATCTAAATTTATCTACACATTAAAATAAACAAGAAAATTTATAAACAATAACAACATGTATTAGCTATGATTTGTTTTTGTTTATGGCAGATAAAGAAAAATATAAAGTGTGTTACATAACGAGGCAATAAAATTGTATGTAGCTGTAATTTAGATACATACTATGTAGCAAATCGTTGTCTCTGGATTCCAAGTAACAGGAAGTCACTCGAGCGATTGCAAGAACGTGGAAATCACTAGGGCAGACTTCCTATTACGGGCCCCTTTAGATTACCTTTTACTTTCCCTTAAAACTGAGCATTCTGTCTAACATAACCTAATGATCTGAGATTAATCATCGTTAACATTTTAGTGTTTACAAATTATATTCATCATGCGATAAACGAGCACCAATCCTCCATCGAATTACAGTTGTTGTGCAAGCGATGACTGCAGTGCATTAACAACTATATCTGATTGAGATGGTAATCCAGTATTCAGATCTCCAAATCCCTACACTCGGCACCGTTATGTACTGTGAGGGCGTGGTCGTTCTCCAATTGAGCAAAACCTATCTATGCCGAGGTTCAACCATTTAAAATCTCAATGGTCTTCCGCATAGTTTTCCACATGACCTTGAGCCACGAGCACGTTCTCTGTACATTGTTCCATATTGTAGGATTAAGTCCTCCACTACTTTTTAATATATGCTTATATTTATTTTTGTTTTTTTCCAGGTACTGAGAAAGTGTTGCCAAGTTCAAGTCGAAGATTCAATCAAACATACAACTTCAAAATTAAACGTCATGATTATTTATAAATTTTCAAATATTTTGATTGTAAAATAAAATTAATCAATTTGGGTGTTTCTTTTCATCCTGAATCCTGAATGTCCACACAAAATAATGATTTATATTATATATTTGTATAACAAGGGTATACTAAAATGGCGACTAGTGCAGCTTATGCACCTTAGCAGCTTATAGTTGGAGGGATGATTTCCGCTAGTACCAAAAAATGGCCTATGAGTATGAACATTTATAGTTGAGAGCAATAAAAAAATAGTCTTATCACGAAACCATGCCAATTGATAGTTATCTTAACTGTCAAAAGCATTTTTATAGTATCAAAGGAAGTCAATCATTGTACTTTTTGTTAAAGCATGCGAAATAAAAAAAAAGAACAAAATAATAATGTCCGTAATTTGGCATCTTTATCAATAAACAATCCTTTGGTGTATATTTGAACATCACAGCGGCTTTTCTTGTAGATAGCATCGAAATACGTTTCATAACTATCAGAAAGTAGAAGAGATCTGATCTGTCTACACAGAAAGACGTAATTAATTATAAGTTGTTTATATTTCAACTTTCATACATCTGAATAAACATGACATTTGAATAAACATCTATTCAAGATTATAATACTTTTAATATTTATTTCTTACACTATATTATAACGAATATATCATAGTAAATTATTGAATAATTCAAATATTATATCTATGCTCGAATAATAACATAAGAGTAATTTTATTTATATAGGATAGAATTTTTACCAAATAATTATAATACTAATTATATCTGTGCTTTATGAAGCCTTTTTGCGATTAAGTTAAGGAATAGTATGTCCTACATTAAAAATACAACAAGGCCAAAGATTTATGTTTTGCATAAAATAATGCTCAACTAACATGCTGCACAAAATACTATACTTTCTAAGTATAGTATTTTGTGAAAGGCAAGAAAAATAAAATAAATAAAGAATTCCTTCGCCAAGAATTGCACTTATTACAACAAATAACGTATAAAATTCTGTAAATTACAAAATTTTAATAATATCACTGACATTATGCAGAAACGGAAATGGCGCAAAAACGGAATGTGCGTTAAACTTCCATGTATTTGAGGATGACCAAAACCGGCCACCAAGTGGGTCAACTGCGTAATGGAGATGAGACTTACATACCTATATAACTTGAATTAAGTAAGGTCGTCTGACATCATTGCAAACATAAAAGGTAAAGCTTAACATAAACATTTTAATGTTTACACAAAAAGTGTTTTGACGGGAAATTTGACAGAAAAATTCCCGTGTATTCTAAGATAGATTAGATAAAATGTTCCATCGCAAGAAACTACAGGAAAGGAAAACATATTGTATGTTATGAAGTTGTATAAGGATTATTTAATATTATTAGCCAGTAACCTTCAGGTAAAGGCAAATTGCAAGGGTAAATATGAATATAATTCTATAACAAAGTAGGAGTATATATGATAATTACGAATCAAGTAGGTAACCAATTATCGACTTAAAACCTAAAACTTCGAAGAAAACAAACGAATTGTTAAAACATCTTCAACTGCTTAAATTTCAGTGGCTTATTAAACGAGTTAAGTTACATATGATTGCTTAAAGCTTTATAAGCTTAGATAAAATATTTCTTACTGAAAAAAAAAAAATTTAAAAATACAAATAGGAGCAGGTATTACGGAATCTTTAAAAATAGAATTGATATTAAATTTCTTATCCATATCAACAAGTATAAATTTGTTAGCTCTTTCTATATTATATTAATAATTTATCTTTTTAAATTTTAGCATCTCAACAGATTATAAATCGTAGTTATGTTATAGATTTCAAATAGTTGTGAAAATAAAATTTATTGGAATAAATAATATGAAACGCAATTTCATTTGCATTTAAGAGTAATAATAATCATGGACCCGTCGATCAACTTCTGATTTAAATAATTGCAATAATAAAAATAAAATTTGATGGCTTTCGTGATAGTGCAGAGAATGACCTGAAGATATTTGTTGGTAATAAAAATGATCAAAATTTTACTAGGTAACCAAGCCACGGTCCTGATACGTCTATCAAAATACTTTCATTATATTTGATAGATAAAATATTTTATTAAAATTAAAGCGAGTATGAAATAAACGACTCTATTTCAATTTAGGTCACTGTTTTGCGTCTTACTCGTAATATTCAGATGTTACGTAGAGACAAGTCAATTAAGGATGCATTTGACGTCTATATACGCTCAACAGTAAACATTTATGAGAGTCGAATAGTAGTCTACTATAGTTTTAGTTTCTTAAAACCCACCCAAGTATAGACCTGGACCTGTGAAGATATATATACAAGTAGTTCCTGTTAATCTACGTTATGTGACCACGCCTTTTAAATTTTAACATAAATGGACTGAGTTACCATTAGGTTCAGATAACGAATTTCCATTAACTATTTACGGAAGAGAGATGGTTAAAGTACTTAAACGGTTTTTATAGCTCATTTACGAACGAACGTATTAATTGTTGTTATATAATACATTAACTTTGTTACTGTGGTAATCGCTTGTGTTACATACGGTACAATTATATATTACAATGAGATTATAAACTGCTTACTAAAGGAGAGTGAATATACTTTTACTACTACCACTTAGGGTCCAAGCAGACAATGTAGTCAGTGGATTTTTTGTCCGTGAAAGGAGGAGCACATCGAAATGTATGATATTTGTTGGATGTATTGTCATTCTGACGAAAGTACAACGGATAAAAGTTCAGCGAGGACGTTATGTTCGTCGTCTGTGCAAGCCCTTACTGCTTTACTATCCGAGTACATACTACTTTCTGTTCAGATTTTGTTACGTACGTAACAGTAATATATAAACTTCCACACATTTTGGCGTGTTCTGGGCATCAGAGACATCGACATCTAAAGGTGCAGTTCATATTACACCCGTAGCAAGACCCCAAAGTGTGACAGAGCCTATTGTGGTACAGTGGGAATAAATATTTAATGGATACAAGTATGATATAAGAATCATGGCAGCTCAGTGTTCAGGCGGTCGCTTTTAAATCATGGTACGCGAACAAACTAATTTTATAATAGGAATACTTTATTGTATCATATAAAAAAAAAACGAGATGTCTCTGAATCTTCAACTGGGAATAAAACCTGTATATCATAGTTCGATATTTTGTGTGCTAATTTACTATAAGCTCATAAATATCTCTTTCTCATCTAAGGTATTGGTAATTTATTTATTTATTTACTTTATTAGCAAACTTCACAGCATACAAGAAACATTAAACATAAACAAGGATGTTGAGCCATCAAAGAAGTTACAACTATATACATCTTTATTTAAATGTATGTGCAACAATATAATAAATGAATATATATTTTATTCTCATAATTACAGAAGCACTCGCTGGTATCCTACTCTATTCCGATGTATAATCCATGCTCAGTAACACCGGAGGAAGTGTCAAGGACAAAACAGGCAGTCTCCAAGATTTTGAAAATTATGTTTATTATTTAGATTAACTATTGCTGTAAGTGGACGGAATCTATACCGATTTTTGCCTTTTATTAAATTAAAACTCAATTAAAAAAATATAATAATCATTGTTAGGGGATATTATCTGTTTATTCTGGTTGTGAATGAGATTTAACGGTGGTAGAGCTACGCCGGAGCTAGTTTCTAGTTGAAACAAATCATTTAGTTATTGCATTGAGAGTCACAAACGAGCAACATAGTCGTCCCAATGGAAAGTGGTTCCTCTGACCCATGACACCCGCATTCATACTTGAGATGAAATGCCTCGTCACAAGTAATAAAGATATTTGGAGCCATATCCTCGCCAGTTGCAAGGAACAGCGGTGTTGTGGTTCCATGGGTAATGTGTGGCTATTTATGTGGTATTCTGAAAAGACTACCCGATTCTTCGATGGTCGGCACTCCACCACTGAGCGCTTTACGCGAAATTTTCTGCCACACATAACTGCTCTATGGAATCAGCTGTCACCAGCGGTATTTCCGAACCGATACCACTTGGGGACCTTCGAGACTCCTCTGGTGTTGCGGATTTCCACGGGTGGCGGTAATCACTTACCGTCAGATGAGCTGCTTGCTCGTTTGCCACTTACTGCAATGCTGCTGCTAGGAACAAACTGCAAAGTATCTATGACACTGTGAAACGTTTAATTTGTTATTGCACAAGTATTGAGACCTTAATTGTTCATGGTCCGGCAAACTGATACAAATAAAACACAGCGCATCATTAACACAAATATCCACATTTATAATTGCAGCATTACGTAATAAAAGATTTGTAACAGAAGCCGTTATGTGCCGTAATTTTATTTAGGAAATGTTATTTAACGCAGAAAGGAATTACAACATTTTTTTAAAAGAGAATATAAGGTATAAGATCATTCCAGTTAAACCTTCCAACTAAGCTGAAAATGCTTGTGCTAGGAGATGGTTCAGGATAATAGTCTAATGTCGGATTTGAACCCACGATCTTAAATTTCGCAAACCGTTCCTTAAGTCATTAGGCTATTAACGTTTCGAGTCATTCCGAAGCTATGATCTACTTGTAGCACGATTCTGTTCATCCCATATGTGATGTTGAGTAATTCCTTCATCCCACATCCATCACCAATAGAGAATCATAATGCAGGTACGCCTCAGGAATAAGATGGAATGCTTCGTCACCAGATTTAAGGTTACTTTATATAAACACACCAAACGCAGTGGTTCTAAATTAGTATTTTACGCTGTTTTTTTTTGTCGGACTGAAGGCCACTGTTAGCCCGAGGGCTTTTACAGTTTCACCGGGTTGAGAGGTGACCGAACGCTAATGGCACTCAGTCGAGGCCTCTATATATAGGTAACCAGCACAAGGGCTCCCGAGGGAGCCTCGGCGTTACCTTGTTTTGCGAGAGCGTCTGACTCGAAGGTGCCCGAGAGGGCCGAACCTCGGCTCGGTCAGTTGCTTCTGACAGAGGATGCTTTAAATTCGCTATTATTATTAGCTATCTGTACCACCACTTCGGAATGCGTGCGCGCTGGAGAAGAAGTGGCGCAAGAAACTCCAGCGATGTTTCTATCTGTATGGACTGGAGAGAACCGCCAGTGACATGACGGTATCGCGAATATCCTTGTTTGCGATGCCCTCGCCGAGTTTTACGCTGTTATTCCAGAATACGTAGGTAGTCTTAATTCCACCGTGCTAGATATAGTTTATAACTGCGGTGACGACCAAGTAAGCTTTGATTAAGTAGCTAAATCTAAAGTAAAGTAAACGCATATATATATATATATACACAAATCCCACTGTTGGGCGTATAAATCATCTCTAGAGGGGGTGTTGATAATAGTTCAACAAGCGACTCCACTGCGAATTCGCGGACTTCACATCTATTACAAATATTTGTTTATTACTTAGATATGCTAAAGCTACATCCATTGTTATTGGTCTTTGGAACTAGATTTATTTAGATGTACCCTCTGCTTAAAGAACGAGGCGGCGTTAATATCTTATGTCTTTGTTAGCAAACGCGATTTTTGCCTATAATAGCCGGAATCGTCGTGAAAATAACCAAGACATAAATAAATATATGACAGTTGACAAAAAACTAACACGTGACATGACGTGAGGCCGCGTATGTTGCGAGGCGTGGTAAACCACTAAAGTATGGTCACAGTGGAGACATACTTGCGAACCGGTTGTTAAACTACAATGGCTTATGGGTACAACCAGACGAGAATGTTTGAATTATTCAAATTAAGATATGCCGGAATTTATTTTATATAATAACGTGCATTTTAGATTCAGATTTTCACGAAATATCTTAGAATATATTTAGAAGTTATTCACTATAATAAGAGGAAATAAAGGAAACAGGTGAACCGATAATATGCAACGTAACGTTTGGCTGTAGTTAAGCATTCCTAAATAAACTATGTTTTTTTTTCTCAATATAATTTAATTCTAATCAAGTTACTTGTTATAAATTCATGTGGCTTATTGGTTATATTTAGCATAGAATTCGATAGTGGGTGTAACTTTCAAAAAAAATATTGCTAATGGCCAGTGTAATAGACAAGCGAAAACAGGCTGTACTGAAAAAGAAATTATAAATAGACTAAAATGTCTTTATACAAAATGTGGTTTATTGCAATATCATCGAGAAATAGAATATTTTTAATACTACTTTATTTAAATATATTTTCTTACTATTTTCTATTAATATTTCATATTGCTTTAATGCTAAAGCCTAGTAGTTATATAACAAAATCCATTATTCATAATTCCTATTGTATTACTTTTCATTATTATACTATAAATAATCATATTTATATAAATATGATTACTATATATTTCTGAATAATATATTAATTAATTTATATTTTTATTTGTATTAAATTAATTATATATTTCTGAATATAATCTATTCAGCAAAAATTACGTCAGACAGTTAGTAAAATTAGTACTTTTGGGCGATTTCGAATATGGATTATTATTGTAATTTAATTCATCGCGCGAAATATAAGAAAATATATAAACAAAAGTTCTTTTTTTTTCGGATGAATATTTGAATCATTTTCCAAACCGATATGAACCTCGGGCATAAATATTTCAATTCACGTAGACAAGCCACCATATAAAAAAAAACATTAAGAGAGCGTTGTCGGTTTACAGTTGAGGCTGAGGTTGAGGTTCTCCTAACCTTTTTTTTAAATAAAAAATGCACATATTACGCCATGACCTGACATATAAATTTTAATAATTCGGTGATGTGAATAGAACTAGATACGGATCGTTAAAGAGAAGGGGAATTAGCATGATTTAAGATGTGGGGCAGCTGACCGTATACAGCGGACGTACTAGTGGGTCATTGCTGAATAGTTAGGCTATTCGGTTAATCGCTTAACTGGACGCTGTTGCACATACTTAATTATCTAATAACACGTCAACTATATTAAGTACAATACGTAATGCACGAATATATTTGTTACGAAATTTCCGGACGATTTTAGTGATGAATGGAGCGTATATGACATATTACGAATGTGTCAGAATATTATTACAAGTGGGGCATTGAGTTTATTTAATTATTATTGATCAACCAACAGCAAATACAAAGAGCGGCCTTAATGCCAAAGGCTTTCTCTATCAATCGACACTAAGTATGGTGAGATATTGTGATAGGTGTAGCAATAAACTAATTAAAAACAAAAGTCTAGAAAAGCTTATATAATAATAGACAATAAGAAATACATATATAGATAAATATTAATTGTTATAATATACAAAAACAATATATATATATATATATATATATATATATATACATAAATAAATATGTATAAATAAAATAAGATAAATATATCATAAACATATTACGAAAACAAATAAAATTAATAAGTCTTTATTGGCTTGAGCCAGTGAGTGTCTGTTTGCGAGAATGTTTATGTTACTATAAAATGTCTTTCGCTGTAAATGTCCTCTTGTTATAACTAGAAAATATCAACGTGCTTGTAATAGACCAAGAGGAGATGTTCGTCACCGTTTTAAAATTGTCAATTATTGGTTCTTAGTCTAGATTTATAGGACTCTTCCTTTCGACATTGGCTGGTTTTTAATAGTGGTATGGCGGAGTTTGTAGGTTGTATCTAGGTACAGATGCAGTTCCACCAGGGCAGTAAAGCCCTCAAAGAATACCAGCATAAATTAGCAGCTGCAAAGCTGCACTCTCAACTGGTGAGTGTAGGAATCTTGAGACCCTTATTCCTTGACGTCATTTATCGAGTATGTGGTTGTCGGGGAGCGCAGCAATCACTGAATACGAGGTGATCTGTGCGAGCCTAATTTTTTTATTTTATTTATGTAATTTTCCATTGTAAACGTCTTCTATAAAAAAAAGGGTATTATGGCCGGACTTATTGCCTTTTGCCGTTCTGTACCGATAACCCTTGGACATGGAGAAACGTTATCTGTGGGCGCCAATAACAAAAATAATCCTAACATATATGTATGTAACATTCTTAATATACATCATAACAATTAAAATATATTATATATTAAGCCATGAATATTATATAGTAACCAAAAAAAGCCTAGTATGGTCTGCGAAACTTAAGGTCTGATCTACTGGAACTCGGATATCTACCTATCGCCCTAGAGGATTGAGGTATGTCTAATGACACCAGTTATAAGGGTCTTCGGACACTATTTTACTCTACTATTATGTGAGAGTCCTTACCCGGTCAAGTTGAACACTTCATACAGTAGCTAACTGCAATGTGGCTTTTCCAAGGATAAAAAAGAGATGCAGCGTCACACACACACGGGGCAATGAGAAATCTGTAGACGTATAGTTTAACTAACGCAATTCTTATCTTCTAAATCTTGAATCCGAATCGAATTCGTAATCGATTTTCAGCCGAAACAAATACATATCGTATCTACCTCTGCCTAGGGCCAACATGCAAGATATCTTGGCATTTTGAAGCGTCAATAGCCTAGGTTTAGGGTCTGCGAAACCTAAGGTCGTAAGTTCGAATCCACCATTAGACTATTGTCGTAATACGCACAAGCATTTTCAGCTTAGTTGTAGTGGTTAACAGGAATATTATATACGGAATATTAATATACGCGTACTTTTGGTAGGAGCTGCAAGTATTTTCATGGTAGACATTTGCTAAGAGGTCATGTTGATATATTTAAAGTATCTCGTATGATAATGTTTCTTGCTTAAATTATAGCCATTGATGCAAATTTTTTTGTTAGGTAAGGAAAGTTTGGATATATAGTAGTTTATTAAATAATGATTGATTACTAAAAACTCTACAATGGCAGAATGCAACATTGGAAAACGTCGTCATTAATTCATATTACAAAACAAACGTCTATTGTGCGTTGCTGTAGAAGAAACGGAACAATGGATCATAATTGGAAAAAAAGCTTAAAATACCTTTAATAACTTATACAGAATTTTGATGGATAATGTTGGGTGTGAGACAATTTTCTCTTTTATAATATACACAAGTGAAACGAAATTCCAAATTTATTTTTTAGATACGGAGGTCATACTTAAAAATCTTTTTAGCTGAAATATATATTCTAAAAAGGATATAAATAAATATGTCTTACCTTATTTCTCCGCCATTTTATATCGTTTTAAACGAAGTACACAAGTAAGTTTTTTCAATGTAAATTCGATTGTAGAATAAATACATAGAATAAAGCTAAGTTGAGACACTTGGTGTTAAAACAGAAATAATAAAAATATCTTCACTACCAATTTATTGCATACCTTTATTTCCTTTTGTTACAATACAACTTCATCAAAGATATAACATAATATGCCCATTTCTCATTTCACGTATATATTTACATTATTGGTAACGATTACGATATTTGTTGTTAGTACAACTATAATATACTTTAAATAATAAATCTAATTGCTAACCTATGACAATTTGTATTCGAAAGTTCTCGTTCACCAAATAAACTAACATGAAAATATACATTTTTGGTACGAACAAACTTTCTGGTAAACTTTACAACCTATGTTAAAGCTATACGATTTTATAAAATATGACTATAAAGAAATTATAGAGATGTGTCTATATATACAAGCAATCTCTGTGATTATAGCAGAACAAAATTCAATCTTATATTTGATAGTGAAATATTCATCAGAACGGGAAGAATTGATATAAACAACTTTTTAAGAAGTAATAAATCGAGTTGAATAGACAAAGAAACGGATTCAGTCATGTCATGTTGTTTCATATTTTGTTTAAAACTAAACTTCACTTATTGTGGTCGGAAGTGTAGTGCCCCTTCTTGGTACAAAAGCTGGCCGAAACGTTGGCCTCGTTGGCCTTGTAAATATTTTCTTTATTGTAGTCGATCTCGGAGTCTCGGTTGTATAAGTTTTTGGTACAAATTTGCCGAAAGTCGTTTTATTTTTTACATATGTAGGCACATTCTGTTCTCGATTGGCGGAGAACCTAGATTTGCTCGGAGTAAATGTAGACGTCTTGTTTATTTTTTGAATAGAGTTCGAGTTGATAGTGGTATTAATTTTTTTTGGTGTTCTAGGGATTGCTGTTACTCTGGTTAAATTAGATGATTTAATGTTGGGTCTTCTTGCAAATGGAAATTTCGATCTCTTATTATTCGGTTGTAGAGTTTTTGCAGTACTGGTCTCTGTGGTTGCTGACTCTGTTGTTGATAGTTCGGATTTGATAGTTGTAGTTGTGATACTTGATGAGGAGGTGGAATGTGTTGCAACGAAAAGATCTATAATTGGACTTGTAGTAATTTTATCAACTGTGTTATTAAATGACAATGTTGTGGAAGATGGAGTTTCAGTTGTTTCCGGTGGTACTGATTTATTTATTGCATATAGTACGGTAGTTTGATCAACGGAAGGTCCTTTGGTGTCTTTTCCTTCAGTAGACGTAACTGTACTTGCACTGGTTTCGGGTTGTAAAGTTTTCTCTTCTTCTCTTTCGTTTAATGCGGCGACTGAGTATACAAAAAACGGATGATTTTCCATAACTTCACTTATATTTTTTGCTTTGACGGGAGATTCAGTTTTAAATAATCCCTCTAAAGGTAATGTAGATGGATCGTTTCTCATAATATGTGGGGTCACAACTTCAAAAGTTTTAGCCTTTTTGTTTTGTTCATTTTCATATGCGGCTGGTATGAACTGCCACTGTGGATACGGTTGATTTTCTTCAACCTTTTCGGCTTTCTTATCGTCATTAACGTAACTTAGAAAATCATCACCCGGTGTGTGCCCCACTTCACGTTTAAGCATAGTTTCTTTACGTGGATTTGTAACTTTATTGATATGTCTGTACGCTTCATTCATACTTTCAGAAACAACGAGGTTTTCTTTAGGATAATTATCGTAATTTATCAAGGACCTTGCATTCCTTGCTTCATCAATTCGTATAGGGTTGTTTGGAGGATTATCAACAGGGTATATACGCCCATACTTAGTTAAGTATATAGGAATTTCATCTTCCACAATTTTGATAAGACTGAACCGACTTACCTCTCCAATTTTGTCAACTGTTGGTTTCTTTTCAATCACAATGGGCCCTTCTTCAATGAGTGTTGTTTCATTGTTTTTATTCAAATGATGTTTATCCAGTTTAGAAGACACCTCTACGACTCTACTTATGGAAAATAATTTATTATACTGAGTTTTTACAACAGGCAATACAGGTGCAAAGGTTGTAGTTTCGGGTAATGGTTCGATAGTTGTATGAGTTTCTTGTACTGGAGCTAATGTTGTCACTGGTACTTCCATAGATGTAGTGTGCCCGACGGTTACGGTTATAGGTTCAGTTTGTACTATTGGAGAAATGTCTAGCGGACTAGTATATGTAACAGCCTTTTCCGTGTTTTCTAAATATTCATCCGTATTGTTATCAATTTCTATTGGCATTGTGGTGGTCTCAATTTCAATTATATTGGTGGTTGGATCATCATGGTACTCAGTTTGAGTAGTTACTTTTTCAGTAATTGAAATAGTTTCATCACGTTTAGTAGTGGTTATGTCGTTGTTATTTACAGAGCTTACAGTTGTAATTTTCTCTTGTTCAATCTTAGGACGAACCGTCTTCGTCGTATCAATCTTAGAAGTTATATTTGGTCCAGCTTTAGGAGTGTTGTACCCCATTGGAACATTTTGAACACGTTTTTTTGTGTCGTTTACAGGCTTATTAGAGGAAAATCTATTATACACAACTGTTTTATTTTGTCCATTATTACTTAACTGTGCTGTTTTATTTTGTCCATTATTACTTAATAGCGCTGTTTTATTTAGTCCATTATTACTTAATAGCGCTGTTTTATTTTGTCCATTATTACTGAATACAGCTGTTTTATTTTGACTATTTCCAAACTGGCGTCGTGGTAATTCCGTTGTAGTAGTAGATGTTCTAAATGTGTTCGAATTTATTATTCTAGGAGTGAACAAAGGTTTTCTTGAAGTTGTAGTAAATTTATTCGCTATAGTAGTAGTTTGTGGTTCCTCTTCATCGTATATCTCCTCTTCTGATTCATCTTCGAATTCATCGTTTTCTTCTTCTTCATATTCCTCTTCTGATTCAGGTTTCCTAGTGAATAATTGATTAGGTTGAACGAAAACGAAAGGATTTTCTGGCTCTTCATCTATACCTTCTTCTTCCAATAACTCTTCATCCGAATACTCATCTTCGTCTTCGGTTTTAGTTGTTCGTGCTGTTGTTAAAGGTCTTCTTGTATATGTACGCGAAAATAATGGTCTTTTTGTAACAGAGGGCTTAAATGATTCCCTTTCTAAAGTTGCAGGACTTGTATAAGCGCCAGGATTATATTTTCGACTAAAAGTTCTGCTGCTTGATGGTAACGAAGATTCTGTTGTGGAAGTGAATAATCGCTTAGGTGGTCGATAAGGCAAACGTGTCCGCACTGACGAGGACGTTGATAATGTAGTAGTAGTACTCGTGGTTGTTGTTTCCGTTTCCACTTCACTAGTGTCATTGACTTGTCTTAGTGTAGGCTCCGAGGAAGTTTGTGTCTCAGATAAATCAATAGCTTTATCGCTGGATTCAACTATAACTTCTGCTTTTTCATCTGTTTCCACAGGAACAGTTAAATTGCTATTACCGACCTCACTTACTGTATCACTTTCTTTTACTTGAGCGCTCAGGTTTTCTGTACTAGTATTATTAGCTTTTTCTTCATTATTGGGAAATGCATCGTTTTGTTGTTCTTTTGACTCATTTTCAGCTGTAAGCTCTCCAGAATTACTAATCGATTCATTATTTTGAACGATGTCTTTGTTTTCAATCAAAGTGTTGTTATCTGGAGCACTTATCTCGTCTTTTACATCTATTTTGGCCATGTCATCAATTTCCGAGCCTTTTGTAGTAATTTGCTCTTGAGCTGTCTCAGAATTGGATATCGTTGGAGGTACTTTTGATAATTCTTCAGTTTTAGCAGAAATACTTGTATTGTGTTGTCTCTTATCATCTGACAACGTACCAAACTGAGATTCGTAATTTAAATTAGATTCCTCGAATTTATCCTCTTCACCACGTTCTTTCAATTTATCCTCATCGTCACGTCCCTCTAATTTATCCTCTTTATCAAGTTTGGTTATAACAGGATTTTCGGAACTTTTCTTATATTCATTTAATTTTGGCTGTTGCTTGTTAGATTCAAATGTTGGTTCAATCAGTATATCTTCGGCATCAAGACTATTTTCAGTAGTAGTTGGAGTAATTGTTGTTGATTTTGTTTTTTCTCCATAATTAAACGTTAATCCCGTTACGTCCCTTAAGATCTCTGGCCTTAAAGACTTAGTTGTAGCTTCTATTTCATCATCTGTCGGCTTTAATTTTTTCCTTATTATTTTGCGAATCCTGGGAACAGTTGATGCTGTTATGTCAGTGTATACTGGAGTTGATGTAGTTTCGGGGATTACTACAGTTGTTGTAGGTCTTTTTCTGATTACTTTAAATTTTCTGACACTAGTATCACTCGTAACTGTTTCACCAAAACCGTAGATCTCAGTGGTTGAAAATTCACTGGTTGTTATTTTTCCGTCTCTCTGTTATTTATAAAGCTTTCTTCAATACTATGATTTTCTACTTCGTGTTCTTTTTCTTCTATAGCACTTTCGGAAAGATAAATATCATCTCGTTTGTTTTCTAAATCTTCATCATCATTTTCCGAAGCTAAAGTCTGTTGTGTTGTTGTGAAAGTTAGTGACGTTTTAGAGGGAAACGGTAATCTTCGAGCCTGAAGTCCTACGTTACTAGGTACAGATGAAGTTGGTCTAGGTCTAGTGAATGGTGCACGGGGTGGAATTCTTGGAGTTATTGCTTGACCTGCAGATCTATCTCTGTTTGCGAAAGGTCTTAATGTGGGCCTAGCAAACGGACGAGGCGAAAATCTAGCAAATGTAGGACGTCTTTGAGTAATTGCAGATTCAGTAGTTGTGGACTGCCCAATAGATTCAGTTGCCGCGAAGGTTGAAAATCTACCTCGACCTCGAGATAAGATACCGGGACGCTTATCTTCTACTGTCGTAGCGGACACTTCGCTATCTTCTACCTCATCGATTTGAGTGGACGAAGTTTCTTCGGTAAGATCATCTTCATTAGTTTCTCTTCGAGTAAATATGGGGGCAACAATCTCTATTGGTGTTAAAGAAAGCTCATCTTCTTGTGGCATAAACTGTCCATTTGATATGAGTGATGCTGCAGCAGGTAATGAATCATCTACTGACGACTGATACCTAATTCTGATTTGTTTATTCTGTCCAATTTCTCTATTTACTTTTACTCCCCCAACTTCCCGGCTGTCAGGGGTAGTAGACCTTATTTTTCTAGAAAAGCCTGTTTCTTCCGATTCCGATGATATTTCATTAGGTGTGAATAAAGGCCTACGGCGACGTACAAAATTATAATTCCTAGAACTCACCTGAGTTGTGGGTGTTGGGGATGATGTAGTTGTGCTAGGAGTAGTGGATCCACGACGCCTCAGCCCATTACGACGAGAAGTAGTAGTTGAAAGAGCTTCGATAGTTGTTGTAATAGATGGTAACGTCGTTGCTGTAGAAGTCGAAGCAATGGTAGTAGAAACTTCAATCGCCTCAGTTGTTGTAGATGTAGATGGTAGAGGCTCAGGTGATTGTATCTCTGCGGCCGTTGGTGAATTCAACAAGGACGAGATTTGGACAGATAGGAATGTAGTAGTAGGCTCAGGACTACTAGGTTCTTCAATAATAGGAAGAGTGGTTGAACGGGTTCTCAACACAGAAGTATACTGCGGTTGTAAAGATGGAGAAGTAATTTCTCTTTCTAAGGCAGATTCTTGTGATTCAACTTCTGTTTCCGAATTTTTATATCTGTAACAAGTCAGTGTTGCATTAGTCAGTTTATCTAAATGAACCCTCCATTAATATAATCACAAGGAAATTGACTTACTGTGCAGTAGTTGTTTCGGTGGTCGGACGACTTCGTCTAATTGTTACGTATTCGGGAACATTCTCTCTCCTAGCACTTGCAATATCCAAAGAGTTTACTGCTTCTGAGACGGATACATATGGCTCCACTCGTTCAAATAAGGCATTTCTATGGATGGATAGAATATAGTATAACAAAACAGCACTCGCCACATAAAAAATTGATATATTAGTTTTTTAATTATATCGTATATTTTTAATTATTATAACTAATTAAAAAGGGACTTGGAAGCTGACTTAAAGAAAGTACCTGGAAGCCTGGTCATCGGTGTCGGGTATGTTTGTTGTGGTAGGTCGTGATCGTCGAATATTGACGTACTGGAGCGGTTTGGCGGTAGTGGCCACGTTCGACTGTGTGCCAACAGATCTGCCTCTGTTCAATTGCTGTTCTTCCAGCTGTGGTTCATCTTCGATCTCCTCACTCTCCATAGAACTTTCAGTTGTAGACGTTGGAGGCGGTCGGGATCGATTGATAGTTACGTATCTATGGGTAAATTTAGGCTTCTGTTAATTTGAAAATCATCTATATGTAATCCTTGCATACTTGACTAGGAAAAAAACAGAATGTGGAAGACGTATGCACATTCTGTTTTTTTCCATCCCCTTGCTTAGGTATAAAGTAGGTATTAGACTACCTGGTACAGGTACTGATGGTCAGTACTACCAGGTAGTATAGTCCTTGTCAAGTATTTTTTTAGAACAATAGTTGTTATGCCTACCTAGCTAAACGTTGCTGTTTTATATGCTATATTTTATATATGTACATATATACAATTTAATACATCTGATAAATAACTTCAGAAAATCTTGATTTGCGCAAACGTTTTACTGGCATGCAAAGACAAACAAATAATCTTCCTTTGTTCTTCGTCTTAAGAAGAAAAAGATTAAAAATCTCCATTTCTATATGTCAGTGAATTCGTGCATTGACGGAATTTAAATCGGTTTTTTGGATTTATTTAAACAACTCATATAGTAATTTGCATGTTAATGAGAAGACCCTTTGCTAGTTAATCAATAAGGGTAATATTAATATACTAACTGCGGTCTCTCCTTTTTCAGCAGTTTATCTTGATCTGACGATGGTTGGATACCTTCGTTTTGCGGTCCACGTCGGCTGTTTAGCGGTTGACTCCCAATAACACTGTTAGTGTTGAACCTGGTTAAAGCGCTTAATATAAAATATAATAGACATCAAAAAAATAATGTGAACGGTCCCTACAATCATCGACAGCTTTATGTTACTATTTTGCCTAGCTTCATTATATCGCAGGCAGAAAAAAACTGCAGCTTAGCTCTATTATTTAAAGATTAGTTATTTATAGAGTTATTTTTTTCGTAGGATAATTTGCAACAGAAAAGGAAGTAAGAAAAGGTTCGCCTTCATCGGAAATAGGCAGGAATTCATTAATAATTGTTCTTTACAAGACAATATATAAAAAAAA
Organism: Teinopalpus imperialis; assembly: GCA_029286865.1. Classification (NCBI taxonomy): domain Eukaryota; kingdom Metazoa; phylum Arthropoda; class Insecta; order Lepidoptera; family Papilionidae; genus Teinopalpus; species Teinopalpus imperialis. The sequence goes on along the minus strand of JAGSMU010000022.1, from coordinate 16,705,070 downwards.
TATTGGTCACTTACATGCCCTTTCCACGGGTTCGTTCTAAAACTCTCTGATAGAGTTTTTTATTGAATGACGTAGGAGTGCTGGTTGCCACATCGCTACTGGTGCTGAGGGATGTCTCAGACAAGCCCAACTGCTTCTCCAATTGTTCCACACCGCCTGTAAGTGCAATATGATAATAATAATTATGTCCTCCTTACCGATTTGGCACACGGCGATATCCAAAACCCGGGTATTCAAAAACAAACCAGACAAAGGAATATGCCGGTATAATGATTAAAGTTTAATTGGCTTTACAACTAAGGTGCCTTTTTAGAATTCTGCTTGTTCTTTTCTCTACCTTTAACGATCCATCATCACAAGGTATAATTTTCGATCCTGATCCTTTCAGAAAGACTAGTTACTTTTTCTCTGTTACGTGGTTATATATCTACCAGTGTCATAAGTATTTGTGTATCCAGCTCTACCAATTGCTTATCACTCTCCCTATATCTGCATGTAGTATACATACCAAAACCCAAAAATTATCAAACTACGTTCCAACCCAGGATCCACGATGTGACAGTCAGGTACACAGAAAACTATGCCATGTGCTGCGTGGTTGATTCTGTGCGAAACTGTGTATTTTTTTATATTATTGGGAGTGTCAAACGACCGTTCACTTGATATTAAGTGATTACTTTTTTACCCCGAAGACTAAGATCGAATGCCTCGCTACCTATAATCTCTGGATATCTAAACCATACCAAACACAGTTAGGTTACGCTGCAATTTCACGTATTCTGTGAGGTGTGATCCTACCCCCGTCGAGATGAACACCATCATCAGCGCAGTATGCTAGCTACAGTGTCATCACTGTTGAAAAATTTTGTGACCACCAAAAGTTACTACTACTTCAATATTTGTATATGACTCAATCTTACCGACTTTCTTAATTAAATCAATCAGTTCTTTGATAACTTTGGGATCTTCCGCATCGTCTAAACCGGTTTCATCTTCTTCATCATCTTCGTATTCTTCAACCACCTGGAGAAAAAAAGCAATTGAATAACACAGTAACAACCTATGTAGTCCCATTGCTAAAGTTATCCTCTTTTTCTTTAAGATATTGGAGCTTAGTTTGAAGAGAAAAGAAAAAAATGTGGATAATGTTATCACATTTCATCTGATGGTCCTGTAATGTCAAAACTAGTTAGCATAGGAGAGACGTTAGGTCCTTAGCCAAAAATACTGATAACAAGAATTTTCAGATCTGTAAAAAGAAATGCTATTCGTAATCCGTGAAAATGATGATTAAAAAAATCAAAAGTCAAAAGCGTAACGGTCTACGAAAGATAAGATCGTAGATCCAATCCGTCTTTCGACTATAGACGTTGACCATCTTCTAGTAGAACAACATTAAAGCTTAGTGAGATGAGTGAGAAAAAGTGACGAAGGGACATACTCGTAAGTAAGGTTAAAACTATTGCAAGCATTTCCTAGGAAGAAATTTCCAAAGACTATGTTATCCCAGTTAAGATAAGGTCCACGAAATCCATGAAATATCTCATACCTCAGGTGTAGGTGTTGTGGTAGTTGTTCTGAATAACACGGAGTTCTTTGTGCTGATCCGTAAAGGTTTCCTCGTCGTGGTCGAGGTTGTGGTCGTGACTGTGGTTGCTTTCGTCGTCGTTGGTTTCTTTGTGGGAGCTTTCGTGGTAGCCGCATTTGCTTTACATAACACGTTGCGTGCAAAGTCGCATGAATCAGCCGCTTTGTTAAAGTATAAGCCTGGAAATGGAGATACCATAAAGTTAGTTTGAAATATTTTAAAATTATATTAATCAATGTTAAAAATAAGATAGTTAAAACTCAATAACTAACAGGACTAAAATATTTTTAAAATAATAAAGGTACAATTATGGAGATTTTTGAATTGGTCTTCCCCATCGGTTATCTGTTCTTTGAGGTATTTGACCATTCCATTCCTACTTCAACTTTCTGATGTTTTGAGCTATGTATATATTTATCTTACTTTACGATATATATTTACCTGAAGGACAAGTGAAGTGGTGAGCGACGATGCCGAGGTCAGATGGTCCGGAGTCAAGACACCAGAAGTATTTCTTGCAATCCCGAGGGTGGGGGAAGAACCCTTCGTCAGTGCACTTGAAATCTGAAAATAATCTTAATTGCATTCCTCCGTTGATAACCGTAGCTTATAGAATATATATTCTAACTAGCCTAGAGGCTGCTGTGAAATTGTGTCACTTTTTGATCAATCCGAGTTCCGAGAATGCGAAAGAAATCTTGGCACGTTTTGATCAATCCGAGTTCGATCACTTTCATCCATACAAATATCGTAAGCTACGATTTTATGTGCTAAATTATTACTACGTTCTCGGCGGTGAAGGAAATCACCGTGAAGTATCCTTAGATGTCACGATATGTAAAAAAATATTACAAGACACGCGAAGTCCGCTTATCTGCTATGAAGCCGATAAGCGATAAGCGATTTTCTTAACATAGGCCTATGCTCAGCAGTGAGAACTCTATATATATACGTTTTTAAATAAAGTAGAAAAAAGTATCATATACATATATATATATATATATATATATGTATATACATATATATATATTTATTTATATATTGTTGAGATCGATTACATCTTTTTTTCATACCTGATCCTGGATCCGGAGTAGTGGGAGGTTCGGGTGTGATGATGTTCCACGCTGGAGTCGTGCTTAGAGCTGATCCACTCTTACGTTTGCTGTTCCTAAAAACAGTTGAGGGAGACAGGTTAGGTAAGATTGTTCGTTGGCGCTGATGGTGACCGTCGTGGGGTTTTGTGTGAGTGAGTGTAAATTTGCCATAGCCCGGTTATCGACACAGGGTGGCGTTTTCATTAAGAATTCCCAACGTAAGAAAAAAAGTAACAATATTTGGCATAGATGGGCCTTAACCAATTCGAAATTTAGATGAATTTTTATAATGCTAATAATAATAATTGATATTTGGGTTGGGGTACTTACCTATATCCCTATAGTCGTATCTGCAGAAGGGTCAATACTGACTAACCTCTGTTAACATCTGAGGCAGTTTGGACTCTATCTCGGAACGCTCCGGAGTCAAATACAAAAGTCGGTGCTCTTCAATAATTCCCGTACTATCCACCGGCTTATTGCCCTCTCTCCCTAATTCTTTAAACTATTTTGACAGTCGAGGGACTCCCATATGGTTGATCTTTACACATGTTTACTTTATTGTATTATATATATTTGCTTCAATTTTTTTATCTTTTAATTATATTTTATAGTATTTTATTCGAGGAAAAGATTGTGAGGAAATGCATGTATTAAAGGTAAATAAGAAAATATATCCAATTCGCATTGGAGACTATGTTCTAATGCCCTCGTTAGAGAGCAAGCCTATACCCAGCTGTGGTATCTGTTGTTTTTTTACTCTTATACAAGAATTTTCAGTAATTTCCTTTAGGTTTTTACCAAGGTCAAAATAGTGTACTTAAACACCGTTCGAGCCACTGTTATTTCGCTAACGTCAAAACATTGAAGGAATGTTTTGTCATAATTTACCTTGTAGATGGTTCCTCGGTAGTGGTGGTGGTGGTAGTGGTCGTGGTGGTCGGAGTCGTCCGTGGTCGATTTCTCTTTCTGCCACCGGACTTGCCTCGTGACTTGGGCTTCTCCAATACAACAATGTTATCAGTCGAGCTAGACAAACAAGTAAAAGTTATATATATATATATATATATATATATATATATATATACATATTTATATATATTCAAAATTTTAGGTTGTAAGATATATTTTTTTCTCTTATTTATACGTATTTAATCATATAGTTTTAAATAAATGAAATGTATTTCAATAGTTAATCTGTTGAACATTTTTTTATTTAATCTGTCATATCTGTATAGAATTTTATTTTTAAAATTTTAAATTGTATTTTTAAACAAAATAAATAAACCAAAATCTTTTCCTTCCCTACCAATCTTTGGTCAGGTAAATATATATAAATATATAACGATAACTTACCCAAGTTTCAGTATGTAGGATTCTTTAGCTGCCTCAATGAGGGGATAGGGTTTGCCGTGACAGTTGCCGCGGAAGTCATCGTTGTCGATGGACCAGAACATAATACCTAAACGAATAACAAAAAAGTATATTAAATAACGTTTTGTTAAGAACTTATTAAGTGATATAAAGTTATCACTGGTAGTGAAAATCTCATTAAGTATAAATTATTTAATGGGATTATAAGATCATGTAAATGATCACGACGTATTCCATCGTTGACACTCCTGAGCTCCTAGAGGAATTTCTTATTTTCTATAAATAGTATATTATATGCACTACAAGCAGTATATAAGGATATTTACACTTTACAAAGTATCTCAAGGGAGAGTGTTAGACAACGCAGTTCCACTACGGATTACACACGAATATCAGAATCCTTTTGTCAGCAGGACAAGAACACAAAATATTACGAACATCAATTTTTTATTTGGTCTTATTGGTAGAGTTACGCTGCAACTTAACTTATTGCTACATTGTATTTCGTTCGGTACGTGTGAGGATTCGGAGAGGCCCAGCATGTATATCTTGATTATTTTTTGAGAATGGACGTAGATGTTATGGATCGCAGTCATTACTTACCGTGATGCGAATTATAGCCAAATTTTCTAGCCCTCATCGTCGCAACGGTTGGCAATCCACCATTGAGTGTTTCATGTGAAATTTTCTGCCACGCACCACTACTCTGTGGAATCAACTATCACCAGCAGTGTTTCCGAACAGACACACCCTACCCTTTCTTAAAGGCCTGCAGCGCACCTGCGACTCTGGTGTTGCGGATGTTCAATCACTTACCACAAGTGAGCTGTTTGCTCGTTTCCTGCCTATTCTATGAAAAAAAATTAAAAAAATACTTGGAATCTTACCTCCAAGTCCATTTTCAGCGACATATTCAGCTTTCTTCTTCACGATGTCGATGTCATCGTAGCCGACCCATTGATTGCCTCTGAAGGCGACAGGACCCATAGCGCTAGGATTGGGATGCATAACGGTCCATTCCTCATCCTCTTGCTCCTCCTCCTCTGAATATTCGTCCGATTCCGAATCGATGCTTCGTTTCTTTTGTTTCGGTTTAAGCGCTTCACAAATCTAAAATGATCAATAAATTCAATCTATAATACAACTATAATGGTTATGGTATGAGATGGTCCTCGACAGTTGTCGCATGTTGGTTTCAAATCGATTAGGTTAAGAGTCACAGATCGGTCTCTAACACATTAAGCATTTCTATGCTGATTAGATGTGATTCACTTGGCTTGGCTTGGCTTTATTTTCTGATTTATAAGAAGAAAATGTTATATAAAGTTATTATTTATTATTTAAGCATTGCTAGGTTATTTAATCCTATAAAAGAAGTTAATCAACTTCTAACACTTGAGAGATAAACTCTTTGAACGTCAATAATGAGCAGGAAAGTGTCCTCTCTTAATTAATTTATTACATAAATAATTTCCTTCAGTTTGTGAACGTTCAAAGAAGTATTGGTTGCATATAAACCACTGTACTGGGTTATTTTTTTAGAACTGATGGAGATTTCAAGGGTAAAATATATTTATTAAATTTGTACCATCTCCCTTATGTAACTGTTCTATTATGACACTCAATATTATTACCCAGCCAATAGAGAGTTATATGGGCATGCGCACAGAGCCAGCAAGAGCGTAATCGTGTGCTGATTTACTTGCAAATGATAATTAATGCCGAGCACCCCTTGATTAGATAAATTGCAAATGCGATGATTTATGTCATCATTTAAATTTTCTCTTCTCCCACTTTGCAGAGGGACGTTGAAAAAGCACTATACCTATTTTTTCTTTTATTCTTAATGGTCGATTTCTATGCGGGTTCCATATTAGACGTCACAATTCATTGTTTTTAATTTGTATGCTGCAATGGTTCACAGGAGATTCAGTCACGTGTAAATGTTCGCGGACATGAGCCGAGGGTGACTATAATTAGTCAAGAAGAGTTTAGTAAGAAATATATGTTTAATATAGTATTGCAGATGTGACGACACGGCCGCGTGGAGTGTTAGTTTCCTGGCTGCTGCATCGTGAATCTTTGTTTCGATTCACGGCCGAGAGATATTTGTGCTATAAAAATAATCGGTTTTGGGTCTGTTTGTTGTATAGATCCTTTCTCCTTTCTTATTGCACATACATTAAATCGCAATATGGAAGGGGAAGTTAACTGAGTGCCTCTGGTAGTAATGATCGAAACCGGCCAGGGGGACATCATCTTCAATGTTTATGTACATACAAGTAAATAGGCATATTTACTTGTACTCCTATAATATGTAGGAGTATATAGACGATATAAGACGAACCAAATATCTACAAAGCAATCATTGGCCAGGGAATTACGTAATTTGCAAAATAAAATAGCAAAATACTCATTCAAAATGTATAGTTATTACATCCTGTTTGTGAATTATGGGCGTTATTCGAATTGAATCATAATGGTGACTAGTTTGTTAATCGTAGAACCAGTTTGGTATACGGAAGCTTTTGTAAGACTTTAAACCTTATGGAATAACTTGGAAGTTTACATAATTTATTAAACAATAGTTTCATATTGAAATTCGCATAATTTCAAATGCTGATTAGAGATAACCCATATATTTAAAGGAAATAAAATATGCAATATAAAATTTATATATTCTTTTTAGTATACAAGTTTTCCAACTACATTCACCCGGATAATTAAGAAAGGTTAGCCCAGATTTCGCTTTTGCATTTTAAACGATCCAAGTGAAACCGATCTAATAATTATGATACGTGAATCGGGCACGGTATAATCAAATATATATTGCATATACGCTTAAGAGTGCGGGCATTAAGTATTATTGTGCAGTTCAGAAGATACCATACTGAATCACATCGAGTCATTAATATGGAAGAGTCAATAGCCTTATAAGGTTTAGGGATCGATCTGAACTTAACGTTGTGATTTTAATCCGTCCAACTATTGTCGTGAACTTTGAGCATTGAAGCTTATTTAGAATTGATAACGAGAATGTTATTAATTTAAATAGCATTTAGAATTTTATTTACAAAAAAATATATAATGTAAAGTGAAATATTTTCAATACTTAATTAAGGCTAAGCTAAAAACTAACACATAAGTTAACAACATATTAACTCATTAAAATATTAACATAAAAATTTTGACTCTGCCTGTGAATCCTGACATCTCACGCAGATGAAAATCTTTCTCTTATTTATTGGAATTTCTTTAAGTGATCAAGACAATTTAATGAAATTGCGCGGACATACTTTGGGGAAAATAACCAAAGTGGTAAACACACTGATCTCAGCGGTAATAAAAATAAAAAAATCTTCTAATTATACCGCACATTTAAATTCAGAGCGATCACGTCAAAGATAAAAGTTTTCTAAAGAGATAAAGGAGATGAAAGAGAAACCATGAGTTAAGAAATTAGTAAAACGCCCTATTTTTTTATCTTACTATTTCTCTTTCAATACTTCCGTCCTTAATATGTCGTTGAAATCTCAGGGGAAACATTTATAAGACTTTAATTGGACATGTATTGCGAAGAGATGAAGTCATTTTACCCAGGTTATGAATGTAGTGAAAGCAAAGATACCAAGAAAAGATGGACGATGAGACTCAAAATTTAAATCAAACAAGTGGGAGAGGATGACAAGTTTACGAAAAAAATAAATGAATGAAAATTCATCAGTCACAAATGGCACCTAGTAAGGCTAATGATGATTTTCTTTTCCTCTGACCTCATAATACGCCAAGTATCCTTTCTCCCTGGTTGCGTCTCCCTGTTCCCCGGGGCCGTCGGCCGGTGATCCTATCTCCACAGCATCAGGGTTGAAGAGGGTGTACGAACGTCCATATGTCGGTATCCCAAGGACCAGCTTATCTCGATCAGCCCCGTTCTCAAGGTAGAATTTAATCGTGTAATCCTGAAAACGATGTATGATATTAAACAATATTTATCGTTAATATTTACAAGATTTTTTTATCCATATACACTTTTTATTATTTAGAGTAAATTACAACACTATTCTGTAATTATTATTACGAGTTATTTTATTTTAAGAATTACGTGGGTACATTAAAGCAAAATTAAGAACTAGCTTTTCTACGAATGTGTCGGCTCGACCGAGGAAGCATCGAACCCTCACAGAAGACCCTCAAACCCCACCAGACTCCCACAATGCTACTAAGTCATTTGCACCTATCGACTTTTCGTAGATTTTCATATGTCGTCACACCATCTAGCGGAGTAATCCCCTGCCAAGGGCAATACGAGAATGCCATCCTAGAATCTTTCTTTCCCGTATGTTAACGTTAAAGTAACTTACTTTCCCCTTTCTATGGGACTAAATACAATTAAATATATACACTTACGATATTTAGTTCATTATCCACACTGTACTCGTTGGGTTCTTCGAGCGGATAGAGTGGGGCGTGGTGGTTCACCGCGGGCTCGAACGCCGAATGGTAGTCGTATGAGAGAAGATTCATCCAGTCCAAATATCTGCAAGGATCAGTCGAAGGATTATGTAACAGAATTTAAGCTTATATGTAAGAGTATGATATATGTGTGTTACAGTGGTAAAGCCACACTGACGCTTGTTCATTGAAACAGCACGATAACCACCCCCATCCTATAGAATACCAATATAAAAAGTAGTCTAACTGTGCTGTAGCAGAATGGGGGGACTCAATTACAGGTAACGAGTCGTTCCATCACAGTACGTAGAGTTGACCACGCTTGTGCATCTTGAATCTCTGTTGAGGGTCGATGTAGATTTCATGGACTGCCAGTTATCACTTATCATCACATAAATTATGTGTTCGTTTGTTGCCGTAAATATAATAAAAAAAAACGTAAATATAAAATAAAATAAATGTAATGAAACTACGTTACGATTTAGGATGTGGTGAGTATTGTAATATTGTTTATATATATTTTTAAATAGTTTAGACATTTTAAAAGGTCTTAAGTAAGTCTAAAATATTCCACCTATATGAAACATTTATTACTCACAAAATATTTAATAATTTTTTCGGATTGCAAACTGAGTCATTCGATTTTTTTTTCTGTTATACTACAGTAAAACAAAATACAGAATTCGAGTCATCTGATATAATTATAAAGTTTAGGAGACGAGTCGAAATCAAATGATACACAGATACTAAAGTCACACCTTAATTGAGGATGTCATTTTATCTTCTACAGATGTAATTTAAGTTGTCTAAGGAAAATAACCAGCAAATAAGTAATTAAGAACATTATTTTAATTTTATAATATAAACCGGCAAGCTCAGATTTTTCTTTAATTGGAAAATGTCATTGAGATATATTTGGTAAAGGCATTTAAATGTAAAATAGATAAAAAGTATTGTGTTTTTGTAATAAAACCATTTAAGTCATCACTTAAACTTTATCATCATAAAAGGAAAACAAACTGTATATGTACTATGAGATAGAACATTAGTGTATGCCTACGCTTTTCTAAGTAACCTGTTGTAGAATCATTTATAAAGAGATGTACAAATATATATTTTAAATTCCTTGGTATTGGCTAGACAGGCTACAATAAATAATCAATATTTATAGCCTACTGCCCACGTGATTTTTCTCATTTGACAAAATACATTGCAGATATTCTGACTTACATTTTAAGTAGTGCATACGATTTGCATGTGATGTGAAGAGACTAATACATTATGAGTTAGACTCTAAATTTCTATACGTAAGGTTCTCTACAAAATTGGTTGAATAAAAGCAGAATTAATAATTTCTATCTTCGTGTAATTAGAATTAAATGAATCTTGTAACCAAGATTGACAATCCCACCGGGAAGGCCTCAATATAAGCGTGAAGTGACAGCTTAAGGTTGCGTCGGTAAGAAGTTAAAGACCTAATTAGGTATTTCATCTAAGTTTCTAGGGATCATAATTTTATCTTGATTTGATGTGAAATAATTGCTATAATATAAAAAAATTGATATCTGGAGATAGAATATCTAAATAAGTTATTTAGATATTATTGTTTCCATAAAAAATATTGTTTCATAATTAGCTTTCGAACCAAATGATTGAATTCATTTTAAACTAATGATTTTTTTCCACGTATGCTCTTTTCTTGAGTAGAAAGAGTCAATCCCGTGTTTAGAGAAACCTAAGGCCCAAGCTTTCTTCTGGTTTAAGCGTTGGTGTGGTGCATCAAGTCATTGAAATATTTTTCTTTTGTTACCCTGCCACGAATTGTCTATAGCGTATTAGAAAAATATAACAGGTTATAAACAATTCTTATTGATAGTTATAACATTATCATATCAGCCTACGTCATAAAATTCATAACTAAATTTCTCCACTGGTAAACATTACCCTTCCTGAACCAGGGGACCATGTACCTATACAGGTCGAAGCTGAGCTAACGCAGCTCCCGTTGTTTTTCTGCATGTTCTTACATAATACATGAAACAAGTTTAAACAATGTTTTACAAAAATAATAATGTAACAATAAAGGCATCTTTTGTACTCTTGCAAAAGCTTGTTAAATCGTTTCGTACAGTTATGAACACGCTAAGTTTTGTTTAAGAAACCGAAAATTATCAGAGCGTTATATGAAGACTAAAAAAAATATATTTTATGTAATATTATGTATCGTCAGCAGTGATGAGTGCGTTCACTTCTCTATTATGTGGTTAAGAGAAGCTACCGAGAGAGAGAGAGAGAAGAAGATGCCCATGTACTTTTGCAGCCTAGACGAATTTTGGTGCTTCATCATTGCGAAGTCATTGGTATTCAAATAACTCTTAAAATTTATTGTCTTTTATTCCTTCGCTTCATCGTGAGACGTAGAAGTACGTTGATGACCTCACATTTACTTTCATCAAACTAAAAGAAATGTAATGTACAAATCGCGTGTCACTGTCACCGCAACCGAACCTTCCTCCTATTTGATCGCAGACAGGGATTAGGGAAATCATTGTGAAGTTAATGCTTATGTGTTTACGTTAAAAGAAATTTATAATTCTGTGAATAACAAGTATACACCGTTCACCTGATGGTAAGTTATACTTGCGGTCCATTAAAATCACATTCAACTTTAATAAAGAAATATAATACATACATATAGAAATTCTTGCTACTCTTTGTAAGAATAATATCTAAAAATATGTTTTAATTTAAGCTTTGAGCTATGGGTTCAATAATGCACAACTCCAGGATATTTTGTTAGTTATCACTTAAAAACAAAAAAGGGCAACTATTCGAGTTTCTTGACGATTCTTCACGCTAGCAGCTGCCTTCTGAAGTAGTGGTCCTATCTTGATTCAAAAGTGTTTTGTATACACCTGCTTGAATAAACCTTCTTTTGATTTGATTTGATTAGTGTATAACCCACAAGGGTTAACTTGAGGCCTGAGCGGAATTCGCGCTCAATCTCACAATTAACGTATATTGTATATATGTGCGTAAGGTTTCATTTGATTTTTTTACCTGATCGTATCAGTTTGGTAGTTTTATGTAAACATGGGTAAGACTATACACAGTGTAGAACGAAATCTTATTTCAAAAGTGATAACCTTAAAAAGAATCGTGCGAACATTATTCCCGCAGAACAAGCCATCAAGCGAGCATGTATGGCTACCGGGTATTCAAAGGCTACTTTGATCCGAATCAAACACGAGAGTATAATATGGGTCTTGAAGAGCAACGAACACCGTCGTCACCAACTGCGAGTACTTCTGATGATATTATTGAAGAGTAACCAGCATCGCTGCCAAGTCAAGTATCCATAATCCATCCATAATCGCCTGGAAAAAAAGGAAACCTAGTGCAAGGAAAATAGCGTTCGATAGCTTTGACACAAAGGTCAAAGCTATCTAATGCTAAAAGCCTCAGAAATCTAATTAATAGTTTCTATGTAGTGAAAAAGAGGTACCGACCATGAAAAATATTTTAGCTTCTGTAAAAAGAGATTTAAATTTTCCCGGAGGAATACATACTCTACGATTAATTATGAAAAACCAACTCGGCTACAAATTTAAAAAATGTATTTCTAATACAAATAGCGGCGTGGCGTGATCGTTACCTGTGGTGTTTAAAAATCAATGGTTCACTCTCATTATACGGTCAGGCATCAAATGCTGGTAGAACAGTTCGGATCCCGGTGTGAAAAAAAATATAAATAGTGGACAACGATGGATATTCGTGCATGCGGGGGGTGAAAATGGTTTTGTTCAAGGGGCCGATCTATTATACAGATGTAAAAATAAAACTGGTGATTACCATGATGAAATGGACACAGAAAATTTTGTTAAATGGCTCAATGAGAAGCTTATTCCAAATTTACCTAATAATTCTATTGTCATCATTGATAATGCGCCATATCATTCCAAACAGAGTGAAAAGGCACCAACAAGCGCAGCGAAGAAAGAAGATATTCGTAGATGGTTACAGCAAAAGAATATTTCATTACAGGAGAGTATTGTATCAACTACTGCTAATAAATAAACCAGAGAAGAAGTATGTGGTTGATCAAATTTTTAAAGATCACGGACACGAAGTGTTACGTCTGCCACCCTGTCATTGCGATTTAAACCCCATAGAGTATATATGGAATTTAGTTAAGCAAAGGGTGGCAGATAAAAACATTAATCAATCAGAGCGGGAAATTGAAAAGTTAACGAGAGACGCAATTGCATCGATTACACCTGATACACAGAGAATATTGGGTAAAAGATCAAATCCAAGAAACACACGAACAGGAACTAATCATTCAATTAGGATACAAGAGTATTAGTATGTAAATAAAACGTTTAAATTTTCTGCTTCTATAATTGTTGTGTATAATTAAATATGTTACTATAATTAATAAAACACAACACTATTATAAGACCAATACAATTAACCATAAAAAAAAATCGACAAATAGACGATATTTTTTGTGAGTCAGTACCTCGCTCTTACGTCATCTGAGCGAAATCTCAAGTTAACTCTAGTACATGAGTTGTCACCCCTGAGGACCAATATGAAATGCCTCGGCAGCAATAATAAGGGTATCGGGAACCATACACTCACGCATGGCTACGCTAGCATTCTGGATGGGTGTGGTACCGCGGTCGAGCCGACCCATTCAGTGTGCATTTAGAAACAAACTGACTCTAACATTTATAGTAATCATTTAATATATTCCTTAATTTGTACTCGATCAATGTAAAGGCACATCACTATAAGCATTAGAATTAGGGACATCCTTAACACGGGTTGCAACGAGTTGCGCTAAGTTTACGCTCGGTGGTCACCCCTACTACCCTGTCCATTGTGTACTCATATACGGTCTCCGAGGTATTGTCTCGGCGGACGTTCAAATCACCATATCATGAGATTGCCACATTGCAATCATAATTAGGAGCTAACGTGCATTGTGAGTCACTCTTTGAATCTGAAACTTTTATCTCAACAGCGACAAAAAAAATCTCGAAAGCGAGCTTTTTGATGAAAAAATGATCCGACGAAAAAATTTTCACGATTGAAGAACGATAAATTGATTTTTGTAAGTGTCAAGTTTCGCTCACAGTTCTAAAGAAGCTGTGTGTCGGTCGGAACGGTACAACGTGATCATCATCCAGCGTCAGTGATGGTTTGGTGGGGCGTGCCTTATCAAGGAGTCATAAAACTACATTTTTGTGAAAAAGGAGTGAAAACTTCAGCCAAAGTGTATCAAGATACAGTCTTGGATCATGTTGTGAAACCTCTCAGCAATACACTTTTTAAAAATATACCGTGGACTTTCCAGCTAGATTCTGCACCTGGTCACAAGGCACGAACTATCCAAGCCTGGCTTGAAATCAACGTTCTGGACTTTATAAGAGCTGAAGACCCTCATCTAACCCAGACTTCTACCCTTTAGACTTCAAGTTATGGTCAGTTTTAGTGGGCATGGCCTGCTCTAAACGACACAGCGACATTGAGTCTCTTAAAAAATCTTTGGCAGTGGCGAAATTTTCCTTGGAAACAGTGCGTAAATCCATAGATTCGTGGCGAAACAGATTAAAGGCCTGCATAAAAGCCAGAGGTGGCCATTTCGAATAGAATATTTTTTTATTTTTTGCTGACTGATTAATAAATATGTAGGTATACATTTTAATAATATTACATTACTTTATTAAAATAAAATGCATTTTCATTTGTAACAGATATTGTACATATAAATATATATATATATATATATTTATATGTATGTATATATATATATATGTATATATATATATATATATATATATTACTACTACTTACAACGGATATGCTGAGTTTTATTAAAATCAGATGTGTGTATTATTAATTATTATATATTTTTTGACCGGGTATGGACCACGTTCTTGGAAATTACATGAGTTAAATGGCATCTTAATGCTGCTGTTTTGTATGGTGAATATAGGGATATGGAACGTTAATTGTTGGTAACAAAGCAATCCATCTCAGCCACCAGGGATGAAAACGCATGTGTATTATGCATTATTGTTTAAGATGCATCTGGATGGACGTAGATATTTATGAATAAATAAAATATAATAAATAACAACAGAACTAGTGTGTGAGTGTGTGGTAAAGGTGAGTATGAGGTTATGTATATGTTTGTGAGTATGTGTGTGTGAGTGTGTATAATTGCAGAATTATAAAATACAGACTTTTCCTCTAATAGCTTTTCAGTATGTTAATAATCTAACTTTAACAACCAAAATTAATTAAGATGGCAAATAAGAATTATTATTTAAGATGGATCTTTGATCTGGATGGATGTAGGTATATATTTATGAATATTGTTTAAGATGCATATTTGATCTGGATGGACGTAGGTATTTATGAATTATTATTTAAGATGGATCTTTGATCTGGATGGACGTAGATATTTATGAATTATTATTTAAGATGGATCTTTGATCCGGATGGACGTAGATATTTATGAATTATTGTTTAAGATAGATCTTTGATCTGGATGGATGTAGATATTTATGAATTATTATTTAAGATGGATCTTTGATATGGATTCACATAGGTTTTTACGGTTATAGTCATCACTTACCATGGGGTGAACTACGTTCTCATTTATCATCCTTAGTAATACAAGAAAATATTGTTATAGTCGTTGAATAAATCCTCTAAAAACAAAGTTTGTTATCAATTGTATAAAACAAATACCACAAGTTACTACAACACTACGGATCGGTTACTTGTAAGAATAAATAATAAAGTGACATGTGTTAAAACTACACAGCCCCTAAATCAACACACGCTAATGACGGATCAACATTCCAAGTTCGATTTCGTACGACATTCCAACGGCATTTGCGAAGCCTAACAACGTTGTTTTATGTATGTTCCAAGTTATGTAAGATCTCGTTTAGAAAGAATAGAAAGTAAATTTTTATTTCTCTAATCGGAGAAGGTAATTCAATATTTGATAATAGTTTAGTAGTGAAATTGAATAATATTTAAATCAGGTTCTTTATTTGTTGTTTTCAGTTATAAAGATATTTTGTTTTCCTTTAAACGATTTTTTAATAAGGCTGCCATACTAGAATTTTATTTATCTGATTGTAAGTGATCCTTACCGCTAAGAGATACCCATATATACAAAGAACGAAATTGAATAAGGCTGAGATTTATAAAGGGTACTTGAACTTTGCTCAGACTTTGCATTTGAAATCTTTAAAACTTTATTTTAAATTAGTTTTAGAGCATCTTAAAATATTACTAGGAGCATGTAAGTACTCGGTAAGTCAAGGATTTTGGTGACTTTGGCCATACTAAGTATTTTCTAAGGATATTATTATAAATTTCATTGCCTACTTAACTAGTAAGATAAGTCGAAGCAAAGTTTTAAGCTTAATAAATTTCTACCTAATACGCCTTGGTACTAGCAATGAGTCACTTATGGAATTCTATATATCAAATTATACAATTTCAATACATTAAAAATAAACAGTATAGTTGCTCTGCTGCGAGCCGTAGTAGCTCAGTGTCTCTCGCTTTTAATTTTACGGTACGAGAGAAATCCGAGTTCAATCCCGGGAGCAGGCATTAATGAAATTGTGAATATGAATATGAATGAATAACAATCTTATGTACCGATTTAACACGTGCTCCGTGCAAGGAAAACATTGTAAGGACACTTATATGTTTAAGAAATAAATTTAAAAAATATTTTGAAGACATGTGAAGTCCGCCTACCCTCACCAGAAATGCCTAAGTAGAAATTATATACACGGGCTTTTACTTTACGACTGCTCCCGCTTTTACCTTGCGCCCCACATCAAATATTAGGCAATGTGACATTGGCATAGAGAATTAAGTAACTGGCAGTAGCTAAAGTGTGTTTGATGTATGTCGCAAGAGAAGTTCACACGAGCGTAGGCTCACGTAGTTCGGGACATGTCTATGCATGTCAAACTCTTTCATTTAATCGTGCAGATTTCAAGGTCACAGCGATGTTTGACACGTATCAAGAGGCACGAATGCTGTTTGCTAATGTCTATCTTGCTGGTGTGACTGTGCTTAGAGATTTTGACAGAATTTATTCGTAGGAAATAGATATTTGAATCAGTTTCTGATTAGCGAGCGGAAAACCAAAAAAATTACGATGTTAGCTAACAAGTGAGCGAACATTTTTACATAATATTATACTACTATTACTCGACCTGGATTACGTCCTCACAGCTTGAGGCATTCTGGGAGGACCTAATCCTGGTCGAGCCAACCTATTCAACCTATATGCCTTGCATGCATAAAAGAATTGCAAATTGGTTGTAGCAAGGCGCTTATATATATATAACTGTTAGATGTAAAGATGCTTGGATCTTCAACTTCTAAGTAATAAGTTTTAATACTGAAATTAAAAATATTTGTGTACACAGGGAAGCATACGTGTAGCATTGGACTATTCATGGACTGGATGATGAGATGATGATAATTATATATTATCGCACAATAATTACTATTTACAACTATATATTATCCTGCGCAGTTATACGATCGTATCTGGTGAAAACCTAAACATAACGCCGTGGTCTAGACGTGGACATTATCATTCATTCACTATCTGAAATATTTTTTTATATAATATTTAGAATGAAAAATAGCATAACTACTTACTTGTTCATTGTTCCAACGTCAAATCCCTTTTGTATGTACTCAATACCGGCGGGCACAGCCATGGTGAGCAGCAGACGCGGCTTGCCAGTCTTGTCTGACTCCCTTTCAAACTCCTCACGCAATTCCTTGACGAGCTTGGCGTAGTTCTCGCGATCTTTTGGTTTACCACCGTCTCTGAAAGCCGGGTACTCCCAATCCAGGTCAAGCCCGTCAAAGTGGTTTTGTCTGAGGAACTGTTGAGTAAAATATTGACATTAACGTACAGTTTTTTGTCTTCCTTTCACTCCCATGTCGACATAAGAAAGAAAAAAATTAAATAAAAAATCTAATATTATTATTATTATAAAAATAATATTATATTTTCATTCTAATGTATAGTTTATTATTGGTGACATCGGACATGAGTAAATAAAATGCCATATTGTATTTTATATTATATTGATACGATTTTTTTTTTCATTTAATTTTTTTAGTATGGTTTATTGGAAGTCAGTATTTCTTTAAATAATATTTTTTAAATGACTTGAACTGTCGCTTGTGTAATAATTGATGCAATCGCAATAAAATTAGTTGAAACAGTTTAATGATTTTAATGTTTTTTATCCAAAGGTCTGCAGAAACATTGAACACGCAACCAAATTACTTGGAGACATGCATAATATCTAGACTGCATTATGTTGTAATGTCTTTTAACTTTCATTGTCTTTATTCGTTCTGTTATATAACTAACATAAATGAACTTACAAAATATATGATGTTATTATTTAAATTTGAACAAGGCGTGGCTTAACAATGATTTCAAGACGCCACATTGTCGTATCGTCAAAAGACATGCAACGTAGCTCTAGATTTTATTTGTACAGAACATGCTACTCTAAATAATATAAAAATAGCATTCTAAGTTAAAGAGTTATGTAATAAGAATAATAATTTAAGATAATATACTAAAACTTTTATGTAGAAGAGAAAAATAGGTGTTAGATTATAAAACAGTACTAACGTTTTAATAGAAGGTAAGTTTAACTTAAGCCCCTTGCACAACCAGATCAAGTACAGGTGGTCGGACTGGAGAGAGAAAGTGCGGCAAGTACGCGGTCTTGTTATAAACAAGTTATTCCTTTCATAAGTTTTAATAACTTGACTTTGAAATCGGAAATGACCCTTGCTAGTTTATATCAATTATAGTTCACAAAGATAGAAATAGTTACTATATTTATGAACTATAATAAACTATACAGATACAAAACGAGATAGAAAGTATTTCTATCTTTATAAACTATCTAACCTTTCCTATTAAGGCGCAGGAAACATTTTTCTTAAATGCCATTCGTGGACGTCATCCGCTCAATGAGGAAACGGCGAATGGTATAAGACATGCTCGTTTAAATAAATCTAGAACTTAGCACAGCGAATGTTTTGCAGTATCAAGCAATAATATATGAATCATATATATTAACTTTGACATTTCACAATTTATAATAATTATTAATTTTATTTTTTAATATTTTCTAATTCTTTTTAGTCCGAGTAAATCTTAAAATCGATAAATGATAATTTTTATAACAATGCACCAGGTTATATATTGTAGAGCTTATGTACCGGAGACCTTTATTACTGGTGAAGAGGCATTCCATCTCAGTCCTCAAGAGTGACAACGCATCTGCATTATGATTCCTTGTCAAGGTTGAATGTATATGTCATGGGCCGCAGGAATCACTTGCCATCAGGTGAACAGTGTGCTCGTTTATTACTCCAAATCAAAAATCTACTATTAATAATGTACTTAGTATTTATTTTATGAACTAATGTCTAATGAATAACCAATTTAGATCATTTATTGCTGAGTTATTTCTTTTTTATATTATTTCTTCAATATTTTTCTATTTAATACGCCAAAAAATTATCAAGCCCCATTTAAAAAATAGTTAAAAAAGATCCTGTAAAGTATTTTCGGAGAAATGATTTTTAGCTATTTGTTGAGTACATTACTTCAATCAATAGTTACATAATTAAAAAAGACTTTCTTACCTTAATAGTATTCCTAACAAATTCCTTCCGCCGATCCCTAGAGGCGACCATGGGCGAAAACCTGCTGGAGCCCTCGTTCCAACCGCCGATGGCTAACATGGTCTTCAGATTCTTGTTATAGGTTTTTAAACCAGTGAACTTGGCATAACCACCTGAGTTAACAATATAGATCAAATTAATTATATTAAGGAACATTCTCCGGACCTGTCGAGATCAACGATACGATATTTAACTTTTACTAGAAATAATACAGACGCATACAATAATAAAAAACATTGGTTTAGGTGGGTATCAAATTAGAAGCTATGACATTAATCCATAGTAAGTAAATATAAAATTACATGTAAATCTATGTAGGACAATCAAAAGAAGGTTATTATATTGTTTTTTTATATTTACAATACAAAAGACATCAACGACATAATATGATATTGTCTCATTAAAAGTTTATTTTAAAATACTATATTTTATTCATTGATTTTAATGAATATAATACAGTATTTTTAAATAAATTTTAAAGTAGAAAAAAGTGAAAGAAAAAAATGAAGAAATCGATTGTTTTGTACTTTTTATTTCAATTGAACATAAAAATACAATATCAGAGTTCTGCATTAAAATTTATCATGCAAACTTACTCTTCATACTCTGTGGCAGTCTGTGGGAGGAGCCTAACTTCAGCAGTGGACTAGTGTTGGGCTGCAATGATGTTGGTGACTTACCTTTTTCAATATCCTGATATTTGTCGAAGGGCTTAAGAGTGTTGTCTTTCGTGAAACCGCCAAATGCATACACCAAGTGCGTGCAGAGGTAGGGATTGATGTTTTGAGGATTGAAGCGTGCCGTGCCCGGTCGGTACACCGACCAGTTGGTGTAGTAGCACACCACACGTGGCTCCGCTGATAGAGCTGCAACAAAACAAGTAATAAGAATAATATAATACATAAAATAATTAAGATGCGACACGACCACGATGTCACAGTGAGAATATATCTTGTACACCTAGCACAAGCATTTAAGCTTAGTTGGAGTGGTTAAGGGTAGTAATTATAGATAGCATTGCTGCCGCTGTGAATATTCCTTTTTTTTTTAAAAAAAACAAGATCAACATGCATTGTCACCCCGAGGACTGACACAGACAGGGGTCGCAAGTTAACGCCGCTTACATTGAATTTAATCACCGATAGACTTAATAAATAATGATAAAGTTAAATAGGTTAGCAGCTGTTGGCTTTACTCCACTTCTATTAAATTAGTTTTCAGTTACATAAGAGAAAGCTATTAATTATTATTATAAAAGTTAACGGGATAAATATGTACATAGTCAACCCAATAGAAAGTTTATATAAATATCTATGTATGTCAATTTCTTGGAGTTTTTTAACAATCCTACTTAAGTATGAAAATATTAAAGTCATTCTCAATACAATGGTCTTACCATGTAGCGAGGACATAATGCCTCGATATTAATAAATGAGTCCTTGTTTCCGTTATTAACATTGTGCTACGATTTGACGCATTTATTTTTGTTTGCCGATAATTTGATTTAATTTAAAATATACCCACAATCCCCTTTATATGTTTGTCTGTCCTTAGAATCGTCGAGGCATCCAATCAGATAACATTCCTATGATGCAATCGTGTATTTGAACGGATGAATGATTACCTGTTAAGAATTGTTATTCATATAAATGACTGCGCGTTGATCGTAGGCATATTAATGATTTTAACTTAAGATAATACATTACATGAAATCTTTTACAAAAGACTCCAAAGTATTTGATTATCAAATAATAAGGTGGTTATTTATTATAGTAATATATTATATATATTTCATACATAGCTATATTATAGTAATAATAAATAAAACCATTTATCATTAAAGGGAACGATAAATTAGAGATTAAACGATAACGGCAACATGATTAGTCTAAAACAAAAATGACTGGTGGTTAATTCTTATGATTAATATATATTCGTTTTATTACAGATTTTCGCTACATTATACTCTACCGTATTAAAAATTAAATAAAAAACAAAATTACATCAGACAAGACCATTCATTTCCCTATTTACATACTCTATATTCTTATACCTTCTATGTACTCGGCATCGTAAAGACTTTCATTGCCGCTTCTCATGCGAAAATAAAAGTCCAAGCAAGAAGGTTAAACCAAGTTATATTGAGAGACAAAGTGAATCTTGAACAATGCACCATTGTCGGAGATCGTCGCCCACCGGCCGGTGCGTTGGCCTTACGAATAACACAGAGTAACTGAACAATAGAGACTTCAATCATATTAAAATTTAACTTTTACGTTTATACAAGAATACCGTTGTATTAAAATTTTAATAATATAAGAAGATTAGTTAGATTTAATAAATAAAGTTGGCGAATATTTTTATATTGAATGAAATATTTCATCAAAACGTCATAAATGATTCCTTTGCAAATGTTCTATATACATAATGTTCAGTTATATTACAGTGCGCGCAAGTAACACCGTTTGGTTAATGCTGTGTATGATCATGACTTTCTTTTTGATCTGCTAAAAATCATCTGCACAGAATATTTTAACATGCCGTAAGCGTCTGTTCAATACAGAGGCACTCACTCGACGTCCTTACCTATTTTTTTATTACATTGAGAGTAACAAACAAGCACACAGTTCACCTGATAGTACGTCATTCCTGCGGTCCATGACATCTACATTAATTATCGACAAGGAATCATAATGCAGACGCGTTGTCACTCTTGAATACTGAGGTGGAATGCCTCGTTACCAGTAATAGAGGACTCCGGATTTTTCACTCACCAGACGAAACACAGCAATATTATGCTGCTACTTCACGCTGGTATTCTGTGAGGTCGTGGTCCTAATCTGGTTGAGCGAACTCGTTCATTCTGCAGTTAGAAAACAAACTGCAGCGTAGTTCTACTACTGGAAATCACATTATATGTAATAAGGTCAGAGAAAGGTTAAGATGTAGTGTCAGGGACACGGGACATACATACAATACACTTAAACTAGAATGCTAACTATTTTTGATGAACGAATATTATTGCTTAGCTGGGACTTCATCCAATATATCACGCGGCCGTTGATTAATGTTATAGTAAATTTAATGGTACCTCCTAAAATCATGTAATGAAAATATATTAAAATAAAATAGTCCTATGGTTTCGTACACTGTGCAGAAGGTCAGCAGTCGCATGCAAAAGACATCACAAACCTTAAATAAACATGTAACTCGAAAGAGTTTCTCTATTTCGCTTTCTTGGCTTACGCTTGAAATGTTAAAGTTGTTTAAATTATATCTGACATGTTTTAAATAGATTTGAAATATTCCGCCGAGTAAATTGCTAGTTTTTTTCTTTATAATTTTACTTTAAAAGGAAATATAAGCCCTAGTTAGTATTTAAGCCGGAATTGACGATAATAAAAATATATTTGAAATTACCTGGTGACGCAAATGTGACGACAGCCAACGCTAATAACACCCATGTTGTGATATTCTGTAAACAAAAAAAAAGGTTTAGATCAACTTTAAGATTCAAGTTTGAGATTAATAAAAAAATAAGTAAAGAACAAAAGGGAATTAGTTCCCAATCCACCTGTACTGCGGTTTCGCTGAATCGAAATATTATATAATGATTTCTTAGCCATGCATGTTTCCACTATATTTTCCTTCACCGAACACATGATAGATCAACATTTAAAATTGAAATCAACAATTTTGTTGGTCAATTCGATCCCCGATAGCGGACCGGGGATTGAATTGAAGTAAGATAAAAACAAAAGTTATGTGGGTACTGTGAAATTAGAAGTGAGCACCCGAAGCTATGATTGCAAAAAGCGTAAAATTAGGAATTGTGCTATTCTAATCTATACATTAATAGGTAAACATCGAAAATTTTCCTACCTTTTATTCTATTTATTATAAAAAGATTGGAATGAAACTATATATGTATGTTGTCATTAAGGCATAAACACACGATTTCCGCACAAAAAAACGCTTTAACTAATTAAATGAAACAAATCATAGCTGTTTTTTTTGTCTGCCTAAGAGTCGCTGTTACCCTGAGGGATTTTACGGTTTCACAAGGTTGAGAAAGGACCGAGCGTTTAAAGCGCTCAGGCGAGACCACTATTAGTTGGTAATGAGCACAAGGGCTCCCAAGAGCCTTGAACCATTACCCTGTTTCGAGAGCGTCTGACTCGAGGGTGCCCGAGAGGGCCGAACCTCGGCTCGATCAGTTGCTTCTGAAAGGACTATATATAATATTACTATTATTATTATTGGCTATCTGTACCACCACTTCGGAATGGGTGGGCGCTGGAGAAGAAGTGGCGCAAGAAACTCCAGCGACGCTTTTCTCGCAGATCTGTATTCACTGGAATCATGGCTGTATGAATTTCAAACTCAAAAACTCCTAAATCATAATAAGATGAAGAGATCTGATGGTACGAACTTTTCATCTTATTTAATTATTGATTCCTTATGAAAAAAAGTTAAACGGTTCATGACTTAGGTAAACTTCTATTGGTAAAGTGGCGCTAAAGGTAGCCGAAAGAAATATATTGAAAAATATTTTATAAGTATCATCGGTATGTTGCGTATATGCGATACACTTACATTTGATGATAGTTGCTAAATCGATAGCATTTAAAAACTATATTGCAGTTAACTTGTACGCAATACCTTATGGTCTTTTAGGCAATTCGGATTACGTATAAGTTTGGTATTTATGCATATTGGTTACCTTACGTCACGCAAACCGGAACTCAGACGTTCGACCTACTAGTACACTCCTGAAAACCTCTCTTTTAAAGTAAAAAATCGATTTTAAGGATGAGCGTTTTATAAGTTTATAATAATATAATGTATAAGATATGCCTATATCAACGTCGTTTATTTTTCCATGGAAAAAATAATTTTATTAACAAATTACATTTTTTTTTTAAGAAATAAGTCTATGTATGTTCAGAATCATAGATACTATAGAACTAAGCTTAAACGCCTTAGCTTAGGAGTAGTTTCGCAGACCCCACCTTAATTCAGGCTATTGACTCTGAAATAGATATAAATTTTCTATTGGCATAAGGTATCCTGAATTACTCAATCTGGATCGTGAATTAATTATTAAATCTCATCAGGCTAATCAATTAAGGTGCGCTGGATCTAAGCTTCGAATTATAATTTATATTGCTAGTAACCTGCTACTTTTCTTAATACCATTTCCATATATGTTAAAGATTATTTTTATATATAGAACGGATGGTAAAGGACCAAGCTGCGTACCCAATGTAGAGTATCTTCACTTCTAATGACATTGTTTGAGTGCTAATTTTAACATTAATTAAGTGAGCATACTTGATAACGATTGATTGAAGATGATTTAAAAAATAAAGTTTTAAATACCCAAATATTACTTAACTAATTATTTATATTACGGACTGGGAAGTAACTATTTTATAAAAGTTTTAATGTTATATTTAAAAAATAAACATTTAAATACCCAAATATTACTAAACTAATTATTTATATTACGGACTGAGAAGTAACTATTTTATTTCAGTTTTAATGTTATATTTTAAAGTAATGATTTTGCTTAGTGTAGTAGCCTTCTCACTATTACTACATCTACATCTGCTAAAGCACTATATAAGATAGAAAGTCACAAATCGTTAATAAATAATTAATTACTTTGCATGTAAAACATTCCATTAAGGTATAATTGTATTATTTTGACACTTGCTACTTTAGGAATGTATTCTTATAAGAATAAACCCTCTAAAATAAACAGATATAAAACTTTATATAAAATGAAAGAAAAGATGAAATAACAGTTAAAAGTCGTACAGTTGCTACTAAAAAGTATATTTGATATAAAATTATAAATGAAAATTTCAATGGTGTTTTGTTAAATTTTTATTCTTATATCACGCGAATACTACACATTGAACGAATATAATTTTACGGATTTTATTGCATCATTTTAGCTTTTTAACTGTCGAAGAGTACGTCTATACGTGACCATGACAAAAGTTAAAATAAAACAGTAAAATAAGTTTTATTCAATTTGGTAGTCACCAGCGATGGTGGCTCAAAATCTAAACGCTCGATTTTAATTCATGGTATGCGAGCAAATAGATCAGAATAGAATCGAAATCATAAGTTCTGATTTACCGTACGAGATATACGTGCTTGGCGTTGAAAAAGGAACTTGCATGTAACTGTGGAAAAAATAATAAAAATATATATTTTCAAAGACATGCCCCTGCTCCTCTAGATATGCCCCTGCCTATGCCCAACAATTGGATTTATATATATAGGCTTTATTTTAAAACACTGGATTCCGAAAAGCCATAGGTCTAACCTACCATGATTACTTGAATCATTCATAAATTATTTTAGTTTTAGATCAATATCTGAATCTAAAATAACTACCATCACCATAACCTTCCAGTAAGACATTAAAGAATTTAGGTTCCAGACGTTCGGTACTCAACATGCCCAACACACCTTCGGTTATATTAACCTAATTTGTCTCAAAAGACCACCGACGAACCGTTACCAACCGTTAACCGTTTCGTAATTTGCCCGTGTTATGAATATTGAGGACTTCAACATGGTTGTCTGTTCATTCATTGCCTGGACTCGTTACTAATACCGTTTCTATAGGGTTATATTTAATAAAATAAAATATGAGTACTAGAATTGATTGGTGCGGTATGACTTAGCGTCACCTCTCCGATTGACACCATTCAACTTTCGAGATTTAAATATCATAAATTAGATCCGTGGCGGATCAGGCCATCGATACGATAATCCGTCCGTCGCCCATCTGTCATCCCTTGAGCGTTAAGGAAATGAAACAGACATGTAACAACTTTAAATACAATCAATGTACTTCCCCACAGTTTTTATTACAATGAGAGTAATAAACGAGCACACAGTTCACCTGATGGTAAGTGATTCCTGCAGCACATGACATTCATCCTTGATGAGGAATCATAATGTCAGTCCTCATAAAATCATATACTCAGTCCTCATAGAGTAGAGCTTATTTATGCCAACTCTTGGTTTAATACAGAACAACTCTTGAAACTTTTATTTAAAAAATGGGAATGTAATGTACTTATATTTATTTTTGGGGATAACAACGCATGGGAATTTTGGATATTAGTTGAAAATGAACGAATGTGTTTATGAGCTTCAGATATAATTTCAGATGAATTGTGTGCACGTTTACCACCGTCACTTCAGGGGTACGTAGAGTTAAAAGGTTACAGGTATCAACCGCAATCAGTATCCTTAACGTATAGTTACATAACTCCATCGCGTGCAACGCAGGTGACGTGCATCGCTAACTCTTAGATAATATTTCTATTGCACTGTTTACAAATATATATTTGGTATGCATTGCATATGCAAGCTGTTACTACGATATGGTATAGATAGAGTTCGTTTAGTCTTAGTCTGAATTGAAATGTAAAAGAAAAAGTACAATATTTGACAGAGACATTTTCGGACGATTGAATAAAACTATTTTTGTGGATTATATATTTTTATACGTATAACGTTATTTTTTGCAACTTTTTTACATCCCATCATTACGACTCCTTCACAGCACTCACTGCTATTGCAGGGACTTTATTAGGCAAAGTTCTTAATGGAATTTTTATATTTAAACACTTAAATATTTGAAAGTTAATGGTTTTTTTGTATCCATTATGAATCCTTCTTTATGAATACCCTTAATGTAATCACAAACTGGTGATTACATAAAGGGAATTCATAAAGATGATGACCTTGACAACTAAGATGAATTGCTTCGTTTCCATTTACATCAGAATTGAGTATCCAGTTCCGTTAAGATGTGCGAAACAGCATAGCTTAGTCGATTTTTTTCATTTTATTTTAAAACTCATTGTAAAGTAAAATGGACTTAATTCTTGTTAGCATACCCACGACATGGAAAAACTTTAGTCAGAAGTTTATCACAAGAAAAGAATGTGCAACTAAAGGTACATTGGTAGAACCAAGCCAGTTTGTTGTTGCAGCATGAATGGGTCGGCTTGACCGGAAGGATGAGACTCACAGAACAGTAGCATAACTATGTATGGTAAGGAATCAGGACTATCTATGAGTAGGTAAAATACTATATATTTTATTATATCTATTTATTTATTTCCAGTAAGTATACAAATTATCATTATCTACCTTATGAATTATATATATTTTACATATATAAATAACTTTTTTTAAATAAAGAAAAAACTTTTCATAAGAAATCTAAAATATACTTTAGTATTTAGCAAAACATTATCAAATTAAACATTTTCTAATGTTCACCTGCCGCAAATGCTTGCTTAATACATTAATCTGATTTTTTTTTCAGTTAGCGGCATGATTCGTTATTGTGTTGTTCACGACAATTATGCTATTACGTTACATAACGTTACAAAAAATTACAACATTATAGCATGTAATAAATTTCGCATAACGTGTTGTTATTTTAGCTTAATGTTACTAATGTGGTATAATTATATGTAATATCTCTACGATATGGCCCGTTTAAGTGATATGATAAGAAAACCATGGAGCAATATTAGTTGGTAGACACAATTTTTCATAATTTGCCTTTCAACAGTAATTTAGTTCTCTTTCTTATATTATTTTTATTATATTTGCTAATTGCTATATTTGCTTTTCTGCTATAGTTTGTAAC
The DNA here is from genome assembly GCA_029286865.1 of Teinopalpus imperialis. NCBI lineage: Eukaryota > Metazoa > Arthropoda > Insecta > Lepidoptera > Papilionidae > Teinopalpus > Teinopalpus imperialis. The sequence continues at coordinate 16,677,082 of JAGSMU010000022.1, read as the reverse complement.
AGTTGTAGCGCTATACTGCAGTTCGTTTGTAGTTGCAAAATGAATGGGTCAGCTCGACCGGGATAGAACCACGCCTTCACAATACACCTGCGTAAAATAGTGGTATAACGTGTGTTTCGTCTGGTGAGTGCAGAGATTCGGAGACCTTTATTGCTGGTACGAGGCATAACGTATCTGCGTTATGATTCCTTGTCAAGGATGAATATTGATGTCATGGGCCGCAGGAATCACTTACCATCAGTTGAACTGTGTGCCCGGTTGTTACTCTCATGGTAATAAAAAAATAATTGCTTCATATAACAGATTGTGCGTTTCTGCGTTTAATGACAGGGCGTACAGCACTACATTTTCCAGTATGATGTATTGCCATTAAAATATGCAAATATATATGTGTATATATATATATATATATATATATACATATATTCTATACTGGTAAGCATACTTGAGAATGGTTGAATCGATTTGGTATTTTTAATGTTTCTAATAATTCCAATAATCTAATAATCCAAATGAAGATTTTTAATTAAAATAGATAAATAGAAAAAAGAAAATATTTGACAAATTGGGGAAAAGCTGAACGTTCCTTTTTCTACAGTATTGTTTTATGAACTCAATATTGACTGCATCAATTACTTGCATCGATCTTCGACATATTCGTGATGCAAATGGTGTTGCCGGCTATGTATTGTGATGGGCACGCTAACCACACGAAACACAAAACCATAATACTCCGAAGTACTTAATTGAAGAATATATATTGGTGTGTAGATAATAATTACAAATGTTATTTTTTTATATAAATTTGATAATGAAATTAAAATATATTTTAAACATTAATCAATGTTATACTGGTTCGTAATTTTAAAATTAATGAAATAAAGCATAGCTATAAAGTTAAAATAATTCAACTCTTTAATATAAAAACATCTCGAACTAAAATCTAGAATTTAAATACCTAAACGTTGACAAAATGAGCAAAAAACTAGTATCCAGACGAGCCTACAAAAAGGAGTATAATCTGAAAACAAATTAAAACCATGTAGATTCCGCATCCCAAATAGGTAAAAGTGATATAATAGTCACTTATAGACTACTTTAGAGATACGGGTTCGATTCCTGGCCAGGGCGCGGCATTCTTGAGACGAAAGTAGCTTTTCACTTTTCGCAGGCCTCTGTACGCACGAACGGGTCGTCGGTTGTTTTCTATAAATGATTTATGGGAAATAAAAAAGCCATATTTATTGTTTTTTGGTGCCAAGGCTACCCGATTAAGCTTTAATGGTGTGAAAACTATATATTTTTTTTAATATTCATTGATTTTGTGTTTCATTGCTGTTTTTTTTTTAAAGTAATGTATTTTTTATGAAACTATCGTTTAGATGTACTAACATGATGGAGCGTAATTAATGCTAATAAAAGGTTATAAAAATATGTTTTTTTTAATCAGAATCGATTTTTTTCCCGTCCCATCATCAAAGTTGTCATTAGTACTATCGTCTGTCTTCGTTTTCGGAAGCGGTCTCCTAATATGGGCATTACTATTGTCAAAAACATGACATGCATCTGAACCTTGCTTCAATCTTACAGCACAAGCATTTCCTCAGTAGTAGAGCTATCCTGCAGTTTCTTTCTAACTGCAGAATAAATGGGTCAGCTAGATCGCGGTTGGGTCACATCCTCACAGAATACCTGCTGTATTTTATCTGGTGATCATGTAGAGATCCGGAAATCTTTATTATTGGTTACGAGACATTCCATCTCAGTCCTCAAGGGTGACAACGCATCTGCATTATGATTCCTTGTCAAGGTTGAATACAGTTGTCTTTGGCCGCAGGAATCACTTGCCATCAGGTGAACTTTTGTTATTTCACCGTTTGTTACTCCCAAACCAGTTCACTAAACCTTCAGTTATCTTCACTGACGTCAGTTAGTTGTTCTTCAATAATAAAAATATTTAACTGAATGAACAGTTAAGAAGTCAACACGTAGTCCCTGGTATCCTAGGTACTACGTTATTGCTATTGTCGTGCCTACCTCGCACAGTAGCAATAACGTAGTACCTATCTCCTCTCCTTATCGCACATTACGCATTATGTTACTCAGACCGGTGGTGCCGCTATGATGTGTTTTAGCAAGTTTCCGCCGATTATCCTTCCGGTCGTCGGTTTCACTCCATTACTAAACGTTTCTCCGTTACTGGTTATTCGTTACTGCTAAATATAATGTTCTCAATGTTTATAACTTAAATGGATGTATGTATGTAAGCTATATTTATTTAATTTTATGTACACACAGCATATATATAACTTGTATGTAACAAAGACGCAGCTTATTTTACAATAAAAATCTCTTCCAGCAGGTCTGGTGTTGGACATATTATCGGGGGGGAAAACAACATAGTGTACTCACAAAACAAAGAAAAAATAATAATAAAATAAAATAAATACAGGACTATATTTATTTACAAACAAGCATAAATTTATTAAATAATACATTAATAATAATACATATAATATGTAATGTAAACATAAATAATAAATATATATATATATCAAAAAATTATAAATATATAAAAAAATATATAATAACGATACCATAATATTTCATTATTTATTCAACTGGATAATGTTAAGTAGGGTTCCTTCACTAGTTTTTTAAATAGCACAACAGTTCCCCGGCATGATTTTTTTTCAGAAAGAGCATTACACAAACGAATTCCCTGCACAGTGAAGGAGTTGATATAGAAGCTAGTTTTATAAGCAGGAAATTCAACGAGAGATCTATGGAAAAAAATTAAAAAGTCATAATCTTTGGGGACAAAAGTTGGTAAAATTTTAAGTTTTTTAAATTCGTGGTGATAAACAAGCACACAGTTCATCGGAAGACATCTACAGATCAAGACATATACTCGCACTTCCATCATCAGAAACGATTCAATATGCACACCCTTTGTCACCTCTAAGAACTGAGATATTGATATATTCGATAATACGAAACGGTAACATGTTCAATCTGCTATCTAACTTAGTTACTGTGAGGGCGTGTGTGTGGCCCTTCCGCGATCGGGCCCCCATTCAAGTTGCAGTGTGGCATTAACACTGTTATAGTCGACGCATTATGAAATGAGGCTTTGGGTCATAAATCATATTTATCTGTCTGTCTCGCACTTACAGGTCTTATGAAGAGGTGTAGTGATGTGCGTAAGAATTGTAGAGGTGCATACCGATAACGGGATAGGTAGGATAATCGATATGCTAAATTATGTTATGTATTAATAGGAATAATATTTCGCTATCTGAAAATAAAAGTTTTTATTTGTAAGATAAAATATTTGTTTCGACGTAATCATAGAGAAACTGATGAAAAATAGATTTTAATGTGGCCGTTTTTATCTTTTCTAGGGATGACGCATCGGCCCCGGGTTGCATTGCGTGCACATTCCTACTGTCAGTGACATTTATTTCCCGACGACTTAGTTTAAAATGCGTCAACTATAGTTAATTCCTTATGAAACTAGAGTGTGACAAAAGGGTACACAGTTCAATAGGTGATTCAATATGATAAGGATATTAAAGCACTTCTGTCTTAGTCTTAGTTTGGTTGGCATACAAAAGTATCATACTATAATCCACATAAATCTATGAAAAATTAAAACAACAAATTTTTTAATTTAAATTAGGAGAGAGTGCAAATGAGTCACATAACATGATTCTCACATCACCTTTTCGTCATCGGACAATAAAACGTACTATGTGTGTCTATACTTTCTTTGTGATTATTCCACGCATTCAGACAAAGCTATATCCTTCGTTGTTTTAATGCGAACATCGAAGGATTGGAATTGGAAGAGTGCAACAATCTTTACCTCCGAATATAATGTGGGTGTCTTCAAGTGCAGCTGAGCTAGTGGTCTCCATTATTAACGTCTACATCACCACTAAACGCCAGGTGGCATTGTAGACAAGCTATGACTTGTATAAAAAAATTATAAAAAATCGTATCGCTCTAATATCTATAAATGATTTTGATCACGATACATAAAATAAGTATTATATTGACAAAATATTTCTACAGTTTGCCCACGACCGTTCCACTTTGTAAATACGGGTACATTAATGTCACATGTCTAAGTTCGGTGTAATTCAATGTACGTGGCCATAAACGCATTTGGAACTTGAATTAAATTGGTCTTAAACTAACTTAGAATAAGGATAAGGGTAACCTACACTTTTCCAAGATACGTGCATATCTAAAACATATTTTGGAAGCTGTAAAACATCATCATCATTACTGCGGATCACTAATCTACTGCTAAACATAGCGTTCACGTTGAATCTAACGTGGTCCTACCTAAATCCTCATTAGACAATTTCATAGTCAGACTGTTTAAACCATCGCTAATCTGATCTTCCTATCACGTTAGGATAAAGATCTTGGAGGTGAATGCACGCTACACAACTCAGCGGGTGATCATAGCGTCCCCGCATTGCGGATACGCATTAGCAATCGACGTTGCGACAGAGCCGCTCTAGTTGCTGGCGGCATTGAGAGCATTGCTCCGTATATTGCAGAGTATATATAGTGGTGAAGTATATAATATATAAAATCAGCGGCCTACACGATTTTTTCTCGTGATCTATGCCAATCTTTTAAAATCGGTTTGTCCTTCCTTTTCGAAAGCGACACGAGCCGAGGTTTGAACCTCTTTATGAGGGGCTCTCGGATCATATATCGCCCCCTCTGTTTTCGACGACGTTCTTTTTCCACAGGAGGTCGCAGAGCAGCGATACTGCAGCAGCAGTCCTCGCGTAATTATTGCCAGCATCGTCGTTGTCTCCCTACTCAGCCGGCTGCTCACAAGTCTGCTTAGATAAAACTATAAAGGTTACTGGACCAACTGCATCACACGAATTATAGATGATGAGGTTTGATTGATTTTTCAGGGTTAAGAACTCACTTCAGATTACATATTTCATGTAATCTGAAGTGAGTGTGCTCGTATTTCACAACTAATATAAATAAAAACTAGCTTAGCTCTTTTCTGTTTCGTATGATAATTTATAACTGACGTCTAGTCTCCATCTAGCTTCTAAAGGGTGATAATGTGGTTGGTATGGGGCATTAAATCATTTATCTCAAGAGAACTCTGTGCTCGTTTATCATCCTATAGTTTCATAAAGATGTAAATATTGTTACTCTGACTAATGGCGAAACATTCATTCAACTATTTAGTTGTTCCATCACTGGCCAGTAATTTTATATTTATAAAATTACTGGCCAGTGATGGATCAGCAGTCCGCTACAAAGAGCGGTGAGTAAAGAGAAAGATTTTGAAAAATGCCGCTTTATTTGAGGATTGTAGTTGTATAAAATCTTATGAAAGTAATTTATTTTTTGAGAATCTGAAAGTTTAATAAATAGGGTTTTTTTTTAAAATAACCCTTTAAAGTACAAAAGTTAAAAGATGCAAAAGTTAAAATCGGGCTTCAGCCAACTATCTATACAAAATTACTTTTGGAGATTGCTTATAATAATACCACTTGTATTAGGGAGAAAAATTATAGTAACTAGAATAATTTTATTAAAAAATTAAAATTTATTGACACTGACGTCACTTTATCTTTATGAGATTGCTTATAATAATACCACTTGTATTAGGGAGAAAAATTATAGTAACTAGAATAATTTTATTAAAAAATTAAAATTTATTGACACTGACGTCACTTTATCTTTATGAGATTGCTTATAATAATACCACTTGTATTAGGGAGAAAAAATTATAGTAACTAGAATAATTTTATTAAAAAAATATATATATTGACACTGACGTCACTTTATCTTTTGGAGATTGCTTATTATTATTATATCTTTAAATCCTTTTATTAGAGCAGAGAAAAATAAAGTAACTAGTATAACTTTGTTCGAAATTTTAAAAACTATTTTTAAATTTTCACAGAAATTTGTCTTAGATGATATAGAGATGTTGAGAACACTCAGTTCAAATTAATAAGGTGGCATCGGTTTATAGAGACGGGTATTTTATCATTGGGTGCTCTTACATCATAATCGATAGTGAAGTTATAACTTCACTTACAGTTTCTAAAAATAAACTTACATACCCATGCGGAAGTAACACGTAAATAATTATTTTATTACTACGCCTGCGGGTAATTATTGTAACAAGGCCCAATCTTTATATTGTCTTTGTTTAGTGTATTAAGTAGGAAAGAAAAACTTTCACCGTTAAGTCATATTATTACTTACGATATTACTTATTTCTTTAGATTTTATTTTTTTTTACTTATAAATATTATTATATTAGGGGAGACAGACGAGAGTATAGTTCATCTGATGGTTGGTGATGACAGCGGTCCATGATATGCAACCTCAATAATTATTCCAGATGTACATGCATTGTCATCCCTGGGGACAATCTGCTGTTACAATGACTTGTTGACCTGTAATTGGGTCTTCGAATTCTTACCCGTTCGAACCGACTCATTCTTGCTACATCTAGCTACGACATGGCTCTACCAAAGTAAAAAAAACATGAATTTATGTTGGGACGTATTCCATCTTAATCTTCAAAAATGACAATTATTTTAATTAAGAAAATAAGTTATCACACATATAAGCATACATATTTAGCTGATTGTTATGCTGCTGAGATGAATTGATAACAAAAACCATTCATCATATAATAATCATAATGACGATGCAACGGAGACTAAGATGTTTCCACATCAGTAATGGTGGAAAGTTTAGCTTAGCTAAACTTAAAGGTAAATGCAATAAAGTAAAAATAAATAAAAACATACACAGGTTAACTGGTTGGGCCAATTTATTAGATATGCGGGATATATCTATATATATATATATATTTATATATATATATATATATATATATATATATATATATATATATATATATATATAGATATATGACATAGTCGGTCACGTGATAAATCAATACTTAAAATTCCGATAACCAGCTAATTGATCCAGTTATAAAATTAAAGACGAGCATCTATAAATTGAGGCACTGTTCTTAATAAATATTAATAAAAAATTTAAAACTCAATTAAGATATTTGCTGCTGATATTCCGACAATAAATTAAAAATACAACCTCGAAACGTTTTATTTTAATTCACCTATCGGTTTTTAAACACAAATTATATATTCCCGGATAAGGCCAGTGAAATAGTAATTCACAGTTAAACAGTTTAGGCAATCCACTCGATTCTCAACTGTCCACCATTTTCTCTAATTCGGTCACCACGGTGCAAAGGTCATGTTGCGAAAAACACTTCGTTATTCAAACTCCATGTACGTGCGTGCGTCACGCACTTACCGCGTTCGCCAATTCAAATGTATTGTGTTGAAAGTGACTTATTCCCTGTCTCGCCTTGAATAAGTCCGGGTAATATGACATAATAACTGTGACAGCAAAATTAAGAAAAAGGGATGTAATTTGATAGTCCGTTTTATCGATATCGTTATGAAATGGAAATGTAATAGTATCAAATATTTTATCGATTTCTTTTCTAATAGACACATTGATCTTTCAAAATAACTACAATTATGATTTCAATAAGACTGTTCAATAAGATTTGGTATTAATTTCTTCTATTTTTCGTCAAAGCAAATGTCACTCTAAGCCCATTTCATTTTTGATTGACAATTTGACATATTCTGAAATTCTTCTTGTTACTATCGATAGTTAATCTTTAAGTGCCAGGTAATAATTACTTTCACTAAAATGACGGTGAATGTACTTGTGGCCTAGTTATCAGAGAAATAACTCAGTCACGTGTTAGATAATTGGTCGTTGTCAATAGGTAATAAATATATTTTCTATATTGGGATGAAAGAATTTACAAATAATCAATAATAATATTTATTTGACACGGATAAATATGCGACAATGATCCATTATAGCCGCAATAGTATAATAGCCATCTCTATAAGTTTGAATACCATCGTTCCACATAAACTTTTTTTTTATAGAATAGGAGGCAAACGAGCAGGCAGCTCACCTTGATAAGTGTTCACCGCCGCCCATGGACCAGAGTAGTTGCAGATGCGCTGTCGGCATTTTAAGAAAGGCGTAGGCTCTTTTCTTGGAGGTTCCAAAGTCGTATCGGTTCAGAAATACCGCTGGCGACAGCTGATTCCACAGAGTAGTTGTGCGTGGAAAAAAAATAGCGTAAAGCTCAAAGTAGTGGATTGCGTATCATCGAGATGATGACGATGTAATTTTGAATTTTGTTCTTCAAACTCATCGGGTGGAATTAATTAACCCTCCGAATCAAGCCGATCAGAAAGTATTTATCTGCTCGTCGACGATTCAAAATTGGACTTCAGATAAAAACTAAAAACGTACGTTTTAATAACTTAAGAGTTAAAAGGAAAATTCAAGGAAAAAAGAAAAGGTAAATTTCATAACAATGAAAGTATTCCTTGTTATGAAATTTAACTAACACAGAATGTATGTGCCAGTGGTTGTATATGCTTATGAGTGTGTATATTTGAATATATACGCATACATATGTTTGAGTGGACGTACGTGTATCAATAATATACTTTCAGTTAACTTTTATATAATTTTACTTCCAGTTGAGTTGAGAGATTGATTGGCGTCATTTAATGGCTTAAGATATAATTTTATTATATAGTAGGGAACTTGAAATTGTAATAACGTTGAAAATATTATTATTATTTAGGGATATTTTTTTTTCTATCTCCGCCTGGTTTGCCAAAATAATAAATAAATAAAATACTATAAACATATAAAGAAATAAATATATACAATATAATATAATACATATATAAAGACCAACCAGACGGGAATCCCTCGACAGAGGACACCAAACGGTCAAGGGTTAGGGTGTAAGGGAAAGAAACCTGCGGACAATATGTGCGGTGTCAAGGATCGTCACCGCCTTCTGCATATTATTATTATAATTTCTTTGAGAGGAACACACAAGCACACGGTTCACCTGATGGCAAGTGATTCTTGCGGCCCATGACATCTACATTCATCCTTGACAAGGAATCATAATGCAGATGCGGTTTCATCCTTGAGGACAGAGATTGAATGCCTCGTCACCATTAATAAAAGCCTCTGGATCCCTGCCTCACCAGACGAAACACAGCACCGTTATGCTGGTATTTTATGCTAGTATTCTGTGAGGCCGTGGTCCCACCCCGGTCGAGCTGACTCATTAATTTTGCAGCAATCTATATGTGTTCAGTTAACCGAATTAAAATTAAATTTAAAAATATTATGCTTATAAATTGTCGATTAATTAAGGATACCTACCAAGGGCTATTCGTCTCGCGTTACCACCGTAACCTATTTAACGGTTCATTATATACGCATAAAATAGTCAATGCATCAATGTGAACTAGATCGTGTCAGTCTGTCCGACCTTGTCGTAGAGGCTCTATTACTATTCATATTGGCCTGATACTAGTTTTCTTTAGTGACTCAAACATGACTAATACAATTAATTAATAAAAAAAGGTGTCACTTCGAAACTTTTTGTATGGTACTACATTGGTATGCTAGCTTTAGACGAATCTCCAGTAATAGACCAGTTAAGCCGCGTATAAGCATCCGCGATCTAACCTGAATTTAGATGAACGACCTCGAATTTGTTTTCCAAGAGTACAACGGTCTTCCGGTTGACTTTAATCTGATCGATACGTTGATGGACTAAATATGAATTTAATTGCAACACTAATTTTGTAAATTTAGTGAAAATTTCGTTTAAAAATTATAAAAAAATACTTTTGCTACACGTAAAAGCTTATTAAGATAAAAAAATATTTACTCTTTTGAATTTTACATTTTCATACTTGTTTGAAATAATTTACAAAAAAATGTTAAGTACGGAAATAATTAACATATTAATATGAACATTTATACCGCAAACTAAATATTTGATTTGGTTTTCACTATCAATCCTTGGTATTTGGCAATTGATTGGTAGTGAAAAAAATTAATGGACTATATGCAAGCTTTATATCGGATTAGGGAAGGTAGCGACAAAATGAGTACTTTAGTATTGAAGAACAACAAGAAACTTAGAATCATTACATTATATATAATAAAACTGCAGTTAGTTTCTAGGTGCAGAATTAAACGGTCCGCTCGACCGGGGTAGGACCATGCCCTGATAGAATACCAACGTAAAATAATAGCATAGCTAAATAATAGGATCCGTAAACCTTTATTACTGATGACCAGGCATTCCATCTCAGTCCTCAAGGGTGATAATGCATCGGCATTATGATTCCTTGTCAAGGAAGAATGTAGATGTCATGGACCGTTGTAATCAAATGCCATCTGGTGATCTGAGTGCTCGTTTGTTGTTCACAATGTAATAAAAAGTACGTCATTCGAAATCGCCTGGAGCGATTTGGGTACTTTTTATATATATTTTCTAAATGTTCATAATATATATCCGAGAGGTTTTTATGGAAAGAATAACAGCAAAAGTTGCCCGGAAAATCAATCAATCCCATAGAAATAATTGAAAATTCTTTTTTCTGTGAAATGATCAGAAATACTTTTATTGAATTTTGGACAAGACAACGGTTGCAGGGAGAGCTAGAGGTATCTTGAATAGTCGATATCGTCAACATCAATATGCAAAACGTGTCTCAAAATCTTTTACGTTAGATGCCTTATTTAGTTATGCTTAGTCAAACAGTGACAAAAAATTGCCGTAACCGATTCTTGGAAAGTGAATTATCTAACGGATTCGCGCGTACGTACCTTACCTAACATGTTCGGCATACACAAACTAAATTCCTTGACACTAGTGATGTGCGATTTAGTGTCGAGACATTAATATAATTTATAATATTCGAGGGGAAATTAAATTTTAAGTTAATTAAATAATTAAAATTAAATATATTTAATGGGTATGTTTTGTGTTAAGTGTTCCCTATGAATGCAACCCTTAATTCTTTGTTGTATATATAATTTTTAAACAATTTGAATTTTTCTATATGTTTAATGCGTTATGATTGTTAAGACAGATTTATGCTCTAAAATATGATTAAAAACTGTCGAGATTTTTATAATTTTTATATAATTAGAAAAATACTAATTGTTTGTTCCCGATGTATAACAATAAATTTATCCTCGAGGTCTTTGATCTTATTAATTTATTTATTTATATAAGTAACACTAACCTGTATAACATTTTTATTGTCAATATTGACAATAAAAATTAGAGTAATCTTAACGTTTGGTAATTTGTAAACAACCTTTTTAACCATTAAAATGTTGACAATGAAAATACCTTATATAGATCGCTTTAGTGGAAGGTATCGGAAGCTTTCCTATGGTTAAGACTTAATAGTTTCCAAATTTTAATAGCACTTACAATCTATGTCCATCTATGCATAATTTTAAACATATTAAGTTTCACATAAGATATACATAAGAATCTACATTGTTTTCATCGACAAAATATTTAGAGTTCATGTCACTTCACTGGTAAACAGTACATCCCACGTATAAACCGGTCGGGCACCTGCGACTGACGTACCACTGTCGACGGTTCCGGACTTCTGCTCTCACTTTCATTACAATTCACATGTTAAATACCTACAAGATTGAACCAAAAAGTGTTTGACTGGCAACAAAAGATAAACTTTGAATAATATATATTTATATTTTTATTAATATTATATTTTTTAAAATTTTATTTTGATATAACCACCAACAGAATTACTTTTAACTTGGTTTGTAGTTTTACATACATCTAGCTAATTAAAACTAGTTGTACAATAACTTAAGATTAAGAGAAAACCAACTATTTATACAATTATAATTAAAAATAATAATTTAAATAAACTAACTAATATAAGACAAGACTAAGAAACATATTACCTGAATTACTATATTATTATTATATCTAAAACAAGTACCTCTTTAAAAAAAATATTTTAAGAAATATATATATTAATGGGGTGATTTATTTATTTCTCTAAACTTTATTGTATTATTATAAAAAAAAACAATAGGCCGACTTGATGTCATTTTGCATTCTCTTTCAGTCAATTCAGGTCTTGATGAAATATCGTAGCAACTATTGCAAGAAAGAAAAATTAAAACAAGTTACAATAGTCTAATACTATTCATATGATATAATTAAGCGCTCTTATAATGGACAGACTTTTAACAATGGTAGATCCATATTGCAATTTTGGGAACGAATGGGGCGGCTCATCCGGGGAAGAGTTACGCTATCACATAATGCCAGGATAACGCTGCGGTGTTTCGTCTGGTGAATATAGGCATTCGGAGATCTTATTTATCGGTGACGAGGTCTCGGGGGTGTCTACATATCTATATTATTTTGTTTTGAGCTTCAAGCGAGTACGTTTGACACCCTTAAAACAAAAAAAACAGAAAAAGCCATTGCCATGATTAATATTTTTCGTATAATTATTACTCCAACCTTTTGCGTGACTCACCTAGGAACTACATTTAGTCATCTACGTGTTCTGAGGTTCCAAATCCACCATTAGACTATTGTCGCACAAGCATTTACAAGTTAGTTGGAGTGGTTAATTGGAATATTAGTAATGTTTAACATTAGCATTGCTAATATTTAAGAGTTTATCGTTATAAAGAATAACGTTCTATAGAGTTTACACTGTATTTCGAAGATATGTGAATTCTTCAGTCGATTCGCGTAGTGGATTATACCCTAACACCCTCTCCAGGGAGGGAGGGATTTTTTTCAGTAGGATTTATTTATTTATTTTTCAATTTACAAATACGAAAAATGTGATTTAAACTGTTGTATTCATTTATTTCAAAACCTATTTTATTTTCTTTATACTTTGTCTAGTCTTCGTGAGTCAATAATGTCAAGGACGTGCTAATCGAAATATTTTACGAAAATATATGAGGTTGCTATTATCAAATTTAATCAAAGCTTTCAACGATTCACTGCAAAGGTTAAGTAGCCATCAGATATGCGCTTTAATATGTTACTCGTCAACCGAATGTGAACTCAAGGTCAATTACATCATGTCGCAAAATCGCTCGTACCGGTCAGGGCCACACTGACATCTATATGTCACCAAGAAGCCTCTTTATTATTTTGAACAGGCGTAAGATAAATTACAATACGGAACTTAGTCTAGTCATGTACATTTCCGTCAATATAACGGAGTTTAGATGAAAATCCTCGAGAGCTTAATTCTAATGTACAGTCGACTAAGTTTGATAATCTAGCAGTAATTCTTATAGGCCGGATAAACATTATAGGTATGATAATATATTTTTTTTGTTTTATCTATCCTTCTTGAGAAATCATTTTATCCAAAACATCTGTTTTAATAATAGTTAAAGTCATAGGAAACGGGACGTATTAAATAAAATTTCTATCTGTCTATCGGTCTATAATATTATATTTAGTACAGATTTTTTTTTTACAATATTAGTGATCTCAAACGAGCATACAGTTCGCCTGTAACCACACGCTATAGACACTAGAGGACAATACAAACACAAAAGATATTACTCAATGAATTCGCACGCAGTTTCTGATGATGCTAAAAAAGAAAAAAGAAGGGCGCAATTGAAATTCTCCTTTACACAATCGTAATAAGATTTTAATCGGCTTAAACCAATAGTATGCTTACTAAACATTTTAATATTCGTGATTATAAGCAATGATGAACTCGGTAGCACAGTAATCTCAATTTAACTGTTGCAAGCGAGACCAATTCGACACAATCGATTATTGTAAGCGAAATATTTTCAGTTCGTTTCATGTCCAACCAATTTACGTTCTTTTTTTTGTCAATAAGAATTATTCAGTTTTGTAACGATAGATTGTTTAAAACATAATTACTTTTGCAATTTTAATTTAATTATTACCGTGTCTGTAATTTAAATAAAAATTGTAAGAATGCTAAATAGCAATAATTACAGCTGGCATACATAAATTAATTATGTATTTCGGTTCCGACATTGAGAAAAAGTACCAGGCTCGCATAAACCGTACACATGCGGTAAATTTAAAATAGCAATCGTTGACGTCGAAAGTTTCACACCAGACAGGCGATTTTAGTAATTACCTCGCTTCTAACTAAACTTCGCTCGATTACAAACCACGGCCGCTATTTCCTACAATCACCGCGACAATCAGTTGAGGAAACGGAATATAAACTCCTGGTGCACGCAATCTTTTTGCATAGTGATAACGAGTGTAAGGCGTATTTAATTTAGTTACTTGTGCATACTTGTGTATATCAATGAAGATATCCATGAATCATGTTCTTTTGATCGGTTTCAATCACACCGTCTTTGGGTAACCACATATACTTAATGATCAATAGTTAAACATCTTATTTATAAAATAGGTTCTTTATAAAACGGAGACTTTGCATTTGAAATTCTCTACTCTACAATGACTGTAGATGCCAATAAGTTTGTTGTAACAAATTAGTGTAAAATATATTTACTAAATATATACATAATATATAATATATTAAACAATACATATCATAAATAACATAGTAAGTATAATGCGACATAAAATAACAAACAAAAATATAATAGGTAAACAGAGAGGCAGTCACTTGGTTTTCTTTTTTTTATATAACATTATAGGTGACAAAAACACACAGATACATGAAGGTAAGTGATCATTGCGGCCTTTTAAAAACTTCAACGAAGATTCAAGATGAACTTGCGCTATTTCAAATAGCAGTCCTCTCCCAGTCAAACTCCCCTAGCCAGCTAAATTTAACTGCAACATAACTAGGTGGCGAAGGTCTTATACTCATAACCTTCCACTAATCTGATATAATAAAAATGCAATAATATCGGAGAAAGGTTTAAATGCAGTAACAGAAGATGGATAAATACAACTCACCTCGCATCAAAAACCCGCTAAAGACAATTTAGAATCAGGCTTTGATCTTTACAATACAATCGTCAATACTCAGCAAGTATATTCGGAATACAATGATAAAAATATCATCTGAACAGTAAATCAACTTTTGTCCTAAATAAAGCTTAAAGTAATACTATAGCTTTCTTTAACTCATATATAAGTTTCTATTTTTTATCAATAATCTAAAATAAATGCTACACATCGATTTAATATAAAATTGAACTCATTAAAAATTTTAATACTTGCTACCGCGTATTGGCATCCTCTTAGCGACGACGAAACTACCGGGAAAACACTACTTTTAGTTGTAATGCTGTAGGTATATTACCTGAAAGAAAATGAATAATATTTTATATATATATATATATATATATATATATTTACCATAAATATATATTTTTTATGAACTAAAGATTGATTATCTGTTAGTATTGAAAAAAAAAACTGCGAGTATTAAGGTTGAAGAACCAGTGCACAGTTCACTTGACTTGAGGAATCATAACGTGCGTAGTAACGCCTAAGGATTGAAATGTAATCTCTCATCACCAGTAACAAGTCTCTGAATCCGAGACCCTTATTAATGGGTAACCAGCACAATGGTTTCCGAGAAGGAGCCTCAGCTTGTATCGTTACCCTGGGCGCAAAAGCAACTGACTTTGGGGTGCCCGAGAGGGCCGAAACTCGGCTCGGTCAGTTTCTTCTGACGGATTAACGCATATTTATGAGGCCGTGATTCAACCCCGGTCAGACAAACTTATTCACACTGTATCTAGAAACAGAAACAAACTAGAGTACTACTACTTGTCTATTACTCTTATTTCATATTTTACAAGACCGTGGATTTACCTCGGTCGAACAAACTTATTCAATGCCGTAGCTAAACAAACTACAACGTGGCTTTACTACTTCTGTAAACGTACATTATTCCATTCCATTCTAATTATGAGTTTGTAGCAGTGCCAAGTGTAAACTTAAACACTGTTATGGGTATGTAGAGATTATTTTTTTAGGATTTATTAAGAAAAATTCATAAGAATAGTTTAAAAATTCCTGAGTTACAGTTGAAGAAGCACTTACGTAAAAAACAGCCACAGCTATATATTATTCTATAACATAGATAATTGATGTCTTTAAAATATACGTATTAATCATGTTCATTAGTTCCACTCTGAATCTGAAACACCAGTACTAGCAATAAAAAATGTAACGAATATCCTTTGTGACGATCTAAAATAATTAATGTTTCATGATTGCCAACAAGTTGTGAAGCGGAAAAACTTAAATCTGCACTAATACTAATAATACATCATTTTCAGAATATATTTTTAAATAACCTTTATTAACATCAAGTGTAATAATATCACCATATTCTTATAGAAGAGTTGCGATAAGAAAATAGGAAGGAATCGATTTTTCATTTCCGAATTTCAAAGCCAACAAGGCGAGAATAATTAAAACATATTTGTATGCACCGTGTAAATTAATAATTCTAAATTCTTACGATGTCCTCTTAATTATTTCTATATTTTTTAATTATCGTAGTAAGTAAATATTAATTCCTAAAAGAGATAAAAGAGCTTCTGCGCACGCTCTACACAAACGCGAATGCAAGAAGTAAGAAAGAACATACGCCCATAACGGGTTCCGGCTTTATCGCGGCGAATGGGCTTAGTAGCCGTGGCTTGCCGCTAATAAAGCTAGTATAAAAACGTGGGGCCGCGGGAGAATCGGACTGTTGGATATCGTGATGTGACGATCTTCCAACCCTTTAAGCTTTTAATCGGATCCGCCACAGGATCCCAGTAAGGCATTGGGAGCAAGGAGAACTGGTGTTTTAAGTGCTCCCTTTCTATGCCTCTCAGACCTCAGGGTAGTGGACTCTCTCTCAGGCTTTGTTATATGAGATTTTATTAGATCATATTTTGAAATTTAAATCATTAAGTTCAGTGAGTGAAACTCGGGCTGACTCGCCTCGCCTTCTTGCGTCAGCGTCGCTTTCTATCGTGCATGAGCGACGCGTAGAGGCAGGTGTAAGATGAATTTTGTCAGCATATTATTGTACTACTTGACAGCATGTTAATTAAAAATGTTCTCGTGAATGAACGATGAGATTACTCACCTGACAACCAAGAAGCGCCTGGGTGCGATGGTTTTATTAAAAATACTTGTGTCTTCGGATATAAGAGCACTACTAACCATATGGTTAACCTGTAATTATTTCATGCTTTCGTCTTTATTTGTGAAGGTATGGAATTATTGAGGAAGTGATTCGTTCTACCGGTCTCAATTAAAGTGGCTAACTATTCGCCAGTGTCGCTCTTTAAGAGCATTGACCACTATTTTCTTCTTGGAGTCTCCTTCTCCAATTTTTTAACTTTAACTAACTTTAATTCCAAACCACCCTGAGGTCGACTGGTAGAAAATGCTTTTAGCATTAAGTCCGCCTATGTGATTTACTTTGTGCATGAAGTTTAAAATAAATAAATTAATTGAGTAAACGAGTGAATTGATTGATTGAGTGAGTGAGTAAATGTCTGAATGGACGAGTTAGTGACTGAGTGAATGGTTGGTAATTATGTCGGTTCAATCATTTCATGGTGTGAAAATGAGTTGGTAATCATATGAGTGAATGAGGTGAACTTATATTGCTTAATTACTCATCTATATAGAATGTATTAAAGGTGAGAAACTATGACACATATATTAATCGCCGATGAGGAAACTTAATGCAGTTGCGTTGTTACCCTGGGGTCTAAGGTGGCATGTCTCTTCATCAGGTTTCAGGATCCCTACACAGTTTCTATTTTACGCTTTTGTTCTTTGAAGTTATGGTCCTTCGCCGGGGGAGTTAACCCAACATACAGGAGGTAGAAACAATCCGAATTACGACTCTACATTCATATGAAACCTATAAGATGCAATAAATAACAAATACCTTAAGCGGCTGAAAAATAGTATTATATTAATGAAAGTAACATGTTAAAAACCTCATATTTCTTTGGTCTAAATTGTCTGTTATCTCAATCTAAAGTTTATATTAAAACTGGCTAATGCATTTTTGTCTTTTAGTTCTTGTTAACGATTAATCTTTATGCATTTATTTAGATAAGTTATTAGCCGCATTTTCATAAAGATTAAAAGCATTGCATTAAGGAAGGTTCCAGTAACATTTATTTGTACAAAGAGTTTAGATTTTCACAAACATACTTGCAAACTTACAACTACTTTCAACTGATAATATTTCACGTCTACGAAACTTGATTACAATACTAATATATTTTATGTAACTTTCTATATAGCAAATGACACAAAATGTATTTTGTGTATTATAATGTGTAACTTTTAATTCATGACCGACACGCGTTGATGTCTTTTATATGTAAAATTAATAAAAATATATTTTATGATGAATAATAATTCGTCCAAAGAATCATTACAATTTAACGATCCTCAATTCACTATCAGCATAAGATAAAGTTGCCAGAATACATTTTCTTTTATATTGTGGCAGCTATTATAGTGCAATTCTATCTGTTCTTATCTATGGGGATTCCTATGTCCAGCAGTCGAGCACTTATAGATTATTATGATGATGATAATTATCGTACAAATGTAGAGTCATAATGAGATAATATCAGTTTAGACACTCTTATCTTAAAATTAAAAAATATTACAATATTATGTAGCAAATGTTGACCTCGGCTATGAATTGAGCCTAGAGTCAAATACCGAGATGGTTAAACCACTGTTCCATGTTTCAATCAATGATATAACAGAACTTAGACATATATGGATGCTAAATATAGATTTAACGGTTAGTTTGGAAGTCTTATGGGCCTCTGCACACCCATTAAAAGCAAGTGTAGCGATATGAATATAAAACGCAGTACCGCTAGAACGGCAACCCCGTTCTCTGAGTACATGGCAACATTCTTATAAGGATTTAGGTGACTCGATACAATTGCAACAGCTCTCTATCGACCTCTGATTGCATTCTGACTAGCTCTTATTCCAACGAGATAAGGTACAGAATATTGTTAAGCAATCGACATCAATATGCAGGCCAGTTGCAAAACTATAGCGTTTGGTACAAGTGATGTAAAGAATGAGGATACGCGTGTGTAATACGTGGAAACAATAATATGTCATATAATGGATGAGTATATAATTAAATGTCAGAGCTTTATTTATAATTTATCTATAACCTTTTTTCACCGTTAAGCTATTAAAGCGCTTGAGGGTTCCATACCCTTTATTAACAGTGGTAAAGACCCGCTTTATCCAATTGCTAGCCGTAGCATGAATGGGCCCTTTCGGACTACGCCCTTCCATAATACCAATGTGAAAGAACAGAATAAGTGAAGAGATATCAGTGTAGAGATCTGGAAAGCAAACACTAGGTATTCCAATTTAAACTCTTGGTGACAACGTATGAGTCACCTCCAAGATATTTACATATAAATATCTTCAATCTTTGTTGCGGATGGATGTTAGTGCTCGTTGTCACTATCCATTTTATAAAAAATACCCTTAAATAGGTAAAGGTCGCAAATATTTGCAAAAGTAAGTATTTAATAATTATTGTCTATTAAGACAACGGATAAAGAGAAGAAAAAGAAAATATAGTATTAGGTTGTTCGTTATATACCTATTTAAATACCATAACACAATTTTTTTTCAATAAGTAAATAGAATGTCACTACAAAGATTGCGCGGTAATACTTTAAAAATAATCGTGAAAAATAAACTGTAATTTTATTTCAAATAAAATGAATATATTATCGAAAAAAGGTTAAAATCTAACGTTATATTTGTATTAACAAATTTCATTAATTATCAGAAAAACCTTTCTTATTTCTTCTTATCTTTTTTCTTTTTTCTTCTGATTTTTATCAAGACTAAACTAACTATTAAGAATTTAGCTTATTGCTGACAGACAGCATTATATATATTTTTTACTATTAAGTCCTAACATACTTCCGCAAACTGTCCTCACAAAACATAAATGATTTTCCATTATCACTATAACTGGTGTATTGACACTTCATACATATATATTGGCTTCATTCTATCACAGTAGGCAATATACCACGACTTGGCCAGTGTTGCCCTTCACTGGTTTGTACATTACTCCCAAACAGTAGTTTTAATTGAGAACATTCTTCAGGTTACCATTCCAAAACAGAAAATGCATAAACCATAGACTCCTATGTTCTGTAGACTCAAAATCTATAATTTTAAGACTGTAACGTTGTCCTAATATGTAACGTTTTTCTTATTTTGTGTAGTTAATTGATGATACAGTCCTTTTTTAAAGCTTTATAATAAACCTTATTAATCATTTTAATCAGTCCTTGACCTGTGTGGTGAAATTATAAAAAGTAAAAAACCAAACCTCTCTTTCTCGCTTCAAGGGCTTTGATAAAAAATACACACACAATGGGCCGTAATTGAGCGTTAAATAGGGATTTAGATAGAAATTTATTAATTTAGTAACGGTGTCGCTTTCTATTGAAAAATAACCTCTTAATATTATATTTATAGTTTGAGACCGTGTAATAATTTTCAAAGGAAAATAATCTAGACCGTAACATTTTAAACTCTGTTGGAATAAAAAATATATATTCGGTATGTACCGAAATTGGTCGAAAGTTCAACACCATTTTTGTTGAAAATCAATTTTAGCCTAGCATCTAATTTATAATCACAATGACAGTAAGCTCAAATGCTAGTAAGTAGATATATAGTAATAATATCGTTATATCCCGTTTTAGATTTTATAAACACAAAAATATTATATTTGTGATATTTACGACCAAAGTTCAACTCCCGTCGCGTTTATAGGAATAAGCGTATTTTGAATAGCATTTACTACTGTTTATCAGACCAGATAAAAATATTTATATTGATATATGTATATAGTATGTATGTTGTATGTATGTAGTATGATGATATATAGATAGAAATAATATAATAATAATAGGAGATGTAAAATCTTATACATTTATGAAAAAAAACTTATCTTGTTCCCTTTTACATCCTTTCCTTGTTTGTTCGAACAGACATTCACATTTAACATAAAAAGCTTTGTCCATTTTGGCAAATTATCAAATATTCCAAATAACGATAATTTCGACATTTGTTTCGATTTAATCACGTATTTCCTTTTGGTTATGTAAATGCACTTTCTTATTTGTAGTTGAGTATAGAATATATTTAAAGTACATTGCAATCTCTTGATTTGAATATTTTTATATCAGTTTATATATTATTATGTTTTTATAATGTTTGGGGTGACAAAGAGCGCATAGTTCACTTGACAATGAGTGATGGCTACGGCACATGACATCTACATCCATTTTCAACAAAGGTCTTCAGTTGATCCAACCTATTCATGCTACAACTAGATATTAGCTTCAAGGTGGCTCTTTAATATGATCAGTTATTGCGTGTTATCGTTTCTATATGTCTAAATTTTAACGCTTTCTTGCATTTAATCTGAACAACAAATGACTGATAACATTTCTCTCTCAGATTTTCTTCCGGATATAATGTATCTTCAAGTGAAGGATAGATAGGTAGTTACTAAGCTTGTGCACTTAATCATTAAACGTTATATCGCAACTTGAAAGCAGGTGAAATCGTAACAAACGACTAATATAATTTCTCTCTATCAGATCACCGTCTGAATATAATGTATCTTCAAGTAAAGGATAAATTGGTAGTAACTAAGCTTGTGCACTTAAACAACAAACGTACGTTACATCACCACTTGACAGTGAGTGAAATTGTAGTTTATTAGATAGGAAAAACATTTTGATAGAACTGTATCCACAGTGTACCTGAAATTCAATTAACTGCATACTATTTACATACTGTATATTAAGTTAGCTAACAACGACGACTGACCTTATACCATCCGTGTCGTCCAATAAAGTTTTATTTTGTCTTATCGACCAATGGACCTTGTCTTCGTGAGATTCTATCATAAATCAATCAGGACGGGCGACCAGAAAAGGATGTCCGCCAGCGTTTGCTGGAATTTTTATGAATATTTAATAATTATTATATTGAATAATTATTAGTGTTGATTTTTTGACCAGCAGACGTTGCCTTGGTTATAATCAGCTAAGAGATAATCATTCACCACATGATCCTAAAGAGTAGTGGATTTTTACTTCTTCTTCAGTCTATCGTCCGGTTCAGACCATTCTTTCCCACAAATCGTCAGCAAAACTGTCACAATTTGAAGTATTATAATATGTACTCTGACGTTTATATTGCCGCTAGATGTGCTTACCATTAACATGGTAATTCCGGAATAATATAGAGCTAAAGCATCCTGTGACTGTCATATACGGCGATTAAAAGAGGATCGTAGGTTCATAGGTGATCAGGGTAGGGGTCTTGATCGTTCACTAAAGTGCCCTAAACCAAGGCAAGCTGGCTAACATGGTGTTGTCCCGTGTCGCTGTAACACAAGAAGGGTACTAGGAGAAGTGGAACGTGTGATCCAACTTACTGAGGATAACCACCCAAGGGGTGGTAATAAGTAACAGACTTCTCCCTTCTTTTTAAGATTTTTCCAGCAGTGCCAAAAAAGACGTATGTCGTATATTCTCGCCATGATTATTTTAAACTGGAATAACTAATGAATATTAGAGGATAGGACCACACCCTCACAGAATACCAGCATAATGCTGCTGTGTTTCGTCTGGTGAGTGCAGGGATACGAGACATTATTACTGGTGACGAGGCATTCCACCTCAGTCCTCAAGGGTGACAACGCGTCTGCATTACGATCTCTTGTCAAGGATGAATGTAGGTGTCATGGGCCGCAGGAATCACTTGCCGTCGGGTGAACTGTGTGCTTGTTACCCTGAATGGAATAAAAAAAAAGAATTCAAGTGTGTACATTCCAACCACAATTAAAATATCTCCGATCCAACCACTCGGGATTGAAGCAATTACAAAGTACCGGCGGAAGTCTTAATCATATTGTATATAATGTTATGAATTTTCTCTCGGGGGATCGAATGAGTCTGGCCTTGGTTTTATTAATTCCGTTTATCCTTTTCTACTTATTAAGCTAATACATTATTCGTATTTATATTTCGCTTCGGATATAAGCAGTTATCAGTACTAACCTGTTATTATTGACTTGAAAAAGAAGGTTCCCATTTTACCGTTTTTTTTATATACATATATAAACCTTCTTTTTTACATATCTGTACGAATTTTCTACTTGAAGGTCTTGGTAAGGAAGCTCGCGAAGTGTTCTCAAAGATTTCATTAACTTTAGTTACATGTAATGTTTAAAATTACGTCATAAAAGTTGTGTTTTCGTCGATCGACTTAAATAAGTTTTTATGTTGAAAAAACATATGATTTTGAATTCAGTGTGAATTCTAATGATAGGTGGGATGCAAAAACAGTTAGACGAATTTCCAGTATTTCTGCTTTGCTATTTACATCTCTATCATACTATGTTCTATCTCGTTATATCTCAACCAGGCGGTCGCGACCCCTAGGGTGTCGCAATCTGAATAGACTAAAATAAATAAGACCTTAGAGCCTTACAAAAGATTATTTTATTAAAATAATGAATTTTAAAGTAATAAAAATTAAATATTACCATCTAATAACAACATGAAATCCTACTGCTAAAATAAAATGGGGGAAGCCTTGAAAGTGTAAACGTATAAATAAATGATTAATTAAAATGTTATTACAATTTAACAGAGAAAGGGTCGCAAGGTCGCTTTTTACTTTTACGCTTTTCTTATATCTTTTTGGCTTTCACGTAGATCGCGACTTAAAATGGTCGAGAAACAATACTCTAAGTCATACTGTGCTATAGACAACCTACGATCCGAAGAATTCATGCGTTTGGCTGCGTCACAGCCTAACAAAAGGCAGTAAAACGTCATAATGCAATAGAAATTACTGGCATGTAGCCGTAACAAGGTTGAACCAAATGAGAACGTTAAAAAGAATTCACAATATCACACTTTGCATAAGCGTTATATTTTAAAAGTAAGAAGTAAGTAAATAATTAAGCGTTATATTTGAAAAGTAATATTTAACTTAACCGTAAATATTTAAGTATAAAAATTAAAATAAAAATGCTAATAATGGAATAAGTTTTTATAGATGATTTACGACAATAAGCAAACTGCGGTTTTGAACCTTGGACGTTAATTTTAGACGACAGTACCCTAAACCATTAGTTCATTAGCGCTTTTAAATCTGGCTTTTGTCAAAAATAAATAAATTAATAAAATTAATAAATAAAAATAACTGTACTTTTTGTTAACCACTTCAAATAAACTTTAGTATGATGACTGGGAAAAGCAGTATGCCAAAATATTCTAATCCATACAAAATTCTTTGACATCATACTAACTCTAGCCTGGTCCGATTTCTTTGTAAATACACAGACATACTAAGAGAACCTTCATCACTGCAATCGTGTTAATTATTTAACCGAAGCGAAATTCGCTCTAACTTGGCACAGGTATGTTAACTTGTGAGGCAAGCTACGGCCGTTTTGTAACCGCCCTTAATTTTCTTGTCTTTTACATTGAGACAAAGTGAATGTATATACATACATATATGATGGTTAAAATAGTGAAAAAAAGCTATATATTCCTATTATTACAAGATATGTGTAAACACTGAAGCACTAGTACTGCCAAGTCAAATGTAATGCCTTTGCATTAAGATCGAAGGAAGATTCGAATACAGCGTCGGGACACGATAATCAGATCCGATAACGAACAATTTGTGATACACAAATGTTGTTCTTTCGCTGCGATTCCAACCCATGATCCATGAAGCGGTAGCCACATACGTATCTACAGAGTTAATTAGTAATTACTAAAGATTAAAAAGAACTTAGACCATCATTTCTATCGTAAAAATTAAATGTTCTTTGATATTTCGATAAACTGAATATTTATGATTACATTCAAGGGTTTATTTATATTTTTATTTTTCGTTACTAACTTACAAACCGTCTTAAGGCCCGTCAAAAGGTTTAGTCACGTACATACATATGTCTTTTCTTTTGTTGGAGTTTTTTGACCCGCTCTTTCAAGCGGGTATCTGTATTCCAAATTCGGTGGAAGCTTCGTCTATTTGACGTGTCAAAAATATTTTTAAAAAGTATGATTGCACTAAATTATTTTAAGTCTGTGTTTCCATTCCCTAACTGTGATTAATGTGGAGTGGTTGAAAATATATAGAACATGTTGGTGGTCTGAAATATCAACGTCAGAGGATCGTGTAATGGTCGAAGTAGCTCAAGTGACGTAGGTCACTTATTGTCTTTTCCTATCAAACGTCAGACACGGCCAAGAAAATGTTTAAATTAGCTAACTTAGTTTTAAGTAAATATATACTTTGCACAGGTGTTTCTCTTTGTAGTTCTTATGCGGCGATGTGGTAGCACAGCAAAGCCAAAAGCTCTTCTTTGTAATAAAAAAAGTTTATGATTCCGATATTGTTTGTTTTATGAAGGTATAATGCGTACAGGAAATATTTTGTATAAAATATTTCCTTATAACCTATTTCGTTTTAGTTAATAATATATTATCATTAGGATACTTTTTTTTTATAATATGAGAGGTTGACCTAAAGCACATAGTTTCTATAATAGTAAATGATGACTGCTGCCCAGGTCGAGCTAGCTTATTCATGCTGTAACTAAAAAATATCTACAACGTGTTTCTACCACTGTCCACTGTCAAAGAATCCAGTATGAAAATCGACTATGTGTAGCATATTGGCATCGGCATAAAATCAGACCGATAACCGATGGGGAAGAAAGGTTCTCGAGTGGCAACCTCGTATTGAACGTCGCAGTGTGGGACGATGACCAACTAGATGAAATGACGACCTATGAAAGTCTGCGGGAAGACGATTGAAGCAGCAGGCTCAGGTGGCAGTCTGTGGGGGAGATCTATATTCAGCAGTAGACTAGTGATAGGCTGAAATGATAATATGGTAAAAATAATGTATATTGATGACTTAACACTGTTGGCACTGGTGCGAATTATATTCATTAAACAGCTGGCTATGTTTCTCAAACCTTGGTACCAGAATCTAGAATACAACGCATGTAGATTGCTGTAGCATTTAACTTCTGCAATCCATCTAGCACTTTAGGTGGAATGATTACACGTACCCGTTCCCCTATTGCAATGCATTCATTCGACACGGCTGTCCGTCTTATCGAACATTATTTTGCAATAAAACTAGGCGTGGAATCCACTATTCCACGTCGCATGCACATTGGATTCTCTGCGTTCCATGTACCTTATATTCGTGTTTTTGTATATGTGAATGAGATTTAATCGCGGTTTTCTCGCGAGTAATGGATTACTTTAAAATTCATTCTGCTTGCAAGTATATTGTAAACTATAAAACTTAAATTCCAGTGTCATATGCGTCTTCTTTTAAAAAACTCGTTCGTTTTATCAAAACTTTATATTCTCTCATTTATAAGTCTATTCAAGTAAGGTCCAATTTAAATTTCTTAACATAATGTAATAATGGGATGGCAATTAAGTTGTTCCGGTTTTCTCGGGTTTTCCGGTTTTCTCCGTTCTCCGGTCATGCCAAACTATTCACGTCGCCTCAGGAAACTAACCCCAAGTTGGGGTAGACCCAACTTTACCATAAATTATTCCATATTATTTATAAAACCATTTTTGAAATTAATATTGAATAATATAAAAAATTCGACAATATATTTGAAGTTTGGCCTAAGTTACCCGAGTCCGCTGTCGAAGTGAGCGCCCAACTAAACATTCGCAAAATTAAAAATATGTAACGTCAACTATGGCAGAACTACGCTGCAGCTAGTTTCTAGCTGCAAAATGAACTGATGACGAGGCATTCCATTTCAGTCCTCAAGGGTGACAACGCATCTGCATTACGATTCAAAGATAAATGTGGGTGTCATGGGCCGTAGGAATCACTTACCTCAGGTGAACTGTGTGCTCGATTTTTACTCGTAATGTAATAAAAAAATAGATTTTAAATATTTAGTAGGAAGTGAGTGAGAATTTCGAGTCATAAATTTAAATCAGAAATAAGATGACCATTTAAAACGTAAATTGCGTCGGAATATAATAATACTGCTGAAGAGGCTAATTTTGAAATAAAACGACAGTGGAGTTAATTAGACGACCGACAGACCGTGGAAGACCGCAAAAGCGCAATCAGGCGTATCCGGAGAGTTCAAATTTTTATAAGTTTGATAATAAATAATTTGTACTTGAAATCGTTGTTCATTGGTGAAACTCTATCATTATGTTTAAGTACATAGATGAGAAATGTTCGTATATAGATATGAAACTAGGAAATTTCCTAAGCATATCGAATAGCGAAACCTGTTGGACTTTAAAAAATAAATTAAAATGACATAATTGTGGAAATAATATTAGTATCTTATTGTATATACTAAACGAGAAACGACTCCTTTTGAAGTTGTGTATACCGAATACTGACTTTATAACTGAGTATATCGAATAGAAACGAAACTTATAACTGGTATCCTTACATGACATCAGAAAGATTCTACTTCTACATTTGCACAAATACTCTCATTAACGATTATAACATGGCCTACGTAGTTACGCAGACTATTTCCAGGGTCCTCCTGGAAAAAATTACAGTGGTGATAGTCTATATATCATATATCATATGGATAATCTCAAATAGACGAATCGCTTAGGGTACAATAAAAAATGTTTCGCGTCCATTTTATGGATATAAAATGAAATTGATACAAAACAATATAAATCGATAAGACATTCACGTAGTCGCAGGAATGTGTAGGTAAACTCTACAATTGCTCGTTTCGTGATCAATATTGAGACCTGCATTGTCCTTGCATGCCGCAGAGCTACCTCCTTTTGTTATTTTTTATTTGTAACCAATGTCTGTTAATGTAGAGTATATATTTAAATCACGTACTAACATAGTTTCGATACACACATTGGACGTAAGTAAACATATTTTGCCTTTAAATTATTGTTTTATAATTTTCCAATAGACGTTATTGACAGTGCCATTCATTACATCTTAGTCTACCCAGAATGAATGTTGGTGTCATGAAGTCACTGGAATTACTTACCATCAGGTGACTTGTCTGCTCAGTTGTAAAAAATATTCTTCATGTGATATTGATATATTTATCAAGATCTCAGGCATCTGATTAGTACCACGGTGAGCCTATTTGTTTTGATTTGAATTCTGCCATACAAATTTTGAAGGCACCAAAATACGTTCGTATTAACGTTCCACGTAGGTAATATTTTTTTATTGAGTATGTATAAATGATCATTTCCTTTTTAATATAGCACCTTCATTCTATTCGAAATACGTTTTTAATTCGTAATTCCGTGAGTGATAACTTTGAGATTATCTAAATAAGAAAAGCAATGTCGACGAATCAACGTTGACAAATAAACATTTCTGAATGAAGAAAGATATCGAAGGAATATAAAGCAGTTATTTTGCCTAATGACGTCAATCTGGCGGTCGTGAGTTAGTGATATGCTTTCTCCCTAACAAACACATTTGAAACGTTCTGAATGTTAGATAGCGCTGGTATTTCTCTCTATTCCTATTACAATAAAGAACTGAAGTACATTTGTATATATTCTTTTATATATAAAACAATATAATATAATAATAAAACGAGATACCTTTCAGCGATCTGTCCTTTGCTTTTAAAACCCCCATGTGCACAACATTAAACTTTAAATTTTATTTTTCCTCCAAGTTTATAGGTAAATATGGTAAAGATGAGTCAGTTGCATTCATGTCAAAAGAGTTTTATTGTCAATTGCAATTCTCATCGCTTGCACTCGCAGAATGAAAAAAATATTTTACCATCTATATTCTACTTTGCGTTTTCTGAATAAAACATACAAAAGGTTTATTCATTTCTTAAGATACTCGTATATTTAGAGTAAAATATATTATTAAACGGAACGTTATTATTACTATTTTAGCTTACTTTACCAAGACGCTTATTAAATAAGACCGTTATTACTTACTGGTGACGAGGCTTGTTAGTCTTCGGACGTGATAACGCATGAGCATTGTGATTCTTTATCGGGGATAAATTTCCACCATCAGGTGAGCTGTGTGCTCATTTATCACTCACTATACAATTAAAAATATATATATAAATATCTAACAATCTCAAAATGTGTATTTTTTTCAGTTTTTAAAAACAATTTCAATCAAACTATTATAGAAACATAATTTTATATCTTAAAGTACACTAACATGGCTTCATCATGACCTATGCCCATCACTAGGACGCTGCTGGACAGCAAAGCAAGCAAGCCTCTCCACAGACAGCCACGATGCACGACCCTGAATCTCTTGTATCCATCTGGGTTATCCATTATAGGTTCTGCGAGGTATCTAGCCGTGGTCGATTGCACACTGCTTACGGATCCTTTGAACTGTATAAGTTTATCTTGGTTCTGTTATGGATTCTGTCTATGATACATTGATTATTCTATCATGAAGCGAAGCGCCGAAAGGACTACCCCCATAGCTCGCTGAGTGCCTTCGAGCTTCATCATATGGCCAGCAGTGAAGGCACATGACGTACTATATTTATCAGACGCAAACATATGTTATATAAACATTTACGACACAGAAAATCTACCACCATAAGCAATTCTTTGCTACGAGAAAATAATTATAAAAAATAGGAACACAAATGTCTTGTAATCTCGAATAACTAAAATAGAATGGCTCGTTTCCTAACATATTCTCGTAACACTACCATACATCGATTTTTTTTTATTAAGCTTACCCACGGGGCATACAGTTCCTGGTGATTAGTGATATATGATGTTCATGTAACCCATATTCATATCATTCTCGATAAGGAATCACAATGAAGACGTGTCGTCACACCTGTGGACTAAGTTAGACTGCCTCATCACCAGTAATCATTTATTTTGTAACAAGATCCGTATCGCGAATGTTCTAAGCGCTCGACTCATCCTAATTTCGTATTCGCTCGTCCAGTTTTATTAATGCCAAAGTTGACAGTTTACAATTCTCTAGGCGACCTTGTCAAAGGCCACTTTACAGAAAGTCGAGTGAATTGTAACCTTATAGCTATTCGATTTACGTATGAAATCAGTTATATGACCTAGTGTTCCTTGAGACGGACGTAATACTGACATTTGGGAGGATATCAAATTTAAATACTTGACATAAACACGATGGGATATGAATAAGTTTAGTGCTTGTATTTTATGTTACAATATGTTAAATGTTTGTCTTAAAATATTTTTTCTTTAAATCTGTATAATTAAACACAAGAAAATTTTTGTTACTGGTTCTATATAGAATAGTGACTAATTTTTTCTTTTACTTGTTAAAATGATTTTTAGTATCGTTGTATTGTATACATATAATTTTGAAGTCTAAATGCATACTTGTATATATGATACCACTGTATAATACTAACAACATAAGTAAAATATGATAAATTGTTAAATGTAATTGGGTAATAGATATAGTTATATAACACATATTACCAATCTTCGAATAGTCCGTTGAGTATCTCTAAGGTCGTCTGTGCATAATACTTTATCCCAGGCCTAAAGTGATAACCTCCTTGATATGGTTCTGATCTCCAGTTTGGATACGTTCATACGATGATTATAAAATATAGTTTGTTTCAGAATGGCTACCGTAATTATATTTTATATATACATGTGTACAACAAGTATTCGTCCTTTAAGTTTTTTACTAGCCAAATAAGGTGAGTCGACTCTACAGCCGCCTACCAAGACTCATCGGTATGCTAAGCGAGCCTGTTAAATGTCAAAGGTGAGGGGACAAAGCACGACTTTGACTTTTAGAACACAGTTATATTAAACCTGCTTGACGCGATCCTGTTCATGAACATATCGACGAAAATATATAGGTATGTCAAGAATAGTGGTTATAGGGTAAAATAGAATTAATATTAATATTATTGAAAACGTATCAATTAACTTTGATTTTATTCAAGTTGATGATGATGAGATGCCGGAATTGAGATGGATCAAATGTATATATATATATATGTATATGTATATATATATATATATATATATATATATATATATATATATATATTATATGTAGTTAATATTAATGGATTGGTCGTTAAAAACACTCCACACTTTAGAAATCTGCCATCGTTGATGTTGCAAAAATTCGAGTGAAAAGTGAAGTCTCTGATATCGGTACTCTGAGCACGCTGTACTTTCGCGGATATACGCTGTGACGTCATCACATACATACTGTTTTGCTATTACAACTCACCAGAATGTCATCCTTGTTGCAATTTTCAACATTTCGCTCAATTTTTCAATCTTCCTTTATTTTATAAATAATCACTAACTTTCGGAAAAATATAAAATAAAATTGTTATACATGATTCTATTCAAAACTTATCTTAAAAATAATCTTTAAGCACTTTTGATATTGGAGCTTGGTTTATTATTTGTAATTGCGTAAAGCGGGGCAAAAGACACCAAATCTTTAAACATAGCGTTGTTTTAGGTAAAATTGATCACCTTACTTTGTTCTATATAAAAGACATCAACGCGTACCATTTAGAAATTCATATCAGAAACATACTAAGTCTTTAACCTGCAAAGCTTATCTTTTTGGAAAGCCTTATAACAGCTTAAACACATCATACGTGTTTTTTCTTTTACTATTAAAAGTGGCATAATATGATTTAACGTATGGCTTGACGTAGAACCCTTGATAATCATATAAAAACCCATTTGTTTTATTAATAGTTGCATGTGTGATGGTATAGCTTTACGTGTTCTGTTAAGAAAACTTTAATTTCTTGAAACGCCGTCTGAATAAGTTGGTGATTAGAGTAAAAATAAAACCCTATTTTATTTAATAATATAAAGCATGCGGGTCATTATGTTATTACCTTAACGCAATATACTAAGCGAAAGGAAATTGAAAGTTTCTTATAGTAAATTAAGTCTATTTCTTTATAAGGCGAAACTTTACCTGTTTTATAGCATGGGAGTTATTTGTAAATTAAATATAAGTAAAATAGAAAGTAATAAAAGTTCTTTGAAATTTTGTCATATATATGCCTCTCAAACTACTTTATTCTAAATATGAACCCACTTCTGAACATAGGTTTACTTCCAAGAGACTTCTTGTGATATTTTTATTTTTCTTACATGCATTTTTAATATAATTATAAATTCATGTAAAAGTTTTTAACCAATGATTTGCCAATGATCTTTTACTAAACCGTGACATGGTTGTTCACAGTTTCCTGTCTAGTAGTCTTTACAACGAAATACATATAGAGTATAATAGTTATCGAAACGTGAGCTATATTATAATAGATAGGTAGTCTAAGTGATAATAGATAGGTAATTAAGGTCATTAGTAGTTATTTTATAAGAGACGTACTCACCAGACCCCTTCCCAGAGCAACGACTAGTTTAAATTCGAGAACATGCTTTATAAATATAATTCAAATCCATGCCGTATGGCCATTGATCATGGGGTCTTGTGTGCCATGTATGTCATGTATACGTCTACGATAATTTATTAGTATTGGGGTATAATTGAAGCAATATAATCCTCTAGTTTTGTGATACAGTTTGTTTAATATAGCCTAAATCTAAATCTCTAAACTAATCATCGCTTGCATTTGTGAACAGAAAGCTTTTTACCAAACCGAATCTTAAACTCAATGGACATTAAAATTTAATAAAATATTTTATCAAAACATTTTTAAAATAATTGAAATATTGATATTTATTTAAATTTAAAAAGATATTTCTGAAATCTGAAATAAATTGTTATAGGTGTATTGCTTCATAAGATTTACTGTTATAAAAACAATGTTTCTACCTTTTGACTTTCTTACTTCTTTTATTTTATTCCTGTTACACGAAATCATTAAATTTCTTATTATCAAAAAAACATCTCTATTAATATTACACAGAGAAAATTTCAAGAATCGAATATTATCTTAGCTCGTAAGCGCATCGTTACGACACAGATTACCCAATACTTACAAACATTGCTTGGCGTAGCTGGTCGAAAAAACAAATTTGACGATGTAATTATTTGATCAACGTCGTAAAGATGCCTTCATGTATAGTGAATATACATGTATTTGCGTTGCGATGCTGTAAGATAATTCCATGCTCTATATGGAAACAGAGACTGAACGAATAAACAAAGCGAAAGTAGGGAAGTTAAATTTAGGAACATAATTTTATTTTTATAATATAAGGGATGACGAACGATTCACCTGATGGTAAGTTATGACTGCAGGCCATGACAGAATACATATGGATGTTGTATGATGAGGAACTACTAAGAAGCACATGCTCTGTCCCCTGGGAACCGAGATGGAATTGGCCTTGTTACCTGTAAATGCGTTCCCGGATCCTTTAACTCATAATAATAAACAGAAGTGTTGGGCGGATATTTTACGCTGGTATTCCCATGCGACCAATCCATGTTGTAATAAGAAACCAGCTACAGCGTGGCTCTACCATTTCTTAATTTATTAGATATATTAGCCAGACCTATTTTACATATATTTTTTGTAAGCTTGTACTCCTTATATGGGCTGTTTACCTGATCGTAAGTGAGACTACGAGAGATCTATGCGAGACAACTACATCTTTTCCGTAAGCCGTTCGGGGGTTTATTACCTCTTGTTGAATTGCCTTATTGGCAATGATTAGGTCTACCTGTTAATCGATTCATGAAGTCCACAATTACTAATTGAAAAACAATCTTGATCTTTGGCGTGTACCGCCTGTGTCTATATATATAATGCGTCACTTTATACTACGAACGACAGCCCTGTGAAATCTTTCAATAGTAGTATTCTCTTCCAACTACAATGGTAGGTTTTTCAACAAAAGAGCGTACGTATTCCTTAAATATTAAATCAATGTTGGTGCTGAAGATGATCATGGGTGGAGGTGACCTGGGCTACACTTATCCGTTAGCCTCCCTTAATTGAAAAGAACTAAAAGCTTAAAATACGAGGGTTAAATCTAATAATTAAAAAGCTTAAGAATTCGAACTTCCAAATATTATATAAGAAATATCCTTTTCATGTATTTCATGACAATTAATATTAAAACTTAAGAGGGGTCTTCCAAATTTTATTTATCACATTAATAGGCCTTACCTTATCATTTGTTTACGTTATCACATTTGTAGGCGTGTGTGACTACGGCGTCTCTTTCTATTAACAAACGGCATGAGTATAATTGATGCTACAGGAGACTCTCCAATTACTTTTTACTTTTATTTTATTAGTCAAATGATACATTTTGATGACATTTCCTACGGTAAGATAAAAAGTACTTAAGCTGTCAATAAACTTTAAGTTGCCAGTGACTCATGCAATTTATCAACAATCGTTTAAAACTTTAACGGCCAAGTTTTATTTATAAAACGATTTTATTTGATAAACACATTCGAATATTTTACAACCTTCCTGTTTATTTATTTTTGAAATTTATCTGTGGTCTTTTACTATAATAATGAATACAATAATATATACTTAATAATTACTGAAATTAAATAGTCATTCAGATTTTTGAGAGATTGACAAATAAAGTTAAGTTAATAAAAGAATATATTTTCTTTTTCGTTATTATAATGGAATCAGAAAATTATAGTGATAATGACTCCTGGTCGATTTCGACCACGACGTTATCCTCGGTTATGGATGACATCAACTGCGCAAAATATTTGATAGTGCGGTATGCATTTGCGCGAATACAAATGCTATCATTCGATGTCCCCTTCCCTATTCCGATATAGCCATATGGAATAAGATCAGAGAGGAGACGGGACATTGTATGTACATACAATAAAGCTAGACTAAATAAGCAACATTTTAAAAAAATTGGATATTTATATGGATATATGTTCCAAAGGGCAAAGGCGATCTTACATATTTTTCTAATTTATTTATTTTCTGCTCATTAAAAACTGTGATGATTTTTAGCTATACATTTAGCACAAATATGTGCGAGTGATACATGCGAGTAGCATTTGAACCCAGAACCGTCATATAATTCGATATCCCAGCCACGAGGCCATCAACGTCTAATAAATAAAGTTAACTATGTAATTAGACCCTAAACCGTTATCTATATTTCACTTAGCATACTCTATCATTATGTACAATAAACAGCCTATTTCCCAAGCACCACTAACTATACGATACTATGTATACAATGAAACAATGGCTCATTACAGTTCTAAATAAATATATTTCAGAGAAGGAATAGATAGCCTTAAAATGTACGTTCAAGGCAATCAATAACAAGTGACAATATCAAAAGTACATAGCTAATATAAACAATACATATTCATAAAACTTAAATGTGATGATAAGAATCTGAAGACGCAATTTTTTTACAAATCATATAAATAAGCAAGAAGTCAATGGATGCAGGTGGTGCTAGATCGTAATCTGTGACAGTCTCTCCTGAACATAATTCACAACCACTGTGACTTATGGTCAAGAGTTGATCAACAAGGTGTTGAAATTATGCTGATGAAGGATCAATGTCGGAATTTGGATAAAATATTTAATCGGAAAATTATTATAGGACCAATTAAAGAGCTTCTAGCAACTGCTGAATCTCTTAAACCTCTAAGCACCCAAACCTAGAATATCTATAACGTACACTTCATCCTTATGTTGTAAGTTTAGTCTCAACCCTCTTACCGGCCTTAAAAAACTAACAATTATCAGCGCTTTTTGAAAGGTTACCTCTCGATTATTTTTAAATCTTAGTTCGACTCCACAATAAAAAGCGGTAACAACCTCTGTATGAGAGAAATACCAACAATTTAAGCATGAATGCTAACGAGTATCTAGATATCGAATAATCAAGTGTAAAAAAACGATGGATAATTTAATCGTATAATTCACAATATCTTATTGTTTTGTAGTATATTTACTCGAATATGTAAGACACCAAGATCTTGAGTACGTGTCTGCTTAAAATTAAATGTCTATGGATTACAGCAAGATTTAGGAAAATTCATAAATATTCACAGAAACAGTCACTCATTGCCATCGTTTTTCAGATATTCGTGTACCAGGGAGCTTGTTTTTAACACGGCCGAGACCTCGGTCACCAGTTATCTCGATCGCCTTTACATTTTCGGATTCGATATATGATCCGGTTATGGGAGAAATTTGGAAGAAGGATCAGATGATAAGAAATTCCTAGCAGAGATGCAAGCAGAGAACGATACATCCTGTTTTAACCTGTCGTCAATGTGGACTATTTCACGTTTTGTTTTAGAATAAAAAATATTCAAATAATTACAATGTAATAATCGGGAAGATTTTTTTTATTGTATTTAGGTTGACAAACGACCACACGGTTCACTGACACATTCATCGTCAATAACGTTATAATACAGGGCTTTGTCAGCACTGAGTACTGAGATTGAATACCTTGTCGCCTGTATTAAGGGTCTCCTGACACTCACATCTGGTGAGTGTTTTTACTCACAGAATGTTAGAGCATCATCGAGATGATGAGGATAAAATTTTGAATTCTGTCATGGTGTAGGATGTTTAAATTCAGCGGCTGGGGTTGTAACTAGTTTACAATAAATATTAATAAATTGATAGAAATTAAATTCATAACTAATTACTTTACTCATGGGACATACCAGATATATGTGAATTTATTAACAACGAGTCATTTTCACATATCATATATCCATATTTGCATAGCCTATAAATATGTCACACTCACCAACGTGTTTCACATTTCCTTGTTTGAGTCATTAACATTAGTAATTCTTCTTCGTCCGTTTGATTATACTATATCAAACATATATTATAACAAAAATTAAAGATTATCGATAACAACCTGGCCAAGAAGTTTCTCCTTTTCGAATCCTTTTTCCTTTAAGGATACTAACAATACTACTAATATGACTAACATTCCTGTAAACCGTTCCAACTAAACTTACAGACATCTAGAAGTTTTCACGTAATTCGCGACAAGACGTAAAGTATCGTAATTATTATTATATTATTTTAGTCACACTTATGGCCTAGTTCTTTTTGATTAACAAGGTATAAATATCAAATTAGTAATAAGATGCGTTGTCATGTTTAATAGTTAATACATCTAGCCTTTTTCCATATACTAGATCTTCATCTAGCCCGATTAAAATAAAATATACAACAATTTATTTGTTTATTATATTGCGACTATTTATAATAAATAAACAAACCTTTTAGTAAACAACCCGTTATTCTTAACCGCCGTTGTATCTCTTGTATACCAGAATTAACAACATACAAATTGAAACTACGAACGGTGAGTTCCTATTTAGTCAGACAGAGAACTCCAAAAGTCTTGGGACCCACACATCATTTAATCATCAAGAAAAACAAAAGAAGACGAAGGGAAAGCGATTTTCCGACTTCCCTCCTTTGCAAAAAGAGATAAATAAATTGAAAAGGTCGTTATTGCACTGGGAATTTACCCAGCGAGAGAAAACTTGCTACCAACCATAAAGGCTGTTAGGGTTTATATTCTCACATAAGTCCCCGTAAATAACTTTGAGCTTTGTCTTTTGATTTGATAGAACAAGCTGCTATACAGTTTACACTCAGAGTAAAACTCCATACACCGAGGATGTTTTACATTAAATTTACCATAGTAATGCTAGCCCTGGCTCTGTTATCAGGACCTCTATATTTACTGTTAATATTAGTTTTTGTTCTCACATACAATGTTGCTATCTTTAACAATGACTGTAACAATAGACTTAGATATCGTATGAGAATGTTCCGTGACTGGACCTTGCGATGCAAAGATTGCAGCTAGTATGCAGACCTTGCGGCTCGTGCCCTTTGTTATTTTCCATATATAGAATTGTTAAAATGACTCTACTTTTATAGAATTTTGCAGATAATAGCTAATCAGATAGAGTTTTTCAAGGAAAAAATGTGTTTTTTTTATATATATTTTATGTTATATATATTAAATATCTTATATATGAACTCTTATAATATATTTTAATGTAAACTCAAAAGATCCGGCACAAATCTTGATTAAAATACATTTTAAAAAATTTCCACATCACTATCCATCCATAAGTAATTTATAGAGGGCTTAATATTTCTGTAAAGAAGTCAATATAGAAAGTGTCATATCTGTGAATAGATTAACCGATGAAGTAATGTTATTTGCTTAAGATGTTATTTAAATAAGAGTTTTATTTAAATCATATCTCTGTCTCACTCATTACGTAACTCGCAAACTGGCAAAACTTTTGGTGGGAACTGACTAAAACAATATTTAACAATTTTAAATATTACATAAAAGCGCTAATAACGTAGTACATAGGGCGTTTGACTTATTAGATCCACGACAACCTAGATGTCTCAAAATCACAGTTGATTTGTCCAATAAGGATCCATTTTTCACATTCTTATTTATATATATTACATAAAAGCGCTAATAACGTAGTACATAGGGCGTTTGACTTATTAGATCCACGACAACCTAGATGTCCCAAAATCACAGTTAATTTGTCCCAATAAGGATACATTTTTCACAATGTTATATATATATATATATATATATATATATAATTTCAAGGTAGAATTTATGTGCAACGTTTCCAGAAACGTTTCAAACTGAAATGTTATATTGTGTGTTTTATAAGAGAACTGTGTCTACAAGAGAACTATTTTATATACTTTGATAAGCCCTCTCACTCTTCTATTCTTTTCTTGCAGCCGTGTTCTCCCATACTATATTCTCACAAATCGAGATTGTAATTGCCAGAGAAGTTTCACTTCTGTGACATAGGTATACTGAGCGCAGAAACTCTTTTTCTATATAAATAAACAAGTAAACTTAGAAACTGTTGATAACAAATTTGACGAGATATCAAATACTGTTATGAAGCGTATATAATATAACGCAAAAATATCACTATAATCAAAGACCTTAATATCTATGACTGAAGTATCTAGGCATTATATAACTGTTACAGATTTATTATTACGCCATAGCGTCGTAGATCGCGCCGGAGTTCGCTTGTGAAATTCAATTTGTTATTCTTGCTATTATTTACATTTTCGCTTCGCTGAATCTTTATTGTTGTTTATAATGTTTTGGTTAGGTCATGTAACTGATTTATTTATACTAAATGTGTTTAAAATAATGTTGCAATGCTTTTTAACAGGGATAGTCACAATAAAGTTTGGTTCTAGATTCAAAATGAAATGGGTCGTCTCGTCCGAGGAAGAACTACGACCTTAACCAACGTAAAATGCTAGGATGCTGCTGTGTTTTTATGTCCTTGTTAGTGGCGACGTGACATTCGAGGCCGGCAGCACATCTGCTACTCCTATGGTGTTGCGGATTTTGGGCGGCGGTGATCACTTTGCACTCAGGTAAGCTGCTTGCTCGTTTGCCATCTATTCTATAAAATAAATTTGAGTCAAGTCCTCAGGGATGAGAAAACATCAGAATATGGGTGTCATGGACCGGAAAAATCACTTACCATCTGCTGAACATTTGTCACCCTCAATAGAATTAAAAAAAAATAACTTGACATGCTATCTGATCATCAACAGGAATCTGAGTTTAATCCGTACTATCACACGAATGAAATTGTCAATTAAATTTTACTCGATTACTTAGAAGGTATCGAATTTAAGTTCTACGCGGGTCCATTGCAAATTACCTGAACCAACCTGCTGGAAATATTTTGTAGAATATATTTTTTTCAAGTTAATTATATGAAACAAATTGATAAACATTATCAAATTTAACAACACTTCGTAATATAGGTATTCGTCTCGAATCGATTCGATGAAACAATAGGTGTGTAAATAACGAAGTGAGAGTGAAAATAATTATATATATTTAATGTTAGAATTTATTGGAATGAGAAAAAAATGCTTCTATCTGGAGGTTGAATAAAATATGTTATTTTTTAATATATTGAGGGTGACAAATGAGCACACAGTTCACCTATTTTAGGTTTTAGGAATTATAATGCCGATGCGTTGTTATACCTGAGAACTAACTTAGAATGCCTCGTCACTAGTAAAAGGGTCATCGGATCCACACTTACCAGACGAAACAAAGAAGTGTTATCGTGCTATATCAGGCAGGTATAAAACAATAACCACAATTTTTTCTGGAATTGCTTATTATTTTATTCATAAAGTCAAGAAGGCATACACGCACAGTTGGCTTATTCGGTGCAAAGGGATGGAATAAAGACAACCCAACGAGCGATCGAACCAGGCTGATGATAAGTTATCACCGTCGCCCTTTCATAACAGTAACAACCAAGCAGTCGTTGTTCTGTTTCCAGCCTTCTTATTCGTTACCTAGCAGAATAGCGACCGTCACACGTGCTTTTAAATCCGAACGTGTAGATAACGTTGTATAACAACGGTATCTACTGTGATATTTCAGTACCAAAACAAACCATTTCACCTAAAAATTCTTACGTTATGTGACGAGTGGCACTTCTTGACGTGTTATAAAGTCATAAACAGACATTTTGTCTGTATGTTTGTGCAAACTAATCTCCGCAATGGTTGAACTAATTTAAAGGTGTGCCAATGATGTTTTTTGACATTTGAAACATTGTGTTTCTTTTATTTAAATCGAATAAAAAATATACACTCATTTGTGTCGTATGAAATCGCAAGCATAGTTAGTAATAAATTCCAGTTTATATTTATATAATTATTTACAAAGATCCGAATGTCCGATATTCCATTCATAGATAATAGTCGTGAAGAGATGATTACCGTGGTCCAGTTATTGGGTGAACAATTTCATTTAGCTGAGTAGTGATGCTAAGTACAATTTACTTTTTTTTAGTTTGTTTCTAGCCGCAGAATGAATGGGTCAGCTCTACCGGTATATGTATGCCCTGATAGAATACCATCCTAAAATAGCAGCATAATGCTGCTGTATTTCGTCCGGGGAGTGTTTCTACATTATGATTCCTTGTCAAGGTTGAATATAGATGTCAGGGCGCGGGAATCACTCACAATCAGATGAATTGAATGCTCATTTGTTACTCTTAATATAATAAAAAATTAGATATAAAATATAGGTATGTCATTTAAGTCGTCGTCGTGTCGTGTGCAAAGCACATGCTTAATTTCCACCCGACGTTAAAGTTTGTGTCACGGAAACTATTAATTTTAGAGTGTATTTGTGTTTGTAAAGGACCCATTACACTGACGCTGTCGAACCTACCACCGTCTTATTGAACCTAATGACAAACTAGTGCTTATGAGTTAATGCACAACGCTATATATATATATATATACTATAATATGATATACCACATAAAAACCAGAAGTAATCCGCATGTTAAAAATTAACCTGCTTACTACTTTTATGAGTCAAACATGTATTATTAGTATTTTGTTTGGTAATTTGGGTTGTCCTCTTTCAGAAATTTCAAAAATATTAATATTAACGACGCTCAGTTTAATAATGTTCAATCACATTTTATAATATTAATAAATAAATAACTAAACTCTAGAGCATCTATGGTTTCCGTGAATTAATTTAAGCAACAAAAAATAAAATTATAATTAAAATTTATTTATAAATTAATTTAAAAGTCAACAAGATGAAGCGTAAAGGTATCTATCCATCATCACTTTATTGTTCATTAATTATTGTAAATATACAGTATTACATCTATGTTGTGATGTATTGAGACGAAAGTACCACAAAAAACATTGGTTGATTGTGCGCTGAATATAATATTAAATTTCATAAACGCAGATCCATTTTCAAAATCTCCGAAAAACATCATTTGTTGTATCACAAATATTCATCACGGTTGAAAATTAAACCCACACTCACAGCTCAATGGCCACATTCCTTGACTACTGAGTCAAGCGTTCGTCAATAAACATTTAATAATGAATAATTTATTGAAGTAAAAACATTGTGTACGAAGTAAATAATATAAAGACCTTCGAATACCAGAGGGTTCGAAGGCTCGATTGAAGTCTTTTATTTAAGTTTTATTAAATGTCAATATTTTCCTCAACATGACTTCTTGTTTAAGAGCGGTTTTCGGAACTTAATGGCGTTCCTTTTTTGCGATATCTATTTTGGAAGATACTTAAGAGATTGTCAATAATTTCAAACCTGGACCTCAGACCTGATCAATAATTTCAAATTTACATAAATTCAAAATTAAAATCGTGTTGTGAATTGCTTTGTTCCAATAGTTTTACATCAATAAGTTTTTCGGTTTCTTACATGCTGCAAAACCGCCTGTTGACCAATTGTAACGCAATACTCGTCAAAGAAGTAAATTTTTTACAAAACAATACAATTTAAGTATATGTAAAAATAACAGTAAGACGTAAAACGCTGGTAAGAAAAGGAAAATAAAAACACCAATAAAAAGAATACTAGTATGG
The DNA here is from genome assembly GCA_029286865.1 of Teinopalpus imperialis. Lineage (NCBI taxonomy): Eukaryota > Metazoa > Arthropoda > Insecta > Lepidoptera > Papilionidae > Teinopalpus > Teinopalpus imperialis. Next base: position 16,634,609 of record JAGSMU010000022.1, on the reverse strand, counting down.
TATATAGGATGTTTCTCTCTTTGGCTAAGTACCCATTTTCATAAAGATTCTTTAAACATTAACCATAGAAAAGTTGCACTCGATTTCGATCTTGAATTTTTGCTCTCATATGCCCAAAGATTCACTTCAATATCTTTTGTGCCCAGTGTACAACAACAGACTCATTTCCTGTCACGTTTGGGACTCAAACGCTTAAGGTAGCATTGTATCAAGGCTAATTGCTACCTCTCTCGATCCTGACTGGGAAATAGACTTAATAGCTTATTATACATAAGTCCTTAAGTAAAGCTATATAAACATAAAATGATTTCGAAAGTAATTTAATATGCAAATGTTTTTTTGAATTAGTAACCGTCATTTATACTATAAAATACTATCGGAGACTTTAACTAGAATAGAAGTTCAACCATAGAATATATATATATATACACTAAATTCAACCGACAGTAAACATGATCGCAACGGCTCGCCTAGTCGATGAATTCCTGCGAGACGGGCCAGTTGACATTGCATATGGCCTTACCCTTGATTACGTGCCTTTCTCTAGTTATTGATAAGCGAAACTGTCCGTTACTAAATATATAAATATCGTTCATATTTTACGTCCAACATGAGACAGGTTACTAAAAGAAACCCTTTTCCGGTGTGAATTCTCCTAAACCGCTTTTTATGAACTGCGTACAAATTTTGAAAATGAGTGTTGAACATTTTGCATTTACTTTATTTTTTATCAAAATGTTTTGTATAACTAGGCTTTACATTTATCCGGGTAACAATGTTTATATCAAGCATATGTTTTTAGACAAAGATATACAATCAGAAGAGTTGGGTGATCATGTTTTAAATTTAAACTTTAAACAATCGGACTATGCATGTCCATAGATCAATTTTTAACATTTTAAATTATGTGTTAAGTTATAAAAAATTGACAAATTTTTTACGTTATCTTATTTAACAGCCCTTTTCAAATAGGATCTAAAAAAATTCACCATGAACGAAGCCGATAATACATCACTGTTTTGAGAACTATTTCGTTACATACGTTAATACGATAGATAATACGTGTAAGTTATTTTCATAAAAAATATATTTAAGTTTAATTGTTCCTAAATTTATAACATCGAGAAACTTTTTTACTTTTTATTTTCATATTGAATTTTTGTCCACAGTTCCGTTATGAATGAAATTATATACCGATTACGTGTATTTGTGTCACAGCATCTGAGTTAGTGCAATCGAGAAAAGGTATCGCATTGCAGCTTGACTTATGAAATGGTTACAAGCGAGCCTTATAGATGGAAGTGTGCCGTTTTTATGTCTATATGCTTCTTATGCCTGCAAGTAACCATTTGTGAAAGAACTTACTTGAATTAACTTTACATGAACCTACTTGGAAAAAATATGATCTTATATTCACAAAAGTCCATACAAGAAATACTTTGCCAAAACATCTACTTAGAAATTAATTAATTAAATGAAAAAAAAATAAGCGTCAATAGTCTACTGGCTTAGTTCGGTCTGTGAAACTTAAGCTTAACTCGTAGGATCGAATCCAACATTCGATTATTGACGTAAATCTCCTAACACAAACATTTTCAGCTTAGTTGGAGTGGATAACCGGAATTTTAGTAATGTTTATGACACAGCAAGCATTCCTTAAAAAACATCTAATCACTTATTTCTATTTATATCCTATTAGAAATTAATATTTAAATACATTCTCTATTATTTAAGATATAACAAGCATTGCAGAAACCACTGAAGCAATCACCTAAGTATCGATACTACAAACTCAATATATACAACAGATAATCCAAATTAATTTCAACGTCTATTGATAATCTCAATAATTTTATATTGCATTATAATAAAACCACTACAAACCGTAGAATATCGTTTTATTGTCGAGATTAAACTTCATGAACAAAAACACGTTATAAATATTTACTTTTTAATTCACCTCAGTAGACGGTAATCATTCGGAGCAAATAACGTGCAAGAAAGTTCCGTGATGTCGGACGATTTAACAGAAATATCTTCTCGCAACTACATGCAATAGCCTCTGTCGACAATGCAGTTCCGCTTTGGACACGGTCGTTGGAAAAATATATTGTGACAACGTACTCGTGATCTCTCTAATGTTGCAGTGGCGTGGGTTGTAGGCTTTTAGTCTAAAGTTTTACAATGACTTTACGAATGAAGTTCATGTGAAAGTTCTTTAATTTGAACGATATGATCGCTGACAATGAACAACACTAATAATAATATGCCGTCAGTTATTAGAGCGTGTCTGAATTAAAAAGTTTTTTTTTTATGTAGAGACTGTATTACGTTTTATGTTGTAAACTATATAAATATTATTTTATATAGTCAATAAATTGTAAATAGAACAAATAATGTTCAGTAAACAATATTAGATTACATTAGTCAATCATAGCACATAAAAATAAAAAAGAACATATATTACAAATTATGTAACTATTAAGTTAAGATACACTTTATTCAAAATCACAAATATTAATAAAACTCAATTTTATAATAATTTTATGACAAAAATCAATATAAAATACTTAGACGTAAGATATGTACGTAACCTAGATATATTGCAGACATGAAATATAATTATATTATAATATAACTATGCAATATAGTAACTCGGTCGTGTAGGTCCTATTGGAGCATAGAATCCTTGATGACACGTATTCTACTAATACGTGTCAACAAGGATTCTTAATATCTGTTCAATCCAGATTTCCTCCCTAGAGAAGGTAAGATAAAAATAATAAAATGGGTAATTTGCACTTTAAATAACAGTTTTGTTGGAGCCAAACATAAAATGGATACGTAAAACAAAAAGCTCTTTTGATATAGCAACGCGTTGATGTCTTTTACATGGGAATATAAGTATAAATTGATAAGAATTGAAGTTTGTATATTTATTCATTACGTGCATGTATCTATTAGTATTTTTAAAATAGTGTTAAATATTATAAAAGGAATAATGAATTATGTCATATAAATAAGAATACACAAGATTTGGTTTATTTAAAACAAAAGTGTAGAGTAAATGTTGTATATAAGAAATTTTATTAAGTTAAAAATATATTGTAAAGTCTCTTTGAATAGGTCATTATATAATTACGTACAATCAAAATATCATATTGGATAACAGGATTTTTATAAAGTAAATTAAATTCTACCTTCATGCAATTTAGGATGAATTTCTGACTAAAATTTCGCCAGTATATCGTAATCGTGATGGAGTCACAATAGGATTTGTCAGCTAACTCTTACTTTTCTCGGTTGTATTAACATCACACGTTTTAAAAAGTTTTAATCCGCCTTTTGTAAAGTCAACACACTTTTTTTTTCAACAAGAAGTTTCAGTATAAGATTTTGTTAAGTTGGTATGGGCATCTTTTTAGGTCTTAATAAAAATGGGAGAATCACCACTCAACATTTTGTGACGTTTTAGTCAAGCACATACCACATTACTAGTCACGAAGTATTTCATTTTAGTCCTCAAGGTTAACAACGTATCTGTATATACCTTATCAAAGCCTTCCTTAGAAAATTCTCCTCCCGTAACTTCATAAATCATGTCTCTATAAAAGTAAGTAAACCCAAGTACTTGTTGATTTATTTTATTGGTTTACTATTCGATACAGTACCAACGTTCGTGTGCTATTGTACGAAGAGCCGGAATTCAGTGACGGGGAATGTGCGCCGGCGCAGACCCAGCCAAGGACGTACAAGACGCGAGCTATGAATTACAATTTTAAATGGCAAACTATGTTGCTAATGGCAACATTAAATAATTCAATAAAATATATTGTTTATCACTAATTATTATTTGCTCACATATCTGCACATTTGGTATGTAAATGTTTTAAATATTTCTTGCATTCTTTGTTAAAAACGTAATATTCCAACAGGTTTACATTTTATGTCAGTGTCTATTAATATATAAAGATGTATTGGAAAAAAAAATGTGGAAAAATCAAGATCTCAGGAGATCCGGGAGGCAAAATTATTGAAAATTTTTAAATAATTGTAAGGTGTAATTTTAGGTGATTTAAAACATTTGGTGCGGTGAAAAAAGGAAGTTATATTTTAATGACATGTGAAGGCCGCCAATCCGTATTGAAGCCGCGTGGCGGACTTTGCTGTAACAGAGTGGGATTTCTATTTATATGGGCTTTTCCTTTTTTTATTAATTATTAATACATAGTTAAGATCCTAAAAGTATCAAACTGTTCCTGCATAATTAATCTAGAATATCGTAATAATTTAATATTATTCTAGTGACCAATTAACAAATGATCTCATAATAAAGCAGTATTTTATCTCATTTACAAAAATCAATCAAACCTAACACGCGGATGACAAATCAGCAAGGTCATTATAAAATGTCACGATGGTTCATCACAAATAATTAAAAAGTTACAAAATATTCATTTAAATAATACAATTTCAAGAACGTTTAAATGTTAACGTATTTTAATTTATTTTAACGAAGATATTGTAAAAATTATAAATATTAAAATAAGATGAATATGAATTCAGATGTCGCGTAATTGATAAGTTTTAAAATCGAATTTAACAATTCTTTTAACCGGATTTATTTTATGAGTCTTATAACATATTAAAACTTTGTTGAAAGGCTACAAAAAGTTATATTATCATCTACTTACAACTTCCCAAGGCCCTACCAATCATACATATAATACTGACCGAATTGATGTATGCCTGCTCTAAGTTCTTCTACGCGTGCTCTCGTTTGAATGGCTACATGTTTTTCTGTCAGTATTTAATTTTTATTTTATTTTATTTGATATTACATTGAGTGTTACAAACGAACACACCTGATGGCCAGTGATTCCTCCGGTTGACAAAGAATCATAATGTAAATGCGTTGTCACCCTTGAAGACTGAGATGGAAAGCCTCGTCACCGATAATAAAAGTCTCCGCATCCCTACACTCACCAGACGAAACACAGCAGCATTATGCTAGTATTCTGTGAGGGCGTGGTCCTACCTCGGTTGAGCTGACCCACTCATTCTGCACTTCTCAGAAACAAACTGCAGTATAACTCTACTACTGTTAAACATACTATCACTTCCACAACTATTAATTACTACCCCGTATTTCAATTTTATTATAAGTATAAGCCTGTGATTAATATTACAAAGTTTCACCGCTTTAGTCATGTGATTATGTAATTACTCTCTAATTTTAATAAATACTCTTTCATAACGACATAAGAATTATCCCTTACTCGAAATTAATTTAATGTACGCGAACAGAGTCGACCTTTTAATTGATTAAAAATACATTAAGGACAGTTCTAGACAAATTTGCTACAGAATTAAACACACGTCAATAAAGTATTATTTTATGAATACGTTGTACCAAATCCATTAGAGGATAAACAGAGAAAGGAAATTCAGCAGTTTCATTACCTTGACACTTTAATATGTGTGCTAACAGTGATTTATAAAATATTTTGTCATTAATCTAAACAACACCCCTGCAAACATCAACCACTTCAATAACAACGGCCACTAATAACACAGTTATTAGTGCTTCATACAATACAGCAATATGTGGTGTAATTTCCAATGATGAATATTATAAATAGGTTGTTTATATTTCATTTCACTCAATTCATTTGAGGCCGTATATAAATATAACCATCAAAGCTTCACTAGAGGTCAAAACCTACTTATGATCGGATCTTTTCTCGTCCTTAACAGCAACAACACTTATTTAAGCAGCTTTACTAATTTCATATATATATATATATATATATATATATATATAAAGTTTTTGGTGGTTGAGGTAACACATTATTCATCGAATTGCCACATTTCTTTGCCCGTCTCCAACCTTACAGCGTCCGTAAAATTTCAACTATTTTAGCGTTTATACTGGTGAGTAACACCGGACCGCAAAATGAAGAAACTGACAATCTAAAAAAAATTGTATTGATTTTAAAAGGACATGACAATACAAAAGTTTCTTCATGAAATAACTTACACGTACAACGATAATACTATATAATAAATCGATATAACACGTAATACAAACACGTAAACTAAAAAGGGAAATCTACACAAGAGTGATGGAGAGAAATTCAATCTTGAAATAAAATTTCATCATTTGCGATTAGATTACGAACCAGCCGGTTATTTCACTAAATTCGGATACAAATGAACGTTCATTGTTAAAGTACAATTGTTAAAAAAACTGTTAACTATATTTGACGCTCTTTTCCCATATTATATTAAGGGTGATAAATATATAAAGTTGTCAATTAAATTTTCCTTTCGGTTATGTCAACACATGACGACACTTAATTTTTTTTAATAAGTTGTTACAATTTACATAATATTGTTGATTCAGCTATCAAATGTTAAGAGTTAAATAAAATAACTTACCATTTTTAGATGTGATAAACACTTTCTCCGATCAATAACTCCCATATCTTAATTTTCAGTCAACATCAAAATTAAAAATAGAAACGATTAAAAAAAATGTCTTTATTCACAAAAAGGTTTGATCACATATTTCACAACACCTGCAATATTGAATGCAACTTTTGTAACATCAAACGCTGACACTTGCTACACGCGCGGTTTTAATATTAAAAAAGTAAATCGCGTTCAAAGTTCAAAAAGCGCTTTGGCGGGAAACGTCGACTCGCACAGACTGCACGCCACAAACTGCCAAGATGGCGGGCTTTTTTGACGTTTCACACGAGTCGATTCACTTTCTACGACCTTAAGTTGTATGCGACTCGTAATTAAGCATAAAGATTTACGTAACCTGTCTATGTAACACAAGTATTTGAGTTTCCGCAAAATTATAAGTTTTTCTTGGTAAATTAACGGTCTTCCTTAATGTTCCTAAACGAACACCCATTTTTGTAAAATTAATATATATATATATATATATATATATATATATATATATATGATGATGACCGATGACATCTGCATCTAACATCAATTCAAGATACACATAGCCTGAGGACGGAAATGTGCTATACTACGTCACCTTTAATTGGGACCCATGATCTCTACACTTAACATATGAAACACAAATCTGCATTAAATGAATGGAATGAATGGAATGTTTTGAAAATTACAAACGAGAACCGAACACACAACGACTTGATATCAGTTAAATCAAGACATTTTAGTTATTTTGGTTGCCAACTTGCATTTTGATGCGTGTACGAGGATAAAATGAAATATCTGTTTACTGCAATGGCGCTGACGAAGTAGTGGCTCGTAACGATAACTCACCATCGTAGGAAATGTCTTATTGTAATGAAACATACCTTAACATAAAAAAAACAGTTATACTGCTACGAAATAAAATAAAAAATATATAGACTAAACAGATCTAGAGAGACATGGCTACATAAATTAACAACCTTTACTTTGTTTTTATTTTCATAACAGTCTAGCAAATATATGTCAACCACTAATATACAAACATTCAAACGTACGGTTTAAAAATAGAATGCAGGAATTATAACATATATTTTACCAGTTGTAGTTTGGTACATTACACCCGTATATTAGTTGGTTCCATTCGCAGTCGTATTTTAGTTTCTTTTTAGATTGTCTCTAGAACACCTACACAGGATACCTTATGCACTGGAAATCTAGTCGCCATCGCCATAAATTTGTTACATGCAACTTGTAGTTTATAAAGTTCTCTAAAATATTTATTAAGCTGATACGGGAATGATTCAGTGTTATTAATAAGAGGGAATTTATTTTAAACAAATCGTCCAGCTTTACGTTAAAAGGGGAATAGCGTATGCTCTCTCTGTCTACGTGTCTGTCTCAATCGAAATGAAAATCTCTTTGCATTTTTTACCGAATTTACTATGGGGAGTGTTCTGAGGTGATGTTCGCATTAATTCCAACCACTGAGTTTAAACATCGTACATCACGACAGAATTCAAAATTTCATCATCATCATCTCAATAGTTGGCAATCCACCACTGTGCGCTTCACGCGAAATTTCCTGCCACGCACAACTACTCTGTGGAATCAGCTGTTGCCAAGAAAAGAGGCTACACCTTTCTTAAAGGTCCTTAAAGGATTTGCGACTCCTCTGGTGTTGTGGATTTTCATGAACGGTGGTGATCACTTACCATCCGGTTTGCTGCCTATGAAAAAAAAAGCTATATTTTTTTATTTCGTTATTTTATAATCGGATGTATATATACCGTTATAAAATTCTCTAAAATATTTATTAAGACGATATGGGAACGATTCAGGGTTAATTACAAGAGGAAATTTAAGTTCTATGTGATGTTTGGATAACGCATGCCATCTCTGTCTAAATGTCTGTCTTGATCGAAATAAAACGCATGATACCATTCTTTATATATATTTTTTTAATATATCTCATGATATACCATATGTATTATATACGCGATTACTGAGGCACTCGCTTGTGCATATGTCCCCTAACCTTATACTCGTATTAGCCGGATACAGTATATTCTTTTTTATAAAATAAAGGAGCCAAAGTGACAAAGGAGAACACAGTTCACCTGTAGTTAAGTGATTAGTGCCATAAACACCTACATTCATCCTTTTTAATTTTTTGCGGGCCATGAGGTCTATGTCTTGTCACTCTTGAGAATTGCAACGAATTGCTCCTCCTTTTAGATAGCGATCCGAGTTGAGGTTTCGCACCTCCTTATGAGAAGCCCTCAGATCGTATTATCGCCCTCCTCTGTTGTCTTCAACGTTCTTCGTCCACAGGGGTCGGAGTGCAGCGGTGGTGCAGCAGCAGTCTCCGTGCCAGCTTCGCCGATGTCTCCCTACTCTGCGGGCCTCCCGCTCGCGAGTCTTATTAGATAAAGCTGTAAAGGTCTCTAGACCAACAGCAATATTCACACACAAAAAAAAAAGCATCGAATTGCGATGGAATCTTACAGTTACCGTACAAAGCATAAGGGGTGTTACTTCCCCGGCCGAGCCGACCCATTCGTTCTATACCTACAAGCAAACTGCAGCGTATATCTGTTAAAATATATCTTGCAAGTCTCATCACAGAATAAAATGCACGCCATAACCATAACCACTAATAATCCATAACAGTCTAATAGAGTCATTATCAAGATGTGTCAGTAAAAAGTGAAATATACTAATAGGGTATCAAAATTCCACACACGCAGGCCCCGCCCTCCTGTCTAATATCTATATTCTAGCCTTCAGTGTGTTCTAGATCATAGGTGACTGGTATGGACTTGGACAAAAACTACGATGGAAGAATGTAGTAGGGCGAGTAACGGCCGCGCCTATACGAAACGCGTTGAAAAATTTATAGTTGACTGCAACTATTGCAGCATTCACGAATAAACTGAATGCCGTATTACAAAATTACAGAGATTCGTGGATTTAAAAATATAAAATTATATTACCAGTAATAAGATCTAAAAACGATTACAACTATGTTTCTGTTAGTGGTGTTATTTATAATTACTATAGATTACCGTCGAATATTTGAAATTGATTGGTTTATTTGCTGTGAAGTAATTGCGATTTGAGATTGAGTGACGACCTATATATATATATTTATATATATATATATATACATATATATATGTGTATATATATATATATATATATATATATATTTAAACTACAATGAAAATTATTTTCTTGGCCGCGCTCGACCAAAAATAACCTCGCGATCGACTTGTTGGCCAACCCTGCTCGATAGCAGTCTGTGAAAGACGGCTATGTTTGGCAGTGGACTAGTGATGGGCTGAAATTATGATAATGACAAATTGCGATTGATTGTGTCCCTTTTCGTATGTCAATGATATCTAACTATTGACGAACGATGTAATGATGAAAGTTCCATCATTCCTAACGATGTTATAATTCGCAATGTTGGGATTGCGAGTGTGTGATTTGTGAAATGTCTATTACACTAGGAGCACATCGACTTGGTGTTCGCGAACGAAATTGAAGTTTTCGTCGCGTTGATTATTTAAACCGTTAGCGTTAAAATAAGGCGACATTGAGGGAATGCAGTTTTGCTCTGCCGTTATAAAGGCCCTCTATGCTTGAAACTAGTGGAGAGGCTAACACTACATGTTGGTAGCTCATTGTGGCGGCAATTCTGACTTCAGGCTTGCCATTGGAATCCCTTAAGACTCTTGCAAGGGTTGAGACGTCGGCGCCGTTTAAGACAGCGGCGAAGCGACATACTAGGTCGAGGTCGCTTTCGTTAACCGGCCGTCCGGCTGATGGAGGGGGAGATTTGCTGCAATTACAAGAAACTTCCCTAAAAAAAACTTACTAATTGTTTTCACCGAATATAAATATGATTTCTATAAACAATATATGATTGTATACATGGCCTTTATTGTAAAAACAATGAGGTCTTAATATTAAATTCTAATAAATACATACCTCAAAGTATACAGTACTATTGTGTACACCACAATACATCACAATTTTTTTTTAAATTTAATTGAGGGACACACATACAGATAACCTTATAATAATTGATTACTGCAGTACATTGATACTTGTTAAGGAATGATAAAATAGATATCATGTCACCCCTTAGGACTAAGATAGATTCGTCACCACTAATTAGGATCTCTGGATCCCAGTAACTAAATGAAATACATACATCAACATTATGATTCTTATTTACACGGGCACTCTGTGTGGCCGTGGTCTCTCTTTCAACCAGCCGGTCCATTCGTACCGCAACTAGAAACTAGAAACAACAAACAGCGTGGCTCTACAACTTATAAGCTAGCAACTCGATATCACATTATAGATAAACATACGCAACTGCAGGGGAGTCGCAGATGCGCTGCCGGCCTTAAAATTTTATTAGAAAGAACTACCGCCTCTCACCGTTGTATATCATTCGTTGACCTTCACCTGTCCACCCCAGCCAGTACGCGAAGTTTTTGTAAGAATATAACGTTGCGATGACCCGAATTCACAAAGGTCAAACTGGTTGAACAATTCGATTAATCGGAATTAAAAAAAATCGATTCTTACTTAGAATTTTATAATCGATACTAAGACACATATCTTCCTCATTGTCAGCCCTTTTAAAGATTAATGGCGGACATAGAAATGTTTAAGTAATAGTGAACAAACAATATTAATTATAATAACATTAATCAAATCTTGACCCAAGAACACCTTAAGGTATTTAAGATTTTTTTTAAAAGATACTGGCAATACTATTAATATTACTAAAATCCCTGTTAACCATTTCAACTAAGCTTGAGTGCTTATGCTAGGACATTGTTCACGACAAAAGTGGAATGCCGGAATGTTTAGTTTCATAGACCACACCCTAAACCATTGGGATATTGATATATTAGTATTATTTCATTATTTGACAATCCACGTGAAGCATAATTTAAATGTAGTAAATACACACACAAAACACATACGTGTATAAAACTGTCAAAAAGTTCTTTTCAGGACATTTTATTTGACACTCGACTATAGCCTTTTTAAGCGACCGCCCTACCATCAGCTATCAGTTCTACGAACTATATGGCATACCAATAGTTCTTCAACTTGTTGATCTTTTGAGCTATGTCGGTCACCCTCGTTCTACTGCGGATGTTTTCGTTGCATATTCTATGTAGAAAAACACCGAGCTTAGCCCGTTCCATAGGTCGCATTGGAAAAAAAATTTCACCGATGATCAGCAAATACTAATTCGTTCGGAGAAAACTTTCCTCAAACATTATTATTCAGTGCACACGGAATCCTCCTCGTAAAAAGCGTACAAAGATCGACTTAAGTTGATCACCGTTGGGATATTTTGACAACCCAATATAAACCTTGTGTCTTAATTGATAATAATAATAGTCGATTAAACAGTGAAGGGTAGTTATCGATTGTTCGGGTATACGTCTAGGACTTTTCTATCTGGCAGCGTGAGATATGTATTGATATAAATAGTATAAGTGTCAATGAACTTTGATTTAAAACTATCATTAAATGTAAGACATTAAAGAAATAAGGATAAGACAGTTTTTTACAATGGTACAGCCACACTGCACCTAATTTCTGGCTGCACATGAATGGGTCGACCCGACCGGGGTAGGGCCGCCCCCACACTGAGTAGAAGATTACCGTTGCTGTGATTCGTCTCTTGAGTGTAGGGATTTGGAGAGCTTATTACTGGTGTCGAGGCATTCCTCTAAGCCCTCAGGAGTGACAAAGCATGTACATGATGATTCTTATCGAGGATGAATGAGGGTCTCATAAGAATCACTTAACTGTAAACTCGTCACTCATCATACAATAAAAGAAAATAACAAACCAAACGATGAAGATGACATTTTGAATTCTTTCGCGATGTACGTAAAGTTAGTCCGAACAATACAAGAAGTATCATCTCCTACTATAACTCCCCGTTGTAAATAAGGTCAAAATGCAAAGAAATCTTTCTGGAAAGCCAGAGGATCGAGGAATTTCAAAGGTAACTGGTCGTTAATGCTTCGATCCACTCGTCAATGATTAGGGTCAAATGGAAGGAGTTGGTACTGTGGCACCCTCGCGCGTTGATGAAAACAGTATTCCATAAGGGGCCGTACTTGCGTATTGTAAATTCGCTAGCGTAGGGTATCTATAACTGCTATCCTATACTCATACTGCATGCGAATCTTTCTCCAACTTAATTGCACGGAAAAAGCATTCTATCTCACCTTCTACGACAGTCGGGTATCTTATGTCCTATTCTACAAGCCCGGAATTAAAGAATGACCATGAGATGACCTGTGGGGACGTTTGTCAAAAAATATCATACCATATATATGAAACTTAATGAAATTGAATTATTATTGTATATTCTATGAGGTTCAAACCCGGAAGCTAAACTCGGCACTCGTCCAATCTACCCACTTATCGACGAAATTAGTTTTAAGTAATCAGTGTTTATTATACAAGATTCTTAGTAAAAATTAAATCATTGTACCTCCTAAAGGTTAAAATTCTACGCACACTTCGTATATCGGTATATCAAAGATATTTTCCATTCTACGCAGAACGGAACCGGACGTCCGGTGTGGTATTCTATCGAACAATACAAATTACTATTTAAATTAACCAAACCAAACTAGTATTAGACATATTAATTTAATAGGATTTTTTTCAAACATTGTCAGTTTTTAAACTCATAGTAGATGTCTCATAATTAGTTTTAAAGAGACGCTTTTTAAACTAGCTATGGATCGAACAAGTCAGCTAGAGCAGGATAAAAACCTGGTCTCCGGAATATCAGCGCATTATGGTATTTTAAAGATACTGTGTTACATCTCATTAAAGAAAGAAACTGGAGATTTCATTACTGATGGCGAAGCATTATGCCTTAGTCCTCAAGAATAACAAAGCATCTCCATTATGATTCCATATCGTGAATAGATTAAAGTATCATGTTATCCCCTTGTATAATTAAAAAGGGGACTCCTAAACTTTGAGGAATAAATCAATACTGTAATCAGTTCTTTAGTTAGTTATCTTATAATACAAAAATTATAAATATATACACACAAAGAATAAAATTTGTGCGCACTGCGCCATTTATCAAACATGCTTAAAGCGCCATCTGCCGCAATAGTTGGTTCAAAATGATAAACGTAACGTTTATGAAACTAATATTGTTATTACAACCTTATATAAATATTTTTAAAATTAGTTTTAATAAACCATAAAGTTATTTAAAAATTATACCATTTTGTCTTTTTATTTTTATATAAATTTGTATTTTCTGTAATTTACTCTGTGGAAAAGTTATTGCCAAGCATAAAATATTTCCCTAAATTGTGGTAAATCTTTCAAAACTCTAAATTTTAAAAGATCTCACGTACAATGTAGCTACTACCTAGTAAGTAAATTTAATTAAAATATATTTTACATGTAATATAAATAAAGCCCCAACATAATATAAAATGAACCTTTATCAAACATAAATATATAAATGAGGCATTCCATCTTAGTCCTCAGAGATGACAACGTGTCTCCATTGTAATTACTTTATGGAGGATGAATGATATGAGCCACAGAAATCACACGCAATATAGTAAAATAAAGGAACGTGCATAATATTACAATATATAATTAATATGACGCTACTATAACCAATTTTTTAATGCAAACTTGCTAAGTTATTAATCCGTAATCTTCGTGACATGGTAATACTTTATGCAAGTTCTCTTTTTACGTATATCCAATGATTATTATTGCCCTGTTTGGAAACAGGCAACACAGCGTGGACAGTCAAATCAAACGGTACACGACATTCTCAGTGTTGTATATTTTCTAAAATATGATAAAAATAAACGCGCGTTGTGCTTGATTTATACTTCATAGTAATTGCTTGTACATACATAGCCGATATGTTGCAAAGTTCATTTAAATTTTGAAAAGAAAACCAAAATATACTCAACAAAATGGCCAAGTAAGTCCTATTGAATTCTATTTAAGTTTCTAAAATTGCTTCACATTTAATATTTAGTAATCTTTTACTTAAAATGAGATATTAACAATCAAACGAATATAATCCTTTTTCTTAATATTCGATTCAAAATGATGTGCAATGTAAAGGTGTTAGGGCAATTCACAAATTTCATGTTTATTTTTTCACCGATTTCGTATGGTACGAGAATTTTGAAGCATTCAAATTTTAGCTATTCACACACATAAAAGTTTAGCCGTTCATAATTTCGTTTTAATAATGTATTAATATTTAATTTTCGAATAAGATGATTATGAATGCTTAATGTTTGATGCTACAGATTAATGTTTTCAAAATAGAAGCAGAATAGATATCCTTCATGACTGGCAAACATGCTTATAAAAATTATAAAACTATTTTAACAGTGGTTTAGCCACTCTGAAGCAGGGAAGAACATGCAGATACAGAATACCAACAAACCAGTGTTATGCTGCTATTGTATGTGTATAAGTGTATGCTTCCATACACCCAGATAAGGATAACAAGACATTCCATCTCAGTCCTCAGGGATGACAATGTAGAATCTTTGTTGAGGATAAATTTTTATGGGTTGCATTCAATAAAAAAAACTGAAATGTTCAAAGCTTTGAATGCAAAAATACTGCAAATACAGTAAAAATTCAAAATTAATTCTCTCTATAAAAGAATTGATTTAATTTTAAAATGATAAAATCTGCTTTTTTTAAATTTGTTCACAATTTTTTTGATATTTGCAATTCAAATACAATTTGTGTAAATTATATGATTATCATATATATGAGTATAAAATTTTTATACTTCATCCCGCTACACTACAGCTAGAACACAGATTTGACAGAGTAGCATAATGCTTCTTCAATCTATGTGATTCTATCGAGATCTGGGGATCTATGTATAGGGAATGAGGCATTCCAACTTAGTCCCCAAAGGTGAGAATACATGTATATCCTGAAAACTGGTTGAGAAGATATCTGGATATCACAGGCCTATCATTATGTAAACTGTGTGCTTATTTGTCACCCATAATATTATAAAGTAAAACACTAGAGTGCACTCCCACTAGCATATATTGGTTGAATAGCTAGAATACTCCGCAATGCCAATAGTGTCAGGTGAATGAACCTTTCTTTCACAAGTGTTAGTTCTACAAACATGGCTTGTGTTGTGTTGACTAGCTATAAGATACTGAACCTATGGTAGTATTTTTTGCCAAAATACAATTTTTGTATTGTTTTGTTATAGGGAAATGATGATAGTGTTTGTCTATGACACACAAAGCTGTGTATCGGAGGAAGATGATCCTGCAGAAGCTGTGCTGTACTTTCATCCTGGCTGGGTCTCCGACACACAAAGACATGCATTGGCTGGACAGGTATTTTCTTTATTTTAAGGTCATAGTCATCATTTATTATTCATCATTTCAACCCATCACATGTCTACGGCTGAACTTAGTAGTAATAACAACTAGTGGCTACTGATAGATGGTGGAAAAATCATCTTGCAATTTCCGGACACTATATAATCCAGGCCAATGACAAGTAGCAGCGTCAAAGATGCAAAGTGACTGGAAAACTGTGGTTGCAAACCCGTACCCGCACCCCCTGCATGGCAATGACAAAAACCTTCATTATGTCATAGTGCATTAGCTATTTTAAATTAAGTTTTCTCACAATTCCATTAACATTACTAAATTTCTCAATATACACTTAAAGTTAGTGACAGTGGTAGAACTACACTGCACACAGTTTGTTTCTAGCTGCAGAATGAATGGGTTAGCTCAAAACAAAACCAGCTTAAAATAGCAGTGTAATGCTGGTGTGTTCGTTGGGTTAGTGTAGAGAACCGTAGACCTTTATTAATGGTGACAAGGCATTCTATCTCAGTCCTCAAGTGTGATAACATATCTGCATTATGATTTGTCAAGACGAGAAAATATTTGTAATTGATCACTGGTCTTCCTGATAATTTAATAAAATTTACTTATATATTCATAGTGTTTATGACTCCTAACAGGTAAAATTACAAATTATACATCAATAGCATCTGCTAAACTTAACATTTAGTCCAGCCAGTAGTTCCTAGCTTAAGCATTTAAGCTTTTGTTTTTATTACTTTGAGAGGAATACACAAGCACACAGTTCACCTGATGGCAAGTGACCATGACATCTACGTTTATCCTTGACAAGGAATCATAATGCAGATGCGTTGTCATCCTTGAGGACGGAGATGGAATGCCTCGTCACCAGTAATAGAGGTCTCCGATCCCAGCACTCACCAGACGAAACACAGCAGCATTTTGCTCCTGTTTCACGCTGGTATTCGTGACTTCATCCAGGCATTCCAGATTCATTATTGCAAATCAAAAAAATATATCTGAACATTATCTGTTTACTTGTATCTGAGATTAGCTCGTATTACATTGTGTTTATACAACAGTGTTGGTGTTGGGTTTACAGCTGACATGAAATGGCTTCCTGCATATCCTTGGCCTAAAACCAATTAATAAACTAGACTAAACTAAATGTGATACCTGAACTAATGGTATATATGAAATGTTAATCTTGTATTATGTTGTGCCTATCAATTCCATCTTATTAAGGCTAAAATATCTATTAAAAATATTACCATTCCACCAGCATCTCCAGGATAAACGTGACTTATCTCTATATGGGTCAGACGACACCCAAAGTGGCAATAGATCCACTGTATGTTTATTTCACCATGAGTGACCAAACTATGGATACTAAAACCCTCTGCGACAGGACGTTACCCATTCGAGGGTTAAGTCAGAACCCTAACAGCCAGGCCATTTTTTTTAAATATTGGCAATGCTATTAATGCGCTAGGAGCTCTCTTTCATGACAATAGCCGAATGGCGGATTCGAACCTACGACCATAAGTTTCGTAGACCGTACCCTAAACCATATTAGGCTATTGGCGCTTCAAATTCGCCCCAGTCTCCCTTTAGTGGGTATCCATGAGGATTATCTCACGGAAAATGATTCTCTTCTAAGAAGTACGTTTCTGAATAACCATCAAACTATATCGTAGGATGAATATCCTCGTACTGGTAACGCAGTGTAGAACAAACCCCCACAAGATCATATTACGAACTATATTATTATATAAATCCTATAATTAATCAAAAAGTAAATATTGAAGTAATTTTTTTTCTCAAAAAAGTCCAGCTGTGCTTTAATTACTAACATTCCCGTTAACTACTCCAACTAAGCTTAAATAGCACAAGCGCTAGAAGATGATTCACAATAGTATAATGGTGGATTCGAACCTACGACCCTTAGTTTGACAGATCGTACCCTAAACGATTAGGCTATAGACTATCATCTAAAGATAAACAGTTTCCACTCAATCACCCAATTTTAGATTTGTATTTGAACTACTGCCAATCCACAGTGGATAGTGCTCTAACACCCAAGAGACAGGCTTGAAGCTGTGGGATTTATATTTACTTTATTTTTAATTTTATTGAAATCATCATGTCTTGATGATTTAAGTGCTCACTGAGAGCATAGAAACGAGTAAGATCCGAAGGGAAAATTTTTCGCTTTACTGCTTATAAATATAGTGGAATAAACGTCTATATAACATAACTAAATGGTATCTTTTAAGTTACTATGACCGAGTCAATGAAGCATTAATGTCGTAATAATGGTTTATGGAAAAAGTTTTTTCGTATAAGCAACGAATGGATCAGCTCGACCGGGGTAGGACCAGACCCTCAAAGAATACCAGCGTAAAATAGCTGGATAGCGCTACTGTGTTTCGTCTGGTGACTGTAGGATTCCGGAGACCTTTATTACTACTACTAGTGACGAGGCATCCCAACTCAGTCTTCAAGGGTGACAACGCATCTGCATTATGATTCCTTGTCAAGGATGAATGCAGATATCATGCAGGGCCTCAGGAATCACTTGCCATCGGCAAACTGTGTTCTCGTTTGTTAGTCCCAATTTTATCAAAATAATTTTTAACATAGTTTATTTACATTTGATCATAATATGCATGCCGTTTTATTCTATAACTTAGAAGATAGTGACATTGCTGTAGAAATGTTTGGGACTTGGGCAAAAAATTGCGACAGTTTTGAGTCCTCTTTAGATGTTAACCTAACACTACCTAAAGAATTCTGAAGACACCGCAACAGGTGAAAGTTTGCTGGTGCCAGGTCAGGGGTATATGGTGGATGTATCAACACTTCCCAACCAAGCTCTCTTAATATTTTCTGAGTGGCTAAAGATGTGTGTGGTCTTGCGTCATCAACTTGAAAAACCATATTATTAGTAAATTCAATTTGTTCATTTGTCTATACGGTATACATTGCCAACATCATTTTGTATTTGTGAAATACCCATGGACCGGTTATAGGCGACACCATTTGGAAAGTACCGATTCGTATAATTTTTTAGACTCATCAAAATTCATAATAGATCTGTAACGTGGTAGAATATTCGCTTCGTAGATTATATTTAGCTATCTCGTAATAGCAATATGGCGGACTTCGGTGAAAACTCTCTATATATTTTTAAAGTAGTTAAAAATTAAACGTCTAGATTACCTTAAGATCCATAACATGAATATATATTTATTTATTTATTTTCACCACAACTAAATACATAGAATAAAAATTTTACATAATAGAAACACGTTCTCCTTAATAAAAGAAAACATTAGTTCATAGTCGTGGCTAACTGATGCCTGCAGTAGGTATTAAAAACCTGTAAATCACAGGACATCAGGTCACCACTTCGCAGAACTTACGTTATAGAAAGAGTTTAGTAGAGTTTGCCAAATATACCATGAAAATTAAATTAAAAAGTAAAATAAACATGCATTTAACATTAGGAAGCAATAACTAGTTATAAGACTTATGACAAATATGCTTATATAATTACCTTATTAAAATATGTAAAAATTTTAATTAATCTAAAATATACATGATTCAAATATTAAATAATTAACAATCTAATTAACTTAATTTTAAGAAGTGCGCCCAAACACATGTTGTGTTGTGAAATACGCGCGCACGTATTGAAAGGTACATATGTGTTTGCGTGTGTAATTGTGCCTCATGTTTGTGACATAATATATACTTTAACATAAAACTATTAAGAGATAACTTCTAGGAATTTCTCAACGTCAATGTAAGTTTGTTTAGGCAGCCATTCGCGAAGAACACGTTTTAAATTGAACTTGTTTAAAGCATACAATGACAATTTCTTATTAAGTTTGCTGTATAAGTAAGGACCTAAAAATGTAAAGAAACTATGACTAAAACAAGTTCTTAGTTTTACAGTTCTAGCAACAACTTTACTTCGGGTCAATAAGACAGTTGAGTAATGTATTAACCTGTGCTGATTGAGAATTGTATCCTCTACAAAAAGCTGCCTGACTGTTAACAAGCGACAGTCTTTATAAAGCGCATCTGTAGGGTAAAGCCGAGGTTTGGAGAAACAAACCTTAAGCAATGCTCTTTGTGCTCTTTCAATTTGTATAGAATTTGTCTAAGCAACTCCACCCCACGTAGATATACAATATTTAAGAGTTGGTTGGCACAGAGAAAGATAAACCATTCTTAATATATCAGCATATGCTGAATGGCGAAGCATTTTAAAAATATAGATAAGTTTACGCAGTTATTTTCTAAAATTAAGATTTCTGTCAATGACAACTCCGAGTTAAAACAGATCATTCATGTACACCAGAAAATGACTGGGACCCAGCACACTTCCCTGTGGCACGCCGTAACTAACAGACAACTCAGAACTAGTATACGAATTGATCTTCACACTTTGCGTTCTATCTGTTAGGTAGCTATGAAATAGCGATAATTGATTACCTCTTATTCCTATTGCCTCCAATTTTCCCAGTAATATCGGAAGGCCTTGGTTAAATCCAGGAACATACCTCGATAAGTCACTAGAAACATATACCTCTTCCTCTTACTTACGTTTTTTTTGTAAACATTTTGAAAAGTAAATTTGTATACATCTGTTATCGATGTGTTTATAACATTGTTATTGGTGTCGCCCTTTTTAAAATAATTACATAACCAATAATTGCGTAGTCACTTTTTTTTTAACTTTTGGACAAACATACTACTACGTATAAGTCAGAATGACCTCGATAATACTTTTTGGGATTTCATTTTTTGTCACCAAACAAACGCCAGCATTTCCTAGGCTTAAATATTCAATGCCTAATATTTAAAAAAAGACATTGTTACAGACAATGGAAAATAGTAAAAAAATTATAGTTATAAAAACTTAAAGAATAAAAGTAAAATTAACTAATTTGGTGGAGCTACACTGCATTTTGTTTCTAGCTTCAGAATGAATGGGTCAGCTCGACCGGGGTAGGACCACGCCCTCACAGAACACAGCGTAAAATAGCAGCATAACTCTGCTGTGTTTCGTCTGGTGAATGCAGGGATCGGGAGACCTTTATTACTGGTGACGAGGCATTCCATCTCAGTCCTCAAGGGTGGCAACACATCTATCTGCATTATGATTACTTGTCAAGGATGAATGTAGATGTCATGGGCCGCAGGAATCACTTGCCATCAGGTGAACTGTGTGCTCGTTTGTAATAAATCTCAATGTCATAAAAAAAAACTATATTTTATTAATTATTTATCAGATATCTTAACGATGTTTTGCCTCACCGTCGAGCATTTAAATAAATACTTAGAGTTACAATTAAAAAATTCAATACCGTGATTTAAAAGCGAGCGCCTAAACGCTGAACTCCCACGGCCCTCTAGGTATTTCTGTTTTATGCCAATATGGTAATCCGTTAATGGCAATAGGCATTCATGCGTACATTATTATATATACAGAAAGGGGCTTCGCAAACTATGCTAATGCGACAACATGCTTAAGAAGCGAGAGGTCGCGACATAATTGTCTTCTAGTTAAATATCTTAAGATGCCTTTGACGTAAGGGTTTTCTCTGATATAAGGGTGCATACAGTTCGGCGAGCCCCTGCGAGCAACTGCCTCAATACAATACAAAAAATATATTTTATTGTATTGACAAACGAGCACACTGTTCACCTGATCAATTAAGTCAATCCTCAGGCGTGACAACGCATCATCATTTCAGCCCATCACTAGTACTGGAGAATAGAGTCCTCCCCCATGGATTCCCATAAAGCACGATCCTTAGCCACCTGCATCCATCGACTTCGCGCAAACTTACAATGGTCGTCACTCCTCTCCATCTAGTAGGGGTTAATAGTAGTGATATTAATGTGGATAATTCTTAGTCAAAAGCGAACTGACCGAGCCGAGAGTCGGTGTTCTCGGGCACCCTCGAGTCAGACGCTCTCGCGGAACAGGGTAACGGTCTAAGCCGAGGCTCTACTCTCGGGAGCCCTTGTGCTGGTTACCCACTAATGGAGGTCTCTTAGAAGCCCTCGGGCTAACAGCGGCCATCAGCCCGAAAAAAGGTGTTATCCCTTAACTGCGATGATCAATACGTCGTTTGGTTTACCGTTTAAGTTTACCACAACGATAAATTTTCTTCCCCGTCGGTTATCGGTTCTAAGAGCTGTTTAGCCGGATTTCTCATATGCATCTTGTAATGTTATTGAGAATAGATGAAGGTTTTGATTAGGTGAGTTGCCTGGTAGCTTGTCAACCTAAATGTCATAAAAAACTTCAAAGAGTGATTTTTTAACTTATTATTTTTGAATAAAAAAAATGGCTGACTTAAGAACCACAAATGTTTTGATGCAAGCGATAAAAAATGTTTTTTTATTACTTTTAGAGTAACAAAAGAGCACACAGTTCATCTGATGTCAAGTGATTCATGGGACCCACGACATCTACATTCATCCTTGACAAGGAATCATAATGCAGATAGATGTGTTGCCACCCTTGAGGACTGAGATGGAATGCCTCGTCACCAGTAATAAAGGTCTCCCGATCCCTGCATTCACCAGACGAAACACAGCAGAGTTATGCTGCTATTTTACGCTGTGTTCTGTGAGGGCGTGGTCCTACCCCGGTCGAGCTGACCCATTCATTCTGAAGCTAGAAACAAACTGCAGTGTAGCTCTACCACTGTTAATTTGTATGTGATTAATTGAAGTAAATGTTATGTTTCTATATAGAACAACTCTATGTCACACTACCCCCATTCAAGGTTTTTAAAAAGTATGCAATAAACATTTTAATATATTAGTTAATATTTACCATTTAGTAAAATAACTAACTATTATTAACTTAATATTGTATTATTACGCGATTCGACGGTGCACACATAAATCTAATTTGGTTTTTGGTGTATCGATACTGGATCTATTGTACGTTTATAATTTTTGTATTAATAATACAAAACAATAAAAATGTTTTCTGTCACAGGTGGTGGGGGCGGCGCATTGTATCAAAAGCCTCTTCTCTCAACCGGTATCCATCACACTGCAGAGCGGAAAGTTCATCCTCAGGGAATACGGCAGATACGTCCTGGTAAGTACAATCAAAGTACTCTCCTTCCCCTTCTGGTGTTTCAGATGTTCATGGACGCCGATCACGTATCTTGTAAGCCACTTGCTATTTTAAGTAAGTTTAAGTCCTCTAAGTAGCATCAAATCCATCCATGAATTTGTGTCTAATAATAACTTGCCACTTGTAAAAAAAAAGGTTTCATGTGAATAACCTGGTGTAGCTTCGCTTGAAATCTTTGATCAACGTTATGTATACAAACGAAATAAAATAACGGATCAATATTCGATCACCTTGGCAAATGACGAATATATGATTCTAGTCGCATTGACGTGTATAATTCTTCAGCGTTTATAAAATATACATACCAATATTTGAAGGTTATATAAACTGTGAATTTTATACAGACTACCCGATAAAGCACTGTATAGTATCTGGAGGGAGCGGGGCGAGGGGTATCAAAATACCCTCAGTTCCCTGGAAGAGGCTTCGGGATTTCCTACCGGTGTTCCTCTGTGTTCGCCCACCACCTTACCAATTATTTGGAATTATTTTTTTTATCATTTCCACTTAACATTTACAAAAAACTCCAACAAATTAATTACGCAATTTTCAACAAAGTAAAACTGACATATTTACCAACCACAAATTTTAATTTTACGTAACGGACGACGTGACCATCGCACTTCAGTTATTATACTTTTAGTAATTGATTCCGCGGTCGACACACCGCAGCTGTCTTATTTTTGATGGTGAGACAGTCCGTCACAATCCTCAGGAGTGACAATGCATCTAGTAAAGTCTCGTCCCAACTATAGACTAGCGGCAACAATAATAGATCGACTCAATCAGAGCGACATTTTCACTCTCATAGATTGCAAAAGAACGATCCAGAGTCACCCAAATGCATCCATCGACTTCCAGCAAACTTGTGTGTGAGGGATCGTTCTACACTGTGACTGCAGAAGTTGCCGCCCAAAACCTTTCTTCCCCCATCATTTATAAATTGTAAGAGATAGATAGAGAGAGAATGATTTTTTAATCTATGTCACCGTCATGGTAATCGAGTCTTTATTACAAGAAAAGGATTGTTAGTTTACCTCTATAATCGACAAGAAATAGAAAGAGAAATTTCTTCGGAGAATTTCAAAACGATTTTTATGTAGCTAATTTGATTTAGGTTAACGACTCATTTAGCGAGATGGTACTTCGACACAAATTGGATAATCCCCTAGAAAATTAACGTTACCAAATAGAGGACCACGCTTTCCGGTATACTAGTGAAAACTGCTGGCGTAGCGTTCTGTTTCGTCATGTTTAAGAAGTCTTGTAGAAAACACTAACATATATACGTACATATATATGTATACATAGGTATATAAGATACAGTTTAATTCACATAGACCATATACTAGACCCACACCAAAATAATTAAGATATTATTTACCAATAAGTTATGTTATGCGCATTCGTAAATGTTGGTAATTTGATAAATTTGAAAATGGATAATTTGTTAAATCGAATATTTTTGTATCATATATATTTTATAAACTGGAATTCGATCGCAACAATGGAGCTCTCTACGTATGTAAGTTCTGTGTTATGACTTATTATGGCTATTAAAAAAAGTTTAAAGTCATAAGTATATTATGAACTTTTAGCCACAACTTGCGGACAAGAAAACTTATGAAAAGTTTTTAATCGGTGTTCTGATTTGAAACTATTATGTGGATGCTTTATAGATGTGACGAAATCAGGTCGACCACTAACTGCGTTTGCTCAAGAAAATGTTCAACTTGTCGAATAAAATATTCGTGAAAGCCAACGAGTTATATATGTAACACTTGAGCAAGAACCATGGAGAATATCAGCGTTGTTGTTTGGTCCGCACAAACTTAACGATGAACAGAAGGAACGTCACGTCGATTGGTACAAATTTATCGTTGATAAATTCGACGCCACGATATATGGATAACTCAAATGTCTAAGCGCTCGCTTAAAATTCATGATACGCAAGCAAACAGTGTTCGATCCCCGGCCCCAATGAAATTGTTAATTGCAATTTTAACTCCATATCTATGAAATAATTAAAATAATAAATTTCGAACACCTGTGAATTCCGCCAAACTGCTATGAACTTTTCTCTAACCCTCCTATTTTAATAATATATATATAGGCTGTAACTTTTCTTAAATATTTATCCACCACCCAAAACAAAGTTTCATGTATCTAGTAATCGTATAAACTATTACGTCTATTGATCAGACTTAAGTAGTTCAACATTCCCACCTTAATACAATAATGTTGAGCAAATAGAGCGAATAAAGTGTTACAATGTTACATACTAATGAATTATGTTTACATGGTAACATTCACGTTGCGATGTTCTCCTGGTCGATTTGGACTACGGTGTGTTTATTATTACAATGTAACAATAACTAAGCGGAATGTATTGTAGTGTTTCCTGCGGCCCATGACACATTCATCCACTTGAAAATATATGTATATGTAATGTATGTAAAAGTATTTTATTTTTTCAATTCTTTAATGTATGACCTTGTGGTACAATAGTTGAAAGCGGCACAATAATTATTAAAAATTTGAAAGTAGTTAGCTACCTAATTACACACAAATACATATATATATATATATATATATATATATACATAATGTATATATATTTTTTATATACATCTATATAAATATATAGGCTTTTATTTCATTTCTCCCGCATATATAGGTCACTCATCTCTCTAGGGAGGTATTGAAAATAGCCAAATCGTAAAGCGAGGCTACGTTAATTGTCTAACGAGATTATCCAATCTGTGTCAAAACGCCCTGAATAACTTAACCACTATTATTAAATTAGCTTTATAAAAATCTTCAAGAAATCCTCGAAGAGTCTCTTTCTATTCCTTTCTTTTCTTCTTTCTGATCCCTTTTCCGTTGTTATAAGACTCAAAATCGTCTTAAGAATTTAAATAGTCATGATACGAGTATCCTCCTGTTCGATTTCTACCATGGCGGAAGGCTTATAACCAGATGGCGTCAACTATGCAGGATATGTTATAGTGCCGGAAGCAGTGATACTCACTCCCCCTTCCTTATTCCAATGTAATGCTTTTGCATTACCATAACGGTGGAAGGTTGAAATGCAGTGGTATGAACACGGGGCGTACATACTACTCACCCAGAGAACATATTTCACCTGATTGTAAGTGATTCCACATTCATCCTTGGCAAGGAATCATAATGCAGATGCGTTAGTGACCCTTGAGGACCGAGATGTAATTCCTCGTCACCAGTAATAAAGTCCGCCAGATCCCTACACTCATCAGACGAAACACAGCAGCATTATGCTGCTATTTCACGCTGGTATTCTGTGAGTGCGCGGTTCTAACCCGGTCGAACTGATCCATTCATTCCGCAGTTAGAAACAAACTGCAGCGTAGCTCCACCACTGTTAAACTGTGTCAATCAAAAATACAAAACAATATTATACAACATAATATATAAAGAAATAAATCGAATTATATAAACCAATGTACAATACAAACTATTATTAACACCAGGTGGAATTGGCGAAAAGCGCTGGCTTGTATTAATTTAAATAAAATAAACCTGCTGTTATTTCATGTAAAAAAAAAAATAAGGCTGCTTTGTTTCGTATGATGAGTGCGGGGAAAGGACCCAATTACAGATAACAACGAACAAAGTTACAAGATTTAAGGTGGAATTTCTCGTCACCTGCAAGTAATTGTTGTCATCGGATCTCTACCCTTACCAGGCAAACCGTAGTATCGTTATGCTGCTGTCTCTTTCACGCCACCATGTTCTGTGATCCTTCTCCCGTTTGAAACGACGCTTTCATAGTACAGCCAGAAACGAGCTGCCGCGTAACTCTATCACTCTTATAAAACTTAATATAACTTTATTTCTAGGCAATAGGCAGTGACAGAAACATCCCAGACTGGGTATTAAAGAACCGCGCCAGCCTTCTGACGTCCATGATCAAGGTATACCACGGCGATTTGCACACGCTCGCTGAACAGATGGAGGACCAGAAGAGATTGTCAGAGAAGCTGTACCAAGTTTTCGAGACATATCTACCTGTACTGCAGTACGGATGTCACATCTTCCAAAGAGTGCCCATGCTTAGTCTGCCAAAGGTGAGTTTGAAGACTAACGTAAACTTAATAATGGCATGCTCTTAAAAGATTAGTTTCCTATTGACAATTCACGAAAGCGGGTCAGAAAGACTTACTAGTTCGCTCAAAGAATTGCATCTTAAAATATGTTGAATGATTAGAATTGATTACCCAGTATTTATTAAGTTACTAGCATCTAGCCGCGACTTAGTCTACTTGCAGATATCCAAACAAACTTAGAACCAAGATGTGTTTATTTATGTGCCAATTTTCATTCAAATCCGTTCAGTCCTTTTTTCGTGATTGAGTAAGAAACAAACAAACTAACATTTCTAATATTAGTAGAATTTAAATTTGTCTCACACATACAAAATATTTGTGCAAATACATCCTATCTACCGTTACGTTAAACAGAGAATGACGAGTGCATAATGTATTTTTAACATTACATTTAGGAGTAACATTGGTACATGCATACATATATATTTTTATCTTGATGCATGTTGGAACCAGTATTTTCACATGTGGTAGGGCTACACATCAGTTTGTTTCTAGCTGCAGAATGAATGGGTAAGCTGGTAAGCTCGACCGGGATAGGACCACGCCCTCACAGAATACCAGCGCAAAGCTGCTGTGTTTCGTCTGGTGAGTGTAGGGTTCCGGAGACCTTTATTACTGGTGACGAGGCATTCCAGCTCAGTCCTCAAGGGTGACTACGCATCTGCATTATGATTCCTTGTCGGCTATGAATGTAGATGTCATGGATCAATCACTTGCCATCAGGTGAACTGTGTGCTCGTTCGTTACTTTCATTGTAATAATAATAATAAAATCCATGACATCTACATCCATTGTGAACTTAGATTCAATATTTCATTGACGGGCGAGGGTGCTCTATTACAAAGTTCTTCCATTTAACGACAGTTATTGAAGAGCAGCTCGAATCGTGAAATACAAGGAATCTTTCAAACGCCGTGGCTTTCCAATGAGATTTCTTTCCATGCTTACCATATTTACAACGTGGAGTTATCGGGGTGAGGGAGTGATAGGAATTGTTCGGGTAATTCCAGTCGCTGACTTTAAACATCGTACATCGCGAAAGAATTTAAAATATCACCCTCATCATTTTTTTTGTTGATTTTTTTATTGTATTGCGAGTGGCAAATGAAACCGCAGTTCACCTGGTGAATCTTTATGAGACCCACATTCATAATCGATAAGGAAACATCATGCCGATGCGTTGTCTCCTCGTAGGACTTAAATGGAATGCCTCGTCACCTGTAACCAGTTCCCCGGAGAATAGGGAATTCTCACCAAACGAAACACAACGTTATGCCACTGGTTATGCTGGCGTATATTGATCAACCAGGTTGAGGAATGAATATCCCACATAAACAAAATATCATAATATAACTCCCGTGATAAGATTCCAATCCAGTGTTAGTGGGTGGTATGAGATCGGAAAAATAATAATTTACGTAAAAAATATGTATAGGTATACTTCTAAATCCCACGATTGATATCATATGTATAAAAGCCGATTCGTAAAAAGTGAACTTATAATTTTTAAATTCCTAATCGGCCAACAAATATATTACATGTTTTTGAAATCTTCACGGTTTACCTTATCTTGTAAATACACTCATATTGTAAACGCTCGAAGAAAATATTTATTATTTGATAAAAATGCTTTTTTTTATGGCAGCATATTTTTGTGACGTCATCTTACAAACATCCTGAGGGTACGATTACTGAACGATTAAAATCCACCGTAACCGTTATTTTACCATACATGCAAAACATGACTCTATGGCATGGGCATTCGCAATGGAAAAATCTAGCTAGTATTGCATATATCTAAGCATGAATGCGGTGAAATTTGTGTCACATAAGACCGTATTCACGAGTGAAAACTCGTAAAAAAAAAAGGAAATAGTCACTTGCACGATAAGTGGGCAATGTAAATAAACACTTCATACGTTTAACGTTTGCTACTTGATAAGTGACAAAGGTAAATATTGCACTTCTACATAAAAGGTGTGTTGTTATATTTCATATATAATTGAAAAAATAATTTTACTTACCTTCTACTCTACCTTATCTCAATGAAGATTCAGGATGCATATGAGTTTTTATCTCTAAGACAGTAATATAAGTATATAATATGCCTCGTTATCTGTTGGGTCCCTGGTACTTTTTTTCTATATATACAGAGAACCTCACACTCCCCTACAAAACACACAAACGTCATTATGTCGATATCTCAAACCTGGACTTGATCCTTTCCCGACAGAGCCGACCTTTTTGTGTTTAAGCTAAAAACTATCTATAGAGTGGCTTTAACACTACTAAATTTATTATTTCACGGCGCTCAACGTTGTCGTTTCAGTACCAGCCGAGAAACAATATTTGTATATCACGAATTATCGGTTGCAGAGTTTGCGTGTGTTGTATGTTTGTCCCGTATCTTTGATATTGCATATGAACCTTTACTCCGATCGCATTGCACATACATTGATTGGTCTAGGGAAGTGGATGACAGTGGTAGAGCTACACTGCAGATTTAATACGTCAGCTACACCTGATTAGGACCACGCCCTCACAGAGCATCAGCGTAAAATAGCAGCATAATGCTGCTGTGTTTCTTCTGGTGAGTGTAGGGATACGGAGACCTTTATTACTGGTGACGTGACGAGGTATTCCATCTCAGTTCTCAAGGATGACAACGCATCTGCATTATGATTCCTTCTCGAGGATGAATGTAGATGTCATGGACCGCAGGAATCACTTGCTATGAGGTGAACTGTGTGTGAGTTTGTTACTCTCAATGTAATTAAAAATGGAAGAAAAGAGTGCCGATGTGTTTGATGCTTATGTAACTATTTGATGTCGTCTGGTACTAAATAAACGATATCGTTCACAACCAGACAGACATAACCTTAACTTTACCATACCTTGCTAATATATATTTGAACTTGGTATTTTTGTCAAAAAGTACCCTCAGTGTTTTCCTAAATTAAAATTACTGTTTTTTGTTTTAATTAAAATATACAACTCGATACCCCGATATAGTCGTAATGCCTAACTCGTAAAAAGTAAATTATACTGAAATAATTGTTATCGGATGGCCATTCAAATATATAATAAAATCCACTTAAATATAAAACGTTTGAAGTTTAAAAAAATTGAGTTACGTCGATTCAGATATCACCTAAAGCTTTAGCTCATTAAAAAACAATTTTACTCGGTAAATGAGACATTCATTCATTTGAGGTACATTCAAAGAACGTATATATTTTGACTGATGAGTGCTGCCTATTTATTTATTGAAAAAACATTATATAATTTTAATATTTTGTAAATTGTATAAATAATATAATTGCATGATTATATGTAATTGTATAATTGTGAAGCGTCAATAGCCTAATGGTTTAGGGTACGCGGTCTGCGAAACTTAAGGTCGTAGGTTCCAATACACCATTAGACTTGTCGTGAACCATCTCCTAGCACTAGTCATGTTAATAGCATAGCTAATATACTTTTTTTTCTTAAAAAAAAAAAGATATTAATTACTTAGTTTCTTGATCGTAATTATGATCATTCTCGTGAATAAATAATATTATTATTATTATTTATATTGATATTAAATTGATAAATAAGGTATATATATAGTACCTCTAACATGTTGGGAATGATAAGGAACTGTGGGATGACGATTGATTTCCTTCTTCCAGAGCGCCAGTTCGATATACATGGAGTCGATGCAGATCTTGGAGCACTGTCGTAAAAGCAACGGCGTACTGGGTGGAGCAATTCTTTACAACAATAAGTAAGTTCAACTGAACTACTAACCTACGACTATTTGACTCTTTTATGTTTTTAACAGAACAGGTGCCAATCTAGCAAGCTCGTCGATAAGCTACAAATCGTTACGCGTTTAAAGTGAAAGTTCGGGGGCTATTTCTCAACAGATAATTTAATTGCGATATAGTTTTTAGGCATACACTTACCTCATTTCATCCCTGCGGTTTGTCTGAAGAAGCATGAAATTCAATATGAAAACTTTTTATATAAACTTTAGGAAAAATATTATAAAGAAATTTATATCTATGCTCGATAAGATTACTGGTAAATAATCGTAATGTGTGGTTTGAGATTATTTTAAAAATTAAAGTGCTATGGCCGTTGAACGTCTAAATGTAAATGGCGTTATGACGTCCCACGCAACCCTTCCTATCCTATTAGTGACTAAGCTCCTTCCTTCCCACAACATATATCCACGCATGCGAAGCTTCAGGCAATAGCTAGTCTACATTAAACAAATGTATTTATAATTTATAAGGATCATCTCCACCCAACTGCCGCCAAGCCTCACTTCGTACCTGACCGTCGTGGATCCGTATCGCATAAAGTCACCAGCGGAGACGCTGGAAACTGTGACGCCACTGCCCCTGGGCGCGCAGCTGCTCGTCGTGTATGTGGGCAAGAAGACATACGACACGTTGAAGAGACAAACGGATAAGATGCAGGAGTTCTATCACAATGGTGAAGAGATGATCGCCAAATTCAAAAAGGTAAAATACGCAATAGCTTTACGTGGCAGTGTCATGAAGTAGTTGTAAAGCAGCTGCATCAGGAATGGTTTGACCCAACGAGGTTTTCGATTTACGGAATACCAGTTTTTTTTTCTATGAACTCACAATTCGAATGTTGTATAACTTTCACAAATACACGAAACGATCACAAACAAATTTATTAAAATTTGAATAGGATAACGGCTCTCGGGTCAGCTAGGAGCTATTATAAATAAAAAGTAATTACCGACCTAATAGGTTGTTTTTGAAAATGATCTGCAAAGAAATTAAAGTTATTGCGATTGGACAACAATTAGAATGCCATCACTACTACGTAACGTGGTGTGTGAAAGAGAACGTAAGTAAGCATTTCATCATAGTCCTTCGAGGTGATAAGGTTTCAGCCTGCTATCTATGACTCTCATTATAAAATATCTAGACATTTCAGACATACGGTAAAACCAATCACCGAGTACGTCATCTCTCGGAATGGGTAGTATTCAAGCAGTAATGGTGGTGCGTTTCAAGTGGTGATTGATGATTACAGAACACCCATTTACTGGTAATGTGTTATTCAATCTTTATCCTTTTTGGTTAGAGGTACCTGGCGCCCTGGTTCGATTACCAGCTAAATAACAATTTTCTGGTCTGTGTTTTGTATGTGGTATGACATGCCTCCGACACAGCCTTTGGACCTTCATCCATCAATCTTATTGCACACGCATTGCAATTGTTTATGTGTTAGTGCAAATTCTAACGGCACTATACTTTATTCCACGCATTTGATGTCATCTGTGGTCGAAATCGACCAGGAGGACTGCAGCCTTAATGGCGTTCGTATATTATTGGTCGTTGATTTTTGATGAAGATGTGCAATTAAAACAAAAAACCAAAAAAATCCACTTGTCATCTGGACTGCAAAATGCCCTTTATCGCAGCCTATATAAAAATATTCTTAATCCTTAAAACTCACTT
Organism: Teinopalpus imperialis; assembly: GCA_029286865.1. Lineage (NCBI taxonomy): Eukaryota > Metazoa > Arthropoda > Insecta > Lepidoptera > Papilionidae > Teinopalpus > Teinopalpus imperialis. The sequence goes on along the minus strand of JAGSMU010000022.1, from coordinate 16,601,923 downwards.
TAGATGCAAAAAAAAAAAAGTCCTTGAATTTCCAGAACCAAGAAGCGGAGCGCGAGAAACAACGTGAATTCCCACAAAGTGGTATGAAAAGAGACAAGTCGCTGCTCTTCACAGCCGTGCCGGAAGAAGACCACACCATGATATCGCCGCCTAACAAAGAGCATAATACCGAGAACAGAAAACCTAGCATGCCCGACGTCGTCCCATTCACAAACAAACCCCGTCCAAGACCGAACAAACTATCACTGAGCTTCAAAACACAAAAGTCCCTCGACGAAGATGTGACTGAAAACGAAAAGAAATTCACAGGACAAACTAGTGTCTGTTCTACTCCAATGGTCGAATACAAGAGACTCCACGGTAACATGCTATCGATTTGCCAGAACCCGGACAACCAGGCCCAAGAGAAATCACCAGATTTGGAGCCGGATGTACTCAAAAACATTGAGAAAATGAAAATAGAAAGCGAGAAGCGTGATAATAAAATAGTTTTAGACATCAATTGTATAGCTGACCATTTTATTAATAAACCCGAACCAATGAGGAAGCTCGCCAGCGTCATGGACATTCAAGAGACATTCCGAAAGATCTCTAATAGAGCAACATCTAAATTTAAGTTAAAACGTTCACAAAACGAAGATGACTCTCCTTTAGAAGAGACAAGGAGTCCAAGTACACTCACAATAAATGACCCGTTATTCCCTGTGTTTAGGAATGACGGTATGGCAATTTCCGAATCACTCTTCAATCAATATCTGGAGCAGTATTATTCGAGAATGAAACAGGAGTCAAAAGAAGAGAATATGTTCAATTTCAACATGAAACTTGGGGAGCCTGAGAAGTTCGAGGACTTTGACTCGGAAATGACGAAGTCACCGCAGCGGACACCGAAGAAGATTGCAAAAGATTCCACCAAAACTCTACCGAGTGATCAGTCTAGACGAAAAGCATTATCTCTACCTCTAAAATCTCTAACGGAGAGCTCCGAAACCCAAATTGACGCTGAAACGGTTAGCTTTAAGAAGAAATTGACTGGGGTCCAATTGACTCCACTCATGGAGAAGCTGAGTCATTTAGCGTTCACATCGGACAAGTCCAGTGGGTACAGTAGTAGGGTGATGACTCCGTTAGAGATAAGGGAGTTCCTAACACCGGCTGCTGAACGTCAAGTGACTTTCTCTGACAGGTAAGAATTATTTTCCAAATATTACAGCTTTGCCAAACTACAGAAAATAAATATGTTTAACGGTAAAAGAATAGTCATAACTAAATTTGACCTTGTAAAACAATTTTAATGTCTTCATTCTTTTTGACAGATATTGTCATCCTAACTCTGTAAATGACGATATCCTCCTGGTCTATTTCGACCACGGGTGATTGTCGTTTGATTATTACCTAATGACATCAACTGCGCAGGATATTACAGTGCCATAAGCATTTGCGCAAACATAGAATCTCTCACATAACATTGGAGTTGGTACAGAAGCAGTGTCAAAGACACGGGACATACAGCAACACCTAGTTTCAAAAACCAACAATTTGTGATACACTTGTTTTTCCTCGGCCACACCCCGCGACGCTGTAGCCTAGTACTCGTAACGCCAATAGTCTGTAAATATTCCCAAAACTAGACGTAGGTCATTATATACAAACATATTTGTCGATTACCAACATTAATATATTTAGTCTGTTCTATTATAGATTATTTTTTCGTAAACTTTCGGAAATATGAACTTTTCCTAAATAATTCTCTAGTAATACAATTCTGCTAATAATAATCGATTTTCCATTAAATAGATTTAAATTCTGGTTTACAAACCATCTAGTTAACAAATTCTAAAACTATGTCAGAATATTTGTCGGAAAAAGTAGTATATAATATACCTGGGATTTCGGCTTTGACTCCTGTATTCAATAATGGACAGCTCATGAAGTTATTGTATCTTATTGTTTAAAAAAATATAGCAACTAGTACAGTTTCTTGCCGTTTCTTTTTGCTAGCAGCTGCCTTCTGAAGGGGTGGTAGAGACCTATTAGCTATCTTGACGATTCAAGTGTTTTTGTATAAACCTACTAAAGGCTCCTTTTGATTTGATTTGACTTCTAGCCCTATATCACTGACAAGGAAACCGATGGCTCTGGATCATGATTTCTATCGTACATTGTGGTAAATTATAATAATAAATGTCCTACCCAGGAATAAAACCCACCGGGAGGATTCAGAGGTTGACTCAGATTCTGAGAGCGACTCGGAACTGCTCCCCGAGTACAGTCAGCACGCGGTGAAGTGCGCGCTCTTCGTTAGCGGCCTGCACAACATGGCGCTGCTGGCGCTACTCGACGTTGAAGCCGCTGATAATGTTGACACTATTAACAGCTTGGTGAGTATATCTATCTACATATATAACATATATATCGTCAAATATTAGATGTACTAATAGATTTCCGATGTATAATACGTATCGTATTATACATTTATGATTTATTCAAAGTATTGTCCATCGCTAGCCACTACTTTTCCCCAAGTTTCGCGTACGGAGAACGCTTCATCTTTCGAGGCTATCCACGAATCGATAAAATTTTTGGTATCTTCATATGATGCGAAGTACTGTTCAGACAGGCCATGTGCCATCGGTCGGAACAAGTGGTAATCGGAAGGGGGCAATGTCTGGTGAATACGGCGGTTGGGGTAGGAATTCCCATTCAAGGGTTTACATAAAGGTTTTCACCGGTTCTGCAAGCTGTGGCCGAGCGTTGTCATGTAGGAAAATCAACTTGTCTCTCTACTCTGCACCAGTCGTTTTTCCTTAAGGGTTCGGCTTAATCTCATCAATTATATACGGTAGAGCTAGTAATGGTTTTGTTCGGTTTGAGCAACTCATAATACAATACACCAAGCCGGTCCCACCAAATACACAAGTTTTTTTTTTTTCATGAATATTCGGTTGGCTGTCGACGTTGAAGCATGGCCACGGGGGACCAAGTTGATGATTTCCTCTTTCTGGAGGTTATCATAGTGGATCCATTTTTCATCATTTATCACAGTAGTGATGTGCAAATATTTTATAATTTTAGTCATAATGCAAACTAATTCCTTGTCACCGCTGAGAACTATCTAAATAATAAAGCTGACTAAAAATTCTGTGTTTGTGATTGTCCTCTGCCGGATGCAAATAATTCGTATTACACATACTCTTCTTACAGATCAATGAATGACAATGAAAAATGCAGGAGTAGTTTCTGCCAGTTTTACTGACATGCAGATATGTTTCTTTAGCTCTTCTATAAAATTTTTTTCTCAGTTACCCTATAATGAGAGTCGGGAAAATGTATCACTCTTTTCATTAAATAGGTTTCTTCCAGTAGTTTGTTGCATTATGAAAGTTGGGTCCATTCTGGATCGAGCCAATTTCCTGCACTCCTGGATCTACCGGAGGGTGGTGGTGGCCTTATAATCTCCTTAACGTTTATGTGTCCACTACTGAACGTAGCGCTTTCCAAGAAGGCCGCCTATTAAATAAGCATGTTCTGAAATATATTCCCGATAGATTTAAAAAATACTATTCTTTAGTTCTTTAATATGAGATAAAAAGTGGATATTATAATGTCTTTTTATTCGATTATCACAATTTTTTTTTTCGCAGTGGGAAACATCCCTCAACGCGCTCGGTCCAATCGAGCAGAAATGTATGGAGCCATTAGCAGCTGAAGCGGAGACATCAGACTACAGCTATTTAATGCTGGATCCAGACTGGGGCTCGGTACGCAAGGGCGGACCCTGGGCCGCTATGGACATCGCCACCATGGGACTCATACACAACGAGTTCGGTGAAGATTCCGAATTATCAGAGTTTATATTAAGGTGTGTTTTTAAAATATATCGGTACATTTTTATTTTAGTATTGTGAAAAAATTTATTTTAAATAATAAAAAAAAATAAAAATAAAATTTATTTTATTTTTATTTTATTGTCATTCATGCTGCAGCTAAAAGCATAATAGCGTAGGTCGTCCACTTGTTAAAATTTTATATTCACATAAAAATGAGATCGGACACGGATCATTAGAATTGACACTTGTTTGCAGGAGCGAAGAGAGCGTAGTGTTGGGTGCATCTTGTGGTAAAGCGCAGCTGTACTACCAAGAGGCAGGCACACGACCCCCCGGGCCACCGCCGCCCTCCGATGGTTTAGGCTCAGCTCCACTGCGAGCTCGACGCAGACTCCACCGGGACCACTGCGCACTGCTGCTCTAAACCTGTGCCTCTAGTCTTTGTACACATCGCAACAGTATCAAGTTTTTATTTTAATCGTCTGCTTTCATTTGCATTTTAGAACTCGTTTACTACTAAGAACTAAGTTTGATCGAAATCTGTGTAGACCAGTCTATATCTAGAACGTTATCGATAATCGATAGCCCCCTAACATCGAATTAGAAATCATTTGAAAGGTCTGATGTTGCTTTCTCTTTTTTTTTTAGACAGCATTTCAATATCTGCACAGTGTATGTCTAATAACAACCAGGTGTCGCCCTCATCAGAATAAACAAAACCAAATACATCAAGATTGACACATTGTTTTCGTCAGGCCATTGCATAACTCCAAAATGTTGATCGCAATACTGTCAAACTCTAATTTTTTTTATAATATAGATTGCCATACCAGCACACTCTTCATCTAATAGTAAGTGACTATTGTGGCCCTTGACATCTACATCCATTCCAAACAAACTCCAACAAGATTCAAGATGTACGTATTTTACCACACCCGGAGTACATCAGTGCTCCTCTTTAACTAAGAATATTCTTCGTTTAAAGCATGGTCTGTGAAAATATATATTAATGTTAGGATTTGTCCTTCGGCTCATGTAGTCTGAAACCGTTTATTAAGTTTAGTAGGAATCTTTTTATCTTTACTGTGCAATAGTAAATTACAGTTAGCACTGAATATCAGTGGTACTTAATTAGTAATATTTTATGCTTCGAGGGAAAGAGTATTTGTCTCATATGTCTATAAGAATACATTTATGTTGTCTTATCAAGTTGGAAGTTTCTTCTCTACAGGATGTTTTGCTCACTGCAATCACAATCAACATTGCATGGATGCAAAAGTTCTTATATTGCTGGTCCTCTAGTCTGTGGCTGTTTAGTGCCCAGTCTTTTCTATCAATATATTTTATACCAACTTGCCATTTATTTTAAGTATCGCTTAATTGGTTTCATGGACAATTCAAACTAAGCCATATTAAAAAAAATATTATACAAAACTCAAAGTAAAGATGCTTAAAGAACACAAGGACATAGCAGCCACGTATATGGATATGTAAAATGTCTGTGTAACACATATTACATATCCATATTCCATTCTATGAATGGAAATCGGATGCGTTGTCACACCCGAGGGTTGTGTATTTACTATTAATAGGTTTTCAGATTCCTTCCACTGATCTTTCCAAATAAAACAGTTCTACACAAGTATTCTATGAAAGCTTCATTCTTCCACAATCGAGCTGCCATTATTGCAACAGACAATTTTTAACTGCAACATGGCTACTATTTATATTAATATAAATTGAATTGAAGTATTTATGAATTGTATGTACCTTTAATTTCTTTCCTTATAAGTACTTACTGTGGATTTATGATAAAATTCGTATTTACGAGTATATTACGAAAAAATTCTGTACCATACCAAAGCAGCCCCTCCATACAAATGTTCCGTCAACAAAAAGTACCGCGAAACCAACACTTAGTATATATGCAAGTTTCGAAGATGCCTTTTGATAACAATTATTCACAATACTTCTATAGCGTTAGATCAAAAGTTCGTATGTTTAGGTCCCCCTTAAGGGCACAAACGTTTGTAATTATTGGAGTTAGTTCTACTTAAGACAGGCATTTATTTATAATTACCATTATAGATTTTAGTGTAGTTTTTAATGTAGTGGAAATCTTAGAACTCCCCGAGAATTTAGGCACTTACAAACAAAATGTAGGACTTTTTCGAAATTAGGTCAATGGTTCACAAACATCGGATGTCTTTACTTGTCGAACTTTTAATATGTATTCCCTTAATACAGGAGTCGAATATCCACCTACAATATCTTTACGAAAATACATGTCACATTAAAAGAATTTTGAAGCACTGCTTAAGTCGCCAGGATTTATCCAGTTTTGTCTGGGAAGATATTAAATCATTACAATAAGGTGGGTAGTTGCGGATTGACAATGATCACTATTATACCATACTGTGAAGATACATTTGTTCGTAAGTGAAATAGAAAAGGACCTTGTCATTTTTAGTAGATAAACATGTACCAATATGTATATTATAAATATCATTTATCAACACAAGCCAAATTAGTTGCATTTACTACATTGTAATTATATGCCTTCTAAATACAGTTTGCTCTTCGCCAACACTCGCATGTCTCCATAGAAACTTTATAAATTAGTCAGTAGTAATTTTTACAGGTTTAACACATATCTTCATACTTGTCCATATAAATTATTTATTGAAGTTTAATTTAATGTTCATTAATTTATCGACAAATTCCTATTTAGTTATATCAGGAAACCTTTCAGAATACTTGGGAGCGTATAAATAAGGCCGCTACCCAGGCATACAACTCCTCAAAATTATTTATTTTCGTGTCTTGACATATGGATAAGCTTAGCCACCACAGCTTATGTATGAAGAGATCATCAGTCTTCAGATATATTCTTGAAAACAAAATTTAAGTACAAGAAAGAGCGTAACGTTAAGGTGTTTGCGAAACTATTATATTCTATTCTTTACGCTCACTGTATCTTGCCATTAGCTCGTAAGTACCCTGGCCACACTAGATCGATATCACTAGTCTGCTCAATCTTGCCATCCGACTATTTATAGCGTAGAAACGAAAATTGTAAATTTATTTTAAGATAAAACAAGTATGTGTTTAGGTTAAAAACTACCATCCAATTGTCACTTTCTCGCTTGCCAAAGCGACAAATTGCTATGTTCTATGTATATGTAAATCTTAGATATTACTTACCAGACGTTGAATTGTAGCCAATATTGTTGAATTTATTTATCACCCGACCACTTGATATTTTTACTTGCGGCTTCTTTATTGCTTGCAAAGAAAACGTATAATTATTGTTTTTACAATTTGTGTCGTTCCTGTTGTTGAGATTATCATTTGTTTTTGATAATTTCGTTACTTATTCCTTAAAACATAAGTCAATATTGTATGCTTTTTATAACGAGTGCATATTCACGATAAAAGCCAATAAAGATACCTCATAGGAACTGCTTAATTTTGCAATTCAGAGATAACTATAGTTAACTACAGTACTATAGTAGCTATGCACTAATTTTAGTCGTTTAACATGTTTTCGATCTGTTCGCAATTCACGTCACAACGATATTCAGCATATACTAAATTAAATCGATTCGCTGAACTAGTTTATTTACCATGTCCTTATGGTATAAGTACGTTCATTATAAACAAGTCTGGTTGAATAATCAATCATGTTTGTTCATATATTATGTGCAATATATTTTTTATTGTTAGCTTAGTCATTTTAAAGCTTAAGTTTATTTCAGTATTACGTTGCACATTCCCATTATCGGAATTTGAAACATTCCGTTCTTTGCGAGTTGCAACTAATGTACAAAACCGTCAATGTCTCCAAACGCGTCCAAAGCAAATCAATATGCAATTTATATGTGAATTTTTATCTTTTATTGCTATTTTTTTTTGTTACATTTATTGTTTTTGTTAAGACCCTTACTATAATGGTACCGTGTTAGAAATGAGTGCCAATAAGACACGGTGATGTGGTGGTATCTATTTATAATAATTATACATAAAATATTGTTAAGAATTTTAATAAAAACCCGATAGTGAGTTGTCGTGTTATTTTATGTCCTAAATAAAAGTATGCATAATAGTACAAGTGATTTGAGTAAATATTTACATAATATATAAGTATTAATTTCTAAAAACACTACGAACCAAATTGATATTACTGGAACGCTCTCATAATATTACTTCTATCATATCGTAAAACCATTTTTTTATTTTCATTTAAAAAATTTATATAGAAAACTCAGTTCGTAATCTGTACGAATCGATATCGAACGTGATTTTAGATAAAAATATCTAAATCAAGAATCGGTTATTTTAATGATAAAAATTATAGTTTAAGAGCTTTCTAGTATTTTACAAATCATTTCTACTGATAATAAGATAAACCTATTTAGCATTCAATGTAATATAAACCAAACACTAGATTTAATAATACACCGAATTTAAATATTAGATTTCCTTATAAAAATGCACTCCTTTAAAAACCCGTAAATGAAAAGATTTGTTTATCCCGTGATAGTCGCATCCAGTCCCTAATTTTCAACTGAATGAGGAAAGAAAGGACAATGGATTAGAACGGGCGGGATGAGAGTGAATGAAGAGAGCCGAAATGACGTTACAAAACTATAATTTATTTAACAAGTCGCTCACAACACAAGTCTACACTAAAATTAATTACGTCACCAAATCTATATAGCATATATATAGAGATACATACTACGTTATAGATAAAATGCATATGGATCACCGATAGAGAGATTGAATCTATTCGCGGGACTTTCGAACGCGTTAAGATATTAAGTTAAAGAATATGATCTTATTACGCGCGACTTCTCTCTTCGAGTCTTGAACGAGCTTGTTGCTTCCCTAACCGGTAGTGGATCATATTCTTTTCGCAAAGACATTGCCGAGAAAGTTCGCAATACTTCGCTTCGGCGCCGACTGTTCTCGGCGCCCATCGGCCATTCCGGGAATTTCGGCAACCGCCATTTCAAAAAGGACTTTCTCAAGAAACATTTTCGAAAACTTCAACACAGTTAGTTTTTCAAGGAACTTCATCCTTTACTTCTTGTTTCAATACCTTTTCAAACAAACAAAATTAATATTAGACTTAGTGTTAGAACTTTATTAGGGGCTATCTTTACATCCTAGAGGCAACATCGCCTGTATGAGGCGGTTACATGCTAACTTATAGTCTAGACCCTTTTCGTATCACGTCTAATGTAAAACAAAACAAAATTTTAGTGACTTCTATTCGTTGCGTCGGGCAACATTTCCGTTAATTGAGCCTTAAAATTATTACAAAATTATTTCATCTTTACTAAATCTAAGTCCGGCCCCGAACAGGTACAGTATAAATGCATTATGGAGCCAAGTCGGACAATTTGGGGTGTGTTGTATCAAAATCTATGTGGACCACAGCATCGCGATCTTACTAATATCGACCTGCAAAGTCAAAGACGGGAGTAACCATTGTGTCACAAGTGACAAATGGCACTATTAAATAATCTTCTATCAATCTATCAAATCAAAAGATACACAGTAAATATTTTGCAATAACATTTGATCACAGATATATTGATAGAAGTAAAACAAAACATGAAAGAAAACAAAATTCAATATATGACCAAAATATGCATACAGTTTAAAAAAAATTATAATTAATACAAATTGTAGAAAATTATTGTTAAAATTATTATTTGCTATTACAGGGGATACTTCATCACAACATCTTTGGCATGCGTTCTAAATGCAGCATGACCACATGGATACTTAAGCACCAGTTTTATATATTTTAAACACTTTAGGAACCTTTCAAGAATCTTCATATCACTTAGAAATAATTTTAATACTAAAGGTTCGCTTTTTTAATATTTCGATGGCATTCATCAAAATTACAAAACTGTGGTCAGTGATGAAAGAAGATACAATTAAAACTTAACGACTTCAAAGATTAAAATGGATATTGCTACAAGAATATGTTGAAAAACATTATAATTCAATTCATAACATTAATTATTTTTAAAAACATTATAATAGTACTATATATAGTAAGTGTTAAAGCTCCTTATGTCATCACACATCCATTTGACAAATACATACATGTTCATTTACATATATTTAAAAAGCAAATGACAAGCTATGAAATTGGTTAAATGTTTCTTCTATCCACATGGAATATAAGACATAGTTATTAAATTTATTATATATAATATATTATCAGTGGGGAATTCTTTAAAGAATGGTGGAGTGCAGAATGTTTTTCATCAACTTGTCTTAAAAATAGCAACCAGCTATATATCTGTCTAAATAGTATTTTTGGCAAGTCTGAAATCTTGTCCAGTTGTGGATTATAAGAGAAACAATAATAAGAATCAGCGTTGCAATAATTCCATACAATGTATAATGTGATAGTTCAGTACAGTGGCAGAATTGTTCAGTGATCAACATAAGGAGCTAAAACAGTTCTCATTAGATAATAAATAGTACCTATATTTCATTAAATCAAGGGTTTTCACAAAAAATAAATGTTTTTGGTACAAAATTTACATTACTACAGCAGATTGTATTGCTTAAAATACCTTAATTCTTACATAACCAATTTTTTCTAACTTCGGTGAAATTATCGCAGTGGAAATTTCTCTTTACAATAGTTTAAACTAAGCTCTGTTCTAGAAGGACAGTATTAGCTTAGCAACATAAGAATAATAAATAATACTATAAATGTCAAGTTATATCTAAAACCCCAATAACCATTATTATAAATGTCAAATTCCACAACACCATAACTCCACAAGTCAGTGGCATCCATGAAAGGGTATATTACTTATGTATTCAGTTATATATACACTTTATTGGTTATGTAAGTTGGACATGCTAGAAATAGCAGTAGAGTTTTCGACATCAAGTCAGTGTCAGCTCTTATTGAAGACTTGTGTCATAATTTCAATGCTTAAGGTTAAGGGTTTTACTTCCATCTTATATTATTTATTATTCTTACATACTGTAAGCTGTACATTAGCTATCTACATCTACATAAAGAATACCATCCTATTGGCTTATAATGGCCTGAAACAAAGGTATAATTGGATGGGATATTAAAGGAAAAAGACATGGTCATACGGATTGTAGTACCACATTGGAATTTTAACCTAATCAAATGACTGTTTACAGATAACAGACGTTGGGAGATTTCTGAGAGGCTAAGGGATGGGATGTTATGTTCATGGACAACGAAGGTAGAGCATGTGGATGTGATTTTGTATTCATATATTGTGGCTAAACCTTCAGCCAAAAGGAAAATAATTGGGTGTCGTGAGGTGGTTAGGGATGGTAGTATGACTTACGCGGCGAGTAGGAGCGATCGCGGTCGTAACGACGCGAGCGGCGGTAGTGCGGTGACGGCGACCGGTGCCGGTAGCCGCGCTGGTAATAGTCACGCTCGCGGTATCCGCCGCCGCGGTAGTAGTACTCGCTGTAACATATCACATGTTGAATAACGGAAATGAGTAAAACAGCGTGGAAATGTTTATAAAACTTTTGCTAACTTTTTTTTTATGGAACATTAGCAATGCTGTTAACATTACTAATATTCCGTTTATCAAATAGAACATTAGCATTAGTATATTGACACTTCACAAGCTCCTACTTCGAAATAGAGTCAGAGCCCTAAAAAGATACTCAAACGAAAACCATGTAATTTTTTATACTGATAGATAGAATGCTAATGGGGCAGCAAAAAGATTCAACGCGTATTTTTACGACTGACAAAACATCACAATGGCTCCCGACATTTTCCTCTCAAACCTCGAGTTTATGCATACGCGAATGGCAAGCTTTCTCTGACGCATATTTTTTTAATTCTCGACGTTACGACTCAGCTTTACTGTAGACATTTATGGCCACGGTGGAGACAAAGGTGTTTGACGTTCTGATCTCATGGTTATCCTGAACTAACGTCAGCTAACCCTACCATTACATGAGATTTAATAAACCACAAAAGAACAAGCGAAGTTTTCAGATACATGGTATTTTAATGCATGAAAATAAAAAAAATAAAACAAACAATATCGCGACTCGAGATATTCCTCCGTAGCAGTCTGCGCGGTGAACGACAAAATTTTCACAAATATTCTACTAGAGGCCTTGCAATCGTAAAACAACTCGAACATTTTGCCCGTGCGTGGAGGAAGGTCATTAGTAAATAAATCTGTAAAGTTAAATAGTGATAGACCAACATTGCAGCTTGTTTCTAGCTAAAACATGAATTAGGTCGGACAGCGCCTTCACAGAATACCAGGGTTAAATATCAACGTAACGCCGCTGTCATGCAATTCCAGTCATTAGGGTTGACAAAGCATTTGTGTATCTTGAATCTTTGTTAAGGATAGAAGGATAGACGGGCAGTCATCACTCACTATCAAGTGAATAGTTATATATATATATAGCAACTGAGTGTGTTATGCTACTACATTATTAAAAAAGATATTTAGGGAATATAATATAAAATAAGCTCAGATATAATGGAAGATGCTTTCCTTACATCGGTGAAATTATTTTTTATTATTTAAACCTCTCGAAATCGCCCATCGCTAGTGACCCGAACGGAGGCCGAATATACTGCCTAGTGGTGGTTAGTTTGAATGCTATGAAATTGCAACATTATGTCGTCAATGGTTTTTATTCATATTCTTACACCATATAAATATAAACAGAAATTTATGCTATGTGCCAGCCAGCCAGCTCGCTCTTTTATTTCAGTACTTTAGTAGTTCAAGGTATAAAGTATTTATTTCAACAAAAATTAAAGTTTTATTTAGTGAAAAATAAGCACACATTTCACCTGACGGTAAGTGATTCTTCCGGATTCCTAAACTCACCAGACGAAACACGAAACGGCGCTATTTGGTTTGGTATTCTGTAAGAATGTGGTCTATCCCCTATCACGCCGGCCATACATGAATTAGCTAGAAAGAAGCTGAAACGTAAGCTAACCACTGTTGAGTTTATACATAAATATAACACAAAAAGATCACTCACTCTCTGTCCCTGCGTCTGTCATATCCATTGTCACCTCTGCTGCTCACGCTACTAGAAAATATTACACCTTATTAATTATGTGGATTCAAATTAATTGATATAGGAATATATACATACAAATAAAAGTGAACAAGCAGGCCTTTAGTGAATCAGCCTTACTTACAGCTGACCCACTCTAAATCTACTTAGGATGCTATGCCAACTCATAGGGTACCTATGTTGCATTTTAAGGTTACTGCATAGGTATTTCAAAGTTGGGGAAAATGTTTAACCAATATCTTCGGTGATTTCACTTGTGAATTAAAAAATGATGAAAGAGTTGTCTATGCACGGGGAACGGAATTGTTTACCTGTTAGTTGTTTTTTTTATTATATTGAGGGTGACAAACTAGCACACAATTCACATGATGGCGAGTGATTTCTGAGACCCATAATAACACCTAGATTCATCCTCGATAAGGAATCATAATGCATTGTCGTCGCCCCTGTGAACTAACATTGAATACCTCGTCACCAGTTATAAGGGTCTCCTTATCGTTTCACGAAACACGGCAACTTTATGCTGCTATTTCACGCTCATATTCTTGTGGGGTCGTACCTGGGTAGAACCGACTCACATTCACACACATAGAAACATAATGCAGCGTAACTCAACCGGGGTTATATTTATTCATCATTTCCTCGGCCTCAATCATTAACAAGCAAAATAAGTAATAGAGTATTATAATTACGTTGGTTTCCCCATATAGATGCCGGGTGTGGGTGTGTGCGCCCGCTGAGTGATGGAGAAGTCCACTCGTATACGTCGTCCGTCAATCTCCATGCCTGTGCACTCGTTCTTAGCCACCTTGGCGTCGTCTTGGGACTCGAAGTACACGAAACAGAAGCCTCGGGATCGGCCCGTCTGTATAACATTGTTTAAATGGAAATCATATAGTCCACAAGAGCAGCGGTTGTTTTCTAATCCACGGTACGCGAGCAAAGCCTCAGTTCATAATGCGTCGACTATAATAACATACAATTCCACTTACAGGCGGCCACCGCATGCAAAACAATTTCCATACAATAATACTTAAAATATGTATTATTTAAATATCAAAAGAAAATTATTAAATTTAAATTTAGGGAAATAAGTTCTGCATTTTATTGGCTTTTTATGGTCATATAAATTTTATTTTTGATAATCCATATTTAGTCATTTAAAATATCAATAGACCATTCTTTATTCATAAACTCCTTGAGTAATCTGCAAAGACTAGGCAATATGGAATGATAACCTAAATTGGTTCTGTAAAGCTTATGCGTCAGTAGCGGAACGGGATACCGCGGCAAATGGGAGGGAACATTGAACAGTATTTGAATCAACAGTTTCTGGGGTATCAGTGATTCGGTTAATAAGTTTATACATAAACAATATGTTGTGTAACTTACGTCTGTCTGTTAGTGAATTCATGTTAAAACTTGTAAGCCTACACGAATAAGGCGCTTACAGTGCTTAATACTTTCTATGCGGATGAGGATTCTAAATAACCGTACCACATTCCGGTTTGCTTCTTACTAAGGTGTCAAAAAAAGAATTTTTTGGTGCCAAGTTTTTTAAATACTTTGGAATTTCTAAACACAAAACCTAACATATGCCGTGACGGTCTACAAAAAGTGATTATGGAAGCTGAGCTTAGCATCAATGGTGACGACACCCAAATCTCTTACGTATTCTTTCTCTTCAAGTGGTTCATTGTTGATTGTGTGCTTTGTACAGAAGATTTTGGGATTGAGCATGAATTTAATAAATGAATATATATCGCGGTTTAGAAGCGTGCCATTTATTTTACACCAATTTGTACCTCTTTCAAGATCAAGTTATAAAAGTATTCCATCATTATCATATTTGATTTTTTGCTGATTTAAGATCGTCAGCGAAAAAACAAAAATTGAATGAACAAAACAGCTTGCAATATCTTTTACCTAGATGTTAAACAAGAGAGGCCCTATTATAGATCCCTGTGGGACACCTGATATAGCGATGAATAACCATCAATTGCGACAAACGAACACAGACTGTCTAGATATGAGGAAAAGCAATTCAGAAGCGATCCACCCAAACCTAAGGACGAAAATTTAGTTACAAGAAATCTGTGATTTATTCTATCAAAAGCTTTTGAGAAATCTCTGTAAATGGCATCTCAACTTGCACGCGGGAGTCAGACTTGGTTACAAATGTGACAAAATTGGCCAGGTTTGTGACTGTTGATCGATTTCTTGCAAATCAATGCTGGGATTTTGAAAGCATTGGGTGAGCACGTCTCATCAGAATTGGATGTAAAAGTGTCTCAAAACTTTGGATAGGACAGTTAATATAGAAATTGGTCTGTAATTATCAATATCTTTAAAGTTACCATTTTTATAAATCGCAACTATCCTGGCTACTTTCCATAAATCAGGGAAAATCTTGCTCTTACTGATTTCTTGTAAATTATGCTTAAAGGAATAGAAAGAGCACATTTCGAAATAAACATGGGTGGAGATTAGTTAGAGATATTTTATTACTTCCTTTTTTGTAATGTTGAGAAAACAAAGAGAGTTAGATGGAATTGGTTCATTGTCATACTTTGTGCCGGTGAGGTTATTCACTTTGTTAACGGAGAAGAAAATGTTCGCAAATAAATTACATATTCTATGAGGTTATTATAGCATGACTTAATTAGATTATTGGCGTTGTTGTGTAACGTCTCAAAATTAAATATATCCAGGAGATCTTTATAGATTTTTACCTTTGAGCTATACTTATTTTTTTGTTTTAAGATTGAAATAGTTTTTGGTTATACCATAAGGGGATATTTGAAAATTCCGAACCTAGTTTTAGGGAAATGTTTTTCAATGAGAAAATTTAATTTATTGTAAAAGATTTCAAGCAAGTATTTCATTTACATTAAAATTTTTGCACATAGCTTATCCACAGTATTTCATCTAAACTTTTCAGTAGGAAGTGCCTTATTAACTTCGTCTTTCTAATGTTTAATTGTATGATCAGCGGAGGATAATGAGTCTCAACTTTGCTAATAATAATATACTATTTCTAACTATGAGCTCGCCAGAGTAAGAAAGGATCACATCAATGATAGACCCATTATTGTTAAATATCGAGATGAATTGCTTCAAATTATGTTCTTCCATTTGATAATCAATAAACAATGACTCGTTAAGTTGTTGTTAAGTTAACCAGATGGAACCAAGTAATTTAATCCAGGAAGTTATGACCAAGATATACTGGGAATGTTAAAATCCCCTATAAGTAGGTATGTTCTATTTTTAGAGAAGTTTCTTGTATTAATTTCTAGGCTATCTTATCTTATGGGTGGCGGAATATAAACTACGCAGATAGCGATTTTGCTCGGTTTACCTCATATCATCACATCCACTGTAACCCATAGGTCTTCGTGGTAACTTTCTCATTAAGGTATGCGTCGGGATTTTAAATTATTCTTTAATGCTTTTAAGACACCTCCACCATTTTTCATTTTATTTACTCCTGCTAATTCCCTATCTCTACCATAAACTAGGTAACGATAATCAATGAATACACTATCAAACACGATTGTTAAGCCTTAACTTTCAGTAAATATTATTATATCAAAATCATTGTTTAATATATTAAGATTCACTTCGCCGACTTTGCCGTCGATACCCCTAACATTTTGATAATATATTTTAATCATGCTAGCTATTCAACCTTGAATACCAAAAATATCATAACAGCCTATCATAAACAACATTATATTTGTAAATGTTTTAATTGTTCGATGTCGCGATTCTGGTTCATTTGTCAAAATAATTGATGTCATAAAAATGCACTGAAAAAATATATAAAAAGGAACTATAAAAAGGTTTTACTTAATTTTTAGGGAGATGGGTGAAATGGTTAGGTATAACTTTGCTCCCTTAGGAAGAGACGAAGCTCATTTGGAACGTCACATTCGTAGCCATAATGGCTCCCCTCACCGCAACGGGAACTAAGTAACAATATATATTAGTACTTCTACAATCATTCCATTGGGTCCTTGGACCATAAAGTTTTAAAAAAGCGTCAAAAGCCTAGCGCCTTAGGGTGCAGTCTTCGAAACTAAGGTTTGGAGGTTCTAATACAACTATTGTCGTCAACCATCTGCTAGCACAGACACTTACAGCTTAGTTGGAGTGGTTGACCGGAATGTTAGTAATGTTACTAATATCTGAATTGACAATATTACTACCAGTTGTTTTGAGATTTGTAGGACGACATTTGGTAAGTTTTCGGTTTTAAACTCAGGTAAGCATTGTATCTCCAATTGCTTGTTCTCGTATATTGTTCCATGATATTTAAGCGAGTATTTAGATCTTTTACCTTAGTTTTTAAAAACTCATTGTCCTCTTTTAAAGTTTCTAATTGGCTGAGGCTTTCAGTTCGTTCTTTAGTTCCTCATATTGCTTATGGATGAAACATAGTCTTTGAACATTTCTCTGGTTTTCATGTTCGCATGCGCGAATCTGCTTAGTACTCATTCTCTACACTTGTTCAATTCTTAAGCAAGATATATGTGAGAGACTTCGCCTTCATATATTTGACAGACGCTTGTGTCTAACAGTGGTTGTCTTGGGTCAGGGTAAAATTAACTGCCTGATGTTTTTAAGAATTAAAATCTGGATTACTCACGAAATACTGAGCGGATTTTCAAGGTTCATGTCATAGATATGCAGAAGAAACAAGGTAGGAGATAGCCACACACCCTTGTGGAACACCAAAATTCACTGTTTGTAGTGAGAGCATGCACCGTCGACTACGATGCTAGAAATGCTTCGAGACAAAAACTGGTGACCCACTAGCATAATTTCTCGGGAAGCCCATAGGAAGGAAGCTTCGACAGATGCGCTTTGTGCCAAACCCAATAGAAAGCCTTCGCTACGTCCAGACTAACCGCCAAGGCCTCTTCATTGGACTCGACTGTCTGCGCCCATACCAGGTCAGCTAAGCGACACACATGAAAGCCGTACTAGTGGTCGCTAATCAGCTCGTGTTCTTCTAGGTAACTCATGAGCTGGCAGTTTACAATGGATTCCATTATTTTCGAGAAGGGCTTAATACTTTTTATTTATTTTTAATAATTAAAAATGCTTAATCCCTCTGACAAATTTTCTCAGAGACATTTTTACTTGAGCAATTACAATTGTTGCAATTAAGTTCCTAAATTACTATTTTATTTTTGTAATATTACGTTTTTATTTCTAATTCTATCAATCAAAATTGATATATCAACAAAATTTTAATCAATATTATTATAATTTTCTTATTTGCTATTTGTATCTTTTTATTGCCTCAGTTGCTATATGTACACAGTATTCGAAAAAAATATTAGTTAATAGTATTTTTATCTTCAATCAATTCGCTTGCATTCTCTACGAAAAGTGCAGCGTGCACTCCTTGTTCAGCTTCATATCTAAGAGCGGAGTTTACAGGTTAATCGATCAAAAGGTGAACGATTGTCTATTTTGGATTAGGCTCATAGACGCTCAACAGGCTGTCTTTACATCCAAACCTGTTTAGGTATGCGGAGAATGCGCCATGTCCGGTCAATACTTGTGTCAATCTCTCTCACAACCTTGTACGCATTTGCCGCTTGCGGAAGGAATATCTTAGTTGTTGAGGGTGTTTGGCATGTCTGGTATCTTTGGTTCCATTTCTCAAGCGACTTCTCACTAATGTTTTTAATTTGTTTCCAGCCCTCTTTTGCCAATTTATCAGCTCTTTCGTTGCCTTCCAATCCAGCGCCTTGATCCAGAACAAGGATATATCCTTATTCTGAAGTTTGGCGGCTTTTATGTTTGCACGTGATTGTACGCGCAAGATGGTGTATGAATGCGTTATTTATGACCGTCTCCAGGGCAGTTCCGAGCTCTCACACCACAAGACGGTAGGCGGTGAGTTCCCCCCTGTCGTCTAGAGTCGAGTTGGACGAGAAGATAGATGAGAGCCTAAGAAATCTTTCTCCTTTGCGTCATGGGCGAGTGTGTCTACATTGTGCAGAGATGAAAGATATGAGCTGACAGAAATTCCCTTGGACAGCTATGGAAATAGACCAAAATGCACCCGGGTTCCTGAAGGAAGACGAACTAGTTTCTTGCCAATTTTGCCATTGTGCTCAGACTTTGATTCTGCAATAACTCTTTTGGGTTCTTATATTTAATAATTTATCTTATATTAAATAATAATATAATAACTTTATTTAAACAACACGGATTTTGTATCCCTTGAGCGAGCCATTATTTTACAGGAGCGACCAAACCAAGGCTGGGATCTACCCCCGATAGGCACTATTGAGGATGGAAGGAAAAATTATCATTGCCTGAACTTCCACATCGGAGACAGATTCGGCAGTGAGAAGCAAATCCGTCCCCATGGGTAGAATGCAAAAATACCGCATCCAGACACAATCCACTGACCTGTAGTGCCACACACGGCGGTAACCTGCAAATCGCAACGGGAACGTGAGGCCACCATGCTCCAGATCAAACAATGGTCCGTTGAGCCTAGAGGGGCATCGACGAAGACTAGATATCCGGTAAAGAGGTCAGTAGAAGGTTCATCATGGAAGGTGTATGATCCTCGACGTCTGAAAGCTAAGTAGGCGAAATGACCAGTTGTGTCAGTTCATATGTCAACGCAAAGTCATGATCTCCCGCATAATCGGTTATACGCTTCCAAGCCATTCGGCGTGGTGAGCAAGTCGCCGAGGATCACGATCTCTGCGGATGGGATCTGTTGTTGCACGGAGTCTGTAGCCTTTTGGACGTGGTCGATGAGTCAGTCAGGTATTACCGCTATGGAACCTATAAAGACACGCATAGACGCGGGGATGGTAATCACTGTCTACGCGCGGCCAAACATGAGCCAAGATGCACAGGCCCGTACCTTCAAAACAACCGAGACGTCGAGAACAGATATTGTCTCTGACACACTCCGGCCCGCTCCGGTGGCTTGAATCTTAATTAAATTTGAATTAATAGTGTTTGCATACATACATAGTTCTAAAGGGTGTGTATATATAATATTTATCCGCTTGTGGGCATTTTTTTTGAATAGACAACTATTTTATAAATTAAATTACCTAGAAATATTGTTTCTTACCTTTGCATCAATTACAATTTGCACTTTCTCCACTGGACCATATTTAGAGAAGATGTGGTTTATCTGTTGTTCGGTGGTGTAAAGACTCAAACCAAATATTCCAAGGCATCGAGATGGAGTAGGATTTTCCTGTCCAACAATGAATATGATTGCATTTTTTAAAATGTTTCAATATACTTATCTTATAGATAATTGGAAAAAGGACATGAAAGAATTATTACTTAGTGACTATGTATTAAAAGATTTTCCACGGGAAACAATTAATTTTGTATACGGGAAACATTTTATGCATCTTAGCATAGTTTTCATGATTACACACACTCCTCCGTAATACAAACCTGTGTCTTAAGAGACAAGAAATTCAATATGCAATGTCAATCTGACTGACATCATGCACGACAAGATCAATACAATAATATTATAATCTTATCTTAATACAAAACCAAAGCTATAAAATGTTTCAACATATTTCAAATACTATACCAGACCGAGATTTAACTTTTCTACTATACTTGCAGATGAAGAATGAGGTTAGGGATGGGCTCATCAAGCCTGTACTGTCAGCATATAATATAAGGCAACAATACATTACCATGTCAACATTGTGTTTGTGCAAACGGTATTATGAACTATATATATATATAATATTATAAATGTGAAAGTTTGGATTTTTGTTACTAAACAACGCTGAACAGATTTGAACTAAATTCAGCACACAATTATTTATAGGATTAAAACAGAGATACTTTTTATCCCGGTAAATTAAAGTTTGTATATTTGTTACTCATTCATGCAAAAGGGCTAAACGGATTCGAATGAAGTGTGGCACATAATTTATAACCTGGATAACTCCGATGATACTTTTTATCCCGGTAAATGAGATAGCCTAACGACTGTAATCAATTAATTTTAAAGCATCTGCCCGCAACTTCGTCTGCGTGGACTTCGAATTTGATACCAGAGAGAAATGAGAAATGTGTAAGATGACTTAGTTTGATTAATTATTTTTCCGCCAGTACGTGTAAGTTTTGAGCACTGGATACCCTTGAGCAACGATATAAAGTTGAACATGTGAGAAGCTAATAAATCATACAATATCGACACATTGTTTATTTCTCTCTGGACCCAATTCTTAAGTCCATGCAGACTAACTAGTTAGCAGATGCTAGTAACTTATAAATATCAAGTTACTTTTTTGATTGACATTTTAAGTAACATTTCATTGACACAATTAATGTGACTCTAATTATGAAATATTATTGTGGATAATACGTAATACGATAATTATTGGAGGCCATTATTAAAACGTATTATACATAAAATATATGTAACATTATATAAACCGGGCTAAATAAAAAAAATTGTAGGCACTAAAGAACTCTCAACGCAACGCCTGAATAACTTTGCCATTTTTTTGCTCTTACCGGCAGATGTGAATACCGAGACCGAGTGTGTACGAGCGAGAAGGAACTATATGCGATGCCATTTATTTATAACCCCATTCTTTATTTGCGCAGTAAGTAGGTACTTCATTAATTTATAAACTAAATCTAGTGAAATTCTATATAAAAATTTATTGCTGATAAACTTATAAGTATATTAAAAAAGTTAAATATTTTTTATAATAAATAATTTACTTTTAGTGATAAGATAACCTACTTGGCGCCTAGAGTCAGGTCCCAATTCGTTTTCTAGTCGTGGATAAAATTTTTGACAATACACAAAATGAGTTTTCGACGCCTCTATGTGTTGGCGGATTAGTCAGTACACTTCACGTGTGCCTGTGTTTGCGAAGCTAACGGCATTATAACAACCGGAACATATTTACGTAGTCGATACCAATAATGATCATTTGATTGTGACTACTGTGACCTGTACATCATATTAGGTGGACTGAAAAGTTCGTAGGCTAGCATAGAAAAATTATTTTTTTTCATAGAATTTGATTTTATTATTCAATATGGGTCGATGCAACAATTTTATCGGTCACAAAATTTTTGGATACCAATTTTATTGTACGATATGTCTTTAGCCGCAAAATAAGCCTCAATTTCGGCGATTACCTCTTCATCGGCGCGAAATTTGTGTCCAGCGAGCATCGTCTTGAGGTTCTGAGAACAGGAAAAAGTCGCTGGGGGCCAGATCTGGAGAATACGGTGGATGCGGAAGTAATTCGAAGCCCAATTCATGCAATTTTGCCATCGTTTTCATTGATTTGTGACACGGTGCATTGTCTCGATGAAACAGCACTTTCTTCTTCTTCAAATGAGGCAGTTTTTCCGCGATTGTGTCTTTCAAACGCTTCAATAACGCTACGAAATAGTTGCTGTTTATGATTTTCCTTTTTTAAGATAGCCAATGAATATTATACCATGCGTATCCCGAAATATAGATGCCATAACCTTGTCAGCCGACTTTTGCGTATTTCTACGCTTTGGAGTCGGTTCATCACGTGCAGTCCACTCGGCTGACCGTCGATTGGACTCCCGGTGTGAAATGATGGGAGCCCTGTTTCATGCATTGTCACATATCGACGCAAAAATTCGAGTTTATTACGATTTAACAGGTCCAAACACTGCTTAGAATAAGTGTTTGTTTTTGGTCAATTGTGTGCTTGCGCGGCATCCACTTTGAACACGAGCTTTCACATATACAAATATTTATTCACAATATGTCCAACGCGTTCTTTTGATATCTTTAGGGTCTCAGCTATCTCAATCAAATTCACTTTACGGTTATCAGAAACTACTTTGTGGAGTTTTTTGATGTTTTCGTCGGTAACACCGTCTTTGGAGCGTCCACTACTTGCATCGTCCTCGGTGCTCATTTCGCCTCGTTTAAACTTCGCAAACCACTTCTCTACGGTTGATTTTCCTGGTGCAAAGTCCGAATAATGTTTATCAAGCCAAGCCTCGGCTTCCTTAGAAATTTTTTTCGCCAAAAAGCAACGCTTTATTAAACAAACGAAATTCCTTTTTATTCATTTTGTCAAACTAACAAAAGTTGCTTCACTAAAAATGCTTTAACTCGCATAATATTGCAACAGCTGTCAAATTTACACACGTGTCTTTTGAAGGTTAGGGCTAACTAAATTTCATATGGATTTAAGACTAGTAGTGCCATCTATGTGTCAGCCTACAAACTTTTCAGCTCACCTGTTATCTTAATTTAAGGAATAGTGAGGATTAAAAATGTGCTACTGTATCTTTTTTTCTTTAGAATGTTACAGCATTATAAATAATCCTGGACGGAGCACAAATTATAGTTATAAAGGGCCATTTATCAATCCTCACTATACTACAAACTTATATTAAAAAAAAGTACAAATAAACAATCCTCACCCTATCTCCAATGTCACCACTCACCCTGTCTCCAAGATGGCGGCGCCTGGAGGACATGGGACTGTGTGAGTGCGAGCGGCGATATGAGCCGCGTGGTGAGTAAGAGCGAGAGCGACTGCGCGAGTATCGCGAACGATACCCGCGTCGCGGTGAGCCAGAGCGAGAGCGTGACCTGCAATAACATCTAGCATCAGTAGCGAAGGAACAGATTCCGATTGATTGTGATTAGTAAAGCGGCGGTTGCTATAGGAATCCATTCTCCATCTCGTCCTACAATATTATAATTATTATTATAAGATATTTTTCAATGTATACCACATAATGTACTACACTTACCACAATTTCACTCTACGCCACGGGTTGAATGTTAGCGGCTGTCGACTCCGCCTATATCATTGTATTTTATATATATGTATATTATTAATATCGTAGACTACTATTGTATATCTCATGTAAAGCAACGCTTTTTTTAGAACTTTAAAAGGAGAAAAATTCCGTCATACATGATTTTTGCTTAACTTTAACCGTTTACGCAGCACAAGCAACGGAAGCAAGCTCTCAAAAGAAATATTTTTTCCCAATTTTTGCAACATTATTCATTGATGCTGCGCCACCTATTGGTCGTAGCGTGAGGTTATATAGTCTATAGCCTTCCTCGATGAATAGACTCGATTTTCTCTCTTCTCGAAATTTTCAATTCGAACCAGTAGTTCCTGAGATTAGTGTGTTCAACCGAACTCTGCAGCTTTATCGTATTAGTATAGATGTAAAATATACATACAGTCATGTATACTCCATATTGATAAAATGTGATGTCCTTCTAATCAATTTCGGGCATAGCCATATCATCTGGTAATCATTATTAGATGGCTTCAACTGCTCAGGACACATCATAGTGCCGTAAGTGTAAGCAACTCAGAGGCACTTCACTAGTCCCCTTCCCTTGTCCCAATGTAATGCATGTTCAAAGTGTAGGAAGGTTTAGATGCAGTCCCAAAGACATGGGACATACAATATCCAGAAATTAAAATAAACAATTTATGGTACACAAATATTGTTCCTCTGCTGGTAGTTGAACCTAAAACCATAACACTGGATTCATGTACTCTAACTACAATGCCATGCAACCATCAAAACATTTGTAAGCTTAATTATGTACATCTGTGCAATTATTAAAACAATTTTTATCTCCTATTACACAGATTTCTTATCAATATAATCATTGTGCTATAGACAAGCTTGAACTCGGGACAAAAACAAATTTATTAGATTCATATCAAAAAGTTACTTTTATAACCTTAGTGTTTAACCACAAATGACTTGAGCATATTTTAAAATATATATTGCCACCAAACGAGGTTAATATCACATTTGGTTAACATAGATTTAAATATTTATTTATGTAAATGAGCAACTTTCATATTGAGAACATCTTTATTTAAAAAGTCACCTTTAAAACTAGTTTTAATGAATTCCATTTCAATTATAGTGAGTTTACCATCTCATTGCACGCTTGGTTGTAAGTTATGTTTTTCGTAGTGACGTGAAGGGCGCGTTACCGATAAAAATCTCGGGGTGTGTTATCACCCCCCCCCCCCCCCGAAGGTGGTTTCTGTTATGATACTATAAATAACGAAGTATGATTAATTTTTAGACATTCAGAATTTTAATATTAAACATAACAGTTTTATGTAAGCAAATTTTAACTTGTAGGTTTCAATATCAATACAACATGCATTGCATGATATGCATAGGACTTTATTATGCATGTAATAAGATCTATGAGAGCGCATGAGAGTGCAAAATTTGGAACTATGCTCACATATTTACAATCCAGCTTGAATCAAAATAGTAAACACACTACAGAAGTCTCAGTGAATTTTAATATTTTAATGTTACTTAGTTGCCTGCCAGCTACCTTAAATCCATATTGTTTTAGTCATACAACATTTTGTTAAATTTCTAGTTCTTAGTTTCTTCGTTTTTTTTAAGATTCATACATTTGCTTTTGTCTATTATGCAGCTATTGGCTATCCCATATCACATTGGTCTTTTAAAAGGTTAGAGGAAGACCTCTCAATAGAAGGAAGTATTATCTCTTTACTTGGACTTGATACTTACACTAAACTTACTAAATTACTTTGATTTTTTTTCTTAATTTATTTCTTATTATTTTACTTGGTCTTACTAAATTGTAATAAAGATGTGAGAGCTTATTTATTTGCTTTCTAACTTCTACATTTTATACATACTATAAAATCTATCATGCATTATAAATAACATTAATGATGAACAATTATTAAGTGTTGTTTTTTCTCTTAACTCTTAAATAAAAGTTTGAATCTTCAATAACACCTTTTCTCATAAATGGAGAACATAAAAAGCACTCAAGCGTGTGCCTATAAAATTACCTCTTATCAGGAACCATACCGTTTGTTGATAAGGCAACTGGTTGCTATAGAGCTAAACAATCATATTGATCAAGCGGGCTATGTTATATAATAACCATAGAGTATTGCATTAACTAATATTTTTTTAAACCTAGTATTTCGAACCAAGTCGGTTTATTTTATTGCTTTGTCATATTAGGGTGACAAACAAGCCACACAGTCCATCAGCTGTAACTGGGTCCTTTAGAGGAATATTGAAAATAAGATTTTAAATCCACAAATATAAAGAATATCTGGTATATAGAGTAGATATTCATCAACACTAATTCATGGTCATTAAAGTTAACCTTGTCAAGTGACCTCCAGCATTGCTGTTGGAATATACACATTGTTTGAAAATCAAGGTTAACATAAACTGTCTATAGTGCAAACAAAAAAACTACTAATATCCAAAAGTATCTAATGGCAAACATCAAAACGAACAATCAAAATATTTAAGCATGTACTAGGGATAACTATTGTGCAAGATGGTAGTATTAAGACATTTAAGAATCAAGCATTTATACTATCCATTCGTACAATTTTAAAATATTATGTATTATTCCGTATAGGGGGCCTCTCGCGGTCGTTTTTATAAAAAAAAAAAAAACTAATGGCATTGCGCAACCTCAGTTCCATGATAGCAGTTTATAAACGGAAAATATAACCGAAAAACCAATTTGTCGTAGAATAACCACATGTAAGCCAGCAACATAATGACTATTAAATACGTTTTTTAGGCATTTTACTTACGGGCTCCTATACTTCCTGCTGGACGGTTTTGGCGGAGGCGGCGTCCTAGACCGGCTTCGGCTATGTCCCCTCGACATCGTTGGAGGTTTCGGTGCAGGCTCTCGGGAACCGTTACGTGTTCTAGAGCGACTTCTCTGTAATACGATAAAACAAGAATATATTAAATCGAGCCCCGGCAAAATAGGCGCACGAGGCGCTAATAGTAACGTCGATTAAGATTTAAATATAGTACCTCTCGATCTGACATGATGCTCACAGCAATAAAACCAACAAAGAGAAGACAGATATATAACAATCGATCTAATTATAAACTTTGTATCGTAAAAATAAAATTGTAAGGAACATGAACACTGAACAACGAGGTACAAGCGAAAAACAAGATGGCGTCAATGCAATCAATCCCTCCGCCTCGTCAAACGCGAACAAAAGCGCGGCAAAATTGAACTAAACGAGAATGTTCCGCTGTTCCCTTGAAAACCCAAGCCAGAGGTCTCTCTCTCTATCTTGAATCGATTTTTATTAAAAAACGATACTTATAATTTTTTTTGTGTATTTATATCGATTTATGAACGTTACGTACATATAACGCACATAAACTTTATTTTACTTATATATAGACAAAGAAACAGAAAGTAAAAAATTTAATTGTCACAAGGATATGCGTGCTAGCTAGGGTTGTAAGGAATTAAATAACATATTAAACACCATAAACGAAAATGTATATGTATGTTTGCATATTGCATGTATTCACTAAAATAGCCACAAACATGACTGATTCTTAACTTTTTATACGTATTATTGGCAAAATTAAAAAAAAACTTAAACTAATCTTTTTAAAAATATCTATAAATAGAAACATACATTTTCTGTGGGTATTACTTACAAATATATATTTTATATTGATTATTTTGATCTACACTTGTATTAATTAATGTTAAAAGGTCTAATCTTTGGAGGTTTTACTTAATTTTAATTGAATCTATCTCACTCACTAATATACGCACCCGTTTTTGAGTAAGATTCATTGAGGACTATTTATTTTATAATCAATGCTTGTTCTGTTTGTAACATTATGTATTTTATATTATATTTCATAGTTTTAATCTTATAAATTTGGTTGATTTTTGTGGCATATATTTTTTGACCTTAATTTTTTATTAACGATTTAAAAACAGAGGAAGTGAATCGATTTGATAAATCGATTACTCAGGATAACATTGGAAACCCTACAGCGCCATCATCTTTATAAGGAAATCAAATAAAATTTGAAATATGTTATTTTCAACGTCTTTAATTTAATTCACAATACTACGTAATTAAATAATGAGACATTTTGATGAAACTTGCGTTTATACGCGTGCATAAGAATTCTAAGTCAGAAAACATAACATATGCGACAAAATCAATCCATACGCAGTATGGCCGTAGCTTAGAATTTAATAGTTACTATTAATACGCCATGGGCATAGATAATCTCGATAAATGACTTAGTTTTTATTAATTATGTAATATTGGTAACTACGTAGTGTTTCCAATTTTTGTGTTCTGTCAATAGTAAGACCTAAAAGTTTAAATACCCTTATTTCTGCAAGGTTTTCGTTTGTAGTATCTATAAAATTCTTTTTCTGATACGATACATTTTTTTTTTAAAGTTATATTTCTTTTTTTTTAATGGTGGGTTTAATGCTCTGGTGTCGATTGATTATTGAAAATAATGTTTCATTTAATTAAAGATTTTTTACATTTAATCTTGACTATTTATTTATTAAGTCAGTACTTGCCTAAATCACAGATAATACACATTTTACAAAAAGAAGTGATGAGAGAATAACAAACTACATATAATAATAATAACACAATTCAGAACAGCCCAAAAATGTAATTATTTCCATTGTATGAACCTTGTTCGGTTGGAGGTAAAGCATTTCAGAGAAAAGTTGTCCAATTATTTAATGAAATTATGTTTAATAAATGACCAGAATGGCACTAGTATGACTAGAGGATATGACCAGAAACTAAACATCGTCGATGAATTGACGTTAAGAGATAAATAGTTCAAAATATTTTTTATTAGTATTTAATGAGAGCAGTATAAATAAATGGTCAGGATTTTTTTTAATGGAGTAAGTTATGGATGTACAGCAGCGTGATGTAAAAACATATTTTTGATCTAGTTACAGTAGCGCTATTTTAATTTTTCTATGTTTTTGCAAACACAAATATTTCTCTTATAAAACATTGCTAGAAAAAACTGTCAGTTGTCACCAATCATCCTTAACATTTAGGAAGTTTCAGACCCACCATCATACGAAAAAGACCTGGCTGTATGGACTAAAGTCCTTTGCCTTTTCCATTAGGGATAAATTTTATCAACTGTCAAACCTTAACATTTCATTGCTGGTTTCAGACCAACCATCAAACGAACAAGACTTGGCTGTATGGACTAAAGTCCTTTGCCTTTGCCATTAGGGATAAATTAATATCATCATCATCATCATTTCATTGCTATCTGCTAATGGACTCAGACCAACCATCATACGAACAAGACCTGGCTGTATGGACTAAAGTCCTTTGCCTTCCTCATTATGGATAAATTAATATCATCATCATATCTGCTAATGTCACTTTTCCGTTTCTACCACATCGTTTTGGTGTAGATGATTTTATTTAAATTAGTATTTAATAATTTTCACAAATACTCCAAGTCATGACTGACAATGAAGTACAGAATGGCCCTGGAGACCAGCCGCAAGAGAAGTCCGCGAAGCAGTTGGAGAAAGAGGCAAAGAAGACTGCGAAGTTAGAAAAATTAAAAGCCAAGTTGGACAAGAAAAGCGATGCGCCAGCTGTGCAGAAAGATAAGCCCGAGGTATGTTTTTTTAA
The DNA here is from genome assembly GCA_029286865.1 of Teinopalpus imperialis. Taxonomy (NCBI): domain Eukaryota; kingdom Metazoa; phylum Arthropoda; class Insecta; order Lepidoptera; family Papilionidae; genus Teinopalpus; species Teinopalpus imperialis. The sequence continues at coordinate 16,572,465 of JAGSMU010000022.1, read as the reverse complement.
TAAACGTGTTCACTACCTCATTCAAAACTTACTATAGTTTATATATTTTAGTAACAATGAGGTTTAGTGAGTGGTTTTGTTATTTAAATAATAATTCTTAATCTTTTCTGCTAGTGAAAGGATTCTTACGTGCTATGCATATAAAGTTGCATAATTTCTATTAAAACATATGTTAATCAATTGAGCGATTATTCTAAAAGTGTAGGTGCATTCCATAATAGTTTCAATTATGGTGGTCTTTATAAAACACATTGCCCAAAATTATTAATCTTATGTACTTTCCAGAAAAAAGCAAAGGAAACAAAGGATGGTGCAATTTATTCAGCAAATACAGCTCCAGGAGATAAAAAAGATATTAATGGACCAATGCCTGATGCCTACAGTCCAAAATATGTAGAAGCTGCTTGGTATGCATGGTGGGAGAAACAGGGGTTCTTCAAACCAGAGTATGGGGTAAGTTTTTCGCTTCTGGAATAATGAAGCTCATGGTGTGAGTATTATAATAATATAGAGTTTATCTAGAAGAGGTGGTACGAGTAAGGAGCTCACCTGATTGTAAGTGATTACTGCCATCCTTGGACATCCATATCTGGCCTCGAAATAAAATGCTAGCAGTGCTATTAGCATTACTTACATTTGGGTTAACTGCTCCAACTAAGCTGAAAATGCTTGTGCTAGCAGATGGTACATGATAATTGTTGGATTGAGGACTCAAACCTACAGCCTTAAGACAGGCCATACCCTAAACCATTAAAGATTTGACATAGAAGAGGTGACAAATAGCAGTATGTTTTAACAAAAGAGAATTCTTACTGTACTTATGGTTGTAGTGTCAATACTTTGTAGGCATATTACTGATCACTTATATTGGTATTGGAAAAATATCCAAATAATACCTGAAGACTATGTAGTATAGAAGTAGAAAAAGTTTAAATTCTGTAATTTTATGATATTTCAATAGTTTATTAACATGGATATTATTAATTATACAATAAACACATTAAAAAGACACTGAAACTGGTGTGAGTGAGTGTCATCATAATGTTTTGTGTTATGTTAATTATGGCTTACCTTGCATTTAACACAATTTAAATTGTTAAATATTGTATAGTTATAATATAATGTAAAATTGTTGGATTCCCAAATAAATAAAAAAAAGGTTTAAATTATGATATTATAATTATGTATTTCACTATATTTTTACAGTAAAATATTAAAACATATTTTATTATTTCAGAGAAAATCAATATTGGACCCTAATCCTAAGGGCAAATTTATAATGGTGATTCCGCCTCCTAATGTCACTGGCACATTACATCTCGGGCATGCTCTTACTAATGCTGTTGAGGATGCTATTACACGGTGGCATAGGTAAGTTGCTTATTTAAATATTGCAACTATTTAATGTGTAATGCATTTTAATTCATATTTTTTGAGCTATTCTTTAGCTGCATAATGCTATAACTGTGTTTTGTATGATGAGTGTAGTGATCTGTGTATCAAATAGTTTTTTATTAATGCTAATGCTAAAATGCTAGAAGTACTATTGACATTACTAATATTCCAGTTAACTAATCCAACAAAGCTTTAAATTCTAGTGGTACAAGATGTTTCGTGACAATAGTTGAAGGCCTGATCCCAACCTACAACTTTAAGATTTGCAGACTGTACCCTAAACCATTAGGGGCTATTGATGATTCATTACACTTATTTATGGGTACTCATAATAATTCAAAAAAAATCAAATGTAATAGAGAAACAAAAATCTCACAGTTTTCCTCAAAGCAACAAGATACAATTTCCTTCACCTATTTCTTCAGCATACTTAAGCTTATTGCAAGATATAACAAAATGGTGCCAGACAAATGTAACCTTTTTGATTGAATTGTCAATATTATATATAAAAATTTCTAAAATCTATTATATATAAAAAATGAAAATCACCAACTAGTGACAACTATTTTTCGAATAAATTTCTTATGTGAAATGTGGACAGAAATAAAAAAGGGTTTAGTTTTGTCATTTTTGCAAGGGGCTTTATACCAAATGAAAGTAGGAAACTTCAATACTCCACCTAAAACCTCCCCCCTCCATCTAATAGATTTTCTTGAAAAACATGATCCGCCTTGTCACGTCACACATGCCATACAACTGCTGCAGAAAACTGCTTTTGCCAGGTCAGATGTGAATAATGATTGATAAGGATAATTTTTGTCAAAATTATGAAAATGGTTACACAATTTAAAAGATATTTTAGCTCATATACTATTGGAATACTTACACTTTTGGAGCACTTGTGGCAGTAGGTAATCTAATAGTTAATTTTTGGGTCTGCTTGGCAGATTGATGTAGAACTATAGAGTGGTGAGATTACACAATTGGATAGCTCAAGTACAAATGTTGAAAGCTATCAAACAGTGAAAACAGGTGTATTTTCAGAATTGTGCTCAACTTACGATGTGCAAATGTAATCTTACCCTGTAAGCAATGCTCAAATTTCATTGAGTATCTATAACTGAATCTTCAATTATTTACAGGATGAATGGGAGAACAACCTTATGGAATCCAGGTTGTGATCATGCTGGTATTGCCACGCAAGTGGTTGTGGAGAAAAAAGTTTGGAGGGAAGAGAAAAAAACCAGGCATGACCTTGGTAGAGAGGAGTTTATCAAGCGTGTGTGGGATTGGAAGAATGAGTAAGTTATTATAATTATCAATTAGTATTCCTGTATTTGTATATTTAGAGAAACCTTGGACTATTAATAAGGCATCCATCTTTGACCCCCCCTTTATTCCTTATCCATAATGGATGTAGGTTTCTGGGGCAACAAGATGATGGTAAGGTCATCGTGGTTGACTTTGTCCACGACAACATCTTCTGATTATTGCCATATTATACAAAATACTTTTTATAGTAAGCATTTGTGCAAACACAGCGGCACTCTCCTTTTCTATTCAGATAAACGCATTTGCAATAAGATCAGAAGAAAGCAGAGATGCAGTGTCAGGGACTTATGACATATATACAAATGAGGACCACATGGAGTAGTGGTTAGAGTACCTGACTGGTGTGTTGCGGGTCCTGGGTTTCATTCCCAGAAGAGGAACATATTTCAACAAGAAAAATTTGGATTAGGATCAATATTAATATTATATATACATGTCTATAACATTGAGAGTAACAATATAGCACAATCTTCAGCTGATGGTAAGTGATTCCTGCGACATGACCCATTCATTCTGCAGCGTAGCTCAGCCACTGTTATCACAATATTACATATAACGTTAATATGTATCATAAATTGTTGGTTCTCGGGTCTGGGTGTGTTGTATGTATGTATTAGCAAAAAGCATCACTTATCACTTATAATTAATGATTAAACTTTACAGAAAAGGCGACCGCATTTACTCTCAGCTGCGTTCTTTGGGCTCTTCCTTTGACTGGTCCCGGGTTCGTTTCACAATGGACCCCTCAATGTGTCGCGCGGTCAATGAAGCATTCATACGCCTCCACGACGCAGGAGACATCTACCGGGCTAACCGCTTGGTTAACTGGTCTTGTGCATTGAAGAGTGCCATATCTGATATTGAGGTAGACAAGGTGGAACTTACTGGAAGGACTATGCTGTCCATACCGGGATATGATCAAAAGGTTAGTATTTTTTGTTATGCAAGATAAGGCTAGCATCTGTCGCAATGTAATCTGCATGGGCTACAACATTGGGTTGAAACAGAAATGAATAATTTTATAATTTTTCTTTTTTTTATTCTAATATTATTATTTTCTGCCAGTACATGGAAGTTTTGGGCACTCTTTACTCTTGAGCAACCAACAAAGCTGACCATGTTAGAAGCAAAGAGTGCCCAAATTAATTCCTGCCATTTATAGCTCTTGTCCGTGGGATTGTTTTTCTATTCTTTTATTTATTGTATATATGTATATGTATATATGTATATATGTATATATATATATATATGATATATATATATATATATATATGAATATATATATATGAATATATATATATATGATATATATACCTAGTTTACCTGTGCTGCACAGCCATCCTAAATATGACATATATCTTAATATATTTGTGTAGGTAAGTAAGATGCATAAGTAATATAAATTATTTAGGTATAAGTAAGACTATATACATATATATACTAAGTTTACAATGCTCTGTTTTAGTAACATAATATAATAAAATATCTCAATCTGGCTGATTTAATAGTAAATAAAAATCTTATTTTACTATTAAATCAGTTTTATCCAGTGTGGTTCCGAAGCTACAATAATGGTCTGAATTTTTTCCCATTACTTATAAACAATATAAGGTAATAAAAAGTTGGATGTTCCAGTACCATGAACAATGTCATACCTAGGGAGGATATACATATTTTAATATAAAGATTTCTTAGGTTATATTGAGTTTACATCATCCATTATAAAAATAACTTAAATTTATTGTGTACAGTAATTAAATATGCCTTTTTTGTCACCTTCGTATTTGTTTTTGTTTTCATTTTAGAAAGGATAATTATTTTTAAAATTCTAATTTGTACTTTATAAATATTGTCTAAATATGTTTTATACAAGCAAGTATTGCATGTGGTAAACCAGGTTATAAACTATATGTGTGCCAAATTTAATTCAAATCTGTTCATTTGGTTTTGTATGACAGAGTACATACAAGCTTTCACATTTTACATATATGATGCCTTCAGCATTTCATCAAGTCTCTCCTAGAGCACAGCCTATAGACCAATATTTGGCTTAAGGCTATAATTGTATTAGTATTAAACAGCATAAGCATTTACTTTTAAATATCATCCTCCCACCTTGATGATTGGACAGTTTACCACTATGTGCTTCGTTACATGTAATTTTGTCACCGGAACCCTATACCTCAACACACGAAACACAGCAGCCTTATACTTCTATTTCAAGCTGGTATTTTGTGATTGCCTGGTTCTCCCTGGTCACATATATATATTCTATCCATTCCATCCGGTATTCTATTTAGATCCTCAGGAGTAGCAACCCTTGTGCATCTTGAATCTTTGATGAGGATATATATAGATGTGATGCCGCAGTCATCATTGACCACAGATTGCTAAATTCTGTGCTAATCTTAGAAAAGGAAAAAAATAATAATAATGTAGAATCAGCTGTCGCCAGAAGTATTATCGAACCTATACGACTAAGGAACCATCAAGAAAAGGTCGGCAGCGCATCTGTGGCTCCTCTGGTGTTTTGGATGTTCGATCACTTACCGTCGGGTGAGCCGTCAAGTCGTTTGCTCCCCCTTCTTATATGAACTATATTTTACACAGGTTGAGTTCGGTGTGCTGGTGCTGTTCGCGTATAAAGCGGAGACTACCGATGAGGAGGTAGTCGTTGCCACCACTCGTGTGGAGACAATGCTGGGTGATGTTGCCGTTGCTGTGCATCCTGAAGACACTAGGTTCGTACTGTGTAGTAAGTGGTGAGGTATCGGACTGCTGCATCTCTTGTAGTTCCTGGGTTGCCGTTGGAGATACATTTTTTGAACAAAATCGTCTGAATGACAAGTCTGCGGGAAGTCGATGGATCCATGTGGTTCAGGGACCTCTTAATCTGTGGCAGTCTGTGGGGGAGACCTATGATCAGCAGTGGACTAGTGATGTTCCGATATGATGATAATTTTCTATATTAGTTAGGGCAACAAGAATGTTGAACTTGAATCTGAGAGATTGACAATTCAAATACTTGAATCTGACGCGACCCATTAAACTTGCACACGTGTTTCTTTTTAATAGGAATCATATTTATTTTATCTTTAATTTAACTTTTTCGATTGAGAATGAAATGTCTATTTTACAGATATAAACACTTGATCGGGAAGAATTTAGTGCATCCGATAGTGAAGAGGAAGTTGCCTGTCATCGCTGACGACTATGTTGACATGAATTTTGGCACAGGTGAATTTTACATCATCTATATAAAAAAAAATAAGTTAAACCTGTACCAAAGACTAATAGAAACATTCTTGTTTATAATTTGTCATATTTCGGAATGTTGCTTTTCTATTATATGTTGTCATTAATTTATATAAACTTACAGCTTTTTAATATTTTAACTAAAATCATTATTATGTCCGATTTAGACAATGGCGATGTGATATGATGAATGGTTATTGCGAGATGATGATTGCGCATAATATTTTATGCTATTAAAACTATATCTATGACATTAAAACTATATCTATGACATTAAAACTATATCTATGACATTAAAACTATATCTATGACATTAAAACTATATCTATGACATTAAAACTATATCTATGACATTAAAACTATATCTATGACATTAAAAACAGGTGCTGTCAAAATAACTCCCGCGCACGATCCCAACGATTATGAGATCGGCAAGCGGCACAACTTGCCCTTCATCACGATCTTCGACGATGAGGGCGTCATGCTGGATAACTGCGGATCGTTCAGCGTGAGTGCCACTCATCTGATGTATCTTTGGAAATAGCAATATCTAAATTGTAAATTTATAAAAAAATATTAGAATACCCATAGCTAATGGCAACACAATAAACAAGCTCCTAATAACTCGACACACTTGTAATAGAGGAAAGAAATAGGAGGAGCTAGTTATTTATTATTTTATTACATTGAAAGTAACAAAGGATCACACAGTTTACCTGATGGTAAGTGTAATATAATAATGCAGATGCGTTGTCACCCTTGAGGACTAAGATGGAATACCTCGTCATAAATAAAGGCAGTTATAAAGGGCTCCGGATCCCTGCACTCACCACACGAAACACATTAGCATAATGCTACTATTTTACGCTCGTATTCTTTGAAATTGATCGCCACACTGAAAACTGAAAGTGGCAATATATCTCGTATGACGTGTGTAGGACTCCGGAGACCCAATTACGGGTAATGAGGTTTTCATTCTCCTCCAGTCCTCGGGGCTGGCATTTTGAATGTTTTTTTTAAAGATGGATGTAGATCTCACCGGCCAGTTACCATCGGGTGAACTGTGTGCTCGTGTCCCCTGGCATTATTAGGTTTGCAAATATGACTTACCCTTTTTAAAAAAAATATGTTCCGCATGTCATCAAATGTTTTTGGCATAATATTTAAGATGATTTGAAAGTGATGTTTTGTTCTACCGGAATCTGTTCTTTCATTGTTCGAGTTCATTAATGTGGATTACCACCTCTGTCGATATCTTTCAAATGCTATGTTGAGTTTCCATTACATCGTTATTGCGGTGCGTTGTATATAATTGTCTAGTTCATACGTTAGTCATAATGTTTATAATCCATTACATCGAGATAACGTTGCATTATTATTATTTGCTCCATAGGGTAGTCATAATGTTTATAATCCATTACATCGATATTACGTTGCATTATTAATATTATTTGCTTCATAGGTTAGTCATAATGTTTATAACCCATTACATCGATAATACGTTGCATTATTATTATTTGCTTCATAGGTAAGTCATAATGTTTATAATCCATTACATCGATATTACGTTGCATTATTATTATTATTTGCTCCATAGGTTAGTCATAATGTTTATAATCCATTACATCGATATTACGCTGCCTTATTAATATTATTTGCTTCATAGGTTAGTCATAATGTTTATAACCCATTACATCGATATTACGTTGCACTATTATTATTATTTGCTCCATAGGTTAGTCATAATGTTTATAATCCATTACATCGATATTACGTTGCATTATTAATATTATTTGCTTCATAGGTTAGTCATAATGTTTATAACCCATTACGTCGATAATACGTTGCATTATTATTATTTGCTTCATAGGTAAGTCATAATGTTTATAATCCATTACATCGATATTACGTTGCATTATTATTATTATTTGCTTCATAGGTAAGTCATAATGTTTATAATCCATTACATCGATATTACGTTGCATTATTATTATTATTTGCTTCATAGGTTAGTCATAATGTTTATAACCCATTACATAGTTATTACAGTTAACATTACTAACATACCCGTTAACCGCCCTAACTAATCTTAAATGCTTGTTAGGAGACGGTTCACGGCAATATTCGAATGGTGCATTTGTATCTATAACCTATAAGTTTCGTAGACCTTACTCTAAACCATTAATTAGGCTATTGACGCTTACGAAATTTGTATAGGTTGTGTTATCCTATATTCCCTTAACATTACGTCTCGTTTCACCAGCTGTATATTTTTAGGGCAAGAAACGTTTCCACGTGCGTCGCGAGATAATTAAAACCCTCGAGCAGTTGAAGTTATACAAGGAGACAAAAGAACATGCTATGGTTGTCCCACTGTGCAGTCGATCCAAGGATGTTGTGGAACCCATGTTGAAGCCGCAATGGTAATTATTCTTTAATTGATATAATTCTCGTCATGATATCAGTGTCGCTCTCCTCGATTGTGATGATCTGGGTTGATTGGAAAGTTTTTTTTTTTTTTAGGAAATGGGTTCACTGTTCACTTGGTGGTAAGTGACTTTTGGCGGCCTATGACCTCACCTTCATCCTCGATAAGATGGAATGCCTCGTTACCGTGACACATAGTGAGGGTATCAAAATAAAAATTTATATCATATGGATATTTAACATAAATTGGGAATAGGCTTCCGAAGTCTGATGATGCAGCTGGTTTGGTTAGTATCGTTATTATTCTTTCTTCACTAATTACTGATCTTTAATAACAACACAATTAATTTCTAATAAGAATGGTTTATAAATAATTCTATTAATTTTTCACTAAAACTTCCTAATCTTTTGAGCTATGTCGGTTACCCTCGTTCTTCGGAAATGGCAATGGCAAGCTCGTAGATCTAACAACCGATGGCAAGGAAATGTTCTTGAGTGCCAACCTCGCAGTGTAGAACGACCTCCCACTAGATGGAGCTCGTCGCACCTATGCAACGGTCGACAGTGGTAGAGCTACACTGCAGTTTGTTTCGAGCTGCAGAACGGATGAGTCAGCTCGACCGGGGTAGGACCACGACCTCACAGAATAATTGTGTAAGATAGCAGAATTTCTGCTGTATTTCGCCTGGTGAGTGTAGGGATCCGGAGGCATTTATAACTGGTGATGAGGCATTCCCTCTCAGTCGGATAACGCATCTGCATTATGATTCCTTGTCAAGGATGAATGTAGATGTCATGGGCCGCAGGAATCACTTACCATCGGTGCTCGTTTGTTACTTTCATTGTAATTTAAAAAATGCAATTCCCCCATCCCCGTTCGGACGCACTGCTGGATTTCATCCTTTTGTTGTGAACATCCCTCAAACCCGAACGAAGCGCTTTGCTTCGTCTTTCATTATTCGTACAGCAAAGGACTGGAATAGTTTGCCCGCGTCTGTCTTTCCCTCCGATTGCGATGTGGGTGTATTCAAAGGTGGAGTGAATAGGCATTTACTGAGCTAGTGCGCCTGACCATCCAGGATTGCATTTCCGCTTAACATAAGGTGGGATCGTGGTCAAGCACTTGCTTTGAAAGTATAAAAAAGAATTGCGTTAAGTCGATGGATGCTGGTGAATCAGGACCGCGTTCTGTGGCGATCTATGGGTGTGGACTACGGTCAGGATGTTATGGTGATAATAATGTATACCTACAGGTACATAAAGTGCGATACAATGGCCGCGGAGGCAATCAAAGCAGTGAAGACCGGCGAGCTGAAGATGATACCTGACGTACACGTAAAGACCTGGTACCACTGGATGGAGAATATCCGCGACTGGTGCATCTCGAGGCAACTGTGGTGGGGACACCGCATTCCCGCTTACAGGGTCGCACTGCCCACGGAGGTGAGTCGTATAAACGTAAATATAATAAAAACGTAAATATACCATTAGTTTGGAAATAAACTGGGTTTTAATTAAGTGCTACGCTTGGCTGGATATGCAACATCCGGTCCGGCGCCTTCTATTGTGGATACTAAAGTGGACAAATGAGGGCTCATTTCTCCTGATGATCAGTTACGAGTTCGGCCCAGAAACACCTATACCCATCCTCGACAAAAAATGCTTTCATACCCTCGGTGACAACACGTTCGCATGTTGACTCTTTTCAAGATTGAATGCCTCATATCCAGTAAGTGGATATCCGGTTCCCAATGCTCACTGTGAAGGCGTCGTCATTCCCCTAGGGAGCCAAGTATAAATCTTTATGTAAAAGGAATTTTTGACCCCTTGGCTTGGATGTCGCGATGATGCGAACGGCGAAGGATTACAATAATTTGCCTGCGGGGCAGTCTTTCCGTCCGTATATAATGTGGGGTGTCTTTGGTGACGAGTGAAGAAGAATATGCTGAGTTAGTTGCCGCTCCACCATTAATGTCTACAGCACCGCTTAAAACATCGTGGGATTTTTTTTTATTACTATTATTTTTTTTGATAAGTGATTCCTGCAGCCCATGACATCTACATTCATCCTTGAGCAGGAACCATAATACAGATGCGTTGTCACCCTTGAGGACTGAGATGGAATGCCTCGTCACCAATAATAAAGGTCTCCGGATCCCTACACTCACCAGACGAAACACAGCAGCACTATGGTGCTATTTTACGCTGGTATTCTGTGAGGGCGTGGTCCTACCCCGGTCGAGCTGACCGGTTCATTCTGCAGCTAGAAACAAACTGCACTACCCACGGATTGTATAGACTAGCATTGGCTTGTACACAAAAATAAATAAGGCGATATCGCATAAAAACAAGGCGAGACACGTAATAAGTAAATAGGTTTATTCTTTTAAATTATAAGTCAGGATAGATTAGTCCCAACGTCGTATATTCAGTCGCAGGGCGAAGTCCGATCGAATAGTCTGTTGCCGAGGCGACGTCGCACACGTACGGGCCGCAAGAAGTGCGTACGCATTCGTACGCGTAAGCCACCGCCCTCCAATGATATTATCGTACGTTGATGGTTTTACAAATCGTGCTTTTAGTGCATGTTTGTTTTCTACCCGTGTTTTGCTTTTTTTTTAATTTATTCCCACACTGATTTATGATTTTTTAATCGTTCTCCTTTTTTTATGCCGTTATCAAAACCAAACATATAGGTATATCTTATATAGGTCGCGGCACATAACTCTATCGGTGAACGAAACGTGGAGGGGATAGCTGCGCATGGGTACTGTCGGTACTTTTTTTTTATACATTGTTATGTGTAAGTTAGTTATACAATAAATCGTAATCGTCATCTCACTAATATCATAAATGCGAGAGTTTGGATGTTTGTATGGATGAAATTTAGCAAGGACATGGATTATAGTCTGGAAGGCTACTTTTTTACGCGAACGAAGTTGCGGGCGGAAGACAGTAGATTTTTTTTTATTAATTACAAATGTACATTACAGTGTACCAATTTCCACAAAAATAAAAGTGTGACAATTTTTATTTAAAAAAGATTTAGAATTAAATTTTGAAAGTTACTGTACACCAGGAGCGAGCGGGGGTAGAGTACAGTAGTACAGTAGTATAAGCGATAACGCATGGCCGCCCTCGCCCCCTTCACTCCCCGGGGATACCTTATTTTCGTCTTCTGCGCATTAACGGTCAGCGCTAGACTTATTTGCCGCAACTTATACTTGACGTTCTGTATTTTTTGTTTACGCCAATGTAATATTTTATAATAATTAATACGATCGCTTTTTTTAATGCATGAATAGACTTATATAACTTATACCATTCTAGTTTTAGTAATTCTAGCCTAACCATTCATTACCACTTTTTATAAAAAAAGTGACAAAGGACTTGAATATATTTGAATTGCTCAATGGTCGTTTTTATCGATAAAAACGATTTCTTCCAAACAACCTTGACATAAATTCAACGGAACTGAGTGTTGTGGAAGATCGGGTTTGGTGTAGTTAATGATTAATTATAATTATTTTATCGACCATGTTCACACATCATGCACACGTATTCTATTAATATTATTAGAAAGAGAGAATATATTTATTCGTAACAAAACACTGGTCCGCGCACCACTATAATTAAAATAAATTTAGTAAAATGTCAGTTGTCACGAATCGATCTCAACTGTGCTGGCTTTCAATTTTTTTTTTTTATAAATAGAAATAAAAACAATTACTATCAGTATATACGTCCGCAATTCAAAGACATAATAATCAATAACACGTCTTTGTATCGCACAATAATTTTCCAATGTTTTAACAGAAAGTAGAAGAACTATGGGTATCCGCACATTCAGAAGAAGAGGCGCTTGCGAAGGCGTCTGCCAAGTTCGGTGTGGCGAGCGAAGACATAACCCTGAGGAGGGACGAGGACGTCTTGGACACTTGGTTCTCGTCTGGTCTCTTCCCCTTCTCTATATTCGGGTGGCCTGATCAGACTGATGATTTAAAGGTAAATAAAATAATCTATACATATATTATAATTACTCTTATTTTAATTTTTTTTTATCACATTGAGAGGAACAAACGAGCACACAGTTCATCTGATGATGCTAAGTGTATCCAGCGTCCCATGACATATGAGTAAGTAAACAAGTGCATTTCTCAGAAGTGAGCTGTATTAATGCTCGCTGGGATCGTTGTATAGTACGAAACCCCTACATACAATACGTTTGCAATATTAATTTAAAGATTTTTTTTAAAACATTTTTTATTTTCTAAAATTAGTTTATTTATTAATGTACATAGGTATTATAAATTGCGAAGTTTGTTAACCATATATATTACAATAGATTGGAATTGATATTTTTTTTTATGACAAACGTGTCTAGTGTGGTATATATCAATAATTTTTTAGGTTTGAATTTCGCTCCGGAAATATTGTCCGGTTAATAGATTATATTATATATTCTACTGTTTATTTTACGGTTTTTTAGAAACTTCGCAATATTATCTTTGAGGAATATTTGCGTATTTATATTTTAATTTTAGTTGGAATGATTAGTTTGAGTAGCCTGTACTACTGTATATTAAATGTTTGATTGAGTATATACATATAATATGTATGTATGTATGTATGTTGAATATGTGTTAATGAATCTCATTAACCGATTCACCGTGGTGAGACGTGTGCTTGTTTCTCCACTCGTACTTCTCGATTGGTTCCGGGTGTGATTCTAAGTTAATATAAATTAAAAACACTTTCTGATCTTTTACACAAACGGGGTAAACGGAGAGATAAATGCTATTCATATTTCATCTAATAAGTGTTCTTGTAATTGTTTTTTTTTCATATTAGTAGCACGCTATTATATTATTAGGTTGTCTGTTAGTAGGAAAATGCTTGTGCTAGGAGATGGTTCACGACAATAGACCGTACCCTAAACCATTAGGCTATTGATGCTTCAAACTTTGGAATAGGGAAGGGGACAACGACTGAGTGATCTCTGTTCGATCATTTGCTTACGGCACTATGATATGTCCTGGGCATTTGAGTATCTGGAACAACAAGTTGATCTTTCGTCATACAGGAAAAGATTAAACTATTTTAAAATAGTCTCACTCGTGGATCGAAGACGCACGCTCGACCTGACATTCGTCTATAAACTCGTAAATGGCATTATTGACCTTCTCTCCTCCCTAGCTTTCCTCTATACCGTCGCGGTAACCTGGACCTTCTCGGTTCCAATTATTAGGATGTAGCGTAAGCAGATCGAACTTAGGTATAAATGCGCCTCTAAATAGAATACTCAGAGAATTTAACATATATGCAAAGTCTAATTGTATTGATCTCTTTCTTCAAAGCATTTGCACGTTTAAAATGTCCTTAAATTATAACTATTAAGTTTTAGTTTTAATTTTTTTTGGTAGTTTTCATTTTAATTCAAAATTTTGTTTAATATACTTTTTTTTTCTTTGTTATATTTTAATATTGTCACTCGCCATTTATTAGTTGTATGTTGTCTTCACCTTTAATTGCGATGGCATTAACCACGAAACTATTCCAATGTTTTTGTATTTCCTGATTGTAAAAATGTTCATTGTGTTGGTGTTCAATAAATAAATATCACCAGAGTCCACCGGAAGGATATCGTCATATCATAGTCCGTCATTATACCATCTTGAATTTTGTCTATCAAATATATATCATATTTCTACATATATTAACGTCTAAACGGTAAGTACTTGCTTATCGAAGTTCGTACGAAATGGATAAAGAAAGAACTGTTGAGATCTATCATGATTTTCTTTCAGGCATTCTACCCGGGAACACTGTTGGAGACTGGTCATGACATTCTGTTCTTCTGGGTGGCGAGGATGGTGTTCTTTGGACAACGGCTAATGGGGAAATTGCCTTTCAAGTGAGTGGTATCTCGTTAGCTGAGCTGTGAGTGACCATCGTTGCGAACGAAACTATTTAGATCCCCGGTGCCGGCACGAATGAAAGTACTTAGTACTAAGTAATAAATCAGTACTTAAAAATGTTTATTATGTTTTTAAGTACTGATTTACCACGTGCTGAAGGAGAACATCTTTAGGTACCCTGAATGTCTGAGAAATTTAAAATGTCTAGTTGTGCCCGCGACATCGTTTGCGTAGATTAAAGCATACTTGGTATGTCCCATGTAAAGCAACGCTTATTTTTTTTAGAACTTTAAGAACTTTTTTTAGAAGAGAAACAATTCCGCTATGCATGATTTTTGCGTAACTTTTACCGTTCTATGCAGCACCGGCAACGGAAGCTCTGAAAGGTTTTTTTAATATTTTTTTTCATCCGTTTTTGCAATATTTTTCATTGATTCTCCGCACTGATTGGTCGTAGCGTGATGTTATATAGCCTTCCTCTATGAATAGACTATTAAACACAAAAAGAATATTTCAATTCGAACCAGCAGTTCCTGAGAGGAGCGCTTACAACCAAACAAACGCTTCTTCGCCTCGCTTATAATATTAGTATATATAAATATTTCGAAGATTTAGAATTATATTACTTAGTGAAACAGGATTTTCACTCTCATCTAGATTTTTATTTACATCTAGATTTTTAAACTACATTAAATATATTACCAACAATTGACTGTGCCTATTGACATTATATAACTTGTACTCAGCAATAGGAATCGAAATAGAATTGAAACAACTCTAGCAACGCGGCTTCACGGAAATATAAAATATCTTATAATTCTTCCTTGTAAATACATTATTATTTCCCATTATTTAATAGACACGTGAAGTCGTAAAGAGTAATGCATCATTTAAATTAACACAATCTTTTCTTTTTCTAGAGAAGTATACTTGCACCCAATGGTGCGCGATGCTCACGGTCGCAAGATGTCTAAATCATTGGGCAACGTGATCGACCCCGTCGACGTGGTGCGAGGTGTGACGCTGGAACAGCTGCACGCACAGCTTCAGGACTCTAACCTCGATCCGAAGGAAGTGGAGAAGGCGAAACAGGGACAAAAGCAGGACTACCCTAACGGGATACCCGAATGTGGGACCGATGCATTGAGGTGAGACATTAATAGTGAATCTAAAGTTAAAAAATAATTCTTAGAAAGTGTTATTCAACTATTTCGATATCATGTGCTTATTATTATATGACATCAGCTGCGCGGAAAATATTGTACTGCCGTAAAATTAACTCGAAACAGCAGCTTAAGAACAGGGATTCTGAGAGCCAGTTACTGGTAGCGAGACATTTCATCTCAAACCTCAGGGTTGACAACGCATGTGTTTCATCCGCCAGAAGCAACTGTTCATTGAAAAACGAGCATGCAGTTTATATGAGATAATATCCTCACTATCCGAGATGAAGCCCATTACATATTATGAATTTACGTCAGTTTCAGTATCTTTGTTCTCAAATCAGTAAGCTCGCATCACGGAGCACATTCATGGCGAATTTATTCGGGACTACCAAACCGGGGCGCTTTTCCGCGACGTGGCAAAAGCGTTCGACAAGATCTGACACAACGGGCTGCCACAACTGTATGAGCTCGGTGTACCAGATCGAATCATACTAATCATACGAGACTTTCTCCGAAATCGAACATTTCGATACTGCGTCGAGGGAACACGTTCCGAGCTTCACCCCATTCGAGCCGAGGCTCGACCATCTCGGGCAACCGCTAGTCGCTCTCGCGGGCAGGGTAACGGTCCAAGCCGAGTCTCCCTCACGGGAACACTTGTGCTGGTTACCCGCAAATAAATGTCTCTGCTGAGTGCCTCCAAGCTTTCGGCAATTAGCCATGAAAAAAACCGCATGTGCTCTCGAATCATAGATGAGCATGGAAAGTATTTATGGGCTATACATATGGGCGGTAATCACTCACAAGGTGAACTGTGTGCTCGTTGGGACCCTGATTAATAATGTATGTTACGAACTCGTATCTAGGATTTTTGTATAAACGTAAAAAAAATATTACCATATTATCTCTAGATTCGCACTTTGTGCCATGACTCAAGGCCGTGACCTGAACCTGGACATTTTACGAGTGCAGGGGTACAGGTTCTTCTGCAACAAACTGTGGAACGCGACCAAGTTCGCCCTCATGTACTTCCCAAAGGATACCACGTATGAGGTGAGTTCGTTTTTATTTTTATACCATTTTTGATGTTCATTTGGACGACAGGCTCTGTAAATTAAAATAATTAATTAATAATAAAACTCACGTTACGCGAGCAAAACTCATTTTGATTCCCGGTGTCGGCGCTAATGAAATTTCTTATTGCAATTTTAAGTGTTGAATTAACGCCATTAATTTTTATCTGGCTGTAGCCTTTAAAGCAACACGAACGTTTAACGTATCTTCTCTGGGAGAGGTTCTTCTTGGCCGAGCCTTTCTAAGAACATTTTTAAACAGATCCATCTGTTTCACAATGATCAATTCCATTAAAAACTTTATTAACAGAACAATTTAAATGCTCAGCTATTCTTCTGCACGCCGACTTACATCTATATGTAAATTAACAATTATTTGTCTAGTTGAGCCTCCAATTTCAAAAAAAGAACGAGCTATGGATGCTTTTTTAAAATGTTTCCAATTAGGCGTCCGAGCGGCCAGTAACAGAAAATAAACTCCTACATGTGTAAGACTCATTTTGTAATTAAAAGTAAGATATGTTTATATTTTATGCATTAATGAGTTTTTTATTTGAGTGGCTATATTATTGCATGATCATTAATTATTGAATGTGTATATTTTTACGAACATTTGTACGTTGAAGTTATACTTTCTTTATTCATAAGAAGTGTTTCTAATTATATGACCACCACTGTATATAGGGTATTACTTTACTTTTTTTACGAGAATATAGTTAATAAGCACAAGTCTTTTAGACAATCTACTAGAAGGAGTAATAGATAGATTTCACTTAAACTGAATGCTCATGCAAGGTTTTAAAATATATTTTTTAGGTGCATGCGAGCAGCCTTCCAACCCTGTTGCCAATGGACCGGTGGATGCTGTCCCGTCTGTCGCTGGCAGTGCACAAGGTGAACGCCGGCTTCCGGAACTACGACTTCCCGTCGGCCACCACGCACTGTTACAACCTCTGGCTGTATGACCTCTGTGATGTTTACTTGGTATGTTTTATCATATGACAGTGTTAAACTTTTTTTTATATACTTTGCCAATTGTTTTACATACAGGGTGAGCCTTACGTTATATGTATGTTCCTTGTGATCTTCGCCGCATACAGCAGGGCCACGCAAACGATTTCGCAAACATCCGCAATCTCCCAGAGCCACCAACCAGGCAGCTCTGTATTGGGGAGGAACTCATCTAATCACGGGTATATAATATGACACAGTCATCCCATCGTGAGAACCCATTGGAACCTATTTGGGGGGAAGGGATGTGAATTATCCACCATTGCCTTTTGTTTATTACGTTGAGGGTAACAAACTCGCATACAGTTCACCTGATGGCAAGTGATTCTTGCAGCCCATGACACCTACATTCATCCTTGATAAGGAATCATAATGCAGATGCGTTGTCACTCTTGAGGACTGAGATGGAATGCCTCGATACCAGTAACAAAGGCGTCTGAATCCCTACACTCACCAGAAAATACCATATTGAAAGAATGTACTTACTTGAATATATATACAGGTTGTAACATACCTAATAAATGTTTTCCAGGAATACCTCAAGCCAGTGTTCACCGCTGGCACTGACTCCGAGAAGGAAGCAGCCAGGAGGACCCTGTACACCACATTGGAGTATGGATTGAAGCTGCTGAGTCCATTCATGCCGTTTGTCACCGAGGAACTGTACCAGCGGCTGCCCAGAGCTGATACATCCTGCTCGTCTATATGTGTGGCCAGTTATCCTACTGTAAGTTAATGGTCTACTGAACTGCAGTGTTGCAAAGGTGATGAATACCTGGCTTCTAGAAATGGATTCTAGTTTTGTTTAAAAATTGTGACACAATATTTCGTATATCACTAATTATTGGTCTTTGTGTCTGAGTGTGTTGTATATATGTGTTGTTTCCCTGATACTGCATCTGAATTGATGACAATGAGTGAGCCCCCTCTATGTTAGTGTAAATGTTTATTATATTTATTTATTTAAGCTTTATATACAGTAATGTATAAAGGTGGACATAACTCCTTAGGCATTCTCTACTAGTCAATGTAATCTACGGGTAATGCCGAGATGAAATGAGGTAGGTGTATGCTTAAAAACTTTGTGGCTATTAAAATATATATATAACTAGACATATATAACAAATACAAATACATACATAAATATTCGTTTTTTATTTTATTTCAGGAGACAGAAACACAATGGCGTTCGGAGCAATTAGAAACCGAAGTGGATACTGTCTTGAAAATGGTGCACCTCATACGTTCCACTAGATCTGAGTACAATTTAACTAACAAGCAAAAGACTGTAGCACATCTGGTCATCTCGCCTGAACTCAAGGCTGATGACCTGAAAGCTCTGTTCAGGAGCCTTCAATCCCTCGCTAACAGTGAACTTAGTGACGAACAACCACCAACGGGCTGCTCTATACTCACTGTGTCCGATAAAATTGAGGTTCATTTGGTGTTGAAGGTAATTTTAGTTTATATTTTATAACAAGATAAGATTTGCATATTATCCTAATGGGAGGGACATGTCACATATTAAGTGATGTATAAGTTTTCTGATTGCTTGCTTAACATGAAATTAATAACAAGCCCCCGGACATTAAACTGCTATGTTACATTCATAATATTTTACAGTTTTTTTTCTCGTTTTCAAAAGTTGGTAGAAGTTTTTCAGTATATAATATCTACTATAATTTTCATAAATATTTTTTATTTGTTAGGGCCTTATTGATCCTCAAAAAGAGATCACTAAGTTGGAAAAGAAGAAAGAATCACTGTCACAAACCATAAGTAAACTCCAGCAAGCCATGGCAGCGGAAGACTACTCCATCAAGGTACCAGCCGATGTCCAAAAGGCGAACACCGAGAAACTATCTCAATCTGAAGGCGAGTTGGAGCGATTAAATATAGCGATGGAGACCCTCAAACTTATGTAACAAATGAAGATTCAATATTTTTGTTTTATATATTTCCACAAGTTATGGATCTAAAAATATTTATAAAATGGCTGTATAATAAAAATTATAATGAAATAGAAAAAAAATAGCTAATCTACCATTCGTGATATACATATATGGTACTTGTTCTCAAACACTCTCCCTACTCGGGGGGGCCCTCTGCTCTCAAGTCTGTTTCGTTAAAGCTGTAGAGGTCACTAGACCAACAGCGTTATATGTACTCTAAAAAACGAAAACCAAAAACTAGCACAGACAAAAAATAAATAATATTTTTTTATTTTTAATATTGTTTTGTTATCTCATACGAAATTTAAAAAAAATCTAAGTGCTATTGAAGAGTGGAGCTACCTAACACAAGTTTTTATACATAAAGGAGACCTCCCCCCCGCCCACCATCTCTGGCTATATTGTAGTATTGATCATTTATGAAACTATATTTTTTATAATTGTAATAGCTCAATTGTTCTCTGTATATTTAGTAAAATACAATTAAGTAATAAAGAAGAATTTTGAAATGACACATATATAAATTTTATCTGAATATGAAATGCAACATCACATAATTTATTGCAAATATTAAACAGGTCTGTTATTGTATTACTTATTGATCGTTTTCTTTTTTATCAATAATACTCTCAAAATGTTTCCAAAATAAGCTCTATAACATGGTATTAATCAAAAGAAAAATCATTTATTTTATTTTTGTTGCCGTTTGTATAAATTGCATGATATATAAATATTGCAAATTGCAGTAATACTAAGCAATGTAAGTTAATAAAAACCATCTTATTTTAATGTAATTATAAATACACCTTTCAATGCCTTATTTATTTCGCCCTTTTGTAATAAAATATTTTCACAGAATTGTAGTTGTTATTTAAATAAATAAGGTTGTTTTAAATGACAGATAAAAATTTATTGGTGGTATTATATACACTTATGTCAATTACTGGTTAGTAAGACGATGATGGTGTCCTGGATGTCGACCACGTCGTCATCTTCTGGTTATTATCAGATGTCATCAATGGCACAGGTTATATTATAGTGCCGTAAGAATTTGCTTAAACAGGCTCTCGTCGGTTCTCTTCCCTAGTCCGACGTGATGCAAGTAATAAATTTCAGAAGTTTCAGATGCAATGACAAAGATACTGGACCATACATACAACATACCCAGACCAATGCACACATCAAATGCACCGCGTCACGGTGCACATTCTCAGTTAATTTCTTCAGGGCTACCAAACTGGGGCACTATTCCTCAATGTGGCGAAATCTTTCGACAAGGTCTGGCACAACGGCTCATATACAAACTATATGAGCTCGGTGTGTCAGACCGACTCGTACTTATGATACGAGACTTTCTCCGAAATCGAAACTTTCGTTATCGCGTCGAAGGAACGCGTTCCGAGGTTCACTTTCCTTGATTCTTTTTTATACACACTCAACACCAACGACATACCGCGCACTCGCGGTGTAGAGCTAGCCCTTTTCGCCGATGACACCGGCCTCTACGTGTCTGGATTCAAACTAGACGCTACTTGTAAACGCCTCCAACCTGCATCCAACACTTTAGGGTAATGGAGGATAGAGGTTCCCACAAGTGCAGCCATGTACTTCTCTCGGCGCAACAAAACGCCGCATCTCCCAACTGTAGAGTTATTTGATCGTCCAATCCTTTGGGATAAGACAGGAAAATAATTAGGTGTCATATTAGATGAAAGACTCACCTTCGGTCAGCATATAAACCGCGTAAGGAATCGAGCAGCGTTCAGCCTAGATCGCTTGCACCCATTACTCAATAAAAATAGCGAAATGTCCCTGGGTAATAAAATAACACTTTACCAAGCGTGCAACCGACCCATAATGATATACCCAAGCCCTGTCTTTGCGCATGCCTCCCCATTCAATATCAATCAATTAAAACAAACTAAATCGTTTCATGTGCAAGGCCACCGGTGTGCCTTGGTTCATGCGTAAAGAAAATCTACACATAGATCTTGAGCTGCAGACCATAGCTCAGTATCTGAAGCAGGCTTCCCGTCGATAGTTCAACTCTAACACACTCTAACCCCTCGAGTGTAAGTGCCGCCACTTACAATCCCATAGCGAATTACAGATTCACCCACATCCGAAGGAGACCAAGGCACGCCGTCGACGACGCGAGCACCAGGGCCCAAGCCCTTCATAAAACACAACACACGTACATTGCACTCTAATATCGCCCCCACCGACGGCGAGGGCGTCGCAAACAAGGTTATTCGCGATACCGCCATGTCACTGGCCGGTTCTCTCCAGTCCATACAGATAGAAGCGTTGCTGGAGTTTCTTGCGCCACTTCTTCTCCAGCGCCCACGCATTCTCAAGTGGTGGTACAGATAGCTAATAATAATAGCGATATTAGTTTAGATTATCCTCTGACAGAGGCAACTGACCGAGCTGAGGTCTGGCCCTCTCGGACACCCTCGAGTAAGACGCTTCCGCGAAACTGGGTAACGTTCTAAGCCGTGTTGTTGCCTTGTGCTGGTTACTCATATATAGAGGTCTCGACTGAGTGACATAAGCGCTCGGTCACTTCTCAACCCGGTGAAACTGTAAAAGACCACGGGCTAACAGCGGCCATCAGCCCGAAAGAAAATGAAATTCTTGCTAGAATCAGTAGAGAATATCTAGGTCTAGTTCCGAGTCTGTAGTATTATATGTATTTTACTTATAGAATAAGGGAAAGACGAAAAAGCAATGGACCTTATAGGCTCAGAGGCGTTACAAGCCTTTGAGAAAGAAGTCAAGAATAAACCGAGATAAAACGCATAGAAATCGCTTCTCGTGGGCCTTTTACTTACGGATCTATTCCGGTGAAGATGTAAAGAGCGGGCCAATACTAAACATACATTTAAAAAAGGTTCCATTTCGGTTCACCGTGATCATCACAGGATGTGAATTTAGTACTTGCAACATATTGAACATACATTATACTCTTTCTCGCCGGCATTGCATGGGTATCCAGCGCTGACTGGTCGACAACAGCATGGATGTCCGGTCTGAGCAGAGAGTATTACAACTAGTCCTGCTATTTATTTAATTTTCAAGTTTTCTTATATCATGTATTATCATTATTATATGTTTTCACTTAATTTTGTATATTTTCCCCTCCCACCGGGGATCGGGCATACGAATTTTGATTTTTATTTCTGTTCATGACGATGGTGTAGTAAAAATAGTCTCAAAAGAGGTTGATGGTGGATGGTGTTTTTTTGCATAGGAAATAGACCCGGTGTCTATTTCAGTGAAAGTGTAAAGACCGTTGTGGTCAATAACACTACATATTAATTTAAAATAAAGATATCACAATATTGCATATATTGCTTAAAATATTTGTTCACGCAATCTTATTCAATTTGCTGTATAAGTATTTACTAAATATTAAGCGAAACGAGAAATAGATGAGGTGACTTCTAATTTTGTATATTATTAGTATGTTACAGTACTTCAAACGGACTGTATTTCCATAATTTATTATAATTATACAGATGTATTTTGTTTGTGCAATTAAATTTTATCACTCAACGATTTCTGAACGTACAGTGCGAGAACTGTCAATGTCTTATGTATATATTAGAAGTTTCAGACCAACCGTCATACGAACAAGACCTGGCTGTATGGACTAAAGTCCTTTGCCTTTCCCATTAGGGATAAATTAATATCACCATCATTGTATATATTACTTTATTTGTATTTTGATTACGTTAAGGTTTTGGTTCACTAAGTAATATCATGATTATTACATTTTATTGAATTTAAAACAAAGAGAAGTTATTTGTAGAAGTTCTGACTGCTTCCTAATTTCTCTTTAATCACCGTTTAACTCATATAACTTGTTCTTAAAATTTTTGTAGTATAATATAAATATAATATAATTTTAAAATGGAATTTCCTACACTTGGAGAGCATTGCCAAAACGAAGATTGTAAACAAAAAGATTTTCTTCCCCTACAATGTAAGTGTAGCAAAGTATTTTGTCGGGAGCACTTTGGCGATCATTGCACCTCAGGTTTTTGTGAAATGGCACCAAAACCAAATGAAATAAGTTTAAAAAACGATGATGAAATATTTCGGTGTTCGGAGAAAGGCTGCAGGAAAGGGAATTTACACAAAATGTTGTGTATCAAGTGTAATAAGCATTATTGTATTGAACATAGGTTTCATCCGTAAGTTAATCTTCTCATTTTATATTTTTATAACCTTATTCTTAGCAATAAATTATATTGTAACATATTCCAATGTTTCATGTCAAATATTATACATAATTTGGGTTATTGATCCTTTATTGTAAAAATACCGCTTTATTTACTACACTAAAAATTGGTACAAACAATTTTAGGTCTTGTCCTGAAATCGATGATGAAACAATGGCTTCAAAAATAGAGCAGCATGAAGCACCAAGAAGGCAATTCCATGAAGCCAATAAACATTTGCAGCAGAAGGTTGGTTTGGTATATTTTAGGTTTTGTTGCCACATTGCTGTTTGTTCCTATATGCATCATAAATGGGTTACCACAACTGGGAAATGACCATAGCCTCGCAGATTACCAGTGTGATATAGCAATGTGATATATATATATATATATATATATATATATATATATAGATTTATGTATAATCTCCTTTTACAGTACATATTATTATTATATAGTTTATAGTATTATTTATTTTGTACTTCATGTCCTGACCCTTCTTCCATAAGTTTTTATAAAAAATGTATTTTTAAGTCCATAATGTAAGATATTTTAGAGGTAGATGAATAAATCAAAGTAAGTCATAAAGCTAAATAGTACATTTAATAGGCATTATTTCCCAGCTTGTATTTATTACAATGCCTTTTGTTATTAAGTGTATAAATTGTGTGTAAATAAAGAATAAATAAATTAATATCTGATTAAGATTACAGATAATATTCGAAAAGCACTGCAATCATCGGCAAAAGTGAAGACGGCAACAAAGATCCATCTAATGAGAATAAAACAGAAGGCCTTAGGTCAAAGGTCTACATCAGTGTCAGACAGAGTATATTTTGCTATCAAAAAACCCATTAGCATCGAACCAAAACCTGTAAGAATAGTCACTAATGTAGAAAACATACAAAAAATCGACTCTGTGACCATAGATCCAGATTTAAAAGACACTGTTCCAGTATTTATCAGTTCAAAGTGGAGTCTTGGCAGGGTATTAGACAGTATATGTGAAACATGTAATATTAGAAATGATAACAATAGATTTGGAGATGTGAAACTCAGGCTTTTCCGCCAATTGGATGGATACTGTATCAGCCCATTGAAAATGGATATTGAAATGATTGATTTATTAAAACAAGAAACTTTGGTGGAAGGTGACAAATTAGTTATAGAATATATAAGTAATAGTGTATTGAGTGGTTTAGATGAAAATTCACAAATATTCTTGTTAAGCTGATATTTTTAATTTATAAATTACACTAAAATCGAAAATGTTATTGAACATAAAATAGAATATACTTTACAATCCAATGTTTTGCTGTTTATAAATTCTCTTCTTTAGCCATTATTTTATTTTAGTTACCAGAGGGCATTAACTGTGCAGGAAAATATAATAGTGTTGTATTTATTAGCACAAATACAGATGCTCTAATGGTGTCCTATTGCGAAGCCTGAAGTGAAGTGTGTGCTATATCATTGGAGTTTAGTGTCAGGGCATGGGACATGTATAATAAACATCTAGTATATCTAAAAACTATTAATTTATGTCACCAATTCAACATGATCGGTAATCATGTTCAGTAGGTGGATAGTCAATGGCAGTTCCATTTGGTCTCGATATGTCAGTCTGTAATGTTCAATATTGTCATTATGTCTAGTCAAAAGAACCAGATAATTATATTGTTATAAGGTTCTGCAGAAATAAGCTATAATAACTGATAGTAGTGCTTAAAGAGATAGATATCTGCTAACTACAGTTTCAGAGTGAAAACTATGACCATAGTTTGAAGTGTCAATAATCCAATGGTTTATGGTATGGTCTGCAAATTTTAACGTATTATTGTGAACCATTTAAAGCTTAGTTGGAGTGGTTAACCTAAATGTTAGTAACGTAATGGCACTTTTAGCATTCATCAAAAAATTCCTCAGACGTAAAATAGGACCAAGACGAAATTTTTAGTTTTTTAATAGCATGGGCGTTATCTGATTATGCTCTTGTTAGAGTGTGGCCTTCCCCAGCCTAGTAGTTGTGCTACAGTGATCATTAAGCTATGACAGGTATCTATTATGTTTGTCAAGTTTAATAGAAGAAATAGTGGTTTAGGGTACGTTCTGCCAAACTTAAGGTCGTAGGTTCGAATGCGCCGTTCGCCTATTGTAGTGGACCATCACCCAACACAAGCATTGTCAGTTTTCTTGGAGTGGTTGACCAGAATATTAGTAATGTTAATAGTGTTACAATATTCTTTTATTTTTAAAAAGGCTATGATAAATGTATATATTTAGTATATATCTATGATATTAATATATAATATAACATGAATGTGTGAAAGTACAAGTCTGTTTTCCTTGCTGACCATAAGACTCGCTATTTGCACATGCATCACAAGAGCCTAAGATACAGGACTATGTATGTATATGTAGTTCTGTATAGTTGATGTTACGTTAATTGTTTTGTAATTGAAAAGGTAGACATGACCATTTTACTTGAAAAGTATTATAAAATATTATATAAACATTTATTTCACCATATAAAACATCTGTTAAACTTAATAATAATAATGATGGAGATGAAAACAAAGTATCCCCTACATGATAATAATAATCTTTATTTCCTTAACAAGTTACAATTTGTTTCATTCATAATGATTGTAGCCTCCTTTTAAGCATACAATGATTGACGCCACGATACGCCGCTCGAACTAAAGAAAAGGAAATTATAAAAATTACCTAATACCTTAAATATAATAAAATAATTAATGCAATGTCCATTAGTTCCATATACCAACTTCAGTTTTTTCTCTGAATTGCATACATGGGCTATAATAAAATAATAATTAATGCAATGTCCATTAGTTCCATATACCAACTTCAGTTTTTTCTCTGAATTGCATACATGGGCTATAATAAAATAATAATTAATGCAATGTCCATTAGTTCCATATACCAACTTCAGTTTTTTCTCTGAATTGCATACATGGGCTATAATAAAATAATAATTAATGCAAGGTCCATTAGTTCCATATACCAACTTCAGTTTTTTCTCTGAATTGCATACATGGGCTATAATAAAATAATAATTAATGCAATGTCCATTAGTTCCATATACCAACTTCAATTTTTTCTCGGATTTGCATACATGGGTGCTATAATCATGCAATATTGCAATATTCAAAGAATCTGAGGATAGATTTAAGCGCCTTCAAACGTTACAAAATATGATTCTTCGTAGGATGACAGGCGCTCCTTGGTTTGTAAGAAACTCTGAACTACACCGAGATCTCAAGATTCCCTCCATTAGGAAGTATTTTAAAGAAATATCACCACGATATTTTGCTTCGATAGAAAATCACCCGAACCCGTTGGTGGTGGCAGCAGGTGACTACATCCCAGAGAGGTATAAACCTCCAAATAGAAGACGTCCTAAATTCACCATAAAAATAAAGATATTCAAAATGTATGTACTTTTCAGAAATTGTGATACAAGCAAAGATTTTATAATCTAAAAATTATTCTAAGTAGCAACAAAGCATACCACATAAATAACTGTATTTAGCATACTTTATGTGGTAGTTGTTAAAGACATTTAAGAAATTTTAATATTTGTTTTTGTTGTGTTTTTTCTTTTTTAGATTACAATAATCATGGCGAAAATGCACCTATAATAGTACAGTGTCAAAGATGCCCAGATTTAAAATTTAAGAACCAAGATGAAATATTGATTCATTGGTTGGCACCAGTGTTATACCGTTGTATCACACTGGTTTGGAGGACGATGAAGATGCCGGGTAATAGTCCCTCCAGTCTAGTCTATAGCAGCAGTCATTGCTTAAGTGCTACAGCTAGTATTTTTCTGGATCATGCCCCTACTATATATTTGTCTAGATATAATAATGAAACAAAAATATGTAATAAATAATATTATAATATGAATAATAATTACAACTAATATTAACATGTAATTAAAGCACAACTTCTCCGTTTTCTTTGCTGACTTGCGATTGTGATCTGTTGTAATCAATGAGGGGTAGTAGGGGCGCCGGGGCTGAGGGATTGGTGTGAGCAGTCGGGGGCGGAGTCGCCGCTAGTTTGTACTTCTCTATCAGCCAGTCGCACTTCCCAGTGCGCGCTATTAACGTTATAAGGTCCCGCCTGTACTGTTTTGTTAAGATAGCGTAAAGGAATGGGTTTGCACAGGCGTTCAGCGGATAGAAGAACACCAAGAGGACTTTACCATGACTAACGTCGACCAGAGGTGCTCCTGAAAGCGCTGTTACACCGAAGAAGGCAACAGGGGCCCAGCAAAGTAAGTCCGTGCCAATAAGCAGCGCCATTTTGTTCGCTATTCGTCTCTCTGCCGCCGCTGCCGCTCCCCTCCCACCATAGCTCTCTCCCCCTCCACCCAAAGATCTATATATCTGGACGTAACAAACAACAATGGTGACCCAGGCTATAGCGTTAGTTAGAAACAACGAGCCTTGGTATACCGCGTCACCTACCCCCATGCTCTCCACTGGCAGGCAAATTGACGTCGAGGAGTAATCCGACACGCCGACTAAAGGCAAACCAGCCATCAAAATGGAGAACAGCCATCCACCAATCATTATCTTCGCTGCAGCAGCTAAAGAGATTCGTCTTTCTAAATATATGGCATAGGTTATGGCGAACCATCGTTCCAGAGTTACAATCGTTAGAGTGAAGACTGATAGTTGTCCAGAAAACACAGAAAGAAATCCTGCTATCTTGCACCCAACGCCATATTGCCAACTGTAGGCATAGTTAAAAAACTCTCCATAGGATCTTAGGTCAACCACCGCTATCATGGACAGGTAAAGTCCCGTGCACAGGTCGGAGAAGGCCAGGTGGCACATGAGAAACCTTGGCACTGTGAGTTCTGCGTGGTTTGTGAGCAAGACGAGGAGTACGGCGACGTTGCCGACCACCGCCGCAGTGATGACGAACCACACGCTGGCCCGTAGCCAGGACCAGCCCATGACGTCCTCGCACGGATTCAGTGCGTTGGGTAATGGAGTGCATTCTACTGTGCGTCGACTGGAAGAAAAATCATCAATAAGTTTGTTTCAATTCCAATTGCGATTTCATTCGTTTTGTCTAAACCCAGGGATTCTCAAACTAATCATAAAAAAGGTACTTTTCCAAAATGATCGATACCGCTGATCCTCATAGCCAAATTACTTTAAATATCGTATCTCTAATTTTATTTTCTATTGATACGAAATACTTAACAATTTAAAACTTGTCCAAGCTTAACGAGTTGTTGAGTTTTTTAAAAATACAACAATGATACTTCGTTACTAAAATATTAGTCATTCTTTTAATTAGTTGGTACACGTAACATAACATAAACAGTATCTTGAAAGTTTCAAATAGGAACTTGTGTTAATTAATAGAAGAAGATTTTTAGACCTCTTCGACCCCCAAAATCAGTTTTCGTTTATGTCTACCCACTTTGGGAATCCCTGGTCTAAACATACTAAAGTAACGTGATGCTAATATTTCATGCTGATATTCTGTGAGTGCGTGGTCTTATCACGTGCAGGCTCTTTTATGCGCTATGGCTCGACAGTAGCTTTAGCGTAGCTCTACCACTGTGATACACCAGTTGCACCCTGATCACTAACGAACTCTGGAGCCTGACGACCGATAGAATTCCATCCAAATATGCCGAAATAAAATCTCTTGGGTTTTTTATTTGTAGCAATCTCATTAGCGCGAACCTATTCATACTGTCCTCAACTAACACGTATGCTATGGGGTATAAATAGAAGAAAAAGAAGACAGTTGAACAATGGTGGGGCTACGCTGCGCAGTTTCTTTCCACCTGCCGCATGAATGAATTGGCCGACCGGGGCAGGACCATGACCTATAGAATAATAGCTGCTGTGTTTCGTATGGCGAGTGTAGAGATCCGGAGACGCTTATAACTGGTGACGACACATTCCATATTAATCCTCAGGGGTGATAAGCCATGTGGGTATCCATCGGGTGAAATGTGCGCTCGTTGTCACCACGTAATTTGATATAACTTACCTCAAGCTGAAGTTGCCACACGCTGCAAAATAAGTGACACCGTGGGACAGAGTGTTATTGACCAGGTCGTGGAAGTCTCCCTGCCCGTCGTCTTCGAAGCTGCCAGTATCCGAGAAGTATTCCTCGCTGTCCAATTCGTATTCCTCGCTCGTGGTGGCTGATAAGTCATCGGCTGTCGTCCTATGAAGATATTTAATAACAAATAAAACACACAAAGAAATGTTTTAATCAAGTACTAAGTTATTATATTGCGAGTGCATACTAAAGCCACCATGGATGAGAGTAAGTATTCATTAATAGAGAAGATATTCAGGTCAGTTATAAACCCCAGCGATGTCTTCTGGCTCGTCGACGTCGAATATACAAATATAAGAAAGAAGTTAGAAAGAGATAGTTATAACTTACTCTTCAGCATTTTCGACACCGAATTTAAAGATTTTTGCCGAGTCCATGGATCTTCTTCGTCTCTGTTTCGTGTGATGCTGGCACCTCTGTTGAACAAATCAGGCTTACTAAATTGGATAATATAGATATATAGCTTAGCTATAATTTGAAAAAAATATTTAGTGCCCTATTATTGGTGACGAGGCATACTTCTTTTTCAGTACATCTTAGCCCTCAATGGTGACATATATACATCTGCTTAATGATTCTTTATCGAGGATGAGTGATAAAGAATCGTTGTTACCCTTTAGCACTAAGTTAGCACGTCTCGTCACCAATAATAGCTGGTAAGGATCCGGTTCCCTCGGATGTTTTGAATTATGATTAGAAGTGTTTACATTTTTTTTTATAAATACCAGATGGCTATGGTCATATGACATCAACGCAGAATATTTCTATAGTGCCGTAAGCATTTGCGCAAACACACATTGATAAAATTTGTGCAATAAGATCGGAGGAAAGCTCAGATGCAGCGTCAGGTACGCGAAAGACACGCACCCAGAACCCTAGACCAGTTCCTCGACTGGGAATCGAAACTAAGAGCCGTGAAGCAGCAGCTAGGCACCACCCTCTTACCACTACACCGTCGCAGATTCTGATGATGTTAATGCTGTCCTATGCGGCTCTTACAGCCTCATCTGATATAATGGTCACAGTACAAGGGTCCCAATTAATTAGGGGGACCTAATTTTGGTTCTCTTACTATAGTGTTCCCTATTCGAGCGTGTCTGTCTGCGCTGCTCTCCATATTTGCCACCGAAATTGTTAACTATCTAGCTATCTGAGGATTCCACCAAAGTTGAGAATGGATGTGTTCGTCCAAAAATACCACATACCTGTGCCATCAAGGCTTTCTGCGTCTCATACAATGCATGGCGTGCAGGGTTGTGCCGTTCCGGGAAGGCGAACGCGCAGCAGTGGAAGTGATGCGTCAAGAACGCCTTCTGCAAGTGCTGTCCACCAACAGAACAGAACCTTTTTAGTTAATACGTGTAGTAATCGCTGATCTGATACAAAACGCTTGTTCATAGCGTCTTAACATCTTGAGGTGTTCACTAGCATTCAACCGGTATACAGAGATACTTGAGGGATGGAATACCACAGACCACAAGTGAAATACATATGTAGGTATGTACGTAGGTACAAGTGAAATATATATATACATAAACTATTTACAGGATTCAGTTTTAATTGGTTTCAATTTTGCAATTTTCATAATGGATATGTATAAAGTGCACCAAATGGGTGTTTTAAAAAACAAGAGGTAATTTTAAAAAAGGTATTAAATGTTAAGATGATTTTCTGGATTCTGTTGATGTAAGAGCTAGTTATTTGTACGCTTACTTACTATAAAGTACTCGCTATTCGAGCTAGTCTTGTTTGCGCAACTCTCTCTCTTTGCCAGTTCTGTCTGAGAGTTCTCCAGAGTGGACAATGGCAACTCTCTCTCTTTGCCACCGAAGTTCTGTCTGAGAGTTCTCCAGAATGGATGGTGATATCCATTTGCCGTCCGAGGTTAGTTATACGGACCTAGCGTCTGACGGTCGTCAAGGAAGATTTTTGGGACAGAATAGGCATTAAGTACTAAGAACAGTAAAAATTAGATAGAGACGGGAGGCTGAGAGATGAGTTCGTAACTTACCGTGAATCCACATAATTTGTTAAGGTATAGGATAAGTAAGAACTTGTGATTATGATTATCTTGAGAGGGACCCATACCTAAGTCCATTAGTGAGCCTATTACTAAATACTCCTAAATTATTTTTTTTATTTTATTACATTGGAGTAACAAACGAGCACACAGTTCACCCGACGGCAAGTGATTCCTGCGGCCCACGACATCTACATTCATCCTTCATAAGGAATCATAATGCAGTCATTGTCACCCCTGAGGACTAAGATGGAATGCCTCATCCCCAGTAATAAAGATCTCCGGATCCTTACACTCACCAGACGAAACACAGCATCTATGCTGCTATTTTACGCTGGTATTCTGTAAGGGCGTGGTCCTACCCCGCTCGAGCTGACCCATTCATTCTGCAGCGTAGCGCTATCACTGTTAACTTTCACTAAAATAATTTGAAAATATTGAACTTTACCTGAAATTC
Source organism: Teinopalpus imperialis (assembly GCA_029286865.1). Taxonomy (NCBI): domain Eukaryota; kingdom Metazoa; phylum Arthropoda; class Insecta; order Lepidoptera; family Papilionidae; genus Teinopalpus; species Teinopalpus imperialis. The sequence continues at coordinate 16,540,110 of JAGSMU010000022.1, read as the reverse complement.
GTAAATAGATGGAATGTATTTCAAAGAGGGGGTTTTCTCTATTCTTAATATCTCTAATTTTTCGAGGCCTTTCGTCGGTAATGATGTGATCGCTGTGCTGCTGAGGTCTCTGTAACAAGATTTTTCATCTGAGTATGAATGGAAACATAGATTATTCTTTTAGTAATATAACATAAGTCAAATTTATTTTGATTTTTAACTGTGTGAACCTGTGTGAAAACAAGTCACATTCAATTTGAAATTATTAGTATGTCATAAAAAATCGTTGCACCTAGACATTGCATCCATTACGAATAGTTCAGCTCGCCTGACTAGGTTTATGCTGTCACAAAATATTAAATAGAAACATTAACAAAGTATTATAATAATATAATAGGTGATAATAATTATTATTATTTTGCTAAAAACCCTGTACGTGTACTGTTTGTATTTAACAGTAAAGTTTGACTTAACAAAGAATATTTATAATGATTCCCGAACTTGGTTACCAGGCCAATATTTGTTAAAAAAAAATTATAATCACGTATGCAACCTATTCTGTATTTTTTTAATAGTAATTAAAAAAAGTGGCGAATATATTGCTATAGATTAATATTATATATGCTATATAATAATATTGCTAGACAAGGTTCATCTCCCTTAGTTCTTGTTTTTGAATATTAAATCTATCCGTTCTGAATGTTGGTCAAACTTACAACTGTCGCAGCAAAAGATTGCCGGCAAAGGCCAAATCATCCAATCGCTTCAGTTTGGTATTGCCGCGGAAACTCCTGAAATAAATATAAATGTAAATCATACTATAACTGGTGGATAATAAATATTGGTGCACAAATAATTGGTGGGTAATAAATATTGGTGCACAAATTAAAAAAACATAGTTTATCATCTTTCACACAAATTCCAAAAAGAACACGTAATTCCTTATCGAGGATGCGTGGTGTATTAAGACATACGTACTACTTACCATCTGGTGGACGACAACGAAGGGATAATTTTTTTTCTGTCAAGGGAAATATGTCTGTTATAACAGAGTCGTGTTAGTTCAGTTTTCAAGTCCTCGCTTTTAATTCACGGTACGATCTCCAGTGCCGGCATCAATGATTTTGAGTGTATTTTTTATTAATCTTTTTTTATTATTTAATTAAGATTAACAAACGAGGACGCAGTTAACCTGATGACAAGTGATTCCTGCGGCCGGTGATATCTACATTTATCCTTGACAAGGAATCATAAAACACAGATGCGTTGTTACCCCTACACTCACCAGACGAAACACAGCAGCATTATACGTTGGTATTCTGTGTCCTACCCAGGTCGAGCTGACCCATTCATTCTACGGGTAGAAAACACTGCATCGTAGCTCTACCACTGTTGATTTATTACATATTCCGGTACGTGATCCGGTAATCAGAAGTCGAGCTGCTTGTGCTCTAACACCGTCTCTAGAAAAGGACGGCTTATGTCCAATAGTGGAATTTATATATACGTTATTACTTTTACTAAAAGAAATAAGGAAAAAGAAGAAAATAGTATTTAATGAAAATCAATATTTACAATTTTGAAATTTGTGCATTCTTGAACGCATGCGCAGGCACTTCTTCTATCAAGTTATAATTTAAGGACCTGGAAAAAAATGCAACGTGTGATTGTTTATACATCTTACATGAAGAGTACGCTATAAGAACACATTATTATTGATACCGGTGGTCATATTATACTAGCTTATTCTTTCTTTATTAGTGGCTAAAAAGTGGACTTTTTGTCAAATCTCACAACTCCGCGGGCAATGACTAGAGTCCTGGATTAAATTCATAGGCCAATATTTATTTAAATATGAACGATAGTGTAGCCTATGCAGTAGACATCTTGAGTTAACAAGCTGAAGGTGGATTGTTGTGGAAATTCTCCTGGTCAATTTCGACTTCGGCGATATCGATCGGATATTACCAGATGTCATGAACTGGGTAAAATATATTATAGTTAGCGCAAATATGGATGTACTATATTTTACCTCCCGTTCCAATTGTAATGCATGTGGAATAAAATCAGAGTAGTGTAGTGTCAAAAATACGGAACATGAATTGTGAAACATATATTCTTCTTTAATATATACCATAATTTTTTTTAAAATTTTGTACTAAAACAAATAACATTTCAGCACCTTCTTTAAGCAGAAGCTGTTCGTAGCTATATATTTTCATACATACCTTCTTGTATTTAACTAACAAGAAAAGGTTACAAAGGGTGGAACTAATCGCTATTGGGATTCTTTACTATTCAACCCTTGCGACTGAGAGCCATAAGCGACTGAGAGCCATAAGCGCTCGCTCACCTCTCAACCGGTGAAACTGTAAAAGCCCTGGGGCTAACAGCGGCCATCAGCCCGAAAAAAAAATCTACCCTTGTGTGGTGAGATAATATTATACACAATAAACAAATATATAAAGAAGATATTATTAGATCAATCACTTTCATTTTTATACATTTTTAAATAATTGTCAATAAATTTTAAGCTGTGGCTCTAAGTGCTTTAAGTGCTGCTTCTAGGGAAGGATGGCGTTTTTTATAAGATATACTATATGAAAACATGTTTTTCTATTTTTATATTTTATTTATTTATAATAATTTTTATTTGATTGTATATATTTATAAATAAAAATATAAATAAATTAAAAAAAAAAAAAAAATTATTTTCTTGTAAAAATAATTAAGTGAATAAAAACAATTAATTGTTATTAGAAATTCTTAACTGTTGTTATATTGTAATATTTTTAGAACAAGCACATCTCGCTAGAAGCCTAACTCACAAAGAGTGGCTCAAAATTTATTTACAAATAATATAACAAAATTACAACAGGGTTTTGTATATATATGTATATAATATATATATATATATATATAACCTTCAAAAATTCTCCGTAGCAAATAAAAGTAACAAAATAAAATAGCATAAGAGGGTATATACCTATTGACTTACACTTGGTCAGCGCGGACACGGAGCGCATGCGTGGGAATGCGCTTTATGTGGTTACCCTCGAGGTCTCTGTGACAGAAAAAATGTCTATGGCCAAACGAAAGGATTCTTTATTACATTATATAAGATCTAATATTTGATAACAATTACACACAACTATGCTAACAAAACGGATTGTTAAATTGTTAATTGCAATTTAAAGCTGTTTTACCACATACTCGGCAAGGTAAAACTTTGAAATATATTAATAGAAAAATAATATTCCGATAACCTGTGCAGTCCATCAGTCCGCAGTGGCATTTACTAGAGAGGTGGCCTATATTCGGCAGCTTCTATTAGGTAAAGACCACGCCCTTACAGAATAGCAGCATAGCCCTGCTGTATTTCGTCTGATGAGTGTAGGGATCCGATGTCCCTTAATGCTGGTGACGAGGCATTCCACCTCACCGTTCAGGGGTGACAACGTTTCTGCATTACGATTCCTTATCGAGTAAGACTGACTGTGGGTGTGGACGCAGAAGTCATCTACCATAGCTCTGGCTGCTTTATGTGCTCGTTTGTTACTCTCAATAATATAACAAAAAAAAACTGTATACAGGCTGTTTTTTTTAATTTACATTGATGATTATGATAATGTCCTAGTCGATTTCGATCACGGCGATATCATCCGGTTAATACCAGATGACATCAAATGCACAGAATATTTTATAGTGTCGTAGGCCTTTGAGCAAACGCATCGGCACTCACTAGTTATCTCCTTATCTATTCCGGTGTAATGTGCTATAATGTGGAAGAAGTTTCTGATACAGTGTCTTCACAAAGTATGCTTTGTGGTACCAAAGCTTACTTTCAATTTTTTAAATTTCAGAGACAGACTGGACTTTCCTTAGAAAAGTACGGTCCCAAAGAAAAGTTTCAGCAAAGTCGAAGGCTGTTACGTTACTCATATATTTTCACGATGATACTTTTAAAATAAGCTTTTTTCCTTTAAAAAAAACTATTGCCTTATTATTAAAAACTAGTGTTTATTACGTGATGCTACTTAGGGTTGATAATCATTATATGATCAGTATAAATAAAAGTAAAGGTGTTTGAAAAAATCTTCTGCATTACGTGCGATAAAATTACATACCATACGTGCAACACACCCAGACCCGACGACCAACAATTTGTGATGCACAAATGTTGTTTCTCGCCTAGAAATCAATCGCTGCAACCTGCCACTCTGACCGTCTAACTGTTTACTAACATTTAATTGAACTTACACAGCTTGCAGGTAAGGTAGGGAGCTGTTGATCCTGTTGGTGTCATGCACGTGACTCAGATTCGGCACCTCCAACAGCCCCGACGTCGTGATGATGCTAGATAATATTATTATTATTATTTTATTCTTAATTCATCGCTGTCGTCCGTCATAAATCCATTGTCAAATTCATGCCATATTTATTTATACTTTGTTGTATTTAATTTTAACAAATAAAGGTTACAAACGGCGGACTTACTGGCCATTGGCATTCTCTACCAATTAACCCATGGTGTGGTGAGATAATGTTATAGTTGCAGCAATGAAAGATAACTAACATAATGAAAATATTATATGTACATAATAAACCAACAAACATATAAAGAAGAAGTCATAAATCTACTATCAAATTTCAACATAGTCCAAAAGGAAGTATCTTAATTCTCGAGAACTACTGTTAATATTACTCTAAACTTATAGGGGCTGAACGGCAAAATTTATGAAATAATTTATACCGTAATCCTACCCTGGCGAAGCTCGGCCGATTGCTAACGTGGGATACGCCTTACTATTATAATAATGTTTTCTTATAATTATGCGAATACTGCACACTGAATGAAATTAATTTTACAGATTTTATCTCATTCCGCACTCGTAACGAGATAAAAATGTTTAAAATAAACGCGATAAAATCAGTAAAACTAATTTTATAATAATGTTTTTTGGAGTAATACTGACATCAATGAGGCTAATATGATACGATATAGTACATACTTTCAATACGTTCATTACTAATAAATCTATGGAGTATCTCTCTATTGTTATATTACGGTAGGAAGAAAATGAAGGACATATAACTCAATACATTTTTATTTCATTATATAATTTTATTTATTTTGTTTACACCACATTATATAATTATATATAATGTGGTTTAAACAAAGTAAATAAAATTAGGAGCTATGTCTACAGCCAATAGATGAATTTTAAATTTATTATAGTCAAACTTTTTCAGGCTTTGTGTTCTCAGGTTTTCTTTCCTGATCCAGTTTTTAACAAGTGTGTGTAAGTTTATGTTTCTGTGTATGTGTGTGTGTGTGTTAATCAGTGTAGTCATTTACGATGTTTTCAGTTACTTTTTTCTTAAATATTTGGTCTCGAATCGTGAAACAGATATGTTTTGCCAAAACTTTTATTGAACTTGTCTAAACGATGCAAAACAGTGTTCTTTAAATAGTTGGAGAGAATACAGCTGTTAACAAATGAAATTAAAGAAAAACTTCAAAGAAATTCGTAATGGTGACGTATATCTCTGTGAGCGTTGGTTCGTTATAAGTTTCATTGTTTGCAGGAATTCGGAATCTAATTCCCGTTTTAGTTGTTGATTCTCTTCTTAAGAAAACCTGCATGGTTTAGTAATAAAATAAAAAGCGGACAAAGCCGCCGGGACTGTGATAGTGTCCAAAAGCGTTGCCCCAGTCAAGACCGAGCACGTCGACACGAATGGGGAACCGCTCAAGTAAATGTATATAATGTAATAATAATAATAATAAAAGAACTTTATTTGCCTTAAATATACATTACATCGAAACAAAAGAAAAACATGTTGGATAATAAACAATAATGGAATTAAAAAAATGTATATATATACTGTCTAAAAAATATGCTTGGATTTGCTTTGAGCTCTGGGTTCAACTGGACAACTCCTGGACATTTTTGTAACTTATTATAAAAAAAAGAGCCACTAGTCTAGTTTCTTGCCGTTTCTTCTTGCTAGCAGCGGCCTACCGAAGGTGCCCGGAGGTCCTATTATCTTTATATTATAGCTATCTTGACAATTCAAAAGAGTTTTTTATAAACACTTGAATAAAACTTCTTTTTATTTAAATGTATATGTATAAATACGTATTGTAACTTCGCTTACAAGTCACTACTAAATGGGTATATTGTATTTTGAGAAGTGTTCAAACCTATATGTCTGTATCCCTAATTCATACAATTCGAATACAGACAAAAAAAAGGCAAAGTCTGTATATAGAGATAATCAAACAGGCGTCTTAAAAGATTCAATAAGTTTAATGACCTCTACGATCCAAGATTTTTTTTTGTTAAATTGTGAAGGTAATCCTGATTGCTTTTTTTATAATATTGTATAGATAAATATATATATAATAACATACATACGTACAATGTGCGCAACTCGGGCAGAGACGGGAGCGGAGCCACTCTGTGCAGGCGAGGCGCTTGCGTTATGAAACTGAAAGATAAAAGTATACAAACATAACTGTGAAACACAAATGGACGCTGAAATACAGGGCGGCCATTAAGAATTTGATGCATGCAGTTCATGTTTCATCATCAACATGCATGGCATTGGCATGATCGGTGTTCCTAGACTTAGCGGGAGTGACAGGGACACGAGATATACATAAAGCACGTCCAGATTTAGATACCAGATCAAGCAATAGTAGAGTAGTCGGGACTCGGTACAAGAGTACCATAAGAGAAAATATGATTAACAACGAGTTTTTCTATTTACGGTTGTTTTCAAGCTTTTGAGAAATTTAAACGCAATTGAATTTGTGGGGATAATGGATGGGGCAGTAAGTTAAAAACTGGTTACTGTTTGAACACTGTCCATATTGTATTTATTATCACAATGTGAATACATTACTTTTGTTCTTATTTTAATTTTATTTTTATTACATTGAGGGTAACAAACGAGCACACAGTTCACCTGACGGCAAGTGATTCCTGCGGTCCACGACGTCTACATTCATCCTTGACAAGGAATCATAATGCAGATGCGTTGTTACCCTTAAGGACTGAGATGGAATGCCTTGTCACCTATAATAATAAAGGTCTCAGGATCCCTATACTCACCAGATGAAATACAGAACCATTATGCTGCTATTTTACGCTGGTATTGTGTGGGTGGATAAATGTAATGTCATGAACCGCAGGAATCACTTACCATCAGGTGAACTGTGCGCGCTCGTTTGATACTCTCAATGTAATAGTAATAATAAAAAAAAGGTGACCGGTGGGCTCATTTGACACCCTTAGTCATATTATATCATTCTTTATTACCGTTGCGGTAAACATGAATTCGTACTATGACTATATATGTATTAAGTATTATATATAATGATTATTTTTATGATATTTTTGTGTAATTATTATGAGCATTCTTTTCATACAAAGGCTTTTAATACGTTGTAAAAAGAAACTAAGCTCCTAAATCTCTGGCAATAATTGAACGATAACGTTTAAAAAATAGACACGAACACTGTAAACAATCATGACGTTTGTGCTCCATTGAAAAATGTTTTCAGCGTGTCATTGGCCGTGACTTATGAGTTATGACCGTGTGAAATAACCATGGAAGTGTTACGTGGAAGTTTTTTTTTAATTTCTTTTAGTAAACCTATGTCAAACGAGTACACAGCCAATGGGTCGGTAGTTACGTGGGTGGTAAAGGATTGGCCGCCATAATCACTTTCACACATTCGTCTTCGATATGTAATCATAATGGAAATGCGTTGCCAGTAATGGAACTCGTCACAAGTAATGAGGGTTTCCATCGCCAATGATTGCCAGTGGTTTTGAAGGTTACATATTTAAGAAAAAGAAAACCTTCATAAAATGAGTCATTTGTTTATATTTTTAATTTTATCTATGGTTTGCGCAAAAAATCTTACTACACACAACATAAGATTAATATTATTTGCTTAGGTGCGGTAATGATAAATGGTTATGGTTGTGCATAGTACTTACTATATATATTTAAATGTAAATATGTAATTATCTCTTTACGATGACTTCAAAAGCCAGGCGTACCGTTATGTTATAGCCAGAGCCCCATAATAAGTACCCAGCCGAATTCCAATTTACTAAGAGATTTTACTAAGAGTAATAATTAAAGGAGTAGTTAGTCCTGGTTTCGATTCCCGACTGAGGATACTATTACACCAGAAGATGTTAATTTTTGGTTGTGTATGTATTTTTCTTATGTTCCGTTTCGCACTGTATGTGAATCTAGTTTCGAACTTAATTTATACACATAATATTAAAATAGGGAAGTGGACGCCATCTGTTCTCCGAGTTAGCGCGAACGCTCAGGGCAGTATAATATATGGTGCGTAGTTTATTTCGAACAGGAGGATTTCATTATGTTGGATGTAGGTTATGTTGTTAAAGTAATTATTACTTACAGGGACTTGAGATTAGGCATCTTGCTCAGATCTTCGACGACGATATGCTCCAAATTTGGTGCGTCGATAATTGACCTGCAAACAAAGTACATTAATTTTAGGAAGAGTATTGCCTTCTGTTACATGTAATAATTGTACTGTAGGAACAAAACTTAACATTAAGAGTTTTGGCTTATTGTAGTATTTATGTTACAACTATTTGTATAATGAAGGCAACGTGATCTAGTAGTTAGAGTAACTGGCTGCTGCGTCGCGTATTATGGTTTCGATTCCCAGTAATTCCGTGGAACAATATTTATGTATCACAAATTGTTGGTTTTGGGTCTGTGTGTGGTGTATGCATGTTCCGTGTCCCTGGTACAGTTTCTGAACAACTTCCTCCGGTAATCCAACATGATGATAAAATAAATAAATAATAATACCATCGGAATAGGGAAAGGGATAGCGATTGATTGTTTCTCCATTTGCGCAAGTGCCTATAAAATATTCTGCCCATTTGATGTCATGTGCTAATAACCAGAATATGGCCGTGGTCGAAATCGACCAGGAGGACATCACGAGTATAATTCTCATTCGTTTTTTTTTCATAGAATAGGTGGCAAACGAGCTGGCAGTTCACCTGATGGTAAGTGATTACCGCCGCCCACGGACATGCGCCATACCGGAGGAGTCGCATATGCACTACCGGCCTTTAAGAAAGATGATTCGATTCGGAAATACCGACCTGGCGACAAACGATTTACGACCGATTGCTTTTTCAATTTCAAGTGAAGCGCACAGTGGTAGATTACCAAACATCGAGATGAAATTTTGAATTGACATTTGAATCTTTATTATGTGATTTAGTATCTTTCGCGTTTGTATATGTGTTTCTAAGCTGTCTGATTGTTTGCGTATCTGTACATACAGGTGTTCCACTTTGTGCAGGTGGTAGCCGGCTGCGTGGACGGCGCGCGCGGTGAGCCTCGTGATGTTGTTCTGCACCAGGACCACTGACACGCCAGGACCGTCGCCCAGCACCGGCTTGCCAACTGGAATAAAGTGACAGGTTCAACAAAACTAAATATAAGGATTTTATCGTGTTTATTTCAACTTTCTTTTGCTGACTGAACATGGATTTCTTTCACAACATATTAGACATCAGATCTGTGTAATACCATTATTTACTATAATATTTTTTTTACTCCGTAAAATAAATACTTATCTTAATAAAGTTGAATATATAAAATAATCGACCGGATAAGGAACGCGCTATTTCTTCCAGACATGAAATTTCAAATAGCAGCATTAACCTGCTGTGTTTCGTCTGGTGAGTGAAGGGATCTGGAGATCTTTATTTATGCTAACGAGGCATTCCATCTCAGTCCTCAAGGGTGACAACGCATCATCATTATGATTTCTTGTCAAGGTTGATCAGGTGAACTGTCTTCTCGTTTGTTACTCTCAATGTAATAAAAATAAATGTACATATAATGAAATAATTTATTCACTTTATTGTATGTATTTATATTTATTATTTATATTTACATTATTTATTATATGTATTATTATTTATGTATTTACATGCATGTATTTGTAAATAAATAAAGTCCTGTATTTGATGATTTTTTATTTTTTTGGTGATTAACCTGTTTCTTATTTTCGATAAAATGTCTAATACTCGGCCTGCTGGGAGAGATTTTATTGCTAAAATAAACTGCGCCTTTGTATATACTTTTTTTATCTTAGTTTTCTTGGATAAATGCTATCTGTATATAAAAGTTAAATTAAATAAAGTAAATTATTGTAATTGAATTAAGAAAATATAACGAAACTATTCGCGTACTATTGTTCGTTTTTTTGGGAACGAAACTTTGTTGAGGATTGTTGTAAGTAAATAAATGTTGAAATGGAATGCATAATTGAGTGAAAATTAAAGGCAATAGTGAGACGAACGAAAGAGATAGTTGACTTTTTTATTTTAGCTTTATGGTGCGAGTAGGTGTTTGATATCTGTAGATGTAAGATTTTATTTTAGTTACCTATGAACCACGTTGCATTACACCGATGATACTGAACTTTACCTGTCAGTTCGTAGGTAATATAATAGAGGTATATACGTTATAGTTTGCATCTAGCTGCAGCATGGACCGTTGCCGAGGGCTACGTCTTCACAGAATACCAGCGTGAAATAGCAGCATAACGTTGCGTTTTGACTGGTGAGTGTATGGATCTGTAGACCCATTTTGGTGACGAGGCATTCCATCTTAAATGACAAGGGTGACAACGCATCTGTATAATGATTTCTCATCGAGGATGAATGTCGGTGTCCTGGCCGCAGTAATTACATAACCATCAGATCAATTGTGAACTGTTTGTCACACTCAGTACGATATAAACAGAGGATTTCGCTTTGAAACAATTATAATTGCGATTCGTAAACTCCACATATCGTCATAATGGTGTGGCGGCAAAGGGCGCATCCATCTATTTCCATCAGGTTAACGCCACTCGAACTGAAATAACTAGGGTTGTCAAAAATATACTGGACATTATGTTAAGTTTCAGGAAAAGGTACTAAAACAATTTTTCAACATCATTTCGGCCGAAGTCCGCTTCTGAACGTAGGCGTCAATAACACACTATCACGGAGTACGATCCTGAGTTATTATTCAGTATTAGTAAAGTAATAAATTATCATAATTAAAGATAAAATTATGTAATAAAATTAACGAGAAAACAAATAACAAGACGCATACATTATCTACTGGAACTATATATATATATATATATATATATATGTATTTCATATACAAATATTATATAAGCATTATGGCAACAGTTAATCCTAAATTTTTTATTTTGTATTTACAATATCATATTTTAAGCACGACGCACTAAAAAGCAAATTTTAATATTATTTTATTTATACATTTAAACTTTTAAGCCTCACCTCAGTAGACCCAATTATACAGCAGCAGTAGGATGTAAGATCAAACTATTTCCTTTAATAACGATACTTATTATTCATTGAACAGATATCGATCCCCTATAAGACCCCCAACTGCGGGTAAACGATGTTTTATCTATCTGGGTGTTTTATTTATGATATTTGACTCAACCCTAGATATAACTGACGTTTGAAGGAGATACGGCTGCTTGACGCCATATTGCGAAATCTTGGCTTCACTGGACACGGCACTGGTGTATTTACGTTGCTCTGTTCCATTTACAACGAAGCTGGCTAATTAGCCCAAGAATCATTTGTGTTGGATCCAATTTTTTTGAATTTAATTGATTAGTTGTATGTATTATATATATCTAGTTATATATGTATTTTATAAATACTCATATACTGTCAATTTTATATATTTTTTTAATGGCTTAAAGTTTTTTAAACATACACCTATTAATTTTCATCTCTGCATCACACTAAGGTTGACTAGTAGAGAATGTAGGCATTAAGTCCACCTTTTTTCCTTTCCACCTTCGGACGCGGGAATAAATAAATTATATCCATGACATTCCTCATAATGCGTGACGTAGACATCCCTAGTAGAATGACAACCTCAAAGCTCGGAATAATGGCATAGGTGGCAATGAGCTGGCCGTATAGCTTGTAGAACAGATAACCGATAAGGAAGAAATGCTCTTGAGTGGTCCTGACCTTGGACTGATAATCGTAGTGTAGTCCCCCCTCCAGATGGAGCGGCGACGTATGTAAGTTTGTACTGCTGTTTATTTCTAGCTGCAGAATGAATGGTCAAGCAATGGAACTCAATGCTCGTTTGTTACTTGAAAAGTAATAAAAAAAAGAAAGTCGATGGATGCTTAATGTAGTAAAAAAAGTCTATGGATGCTTAATGTAGTAAAAAAAGTCTATGGATGCAGATAGCTCTGGAGCGTGGTTTGTGGCAATCTATTAAAGAGGCCTATGCCGAGCAGTGGAGTATCGATAGGCTGTGATAATGATGGTCGTAAAAGGTAGTCGTTAAAACGACAAGTTGTTTTATGACCCGTATAATAAATATTATAAATGTACCCAATAACAAAATGTATTTTATTTGCTAATGATATTTCCATTATCATATCATCCAACAAAAAGAATTAACAACTGATCACAAAACTGATATTAATAATCCTAATGATAAACTAATGAATTAAAGGTTAGATAAGTTGATAATAAGGCGAGTTGATAATAAGTAGTTGGCTACTCCGCGGCGGATCCTGGTTTCGACACCCAGCCCAGGAACTATATTTGTATATCGCAAATTGCTGGTTTTCAGGTATGGATGTGTAAGACCCGTGTCTTTGGAACTGCATCTAAAACTTCCTCCGATCTTATCACACGTGCATTATATCTGATTAGGGTATCTATATCGATCCTATCACATACCTAGGTATGCATGTCATTGGTAGTTAGGGTTACACCGAGTGAGTGACTATATTACTCTCATCTGTCATCTGGTTATAACCGTAAGATGTCGCTGTTGTCAAAATTCACCACGAGGAAATTATTATCATTATAATTATAAATAAATATTAAATAATACGAAATCTATAACATAAAATTCAAAAAAAAAAAAAAAATGTTTTTTTTTAATTTGCAAAAATTAAAGAAATACCCTTCTGTCATGAGGGTGAAAACGCATCTGCATTTTGACGCTTTATCGAGGATGAATGTTCGTGTCATTTACCATCTGGTGGATTGTGTGCTCTTTTGTCACACCCGTATAATAAAACAATATCAACGTCTCCTCAATAAAAACAATATCCCAATGAATGGATGTTCGCACGTATGTTCGGTTTATTATTATTTGGACTTGTTTATTTGATTTGTTTGAGTTTAAACGTATTGTTTGTTATACATGTACTTTAGGAACAGTTGATCAGATCGTTCGGATGATACATTGATGGTAGAGAGCTCCAATACAGCTGTTCTTCCATCTGAAGCTATTAATTTTCATCATGTTTATTTGAATGACTGCATTAATATGTTCTACTGTTATGTGTATATGAAGCTATAGAAGCTACGTGTCTTTCAACACTCCAGATCGCTTGGACTTGGTATTTGATTTTCTTTTATGGAAAATAAGAATTATATACGAGGACTATGAAGATTCAACATATTATAAGATACGACACGTCAACGATTTTTTTTTTAAATTAACTGTATTATTTTTTTTATTGTTATTCAGTAATTGTTTTGTTATCTTTATTAATTTTGATGTAACACGATAACGATGTAGCAATTGGTGCATGATGATTTGATTCGAGATTTGTGGATTTAGATTGATTTCATGCATGCTCTGTAGATGTCCTAGATCAAATAAAAAAAAAATATATGTCGACCAAGATGAGTGAGATGCCTTCGTATAAGCAATTCGGTCCCGACGTAGGGAACACTCACCATGCGCAAAATCATCAAGCAGTCTTCTGCTGCATGTAATGTTTCTTAATAAATGAATATAATATAAAAAAAATCAAATACTAGTCCATAATATTGATTTATAATCAAACTAGCTGATAGGCGTTCTCCTGTTCAAATTTCAATAAATTTGTGTGTGATCGTGATATTTGTTTACCTATAGATAAAGAATTTTCACTTTTCCCGATTACGACAATTTTCCGGGCTACTTTTTTTTTCCTAACCTACTTTAAACTATTAACGGACACTTAAAAAACAAATAACCAAAACGTTCCAGCCGTTCTCTAGTGATATCCTTACGAAACAACAGAATTTGATTTTTATTTATATATCGAATGCCAAAGCGTACGTCGTGCGTAATTAGCTTAAGTGATGAAATTGCAATGAGGACAAAAGTTTTATTTTTTATTAAAAAAAACAATTTATTCTCATATACTTAAATATCAGTGTTTTAAAGCTATTTGCGGATACGTGTGGTTATCTTTGATCCATATGGATAAATGTATATAATTGGATTGTCCGTATCTCTCTGATATGATAGCCGTTTAGCTTCTGTTGCTAATCGCTTGCACTTATTTTTATTTATCGACAAATTACACATTTCTGAAGTGTTTCATTCGTACTTAAGCCGTTTTATTTACCTATTACCTCGATGTAGTCTTCGGAAAACGTTAATTCCAAAACTTAAAACAGTAAATCTTCTTAGAACAAGAAGCGCTTAATACTGGAATTAATCTTCTGTTAGGATTTAAACATATAAAACGACGTATATTTCTTATTAACTTGAAAATATTGTGTCTCAACAGGCTATTTTTAACAAAAGGTTATATTTGGATTCTGGAGAGATTTAATTGTATAATTATTGCCAGCCATCATCTCGACGTCCGTCCGTCGAATCCACCACTGTGCGCATCAGGCGAAACTTCCTGCCACTCTGTGGAATCAGCTGTCACTAGTGGTGTTTCCGAACCGATACGACTTAGGGACCTTCAAGAAGAGAACCTACACCTTACTTGAAGGCCGGCTACGCATTTGCGACATTCTGCAGTTGCGGATGTTCACGGGCAGCGGTGATCACTTACCATAAGATGGGCTGCATGCTCGTTTGTCACCTATAGTATAAAATATATATATATTATGATGCATGCCGCATGATTCTGACCACCTTGGCTACCGATATTTGTATTTGAATCTGAACTAAAGCTTTAATCACCATCACTACTAATTACTATCACCGCCCAACATTACTAATTCACCCCTAAGATTACGCAGCACGACCCTAGACGACAGGCATGCATTGATGGAACAGTTCGAAAATAATAACCACTTTTTATACTATGTCTATCTGTATTTATCTTGTATTTAAATCATTATAATTTCTTTAATAATATTGGAACAGCAATTTGTAATTATAATCAATAATAAATATAATATTATTTATTATATCATTGAATTAAATTTTGATAAGTTCATTTAAAATTTACTAGGCAGCCGTATAAGTTTTGACCGTCTACAAAATTTGACTAGTCTAAATTTGACTAGCAAGAAAAAGCGAGAAGAAAATATAGTAAGGAAAGGATATATATCACGAATGCAGTGATATCACTTACCATTAGGGGAGTTATGTGTTTGTTTGCTACTCCTAATATATATATAATATGGCTAAAAAGTAGAGCGACAGTGAATTCGCGAGAACACACCACGAACTATCGCTTGATAATGTAGCTGGGGCATTAAACTGTTTAGCATCAGTTGTGTCAATCAAGTGTCGTTATCAGTGACGCATTGGATTTGAACGTGATAAGGTAATTAGGTTTTCGGGATCTTGATAGATCGTCCTCTCGCACTCTACTTCCGCGAAGGCTATATTTCTCAAGTTGACCAAGTGCGGAGACAATATGAGAGTGATAGTGTGAGACGTAAATATAAATAAGCATTGGCCTCTCTTAAAAAAAACGGTCTAGAAAGAGATAGGCACTATCCCCTATTCAGCAAGTTTTAATCCGTCAGAAGCAACTGACCGAGCCCAGATTCGGCCCTCTCTAGCACCCTCGAGTCGGTCGCTTTCGCGCACAGGGTAACGGACGAAGCCTAGGCTCTGCTGAGTGCTCTAAGCCCTAAGCCCCTCTCAACCCGAAGCTGTAAAACAGTATCCCACTGCCGAGTATAGTAAGAATGGCCTCCTCTCTATAGAAATCCCATTGCCGAGTATAGTAAGAATGGCCTCCTCCCTATATAAATCCCACTGCCGAGTATAGTAAGAATGGCCTGCCTCCTCTCTATATAAATCCCACTGCCGAGTATAGTAAGAATGGCCTGCCTCCTCTCTATATAAATCCCACTGCCGAGTATAGTAAGAATGGCCTCCTCTCTATATAAATCCCACTGCCGAGTATAGTAAGAATGGCCTCCTCTCTATATAAATCCC
Organism: Teinopalpus imperialis; assembly: GCA_029286865.1. NCBI lineage: Eukaryota > Metazoa > Arthropoda > Insecta > Lepidoptera > Papilionidae > Teinopalpus > Teinopalpus imperialis. The sequence goes on along the minus strand of JAGSMU010000022.1, from coordinate 16,523,844 downwards.
ACTGCCGAGTATAGTAAGAATGGCCTCCTCTATATAAATCCCACTGCCGAGTATAGTAAGAATGGCCTCCTCTCTATATAAATCCCACTGCCGAGTATAGTAAGAATGGCCTCCTCTCTATATAAATCCCACTGCCGAGTATAGTAAGAATGGCCTCCTCTCTATATAAATCCCACTGCCGAGTATAGTAAGAATGGCCTCCTCTCTATATACACGGCAATAAATTTAATGAACCGTTGTTCAAGAGCCTGTAAAACTTATGAAAATTAATTATTATGATTAAGTGATGCCGTTCGCCATAACTAGTCAGTGTGATATTGTAAATATAAAAGTTCGTGAAGATTGAATTTATTTTTCCTTATAAATCGTGTGCGTAGGTGACTTTCCTTGAAGTCTCTTACTCACATTCGAGGATGGGTACTTAACTCTTATAAAATGAAACGAGTGAACGCGGTGATGCAATATATATATATATATATATATATATATATATATATATATATATATATATATATATATATATATATATATATATATATATATATATATATATATATATATATATATATATATATATATATATATATATATATATATATATATATATATATATATATATATATATATATATATATATATATATATATATATATATATATATATATATATATATATATATATATATATATATATATATATATATATATATATATATATATATATATATATATATATATATATATATATATATATATATATATATATATATATATATATATATATATATATATATATATATATATATATATATATATATATATATATATATATATATATATATATATATATATATATATATATATATATATATATATATATATATATATATATATATATATATATATATATATATATATATATATATATATATATATATATATATATATATATATATATATATATATATATATATATATATATATATATATATATATATATATATATATATATATATATATATATATATATATATATATATATATATATATATATATATATATATATATATATATATATATATATATATATATATATATATATATATATATATATATATATATATATATATATATATATATATATATATATATATATATATATATATATATATATATATATATATATATATATATATATATATATATATATATATATATATATATATATATATATATATATATATATATATATATATATATATATATATATATATATATATATATATATATATATATATATATATATATATATATATATATATATATATATATATATATATATATATATATATATATATATATATATATATATATATATATATATATATATATATATATATATATATATATATATATATATATATATATATATATATATATATATATATATATATATATATATATATATATATATATATATATATATATATATATATATATATATATATATATATATATATATATATATATATATATATATATATATATATATATATATATATATATATATATATATATATATATATATATATATATATATATATATATATATATATATATATATATATATATATATATATATATATATATATATATATATTATGATGCATGCCGCATGATTCTGACCACCTTGGCTACCGATATTTGTATTTGAATCTGAACCAAAGCTTTAATCACCATCACTACTAATTACTATCACCGCCCAACATTACTAATTCACCCCTAAGATTACGCAGCACGACCCTAGACGACAGGCATGCAATGATCGAACAGTTCGAAAATAATAACCACTTTTAAACTATGTCTATCTGTATTTATCTTGTATTTAAATCATTATAATTTCTTTAATAATATTGGAACAGCAATTTGTAATTATAATCAATAATAAATATAATATTAGAAAAGACTAAGAATAGCTAATATAAAATATAAAAATAAACAATATTAGACACATATTCTATATATTAATAAATATTATATACCTACATAATACATATATAAATACAATACAATAACAGTTGGTATTGTAAAAGCTTTGTAAAATATATCTGAATATTATTATTAGAAAACTAGGACAATATTGTTCTATATATGAAAAATCATTGTCCTTTTTAAATTTGTAAATCCCTTGGATTTAAATAAAATGAACAGTCATTGAACTTTATGAAAATATCTGATAAAATTTACAGCATACAATTAAGGTTGCGAGTTGAAACAAAAATGTTTTGTGATGGGAGTTCAGTGACCTACTAAATATATTCGGAACTTTTTTCCTTACCGTTTTATTCGACCGTAAATAAAATTCTTGCTAGTTTATTACATGTTTAATTTAGTCTTAACCTATATTTATTTAAATTATATTTTTATATATATTTGGATTTATAGAGATTGCAGATTATGAAATACGACATGACTATAAAAAAATAAATAAGATTTTATGGAAAAAATGTTTAAATTTGTATATTTATTTTTAAACCAAAATTAATGAAACAGATATTAGCAAACAAAATAAAAGACAATAAATTAAAGAGATGTTTATTAATTTGACTTTTTAAATTCACTTATTAAATAGTGGTCAATGTTCTTCAAAACAATTAGCACAGGTTGTCTGTGAAAATTACGGAATTAACAGGTTAATTTAAAATATAAACATAATATAACGATCATGGCGGTTTTGTAGTTGCGGACAACCGCCCACTAGATGGAGTGACGACCTATGCAAATCTACATGAAACCGATGGATGCAATTGTACGTTTTCTTTTGTTTTTATCTATTGAAAACATTTTCTGGCGACATCTTCTAGTTAGTTATTTTAGTTTAAGTTTAGTTATTACCAAATAACATCAACACCGCTGGATATGTTATAATTATATTGCGTATATATACTTAAAACTAAACGCAAGACATTCACTCATTATATACCCTGATTCTTTATGCACACCAGTTTATATTTCATCATGATATTCAGCATGTGCGGTACGATTCGGATGTTAAGTTCGGTGTCAGGAACATGAGATGTTTTGTTTTATAATAGAAAGGGTGAAAAACAAGCACGTAGTTCATCTGATCGCTAGTGATGGTTCGTATCCATGACATCTACGTCAATCAAGATTTATGTGCGTTATCACTCTTAAGGATTGAAATGGAATACCTTACTATCAATACCCGAAGCTACGGATCCTTAAACTCATAAAACTAAACGCAACTGAGTTATGCGATTTATGCCGATAATTTGTGAGAGCGTGGTGTTTTTTTAGTCGGATCGGCCCATTTATGATACATACTTCTAGAAACAAATTGAGTCGTATTTTGACTTTATTGTTATAGCTCGCGGCACATAAGTCTAGCGGTGAACGAAACGTGGAGGGGATAGCTGCGCATGGGTACTGTCGCGAGCGCAATTGTTTATTTCTAAATTGATTACGAATAAAGTATTTTTGTTTGTACTTTGTTATGTGTAAGCTGTTCGTTTAAGCTAGTTATATAATAACATCATCATCGTCATCTCACTATGACATAATTATTTAAAAAGAATTAGAATTAAATTTAGAAAGCGACTGTACACTAGGAGTGAGCGGGGTGTCGCATCGGTGCGCGGGGAAGAGTACGACTGGAGAGCCAATAAGCGCTTCCGCAGGGCCGCCCGCGCCCCCTTCACTCCCCGGGGATACCTTATTTTCGACTTCTGCGTATTAACGGTCAGTGCTAGACTTATTTGTTGTAACTTATAGGTATAATTGCGTCTACCGGTTAATGCCTTTATTTTTAGTAGACATTGACGAGAAGTTCGTGAAAGCCCAAACAGACAGAAAGACCAAAATTTCTTGACCTGGCACACGATGTGACCGACATGTAGGGTAATATGTCGTATGGGCCGAAATTATACCTCTGTAAATGGCTTAATCTCAACCAACCTCTCAAATCACCAGAAAGTTGGGACTCAGTGACGAGCTCCGGGCTCAAATGCAGGCGGTGCTTCTCAACGTCGTTCATATAGTCCACAGATTTCTCTCCCTTTCGCCCTAACGATCGACCGTTTAGTCTCCCATGTCGAGGTATTTCTGTCTGGTTGATACTTATATATGTATATTTTGTTATATTTGTTTTGTAATATGTGTATAGTATTTTATTTATTTATTTTATTGACCAGGGATAGATAGAGATAAAATTACCCTAAATAAAAATAATTAAAACGTTTATTGCCATATAAAAGAACACTATACATAAACAATATTAAACACTTAGGCAGAGGAGAATCAGCATTCGCTGACACGGGATTTCAGTTCAGCATGTAGCTCAGGTTTCCAGCCACTCCCATCTCCCTTAGATGTTATGCGTGGTCAGGTCATGAGAATTGAGGACTCAATCACCACCTAGTAATTATACTTTATAGTGTTTATACGCAACAAAGGAAAAGAAAAAAAAGATTGAGCACGTTAAATAAAGAAGATTGCCATTAGCATAATAAAATAATTAAGTTTTCTCTTGCATGTGCGCATTAGGCTTTAGTGGGTTGATGTATGTTTGTGTTAATGTATGTGTTGGTATGTACATATATATATATATATTCTGCAGGTATGTGTGCGGGTATTTTTTGGCTTATTCAATTTGTTTAAGGACAAAAAAACATATATTTCCAGTAGGCATGTTTCATATTCTCGGGCTGCTTTTGTAATGTTGATTTATACGTAACGTTGAATCTTAAAATGAGAAATATTATAACAAAAAATGATAATTATATATTTATATTTTTTTTTGTATTGCTTAATTATTTCGGCCTGATCTACCTGCGACCTTCCGCAGTCTATTATAAATATTATTAATTTTGTAACACTATGTATTACTATGTAAATGTTAGGTTTTAATATCAGCCTAGACCTATTTGTTGTCTAAGAACTAAAGTTTACTCATCAAATGAACGAGCTGTCCCTGCTGTGGAAATGTTGCAGGAAATTGTCTACACGTGTTACCATTCCGGTAATTGCTTTAGCACTACATTCGCGGAATTTCTCACTAATTGACGAGTGCGACGTGGGATATTGTTGGCATTCTTTAATATATCAGATATTTCAGAAATTAAATAGCAAATAGTAAAAAAATTGCTGATAACGCTTCTGGATCTTGATTATTCATATTAGTTTTAGATTTTTGGCATGGTCGTTCTCCAGTTGAGGCTTTATATCTTTATTCAAGCGAATTATGTGCTCGTTCGTCATGATGATGGCTTAAAAAGTATATTAACAAAATGATCTTAGCAAAGCAAGCGAAGAAGCGAAAGCGAGCAAAACAAGTGCTAGTGCCTTTTAAGCCAAGAAATTAAACATGATGTCGTTTTCATTATCAATTTTATGTAGTCCACATAAAGCTGCGTCGCCCACCGTACGCAAGGAAAAAACAGTCGTGTTTTCACACAACACAGGTGTTTACTTTACCATTTACCAGTCGGCGTTCGTGACAAATTTATTATTTTTTATTTACATTTGATATATCTGCTGCCACTTGTACGATCTATAAGTCAAACTTGAACTCAAACTTATTTATGTGAAATAGGTGGAAGACCTAGCATACGATAATGAGTTAAAAACGGAAACAGAAGCGGGGTACAAAATCGTTTATATATTAGAAATCGACTTCATTGAAGTCCACGCTAAAATACACAGTTTTTTTTTGATTATTTAAAAGTTTATTAGAAGTGCTTTTAACATTTCTATTATAACATTCCGGTCAACGTGCTAAGAGATGGTTCCAGGAAATAGTCGAATGGGTGATCCGAACCTATGATTTTTGCAGACCTTACCGTTAACCATTGTGCTATTGACGCATCATATATAGTAATTAATTTAATTTACGTCGTGTAATGATTTTATTACAATTTTAACGTATGTAAAGGCTGCGGCCACCTTCAAAGATAGCTGGTCTAACATATGGCGAAGCTTGCCAAAGACGTAACGTACACGTGGAAAACCACCCGCCCCCTGGCTGACAAAACAGACCTCAAAGAAGTTCACCTCAACAATGACTTAGCATAAAACGGTGCTGCATGAAGTATGAAAACAAGGTAGGTCGACCCCAAGTAAATGGGAAAAGTTGTCCTTGAGGAAGAAGAAATAATAGTCACATATTGTACTCCAGCTTACAATTTTCAAATTAAAGAGCCCATATTTACTTAATTTAACAAAGCTTTAATAAAGCTTTGTTATTACACACCTTACAAAGAGGAGTACAAAGGGCGGACTTAATGCCTTAAGGTATTCTACCAGTCAACCCGTGCCGTAAAAAGATATTATACCATAATACATGTGCATGTAGGTGCATTTATAAAACATGCTAATAATAATAGTTAGAAATAATTCTACTCATAAAACAACATCATACCATATATACAAAAGTAAAAAAATATATGTATATAATATTATATAAATATATTTACTTCTAAATAGCTATAAATAATAAACACATGAATACATAATTAAACATAACTATATGTAACCATATCTTATAAACTACACGTGTATACTACTCATTATGTTAAAAGAAATAGAAACAAGTAAAAAAAATATCCCACTGCTTCCCATGGCATATGAATCTCTGCTATGCGACTCGTCTGCGGAGTAGCGGACTTGACATGTCTTCGAAAAATATTATTTTTTATTTATCTCTAACTCAGTCAGGTTTCCTCACGATGTTTCCTTCAGTGATCACGTATTAATTCGTCACTTAACCTTAGTGTGACAAATAAGCACACAGTTTTAGTGATGGTAAATGATGAATATAAACATCTACAGAATACGTCCTAAACAAAGACTCGTAATATACATGCGTTAATGCAACTGTGGACTGAGATGGAATGCCTCGCCTTCGATACCCTAGTTACCATTTCATGCACTTATCGTACAGAACACAGCGTAATGATGCTATATCAAGTTAATATTGTGTAAAGGCGTGGTTGCTTCATGCCGTAGCCAGAAAAAAGCGTGTCGCTACCTTCAAAGAATTTTAGTTTCTTAACATGGACAAACAGAAACATATATACAATAAAGTTAGTGGATTATTTAGATGCCCACATAGACCAATTATAAATTAGCTTTATAATCTCTGTTTTTTTTAATCTGTAATTTTATTTGGAAAGCTTTCTACGATTGTAATGAAGTCAATGAAATGTAATGAAGATCGTAAAAAAGTCAGCGTGATTCACTGCTTTTAGTACTTAGATACTAAATTGCCGGTCAAGGTTCGCTTTCGATTCGAAGTTAATTATACGGAACACATAAATATTATTTACAGTTATATCTGTTCTGTTCTCAATTGGGATAATATCATTGCATACTTTATATACCTTTCTATGAAATGTTAATATTATGCTACACATAAATATTATTTACAGTTATATCTGTTCTGTTCTCAATTGGGATAATATCATTGCATACTTTATATACCTTTCTATGAAATGTTAATATTATGCTACACATAAATATTATTTACAGTTATATCTGTTCTGTTCTCAATTGGGATAATATCATTGCATACTTTATATACCTTTCTATGAAATGTTAATATTATGCTACACATAAATATTATTTACAGTTATATCTGTTCTGTTCTCAATTGGGATAATATCATTGCATACTTTATATACCTTTCTATGAAATGTTAATATTATGCTACACATAAATATTATTTACAGTTATATCCGTCTTCCCAATTGGGATAATATTATTACATAATTTAAATCCCTTTCTATCCAAAAGTGATTTTTTAAAATTAAATTGAGAGTAACAACCGAGCACACAGTTCACCTGATATCAAGTGATTCCTGCGGCCCATGACATCTTTATTCATCATTGACAAGGAATTATAATGCAGATTGTTGTTGTTATCCTTAAGGACTGAGATGGAATGCCTCGTCACCAGTAATAAAGGTAGCTCTAGCACTGTTAAAAAGTTAATATTATGCTGCACATCAATATTATTAGTTATATCTGTGTTCCCGAGTGGGATAATATTATTGCAAACTTTAAATTCCTTTCTATCAAAAGTTAATATTATTGTACCCATAAATATTATTTATAGTTATATTTGTATTTCCGATTGGGATAATATTATTGCAAACTTTAAATCCCTTTCTGTCGAAAGTTAATATTATTCTATACGTAAATATTATTTATAGTTATATTTGTATTTCCGATTGGGATAATATTATTGCAAACTTTAAATCCCTTTCTATCAAAAGTTAATACTATTGTACCCATAAATATTATTTATAGTTATATTTGTATTTCCGATTGGGATAATATTATTGCATACTTTAAATCCCTTTCTATCAAAAGTTAATATTATTGTACCCATAAATATTATTTATAGTTATATTTGTATTTCCGATTGGGATAATATTATTGCAAACTTTAAATCCCTTTCTATCAAAAGTTAATATTATTCTACACATAAATAATATTTATAGTTATATTTGTATTCCCGATTGGGATAATATTATTCGCATACTTTAAACCCTTTCAATCAAAATTTAATATTATGCTACACATAAATATTATTTGTGGCTCCCCGAATGGAGTAATAATTTAGCACGTTTTAAATCCCACTGTCTATTATAAAACCTGGTTTAATATATACATTTACATGTTGTTATTCAAATCCAATGTCCTTGACGAATGAATAAGCAAACTGATAAATAAATATGTGTGTGAACTTAATATATTGTTTAAATAGATCAAATTTCAAGATATTCCGCAGAATTTCCGAAGACTTTCAGTTGTTCACGTTGAAAGAGCAAGTTTTTTGTGAGATTATGAAATCTAATAATATCTTATATTTACGCGAATACCAAACATTCAATAACACTTAACTTTCACGGATTTTAAAGCGGATAGTGTATTTTAGTAAATATTATTTAGACTATAGACTTAATCGTATTTTTTAAAAGACATATATAATAAAAAATTATGTATTTCCTCCTTTTAACTATATTTATATGCCTTTTATAATGCGTGTGTGAGCGCTCATGCAGATCTGTGTGTGCGAGTGTGTATTGTGTACATATGTAGTCGACCAGCAGCGCATCTCCTGTGTTGTTGTGGATGTCCATGGGCGGCGGCAATCTCTAACTCACCATCAGGTGACCTGTTTCCCCGTTTTCAATCGTTAAGATTGAAACAAATGACCGAATCTTAGAATCCAGTCATTGATAAATGCCATCGTCGCTGTAGCGACTTCAAACACCAGTGTAAATAAGTTATTAGTGTTGTATGTGGAAATACCAACGTTATTATTAGTGATTGTAATTCAAGGGTTGAGAAACTTGCTTGATTATTACTAATAATAGAGTTTCACCCTTTGGTGTAATATATTATATATATGGTGACGCTACCCAGATCTATCGATAATTCTTATTAATAAGTTGGAGTGCCTTTTAAACAATTTCTTTAGATTTATTTTGAACTTACGTAAGTATTCAGAACATTCAGTTGTTCTTCTATCGTTCACAACTCAAGTGGCGCTTTATTCAACAAAGGCGTAGCTCTAGAATTCTGCGTGCTGTCTATTCTATATTACATGATTCAAATTATCCATCTTCCTTTATCTACAAATTTTGTAAACTTATTTACTTCCTTTAGTATGTCTTATCACATTTTCGACTTATTCATATAAATAAGGTTAGTAATGAAGTACAGACAGAAGTATCCTGAGTGAAACTTATCACGTCACAGACTCTCTGCTACGAAGACCTAAACATTCTGGTGGCAAGTGTATTAGCGCAGCCGTGGAGTTAGTGACAAGTCTGTGGAGAGACATACCTGTTATAATAATATCAAAATGAGATATTGAATGAAATATAAATAGTAGAAAAAAGGGTTCACGAGTCAGCTTCGTTATGCAAAGTCACCTCCGCTGATCCCAACTGTGGTCTTAATTCTTTATTTTTTTTAATGTTTTACACATATTTTCATTGTACATAAGCGGACTTAACGTATTGAAGAGTTCTACGAAACTACGATCGATATAATACAGTGCCGTAATTGTTTACACAAGATACAGAAAGGGAGTGACCCCAGAACTTTTCCTTGTTTTTTATTTGACATTATATTTATATAAATAAGAATCCCGAAATAACCTATTTATTTTAAAAGTCCCGTATCAGGCAACCCTACGTTAGATAACTAGAGGTCATGAAAATTAGTTTTTATCTCTCGAGGCCTTGGGAGAACATATTGGAAACGCACGGCTTCATTAAATTACGTAGGGTGGTATCCCAATTGAAAATATTCGTCATCGAGAGCTTTGTAATGGTAACAACTGCCAATTTCCAACAAGATGAACGATCGAACTCCTAAGTTATCCTCTTTTGAAATGTCACATTCTACATTTTGTTTATGGCTAGACAGTAAATATATATATATAACCTTTATGCACACATAATGTCAACGTAAAATAGCAAAACACTGCTGTATTTTTTTTTTATATGGACTGTTTGTTATTACTGGTGACGAAGCATTCATTATTAGTAGTGGGTATCGTGGGGCGTAGGAATCACTTACCATCAGGGGTAACTTCGTTTTTTGTTTGTTACTTTAATATAAATATGAAAGGATAATAATAATGAACCATACAGAAAAATAAAAATACAAAGCCGCTTAAATTAAATTATCAACAAAAAAAATTACTTCTCGCAGACCTGGTATTGAAGATTTAATCGAAAAGAAAATCGGTGTGTTCTAAACTCGAATCGAACGTATCGTAACGTCTAAGTCTCAAAAGTTAATTTTTTTACATTAATATTATATATATATATATATATACATATATATATGTATATATGTAAATATATATATATATATATATATATATATATATATATATATATATATATAGGTGGCAAACGAGCATGCAGCCCACCTGATGGTAAGTGATCACCGCCACCCATGAACATCCGATACATCAGAGGAGTCGCAAATGCGTTGCCGGCCTAAGGAAGGTGTAGGTTCTTTCCTTGAAGGTCCCTAAGTCATATCGTTTCGAATACATCGCTGGCGACAGCTGATTTTACAGATCAGAATCACGCCGCAGAATACCAGGTTAAAATGATGATTCCTTATCGAGGATCAATATGGGTGTCATGCCGCAAGACTAACTTATTGGTTCTGCACGTTAGCTATACAATAAAAGGAAAAGGTTTTGTATTTGCTCTTTTCTTACGGTACACTAAAAGCAAACGGCCGAGTTATGTTTGTCCATCCTAAATTATTTCTTCAAGAAAAATAACCACTCTAAGTAGGCACTTACGGACGTCACTTAGCATATCATAATCGGCTTGTAAACATTCTGGTTGTGATCAAAAAGTATCTCAACCTGACGACCCCTTAGAGTAACGTCCCATATGTCTTAGTAGACGCCACTAGAACGAACAATTTAACAGCTTGTTTGAGATATGGACTGTTTGTTATTACTGGTGACGAAGCATTCATTATTAGTAGTGGGTATCGTGGGGCGTAGGAATCACTTACCATCAGGGGTAACTTCGTTTTTGTTTGTTACTTTAATATAAATATGAAAGGATAATAATAATGAACCATACAGAAAAATAAAAATACAAAGCCGCTTAAATTAAATTATCAACAAAAAAATTACTTCTCGCAGACCTGGTATTGAAGATTTAATCGAAAAGAAAATCGGTGTGTTCTAAACTCGAATCGAACGTATCGTAACGTCTAAGTCTCAAAAGTTAATTTTTTACATTAATATTATATATATATATAACCTTTATGCACACATAATGTCAACGTAAAATAGCAAAACACTGCTGTATTTTTTTTATATGGACTGTTTGTTATTACTGGTGACGAAGCATTCATTATTAGTAGTGGGTATCGTGGGGCGTAGGAATCACTTACCATCAGGGGTAACTTCGTTTTTGTTTGTTACTTTAATATAAATATGAAAGGATAATAATAATGAACCATACAGAAAAATAAAAATACAAAGCCGCTTAAATTAAATTATCAACAAAAAAATTACTTCTCGCAGACCTGGTATTGAAGATTTAATCGAAAAGAAAATCGGTGTGTTCTAAACTCGAATCGAACGTATCGTAACGTCTAAGTCTCAAAAGTTAATTTTTTACATTAATATTATATATATATATAACCTTTATGCACACATAATGTCAACGTAAAATAGCAAAACACTGCTGTATTTTTTTTTTATATGGACTGTTTGTTATTACTGGTGACGAAGCATTCATTATTAGTAGTGGGTATCGTGGGGCGTAGGAATCACTTACCATCAGGGGTAACTTCGTTTTTTGTTTGTTACTTTAATATAAATATGAAAGGATAATAATAATGAACCATACAGAAAAATAAAAATACAAAGCCGCTTAAATTAAATTATCAACAAAAAAAATTACTTCTCGCAGACCTGGTATTGAAGATTTAATCGAAAAGAAAATCGGTGTGTTCTAAACTCGAATCGAACGTATCGTAACGTCTAAGTCTCAAAAGTTAATTTTTTACATTAATATTATATATATATATAACCTTTATGCACACATAATGTCAACGTAAAATAGCAAAACACTGCTGTATTTTTTTTATATGGACTGTTTGTTATTACTGGTGACGAAGCATTCATTATTAGTAGTGGGTATCGTGGGGCGTAGGAATCACTTACCATCAGGGGTAACTTCGTTTTTGTTTGTTACTTTAATATAAATATGAAAGGATAATAATAATGAACCATACAGAAAAATAAAAATACAAAGCCGCTTAAATTAAATTATCAACAAAAAAATTACTTCTCGCAGACCTGGTATTGAAGATTTAATCGAAAAGAAAATCGGTGTGTTCTAAACTCGAATCGAACGTATCGTAACGTCTAAGTCTCAAAAGTTAATTTTTTACATTAATATTATATATATATATATATATATATATATATATATACATATATATATGTATATATATAAATATATATATATATATATATATATATATATATATATATATATATATATATAGGTGGCAAACGAGCATGCAGCCCACCTGATGGTAAGTGATCACCGCCACCCATGAACATCCGATACATCAGAGGAGTCGCAAATGCGTTGCCGGCCTAAGGAAGGTGTAGGTTCTTTCCTTGAAGGTCCCTAAGTCATATCGTTTCGAATACATCGCTGGCGACAGCTGATTTTACAGATCAGAATCACGCCGCAGAATACCAGGTTAAAATGATGATTCCTTATCGAGGATCAATATGGGTGTCATGCCGCAAGACTAACTTATTGGTTCTGCACGTTAGCTATACAATAAAAGGAAAAGGTTTTGTATTTGCTCTTTTCTTACGGTACACTAAAAGCAAACGGCCGAGTTATGTTTGTCCATCCTAAATTATTTCTTCAAGAAAAATAACCACTCTAAGTAGGCACTTACGGACGTCACTTAGCATATCATAATCGGCTTGTAAACATTCTGGTTGTGATCAAAAAGTATCTCAACCTGACGACCCCTTAGAGTAACGTCCCATATGTCTTAGTAGACGCCACTAGAACGAACAATTTAACAGCTTGTTTGAGATATAAATTATTTCTTTCCTATCACCAACGCATTTGCGACTGCTCTGGTGTTTCGGATGTTCAAAGACGGCGGTGGTCACTTACCATCGGGTGGGCTGCATGCTCGTTTGCCACCTATAATATTAAAAAAAACCAGCAATGAAACACAAAATCAAAAACAGCTGATGCTCGGATCAACGAACGCCCGAGCGCGTCTGTTAACATAAAATATAAGAATACTATTTTAAATTCGTTCTGATAGTTTAATTAACTGTCGATCATAATTGCAATTAATTTTAACTATCAAATTATTCTGTACCATTTCATTTTTAATTTCTTGTACAAAATCAAAGATAAAGATTAAATAGTTTTTATAATTATGTACGTGGGTATCTAATTAGGTTAATTTAATATTCTAATATCATTTTTGTATTAACGCGCTTCTAGTTACGTCAGGGTACAATTGATTGTATAGTTGTATTAAATAATTAGAATTATAACTTCTAAATCACATAAAAAGACTAGTCAGTAGGGATAACTAAGTTTATAAAATAAAAGTTGGGAATGTCTAACGCTTTATTGATCTGTGGAAATGATCAAAGTGCCGTCAACGGCGGCCGAGGCCCACCGCAAAAGGAAATTTTTTATGAAACTATCCTTTTATTTAGCTGTACTATGATGGAGCGTAAATAATGCTAATAAATAATTAAAAATACGAGTTTTTTTTCCGTCCCATTATCAAAGGTGTCATTAGTACTATCGTCTGTCTTCGTTTTCGTAAGCGGTCTCCTAATGCTCTGTATATATATACGAGTATGTATATATACATCGGACTAGGGAAGGGGACGACGAGTGAGTGCCTCAGTTTGCGTACATATTTACGGCACTATAATATATCTTGCGCCGATGATGTCATACTCCGGAATTATTTATTTGATTTGTTACAGTTTTTTACACTGCAGTTTGTTTCTAGCTGCAGAATGAATGGGTCAGCTCGCTTTTTTATTTCTAATTAAAGTGCAGACCGGTAAAGGATAACCAGTTCGAGTGTTCTTATGAGTTGTACAGATTAATTAATTCCAGACGCTAAGTTTAAACACCGTAATGAAATGATTTAAAATAATAAAGTAAAGGAACAGTCTATACATATAATTCGCACTGGGCTTGGGCCGCCTCTATACAGAGGACGTTAGTGGTGACTTCACATGTCTTCGCAAACTCTTGTTCCATTAATTTCTTAGACATGTAGGTTTCTTCACGACTTTTCCTTCAACGTGGTAAATCAACACTTAAAAATACAATTAACAACTACATTGGCGTCGGCACCGGTGATTCTTTTTTGATCGAGTACCGCGAAATTAAAAGCGACCCCTTTAAACACTAACCAACCACAGCAAATGAATAAAATGTATTATTAATAGCAAACTCCATTAGTTATTCAATATTTTAACATTTTATTGTACAACTAACGATGATAATGACTCGTGACTAAAGAAGTTGGCATATTAATAAACAATAATTGGATGTTACTGAGCGTAAGATTTAGTTGTCGCAATTGTACACGTGTCGTAACAACACGTAAACAAGTTTATTTATTAATGATACTACAAAAACATAACAACAGTAAACAAATTGTGAATACTGTAATATAATCTGTGATAAAATAGGCGGAATTTAGACAAGTCGCATTCATGTGTCTAACTGATGAAATGGAACGATATTGATATATTGTTATCTCGCTTTTAGACGATGATTGACTTTGACTTCTAGTTATTACCAGATGATATCAACTGTGCAGGATATATTATAGCGTCGGCACTCAGTCGTCATCCCCTTCCCTTCAGTATCATTGAAGATAGTTGTTGATAGATTTTCCGTTTTCTCAGAAGTTGATAGATTTTCCGTTTTGCCGAAATACACATACGAGAACAAACCTTGCTGATTTGTACAGTGGGAAAGAATTATTCAGGTCGACAAGGTGGAATTGTGATTTTGTGTGTGTTTTAATGTCAAAAACAAGTCGAGAAAGTTTGGTTTAGATTCAATATTTTGTCTATGACGTATGAATTATTGTCTTCGTCTGTGTTCCACCATCTTTATTTTGGTGACATATTTGGAAATATTCGTACTTTCTATGCATGAACTTGTTGTGATATTGATTATGATATTCAATGAGAAATATCAATAACATTTTTTCAATTATCTTTAGAATTTTTAACTTATATAATACAACCATTATATATTATTATCAAAAAATTGGTATTGCGTAAGTACGCAATTGTTAAGAATTGAACTCAGCATACGTGAATAAAAAGCCAAGTCACATATCACTCTTCTAGCTCACTTTGAATAATCGATATCCCATAAGCTAATAATATCTCATCTTTATGGACTATCCCCATACTGCATTTTCCGTTGCGTAACTTCTAAAACATCTATCTCTCTCCCTCTTTATTGGTTACCCACTCTAATAGCTATATCCTGTTTAATATTTACGTAGTCAATATGAACATCTGTCTTTATAATATAAATAACGCCTGTTTCTTTTTACACACAATAATTTCAAGATCACGGAACGGTCGCATACCTGTTTGTTACTTTACACGTTTATGGAGATATTTTAGTTTTATTTGTATTTACAATTTGTACACGTATCGATTGGAGTAGCACTTGTGTGGATATTTATATAGATCAGAGTAAATATAACACAGACGCTGTGTCCAGGTGTTTCTATTTATTTACATTTTTATGATAACCATAGAAAAAGGTAAACAAAAGGCAGACTTAATGTTACAGACATTAATATAGATAATATAGACACAAGAAATATAGAAATATAAGATATATACGAGTATATATCTTATATTTCTATATTTCTTATAATATCTATATATATATGCAAATTAAAATTTTGTTAAATACCAACTAATCAAAAAAAATTACTGCTCTTTGTCAAAATATTTGTCTGACAAATATGCTTGGATTTAAGCTTTGAGCTATTCAATATTCGACAACTCCTTGACTCCTTGTACCATATTATAATTTAAAAAAAAAAGAGCACCTAGTCGAGTTTCTCGCCGTTTATTCTAGCTGGTAGCTGCCAAAGTGGTGATGGATAATAGATCCATCTTGACGATTCAAAAGTGTTTTGTATAAACCTATTTGAATATAGCTTTTTTGATTTGATTTGAAACATTTAATTACCATATTAATTGAATGCAAAATTTATTGATTAGTTTTTTTATTACATTAAGAGTTACAAACTAGCACACAGTTCACCCCCCCATGACATCTACGTTCATCATTGACAAAGAATCATAATGTAGATGCATTGTCACCCTCGACGACTGAGATGGAATGCCTCGTCGCTAGTAATAAAGGTACGGGTCCTCACTGACCAGACGAAACACAGCCTTATTATTTTTATTCCGTGCTCTTCTTACATCTACGCGCAAGATCCAGAGAAGGGTAGTGTAGTATAGTGAAAGATTTGCCAGCAAAATCGTTGAGATGACATGTTAGCAAAAGATCACCGTTGGGATAATTTTAAATATGATATAAACATCAAGACTCGGTTAATAGGGCACGGTCACTGTTTCTATGTTTACAATTAGAGAACTCATAAGATGTGTGTAAACAGCAACATTTTATAAAAATACAATTGACGCAAGTTTTTAACGCGAAAGCTTGTAGGTCTGTATATGTACACTTGAAGCAATATAATTGCGTGATTATATCTAGATTTCACCTTACATTTGTACATTACCCCACGTATTACATTACACAATTATATTGATTCAGTCGAGTGAAGCCTGGGGTTGACCAAAAGCATAAGAGCACACGTTATGATTTCTTTTTATATCATAGTTTATCGTTTACCAGCAGCATGCTGCTCTTACTTGATGGTAAGTGAATTATAGTACTAAAAAATTCCGGCAACGTGACTGTACCACTGGTTAATTAAACAAAGATTCAAGATCTACATGGATTGTTAACCTTGACGACTCAGATCGAATGCCTATTATAAGGAGATTAAGTACCTGGATATCCGTATTACTATATTTAAATTTTGCCATCTTGTTTTCGCCGAAAATGGTAAAGGTAGTTGGGGGGGCAGCGCATTTTATAATAAAACAAAGTTTAAGAGATCGACCTAAGTTAAAAAAAAATAACCTCAAACAGTCATGGTCAACATATTCGTTTGTTAGTCAAACGCAGTTCACGTTATACATAAAAAAAATGCTTTTATTTTTATGTACTAGGTATAGTGTTGTAAAATTTTTAAGTAAACCAAAAATTTGACTTTATCGAAGTCGACGCATGAAGTTTATCCAATTTATAAATGTTTTGTGCGTTCATGCATACTGCATTTAAATATTTTTTTATACACAATGTATCGGAACGATCCAAATAATTCAGTAAACAATTCGTCCCACATCGCTTAAGAGGTGTGAGTGTACCACGGTGAGAGCAGGCGCCGTTTTGCCGAAACCATGTGCTTTATACCTGATTATATTCTCTTGTGTATTGAGGGTAAGAAACGAGCACACAGTTGACCTGATGGCAAGTGATTCCTGCGGCCGGAGCCACCCACATTCAACCTCGACAAGCAATCATAATGCGTGGTCATCCCTGAGGGGAAGACCCAATTCTTCAGATTTGTAATAACAATCATATACACCAGAAACACAGCATCGTTATTTTACGTTGGTTCATATTGTGTGAGGGCGTTGACCTTCCAAGGACGTGCCGACCGATTCGTACGACAACTAAAAACAAACAGTATCGTGTCTCTACCTCTGCCTATATGCTGTGCCCATATTCTTGTAGTTGAGAAGTATATAAATCATATCGATAAAGCAATATATTTAAAAATAGTTGAGTCATTGTAGGACACCTGTATATCACTGTTGTTGCCCTTTTATCTCAACGATTATGTATATGTACATTGCGAGCACTATTTTAAACATCTGAACACTTCACACGAGACGTATTCGCGGCAATCCGCTCCTTATTAAAACTTATCTATGGGATTTACTGCCGTGTTAAAAATAAATTTTACATACGCATTTATTAGATACGTAATCTTCTATGTTACGTTATCGAGTTGTTTTTTTTATAATTGTGACAATTCAGGTATTCTAAATAATCTCCGATAAAACCATTGTTTTGTATATACCTATCAGATATAATTTGTGATTACGAATTTGTAAATTGTCTATACATCTATATCTTATATGTAAAATACTTTTTACCCCCTTTTGAGCACATTAGGCGTATGGAGGAGTGGGACATTTGGCATATTAGTAAAAAAGTATTGTTTCCATTAATTCTGAATGTCAAACCCATAAAAATCTGTGTTCAAACAGACGCATTGAGTAGAGATAAATGCTAATTAATTTATATATCAAATATTATATTTGATATATAAATTTATTTTAATATTGTAATATTATTACAAAGAGATTAAACTTAAATAATGATAATGAATAAAATGCACGCAGCTTACGTCAGCTGCAAACACAAGTTTCAACAAAAAATATGAAACGACACAACAAAAAAAAAAAATTATGAATTACGACTATTAAGCGCAAACTAGTATTAGGTTCTTACAAATGAAATAAGTAATCACTTACCATAAAGTGAACTGTGTGCTTCTTTGCCACCCTCAATGGAATAAAAAGAGATTTTTTTTTTAAACAATTACCGATATTTTCGGATGTTATTGAGTTGCTGAATCTTGAAATTTTTTATATGAAAGTAGCAAACGTAATCCATCATTAAAATTTAAACGTACATATTTTAAAATATATTCATGTATCCTAAACATATAATAACAACTTTAAAGTCTAGAGCGGCACAAGCTCTATAAATAGCATAGTTTTATTTGATGGACTACATTTTTACAACGATAGTAAAAATGTAGTCATCGAATAAAAGAGTGCGTCGGACAGTAAAACATTACGCTTTATGTATTCGTAATGCAATAAATCGGTCCACTCGACTATACATAACATCAATAATAATATATAGCCTGATAGAAATCTATTGAGAGAGGTCTGGTATGACTCTGCTCGATTTTTTTTTGCTTGTTGTGTACTGGTGTTGGTCCAGAGACCTCTACAGCTTTATCTAATTAGACTCGCGAACGGGAGGCCCGATGCTGCGAAGCTGGCGCGGAGAGGAGACTGCTGCTGCACCACCGCTGCACTCCGAACCCTGTGAACGAAGAATGTCAACGATAACAGAGGGGGGGCGATAATACGATCCGAGGGCCCCTCATAAGGAGGTACGAAACCTCGTGCGTTATTACCGTGGGGGTCAAGGCTTTATATCTTGAGAATAGGAAAACATCGTAAGGAACCTTGCATGTCTTAGAAATAAATTAATATCCCAAAATATGATATAGTCCTCCAATCTTGTAGCCTAGAAGCGTCAATAGCCTAATGGATTTGGGTACGGTTTGCTAAACTTAAGGTCATAAGTTCGAATCCACCATTTGACTATTATCGAATCAACCTAGGAGATCCTAGCACAAGCATTTCAAGCTTAGTTGGAGTGGTTAACCGGAATGTTAATAATGTTTATTACACTGCTATCGTTCTTTTTTTTAATCTTGTAGCCGCTTGGAGGACTATACTTCATTACCTTCTCTGGAGAGGGGGCCTATGCCCAGCATTTGGATCGTTATATATACGCTGTTACTTTACTTTGTTCTTCCACTTTAGTCTGGGAATATGAAAGAATTAAACTTAAAAATTAAGTTATAAACGATTGGCATGCGATTTGAATTCGTTATTTTTTCTCATTGTTTTTTCTTCATTCTCTTCGTGAAGACTTATTTAAAAAAATATCTCTTCATAATCTCTTCAAAATAAACTGATTGAAATCGACCGTGTAGTCCACGTGTAAAGTCGCAAGTAATACTTGCTTCGCTAAATAAATCCACCCACTCTGCCTCGTAAATTGGATGTGAAATATTTACACGAGTGGGCAGGCAGACGATTCATTGTATTCAATATTGGACTTTGACTGTAGTTTGGATTGGATTGGCACGCCTTAGTTATAAAACCTGAGATCAGATCTTTCATTGACACCTCAAGAGCAAAATCAAAATGAAAATTGTTTATTTTCATTTGCACTCAACACGTCAACTATAGGTAGATTTTAGGAACAGGTTCCAAAAAGTAGAGTCGGAAGAGAAGAAGCGGCGAGGAACTGCAATCATGATCACAACTATATCTTCTAGTTGTTATGTGATTTAGTGTGAACAGAGAGGCTCATTCGTCGTTCTCGTCTCTATTTAATCCGTCACAAGTAACTGACCAAGCCGAGGTTCGGCTCTCTTGGGCACCCTCGAGTCAGTTGCTTTCGCGCCCAAGGTCGTTACCCTCCAAGCCGAGGCCCTTTCTCGGAAGCCGTTGGTTACCCATTAATAAAGGTCTCGGCTGAGTGCCTTAAGCGCTCGGCCACCTTTCAACCCGGTGAAGCTGTAAAAGCCCTCGGAATAACAGTGGCCATCAGTCACAAAAAAAACATCTCAAAGCAAATGTAAATGCATGTGTGATAAGATATACATAAAATACCAGCATTAAACAACAGCATCCTGTAAGTGTACGAATTCGACCCTGCCGACATTTAAAGTAAGGTAAATTGTGTGTTTATTTGTCACCCTCAATACGATAAAAACATGCCAGAATTAATATTAGTTCCACTAACATTAGACTCGACTGGAAAACAAACCGCGATCCGCAGATTCTTTGTATGAAAATAAATTGGACTTAATGAACGTTCTAGATAATTTTTCTTTGGTACAAGAAAGCAATAACCCAACAACCTATCCGTTTTAAAAAAAACAAATTTAACAAAAGAAGCTTGTTAGATCAATGCCTGTTTTGCGCACTCTGACCAAAAAGAAATGATCTAAAATAATCCGTAGAGTTCAACGTGCTTTAAACTCTCCGTTCATTTTATGAATTATTATTTCATTGTTAATTAGTTTTTTGAAAGACTTCGGGAAGTATCACGGTGTTTAGTAGTAGACTGGTGACTGGCTGAAGTGTTGAAGTATTTTTTTCATATAATATATTATATCCGGAATGGTCAAATTTAACGCACACAAATATAGGACAAGGAAAAGTGCCAACAAGTGAGTTAGAGGAACTCACTTGTTGGCACTTTTTCTAATCCTAGTGTTTTAACAAATACTCAATACATGCTGATCAGTTATAACATCTGATAATAATTAAAATATTACGCATATTATACGCATTGTTCGAACTTGACCTTTTATTATTGTTATGAAACCAAAGTTGACAATCAAGCAAATAGACACAGTACACAAGACGGTAAGTGATTACTGCAGCCATTAGCACTTCTGACATCTTGCCTTGTCACCTCTAACAGCTAAGATGGAATTCCTCACTACCAGTCACCGGGTCTAGGAATATTTATTGCGCTAATACAAAGTATAATGAAATATAATAAGGATATAATGCGTTTTCTTATAAGCAGCTCGCATGTCATTCTTTATTTGCACGGGTAGTACTGGGTTATTTGTTGAATTTTAGAACTACCCACAATATTTAATTTTATTATGTTATGTTTGCAGCACACAGTTCACGTGATGGTAAATTATGACAGAGGCTCATGAAGTCTACATTCATCGTCAATAAATTTCAGATTCAAATTCGAACAAAAAATCATCGCATATACATAATACGTTGTTTTTTTTTATTACATTGAGAGTAACAACCGAGGACACAGTTCACCAGATGGTAAGGCTATGCCATCTACATTCATCCTTGACAAGGAATCATAATGTTGATGCGTTGTCGCCCTTGTGGATTGGACTACTACTATTACCCCATGTGGGTCAGAGCTTCATCGGTTTTGGTTTTCTTACTAACTACTACTACTCTCTTTCTGTCTGCGACTTTACATGCCGACGAAGATATAAACAATCTAAAACTACACCTATTTGCCGTCCAAGGATATATACGACCTAACTTCAGATCGGAAATGAGAACCGCCCTGGAACTCGTCCTGAATCTGGTGTACGCGACCATAATTGCGTGTCCGGATTCCTGTACTCACTGTACGAGACACATCAGCGTTCTGCTGCCATTTCACGCTGGTATTCTGCACGCCTCTACCACTCTACACGCAAGACATAAATCATATTCATCATCATAATTTCAGCCCATCACTAATCAACTGCTGGGGTGGATGGGGTCCCATTTTTATTTTATTATAACGATAAGCACCCTACGAACTTTTAATTGAATCTCTATATAGTGGCAACGTGATCTAAGCGATGACTAAATACGGATCTACGTAAACAAACAATTTTACATTCCAACTCGAGTGCTTCGATTAGATAAACGATGATACCCATGATATATCCACATCGGCCTATTTTTATGATCCATTCAATATAAATGTTAACTGATATTATTAATAATTAATCGATTTAAATAAAGCGTGACACGTAGGTTTTTACGTAGTGTGTGTAAAATATAATTTATCATAGCTATAAAATAAGTAAGTAATTGTGAAAAAAATACTTAAATAGAAGATACTGGTCATATTTTTTCTACTCTTTCACTCTTTTGTACTCTGTCTCGCTCACTCAGATGGGCAACAATTCGCGTTACCAATGAGGTGCGTTGCATCATTGCGATCAACAAAAAGTGAAACAAAAGATTGTTTCACTTTTTGTTAGTTCTTCCCCTCTTTAACGTGTGTTCTTAGACTTCGCTTCGAAACCCGGAATGTTAATAAATACTTACTAAGTGTAAAGAGTTAAAATATATTAAAGTCATGAGGTAACCTAAACCGTATAACGTACAACATACAAACGATACGTAATAACTAAAACATATCTAACACGAACAAAGACAAAATTTAATACGTCTCTTTAGATGGCCAGTTAAAATATATGATGAAGAATTTTACGATTTAAGTAATATTACATATTTACTGTATCGTAAACAATGTTTCTTTTATATGTTAATAAATTAAATTTAAATGAATTATTTTACGTTAGTAAAAACACAGATAAGATTATTATATGTTAATTTGATGTTTTTTTTTACAATAACGTGCAACAGGATTGGCCTCAATACAAGAGTAAGGTATGTACAGACCTATCAAAGGTCGCCAATGCATTACTATAACTCTGATGGTGCGACTATCCATTGTTGATGGAGATCACCTACAATCAATTGTCCTACTTATTACACTATTATTTTTTGTTTGAATTTAAAAGTAATTAGACTTAAATTTTTTTTTTTAAATGACGAGCATCAAAGTGTGTAAAAAGTAAGCTCTCGATTTTATCCCAATCGGGCAAGACAGAATGAGTACTATTTACATTTCATATTATCCTTTCTAATCTCCAATGCAAGAGTGAAAAGCCTGCTGAACTGCTTACGTGTTTACCGCCTCGTTAGCATCAGGCGAGGCTGTGGGCAAACGTTGGCCTATTTACAATAAAAAAAAGTCCTACACGTGACAGCTTGACCTGAGATGACCCGACGAGACCTGATACATTTCTAACCAACCGTCAAAATGGATTGGTTTTCACGCGCATTATATATTAGGTCATAGCAACCAAACGGGTCATTAGATTTGTCGCTGTCACGATAATTTAGGACACATTTTTAACTATGTTAGAGCCAAGCATTTTTCCGTTCGATTACGGCCAAGTCGTTTTTTTTATATGAGGGGTTATAAACGTGTACATCCTGATAGTAAATAATGGGTGAACTGTTCAATACACCCAACATGCATCTTTAACAATGATTTTAAATGCCCATGCGCCGTCACCCTTATTTACTTAAACATAAGATTCAATTAAAAAATAATAATAATGTAGTAATAGTTGTAGAGCTAGGCTTTAGTATGTTTCTAGCTGCAGAATGAATGGTCAGCTCGACTGGGGTAGGACCACGCCCTCACAGAATACAAGCGTAAAATAGTAGAATAATGCTGATGTGTGATTCGAGACCTTTATTGGTGACGAGGTTTTCCATCTCAATCCTCAAGGGTAATAAAGCACCATTAGATTCCTTTGTCAACGATTAATGTAGATGTAATGGGCTGTAGGAGTCACTTATCATCAGGTGAACTGTGTGCTCGTTTGTTACCTCAATGTAATAAAATAAAAAATAAATTTTACATACGCATTTATTAGATACGCAATCTTCTGTGTTACGTTATCGAGTTGTTTTTTTATTACATTGAGAGTAACAACCGAGGACACAGTTCACCAGATGGTAAGGCTATGCCATCTACATTCATCCTTGACAAGGAATCATAATGTTGATGCGTTGTCGCCCTTGTGGATTGGACTACTACTATTACCCCATGTGGGTCAGAGCTTCATCGGTTTTGGTTTTCTTACTAACTACTACTACTCTCTTTCTGTCTGCGACTTTACATGCCGACGAAGATATAAACAATCTAAAACTACACCTATTTGCCGTCCAAGGATATATACGACCTAACTTCAGATCGGAAATGAGAACCGCCCTGGAACTCGTCCTGAATCTGGTGTACGCGAACATAATTGCGTGTCCGGATTCCTGTACTCACTGTATGAGATACATCAGCGTTCTGCTGGTATTTCACGCTGGTATTCTGTTCGAGCCGAACCATTCATTTTAGAAACAAGGTAGAGCACGCCTCTACCACTCTACACGCAAGACATAAATCATATTCATCATCATAATTTCAGCCCATCACTAATCAACTGCTGGGGTGGATGGGGTCCCATTTTTATTTTATTATAACGATAAGCACCCTACGAACTTTTAATTGAATCTCTATATAGTGGCAACGTGATCTAAGCGATGACTAAATACGGATCTACGTAAACAAACAATTTTACATTCCAACTCGAGTGCTTCGATTAGATAAACGATGATACCCATGATATATCCACATCGGCCTATTTTTATGATCCATTCAATATAAATGTTAACTGATATTATTAATAATTAATCGATTTAAATAAAGCGTGACACGTAGGTTTTTACGTAGTGTGTGTAAAATATAATTTATCATAGCTATAAAATAAGTAAGTAATTGTGAAAAAAATACTTAGAATAGAAGATACTGTTCATATTTTTTTTGCACATCCAGACAGTCGTCGAGGATTGTTCGAGGCGGGTTCCCTCGGTGGAAGACCACCGATGGACCCTGCCAAGCGACATAAAGGACCTAATGAGGCGCAAGAATTCGGCGACTCGTGCCCACGACTTATATCCCACTGAAAGTAACCGGCTGGTGCTACGTACCCTTCAGCGTGAAGTCCGGTCACGCATAGCCCAGTACAGGAACGATCGGTGGGATAATCACCTCTCCAATATCGAACCTTCCCACCTCGCCTTCTGGCGACTTCCCAACCCTAAAAGGCAACGCCCAAACAATGCCTCCCTTAGCGTCCTAATAAACCACCCGCCTTCTTAGACGAAGAGAAAGCCGAATGTCTGGCTGACAATCTGGAGCTCCAATGCTCACCGAGCACACTACCGATCGACGCCGCTCACCTTGCAATGGTTGAGAGCGAGGTCGACCGGAGGAGTAAGGAACCACCTCGCGATTCCGTTACCCAAGTCACATGCACCGAAGTTGAGTCCATAATTAAAAACCTGCGACCACGCAAGGCTCCCGGCCCCGACGGCATCACCAACAAGGTGATGAAACTCCTACTCACGTCCATTTTACACCTACTGGTAATAATCTACAGCGCGGCCATATCCAAAGGCACCTTCCCGAACACCTGGAAGGAAGCCGATGTCATAGGGATTCTGCCCTCAAAACATCCAACCGATCCATCAGCCTATCGACCCATAAGCCTACTCAAAGCCCGCAGCAGATGAAAGGCTCATCCTCGCCCGCCTCAAGGACTTCATGCTGTCCTGAGGGCTACCAATCAATGAGCAGTTCGGGTTTCGCACCCAACACTCATGCACATCAAGTGCACCGCATCACGGAGCACATCCTCAGTAAATTTCTTCAGGGCTACCAAACTGGGGCACTTTTCCTCGACGTGGCGAAAGCTTTCGACAAGGTCTGGCACAACGGGCTCATATACAAACTATATGAGCTCGGTGTGCCAGATCGACTCGTACTTATCATACGAGACTTTCTCCGAAATCGAACCTTTCGTTACCGCGTCGAGGGAACGCGCCCGAGGTTCACCCTATTTGTGCCGGAGTACCACAAGGCTCTGTCCTAGGTCCTATTTTGTACACTTTACAATTAACGACATACCGCGCACTCGCGGTGTAGAGCTAGCCCTTTTCGCCGATGACACCGGCCTCTATGTGTCTGGGTTCAAACCAGACGCTATTTGTAGACGCCTCTAATCTGCAGCCAACACCTTAGGGAAATGGTTTCGGAAATGGAGGATCGAGGTTAACCCCACCAAAAGTGCAGCCATGTACTTCTCTCGGCGCAACAAAACGCCGCATCTCCCAACTATAGAGTTATTTGATCGTCCAATCCCCTGGGAACAGACAGTCAAATACGTAGGCGTTACTTTAGATGAAAGACTCACCTTCGGTCCGCATATCAACCGCGTACGGAATCGAGCAGCGTTCGTCCTAGGTCGTTTGCACCCGTTACTCAATAAAAAATAGCAAAATGTCCCTGCGTAATAAAATTACACTATACAAAGCGTGCATCCGACCCATAATGACATACGCAAGCCCCGTCTTTGCGCATGCTTCCCCCCGTCACATTCACCGACTTCCGGTAATACAAAATCGTGCAAGGCCACCGGTGCACCGTGGTTCTTGCGTAATGAAAATCTACACATAGATCTTGAGCTGCCGACCATAGCTCAGTACCTGAAGCAGGCTTCCCGCCGATATTTCGACTCTGCCGTCACACACTCTAACCCCTTGATTGTAAGTGCCGCCACTTACAATCCCATCGCGAATCACAGATTCACCCGCGTCCGAAGGAGACCGAGGCACGCTCTCGATGACCCCGACGACGTGACTACCAGGGCCCAAGCCCTTCATAAAACACAACACACGTACATTGCACCCTCACATCGGCCCCGCCGACGGCGAGGGCGTCACAAACAAGGATATTCGCGATACCGCCATGTCACTGGTCGTTTCTCTCCAGTCCATACAGATAGAAGCGTCGCTGGAGTTTCTTGCGCCACTTCTTCTCCAGCGCCCACGCATTCCGAAGTGGTGGTACAGATAGCTAATAATCATAGCGAATTTAAAGAATCCTCTGTCAGAAGCAACTGACCGAGCCGAGGTTCAGCCCTCTCAGGCACCCTCGAGTCAGACGCTCTCGCGAAACAAGGTAACGGTCAAGCCGAGGCTCCCTCTCGGGAGCCCTTTGTGCTGGTTACCTATATATAGAGGTCTCGACTGAGTGCCATTAGCGCTCGGTCACCTCTCAACCCGGTGAAACTGTAAAGCCCTCGGCTAACAGTGGCCTTCAGCCCGAAAAAAAAAAAATCATATTTTTCTACTCTTTCACTCTTTTGTACTCTGTCTCGCTCACTCAGATGGGCAACAATTCGCGTTACCAATGAGGTGCGTTGCATCATTGCGATCTTTTGTTTCACTTTTTGTTAGTTCTTCCCCTCTCTAACGTGCGTTCTTAGACTTCGCTTCGAAACCCGGAATGTTAATAAATACTTACTAAGTGTAAAAAGTTAAAATATATTAAAGTCATGAGGTAACCTAAACCGTATAACGTACAACATACAAACGATACATAATAACTAAAACATATCTAACACGAACAAAGACAAAATTTAGTACGTCTCTTTAGATGGCCAGTTATATATGATGAAGAATTTTACGATTTAAGTAATATTACATATTTACTGTATATATCGTAAACAATGTTTCTTTTATATGTTAATAAATTAAATTTAAATGAATTATTTTACGTTAGTAAACACACAGATAAGATTATTATATGTTAATTTGATGTTTTTTTTTATAATAACGTGCAACAGGATTGGCCTCAATACAAGAGTAAAGTATGTACAGACCTATCAAAGGTCGCCAATGCATTACTATAACTCTGATGGTGCGACTATCCATTGTTGATGGAGATCACCTACAATCAATTGTCCTACTTATTACACTATTATTTTTTGTTTGAATTTAAAAGTAATTAGACTTAAATTATTTTTTTTTAAATTACGAGCATCAAAGTGTGTAAAAAGTAAGCTCTCGATTTTATCCCAATCGGGCAAGACAGAACGAGTACTATTTACATTTCATATTATCCTTTCTAATCTCCAATGCAAGAGTGAAAAGCCTGCTGAACTGCTTACGTGTTTACCGCCTCGTTAGCATCAGGCGAGGCTGTGGGCAAACGTTGGCCTATTTACAATAAAAAAAAGTCCTACACGTGACAGCTTGACCTGAGATGGCCCGACGAGACCTGATACATTTCTAACCAACCGTCAAAATGGATTGCTTTTCACGCGCATTATATATTAGGTCATAGCAACCAAACGGGTCATTAGATTTGTCGTGACAGTCCCGATAATTTAGGACACATTTTTAACTATGTTAGAGCCAAGCATTTTTCCGTTCGATTACGACCAAGTCGTTTTTTTTATATTAGGGGTTATAAACGTGTACACCCTGATAGTAAATAATGGGTGAACTGTTCAATACACCCAACATGCATCTTTAACAATGATTTTAAATGCCCATGCGCCATCACCCTTATTTACTTAAACATAAGATTCAATTAAAAAAAAAAATAATGTAGTAATAGTGGTAGAGCTAGGCTGCAGTATGTTTCTAGCTGCAGAATGAATGGTTAGCTCGACTGGGGTAGGACCACGCCCTCACAGAATACAAGCGTAAAATAGTAGAATAATGCTGATGTGTGATTCGGAGACCTTTATTGGTGACGAGGTTTTCCATCTCAATCCTCAAGGGTAATAAAGCACCATTACGATTCCTTGTCAACGATTAATGTAGATGTAATGGGCTGTAGGAGTCACTTATCATCAGGTGAACTGTGTGCTCGTTTGTTACTCTCAATGTAATAAAATAAAAAAATAAATTAATCATCCCTAAGGCGAGTCTAGATTTTATGCAAGTGTTTATAACTTAACTACGTATTGCGCAGTTTAATACGTTGCTACGCGTATTTGAACAATAAATTTTCGCGTGACATTTCGTGACTGACGGATTAGAGCATCTATAACTCAATGATAACGGCGGCAACAAAGCAACGCCGCCGGCGATAACGGATGTGCGGCACATTAAAGTTCACTTTTGGCTTACGTTTA
This sequence comes from Teinopalpus imperialis, assembly GCA_029286865.1. Lineage (NCBI taxonomy): Eukaryota > Metazoa > Arthropoda > Insecta > Lepidoptera > Papilionidae > Teinopalpus > Teinopalpus imperialis. Next base: position 16,493,923 of record JAGSMU010000022.1, on the reverse strand, counting down.
GCGTTATTAGAAACATGATCGCTCTGAGTACAATAAAAATAATATTCTATAGAATAAGGCGTTACTTTGTTATAAATACAAATCATTTATTTCAATATTTTAAAACAACTTTTATGAAGTTAACTACACTCCTTATCGAATAAATATTGGTGTCATTGGCCGCAGGAATTACTTACCATGGGATTTACTGTGTGCTAGTTTATCACCGTATACACAATAAAAAAGTACAATACTGTATTAATAGTTGTATAGCCTCACTGCAGTTTTTTCTAAGTGAAGAATGAATGGGTAAGCTCGGCCGGGGTAGGACCACGCCCTCACAGAATACCAATGTGAAATAACAGCATAATGCTGCTGTGTTTCGTCTGGTGAGTGTAGGGGTAATCACGCATCTGCATTGTGATTCCTTGTCAAGGATGAATGTAGATGTCATGGGCCGCAGGTGAACTGTGTACACGTTTGAAACTGTCAATGTAACAAAAAAAATCTTCTGATTGATATACAACGAAACCTTTTTTGTTGTAATATTACGGGTTAAAAACGAGCATATAGTTTTTATGGTAAGTAATGACATCTGCATCGATCCTTATCAGTAATTCAAGAAGCACATATATCTTTAACCCTAAGGACTGAAATGGAATGCCTCGTCATTCATGACTCTTCCGATCCTTACACCCACCACAAGAAACACAAGAATGCTCTGCTGCTATTTCACGCTAGTATTCAGAGAGGATGTGGTTTCCCGTGTCGACACGATCATTTTGGAGCTTAAACAAAAATCTAAATTAGATGCAACATTGCCCGAACTGTCAATGTTCAATCATACCTTCAATCTGTTGGCAGTGTGTAATATAACTAATCTGGCCATAAATACTGTTACATAAAAACTTTTCCTTTTCTCAACTTTTTAATTATTTTGAATTTGGAATATACGTGATATTATTTTAAAAACTTCTTTCGATCTTGCGCCATTTCGCATATTTTTTCGTGTTCATTATAAAATTACAATATAGTATGGGGTGTTAAAGAAAATAGGATTGCAGTGATCGCCTTGCACAAAATGGGTATGGAACCGTCGGTCATATTTCAGACACTGCAAAAGCTTGGTATCAACCGTATGTTCGTATATCGTACTATCAACAGACTTCCTTTGTTGAAGACCAGAAAAGATCTTGGCGGCCGCGTGCTATTAAAACTACAAACGCTGTTAATGCTGTTAAAGCCAGAATTCGTCTTAACCCCATTAGGAAGCAAAAAAATTTATCACGAGAAATGAAGATTCCCGCTAGGACTCGGTCGCATTTTATAAACAAAACCTGAAGCTCGGTGCTTATCGTCGATATACAGGACATGCCCTAAATCAATCTTTACAATTAAAGAGAGTGAATAGATCAAAACGCCTTCTGGCGCAATACGCAGGTTAAAGGCACAGAAATATCCTCTTTACCGATGAAAAAATTTTCTCGATTCAAGAACACTACAATAAGAAAAATAATAAAGTGTATGCTCGCAGCTCTAAGAAGCTGCTCAAGTGGTCAGAAAGGTACAACGTGGTCATCATCCTGCGTCAGTGATGGTTTGGTGGGGCGTGTCTTATCAAGGAGTCACAAAACTACATTTTTGTGAAAAAAGAATGAATACTTCAGCCAAAGTGTATCAAGATACAGTCTTGGATCATGTTGTGAAACCTCTCAGCAATTTTAAAAAACACTTTTTAAAAATATACCGTGGATTTTCCAGCAGGACTCTACACCTGGTCACAAGGCACGAACTACCCAAGCCTGGCTTGAAACCAACGTTCAGTTTTAGAGAAAAAAATGGATTTTCATTTGTAACAGAACTTATGGGCGGACTAGGTATACCTTAATGTATATGAGGCAAACCCAGTAACTCCTCGCGAGCAGTATAGTCGGAGATCACGATAGATAGAAATATTCAAGGAATGTGTGACGAATTGTGTTGTTGGTGCCCAATACTCAAACAAATATATCCAGACGCGAAAACCATGAATTTATGTTGGCAACAAAATTGACCTCGACTGGAAATTAAACCCGCCACTCAACCGCCAAATACGCGCTCTAATTACAAAACATTTAGATTTTCGCAAGATGGATCTAAATACATCATATGCCCATTTGTCACCCTTATCTTCGTAAAAATTAATTTTGAGCACATCTTGTACAATATCTAATTAGTTAGTAATAAAAAATCTAATGAATTTATTAATTATTTATATATATTTGTCTGGTTGGTCAATTAATACAATAAATAAATAAAAAACAATAAACAAATAATAAAACAAATATAAACAATACAATAAAATACATATATAAAGAACATTACTATTATTATTTGAGGATATTTTATTTTCCTATCTACGCCTGGTTTGTCAATCAATACAATTAATAAATAAAATTATTATTTATTCTCATATTCTGCCGACGATAATCGATTTAATTTACTTTGGCATACTGACTAAAACTCATATTGATTTGAACCTCCCGATGTGACTTTATTATTCTATACCAATTTAAACTCATGTGCTTAACTAAATTAAGTTACTAAGTCGCATCACCGCCACACTATCGATCTGTGTTCACCCTTAGACATTGCAGTCTATAATGTCAAATTATAACCAATACGATTGGAAAAAGGAATAGGTATTCTTAGTAATACTTCAGGAATACATTCGCGTTTCATCAAGGTCTAGAAGCCAATTATACTGGTTTACAAAAACTGCTTGGTATTTGAATGTAAGACCGTTAACAAAGAACACAAGAAACTAGAATACTTTTGTTACTGGAGTATCAAGGGTTTAAATCGTAATCCTAAGTAATGATTGCTTACAATAACCATTAGCTATAATATTACGATGTCATTAGCTGCAGAGATATATTACCATTATGAAATGTTACTCATTTATCACCCCCAATTTCATAAAAAGATTTGGCCCAAGGGAGCAATGATCCTTGAGCCACGAACTATAAATATTTTGAATTCGGACAAGGTGTGGCTTGTGTTTAATTTTCAGATAATAAAATAAAAAAGTCAATGTAGTTAATTGTTTTTTTTTATAATATTGTGTATAGTGTCAATAACACCTGTGTGTGCTTATGTTGTGTCCATCAGAAGTTATAGGTCTTTGGTGAAATATTCTGTTTAGAATTTGAAGAGTTATGGTAATGTTAGTGGGAATAAATAAGGTTAATATTTTATTACGATATTTTTGAAAAATATAACTTTGAGTTTAAGCGAACTGAATGCGTTTTTTTTTATAGACTACTCACTCGTTGCTAAGTTATTACCACCGCCCATGAACATCCGCAAAATCAGAGGAGTCGCAGATACGTTGCCAGCCTCTAAGAAAGGTGTAAGCTCCTTTCTTGAAGGTTACTAAGTCATATCGTTCGGAAACACCGTTGGTGACAGCTGATTCCCCAGAGTAGTTGTGCGTGGCAGATAATTTCGCGTAAATCGCACAGTGGTGGATTGCGAATGGAGATGATGAGGGTGAAATTTTGAGTTCTGTCGTGATGTAAATTTTTCAACAAGTTTTCGTAGTATGCTAACGACAATCGTTTATATTGTTAAGCTCGCGTCCGTCTCATGCAAATTTAAGATATAGCAGGGATGGGTCATCTCGACGGGGAAAGAACTTTGACTCCAGCGTGAAATAGTAGCATAGTACTGATTTGTTTGTAGGAATCCGGGATGTAATATACTGTATAGCAGTATGCAAGCGAATCGTTAAGGGCGATAACGCACAACTTTGTTGAGGGTGTGTAACTCTTAGTGTTGTAATTGTCAATCAAAATATATAGTTACTGGAATACGTATTTAGCAATAGGGTGGTAGTACTCTTTATACATATATATATATATATATATATATATATATATATATATGTATAAAGATCTCGAAGAAGCTCACATTAACTAAGACATAGCACATGCTGTCTTAGAGGTAGACCGAACAAGGTAGACCGATCCTTAAGTAAATGGCAAAAGTTCTAAGATGACGAAGTTACGCGTTGAACTGATGTCACGATGATAAATTATTATTATTATTATATATCATAGCACGTGCTCGCCGGAAAAGCAAAACATGAAGGAGGAAACTTGCATGTTCTTAGACATACAAGTTTTCTTAATATAATAAAAGTAATATTATTTATAATAATATTAATAGTAAATTAATATAAAATTATACGTTTCTTAAAATAAATTTAAAAAACAGTATTTCGTAGACATGTGTAGACCGCTTAGCGCCGCGTAGCATTTGATTTTACAGTGGGGTGTATGTATGTATATCTTTTTTTTCTGTTTATACTATAGGCTGCAAGCAATGGCTCTCATCAGGTCGAACTTTTAATCTTCTTTTTTTTCAACACCAGAGGAGTCGCAAATGCGTTGCCGGCCTTTCAAGGAAGATATAGGGTTATTATTGTACAAGTGTATCTGATATCGAAAAGTGGTTGATGAAAAAAAAAACCTCGGTTCATTGATCACTTGAATCAATCAGTAAAGAAATAGTTCAATCGATCCATCGAATAGGATGTATTTGATGAATATACCAGATGCCACTTTAAAATAAATTGGATGACCCACCGCATATTCATGTCACGTGACATGTGGACGTTCATCGAGCGTCGACCTCGGCATCACGCGTGAAAAGTGCAACGTCGCGGTTCAAGTGGGAATTGGGGCGTACTGTATTAGTTCAAGATGTTTAATATTACTATAACTGAGTGACAGTTTGCCCGTGATATATTATTTACGTTACGTTATTTTAAGCAAAATTCACTCATATGTCACTTATCACTGAATAATAAAGTCAACGAAGTCCTTGCCAGTATACGTTGAGATTAGGGCAATCTTGGAAACTACTGTATTCCTTTAAGACTTTCACTACTAATAGATAATTCTCGAGGAAAAATTGCATATATGTACTCTAAAATAAATTATATATATAGTACTAGTTACTATTACTATTAAGTAAAGTAACGTTAAGTTGTAAGTTGTAACTAGTGTATGTTTGTCTACATATTAATGGAACTATACTCTATACTGCGTAGTTACATGATCTGTTCACAACCAAAATATGTTACCGTGATTTAAATTGTTCGAAGAACATCATTATTATCGTTTTATATATACATATGATAGAGATGTTCTATTTTTTTAAAGTATAATTATTAGATTTTATAGGTTTCTCCAAAAAAAAAAAATACGAGACAAAGGAGTATAATAATTAAACAAGTCTCAAACCTAGTGGTAGGTGATCACCGTCGCGTATGATGTTGTCCGCTACACCTGAGGAGTTACAAATGTGTTGCCAGTACCAAAACAAAAATCTGTGATTTTGTCAAATGGTGTATAACGAATATCTAAATAATAGAGAAATTATAATAAAAATACCCTGCAGGCATTCTTGGAATTGCCTTAGCACCAACCAAACGTAACCTAAAAACTATTTTTCTTACATTATGTTATTATAGTGCAAAAAAAAATTTTTACAACATCGATAGAGCAACATCCAACAGCCAAGGAGAATGCTGCGAATTTCACGGGTTATGTGAGTTATTCAGCAAATATTAAATTTCGAGTCAGAAGTTAAATGCTAGTTTTACGCTAGAGTATGATATGATAGATAGCCATATGATTATATGATAGCCTTTTATAGATATGTAACGTGGAAATAGACATAAAGAAAGTGTTTAATCATTCGCGATATGGTATTGTAGAAGAGTAAAATTAATAAAGGAATGGCGACGTATTAAAAACATCAAAACAGATGTACCTTAAAAATTATAGAGAATAAGAAAAGATAATTTAGTAGTAGAAAGAGAGGAAGGCGGAGGAAAACGAGCGTGCACCAAATTAAAAAAAAGTTTGTTGTATCAAGAACTTAAACATTACAGAATGTATGTAAGGAATGTACGCTTAACAGTGAGTGGTACAGCTACGCTGCAGTTTGTTTCTGGCTGCAGAATGAATAGGTCAGCTCGACCGGGGAATGAACACGCACTTACAGAATACCAGCGCCGACAACCGTCGAATAAGTTTTCTTCCGTAATATATACTCAGTTAAACCTGAAAATGTAGCTACGGACGAGAAAGATCAACAAATCGAATGATTGTCAGTAGCCGGTTCTCTCCAGTACACACAGATTGAAGCGTCGCTGGAATTTCTTGCGCTACTTCTTCTCCAGGGCCCACGCATTCCGAAGTGGTGGTACAGGTAGTTAATAATAATAGCGATATTAATTTAGATAATCCTCTGTCAGAAACAACTAATCGAGTCAGACGCTCTCGCGAAACAGACTAACTGTCCAAACCGAGGCTCCCTCTCGGGAGCCCTTGTGCTGTTTACCCATATATAGAGGTATCGACTGAGTGCCATAAGGGCTCGGTCACCTCTCATCCCGGTGAAACTGTAAAAACCCTCGGGCTAACAGCGGCCGCCCGATAAAAAAAAGGGAAAGATCAAGAAAATTAATTTGTATCTAATTTTAGAACTACTACCAAAATTACTTAACGCCGCTCAGCACTCGTGTACCGTGCAATCCATCATGGACGCAGAAGCAGACGTAAACAAATGAAGCGATATCGTTAAAACAACGTAGTAAACATAAAATTTGTTAAGAGAGTAATCGAGCTTGGTAAATTACAGATTTTATAGATTATAGATTTAGTTTTAGCATTTATTGCTATTATATATTAATTATTAATATTAGTGATAAGAAATAAACGACGTAGCATATGAAGAGACTAAAAAATGTAATATTTATTGCTTCCTGCGACCGACGTATTCGCATCGTGACGTCACCAAACGGCTTCAACGGAAGCGGTGTGTGTTCATAACCAACATATACCGAATTGGGACCGATTTGTGACGACTAGCATTCAATTTAATTTACTCCTTTTTCTATTCATTTTCCAATTGTACGCAATAATGTTACGAATAAATATTTTTTTTCTTTCAGTCTCTCTTTCTTTCTCTCTAGGGGAGACGAATGAGTAATATGGGATTCTAAAGTACCACGCTGTTTGCTAATAGCTACCACGCTATAGCTTATTTTCTAAATGCAATATAAATCTGTTGGCTCGCCCGGGGATGGAACGCGCCCTTCATCCTTCAATACCTTGAGTGTATTGTTCCAGGGACTTACTGGTAGGGAGACAATGCATCTCAGTCCTCAGGGTAGACAACGAATGTGCATCTTGAATCATTGTTTAAGATCGATGCAAGAAACCATCAATTACTATCAGGTAAACTGTGTCCGTTTGCACTTAGTCTTAAAAAAAACGTTCAAAACATAATAAAAATAATAATATGTTTATTATTGGCGTATTTCGAGTTCTGTTAACATTAAAATATACTTTTTCGTGTTGTTGCTGATCTTTTGAGCTTTGTCAGTCACCTTAGCTTTGCTCTGAGCTCATAATGCCAGCCGTGAAGGACCATATTTCAATATCATAAGTTGTCACTAACAATACATATTAATATTGTACTAGAAGATGTGTCGTAGTTTCCTCAAGGCTGAAATTTAAATTGAAGTCCATTTATTTTTCTACCTTAAATACAGCGGGCAACACCGTGTGATCTGATCTTTTATAAAATACCGAATTCCTAAAGTGACAGTAACAACTGTGAGTATCTACGGGTGGCAAATTACTCAATTGTCACGGATACTCCTATATTACTCTGCTGAATGTACCGTCAAAGAAGATCGACGATCACAAATGTTATTTGCTGTTTGTTATTGAAATCGTGACGTAGACCCAAGGTTCTTTACGAAGTTAATTTACTGATAATGGAGGGGAAGAATTACCAGGTGTCTGTAAGCCGAAGCAGGACGTCTCAAGTTTTTATTTACACCTTTAAAAAAAATTAATAAATATCAAAAGAGTACGATGATCCTACTTAAAATCATTTGGCATTCTTTATCAGTCAATCCAGGGCTGATAATGAAACATACATATTGGCAGGTGTTTCAGGAAATACGGTGGTGGTAATTTTGACAGTAGTAGAGCTACACTGCAGTTTATTTCTAGCTGCAGAAGGAATAGGTCAGCTCGACAGGAGAGGGATGAATGTAGATGTCATGGGCCGCAGACTACTCATCATCAGGTGAACTGTGTGTTCGTTTGTTACTCTCAATGTAATAAAAAAAAATATATTTAATTTTTTTAAACAAAATAATAAAATTAAATTGAACACAGAAACCAAAAAACCAAATCATAAAATACATATACTAAACCTACAATAATTCATAACATAAACTTAAGCTAAAATATTTCCCATTAAATGAAATAAAAAATATCCCATGCAATAATACGGATAACGGAGTGCGTTAAATAATAAAATATTTTAGCATTACTGGAATATCCGCTTTCATTATTTCTATGAACTAATTGACGGAAAACACGCAAATTAAAGAAAATATATAATCGTAGAATTCATCAAAGGCGGAGTTGTGGTTGCTAGATCCTAGCATAGCTTTCTTCGAATCTCCAAAATATCACACCGTATGCAATGTTAAACTCTGTTATATAATACAATAAAATATTTTAGCATTACCAGACAGCCCGGATTCAGTATTTCTATGAACTAATAGACACACAAACATAACTGTATTAATGATCGTGAAATTAATAATAAAAATTATCTATTATATACATTTTGTATTATTGTTTACAAAATTATAATCCAATTAGTAATTACAAAGTGTTCTAAAGTTATTATAAAAACATATAACTTTTAAATATATTATTTTATAACTTTCTTGACACTGCATAGGCCATAGAGCGCTCTGAAAGTTCATATAAATGGCCACTAAAATTAAAGATATTTATAAAAGAGGCCAAACTCGTGTCGGAATACACACACTAAAGGGTTCAGTAGTAGGAAAGAATGTACACGGTTAAATGATAAAGTATTTGTTTTTATATATAATAGGTGGCAGACGAGCAAGCAGCTCATCAAGTGATCACCGCCGCCCATAAACAATCGCAACAATATCCGAGGAGTCGCAGATGCGCTGCCGGTCTTTAAGAAAGGTTTTTTAAAGGCTTTAAAAAAGTTGATTCCAATGAGTAGTTATGCGTGGCCGTAAATTTATCACATAAATTTATTTATTACACTTTATTGAAAGGTCAAGTATTTGTATTTAGACATCCGTTGTACTTTGTTTACCCGCTTACGTTCTTTTAGTTAGTTACTTAGAATTTGTGCTTCTGCATTTTTCGTCTATTTTCACGGCACTATAAGATATCCTGCGGTGTTAATATCTTTTGGTAATAACTTTTAACTGGAGTTGCTAGTTAGAGAAACAGTTATGAATCACAAAAAATTATAACTATTAACTGGCTATTTTTAAGCATTATAGTACTATGTTTACATATGTAGCAGTTTTAGTTAGTTAGTTGGAAATAATACGTTTGTGCCAATTCTTATGGCACTAATAGTCATAACTTCAAGAAATATATATATAGAGGCATAGTCGAAATTGCGGAATATATCGTGCATCATAGAGTTTGTCAAAAACGAACGCTTGGATGTTTGAATACATTGTTTTGCTAGATGACATAATACTAACCGAGTTACTATGCAATATGATGCTATTTATGTACCACCTTTCTTATGAATAAATATATTTAGGGGATATTTTTTCTTCCTATCTCCGCCTGGATGTTTAATAAAATAAATATATTAAATATTATAAGCAAATAATAAAACAAATAATACAATATAATGCATATATAAAGACCAATCAGACGGGAATCCCTCGACAGAGGATTCCAAACGGTCGAGGGTTGGGGCGAAAGGGAGAGAAACCTGCGGACTATAAGAGCGGTGTCGATTAAAATGCATTAAAGCCAGTCTCCACGGAACTGTACCGTCCAGGAGTCCCAACCGCTTCAAGTGATTCGAGAGGGTAGTTGGGATTAACCCGTTTGCAGATACGACTATAGGAATAATTTCAAGTTATAGGAATTATTATTAGTATTATAACTTGTTAATATCGAATATCGAAACCGAATTTCGAAAGAGTCACTTAGACAGTCATTAATACATATGAATGAAGATCTGAGTCACAAAAAATGTATTAGCATAAACAGCATATGTAAAATATTTTTTTATGTAACGACAATAAAATAAAATAATATATAGTATAGTATAATATTCTAAAAACTTAAATTATCATATTGGCCCCTACCATAAACCCTGACTTCATATCCTCACTTGACCATTGAGCGAGAGATTTTTATATAGACTTGTCTTTATTATCAATAAAAATAGCTATTATCGGTCTGACATATAAATATATGAAGATATATAAATTAATGCTATCAATGACCATTGTTTGAAATTAAAAAATATACTAGTTTAGGCCTGGAATTTTTCATCATATTTTGTGTGCAAAACCAATATATTTCTTCACTCAATAAGCCGAATTTTTTTAAAAAAAATTGTACCAGTTCTATTAACATTACTAATATTCCCTTTAACCACTCCAACTAAGTTCAAACAGTCCGCACATCCGCAGCGGAACAGCGTTGTCGTATGCTCTAACACCCTGTCCGGAGAGGTCTTTGCCCAGTAATGGGATCTATTTATATAGGATGTTACTTCACATTACTTTTTATATATACACGTAGGTATGTACAGTCGTATATATATTTTATAATAACGTTAAATATTTTTTAGTTTATAATTAATTTAAGAGTACTTTTGTCATCCTACAAACCGTTGGTTTAATCTTAATTAATGTATAAATTCTTTTAAGCGTAACACATATTTCGACTCATCTCTACATCACTCTTTATACATCATTGTATATCAATCACAAATATAATAAATGTAGGAATAACTGTTACAGTACAAGGGTTCAGATTGTTTCTAGCTACAGCATGAATGGGTCGACTCGACCCTGGAAGGACCACGCCTTCAAAGAATATCAGTATGAAGTAAAAGCATGAAGATGCTGTATATCGGTTTTTGTGTTTCGGTGTAGGTTGTTTTCCTGTTTAGTCCTCTAAGCTGACAGAGCGTGTTTATCTTGAATCTTTGTTGAGGATATATGTAGGTGTTTATTGGCCGCAGTCATCGGTTACCAGGTTAACTGTGTGATCATTTGTCACACTTAGTGTCATTAAAACAGAATATTATACATTTACTTCACTGATTTCGTTGGCAACCCCTTAACCATTCAGGCTACACGCCTCTAGAACTTACTTAACTTGCCCGAAGATATAAGAAAAGCATCAAATAAAGTCTTTTAAAAGGCTGGTACGAGAATACTATTTTGAAAATATCTGATGATAATATGGAAAATGACTCTTGCCGCTGTTTGTTATATGTTTAATTATGTATTTATGTATATTGTGTATTGCTATTTATATGTTAATATATTTATAAAGTAGAGTATATATATATATATATATATATATATATATATTTATATATATATATATATTTATATATATATATACACTATTATATATATGGTATATTTATATATTTATTTATTGGTAGAAATATTCTTTTTATTTTATTTTTTTCCAATATATCCACTACACCTATCACAACTTCTCTCCACACCATTGGTTTACTGGTAAAGTATGTCTTAAGGCCCTTTGTAATCCTTTTTTATAATTAATATAAGACCAATAAAGTTTAAATAAATTAAAAAATATATATAGATGTCACGTTGTTAACTGAGTAATATTTATGTATCACTAGTAGGTTGTTTTCGAATCTGGGCGTGTTGCATATATCTTACACACGTTACATAGAATTAGGGGTACAACGTGTTAGTACCTTTGTAGTATAGTCTGTGCCGAGCTGATGTCGTCTTGTAAACACCAGGAGACATCGCCGTCGTAATCGACCAAGAGAACATTATCGTCAGATTAAGTATACAAATCCTTGAGAATCAATCTAAATATACGCGAAATAAATTTAGATAATATCCGAGATAAGTCCATAAAGATGGACAAACAGCTTTGATTTATATTATATAGTATATAATAAATTCCTTTACTTACCTAGTAAGAGGCATACAACTAAAATGCAAGAACACCAATTAGAATACATTTTTATTAACTTCAGATTGGTCCACATTTCCTTAACAACATTTCATAATCTCGATTACACTATCAAATTTTTCATAATTAATTAAAACTTTGCGAAATCATTTTAACGTCACATTATTCTTAACTGTGTTAATTCAATTCACTTATAAAACATTTAAATATATAATACATAAATGAATAATACAAGATTTAAATTTAAAACTGTTCTTATAAATATTTCATAAACATATTAAACATGTAGTTTTTATATTTATCGAACTATACACACACAGATAAGATACAGTAACACGTCCGTTCAAGACGCCGGTCAGCTATAAACTGAACACTGAAACGAAAAGGATTCTTACAGATACTCCGGTAAATTCAATCGCTATCAGCATACGTAATTTATCACTAACACATAAAATCACATAAAAGAAAGTAAGGGTATGTCTATGATCATTTAGGTTCCGTCAACAAAAGCGATTGATAAAAAGGTAAAGAATTTCCGAAACGTGTTACTTACAAACGTCGTTATGTTTGAAAAGCGTAATTGCTTTCTGCCTCTATCAAATCCCATCATCATTTGGATGGTTGGCAATCTACCACTGTACGCTTTACTATAAATATATATAATATTATAGGAAAATTACTCGGTGAAATCCGTTGTCAGCGGTATGCTTAGGTACGCTCAAGAAAAGACTTCTACACCTTTCTTAAAGGCCGGCAACACAACTGCGACTCCTCCTGGGTTGTGATTTATTCTATACAACAAAAAAATCTGTTGGAATCCAGTCATAAACTGCATTAATAAAAAACTAGCTACAACACAAACGTATCGAGAACAACCGTCGAGAAAAAAGAAAAACATTACAGTGTAAAGTTCTATGTTTTATTTTAATATTAAGGGTGTGTCAAACGAGCGCACAGTTCAAATGACGGTGAGTGATAACTGTGGTCATTGACATCTACATCCATTGTTTATTTACAACTAAGTATTAGTCATAGCAAACACAGTGGTAGAGCTACGCTCGACCGGAGTAGGACCACGTCCTCAGAATACCATTGTAATATAACAGCATAATCTACGCTGTGTTTCGTCTAGTGAGTGCAGGGATCCGGAGACCTTTATTACTGGTGACGAGGCATTCCATCTCAGTCCTGAAGGGTGACAACGCATATGCATTATGATTCCATATCAAGGATGAATGATGTCATGGGCCACAGAAATCACTTGCCATCGGTTGAGTTTGTTTCTCGCAATGTAATAAAATTAAAAAATAACATCCACCTTAGTCCCGGGAGTCTTAGCGCAACTGAACATTGATGTCTTCCGAAGATCTTAAGGTGAGGATAGTCCGGCTGCAAGGATCACTTAGTAATAATTGTACAGTGTGCCGGTTTCAATAAAAATGTACAGTAAATCGATTTTTGAAATACTGTGAAATACTTCTAACATCAATTATCCTAATTGCAAAAGGTGATAGGTTTGCCACTTGTTCTAAAACACGATTGATATAATAAAATAATATATACATTTGTTTGCAAAAAAAAACAAAAAAAGAACTTAACGAAGACGAAGCATGTAGTTTGTTCTATTTATAAATGTTTCGTTCGTACATGGCGTGTAATGATGATGTATATTTTTTTTTATTAAAAAAACATGATATGTTCTTTCCTATTAGTGATAAGGACTCTTTCGCACTTTGAATTATATGCAAGAACTGGATTACTCACAGAATTACAGTGTGAAATTGTTTCGTCTAATAACCTTATTACTGGTAGCGAGACATTCGATCACAGTCCTTACCAATTATGGATAAGTGTTAATGAACCTCAATCATCACTTAACACCAGGTGAACTGTGTCCACGTTTATCAATCTTAGTGTAATAACTTTCCTTTTATCTTAAAGATCAACTTTATAGCTTTATAGCTACCAGATGCAACACAAATATTTTGACTCGATAGGGGAAGGACCACACCCTCATACATACCATCAGTCTTTTTTGGGGATGGACGCTGATGTCATGGGCCGTAGTTTATACTTACCATCAGGTGAACTGTTTGCTCATTTATCACTCTAAATTTTCAAACTATATTAAATATATCAAGTAATACGATGTTGTAAATATCTTAAGGAAATTTGTGTGGATGACAGAAAAATTAAACGACATAAACTTTACCAGTCCGTGTGAGCTGTTTGCTCGCTTGCCACCTATTCTATATAAAAAATCTGAAGTAGGAGCCGCGGGGCAGTCTATGTATGTTCTATCAATCAATAATAAGGACTTATTACAGCTATAAAATAATTTAATTTATGGATTGTGAAGGTGACCGTTTTATTGATAGTAAAAAAATATAATCGAAGTTATTTATAATTATGATTATAAAGACTTATTCAAATATTAGTCGTTAATTATTAACTTGTTTGTGTTTTGTAATAATCGATGTCTGATTCAGCTGATCGATTTCGCTCACGGCTAAGAGGCAGGTGCTGAGAACGCCCAGTTACTCGTAGCTAGGCCACTATCACAAAATAAGTGATACTATCACAATCCCCAGGGACGATTCATGTGTATGAGGATGAATGTAGATTTCATGGGCGTCAGTCTTCATTTCCAATCAGGGAATCTGTGAGCTCAATTATAATTCTATATTGTAGGTCTCATGAAATAGTCGATTTCTTGGACGGATCATTACGGGTCCTGGGTACGAGACCTGGCCTAGGAACAATATTCGTGTATCACAAATAGTTGGTTTTTGAGTATGGATGTGTTGTGCTGTTATTTAAGGAACATAAAGAATAAATAAATAAATAATAGCTTGTGTTGTTGATATTAAGTAATATTACCAGAAGATATCACCGTGTTAGAAATCTACCATCATCAATATCTAATATAATAGTTTTATAAAAGCTATAAATATTTATAAAAAGTAATATAAATATTTATAGTTAATCAAGTAAAGCGTTATCATTTCTAAGGACTACGCTACACGCATACAAAGTTGCGTGGGTACATCGTGAGGTGAGTGAACCCTTTGATTATCTAACAGAAATGTTCCCAGCGACTTAATTAAGAGACCCCAGCTAATAAAGCCTTGTTCCGCTACGTTTATTTGGCTTTCCATTGTGTTTGTAAATGACTTCTAATCTGGCAATACTTACAGACTCTTTTTTAATTGTATTGAGGGTAAAAACCGAGGATGGAGTTCACCTGATGGTAAACGATACCTGCTATACTCCTAAGAACAGTGGTAGAGCTATACTGCAGTTTGTTTCTAGCTGCAGAATGAATGGGTCAGCTCTACCGGGGTCGGACCACGCCCTCGCAGAAAACTAGCCTAAAATAGCAGCATAATGCCGCTGTGTTTCGTCTGGTGAGTACAGAGATATTTATTACCGATGACGAGGCATTCCATCTCAGTCCTCAAGGTTGACATCGCATCTGCATTATGATTCCATGTCAAAAATGTATATAAATGTCATGGGTCGGAGAAATCACTTACCATCGTGTGCTCGTTTGATACTCTCAATGTAATAAAAAATTTGAAATACCTCACCGCTTTGGATACGGTCTACGAAACTTAAGGTCGTGACGCTGAACAGTCGTAGTACCACGCCGCAACATGTTTCGAGCTACGGCATGAATGGGTGGACTCGACCTGGGAAGGACCACACCGTAGTATAATACCAGTGTAAAATGTCAATGCTGCTGTGATTTCTATGGCGAGTGTAGGGAACCGGGACCCTGTACTGGTAACGAGGCATTCTATCCCAAGTTGACCAGCCATATGCTCTCTCTCTCTCTTGAATCTTTGTTGTTTGATGTATATCCTAAGGCCATGTTTATAGGCCAGTCATTACTAATACAAGGTCATTGTGTGCTCGTTTGACACTTTTAGTTTGATAAAAATAAAACTTTAATACTGAACTGATCCAAATATGAAATAATCATTGCAATAGAAGATTGCTTAGCTTCTGTAAAATAGTGGTTAAATAAACAAGAAAATATATGAGTGACTTGCTGTTGCCCGCACTTTCGCATGAGATATATGTATATTAAAATAAGGCTCGTAGTTTGAGTAGTAAAAAAAGTTAAAAGCCGAGTAACGAGACCATAGCGCGATTCAGAAACAACGTCTCAACGCCATCTATCCAGCGTAGATGTAAACTTATTTATAATATTTTTTCCTAATCTTTATGAAAGAAACTTTCGTATTGACTTTAATGATATATCTTTCAAAGTGACGCACTTCTCATACAAACTTTCAACCCATAATTCACCCTCTTAGGGGTAATATTTTGAAAAACGCCGATACGCGAATAAATTATTTCTAAACAGAAGAAGGTATATGAAGCTTCGTGTTACTTACTTTGAAAATAACCGAGTTCCATAGAAAAAAAAAACCTCAAAATCTATTTGAGGTCCTTAGGGGTGAAATTTCCAAAAATCCTTCTTTAGTGGATGCTTACAACAGAAAAGGCATCAACTACCAAAATTTCAAGTTTGTAGCCGCAGCGGTAGCCCCAGGCCTTGATGATCCAGTCAGTCAGTCAGAACAAGTAATTATATATGTATAGATAGCTACGTCTTAGATGCCCACATAAACTAAAATATATATGTACATTTAACAATGTTAAACCTATAAAAGTTACCTATATTTTTTAAAACTAATCAATTATATTATTGATCATTTAAGTTCATCGATTTTGAACTAAAACCTATTTTTTTTATCGAGTAGTTAGCAAACGAGGAAGCAGCTCACTGATGATAAGTGATTACCGCCTCCTATGGACTTCCGCAACATCGAGCAGACAGAGCAGCCGCAAATCCGCTGCTTTCCTATAGATTGCCACGGAGCATCATCCTGAGGAGAGTCAGGCTCGGTGCTGAGGAGCATTGTTCCGGTACGTCCCGTAGCAGATCCCTGATTCCCTCTCAACGCAATTTAGGTGGCCTCCGGAAATATTTTAGCGGGTAAAATACATCGTACTGCTTTCCGTCCAGAAGGCAGAGTAGAATGAAAGAAAGATTACCCTCCACCAGAATTTCAAAAAAATATGGACTCCCACCTCAACTCCATCTACGTCAACGAATCATAATAAAGCAGGGTTAGTTAAAACATATTACTCTCCAATTAAATCTTGGAATCTTTCCAAATGGACCATTTATCTCAATTGTGGAATTTTTATGCGAGTTTTGTGGTGAACGAAAATACGCCGGAAGTTGTTTATGGTGTTGTAAGTATTTTTATCGCGCCGGTTGTTTATGATTTTTGTGTTTTTTCATTTTTTTGCGAAAACATTCGGCATGTTTATGCAAATCATTATTAAGCACTGGTTATATAAAGCGACATCCGGTGACAAAGCGTGTGCATCTCGAAGCTTTCTGGGGGATGCTCTTTTTTATTCCCACAATCACAACAAGATTGTGCTCGTTTGTGAGCCTTATTGTCATAAAATAAATGTAAAATTACCGCCATTTGGTTCATATTGCATTTCTTTGGTCAGAATAATATATTTCTAGTATATAAGTAAAAATGTAAACATACACAGTCAAAAAAGTATCGGGAATGGATGATTTGTTTATGGTTCCAAATTCAACTTTTGATTATTTTTTGTTCATGTTAGATTGTCACACCATTATGACGTGAAGTTTGAGTTGCATCTGTTATTTAGATTAAAAACAGTGCTGTTTTTAGTTACATCATTCAAGCTTGAGAGAGATAGCCGCAGAACTGTCTGTCTCACGAGTCGATCCGTGCCATTTTAAATAATCACTTAGGTATAAAACAAATTCAAACTTGAACTTGTTTTATACCTAAGTGATTTTGAATTGAATTTTCACCAAAAACTCAGTCGCATAAGAGTCGCTGAGGACATGCTAGAACGAGTCAATTCCGATACATTAATGAAACGTATTGTTACTGGTGACGAGACGTGTTTTAAACTTTTAGGGGGTGATAAAAGGGCGGTCAGTTCAACTGATGTTTAGTGATTCGTCCCATGCCAGCGAGGACTAATTCCTCGATATGAAATCATAATATATGAAAAACGAGCACTCAGTTCGCCTTATACCAAATGATTACAGCGACATCGATTAGAAATGAAATGAAATGTCTCGTTACCATTAATTAGGTCTCCACATTCCTTCAAAAACTTTATAATTTTTTTATGTTATTCTATCCAATTATGCTTCAGCCAGTAGTAAATTACAAAGTGGCTCTACCACTCCGACAATCCTGAGGGAACAACTCGTCACCGGGAGCAATGTCTATGTGTGATGTGGCTGGAATGTTATATAAATCACTAAAAGAACACGTGCATATCTTTAGCAGCAAGATAAAATGGATCGGATCAACGATATCAATAATATATCAAGAGTACATGTGGAAATGTTGTTAACACAATTTAATTAAGTGCCTATTATCGAAATAACCTTTGTTATTGAGTGAGCCACGATAACTCAGTGTCTAACGCTCGCTTTTAATTTCACAGTACGCAATTAAATCCGATCCCCGGTTGCACCACCAATGAGATTGTTAATTGCAATTTTAAATGCCTCTTGATACATACATGTCATTGAGATAAATAATATAGAAATAGGTATTGTAGCCAGTAATACAAATCATTCAAATCAGTTTTCATCTGTAATTTACAGACGTGTTAAGATCCCATGACAATACAATAATTTTAGCAATGCGTATTATTTTTGTCTTTTAAAACTTTAAATTGATCGCCTTCTTAATCGAAATAAGGTTGGGATCGGGAATGAAGTACATGACAATTATTCATAGGCCGCCCAATAATGAATCATTAGAACATTGCTGGAATATAGTATAGTGGCCACGTTCTTAGGAAGCATAAGCCGCTGGTAAAAAGCGTTCGGACATAAATGCACCAGCTGGATATCGTAATTGTCTTCCAACTTTTCTTTGTTCTAACAATTTATAAGTTGATGATGTCTCTCATATTCCTCGGTCTATAACCGGGGAATATGGAGACATTATCATCTTTTTTTTTTCGCTGTTAGCCCGAGGGCTTTTACAGTATCACCGGGTTGAGAGGTGATCGAGCGCTTATGGCACTCAGCCAAGACCTCTACACATGGATAACCAGCACAAGAGCTCCCGAGAGGAAGCTTGGACCGTTATCCTGTTCCTCGGGAGCGTCTGACTCAAGGGTGCCCTAGAGAGCCGAACCTCGTCTCGGTCAGTTGCTTCTGACAGAGGATTATCTAAATTAATATCGCTATTATTCTTAGCTATCTAATAACATCATCATCATAGAGACAATTTTGTACAAGACTACCTTTACCTACCCACTCTACCTGAGTAATGCTAAGACGAAGGTTAAGTTCTGTATTGGGAAAATCCACAGATTGCCACAGAGCACTATCTCGACTCACTCGTACGGGGTGGTAGACGGCCGTTCTACTTTTTTTTATTGAATTGAGGGTGACAAACGAGCACACATTTATCACCTGACGATAAGCGATTCCGGCTCCTTACATCCTCATTCATCCATATGGAATCATAATGATTATCACCACTGAGTACTTAGATGGATTCTCCAAAGAAAAACTGTCATCGTCCTAAATTGAAAGTTTATCGAGACTTATTTAATTAATAGTTTAATAACTATATTAAACAAGACCGCAGTGTCCAGTGTGAATCCCAGCCGTATTTCGGACACAACAGATGTTAAAAATTGTACCATACCATTTGTATTTTGGATGGGATTTATGATCTCTTATTAAAAGTTTCGTGTTGCTGACTCTGCATGCGATCTAATGCATGCCCGACATTTTTGTTGGATTGACTAGTGTTTACGCCAATACCGACATTATAATATATCAAGCGCACTGACAGCATTTTTTTTTAATGAATATCAATGATATCAACATTACTATATAGTATAGGATAGTTATATAGAGTAGACGTTCACGACAATAGACTGATGGTCGATTCGAACCTACGATCTTGTTTCGCAGACCGTACTCTATTGACGCTTCGCATTTCGACATATTTGAATAATTTAACAGTGGTGTAAGCACACTACAATTTTAGGCTTCAACTACAATAGATCTGTTCAAATACCATTGTGAAATAGCAGCATAAAGCTGCTGTGATTCGGGACCCAATTAATGGTCATTTCATCTCAGTCCTCACGGGTGACAATGTATGTATGTCTATCGAAGTTACCACTTGCCACTAGATGTACCTATGTATGCTAATTGGTTCCCTTTTCTAATATTTTATATAAAGAAATAACCCTACATTATTGTTATGATCGAAATCGATCATGAGGACTTCATAAACATCACTTGCTTTAAATGACTAATATCACGCTGCATACTAACACACGGATACACACGGATTTTCGGTGATAAGGGTTGCCTTATCACCGAAAATCCGTATTATTCAGTAATATGACGTGAATGTTTATTTCTGGTTGCACAAATCAAATTGTTATCTCGTTATCTATCTTTTTATAGATGTTTGTCTTATTCCTTAAATTATTGGCAATATATCAATTGAGCGTTTTTATGACGAGATTAATTCTATAAATGGATTATATGTTATTGCATGAAATCTATACATGATAAGTGGCACGCAAGAATTCCAAAGGTGTACATGCGGTAACGGAGTGACATGTCCTGATTAAGCGCGTGAGATTATCATTCGTGTTTCATTATGCTGAAGTCGTCACTCCCCTAAGATCGTATTGCTTGTATTAGTGCACTCACTTGTCGTCCCAAGTGAGAGCCTTTGTGTTTGCACGAATGCTTATCGCACTAATATATTAAATGTGTAAGATATATACTAAGATATTGCCATGGTCGAAATCGACCAGGACATTATCATCATTGAGTTAAAGCGCACGTATTAGAGCTTGAGTACCGTTGTTAAAGGATCTACTAAGTTAAGTAAGTTGTTGTTAGAGTAATCTGCGAGTCAAGGATTCTAAATTCGAATCCCAAGCGAGGAACTGTTCTTTGAGTAACTTGTGTCGGTTTTCTGGTCTAGGTGGGTTGGATATTCTGCATCTGGACCTTCGATCTTATTGCACATATATTATGAATACGACAGGCGCTTACGAGTGCTGTTTCTGAGAATGTTTACAGTGCTTCGATCATGGAGACATTATCGTCACTTTGGAGGTCTGTTTTTGTCGGTTTCGGCTATCTCAGGACAGCTATCGTTCGGCATGTCAAAGGCCTTCGGGTGGTTAACAATAAATTCTGATCCAAAGGCTCATAGTGATATAATTAATATGAGATTTTGGTATTTTAGAATTTTTGGTCATTGACACGGTTGCGGTATTTTTGCCGCAGCGTATCTTCAGTAAAAATAGAAGTACTTAATTATGAGATGATGACATCTTCTTGTATATCTTCCGGTTATTACCATATGACATCAACTATACATATTTTTTTAAACTGCCGTTTTTTTTAACAGTAGTAGAGCTACACTGCATTACGTTTCTAGGTGCAGAATGAATGGGTCAGCTCAATCGGGGTAGGACCATGCCCTCGCAGAATATGAACGTAAAATAGCAGTACAATATTGCTGTGTTTCGTCTGGTGAGTGTAGGGATTCGGTGACCTTAATTACTGGTGACGAGGCATTCCATCTCAGTCCCCAAGGTTGACAACGCATCTGCATTATGATTCCTTGTGAAAGATGAATGTAGTTTTCATGGGCCGCAGGAATCACTTACCATCAGGTGAACTGTGTCCACGTTTGTTACTCACAATGTAATATTTATTTTTTTTAAAATACTCTAAGTACTACTCCACGCGATCGACAACTACCTAATTATGTACTACTATATGTCTGTTTGTTGAAATGAGAACAAAATGTATAGATTGTTTTACAATCGACAACAATATTTATATAATGTAATTAATTGCCGTCACTGCCGTTTATTATATTTAGAAAAACTCACCACGACATCGTCTATTCTTAATTTTTATTTAGACGTCCTGAAACAAACTCTTTATTTCTTATAATTTAATTTTAAAATACTATTAACAAAAAAATATAAAATTAAGAATTTTCTCGTTTAACCAAACTGTACGGTTGTTGTTTTTGTTTTTCCCAGAAAATAATTGTATTATCTTAATCGCATTTGCTTTTAATTTAAAGTCATCGTACTTTCACAAAGAATTTGTGAGTGACAACACTTAACGGATGTTATTAACCATTTATTGAGCAATTTATCGAGCTGATTGTAACCTGATATGAAGTGATAGTAGTATTTGTTATTTATACAAGCTCTACGCCCTGTTTCTCTTGGAATGTACATTTTTTACCTTACCAATAGGTCAATTTATGCGATTAACTTGATATCGTTTAAGTTCTTTGCGCGATTTGAGAGTAGAAATTCAAGGTCGAATTTGAATGCATCAATTCTAACATAAAAAGAATGGAAAATAGTTATTTAACAGAGAGAGATGAATCACTATGCTGTATATATTGCTGGGCTCACCTTTATTCTATTTTCTTTTTATTGTATCTAATTTTTTTTGTTGTGTTTTTTTATGGTTACTTATAAAAAAAAACAAATACTTTTATCATACGGGTTTCTTTTAACTTTTTAAATTAAGATGTTACTGTTATTAGTTATTCTATTTTCTATTTTCTTTTTATTGTATCTAATAATTTTGTTGCGTTTTTTTATGGTTACTTCCAAAAAAAAAACAAATATTTTTTTCATACGTGTTTCTTTTAACTTTTTAAATTAAGATATTACTGTTATTAGTAGTTTCTCTGATGATCAGGGAAGGTTTACAACCTAATTACTTTACAATTACATTACCCAGTGACTGGTGAGGTATTCCATCTTAGTAATCAGAGGTGGCAATGTAGTAATGATTCTAGATGCATCTAGAATCTTTACTGAGGATGGACAGAAGTTGTTTAGAGGTGTTTAATAACTTATCAGGTGCACTGTAACACCCTTGATGTCGTAAATAATATACAAAACCAAGACATTGTAACGTCTTAAAAATATGTTAACTATATATTTATTTCAATTACCTTTGCTACGCTTGTGACAACCCATTTATAATTTGGAGGGAAGCAATTGATTCATATTAAATTTAGTGAACAATTCATTTATTTTTCTTTTAGCCATTGATAATTTTCTGGCGTTAGTTTACGGTTGTTTTTGTGTTTTGGCTAAACACATTATGTTGTGAATTTTAGTTTGTTTTGATACTTTTTAACATAAAAATAATAAGTATTATTTACGAACTACAATTATTAAAATGTAATTCAATTTTAATAATTTTATATAATACTTGCGCACGGTATACAATAAGTAAAAGAGACAAACAATATTAATTCGCTATTTTTGTGTGCAATTTGTCAAGATGGGACAAAAACCAACCAAATTAAGAAGTTTAAATCGCATTGCTTTATATATGTAAGTGAACCTTATTCGGTAATTTTACACAATGATTTTGCTTTTGGTAGGACATACCTTACACATTATGACGTGATATGTTCTGTCTCTTACGTTTGGGTATAAGTTGATATAAGATATATACCGCTTTATTAAAGCTTTTTATTGACCTGGCTTTTAACATCAATTATACACGTACATCTTGGAGTATGCGATGAATCAATCAACGCAGGATTTTTTAATTTAATTGTTCCGTAATAATGGTATATATAGAACTTTTTCTGGGTATGACGTAACGCGGCCAATTAATCCATGTCGTGTAACCATTGCTGGGCGTCATCAGCATTGATTCTCGATTATGGACACTGAACAAACATTGAATACGACAGGCGTGTACGATTACATAGACAATAAAGTATTGATGTCGGATTAAAAATAAAGCCTTGTTTATAGTTATGATGAGCCGTGGTAGCTCAGTGTATAAGCGCTCGCTTTTATTGTCACGGTACTCGAGCATATCCGAATTCGATCCCCGGTGCCGGAACTAATTAACATTATTAATGGCAATTTTAAGTGCCGATCGACGTGCTCAGCGTTGAAGGAAAACATTGTGGGGAAACCAATGTCTAAGAAATATTAAAAAAAAAAACAAAAATATGTGTAAGTGAAGTCCACCAATTCGTAGTAGAGCCGTCTCTCTCTCTCTAGAGACTGTTAGTTGACTTTTTTTATAGTTATAATAATAATAATTATAATAAATTTATTTGATAAGTACCATTTATGGGTTATTTATGGTCCTTATAACTAAGTAGGTATAGTACAAGATGTACTCAAAATTACTAATATATAACTTATAGGACAGTGTGCTGCCATATACAATAGGAATATAAGTTGCGGCAAATAAGTCTAGCGCTGACCGTTAATGCGCAGAAGTCGAAAATAAGGTATCCCCGGGGAGTGAAGGGGGCGCGGGCGACTATACGTAAGCGCTTATTGGCTCTCCAGCCGTACTCTGCCCCGCGCACCGATACGACACTCCGCTCGCTCCTGGTGTACAGTGGCTTTCTAAATTTTATAATTATTAAATATATTATTTTTGTGAAAAGCGGTACACTGTAATGTACATTCTGTATATTTGTAATTAATAAAAAAATCTACTAACTTCCGCCTTACTATCCTTCCAGAATATAATCTATGTCCGTGCTATATTTCATCCATACAAACATCCAAACTTTCACATTTATGATATTAGTGAGATGACGATGACAAATTATTATATAACTAGCTTATACATAAAAAGTACAAACAAAAACACTTTATTCGTAATCAATTTGTAGGAATGAACAATTGCGTTCGCGACAGTACCCATGCGCAGCTATCCCCTCCACGTTTCGTTCACCGCTAGACTTATGTGCCGCGACCTATACCTCTATTGAAGATGACGGCGCCCCTCAACGGTATCCGTTATATATAAGAATAATAAGTTACGATATTAAATTGTACATATTTTTATAAAAAGTCTAAGATCTATATGTTGGGTACTGTATGGAAGAATGGGGGAAATCAACTTAACAAAATTATAATTTACTATAAATTGAATTAAAATGAGTAATTTAATAACGATTCAGTGTCTTTAGACTGCTTACTTAATAACCAGTTTTTTTTTTTTTTTATTTTGCACTCTTTTTGTATTCAGTGTTACTTTAATACTTGTAGACCGTATATAGAACCTATGCTGCGTTATAAGGTTAATAAACCTTATTACGCAGCATAGGTGCCGAACAACAGCGTTGTTGGTAAGTTGAGGATATTAGTAGATGAAATTCATTGGATGAATATCCACGAGAAGGAGCGACAACCTGCTAAGATTTGCGGGACGCAGTAAATTTATATGTGTCAACACTTTAACATATAGTTTGTTCTTCTGCGGTTGTTATATATTTTGCGCGATGAACACAATGCAACTACGGAATGTCACATAGCCATAAAATTAACAGTGATAGAGCGACGCTGTATCCATTTTTAGACGCAACACGAATGGGTCGACTCGACCGGTGAAGGGTCATTCCCTCACAAAATACCAGCGTGAATACCAGCAGTGTTGGGGTCTGAGGACTCGATAACATAATGGAAATTGATAGTGAGATTCCATCTCAGTCCGCTGAAGCGACTGTATATCTTGAATCTTTGTTGAGGATGGAGGTAACAGTCGTAACTAATATTATTTGCTACCATTGGCCGCAGGTATAATTTATTGTCGCCCTCAATTCAATTAAAAAAAATGAAACTAACGGAAGAACTCATAACAGCTGAGCAGAAATCATTCTTGTCAACACAATTAACAATATTGAATACCTCCAAGACATTGCAGTATCGAATACACATAACCTAAAATGTGTTTTTAGATTACCAATTGCTTAGGGATTAAACTCACGCATTTTAATAACAAGTACAAATTATACACGAGTGTTCAGAACACTCTTTTCGAAGTTGGTTAGAAATTGACATCAAAAACAAAATAATTTTACGAGTATATGTTTAAGGCCACAGTTGATTTATGCAACCACTATGTAGAATTTTTTTTTATAACGTTTGCCGAGCTATGAGCACGTATCTGGATAGGCAGTAAAATTCGTAATTGTATCTTTGTACGTCATTCCGCGTCTAGTGCGAGCGGCGGGCGGTGGGCGGCTAAGGACATAGTCACGTCGTAAGACGTGCTAAATGTGTTGTTTGTAGACCTTCGCTATATCGCCGCCGCGTGCACATAGGGTTGACACTAACATTTTTTTTTATGATATAATATTAAGGATGTCAAATCATTCCCACATACATTCTGGAAAAGGAATCATAACGCGTTGTTGCTTCTGAGATCTAAGTTGGAATTCGCATCAGTAATAAGGTGTTGGGTTTCTTTCCATCACAAGATGAAACTCACGAGCGATGGTACGATGGTATTTTGTAAAAACGTGATTCTTCCTCGTGTTCCTTTTCGTGGTACAGTTAGTTTTTAAGTTGGTAGCTGCTGCGAGACTCTAATACGTAAGAATATTTATTTAATATTAAATAACACTGATGCATTTGTGCAAACACAGAGGAACTAACTCGTCGTCCCCATCCCTATTGCGAAGTAATGCATGCGCAATAAGATCGGAGAAACATTCGGAAATGCACACAAAACACCCAAATATGAAAACCAACAATTTATTATCCAGAAATATTATTGCTTGGTTGCGAATCGAACCCAGGACTCGATATGCTGCGCCAGGTATTCTGACCACTACAACACACCGCCGTCTGTATATAATAACACTGATTAAATAAAACATTTTTATCTGCACTCGGGCTCAGTAGAGATTTCTTCGGGGTAATTGTGTAAGTAGTACGTACAAAATTACCCCGTACAAATACCAGTAAAACTGGTAACCCTGACAAGATTTCATCGTTTCGCTAAGTAAGTTTATTCGTCTAAATTTATTTGTGTAGTAAACTAATATGTTCCAGTATTTACGGTATGCTTTATATGTAATAGGAGAGGATAGAAAATATTTATGTTAAGCTGAACAACGTTTAATTTACATGATGAAAGCCATGATTTAGTCTTATTGTGGCTCTAGCACTTGTAAATGGAACGTTACTTTATATATCTTTCATTTTCTACCGTGTTTAATACCAAAGTGGTATACGTTGCAGCCAGTATCTAGCTCCAACATTAATGAGTCATTCTACGGATATCTACGCTAGGAAGGACCACAGGATCCTCGAACCTCATTTATTTAAGAGTAGTAGAGCAGTATGTTTCTAGCTGCAGAATGAATGGGTCAGCTCGATCGGGGTAGGACCACGCCCTCACAGAATACCAGCAAAATGCCGCTGTGTTTCGTCTGGTGAGTGTAGGGATCCGGAGACCTTTATTACTGGCGACGAGGCCATCTCAGTCCTCAAGGGTAACGACACATCTGCATTATTCTCCAGATCCCTGCGCCCACCAGACGAAACGCAACATAGCATCACATTATGCTGTTATTTCACGCTGGTATTCTGTTAGGGCATGGTCCTACACCAGTCGAGCTGATCCATTTATACTCCAGCTAGAAACAAACTGCAGTTATATCCACAGAATATAACTCTGTGTCTCAAAGTGGCACGAAACAAATTCTTTAGGCTATTTAGAACAGTAATATTTTTTTATATTCATCTATTTAAATATTATTCTTATGTACAGTGAACAGTAACGTATATTATAAAGACACGTGGAATAAGTATTTACTTAATATTGCCATTTTGTTTTCACAAAGTAACTTAATTCATTTGAAGTAACTGACCGAGCCGAGGTTCGGCCCTCTCGGGCACCCTCGAATAAGTTCGCGCCGAGGGTAACGGTCCAACCTGAGGCTCCCTCTCAGGAACCCTTGTTCTGGTTACCCATTAGTAAAGGTCTCGGCTGAGTGCCCTAAACACTCTGCCACCTTTCAACCCGGTAAATAAATCTAAACGACACAAACGCTTAGAATTAAAATACATTTACCCTTACGAAAACAATCTTTTTGTAAAAAAAAACATATAAACAAGTAATAAAGAAAGCAGCTGCAGTTTTTCTTGATCGCTCTCCTCGCCATCCCGAGAGGTTTGTAACAAATTTGACGTGCGAAAAGTGCTAGTAAAAAGTGAACCTTCCCCCGATTCCCCCTTATCGCATTTCATCGGACTAGCTAAGGCGACTACATGTGAGACACGACTACGGATCGCTTTCTAAAGGGAGCACTCACTCCCTTTAGAAAGCGATCCGAGTCGAGATTATCGCCGCCCTCTGTTGCCGTCAACGTTCTTCGTCCACAGGGGTCGTCCGCTCACAGCTTCGCAGCATCGTCGTCGTCTCCCTACTCAGGGGGCCTCCCGCTCGCGAGTCTTTCTAGATAAAGCTGTAGAGGTCTCTGGACCAACAGAAATACACAAAAAAATAAAAAAATTGTGAGTTAGTTATCCGAAAGATTGCGGCACTATAATATATTATGTGCGGTTGATGACATCTTGTAAAAACGAGAAGACATTGCCGTGGTTGTTAACAACCAGAAGGACATCATTATAAATGGAAGGTTCTCGATTGATTAAAACAGAATTCTAATCAAATTCAAATCTACGGATACATCTTATCATTAGATTTGTATTTAAATGAACATAAAACGCTTGTATCGTGACATTTATGGACCATATTTTTTTTTATTGTCTACAAACTAAAACAAATTTTGTTAAAATTCTACGCCTATAAAGAAGTCAATGACGCTAAAACTTGTACTTTAAAACCATCATACCTAGTTCACTACCCACGACAGATGACCAGTTCTTTGAACGCAGAAAGATGCCAATTTCACAATATGCCAGCATAAAGCTTAGTACTGACGTTTTGTATAGTGAGTAAATAAAACCACCTATAAGACCTCTGATGTTAAATGAGCTGTGGCCCATATGCATGTAGATTTAAGATGCACATGCTGAGGAATGAAATGGAATGCATCGTTACATGTAATTGACCCCCCGTATCCTTACAACGACGGTCCATTCCAAGTACAGTAGCGTTATGCTTAATATATATAATATAATATTATAGTATGCTTTGAGCGCTTGATGATGATGATGATATTAATTTATCCCTAACGGGAAAGGCAAAGGACTTTAGTCCATACAGCCAGGTCTTGTTCGTATGATGGTTGTTCTGAAACCTTCTTTGAGCGCTTGATATATTTAAGTCATTGATTAAAAATCGTTAAAGGTTATAAACAAGTTTTCTTTATAATTAGATGCATAACTTTGCTACGGATTACCTTACTACATATAAATAAAACATAATATAAACCCATATTTTGTTTTGATATAAAGTAAGATATAGGAAAATAATATATTATGTAATATTTATGAGGAAGTCTGTTAAAATGTTTATATTGCCAATCTCACGTCCCTTCATATTTCTAAGTAACAAGTACGTGAAAGAATGCCTGCTTATAGGTTTCAGCGACGAGATGTGGCCCGGACTTCTTATTTTTATATTACGACGACACACGTAAAGGTACGGTTTCACTTTGAGCGGAAACTCGGTGTTTTATGAAAAGAGGGAGAAAGAGAAACTTATTAGACATATACATAACAAATGCATGTATCCGCTGAAAGATAATGATAAAAATTAACAATATCGTATCTAATAATAAAAAAAAACATGATCTGTAATTAAATTTTTTTTTAAACTCGCTCAAAATCGAACCGCCATTTTCAATATTAACACTTACGTAGTTTTACCTCCAAAGCCGATTCTGTATGGATGATTTCTTAAACTAGTCGTTGCTTAACTTTTATAGGAAACAACAATATGAAACAAATTACATAACACACATTTTTGTATAATGGTTTGCTAATAGTCACCCATAGAACAATTTAATTATATATTGTTCTGTAGGGTCCACAGATCCACATGATAAATGGACCTGCTCAGTTTCGCTGCAAAATTATGGAAAGTGCGTTTAAATTCCAATTACTGACTACAATGAGGTGTTAGAGTAAAAATTAGCAATGGATTATGCCGCTGACGTACATTTGCCATTGGAGGTGATAACGATCTGTCATATATTAGTTTATCTCTTCTTTTTTAAAACATGTGAGAGTAGCAGTGAGGGCTATGGTAGCTCTGTCTGATTGTTCACTTTTAATTTTACGGCATTCGGGCAAACGGTGCCATTGAAATTATTGATTGCCGTTTAACCACTTTCTCAACAACAAAAAAACATGTCTGCATGTCTTAGAGATGAATAAAAAAATATATTTCAACAAGACATGTGAAGTCCGTCAATAGACCTTCAAGATGCCCAGCAGTGAGATCTATATAGTATATAGAGACATATCTATCTGTATGTTATTTCCATAAAATATATAATTAATGATTTAGTCCGCTAATACTCAGCCCGCGCCTTCAAAAATTCTGGATATTTATAGTAAATTTATATTCGTAAATTATCTGTTTTATTAAATAGTCAATAAAAAACTTCTATTTACTATATCCAATACTAAATGGAAGGCCATAATATTATGAACGAAATACATTGTCCAAAATGTACATATAATATATTTTTATCGTGTAATAAAACTAATTGAATGCAAATTTTAGGGTAATACTTCAGGTTTTTATTCAGTTACGTTACATATAGATTATTAGAGAAAATAACCTTAATTGACTACCTTAAATTATTAAAATAAATATTAGCCTTACCTAGCTGCCAAGCAACCCAGCAAAAGTATAAGACACAAATTTATTTTAATTTATGGTTAAAAAAGACCTTAGCATAATGTATTGAAGATCATCAACAGTCAACTCTATGTAGTATATGGGGCTGATGAATGGATTACGGGTGTTATCTCGGATCTTAGTCATATCGCATTCAGACCCGACCTTAATCCAAAATTAAAAAAGATTGCTTCTGTCGAAATTTGGCAGCCGGTTAAAATTATCTCCAAGCAACCATGCAAATACGAGCATTATGTTCAATGGATGAATGAAGTTGAAGGTTGCAGCTGTTCTGTTACGTACAGTTAATTATTTTAACTCGTCGCCGTAACCGATATGTCGCTGTTATAAGCGGTATTAACGAGAGTGGGGCAGTAAATTCTCGGAATGAAGGGTTAGAGGGATATGAGGTCACTTATTGTATCTACACTAGTTTGGACACTCATTAATAGACATATTACCGGTTATTGTGTTACATAAAAATCAATGGAGAAAAAATACCATTTAAATTATCAAAATCAAATAAATATACATTTTTTTAATTACGTAAAAATTTTATAGCAGGCGGTTAGGGCACCGACTTTCGATGTCCGAGTAGTGCCTGGATATGTTATTATTAAATAAAAATAAATACAAGATGATCAATTGATTTGATTGTTAATTTATATATTTTTAAAACCATAATGTGCAGTTAACATTGGTTCCACAAGAAATTAAATAAGTACTTAAAAGAGTATAGAAGTGAGTTTCATGGAGTATGATTACGCATTTTTATCTTGATGGATCAGTGATAATCCTAGGCATTTGAATTTGCAGCAACATAATTATTATTACTTTCAAAGGTAATGGATAATTACATCACCGTGGACAAAATCAGGTAGCAGGTCATCACTAATATAAGTAGAGATGACGATACCCAGGTGATCATTCCTCATCACACAGTTCTCATTAACCTAAATCTCAAACAATCCGAATAATGCTTGCCCATCCTAATTTAAAGCTCTGTTTACGATAATGGAGTCGTTAAAACCGTTATATCACCGGTTTATAGCTATTGTAATGGCCGTATCGTATTAAACAAAGAATATTTTTATGTCTTCACATTTCAATGTTTTTGATCTACTATATTTAATTCTCGTTATACACAATTGCTTAACAATAATTATTGGTGTTAAACTGGGGTCTACCGTTTTTTACGAACAACGATCAGTTCACCTGACGATATTCCTGTGACCCATGACAACAATATTCATTCTTGATATAGTTATAGTGCAGTTAATTTGCCACGTTAGTGGACCAAGATAGAATCGTCACCAGTAATAAGGTTTCCTGTATCTTTCATACACAAAACACATAAAATAAATAAAACACAGCTACAATTTTACAGTGTCATTCCATAAATGTAGGGTCCTTCCACGATGGAGTCGAGTTGTAAATGCTATTTGATAGAAAAACTTTTTTGTTGCCAACATTATAGCGCCGACGTCTCTTGCGTTCTTCCATACAATAATCATCATTATGAGAATAAATGTAAAACAATTTCTTTTAGACATGTTTTCATCATAACAAAAAACACAGAGAAATCAAAGAAACTTATTGATATGAAAATATTATTATATTTAGAACTATATAATTAAAATGGTATTTACAAGAATCGGTAGTATGCAGTTTTTATTTCTATTATTAATGATCCTTTGATAACTGCTTGCGGGAAAGGACCACGCCCTCACAGAATACAAGTGGAAAATAGCAGCATAAAGCCAATATCTAAAGATCAAGTTACTACAAATAATGCGCACACATATATATGGATATTAAATATTTGTTGAGGATGAATGGAGGCGTTTATTTTCTTCAGGTGAACTGTGTGCTAGATTCATAAAAACCTCTACACAGCGGATTTATTATATACACATATGTACGTGCAAAAGACAACCGTGCCCGTGAACACCGAGTACGATAACATACCAATTTGTTGTTTGCAGTTTTAAGTGCTGAATTACCATGTGTTTAGTGGTGAGAAAAATTGTGAGGACATATCTAAAAAATAAATTTCAATATAAAAACAAATTTCAAGACATGGGAACCCCCCCTAACCGCAGTGGAGCTGCATGGCAGACTATGGCCCAATACCTTCTCTAAAGAGGCCTATGCCTAAGCGTGAGATATGCATATATGCATATGCTGCATGTGCATAGCTGTTCCTTCACTGTTTTGTTTACGTGCAAAAGAGGCAAACTCCTTAAAGTGACGTCTCACTCAAACCGTGTTTTCCGATTGCTAAATTTTTATTGCATAAACAATGATAACACATAAGGAATATAAGGTTTATATTTTCTTTTTGCGGTTATGATATGTGTTTTCTGGTTAAATGCATAGCAATTGAAAGCTTTTTTTACTTTCTTAGGAGACTGGAGACCAGAATACTGGCAAGACATTCCGTATCAGCGTTCAGGAGCTATATCGTTTTGCATCTTAAATTTAGTAATAAAATAGTAACGTAAGTCATAAGTAAGAGGGCAGCTTGATTTTTCTTTAATTTATTTACAAAAATAGCATGCGTTCGGGAATAAAATATCATTGATGACAACATCACATTTATGCCATCTGGTAACTGAAATTGGTACAAAAATTTATGATGCATATCTTTGCCATCTATTAAAAGATTAAGTAAGCACTAACACACGCTTATTGATGTTTTAAACATTGTTTTAATCATTTTACTTTTATATTCGAGACTAATAGCGTATAAATTTGTAATATAAATTATGTATTTACACATTAACTGAAATTGTATGGAAAATAATAATACAAGAGCAGAACTACAGTTACTACTTTTTTTTACAGAAAAGAGAAATTTACAAACGAAAGCATATGCAACCAAATGTCATTTTGTTACTATATTGTCTATGCCTTGCTCTATTATTTTGCGCCTGCGCACTTGACTGATGGTCTACGCTACGTACCTAAAATCATTTTGTGGAAAATTTGAAGTTTGTTGTTTTAGTGACAACTTATTCATAATTATTTATGAAAGCTTTGTGCTAATTACCATTCCAGGCGCGAGGCAGAATTATTCTGTGGCAGTCGGCCTGGATGCGTTTAGTCACTAACAGTTCGAACGG
This sequence comes from Teinopalpus imperialis, assembly GCA_029286865.1. Classification (NCBI taxonomy): domain Eukaryota; kingdom Metazoa; phylum Arthropoda; class Insecta; order Lepidoptera; family Papilionidae; genus Teinopalpus; species Teinopalpus imperialis. Next base: position 16,460,033 of record JAGSMU010000022.1, on the reverse strand, counting down.
TGTACGGTAGCCATCTTGGATTCGAACAAAGCTTCAGATGTGTAGTTTGTCTGTTTATCAATAATTTTTGTGCATTTTATTGTAAATAGTTTGTATGTTTAGGATATGTACGGAACGTTCGTCCACATGTGTAAATAGCTATGGCTGCGACAAGGAAATTACAAGGTAATTTGCCATGTTATCAGGTTAGAGATAGATTGACCCCAACCTATGTAGATACGTGTTCTAGACTTCTATTGTCTGTTCAATGAGACCACTGCCATAATGCAGATACTAAAAACAAGTAGCCAGCTGCAGCTGTGATTTAGGATTTTAAAATTCTAACACGATAATATACACTGTCAAAGTGACGATACCGCGATGCTACGTTGATTATAAATGAAGATTGTATTTGACGCATACAAATATTATAGGAGAGTGATATTTAATGCTAGTGATCCCAAAATGCCACAAATGGGTGCTCATTCCTTATTATTTACATTTCTATAACGCGCTCGATCGGAATTAACATTCTTAAAACTGGTTTCTTGTTCATTTATAGTGTCAATGTTTGTTGCAGGTGAAATAGACAGGTGTTTAAAAAAGGTCACGGAGGGGGTGGAGACGTTTGAGGACATTTGGCAGAAAGTGCACAATGCGACAAATAGCAATCAAAAGGAAAAATATGAGGCTGATCTCAAGAAGGAGATTAAAAAGCTTCAGAGGCTACGGGATCAGATCAAGTCGTGGATCGCCTCCGGGGAGATTAAGGATAAGAGTACACTTTTAGACTATAGGAAATTAATAGAAACGGTAAGTGTATGTAAACAAACCTAATTTCATAGAAACAGTAAGATTATTAACATTCCAATTAGATTCAATAATTTAGTACACATATACATTATTTATAACTAAAACTCTCTTATTAAGATGATATCACAGTTATTAGACTATGTAGTAAATGCTTGTGCTGTAAGTCCATATGTGAGTATGAAAAAAGATTAAAAGTTGGACCCTATTACCTCTCAAACATTGATCATATCTTGAATGACAAACCAATATTAATATTTACTCTTGCCAACTTTTAAATAATTATTGTTTTTATTGTTATTTATCAACTTTGTGCAATTGCCTTATTTTGCACTTTAAAGGTATATGATATACATGGAAGATGATGTCCATCTGGTTGATTTTGACCATGGCATTGTCTTCTGGTGGTTCATTGCCAGATGACATTAACTGCAGGATATTTTTATAGTGTGGTAAGTATTTGTGCAAACTGAGGCACTCATTCACTCATTATCCCTGTCCATATTCCAATGTAATGTATGTGCAATAAGATGGAGGAAGATTGAGATGCAACATTACAGACACAGGATATACATACAACATGGCCAGACCTGACCAAACTTTAGCTAAAACCTAGAATTAGTGATGCACAAATATCGTACTTCGGCTGGGAATCAAACCCAAGACTTGCAGCAGCCAGGTATTCTAACCACTATACCATGCGGTTATCAAATGTATACAGACAATGCTATTGATTACGGATAATACTTCACTTCACTTTGTAGGTACTAAATATTACACTTTCAAAATCAGTAAGTACCAAATAACTAGGCTACCATTATATGGATGCTACATGGCATAATGGTTAGAGAATCCGACTGTCCTGGGTTTGTTTCCTAGATGCATAATAATATTTGTGTATCACAAATTATATGTTTTGGACTAATGGTGTGTTCATGTCCCTTATACTTGACATTGCATCTGAATATTCCCCTAATTTTATTGCATATGCATTATAACGGACTAGGCAAAACAAGTGAGTGCTTTATGCATATATATTGGCACTATAATATTATCTTCCCTGTATTATAAGTCCTACTATATTACTACTCTAGTAGTCTAGTACTTTAACTCTATATTATAAGTTAATGTCATCTGGTATTTACCAGTAAATATTTCTTTGTTGCATCCATGAACAAAAATTTCTACCTTCAACTAAAACCCCGTCTTAATCTACTTTTAAATCTTACTATTAATTGTCCTGTGTATTACTATTTATTGTTATTAGAAATGGCAGCATTTATTTCATAAATATTCTGTCATTAATTTAACGTGAATTACAGTAAAAAATTACACTGACTAAAAGTAGTTTGGCATTAATACTGGCAAAACTAGTTTTATTCAATAACAATTCTTTGTTTACCTGATTTTATCGCTTCATTTGCTGTAAAAAAAAAACTTTAATAACAAACCTCTTTTACAAATTTTGCCCCTACTGTACTTTCATATGTCGTATGGTAAACAAAATTGTGAATAATGTCTCAACTTAGCACGACACAAATACATTCTAATTTGAAATTCAGTACCTCCACATTATTATACCATTGAACTGTTCCTTTGTCAGTTCTGAAGGCGAATTTCAAATAAACAAACCCGTTATGACCTTCTTACTTATCTGATATTTATACTTTGTTTATAAAATTTCTGATAAAACTAAAACAACAATCTGAGAATTAATCCAGTTATACTGTAATTATATGCAGCTTGATAAACCTAAGTAATTAGCATTTATATTTAACTATTGGGTGAGCTGCATGTTAGCTAAATTGGCATAAATTTTGTTGTTTACCTTTGTTTAATTACCATTTATAAAAAGTTTCATAATTATCATACATGCTTTAATTTATTACATTGATGTCCATTGTGGATACACCAGATCCTTTAATGTTTTGGTCCTATAAACAGGGCCACCTTCCCCCATAGACTTCCAGGTTAAAGAATGGTTCTTGAGTGGCCACCTTCTATTGGACATCCTAGTTGGAATGACAACCTATACAACACAAGTTGAGGGTATTGTACTTATGAAACACCGCTAAGTACTTTTGCCCGAATTCATCATATAAATTAACTTTTTAATATAATTCAATATCTAAATATTTTTTTTTTCAAAAAGTGTATATATGAGTTTAACATGCGGCTTAACTCATAAAAATGTATATAATTAGATAAATGATATGATATGATATAGTAGACTAGAAAAATATATTTTTGTTGACTGGACTGTTCTTTTGTAGGACTTTTTCCAATCTGTTTTCCCAAATTTCTTTCACATGTGTAAGAATAACCATACAGTACATGTAAATCGTACATGTACTAAATAAATTAAACTTTGGAGCGACAAAACAAATAATTTAATGTTTACATACTAGTCTAATGTTAATTTATATAATTCATTATTTTATGGTAAATTTTAATGGCTTGTGATTGTATTATTATAAATTGGTCATGCACAAAAAATATACTTGTTTACATTACAGTGATCCTATCAGCGGTACATTATGCTTGCAATAAAACTACTATAATACCTGGATTGGTTTTAGCGCAAGATGAAATATTTTGAAGAGGTGGCAAATGAGCAGGCAGCTCATCTGATGGTAAGTGATTACCGCTGCCCATGAACATGTCAAAAACCTTGAGGAGAAATTGGCTTTAATGAAAGGATTAGGCTCTTTTTTGAAGGCCCCCCCAATTTGTATCAGTACAGAAATACCATTGGCAACTACTGATTCCAAAATGTAATTGTGTCTTTTATTTATCAGACCATTATTTGATATCAGCTTAGTAGTTGTACCTTGATAGCTGACCGATGATAGGATTTTTTAGAAGTGATGACTGTCATCCATACACATCCATTCACAATTAAATATCAGAATGCACATGTTGTCACTCATACCTGAGGACTATGATGAATGCCTTATTACCTGGATCCCTACACTTGACAAATAAAACACAGCACAGGGTTATGCTGCTATAGCACCCTGGTATTCTGTGAGGATGTGTTCTTTCTCCATTCATATATCAGCTAGAAACTAGCTGCAACTCCACTCTATCTCTTTCAAAAGGTTTTCTGTAGATACAAATAAAAAAAAATTAAATATAATATATTGATACACATTAAACTTTATTTTCCTATCTTGCTAAAAATTATTTCATATATACCAAGTTTAGAAGAAAATTTTTAAGTAACTTTGATTGCTTGTATTTATGTCACCCAATTCATTTATATATTTTTTTGGATTTTATTGTAATTTTGCTTATAATAAATTTATATTTTTCAGCAAATGGAAAGATTTAAAGTGGTAGAGCGGGAAACAAAAACCAAGGCCTACTCGAAAGAGGGTCTCGGGGCCGCGCAGAAACTGGATCCGGCGCAGAAAGAGCGAGAGGAGATGTCTTCTTGGCTTATAGCGTCAATCGACTCACTTAATTTACAGGTATATTGATTTATTTTATTCTTATTTTCTATTGACAAAAGAGCACTTTTTTTAATCTCATAGTATGCTAATGTTATAATCATCAATATGCTTATATATATCATAATCAGATTTCCTTTGAATATACAAGAATTGATAAAAAAAAATCAGCAGATTAAAAAGCACTTAAAAAATATAGGACAGGCACTACATGATCTAAAGAAGTGTGCCCAATACTAACCTTATAGTAAAACTATAAAAGTTGTTTATCGGGATATTTGTCACATGTTGATGACACTATATTCCTGACTTCCTCCAATCTTATAGTGTTACATTTTACGATGAAACTTTACATGACAAGCATACAATTCTCCTGGTGGTAAGGATAGAGGGCAATTATGAAAACTACGAAATGTTGATGTTTTAGTTTATTTTTTATTTTCTTTACAGTATTTTTTGTACTAAATATATTTCCTTTTAAATTACTGTAGGAATTTTTCATATATTTTTATTATATATTTCACTTATTTTAGACTATTCTCTTGTTTCTTTTTATATCTGTTATGTGTAGCACAACAAAGTAAACAAAAGAAGTAAAAGCGATAACTTCTGGCCCATTAACACCTTCATCTATACTCAACAAATAATCATGATACACATGTATTGTAATGAAATTGTTATGAATGCCTCTAGCAGTTTGGCCAATTATCCCTATACTCACCAAATGAAAAAACATTATGTTGCAATTTCACAATAGTATTTCCTGAAGGCACGTTTCTACTGCAAATGAGCTTAGAAATTAAGAGAGTTTGATTGCATCCATAATAACAGTATTACTACACTACACAACTTCTAGTTATTATTCATTCTATTTTGCATCTAAAAACCAAAATATTTCAATGACAAATTAACCAGAAAACCATTAACATATATATAGATAATGCTGCCCCCAAAAAATTGTCTCATATATAGAATATGTTCTTTAATTACAGATTGATTTGTTTGAGTCTGAAGTAGAGTCACTGTTAGTCGGTAAGAAAAAACGTCTGGATAAGGACAAGCAGGACAGAATGGAGGAGCTCAAAGTCAAGCTGGAGAAGCACAGATACCATATAAAAAAACTTGAGACACTGTTACGTATGCTAGATAACATGTCCGTCGAAGTAGACCAAGTTAGTTCTTCATATATTATTTAGAGTAGCTTCTGTGCTCATAGATATGATTTTATCTTGTCATTTTGCTGTTAACTAAATACATAATGTTATATTTTTATAATATCCATCATCAAGGAGACCTTATAAATATTATTATAGCTGCTAATAAATTGTTACGAGATGTTTAGAACATGGTCACGACGATAATCGAATGACGAATTTGAATCTACGACTTTACGTTCCGCAGACTGTACCCTAAACCATTAGGCTATTGATGCTGTCATCCGTAATGTTGACCATGCCAACATCTGGTTGCTACTGCATGATGTCTGTGCAGAATATGTTATAGTGCCCTAATGATTGATGTATAAGTTGTGAAAGTATGGCGGTATTTCAATCCAGAACAACTGTTTCTTTTCTTTTTCGCTTCCTTGGTTTTTAGAGGGAGACCAGTTGCTTGTTTGTTATTATTTGGTCACACTGACAGCTGGATGCTCTTCCGATCATACACACAATCAGCTTGTCAATGGTATCGGGATGTTGACAGGTAATGTGACCAAATTTACTGAGGTTTCTTTAGTAACAGAGTTTTGAGAGTCTCATGTAGATTTGGCCATCAATTGTATGGAATCTAAATAGGAAGGTGATCATAGCATCCATCTCCAACATCTTTTGAGAAGACCAGTCTCATATTGGTGACCTTCCTCTTTAGCTATTCACATTTCAGCATTGGCCTTAAATCTAATTAAGAAGGATTTAAGCCAGCTTAAATCCTTCTTTTTAACTTCTCTTCTGTGCTTCTTCCTTGATCAGGCAGTAGCAATCTCAGGTAGACAAAAGCACTGATGAATTCAAGGTGCTATAGTTTTCCAGTACAGTAATGCAGAATCAGCACATAATTTTTTACAGTACAACTTTCTGTCACTTTATCTCACTTACCAGCCTGACCTCATTATTTTGTATGTCCCATTTCTTTGGCTTGAACAGCGTTTGATATTCAGAAATACCTTCTTTGAAACTCAACCAGCATAAAGTTTTTATTAACATAATTCATATATTGACATATTAATTGACAATTCTGATTGAAAACTCAGTCCGTCAGTCACTGGAGTTACACTATTTAATTGCCTTATCCCTGTTCCACCATCGGATAACCTTGTATGGTGGGAGTTCCCTTGTTATATACAATTGATATAAAAAGGATATTAAATTAATGATATAAGGCAATAGAATTTTGTATTATATATTAGGCTTTAAAAACGTTTTCTTTCAAATTCCAGATAAAAAGAATAAAGGAAGACATAGAATACTATATTTTATCATCACTAGAACCCGGTTATGAGGAGAACGACTGCATATACGACGATATCAACGGACTAGATGAGATCGAGCTAAGTGGAGTAGGACTTCCCTCCTCCGCGACCACCGATAGTAATAACAGTAATGACTCGGCAGGGTCACCCACCAGTATACTATCAGGTGAGAATTTACCAAGCAAACATGAAACTGAATATAAGGCTCTTAGATATGAAATTAAAATTGTCCAGACACGGAATTATAATACACTGATATTAAAAGTTTGTCTCAACTATAGAAACATTATTGTTAAATCGGACAGTTGAATATTGACATTTCTAATTTAGAATACATAGGTTTTCATTGAAAGAGACTTCTTTTGAACTTTCGAACCTGCCTGAAATATGTTCTGTAAATGTAACCAGAAAGTTTAAATTGTATTTCCATTCACAGCAATGAATTTTCACAGTGATCTTTACAATTCAATTATAATTCCACATTAATAAAATATTAATAAAGAATAAGAAGTAGTAAAGTATATTACTTGAAAGAATGAAATGAATTGAATCCAGTCCAGTAATAATCCAGTAAAACCAAAGAGTAATGTGAGATGACATTGTATGGTTTATTATTTTCTGTCAGTACATGTAAATTTTGGGCAGTCCTTGCTTCCGACATGGTCAGCTTTATGCACAAAAGTATTGACTCCACAAATCTTACATATACCGGCAAATAACACATCATACAATATATTTATGATATATTCTTTACAGACCTGATTCAGAAATCCACTCAAACGTCGCGGACAGAAGTTAATTTTAAAATAAATTGAATTTAACAGTCATTAATGACTATTTAATTTGCCACAATAAAAACTTAATCCAGTTTATAAACTAACTGTGTGCTAAATCTCAGGACAATTTAAATCCTTCCATTGATCACATCTAGATTAATCAGAAACCTGTAAGTGACTGGCCTCTATGTGCATAAAGCTAACGTTTAAATATTATGGGGGAGGGCAAAATTCCTCTCTACTAAATTACCATCGGGTGGTCTGTATGTTCGTTTGCCACCAATAATAATTAAAACATTCTCTCTTACAGGTACCAGTCCCATAACATCACCAGCGTTAGACACACACAATCACTCTACAGACTCAATAGAAATGGAAAAGAAGAAAAAAGATGAACTCGTGGCAAAAGTAAGCATCCTCATGTCACTTCCTGTCTGCTACATATTGCATTATCATCATTAACTTGAACTTGCAACGTAAACTTGTAGCTGTCCAGTAAATGTGGATAACTTGTCTCAATTGTTGTTGTGCTCCATTTTGGGTTCTTTTGTGGTTGCAAATTCTTTATTTTTTGAGACTATTTATAATTAGTGGTAAATAATTTTAAATTAATCCAATTTTAATTAATGGTTTTTTTTTTATTTTAACAATATTCTTATAAATAATACATAAAGGGCTAATTAAATTTAGCCTCTGTCTTAAGTAATTATAGAATAAATTTATTTCAATATCAAAACATACAAAATATTAAATAACGAATTTAAAATTGCATATCAAATAAAAAGTCTTTGAACATAATGCACTCAAATAATCTTCTTTTTATTAGAATGCATTGTATTCTTTTAACATGGTAAAGTAAGCAGCTATAATGAGCTAAATGTGTAATACACAAATAGCAGTGTAAATGTAAAATAGAAGCTTGGTTCTCTTTCGTCTTGGCAAAGAAAGAATCCAGAGAATATTACTGCTGATGAGGCATTCCATCTTAGTCCTTAGGGGTTACACTATAATTCCTGATCAAGGATAAATGTTATGGGTCATAAGAATCACTTACCATCAGGTGAACTGCATGCTTGTTAGTCACTCTCAATACAATAAAAAAAAATGATATACTGGATATTGGTGAAGAGTTGATATTATAGGTTGATACTATACCATATGAAATCTTAGTTTTCTCGGGAGACACTTGCGTCTTGATTTATTCAGTTCAAGACAGTTCAGACATTTCTTCACTGATGATGCTCACTGAGGAATCCAGTTGAGAAATGAGGATGTTAGTGTTTGGACACATGTGACCACTCATTATTAGGTGGACCGGTCAGCTGCCTTGTATAAAAGCAGCAAAATTAAGGGTCTGAACTTTGAGGATTGGGTAGCCCGATGAACAGTATTTTAGCACAGAGTGAAAATTATAATTAACTTTATTCCTCCCAAGTTTGTATAATATGACACTATGTCACATTTTCCACAGTCAGTCAGTGTACCATGATTTCCATTAGAGCTATAGGAGTCGATATAAAGAAAAAGCCTAAAAGATGAAATGCACAATCGGCAGTTGACATGTTGTTGTCTGGTGATGATAACCCTCGGCGTATGCCCTGGTTGATCGACCAGTCGTTAGTCGATCCTGGTCATTACTATATGAAGTTAACTCAATATCATTTTTCCTAACCCAAACAAAGTCAAAGGAAGATTCGAGTATCAGTGATATGGGCATACCTAATCCAGTCTGGGTGTGTTTATAAAATTGGTAGAAACCAAATATTGATACACAAATAAATGATTTTCCTTCAACTGAGATTCGAACCCAGCACCCAAGGCTCGGTAGCTAGTAATTCTGACTTCTGGCCCCAAGCAGTTATTAGAAATGTCTGATTTTAATATTACGGAATCAACACAACACAGCAAAATACAAATTTAGTCATGCCAGTGTGTGATGTATTTCTTAAGTATAACTTCACACAACTTTAATTCATTTAAGCAAAATTTTGACATGTACTGCACGCTCAATTTTGACCTGGATTTGACTTCCTGGTGACCCCATTTTAAAAATATAATAAAGTAAATTAAGACATTACTATCAAATAAATGACCACTATAGTATTGCTATCAATACAGATACTTCACTCTTATGCATTCACTCTATGCTGGAATATTTTTTTTTTGCATGTATGTACATAAAAGGCTAACTTTTAAATCTAAATACGAGTATGTAGTTATTGGCAACATCTAAAACCGGCATAATTATCACAACTATTTATTTCCCCAAGTCGAGAGCAATTTAAAAAATATATCGATACCATATTATGGTACTTTCACATTTTTAACGGAGTTCTATCTTTTTCGAAGGCATTTTTCTTATGCGAATTGGTCTCGACCCAACCGGTAGTTGATTTATTACAATGAGAATAAATTTAATTAAATTACTGGACTAATTGCTGACGTATTATTATTTTTGTTCTCATTTCCATTACATGTGCATGATATTTAAAAATCATTTTTGCTTAAACCATTCAACTGTTACGACGCTTTCCTAAACTTTATTTTTTAAATTGGACATTTTTATGTTAAGAATTCATATTTGTTTCAGAAATAATATATTTTATTCTTCGTATGTTTGTTTGGTAAAAATATAAAACTTTGTATAATTTTCTTAATGGGTTTTTTATATTTCGAATGGTCTTATTAACTGCTGTTGAATAATTTCACGTATTTGCTTATTTCAGATGCTGTTCATAATAATTTTTGAATGATTTCTTTGTTTAATATAGAGTAAACAAATAGTAATCAACTCCAATATTGCAAAGTGATGTATCATACATTACTTTGGGGACTTTGGAGGATCTTATGGGGCGAATAGATCATTAAAGAAAAACAATAAATTGACTTTATTAAATAATTGAGAGTTGCGTCACATCTATTAACTGTAATGTTACTCCTAAGTCATGAAAAATAAATAAATAGTTTTATTTATAATATATGTAACCTATTCATGATGATAAAGGGTAACAAACATTACAAATACATTTGTGTAAAATAACATATGGAACTTACGCAAATGTACACGGGAACACTATCCAATTGTGACAATGAAATAACTATGGATATTGTTTATGACACCCATTTTACATAAAAAAAATTGTTTTATACGAAAAATTACAAAATTAAAAAAAAAAGAAGGTAAACTTTTTATGTTTGCTATTGATATGAAGTCTTAGAAACTGATAGTGTGGGCGAGATAGCTGCATTTGCGTCCCCATATTTTTCCGTTATCAACGTTATAGAATAACGTTTAATTTCTAATCGCAGTATAAACACAACCGGAGCGTCGGGCACGTCGACGCCGAGCAAACAGCCGTTGCCGCCCAGTCCGCCGCACCTCACGCACTTGCATTTACGGAACAGCATGGGTATGTGTGGTGCAGTACAAACAAGCAAGCAGATATACAAGAAAAAAAAACACACACACCTAGTTTCATGTTAAGTGGTAGCAGTAGCGCTAACCATGCTGCAATTTGTATATTTATGCAGCATGAACAATCACTTTTTGTTTTTGTGTTGCTGTTGGTAATAATAATATTTATTAGTAACATGACATTAGTATAATGATGATATTAATTTATCCCTAATGGGAAAGGCAAAGGCCTTTAGTCCATACAGCCAGGTCTTGTTTGTATGATGGTTGGTCTGAAACTCTGACATTAGTATAAGTTTGTAGTAACTTTTATTTGATTTACAATTTCAATTTCAACCATTTATTTCTTCTTGTTAGCAGCCGTGCTAGGTCCTACATCTGTGTTACATCTGCGGTCCTACTGCTAAGCCCCTCCTCCGGAATGAAGTATAATATATAATAAACTTATCCCAAATAGGGAGTATCCCAATAAGGGAGGTAGTAGTGAATTATCTTGGTTTAGCATCGTACACACATATTATAACTAGTCTAGTGAATTAACGTTCATGTTATATCATTGCCGTTGGTGCCAGAGACCTGTGCAGCTTTATCTAATTATACTCGCGAGGGGGAGGCCCGCTGAGTAGGTATGAACGATAACACTCTCACAGCATAACGCTGGTAGTTGTGGAGAATATTGTGTAGGGTAAGTGAACTGAAGACTCGAGTACTAGTAACAAGTCTTTCCAAACTCAATACCCGGGGTTGCATGAGCACCTTGAAACATTGTAAGGGTGTATGTACATGTTTATTGGTTGGAATCACTCACCAATAGTATAATAGTGTGCATGCTAAACACATTTTGTATTATAAAGAAGAAAAATCCTATATTCATCTTGGAACCTTGAAACTGTGCATTGATCCGGGGGACTGTAGTTGAAGTTGATTTCTAACCATGTGATACTTTCCAGTTTCATTAGTTCTCGATATAAATGGCATCATTTGATACACTGTAACCGTACCTTGTATAGATAAATTATGGATTTACCGTGGCCAAACAGATAAAATATGTATTTACTATACTAGGGTGTAGATGTAAAGACCACGAAGAGATTGGCTCTATATCAAAACTTCCGGGAATCCTATATATATAAGCCATAGATATTTGGCACTAGAATGAATTCTGTGGAATGATTTACACAAGATTAATTTATCTTAAAATATAATTTGTTAATGCGTCTATCTATATATTTCAATATAGCTTTAATAAGTAAACTGAAAGGGCTATGGGCTGGACGGCTCGTAGAATGGATCGGTGAAGATGAAAAGTTCCCAACCTAGGTACTAATGATAGAGTATTGATAAGTACTAGAGAAAATTGCGACGCCCTGTAGTTATAAAGTCAAATTAGTGATTAACTATATCTAATACCAGTGCAGTACTCGGTGTTTTAGTTACATTTTATAAAATAACTTGCTAAAGTTTGAGCCCCATTGTATGGCAATGAAGTCGCCTTCTCCATTCTATATGGTTGCGATAAATACGAGAATGCTCTGTTAATAAAATGTAATTAGAAAATATTTAAAACTTACTTTATTTGTGTATTGGAACAAATAAAGTTAAACGTATCATTTGTTCCAATTCAAACATTTTACGAAATGCATTTTTCCAAGAGCAAAGCCTGTTTATTAGAAATATACGTCTAATCACGATAACAAAAAAAAGTAAAGAAACAATGCTTATCAATTACGATAACTGTGCATTGTTTACAAAACAAACACAGCATCACGAGGCGTGAATGGAGGCGAGATAATCGGCCGACATTTTAATAAGATTAGTCTGTTTGGCAAGTTGCCATGGTTCGTACAAACGTGTGGTTTTGGCGCGCTTCCAATATGACACAGTGGCTCGGCTCAGTCGTTAGGCTCTATCGGTGACGATCGTAGCCTTTTGTTTTTTTTGCACGATAGCTACCATGTTTTCCCGCGCTTACGTCAAACATGGACGATGGTAACAAATTGTTTTACAGTGCATGTGTTTTTCTATGATCTTTCACGAGAAATGTGCGATCTTTTTTATTTTTATTACGCAATTGCAATGTTTTCGTGTGAAGTTCAATGTCGGTTATGTAATGGAGCGTGCCGGTGTTCAAAGACGTTTGTGTAAATAGGGTTTAATGTTTTGTTAGAAGTCTCGTTCCGCTTCCGCAAGGAAAAAAAAATGTGCGTTATCATTGTATTCCAAAATCACTCACGTAGTTTGAATGTGTGAATATTTTTTGTGATTATTTTTATTTGTTGTCTTAAATACTAGTGCGTAATACTATATGAAGTTTCTAATTTACTCTATGCCCATTTCTTTTAAATAATTATTTTAATATAATAATTATTTTAATTCGTTATTTTAAAATCTTCTTACTACGTATGCAAGTTACATGATTCAACGAATTGGTAAGGTCACAGTGATTCAGCTAAAATTCAATTATGTGATATGCATACCTTAGAGTATTTATATACGCACACACATAAACTTTGCATATACTATGACCACACAATTTATAGTTATTAAGCATTCCTATTTATTTGACTTTTTTAATGTCGCCATATTCCCCTAAAATAATCTTACTGCAGTGTTATTTATTATGTTTATAGAGTAGATTGAGTGAACATAATATTTTTGAACTTATCTGATATGTGCCGTGGTTCGGTGTTGCTGTGTTGTGATTTAAGTGTCGTGCTATAATAATTATATTACTTCAGCACGACAAACACTTCGGTCCATTTGTCGTAAGATGTTCCTTTTTGGCGTATTTTACGACCATGACATGGATTTAATTTAAAAACTATGCCAAGGATATAATCTGATGGAAAATAGTCACGGCCTAAATTCTGTAAAATATCCATATTGGCCACAAATAATGAAAATATAGAGAGAATTCATCTTGGTTTTATATCTTAGAAAAATGTAATCTGTAAATTTTTATTTTATTAAATATCAGCAATTTATTGGTGTACCTTGGCCACCGATAAATATGGCAACAATTTTCTTAAGATTTTAACATTTAGTTATCTCAATGACACGATTGTCAATCATATAATAAATTGAATAATGTTAAAAAAAAATATTACAACAATATAATATAATATAACGTGTTTCGTATGATGAGTGGATGAAACCTGATTGATTGGAAACCCTAATTTTGATGACTGCCACAGATCGCATAGATCACTTCAATCAATTAATTAATCGATCATCAGATAAATTATGCGACCATTTCACAGGTTCACTTTTGTTTTTACAGTGTTAGAGCTACACTGGCATTTTGTTTCTAGCTGCATAATGAATGGGTCAGCACGACCGGTGTAGGACCACGCCCTCACAGAATACCAGCGTAAAATAGCAGCATAACGCTGCTGTGTTTCGTCTGGTGGAGTGCAGGGATCCTGAGACCTTTATTACTGGGCATTCCATCTCAGTCCTCAAGGGTGATAACGCATCTGCATTATGATTCCTTGTCGAGGATGAATGTAGGAATCACTTGCCATCAGGTGAACTGTGTGGCTCGTTTGTTACTCTCAATGTAATAAAAAAATAATAATAAGAAATTTATGTGAATACATGTTTTATTTATGTTTATAATAATAAGACATTTAATGTTAACAATATCTTGCACAATTTGACTGAAGATAACCATGCTTATTGCAGAGATAGTGGAGAATGGTCCAGTGTCGATCGTGCCATTTCACAACGCTATCACGCATCAAACGCTCCTCACGCAGCAACTATCTGTAAGTTTACCTAAAATATATTAAAAGTTATCTAAATTTAAAGTTCTCTAAAGGTCTGTCGGCGCATAGAACTAACATTTATTATGTGCATACAATTTAAGGAGAACGACATCTGGATATTGCATATTAATTTATATGTTATATCTTTTCACCACAAAAACAATAATATTATTCTAAAATTGAACGCAATGTTAACTTTGTATTTCTCTAATCTGCGTTCTAACTTAACTAGAGAATCTGCGCTATCCTAAGGGCCTCGTAGCTATTGCCCCCATTACCCGGACTTATGCGTACTAAGGATCACAACATCCCCGGTCTTCGAGGCTAGGGAAGTCAGGCATGTTATACTATCGTAGCATAACTTACCAACTGAAACCTCATTGTTCCTACACTCAAGCGGCGCCAGTAGCACTTATCTACATCTAGATTCTTTATGTTATATATATTTACACTACATATAGTATGTAATTCAGTGTGTATGTTCAGTTTGTCGCCATATTGTAGTGTGAACACTGGGTCTTGTGGATGACTTTATTCAGACAGCGTAACGTACAGGGAGTTAAATTATTGTTTACTACGCCAAATTGATATGACGATTCACTAAATTACCAATTATGAATTTAAGATATAATAAGGTATAGGTACATCACTAAAATATCATTGGGAGTATTCGTTGTACGTCACATCCGCTGGTCGCCTATGTGTTGCTAGTTAACAATAGATTGAAATCTGACCCGTTATTTAATCGATGAATGCGATAATTTGTCAGATAACGAAACGTCCGTCGTGTTAAAGATATATATTTATTTTGACTATATAATCGTATTAATTAATTATTTGTCTGGTATGTAGACGTCAAAAAGCACATCAGCGACGCCGTCAAGTGCAAGTTCGTCGAGCGGGACGGGCGCGGGGGCCGCCACGCCGGCGCTGCGGGACCTCTCGCCCACGCTCAACGGACCCATCACGCTTGTACACGTGCACACGCAGCACGTGGTCGACAAGTGAGTGCCTGCATCCTATCCAGATTCCGTTGATGCTATATATATCTATGCCTGTTACAGCCTCATCGAATACAGAGGGCTCACGGAACAGAGTGGTCCGTGAGCTGGCTAATTTTAGGTTCTCTTACTTACTACAAAGCGCTCATTCTCTGAGCGCGTCTGCCTGTGCTCAGTTCCTATCTGAATGCCACCCAAGTTGCCAGTTCCCTAGCTATCTGAAGAATCTCCATAGTGGAGAATGGATGGTGCTTGTAATAAATAACACACTCAGTATAAAGAGGCATTCGATGTTAGTTATCAGAGGTCCCCCTCACCATTGCATCTTGATTCCATATCATGAATGGCTGTGGGTGTGAAGTGCCACAGGAATCACCGAGTTGAACTATTTACTCTCTCTTACTCTCTGTTTATTAAAGAAATTAAAATATACTGACGTTTATCCACAAACCTATTAACCGCCGAGATGAGGTTAGCGTAGTAAGGCCGCCAGCCTAGGAGTTCCCATTCGCTCGCGTCATAAACCCACACTGTGCTAGCAAAGAACTCCATTGGCTGGTCGGAGATAATGAAGCGAAGCTCTTTTTGAGCATTCCAAATGTACCAACTATGTAGTGATGGAGTCTCTACGTGCCTTCAGTACATGGCTCGTATTTTTTGTATGTACTGTACTCTGAATTTATAATCTGTAGAAAACTGATAGACTGGACAACATTTTGTTCATGTTTGAAGGCTTTGAAGATGAATCTAAAAAGCAAACAATCACCCTCAATATTACATGTACATATACAATTGTACATGGTACGGAACCGCTAATGACGTTAGAACATACGTATGTCCGCAGTGGCGTACCCAGCCCACCTCCCAGCACGCCATTGGCAAGTGGGACAGCCTCCCTCAAGAGTATGGCGCAAGAAGCTGTTCAAAGAGCGGGACTAGACGCGAACCATACACAGGTATCCTTTACAAACATATTACATATAACTATAGCTTAAAAAAAACCTTTATTGACTTTATAAATAAAATAACAAAGTTATAAAAACTTCATTAAAAAGAATTCTTTTAGAATATAATAGAAATCTTAAATTACAATATTTACTTTATGGTCCCGTATATGCGCACCAAGACCTACGTATGGGTTAACGAAGCACTCAAAAGGGCTACTGAGGCTTTAATGAGAACCTTGAAAAATATCTTGCACTCTAGCATATGCAAACATACTTGCTATACTATACTTTATTTCAATAACTATGGTAATTTTTATCCTCTCGCAAGATACTACCATTTTGTAATGAGATGTCTCTTAATGGATGAACGAAAAAGACTTCAGATATCCTCTCTTTTTTGTATTTTGTCATAATATTCCCACTTAAGGGCACTACATTTATCAGATAAGGCCCTTTTTTACTCCATATTATTGGTGTGCCATAGTGAGCAACGGCACATAAAGTACCAACTACTAGATTAATAGTCCACAGATTTTTTTACCCTGTTTCGTTCTACTCTAAATTGAATTCCGTCTGTGCCTCTCAAGGGTGACTGCATTATGAATCTTTGCATATAATATGATTTAGAAAAAATATATCAATATTTATTGCAATTATAAATAATTATTGTATACAATATGATTTAGAGTTGAACGGAACATTAAGAGTAAAACAAAATATAAATGTGTTAAACGGAACGTACACGTCAATGTCAACTGTCATAATCTTGTTGTCAAACGCTATTGTGAAATGTCACGGGAACGTGTGTGTTCATTGTCCTCGGCTCCGTGCTCTTGTATAAATAAACTATGAAAGAAAATAGATGCATATTTAAAAAAATATAATATCGTTTGACTACATTCCTAAGAATACTATGTTACATTTGACTTTTCGTAAGTAATAAGGTCGATCACGTTTTCGAATAACATTAAAAAGTGGTGGAGCGAAATGGACGAAGCACTGATTTCTCATTTTAAAGATATTTGCTTCATTTAAATAAGGTGAAACATGACTTAAATTTAGTATTTTAAATCGGAAGTATATTAAAGCAGAATCTTGCACATGCATGCCGAACACGTTAAATATATTTGACTTTTATGATACTTTACCATCTTAAAATTAACTGTAAGACTCGTTCGACTATAAGAAATGGGCATCTGCCTTGTTGACAGTATTGGCCGAAATAACCTATTAGTATGTGGTTCAAGAACCCATACCTGTGGTGTTTGCATTCTCGCGTATTCGGAATAGTTATACCGCAATATGTTAGTTATGGAGCGTCGATCTATGCGAGTTTGCGAGAAGTCAATGTATGTTGGTGGCTAAAGATCGTGTTTTGTGAGGGAGGCCTAAGTTCAGTAATGGACCGACATGTTGTGATGAAGTTGACAATTATGATGATACCAACTTATTAGTGATGATGTTTTCGTAGTTTTATAGTCCTTTCTAACCTTTAGGAGGTAGACCTTTAATAATTAAATCCTTTTTACAATTTCACACTTAAATATTTGTTTATAATACTTTTTTCTTTTTTTCAGAACACAAGAAGAGGGTTGTCATTATCTCAAGCACACATCCCTCCGTTATTAGGTGTTGCGCCTTTAGGACCTTTAGCTTTAACATCAGTTAGTATATCTCGTTATCTAAAAATGCCCACCTAGCTAAGTTATCAGACTATCTGTTGAAGTTTATAACAGTAGTGAAACCATTTGCGGCTTATTCCTAGCCGCAGCAAGTAGTGGTCAGCTCGACTGGAGAAGGATCCACATCCTCACGATATACTAGCGTGAAATAGTATCATAATGCTGCTGTTCATTGGTGAGTGAAGGGAACTGGAAATTCTATTGCGGGTAAAGAGGCATTCAAACTCAGTCCTCAGGGCTGACAATGCATGCACACCTTGAATCTTTGTTGAGGATGAATGAAAATGTCATGGGCCTCAATCGTACATCAAGTGAACTATGTGCTTGATCCCTTATATCATTAAAAAAAATTATTTGATTCCAATGTACATCTGTATGTTAATTTTTGCAATATAAATATTACTTTAGTATAAGATTTATCAAATATTTATCTCTTTGTATGCTATCACCAATTAAGAAAGCCAAGGAAATTGATTGGATTTGTTGAACAATGATATCTTTCTGGTTGATTTCGACCACGGCCATATATTCTGGTTTTTAACAGATAGCATAAACGGCAAAGCATATATTATAGTGCTGTTAAGCATTGACACTAACACAGAGGCACTGACATGCTGCCCTTCCCCATTCTGGATGTAATCTATGTACAATAAGATCGGAGAAAGGTTTAGATATTGTGTCAATTAGACAGTACAGTACATTGTAATGTTAATAGCATTATTTAAAAAAAATTGTATATTTTATACTTATACATAACATATCTGTATTTTGTCTTAGTTCTAACAGTGCTAGAGCTACACTGCAGTTTGTTTCTAGCAGCATAATGAATGGATCAGCTCAACCGAGCTAGGACCGCACCCTTACAGAATAGCAGCACAATGCTGCGGTGTTTTGTCTGGTGAGTGTAGACATCCGGAGACCTATATTACTGGTGATTAGGCATTCCATCGCAGTCCTCAAGGGTGTCAATGCATCTGCATTATTATTCTTTGTCAAGAATATAGATATGAATGTATATGTCATGGGTCGCAGAAATCTTACGTTATCTAAATAATAATAATAATAGTATAATTCGTAATATAAAATTCGTTACTCTCAATGTATTAAAAAAAAACACAGTTTGTACATATCTGTTTTTGTGTTAGTTCCAACAATGTGTTTTCAATATTAATATATTCCAGTTGTAGCTCGTGACTGTGAAATAATTTTTATGACATAATTTCAGGACCAACAAATGCAGTTCAAAATGATGGAATCGTCATTCTACCACATGCCACACCCTTCAGATTCGGAACGCACGCGAGTCTACCTACCCCGGAACGCATGTCAGACGCCCGTATACTACAATCAGGTCAGTGAGTATCTACTGTCAAACAGTAGCCATTTTGTACCTGTAAACTTCACAAAAGTAATGATGATTGCAAATTGTACATCTGATGTTTTGTGGATCACTCTGATTGTGGAACATTTCTTAGTCTTTTTATTATATTGTCACACGTATCAGAATATCTGGTACCACCACACCTGGTAGAGAATGCCTTCAGCATTAAGACATTTCAAGTCTTTCTGAACCTTTTTTTAGGTTAATGCCATAAAGAGTAAATAAATAAATATTTATATGGCCCATGATGAATAGGCAAAAATAAATTATGGTCCTGTGTCACACGAAGTGCTTAACATCAGGTACACTCTGCAATAATTTGTTACTTTATTTCATATAAAAATCATGCTTGATTGGAACAGTTATAACATATAGGCAGGTAAATAGGAATCTTCAATCGAATAGTTTCACTTAGCGACCATCCGTCTTTGTCGAAGCTACGTCTTTTAGGGCAATTGAGTGATACCAATTCGGCGGAATTAGGATACGTAATACTTTTAAAGATATCAACCTCTGGAACGTCAAAGTTCACATTTTTGACAACACGGTAGGAAAAAATTATTTCCATGGTCTCTTGAAACCTGCGTAACTAGTTCAATAATTTTTTTGCACCTGATTAATATATCCATATTTATCTCATCGACAATTGCAATTCTTAATTTTTATGGGTTAATGTATTTTAATCTCTAATCCTCTTCACAGGTCTCATATTTTTCTAAATCCCTTATCAATTGTATAGGGACTTCCTCGTTGTGCTGTTCTGATAAAAAAACCCTTCCGCTCACTTAAAATACTATTTGTACTCAACCTATTGACTATCGGTCATGAATCACTTTTATTATCATATTATAATATTTATAAAACACGAAACTAATTAGCATTGTTTTCGAACGGGCAGTCGGGGCCAGGTAGATGACAGTGGTAGAGCTATACTGCAGTTTGTTTCTAGCTGCAGGATGAATGGGTCAGCTCGACCACGCCCTCACAGAATACCAGCGTAAAATAGCAGCATAATGCTGCCGTGTTTCATCGGGTGAGTGTAGGGATCCGGAGACCTTTATTACTGGTATTCCATCTCAGTCCTCAAGGGTGACAACGTATCTGCATTATGATTCCTTGTCAGGGATGAATGTAGATGTCGTGGGCCTCAGGTATCACTTGTCATCAGGTGAATTTTGTGTTTGGTTGTTACTCCCAAAGTTTAATGAACCGTTCAATGACTCACTACAAACAACAACTGTACATACGCTCACCTCGTACGTATTCGGTAACGAGACTGGAGTTTAATAACTGATGCAAAAAATGAGATCTCAGTTGGATGAATTTTTCAAGTGATTACTACCAATGAGCTATTGAAAATCTTGTTGAATGGCGGGAGAAAGTTGGTAATCAAGGGACACTATAGATTAAAAATTTGTTAATTAATATACTAATTTTAAAAAAAAACTGTTGGAATGTAGTTGGACAACCCAATAGCTTGATATACATATATGTATTAATGTAATAGAAAATTCTAATGCAGTTTTCACACTTTTCTGATTGTCTAAATAATCGGATTTTCAAACATATTAAGAATCCATGACAATATAGTAATTTCATGACTTCATGTGGATAACCGCCAACCCGTATTAGATTGGCATGGTTGGCTCGAACATCTTCTCTAGAGAGTAGACATATATTTTATATTGAGCAGTTATTATCTAATTTCAATACTTAACTATTCAGGTGCTCTTACCCCACTCAGACTCGGTTGAGTTCTTCCAGCGGCTCTCGACTGAGACGTTGTTCTTCGTGTTCTACTACATGGAGGGCACTAAGGCACAATACCTCGCGGCCAAGGCGCTCAAGAAGCAGAGCTGGCGCTTCCACACCAAGTACATGATGTGGTTCCAGAGGCACGAGGAGCCGAAGGTCATCAATGAGGAGTATGAGCAGGTGAATTGAATTTGTTTAATAATATAATTGACATTGATACATGTACATGTAATTCTATATTTTTATATATATATATATACACAAAATATAGTATTCAGGTTAGTAATGTTACTGAAGTATCTAAACTAAGATCAAAATCCCTTTTATGGTCTTCATATATGGAATTTTGCAGACAACAATGCCAAAGACTTTTTTTTAATATATTGTAAAGTTCTGGTGTGTGGCGTGTTCAGACTTCCAAGATTTCTGAGTCCACCTACCGACGTCTATACTAAGTCTATCGTACCGTGTAAATATCACTAACAATCCATTTCGCTTCCTGCAGATCTAGTAAGAACTGCTTGCCTTATCACCCTAGAGGGCTCCTTTGAGTGTATAATGCATATAATTTACCTCGGGTGGTTTTTGAAACATATCTCTGTCATACTGAATATCATAGTGCTGTTGGAGTTTGCTCAAACACTGAGGCCACACTTGTCCTCCCCTTCCCCAATTGATGTAGAACATGTGCTGTATTATCAGAGGAAGAGTTAGATGCAGTATCATACGCAGGAAATATACAAAACATTGTCCCGGACAATAAAAGCAATAATTTGTTATAAATTAATATTGTTCCTCACATGGAAGCCGAATAAGGCCTAACAGCAGGTATAAGTTCAGTGTTCACTGGATCTGTTTTCCCTTGAAATTGAACAGCCGGTATGAGTTCAGTGTTCACTGGATCTGTTTTCCCTTGAAATCGAACAGCAGGTATTAGTTCAGTCTTTACTGGATGTATTTTCCCTTGAAATCAAACAGCAGATATAAGTTCAGTGTTTACTGAAACTAGTTGCATGTTCATTACATTCTGAATAATAACACTACGCGGCCTGCAATATGTCACTGTTATGTTAATAAAAGTATTAAAACCAATCAGACCAAGATGTCAGTGTTTGTATGTATGCCAAGTGTTCCAAACACTTATTTTTCAATTTCTCTACAGGGCACATATATATATTTCGACTACGAGAAGTGGGGCCAGCGGAAAAAGGAAGGCTTCACGTTCGAGTACAAGTACTTAGAGGACCGTGACTTGAATTGAGGCCGTACAGTGTGAGAAAAGCGTGCAACGTCCAAGCTAAAAAATAACGCCCATGTTGCCTCTACACACGGCTCAATATCGCGAGTGAACTTCAGTGAGTGACTGTACGCGCCAACATGTATCGGAACTATCGCATAAACAACCTTATCCGCATTAACGCAAGGTCCGCAGCTTGCACCGGCGAACCACTTGCATACCAAAACGAAGACAGCAAGTGCAAAAACCTATGGAAAACTAAATTCTCTTTCATTCCGTTACGAGTATTATATTTATGAAATGGTCCGTTAATCTCTGTGATGATTAACGGACGTAAATTATAATTATTTTATTTAAAACTCGACTTTGTAAAAGTGAATACAAGATTGCACGGTAAAGTCTCAATGTAACACAGATAATGTAATGTTTCATATCGAAATAGATTATAGTGAGATCGGATACTCTTAGTGAAGCTAAAACGAAACGGCCGAGAAAAGTTGTGTATAAAATTCACTATTCTGGCAGTTTGTGTTATTGTATAGTGCAGCGCAATATGCAGACGAACGAAGCGAAAAATATCATGTGATGCAATAACTTTAGTGCTGCCCCATTGGGTTAGTATTTAAAAAAAATGTGATATCGATATAGGGACGCCCGGAGCGTATTCGGATATAAACGAAGATCTTTTAATAATAAATTATTATGTTCCTCTAAACTTATTTTTTTTAAAAGCTATCACTGAGTATTTTGATTGTTTGTTTTTTTTTTTTGTTTCTGTATAAATTTATTTGTATGGCCTTTTTTATTTTGTATGTGTAACTAAAAGACGAGCAATCTATCTATGCCTTTTTTTTAAGTTATGAAGACGTTTGGTATAATTATTATTGTCACGGCAAACAACACTGTCTAATGTTTGTCTTTGCTAGTCATGCTCTACTAGAAGTGAAGAAACAATAGAATTCGACAATGCTCTGGGTGATTTGTTTATAAACTTGTTTTGTTGTGGCTGGGACTAGTTTGAAGTAAACATAACAGCTAACTTACGCATACCACGATATATTAATAACATTAAAAGAAGAAATCTATGTAATCTGTAAATTAATTTGTGTCATACTTGCATATAATTTGAAAAATGTTAAGGATAGGGGGCTTCGCGAGGGGTGGGTGGGGGATATGTAAAACTTTAGATTATATAAGGGCAAGATTGTAAAGCGATCTCATAATTGATAACATATTTAACTCGGTAGTATTTTATTTATCCCAAAGACAATAGGTAAACATTGGTATGTGTAAGTTATGCCAAAATAGCTAAGAGATGTATGAAAAATTGTTAAAGATTGTAGCGAACTCTTTCACTTGCTAAAGGCTTATACTTTTCATTGCATTTAATTGAAAAAAAAAAAACAAGGAAAGTAAGCTTGTACATCACTGCCATGTTTAATTGTATCTGGTGGAAGATTTGCGAAGGACAGACTTATGGATGGTCGCAATTAACCATTCACTTTATTATAACTTCAAACAAAAATTATTTGGTCAATATAGAATAGTTTCCTAATATAAATTATACAAACCAATATTTTTTGATTATCAATAAAATCAATCATGTAAAATAAACACCAATATATTACTGTAGATAAAATATACTTAAGGCTAAGATCTGAGTCCAATCGAATGGTTTAAATACAATGGTGAAAGAGTTCATTATAAAAATATATATAGCAAATAAAGCAATAGATGTACTGCCAGATGTTAAGGCCTCCTCGTAAAATCAGCGAGATATGTTTTCCATTATGTGAGACCGTTGTGTGATTTTGTGAGTTTTTCATAGGCTAGCTAACCATGGACAAATTTTGTATACCACCTGAAATGTGTATGCGGTTATTTTTATTAACATACACCATTCAGGACGGTAATTGTGGATTGTGGAGTTGCATACATCCTAGTGCCAGTCCGATGCCAGTTGCCAGTGGGTATTAATTAGCAAGGTCAAAATTGCTGGGTGGGTCGATGCCTTATTTTTTTGAAAATTGTACTGCTTTAGTGTGCATAACGCTAACGCTTTAACTCACAGGTGAGTTGTGCAACCGGATTTTGGTCAGTTTCAATTCAACTAAGCTAGGAGTGTACTAGCAGACGGGTCAGTGAAGTGTTCTACAGTCATTGATGGCAACATTTCATCCGGAGTTAAGAAAAGAGAGTTTAGTAGTGGCAGTTTTAGTCAGCTTTTCTCAACTCTGCGATGGAATTATAAATGTGTTCAGAGTTGACTGGCATTGGAAGTCGT
Source organism: Teinopalpus imperialis (assembly GCA_029286865.1). NCBI lineage: Eukaryota > Metazoa > Arthropoda > Insecta > Lepidoptera > Papilionidae > Teinopalpus > Teinopalpus imperialis. Next base: position 16,435,080 of record JAGSMU010000022.1, on the reverse strand, counting down.
GTGCAAAGTGGACATTGATGTCTATTCAATTAATCGATATTGATTTGGTTACATTTGAAATTGATCAGTTAATTATGAAATTATATTTTGGGTTAATCGATTTTTTTTATATCGATTAATAGAATCGATACCGTGTATCGCCAGCAATACGAGTAGAAATGTAGTGGTCGTTGGCAAAGTTGCGCGCCGACGCCGTGTGGGCGGAGCCTAGTTCAGCGGTACAATGTAGCGCGCGATCTCGATTAATTCCGTGCGTGTTATGATAGTTTTCATTTTTGTAAAAAGTCTATCGTGAGAGCAGATGAGAGATGTCGTAAATATTAATTTAAAAGAATTCACTGTACAGTTCTATTTGTATAGAAATAATTAAATAACGATTAAAAAAAAAAGAAAACATTGGAAACCATGTTGTGATTTATTCTCTTAGCTCGGCGAGCCGGTGACGCGGACCGTTCATATCGCGTCCCCCTTCTATTTATTACCTTCCGATTATTTCGGAGAGACGACTGTTTACTTTCTAGAATAAACCATAAGAAAGCATCCGGACATTTTTTTGCTTTTCGTGATAATCTTTTAAATCATTTCATGTAATTATACTTGTATGATTTTCTCTTCATGTTTGTTGCCGTGAGAGCGACTAAGGGAGTATTTTATTAACATTTTCTATAAACAGTTTCGCCTCAATAAGTTTATCGTCACAGTAAGCCCACTGCTGAACATAGCTCTACCACGAAGTTTTATCCAGAGCCACCTGGACCTCTCGACTCCACAAGCCATGCGGTGGCAGGTAAAGCCCACTTCATCTGGTTGTCGGGATGTTTTAATGCGCCTTGCAAGTAATAAAAAAAAAGTATAGTTTACACTCGACAATTTATTATTCATTAAAATATAAGTTGAGGAAGAAAGCTTAATTGTGAAAAGAAAATTACATCACAAAAAAATATTACATACGAAATCCGAGCGTCACCTTGTTACCTATAAAGGGACAGCAAATATTTTTTTTGTGGAAGTAAAGAATGGTTCATATTCTACGAAAAATAAATTAAATTTGTGATCGGTATGATCATTACGTCCACCTGGAAAACCATAAAGCGATGACCGATGGTAAGTCACTCCTGTGCTGATGACATCCACCCTACCCTATGAAATTACCGTTTTGTATGAAATAAGTTAAAATATATTTTTTTTCTCTTATTCTAAGTAACCACCCATGTAATCGATGCATCTTTGCCAACGCAGTGGTAGTTTATTGACGCCCTTGTAAAAATCGGCTGGACGGAGGCAACACTCTTCAAAGGCATTTTGTACTGTCTCTCGGGAATTTATTTTTTTTCCCGCTAAATAGTTGTCCAAATTTTGGAAAAAGTAATAGTCGGTGGGTGCAAGGTCTGGTGAGTACGGTGGATGAGGGAGAGCTTCCAACCCCAACTATTGCAGCTTGGAGACTGTCTGTTCCGCAGTATGGGGTCGTGCAAATATCGGGTTGTGCGTTCGTTTGTAAAGTTCTCTTCGTAAACGTTGTTGATGTTACGTGTCGTTTGTGCCGCTTTTATGCCACGACGGAACTCGTATTCCATATTTACAGGAATTTTTAAAGTATCCATTATGACGAAAAATGTTCAAACGTAATGAAAATACAAAACTAATCAAAACACTGACTTTGTAAAAAGAATGTCATGTTTTTAAAACAAAATTAATTTGAATTTTGAATTCACAGCCAATCAGAACTTTTTTTGGTTTGAAATCGCCAATACTGAAGAACGGGAATTTCATAGGTAAAGACCTTTATCACAAGTGACATACGTGCACACATTTCACCTGATGGATAATGACGTCCTGGTCGATTTCGACCACGACGGTATCTTCTGGTATTGCAAGATTATATATTGACATCAACTGTGCAGAATATATTAGTGTCAAGCATTTATGCAAACAGAGGCAATAACTTGTCTCCTTCCCTATTCCGATGTAATGCATGTGTAATATAAAGATAGGCGGAAGGTCGGATGTAGTGTCAAGGATACGGGATTTAGAACACGCCCGATGATGGTAAGTGATGAACAGCGGTCAATTACATTTAAATCCATCCTCAACGAAGACGTGAGATGTATCGTCACCCCTCGCAACTGAGGTAGATTGACCGATTACCCGTAATTTTAGGTTAGGTGTGAAGGTCCCTCCCCGGATGAGCCAACCCATTCACACTTTCTTTGAATACGAACTTTCCTCCCAATAGATAGCGTCCAGGTTTCGCACCTCCTTATGTGGGGCCCTCGGATCGTATTATCACCCCCCACCCCCTCTGTTGTGGACGTTCTTCGTCCACAGGGGTCGGAGTGCGGCGTTAGTGCAGCAGCAGTCTTCGCGCTAGCATCGTCGTTGTTTCCCGACTCCTTCCGGTACGCGAGTCTAATTAGATAAAGCTGGAGAGGTCTCTGGACCAACAGCAATATACACGCAAAAAAAATCGAATACGAACTTATTCCGTTTGTAAGCAGATTACTATGCGGGGTAATTCACTCCTCACTACCTTCCTTCAGTGAATGGGGTACACTCGTGAAACTTACCTATGCAGTGTACCCGTCATTAAATGGCCCCTATATATCCTAAGAGTTTTAATAAGTTACAATTTCTGAAAGAAATATAATAATGAACACAAATATGAGAGTAGTAGAAGATTTTATAAATGGTTTGAAGTAACAAGAGAAATGGAAAACAAAAATGTTGCTCCAGCAGATGAGCTGCTTGGTGCAATAAACCGTAAACATTTTTTTTCTAAAATTTACTTAATTTTAATGTACCTAGTGTTGTATATTAATTCCACCAGACAAGATAGAATAGGAATTTTGAACCTAAAACATAGCAGCTACTGGTCTGGGACTGCATTACTACCAAATTTTATGAAATGCTATTTTAGTCAATTTGCACCTATAATAAAACCTTTTAGTGTGAGTTTTGAGCAGGTTATATTTCCAAAGGTATTTAAAATATGGTTTATAACCCCCAATTCACAAGGGTGGCCGCATAGGATTGCTTAAATAACTACCCTTCCTATCTCTGTATTACCTTCTCTTTCCAAAATCTTGAAAATACACGTTCAAGTTTATGGAATGTTATATTCTGTCCGATTTTATGGTTTTATATGTGTATGTAGATTACGTAACCACTAAACTAGGTAAAACAGAAAAATGTCCTGTTTCTCTCGACTCTAGCAAAGCATTTGACAAAGTTTTGTTCCTATTCTTCTTGACATGAAACAGATTGTGGACATACGTGGTATCGAACTTTGAAGATTTATTTTGTGATCGGGTTTACTAAAGTAAACACTAAGAGTAGTTAGCTCTGATGCCAGTTACTTTTGGTGTTCCACAGGGTAGTAGTCTTGGGCCCAGTTTATTTTTGTTCGAAATTAATGACCTGTGTTAGAGGCATATATTAAACGTGCAAATATTTACTTATGCAGATGACACTGGCTGTTGGCTCTTGTATTTCATGAAGAGACTCTGGTAAAGTAAGGAACAGGTGCAGAGTCTGACTATGTTGGTTTATATTGAATATGTTAAGTTTATCATCAAAGAAAGTCATCTTCAAAATCTGACACTCAAGGTACAAGGTGTGCAACTAGGTAAAGGATCAGAAATTCTATGAGAGGGAATATTCTTGAGACTAGACAATAAGTAAAATTCCTAATTCTGGAGCCAGATAGTTTATGTATTTGTAATATGATTTAGGTAAGTACTTATAAAAAGGTATTATAATGACCAAACGATCAAGGTCCAGGGGCAATGGACGACCCGACGCACGATATGAGCTGCATCGAGCGCTGCCTTCATCATTTTAACCCGCCCGCCATGGAGTCATAACCGAGTCAGATTATCGATATATGGAGGCTAGTTGAGATTAACCCTTTTACGCACACGTCTGTAGGGATAATTTCCGACATGTGGAATACAAGAAAGTATTTGTTAGGTCCGTTTAGGTTTTCACGAGGTTCTCGTCAACTAGATTCTGTTGATGTTTATGCTTTTAGTCTGTGCGGCTCTTACAGTTTCATCGAACTCAGGGCTCACGGAATAAAGATCCGTGAGCAAGCTTATTATTTTGGTTCTCTTACCTACCATAAAGCGCTCCTTCTCTGAGCGTGTCGAGGTTCTCGTCATATGGGAGATGGTTATATCGTCCAAAAACAAGAATAATCTTGTCCGTGGATAAAGGGCCCAGTAATATAGATCATAGCATGTCCTAACAAACTAACAATTTGATTTGACCAAATATCTATTTCAGTATTCTAGTCTAGGCTCATCTCGTTTTTATAAAACTAAGAGAAATGCCCTTGCATATCAGCCCTCGCGGAGGAAAGGACTAGTGTCGGACTAGCACTGAAAAAAATCGCCAGCGATCCACCGCATAAATCTTATCCATGGGAATTTTCAACAGTATTGGCCACCCATCAGCAGCATCTTTTCTAAGAAGAACCGCCTCTCTCTTCCACCTCTTCAGACAAAGTGAATGTCTATTTTTTTTAACCTTTGGGATTAAATCTATCTTGTTACTTTATATTTGATATTAAATATAAAATGCCATTTATAAAAAATATATATTTAATTATATTCATCGCTTCCTTTTGCCGGCATGTTTCTTGCCGTGTATCCGTCTTCGCACGCCGGCCGCCTCCTCTGTGTCGTCGTCGGAACCTGCGCCGGCGCCGCGCTTCTTGCCTTTCGAACTCTTCTTGTCTTCCAACTCCTTCATTTCCTGGAACATCAAGATTACCCATGGGTCTGAGTACCATGCCATACATCTTTCATAATGATCATCATTTTTATGTAAGTACAAGTAACAAAGAGTACAGTTAATCTAATAGTAGTAAGTCTATTGTGAGAGGGCTGTGTGGGAAGACGCACCCAGTGGTCCGGTGCGCCTTGCTCGGAGAGATGGACGGGAGGTGTCTCTCAATATGAGGATAGGCAGCCAGCGGTAGTGGGCTGGGAATGTATGCGAGAGCACTCTCGTCACTCTGCTGTTATGTAGCGAGAGTGGAATATTTTTATACAAACGATACTAATTGATCTAGATGTCAATTTGAATAAGTTATCTGTTCTGCTTAGATTTATTTAAAAATATGTGTTGTTTTAAAATATAAAATACACTAAAACGAGGTTTATCTTGACATCCGCCTTCCGATTTCTCAAACTCTAATTAAGATCTAATCGTTAAATTAGTAGCCAATTTTATCGCAATACAACAAACCAATAAATAATGAAAATTTTCGAATCAATATAATTAAAGGAGGATGATATCGACTTCCAAGATTTCTTTATAAAATCTAGCTCAATGAGAGGAGTTATAAAAGCACTTACAATCTTAGTTAGCCGCTGTGCCTCCGCAACTCTCTCCTGCAGCACGAGGACCTCACTCTCCTCCGTGGGGTACAACGGCAGCTGTTTGCCGATCAGCTGCTCGATGCGCTGGTACAGTTCCACGTCGTACTGGACATAAAGATAAGCAGATTTACAAGCATTTCCTGAAACTGTGTGACTACATATATCCAAGAATTTTTTTTAAGACTAGTAGTTTACAGAGATGGTTAGTGTTGACTGCAGCCCTTGATATCTGCATAAATCTTCAACTAAGATTCAACATACGTAGTCATTGTCACCGCTGGAGATTGAGATGAAATACCTTAATACCTGTAATTGGGTTGCCGGGTCCCTACACAATATGAAACAGCATATATTTATTACTTTTTATTCTGGTACTCTGGCTGGTATCCAGAAAAGGTCAAGCCAACCCATTCATGTTGTATCTAGGACCTAGCTTGCTGTGTGGCTCTGCTATTGTTAAAATTCATGCAATGTTACCAATCTTGAGGATGGACATGAACTGTCCCGCTATCTTGAACTGAAACTCCGGACGCTGAGTCTTTGTCTGTCCGTCTTTATTTGTCAGTCTGAAGATTGTGTGTACAATTACAAGAAGTAGTGGCCAGTCTTGAGTAATTGGAGAGGCTTTCGCTCATACCTAAACAACTAAGCGTGCCCTTCACTAGTCCATAACAATAAGAAACGACACTACGTATTGTTTTCTAATCATGCCAATTATGTTTTTACTATGGTTATTTTGGTTGTATTAGGGTTTATGGTTTTGCTATGTCTCGGAGAATTCTATATCCCAAATTACCATAGATATCCTTTTCATATCATTATAAATTTCAATGTAATGTAATTAAATAATTATCGCATTCCTAATCAGACAAAAGTATCCTATTTTCAAGTTAAGTCATCCATTGTTAGCATCTTGTTTATATGGTTAAAAGCATTATTATTTTAGTAGTAATTTTTTCAGTTATTCCTCACCAGCTTAATCGTAAACTTAATCGGTATTTTTCGCTTATGACGATGATGACGATATCCCTTCTTGTCGCTTTTGACTGTGCAGGTTATATCATAGTGCCGTCAGCCTCTACGTAAACACAAGCACTCACTAAACGTTTCTGTCCGTACAGTACCTGCGACACAAACGTGATAGCTTTCCCAGCGCGACCCGCTCTAGCTGTGCGACCGACGCGATGGATGTAGTCCTTGCTGTGTAACGGGATGTCCAGGTTGATTACCACGTCCACGTGTGGGATGTCCAGACCTCTGAGAACATTATCAATATTTGGATATGAATTAGTAATATAGATCGATGAATCACATGTTTGATGGCGAAATGATATATTGACATAGTTCAGTCGTTCTTTACTGCCATGTGAAAATAAACCAAATATAAAATGTAACACAGTGTGCCTTCAAAGATTTATCAACTCGTTATACACATATAAGATATTAAAATGTCATCCAAATGTTGCCAATAGGGAAACAGATTTTATGCCAAAATTATAACGGTAAATTAAAAATAGTAAATTGGTAAAATCGGTAGAATTGTCTTTAAAAATTAGTAAAAGCGGTATATGAAAAAAATACTATTTATTAATAGATTTCCTTAATTTAGAATTTTTTTTATCTTTATATAATTGGTACGGAAGAAATACCAAAAATCGGTTTGAATGAATCACGGCTAAGAAGTAAAAACTGGACCAAAAAAGAAAATGATTGGAAGCAACGACTGAATGTATTTTTATTATCACAACAAAGAAGATAAGACCTTTCCCCCTTTTTAAAATACTCATTTACTTGCGACAGCAAAAAAGTCAAAACATAATGGGTAATCAAGGAATAGAAACATACCTAGAAGCGACGTCTGTGCATATAAGCACGGAGCGCGCTTTGCTCTTGAACTTGCCAAGCGCGGCGAGGCGGCGTTGCTGCGACATCTGTCCGTGCAACGGCACTGCCGGGACGCCGAGCGCCCGCAGCAGCAACGCGACGCGTAATGCGCCCGCGCACGTCGATACGAACACTATGAACGAATTGCCCGACAGCTCGTTCAAAATGTGCACTAGATATACGTCCTGAGTCGAAAAACCGGTATAAGTTTCAGTGTTTTTTTAAAATATTGTTTTTATATATATTTTTTTAAGAGTGACACTACAAGGTGAATACAAGAAACTCAATATAACTGTTGATTATTTGCTTTCTCATCCATTTCCTGAGGTATATCATATTTACTTATATATTGTAACCACACATTTTTTTATAAAAATAGGGATGGCAAACAAGCACACACTCGACCTAAAGACTTTAGAAAGCAAATGGATCTCAGGCACGGATCTAAGGGACGTAGCCCCCTAAACTAAATATTTATTTTGATCCTGATTCAAATCTTACATTAAGTGTAGATATTGAATAACTTTATTAATATTTCTATTGCTTTTTTATTTTTATAATGTGTTCAATGTTGATTTTTAGAAAAACTTGAATCTATGACCCCCTTTGAACTTGAACTCTACATCTGTGCCTGAGAGTTGTCACCATGAATGAAATGCCTTGTTACCTGTAAGTGGGTTTTGAGTTTCCTATACTCACTAAATGAAACACAACAGTGTTCTATAGCATTTTACACTAGTATTCTGTACGTTTGATTTTCCCCAGTAAAGTCAACCCATTCATGTTGCATCTAGAAATTAGCGATAGCAAGCATCTTGTATTAAGTAATTGTTAAATTTAAGTATGCTTCAGATGAATAGGCAACTAATATATTTCAAAAATTAGGGCATAAGTATGTTCTTTTTACAAAGGCAAATATGGTTAAATATTGTATTATTATAAAGATATAGGTATACCTTATATTTAAGAGGTATAAACAAGTAGTACTGCTGCAGTTTCTCTACAGTCTGGTATTTTGTAGACACTTCTACTTTTACGGGATCTTGCAATGAGGCTCGCTGGAGTTTTTGAACTTTTTTAGTCATAGTCGCTGAGAATAGATATGTGCGTCGCTCGCGCGGTATCACACGCAAGATTTTATCAACTTCCACTTCAAAATCCATGTTCAATATTCGATCAGCTTCATCCATAACCTGTAAGTTAATTTGTTTTTTAATATCTTTTTATAACTGATTCATTCAGGAAATTCAGCTTTTGGTAGAGATGTCAATAGAGATTCTTCTAATAATTTTTGCAGTCTATTCACCGTTAGACTCCTACGGGATGAAATATACTATAAGTTTCATACTTTACAACTTTCAAGATTCTGTTACGTACAAGAAGTTGTGTTAAGTGTACCAACTTGTTATATGAATGACTAATATTTTAGTAGGAAGTATCATTTATTCTACTATTAAAAACTTAACAATTTGATAAGTGTGCACAAGTTCGTACAAAATGAAAAACTCGGCAATTTTATGTCTATTTTTTTGTTAAATTTTGATAAGAAAATTATGTCAAGTTTACCCATTTAACCAACCACTAAGGAAAAAATATAGAGATAGGATTTTTAAAGTAATTTGGCTACAGGGGTCTGAGGTATCAGTTCATTTTGGAAAAGGGGGTCTCTACGCCAAAATATTTTGGGAATCCGTGGTCTAGGGCATACCCTAGATACAGAAATACAATAGAAACCACAGTCTACATAGACTGTATTGTAGGTTTGAATCTGCCATTCGAATATTCTTGTGAACAATTTACTAGCACAAGCATTTTAAGCTTAGTTGGCTAACTGGAATGTTTGTTATGTTAACAGCACCGCATTACTGTTACTCAAAAAAATGGTAAGTTTTCCATTTGCTTCAACAAATTAATAATTGAATCAATAATAAACACTCTATACCATTCCATTCATTAAAAAAATATTAACATTAAAAACACTTACTAGATACTTCAATGCTTTTAGATTAAATCCTTTTGTATTTTCCAGATGATCTACTAGGCGGCCTGGTGTTGCTATTATGATGTGGGGCTTTTTCGAGAGCATAAGGGCTTGTGCAACCATATCCATTCCTCCTACTATAACTGCACATTTAACACCAATACTTGCACCTACAAAATGCACATTGATCACACATTTAAATAAGCGATATACAATTAAACAGGTGTCGAAGAAGCTTAATGTCAGATGTGTGAGCAAACCAAGTTCATCCCCTGGTGCTGATATCAATGAAACTGTTAATTGCAATTTTATGTGCTGAAGTACATTCAGTGAAGGAAAACATCATGAGGATACCTGAATGTTTAACAGGTATATAAAGAAAAATATTTCAAAGACATGTGAAGACAGCCAAACTGGAGACGAGCCTCATGGTAGATTACACTCCATCACCATCCATAGAATGCTAGCATGGATTTTACCACTCCACTAAAGCTTAAAATGCTTCTGCGAGGAGATGGAGGACAAAAGTCTGATCATTTATATTAAGTTTTGCAGAACTTACCCAAAGCAAGTTTGGAGAGCAATTAGGCTAAAGAAAATTCTGGCACCAAGATGCATGTTGATGAATGCATGGCATAGTGGTTAGAGTGCTGCTGCATTATGGGCCCTGAGTTCAATTACCAGTTAGGATTTGTAAACATATCTCATATCTTCGACACTATCTTAATGCACATGTATTATATTGAATTGGGAAAGGGTGACTGCCTGTATGTTCATACAGGCAGTCACTTATGGCATTTTAATATATAGGGCACAATTGAAATTATCTAGAAATAATCAGAAGATATTGTTTTTGGTTGTGGTTGTTTAATTGTAACATGGATATTTCATCAAAATCATTTTATCCATTTTTGAGATTAATTAATTTTTTATAATGAACTTATTCAGAAAATGAAAATTAAGTATTTACCTAACATGTCTTCAAAATACATGCCATATATGGAGTGACATGTATACAATTCAGTAATATATATTCAGTAATATTTTAAAACTTACCCAGCGCTTCAAACTGCTCAGAAATCTGGAACGCTAATTCTCTTGTAGGTGTAAGAATAAGTGCGAAATATCTCTGTGGGTTTTCCAAAAGTGCCTGAAGAATTGGCAATGCAAAAGCACCTGTTTTGCCAGATCCAGTCTCAGCTAGACCTATTATATCTTTGCCTTGTAAAGCTACTGGAATGGATTCTTTTTGGATTTTTGAAGGTTGTTTCCATTTTAATTCTTCACACGCTTCGCATAATACATCAACTACACCCTAAAGATATAAACATAAGTTAACCTCACACAACGATTAATTATAGACATTTATATTTATATAAATCAAGTCTAGTATGATAAATGGTAAAAGTGTGATATTTAGGAATTTATAAATATGACCGTATTATGAACTAAATAAAATCACTAAAAAAAAAAAATATTTACCAAATCTTTAAAAGTTACAGTTTCCTCTTCATTAATGCCACCTTTATCATCGTCAGTTTTTTGTTCCAGTTCCTCTTCCGCTGAGTGTTCGCTTTCATTGTCGCTATTTTCACTATCTTCAGCCATATTCAACTAATTCAAGAAAGCAATTCTAAAGTATTCCCACGTGAGAATGGTACGCAATTATCATAAACGGGATGACACTGACATGATGATATTAATTTATCCCTAATGGGAAAGGCAAAGGACTTTAGTCCATACGGCCAGGTCTTGTTCGTATGATGGTTGGTCAGAAACTCGATGACACTGACATTCGTACTTGACAGTAGATTTTGCTTTTTATATTTAAAGAGGAGGAAAGGTTTTAAGATCGTATTTCACTTCATAAATCATATATCATTATATCAAAAACCTCATATCACTGTATGTTTTCAATAAAAACAAGAGAAAAGCCAAGAACAAAAAAATCAAAGCTGGTATAAACAAATAATTATTAATCGAAGCATTGATTTTGTTTTTATTATATTTTGTTACTTGGGTATTTTTATTGCAATATGCAATTGTACTATGTTGTAGTCTAGTAAATTAAAATAATATATTTCCAGGTGCACCAAAATATTTATACATAGTAAACTTACGACCTTAAAAAAAAGGAATCAATTGCATCTTCCAATTAAAAAAGGTAAAAAATTATAAATGTAAGGGTAAGCAAAGGTCGAAAAAGGAATTAAATACCTACATAATTATTGAAGAGAAATAATAATAGGAATTGGCTGTATGGCTAAGTACCGCAACCTTTCCTGAAAAGGATAAACTCAACAAACAACAACGACGAATTGAGGTTATAATATTTTGTTATTTGAAATTAACTAAAGTTTGACAAAAAACAATTCAATTAATTATAAAATATGGCTAAGCATCATCCAGATCTAATTTTCTGTAGAAAACAACCTGGCGTTGGTGAGTTAAATAATGCATTCTGTTTCTTCTCTTGTAATTTTATTATACTAGTGTAATATTTCTGTACTTCCAGCTATTGGTCGTCTATGTGAAAAATGCGACGGTAAATGCGTTATTTGCGACTCATATGTGCGCCCGTGCACGCTGGTTCGTATCTGTGATGAATGTAATTATGGTTCCTATCAGGGCCGGTGTGTTATTTGCGGCGGTCCCGGCGTGTCGGATGCCTACTACTGTAAAGAATGTACTGTACAAGAAAAAGATGTAAGTACCTAATTGAATATAGTATTAAAATTTTAAGAATATTTCTTCATGAAATTTACGATTGAATGACCAAATCATTACATGCAAACAATATAACATTGTGAACCTTAGACCCAATTACTACTATACCAGGCAAACCATATAAGATCTGCAAGGTTTAAATACTTCCCTCACAGCTCGGTGACTCCTTCATATTACATGAATCGGTGTTTATTAATCAACTATGCATCACAATCTAATATATAATGATCTGATGTAGTAATCTGATGTTACTTTATGATGCAATCTCAGATGGTGGCACTAAATGATGTGTACAGTAGTCTTAACAATCCACCATGCAGATTGCGGACTTTAGCAGGAAATTTAGGACATGCAAAACAGCCATTCTATAGTTGGTGTATCTACTCTACAGATGTTTTTAAAATAATTAAGTAAAATTATTAAAAATTATGATGAATGAACATTGATGGCACTGCATCTACGAGCAACAAAAGACATATTGTGATGACACTGGAATAATGGAAGCAATTACTATATATAAAGACACTTATTGTGCTTGTATGTACATGCCACTCATTCCTGCAAATGGTATTTTAACTTTTAATATACATTAATTTTCTTGTTACAGAGGGATGGATGTCCAAAGATTGTTAACTTGGGAAGTTCAAAAACAGATTTGTTCTATGAGAGAAAGAAATATGGCTTTAGAAAGCATTAGCAGATAATTTCTGCAGTTTAGTAAATTAATAAACTGCAGTTATACAAAGACTATTGCAGTGTGTGGTGTAAATGTGTTGTCATATTTTGTGCTTTGAAAATATACCTTATTGTAAAATTTTCTAAAAAATATGAGAATATTATTTACCTAATAAAAATAATATTAGTAGGTCTGAGCTAAAAACCTTCAAGCATATTACTGACTGACAGTGTAAATAATTGATTGAGCTTTTCTGAATTATGAAAAAAAAATGTAATAAAGATTTAACAGAAACTTAATGTTTATTATTCTAAATAAAGTGTCAGACTATATTATATAATTATTAGCCACTCACCGTTGAGTCTTTCTTATCCATGCAGGCAATATACATGAAGTTGTTACAAATTTGTTAGAATTTTATTTACTAAAGATAAAGAATGATAGTCAGTTAAATTCATAGACTTGGATTTAAAGCAGAGGTTTCCATTTTTTGCCTATATAAATGCCTAGTGATATTTTTGTGTGTAATGGAAAATCTGCTTCCTGTATTTTTTCTATTGAATTGTTTTTGTAAACACATGCATTGGAAATATTAAATTTCCAATCACATCACATTGAAACCAATTTGTGGTCGTCAAATATTGGCTCGGGCTGGGAATCAAACAAAAGATCTTTGACTCAATGATTGGAACACCACTGCAATTAAACTAACACTAAACCATGATGTAAAGAACAAACCAAGTAATTAAAATACACCACTGATCTATTTCAACTTTATTGTCAAATTACAATTCACTCAAATACTACATTGTAAATATAACTACTCATTAAACTAAATTGGAATAATAGGACATTGTTTATGATATTTTTTTCATCATGGAGGTCGAAAATTATTTACAAATTCTACTAAGCAGTTACATTTTTTACATTCCATTAACAGAAACAGCATCATTATTTTTTAAAAAGGATGGTAGCAAACTAAAATTTCTAACGTTCAGGTTGACCGCTCAAACGAAGCTGAAAATGCTAGGAGATGATTCACGACAATTCGGTAGATTCGAACTTACTACCCATAAGTTTCGCAGACCGTAAGAACAGCTTTTTGTTTATATAATTAGTATTAACACAAGTAACGAATGATATCTGCTTTATATTCTTTTAAGTACGTTTAACGGACGATTTATACATACGCCATCTACTGCAACTTTGCGGTACTAAAATAACATCAACAAACATAAATTCTAAACGTGACTAGGACATTTCTTTTGCAACATATAATGTAGTAACACACTGTATAGTGTACTAGACGCTTTTTTAAACAGAAAAATAATGTTTGTATTCGTATATTGTCTAAGAAAATTTATAATGTGAACTCAAAGACGATTCTGGGTCTACCCCCATTACATAATCTGAAAGTTATAAAACAGACGGCCATTTTTTTTATTCATTTTAACCTCAGATTATTCGCAAAACTGAACAAAACCTGAAAAGAAGCGCACCCACACCTTTGTGCCGTAAGAACTCAATTTGCCAATTCTTTCACTGATCGCACTGTTAAAATTTCGTATAAAACAGAAATATTTGCAAGTATCGATGAATTTAGTTTAAATTGAAGAGAAACCTTCATTTACACTTATTTAATTTCCTCTACTGGCAACACTGTTTGCAGATGAAGTGGATGGATTCGTCCAAATATCTGGCTCCTTCCTGCTAGTTTCGGAGTAAGTTGGTCTTGCTGGTATAATTGGAGATCGAACGCAAACACTGAAAAAAAATATCACGTAATAATTACGTAATATTATTGTATTACGTAACATATTGCAAAAAAGAAAAAAATAGTACAGTCAATAGAATGTTATAAATATTAGTCTCTCCTTTGTCACGTTCTAGAAGAGTTTTTATTTAGTTTTTTTTAAACGTGTGAATTATATATAGCATGCTCATGGACGTAGAATATTTTAAAATAATTGATACATATTATTTCAAAATGTGTTATGACAGTAATTATATACTTTTTTTACTGGTAGTTTTATTTATGTTTTCGTTTTGTTTATTAATTTAAAATTGTTCAATTTAATATGTTCATTTAGGTTGAATTCATCCATCATGCGTGCTGTTGTGTTGCATTTTATGCACTTCCACTGACCTGATGCTGTAAAATCAGGGCTTTCCAAATAATGACCTAAAACATAATTGTATTATTTACTTCAAATAAATCAAAAGTTTTTAGGATTTGATTACAAAGATATTAGTAATATGTACATTTTACTAAATAATATCGCTCATACAAGACAAGAAAGAAATCACTAAAGTAATTGAATATATAATAAAAATATTGAAAGTAAATAATAGATGGCAACAACTAAGAGCCCAAATAAAAAACCTTTCGAATATAGCTCTCATGATTCAAGGATTGGATTACTGTGCACGTTTACTTTAGTATTCAAATTTTCATAAAAAAAGTTTATTCGATAATATGGCATTATATATTTTTTAATAGTAATGTGGGTGGCAAACGCACAGTTTACTTGATGATATGATATGTTTATTGACTTCCACACTTATCCCGGAGAAGGAATCCTAGTACACACCCTAGAGGACTACAATGGAATGCCTCGTCACCAGTAATAAGGATTCCAGTTTCTTTCTTTCATCGCACAAAACACAGTAACCCTGGGCTAATATCTTAAGCTTCTCCGGTCGCTTCTTTGCAAAATTCTATTCACTATCTCGTTTATTGTAAAATTTATCACGAAAAGTAACTCACGAGTTGACGTCCTCCAGTTTCTTCAGCAGCCTCTCATTCTCCCTGCTGATCAACTCGTGGTCTCTTAGCAACTGGTCCCTGAGTGCGAACAGTTCACCGTTCTCACGCCTCAGCGCTGCACTCTCCTGCATGTGGAGTTGCAACAGCTCCACCAGCTCGGACTGTGGCAGCTGGTAAAGTTTGTTGGTTTCTATGCGTGGTGTTATGTTCCTGTGACCTGGTTGGAAGATCATTATCGTCTGTTTAATAGAGAATTTATAGTATCAAGGTAATTTTTATATGACGGCATTGATAGAGACGTATGAGCAAGCTTAAAGTAATTCAGCATGCTATGGAGATAGGCGTCAACAGATTTCGGAGTTCCTTAGCATGATAGAATCGGGTAACCGATATAGCTCAAGGTATCAGTAAGCCGAAGTGGCAATCGGCTGCTATATAGATCATACAACCTCGTCCTAGTGGCGATCGCCCACTAATAGGAGTGACGACTTAAAGTCTGAGGGGAGTCGATGAATGAAGGATCAGGATCGCGGCTTCACGGCAGCCTATGGGGGAGGTTTGGGTTAGGCAGTAGACTGATGATGGGCTGAGATGATGATAACTACAGGGGCGCTTGTCGTTTGCTTGATCAATGACTGCGATTATACACGTTGCAGCTTGTCTTATGTTGTAACACGCATGGGTTGACTGGACCTGGGTAGCACCACATCGAAATGTGAAATAGCGGCATAACTCTACATTTTTTTTAATAATAAAATATAAGCAATGATATTAACATTACTAATATTCCGGTTAACCACTCCAACTAAGGTGAAAATGCTTGTGCCAGGAGATGGTTCACAACAATAGACTAATGGTGGAGTAGGTACCTTAAACCATTAGGATATTGACGCTTCATAGCTTTCATACATAGGTGAAATTAATGTAAGGGGTCGAAGATCCAATTACCGATAATGAGGCGTTCCATTTCACTATTCAGAATTGATACATTGGGAATGGATGTAGGTGTTTATGGGCTATAATCATCAGCAGGGAAAATCAAACCTATATAGATTCCGCGAGTTTGATTTTCCCCACATATATACTAATGGAACTTCGTTAAACTTACCTAAAGAATCCATGCTGTAATCAATTTGCACATGTAGAGCTGTTCTTAGGTGTTGGTTCTCCGCTTGTAGAACCTCCACTTCTCGCTTCAGGCTCAGAATTAACGCATCTCTTGCGTCCTATATAAATAAATACTATTAAATACTAATAGCTCCTTGATAAGTCTATTGACAAATCAATGGCTGTGGTGAACCTTAAAAATAAATTGTAGAAATTTTACGTACCATTTTCACAATAGGCTTGGACTTGATTTTCTTAGCTCGCGCGGCGTACCGCAAGGTATTGACGGTCTCACTCAGATTGGAGCGAGTTGGAGCGATGCACGCGATCTGTACAAAAATTACAAATGTCATATTTATATCATGATTTAATTATATTTTGATAGTTTCACTAGTACGCATGTTGGAAAATAAGTCTAATTTTAGACGTCTAAAATTGTATTTTAGCGTCTAAAATTTGTGTGAAGAAAAAAGTGCATATTTCTATAGTTACCCGTCTTTGTCCTCTTATTTTCCTTCTCAATTATGTTTTATGCCAGTTTGGTTATAATTCTTATATTGATTTATTTATGAATTATTCTACAATATGGATGTACATATATGGGTCAAATATTGTTCCTCAGCTGAGAATCAAATGGTGTTCAGTTGTAGAGCGTTCACATAGGCTTGCGAAGAGCGAAATGGGTGGAACATCTTTTTTTTTTTTCGGGCTGATGGCCGCTGTTAGCTCGAGGGCTTTTACAGTTTCGCCGGGTTGAGCGCTTATTCCGCTCAGTCGAGACCTCTATTAGTGGGTAACCAGCACAAGGCTCTGGACCGTTACCCTGTTCCACGAGAGCGTCTGACTCGAGGGTGCCCGAGAGGGCCGAACCTCGGCTTGGTCAGTTGCTTCTGACTAAGAATTATCTACATTAATATCTCTATTATTATTATTGGCTATATGTACCACCACTTCATTGGAACATCGTCGGATTTTAATTGGTGTGAGTACTTCATAGCCCATCCTCGCCTCCCAAAGCCGGTGTGCATAAAGTCAAGTATAAAAAAAATACAACACCACGCGGTCCAAAAACGTACGACATACTCCTATAAAATTAGTAAGCAGACAGACTATGAAAAGTATAGGTATAAATATATCGTATGGTTGTTGTTGTTTTATGCTGGTCTTGATGGTGAATAGTCTAAATGGTTATGACAATGATCTTGAAGTTAATAGGGACGTTAAAGTCTATGACATTTCAGATGATGTTCATGGTTCAGATAGCGTAGGTGTGAGTGTTACCATTAAAGTGACCCCATTGCCCGCTAAGCTGTCCGCTAAAAGCTTCGTCAACTTGCTATCGCGATATGGTATATGACCTCTCTTCTTGCCATCACTTAGTTGGGCTATGCAATAACCTGTTAAAGAAAATATCTTTTATGTATACAAGATTTTTTTTCTTTACGTTATGATATTATGGGTAACAATCATATACACAGTTCAACTGATGACTCCCACACACTCATCATACCAAACACAGCAACATCATACTAATATATATATATATATATATATATATATATTATGTATTGCTAATTTTAAGTAATTAAATTTATAACAGTACATTTTTAGTTTTAAATATACTCTGAGAGTAGTTGTATATTTAAATATAAGTATTATACTATCTCAAAAAAAATCATTGCAATAAATTATAAAAATCTTAAGAGAAGCTCACCCAAGACCATAAGGCTCCTGTTTATATTATTGGCCTCTTCCAAAGTTTTGCCGGTGCTGTGGGTGCGTTTGGTCATCTCGCTGCCAGCTAAATCCACGAAGTTGATCTTGCCGTGCATTGAGCAAGTCACATCACGCTCACTGCGCACGTCGCGTCGTACGCGCACACTGAGCAACGTGTGCGAGCGAGACGAATGCGCGTTCATTGTGTGCGCGCCTACCGCTCGGTTGCGTGTGCCTAGACAAAGATAGATACGTCCATAGCGTACAGCTCAGATATACTAATATCATCAAGGAATATATATAACACATTTATACTTTTTGACGTCCGCGTGGCTCACTTAGTTGGTATGTCAGTTCGATCCTAGGCTAAGATCAATATTTGTGTATTACAAATAATTGTATTTTATGTCCAGGTGTGTTGTATGTTCAGTGTCTTTGACACTGCATCTGAACCCTTTTCCAATCTTGCACATTATCACATCGGATAAGGGATTGCGATGCCTCTGTGTGAGCGCAAATGCTTAGTTGTGCAGTTGATGTAATAATATCCAGAAGACGATATCTTCCGTGTTCGAAATCGACACTTTAACACCTTTATGTGTCATGTCATGTGTCATCTTCGTGTGTTCTAGAAGCCTAAGTATCAATATATTTGTAAATGTTAAATACACGTGTGTATTTAATAACAAATTACTATTTAAGAATTCTCATAATATTGTGTGTAGACTGTATTTTGCCGTGCTCGTTTGCTCCAGACCGTCATCTGAATATGTGTCTTAATGTTCTAATGTACGGGTATGATAATGAAATGGAATATTTAAAAAAAAAGTGACGTATCGTGTACGTGACGTCAAAAGCGCAAACGATCACAAAACGATTATTCGCGATTGCGCTAGCCTTGGGCCAAATGAACTTGTACGAATAAAATAGCGCGTTTATTATAAAAAAGCAATAGTGATTTGATGCTCGCAACAGTTCAAACTTGGCTGCTGTATCTGTGGTGGGAGGCAAGATCGATCAAGTCGCAGATAGATTTGTCTTTAAAAATAAAATTATATAGTTAAATTATTAATGTTTAATATCAATATCTGCCAGTCTTCATAAATTACTAATATCTGAAAGAGAAAGCAAATTAAACAACACAAAAATAATTACCTTCTTCAAGGACAGCAAATAGGTCGTCCAGTTCCTCGCAGTCCACGGTGAATAGATTCTCCACATAGAAGCTGCGACTCTCTTTAGACCAGCGCACTTGTAGAGGTTTTCTAGATGTTCCGGGGTTTAATAAGTCTATCACCTATAACCATTGGATAAATAATAATAATAATTCTTTATTTCTTTACAAACATTAACTAAATCCCGAGTAATGGTATGGAAAAAATAAAATTGATAATACTGAGAGCTGGAGCTTGTGCTGGGTTTCCACCTGTATCACAAGTCACCAGGCCCCGCCTCATGTTTACCAGTACCAGTGCGGACATATTATGAGTATTGGATGTTTATTTTATAACAATGTTGAAATCAGTTAAGTCAAATACAAACAAACGTATAATGCGTATCCGAATTAATAGAACAGCGGTATATATTCATGGTGTTGCCTGGACTGTTGTTGGAGATGGAACATTAACTGATTATCAGAAATAGTAACATAACGCTGCTGTGTTTCGTTTGGTGAGTGTAGTGGTCCAGAGACTTAGTTTCTGCTAGCACGGAAATCCATCTAAATCCTTCGATGATGCTCAAAGGTTAAGTATAGTTCAGGGAAGAAATGCAGCCAGCTGTTTTAGTACGTTGCCACGAGGAACGGGGATTTATCGCAATGTTTTTAAAATTATACATATTGCAGGTTATTGTAGTTTTATTTCTTTTTTTTAAATTATTATTATTACATTGAGACTAACAAACGAGCACACAGTTCGCCTGATGGCAAATGATTCCTGCGGCCCTTGACACCTACATTCATTCTTGACAAGGAATCATAACGCAGATGCTTTGTCACCCTTGAGGACTGAGATTGAATGCCTCATCACCAGTAAATAAAGGTCTCCGGATCCCTACACTCACCAGACGAAACACAGCAGCGTTTTGTTGCTATTTTAAGCTGGTATTCTATGTGGAGCATGGTTCTACCCCGGTCGTGCAGACCCATTCATTCTGCAGCTAGAAACAAACTGCAGTGTAGCTCTACCACTGTTAAAGTTGTGTCCCAAGTTTTGTAAACGAATACACATTAGAAGATTTCTAACATTTCGATGATTACTAACATACACATAATATGAAAAAAAGGTTAAAAGAAAATTGAAAGTATTAAACAACTTACCTTTTCGTTGTAAATCTCAAGAAAGGAAGCCTTTAGCACGAAATGACATTCAGGGCGATCACGTATCAGTTGAAATAGGTACACGAATGAACGTACCACGAGCCCATGCTCTAAGGAATAAGGGCTGGCTCCCCTTTCGACCTGCGAACGATATTAAAATTAAACAAGTTTTCACTTTTTTTATCCACATTAAAAAATACTTGAATAGCTTGTATAAAGTTGAATAGCTTTTATTTATCTAACTTATGAATTAGTCGGTTCCACTACAGCAGGGCCACCTCCTCATAGAATACCAACTTGAATTGACAGCAGCTGTGTGCAGCATTTATACGGTGTGTGTAGTGAGAGTTCAGATACCCTCATTACTGGTGAAATTTCATGTACTAACATGAAATGTCAGTACTAACTCTGGGGTAGCGCATCGGAATTACGATTCCTTATCGATGATGAATAAAGGTGTCTTGGCTATATCAATTACTTAACATCAGGTGAACTGTGTGCTCGATTGTCACACTCGATACAATAAAACAGTATCAAGTAGGGCATTGTCATATGTTATATCGTACGACACGCCACTCTGCTGTTCTTTAGTATAGTTGGAGCTTAGATGTGGTTAAATAACGTATAGAGCAATATTAAAAAAAATATATATATTACAGTATCTCTCTATGGAAAAATGTCACGTCAATGGTGCATTAGTGCATTAGGCGTTTCCCAATATTTTCTGTTGAAGTAAATGCAAACTTTATTTTCATTTGTATTTAACAACTAAATTTAAACACATAATTGTCTATGGAATAATTGCAACGCCTGAAAAATTGCCAAGTTGTCATCTAATATTTATAATGAAATTATAATTATTAGATGACAACTTCGGTTAGTAATCTAAAAAGTTTATATTAAATATACCAATTAATTATTACACACTTATAAAACAAAATATCAAACACTTATGTATAATATATAAATATATACACTAGGCCATATAATTGCTTTACCATTTTTAACAACTTGCTGTAAATTAAAATTTCACTAAAGCTCAGACTTTGATCAATGAATATGCACGAAATGACATACCAACTCTACGTTGAAATATAATGTAATGATGTGACAGGAGTATTAATATCTAAGGCTAAATAGACCTTATAGTTTCGTAATGTGCAAACGATATTCAACCTAAGTGTGTTAAAGCAACTTCATTGTTAACTATACGTTAGTACACGTTTTTATTATTATATAATATATTTATGTATTCATCAATCAATTTACGTATTAAAAGACATATATACCATCTAACATAAAAAAGTTTCATCACTGATAGACTAATTTTTATACAGATTTGTATATTTCATAACAACAAATACCGCGAAGGTATTTTTGTATTATCGTCGCTATTAAATTAAAACCCCAGTACACCAGCAGAGACCCCTCTCTAGCCGGCCCTTCGGCTCTCTCGGGCCGAAAAAAAACGCCCGGTCTAGTTCGGTTACTATTAGTATAACACCAAAAGCTTTTGGACAATTGCATGGCTTCGACACGTTAGTTGTGTGATGTAATGTAGACAAATAAGATTGAGTAATAAAAAAAATGTCGGTACATTAATAACCTAGCAGGACATCGGACATTCAAATCGGTGTGATTGTGTCTTAAACAACTAACAAATGACTTTGTAGTGCTTTTTATATGGTTCGGTGTATAGGAGGCACCGAAATCGATCGATTGGACGCGAGGACGCCACAGCCGATGTCGCAGGCTTGAAAGCCATGTGGAGGGATTCTTCAAATGAGCTTTTTATATAAATAGATAATGCAGTAGTTGGCGTGTGAATAGTACAACCATCTAGAATTCTAGAGAATGAATTTATTCCCGTCTAGCTTTCTATGTCAAAACTATGTTTAAAGGCTGATCTTGCGTCTCATTCCCCACACTTTTTGGTGAATGCCTTGGAATTGAATATGAATTGGAATGAGATGAAAGATCAGCCTAGATAAGAGCTAACTGTTAGCTCGTATCTAGTCTGATCTTGCATCTCATTCCATTATAATTTCACATTAATACTACTAATAATATTTCACACTAGTATTCAGGTACAATACTGGGTATTAAAGAAAATAGGATTGCAGTGATCGTCTTACACAAAGCGGGTATGGAGGCGCCGATCATATTCCAGACACTTCAAAAGCTTGGTATCAGCCGTATGTTCGTACATATCGTACTATCAACAGATACAACAACACTTCCTCTGTCGAAGACCAGAAGATCGGGGCGGCCGCGTGATGTTAAAACTACAAAGGCTGTTAATGCTGTTAAAGCCAGAATTCGCCATAAGGAAGCAAAAAATCTTATCGCGAGAAATGAAGATTCCCGCTAGAACTCTGTCGCGTATTATAAAACAAGACCCGAAGCTCGGTGCTTATCGTCGATATACAGGACATGCCCTAAATCAATCTTTACAATTAAAGAGAGTGGATCAATCAAAACGCCTTCTGTCGCGATACGCAGGTGAAAAGCACAGAAATATATGAAAAAAAAATCACGATTGAAGAACACTACAATAAGCAAAATGTATGCTCACAATTCTAAAGAAGCTGCTCAAGTGGTCGGAAAGGTACAACGTGGTCATCATCGTGTCTCAGTGATGGTTTGGTGGGACGTGTCTTATCAAGGAGTCACAAAACTATATTTTAGTGAAAAAGGAGTGAAAACTTCAGCCAAAGTGTATCAAGATACAGTCTTGGATCATGTTGTGAAACCTCTCAGCAATACACTTTTTAGAAATATACCGTGCACTTTCGAGCAGGACTCTGCACCTAGTCACAAGGCACGAACAACCCAAGCCTGGCTTGAAACCAATGTTCTGGACTTTATAAGAGCTCAGTCTTCAGCTCTTATAAAGTCCAGAACATTGGTCCCTCGTCTAGCCCAGACCTCAACCCTTTAGACTTCAAATTATGGTCAGTTTATAGGACACGGCAACATTGAGTCTGTTAAAAAATCTTTGAAGCAAGCAGTGGCGAAATTTCCCTTGGAAACTGCGTAAATCCATAGATTCGTGGCTAAACAGATTAATGGCCTGAATAAAAGCCAAAGGTGGCCATTTCGAATAGAATAGTTTATTTTATTTTTTGCTGAGACTAATAAGTATGTAGGTATAAATTTTAATAATATTACATAACTTAATTTAAAAAAAATGCATTTTCATTTGTAACAGAATTTATGGCCGGACTATACATGTGCCCATAACCATGAAAGTGGCAGTCATATATTTCTTATGATCGACATAGATATTTAATCAGTTGCATCTGAACGAATTAAAAAATATTTTTACATTATTCAACATTTTAATTTATAATTTTTTTAGTCTTGATTAGTGGAAATTTATTATGGATTTTTGTCTGAATTTCATACGAAAATGTTGTTTTTAAATCTTGAATTGACAGACCATTTCCAAAATTAACTGAATGTCCTATATATCACTTAAAGCAATAAAGAACTATGAGTTTTATTTGAAACAATAACATTAATGAAATAATTTCTGAACATTTATTAATTATTTTTAAAAAGTAATTCATTTTTAGCATTTTGAGGTTTTAAGATTCTTAATAAACAATATCTTTATGTTTCTCTTCCTTCAGCGGTCAAATGGTGGTGTATAATTGAAGTAATGTTATATTTCCGTATATTTTTGGTCTTCCTCTTTTAGGTGAAAGCGCCGATTTCAAGTTATGTTTAAATAATTTCTTTAAATGTTTCGACTTAGACCACTTTCATAATTAACACTAAATGAATTCCGTATAACGTTGATATTACAACCACAATCAAAAGGTTCATTTTTGACGTTATCCTAAAAACTACATTGAATAAATTTAGTTTAAAATAATGTGGTTGAAATAAGTGATAAATTCATTTTTTTAATTTTCACTTGACCACTTTCATAATTATGGGCACATATATGTATATATGTATATATTGTTACTTTAAGTTATTCCCAAACAAATGGGTTGAAAGCAGAAAGGTCAGATACTAGATAACACATCGTTACATATAACGTAATACCTACTTTCACAAACACGATACAAGGGCGTGATGGTATTCAAATATTGACACGTAGAGGTGTAATGTATGGGTAGCTTTAGCAGCCATGGGACTAATGATAGCCCTAATGGTTTTACTAAATCGATGATGATGTGTGTACAGGGCTTAACTTATTATTATTATTTTTATTTAAAAAAAAAATATTATCAATGCAATTGACTAATATTCCAGTTAACCACTCCAACTAAGCTGAAGATACTTGTTCTGGGAGATGTTTCATGGCAATAGTCGAATGGCGGATTCGAACCAACGACCTACCTTTTGCAGATTTTTCCTTTTTTATTGCTGACGGTTTGATGATTCCAATGCAGCGGTGAAGAGTTTCGGAGGTATGACATCACCCCGTCTATCTGTATATAGGTATATATACAGTCTAGTATTTTAATTCGCGTACTTTTGTTTTACGTATGTGTTAGTAGGTATATTCATATAATTACATTTTTTAGAAACTACACTCAGCAAAAATGAGAATGTACATATGGATGTGTGGAGGATATGGAGAAGAATAAGTTTAGTAATCACGGCATGGTGGCACGGGATTATAGACATATAACTAAGATAGTCTTGGGTATGTATACAGAGATGCAATGAGAGAGGAAGACTCGAGAAAGAGAGATAGATTGTGTGAAGAGTGATGCGAGAGTAATTGTTGTGGATGTACAATTGACGACGAAAAGAAATAAATGAAAGGGCATTACATCCTCGGTCCTTGTTAGTAATGGCACCTCGTAATACACATTTATACCAGAGGCAGTTTCATGTAGAAATCGATGAGTAGATTTCTCTCGATCCTCTGTGATACATTGCGTTACAAGTTCCTAGCCTGCTCCCGTTGTCCAGTTAATATTGAATCCCTATCGCTCTAGAATTATATCTTAGAATATGTGCATTTGCACATTGGTATGGCATGGTAAGTGACCATCAGTGAGCTGCCTGCTTGTTTACCACCTATTCTATAAAAAAAATAACAACAATACTCACCAGCCCTGGACGTCCGGTGAGGGTGTGCGTCTTGCCACTTCCGGTTTGCCCGTAGCAGAACGCTGTGCAGGAGAAACCCTCCACTGCCATCTCAACTAGTCGTTTTACTCCGGAGTATTCCAAAATGTCTTCCTATGGTAGTTATTATTGAAGTTATTTTGTGTTCGTTGTTTAAGGTATTCGGGGATCCGATTACGGGTAACGAGGTATTATATTCTTTTGTATTGACTCTGACAAACGGGCACACAGTTAACTCACATTCATTTTTTTTTATTTATTTTAAACTTTATGCAAAAAGTAAATTATATAGGCGGACTTAATGCTAAAAGCATCATCTTCATCACCTTCGTCAAAGAATCATAAAGCAGATACGTTGTTATCTCTGATCACTAAGACGTAATGCTTCGTCACCGATAATAAGGATCCCTGAACTCATCACTACCATGACCAACGAGCACACAGTTTACCTGATGGCAAGTGATTCCTGTGGGCCATGACATCTACATGCATCCTTGACAAGGAATCAAAATGCAGATGCGCTGTGGACTGAGATGTTGACAGATAGATGTTTGATGATGAATCACCCTTGAGGACTGAGATGGAACGCAACGTTACCAGTAATAAAGGTCCCTGCACTCACCACCCGAAACACAGCATTCTATTCTTTCTCTTATTTATCTTTTTTATCGCATTATATTCTTATTCTGTGAGGGCGTGGTCTCTCTACGGTTGAGCAGTCCCGTCGATGCCGCAGTTAAAAAGAAACTGCAGTGTGGTTCTACAACTGACAAAGTACATCTCAGAGTGACAACGCATCAGCGTCTCGAATCCTTGAACATGAATGTTGATGTCCCGCAATCACTTACAATCAGGTGGACTGTCTTATTTATATGTTTGTCATCCCTAATTTTATTAAAAATTGTGGTCACGACGTAAACGGAACTTTGATAATATACCTCAAGAGATGGATGTGACATCAAAATTAGTTACTCTTAATAACCTTTGAAACTCCGATAGATATCATGCATTTATTCTATTTTGAGACTTTTAAGTGTATATATGTCTTTGCAAGGAAGCACCAGCAAAGAAATAGAACTTCTCAAAGTCTTGCTCGAGTCGCACTACAGTTTGTTCCTAGCTGTGGCGTTGATGTGACAGTTCGACACACGCGACATCAGAACCTTCTCCCAATTTTATTGCACATTGTACAGAATAGGGAAAGGGGTGATGGGTGAGGTCTCTGTTTGCTACAGTGGTTACCGCACTATGATATATTCTACGCAGTTGATGTCCGATAATAACTGGAATATCGCCGTGCTGGAAACTGGCCAGAGTATCATCATCATCATTCATCAAAAATACGGTGTTTAGTATTTTTTTAAAACGAACCATTTTGAAGATTATCCAATCCGATATACTGATTAAAATCTAATGATAAGGTCGATTATAATGAGTAAGTAAATTATAGATGTTTACCTGGGACGCAGCTGGCTCAAAGACCACGTTGTAAGAGAAGACTTTGTGCTTCTGTCCGGCGGCTGTTCCAGGACAGATTACTTGTCCTTTGCCAGGAAATTCCAGGACTTCACGCTCACCGTGACTCCGCTCCTGTTCGCTAAGAGGTCTGACTCTGTAGAGTCGAAAGGGAACATATAATTCTGATTATTAAGGAAGACTATACTAACACGTGCTACACGAGCTTTTTATATATTTTTATTATTATTTATTTTATATTGTTAACAAATTATATACATTATAAATTTTTGTATGATTATGTCCTCCTGGTCAATTTCGAGCACGGAGTTATCTTCTGGTTATTGTCAGATGTCATCAACTGAGCAGTATATTAAATAGTGCCGTCACTATTTGCGCAAACATAGATGCACTCATTCGTCCGATGAATGTGTAATAAGTTCGAAGGAAGGTTCAAATGTAGTGTCAGGGGCACAAAGCATACATACAATACACACAGACCCCAAAACCAACAATTTGTAGATGAACAAAAATTGTTCCTCGGCTGGGAATTGAACGCGGATGATATATATATATAATAAGAATAATAAAATAAATCGAACCCATGTCCCGCGACACATCAGCCGAGTAATCTAATACACCACTATACACGCGGCTGACATAATAATAAAATAACCACCTTTCAAGTTGTTTCTAGAAAGAGTTCGCATAATAATTGCACGAAATAAGTATGTTATACATGATAAAGAAACACGGTAATTATAATCAATAATAATAATACCACCAATAATAGTAGCATGATTAGGTCAGCTCTACTGAAGTAGGACGCGAATCGTTGTCGTATGGGTGT
The DNA here is from genome assembly GCA_029286865.1 of Teinopalpus imperialis. Classification (NCBI taxonomy): domain Eukaryota; kingdom Metazoa; phylum Arthropoda; class Insecta; order Lepidoptera; family Papilionidae; genus Teinopalpus; species Teinopalpus imperialis. The sequence continues at coordinate 16,407,119 of JAGSMU010000022.1, read as the reverse complement.
CATATAATAATTTAACGCTACTCCTCGATGTTTGGTGAATGAAAGAGACCGGAGATAATATCACTCGTGACTTGACGTTCCACTTTAATACCCAGGGGTGACAATGCATCAGCCTTATGCATATTATATAAACATAAAAATAGGATTTTTTCTGTCAAAATTAACAATGAGGATCTGTCATTGTAAAAGTTGCCAGCTTAAACAAGATAAATGCAGCTGTCAGTTTGTATTATGAACTTATCTATACCCTACCATATCTATGTTACAATCAAGAAGTCCGGCTCGTGTTTGTTTGAAGTTTTCCGCTTACGTAGATTGTTTCAAATTTAATCTTTAACATTATATATTGGTATTGTTGGATATAGTTTAAATAGTGGTAGGGCCACATTGCAGCTAGATTCAAGATGGCTGAATATAGACAGTGAAAACAGTAAGGTCTCTGTGCCACATGGAAATTATTATTTACGTTTTTTATATTTTCCCTTACATCATGTAAACTATGCAACCCCTAATATTATTAAACATTTATTTTTATATATACTTATGTATGTTTATTTATATTATATATACTTTTTGTCATCCATAACAAAAGTCAATGACACTAATTATCGACCTATGCAAAATTGACACAGCCTTGTTTTATGCAGGTTCGTAATCTGAATTTTGAAAAAAGATTACCGTTCTAAATTAGTCACAATTTTTTTTTATTATATTTTACTTTTGAAAAATCGAAAATCTATTTTTTTTTAATAATATTGTGCACTACAAACGAGCGCACAGTTCCCCAATATTCATCCTCGATAAGGAATCATAACGCAGATGTGTTCTCACTATATACTAAGATGGAATACCACCAAGAATTTTAAGAGCTGAGTAACAGTAAATTCTTACACAACTTCGACTTTTGACGAAACCCAGCAGCGTTATGCTGCGATGTTACGCTGGTATTCTGTTGAGGTCGTGGTCCGTCTCCGGTCAAGCGGACCCATTTATGTGATACTTGGAAAGGAACTGGAGCGTGGCTCTATCACTGTAAATTTCTTCTTTTATACTTGTTGAACCCTGGTAGTAGTAGTTTTTACAACGAAAAGGGCCACAAGGGATCCAATTCTAGGCTTTTTTTTATTACATTTAAAGTAACAAACGAGCACACAGTTCACCTGATGGCAAGTAATTCCTGCGGCCCATGACATCTACGTACATCCTTGACAAGGAATCATAATGCAGATGCGTTGTCACCCTTGAGAACTGAGCGGTATGCCTCGTTACCTTTCATAAAGGTCTACGGATCCCTTCACTCACCAGACGAAACAGAGCAGCGTTATGCTGCTATTTTAAGCTGGTACTCTATGAGGGCGCAGTCCTACTGGCCCACTCATTCTGCAACTAGAAACAAACTGCAGTGTAGCTCTACCGCATTCAGTCCACATGGGTGACAACGCATATGTACCTTGAATCTTTGTTGTGGATGGATGTTAGATATCATGGGTCGCACTTATACCTTACCGTCAGATGAATAGTGTGATCGTTTGTCACCGTTAGTTATATTACCTAACAACGACGTTGATGTTGTCCTCGTCCGAGTTCAGCGTGGTGGTGGAACCTCTGGTGCTTCGATCTAAACTAGCGCCTCTACTGCTGCCGCTAAGGAAAACAATAAAATCTATTAAATACAACTATAAACTAGCTACAGCATGAATGGAACAACCTAGTATGAGAAGGATCACGCCTATACAGCATACTAGAGTGACAGTATGACGCTCATGTGTTTTGCATATATCTCAGACTCTCTCAAGGGAGTTAAAATTTGTGCAACTTGTAGCCAAATTCAAATGTAAAATCTTTATTTGTATTACTATATATAGATATGTTATGTTATGTTCAGTTAATTATTTGAAGATGTTACGAACAACGTGTTAATATTAACGAGTAGATAAGAACAATAAAACAACAAAATACAATTTTTTCATTAACAATAACAAATATATTTTCAAAAAATAGTCACAATTATTTTAAAATTCGTCAACTTAATAGAGAGCGCGTGGTAGTTCAGTGACTATTCGCTCGCTTTTAGACGATACACGAGCAAACCGTGTTCGATACCCGGTGCCGGTATCAATGAAAATGTTAATCGAAATTTTAAGTGCTAATTTACCACAAGACCGACGGTAAAGGAACACGTCGCGAGGAAACCTGCATGTCTACAAATTATTAATAAAAAAAAAATTTGGAAGACGTGAAATCTTCCAATGACAATAGGCTCTATTACGTAGTAGTAAGCTTCAAAATCTTTTCCATCGCTTATGCTTATATAGGATGTTACTTTACTTTACACCAATTATACACATAAGACATCTGGAGAACTCCTTGCAGATGTTCTTCTTGTTGAGTCCCAGCGGTCAGTGAATAGTTTTATTGCCTCAAGTTTTAACGTAGAGTCAGTTTTATTTGAATCTTTAACAATAGTAGAATCCTGTAAAAATAGTATTAAATAGTGTTTACAAAAAGGTTTTTTCTTCGCAATCCAGTAATAGAAAGAGAGCTTTGTTTTGGTCACCCGAACAGATAGAGACATCGCCCACATTAATGGGCTTGTAAAAAGAAGATTTTCGGAGATCGACGTCGATGGCTGGGGACTGAAATTAGATTTAAAAATCTATCGAGTAGAATAACAGAAACCATTCGGAACTTGAATAGGCTCCAATTGATGAAGATGACATCCTCCTGGTCTGTTTTCGCGCAAACACAGAGGCACTAACTCGTCATCCCCTTCCCTATTTCGATGTAATGTATATGCAATAAGATTGAAGGAAGTTTCCGATACAGTTTCAGAAATCAGTGATGCACAAATATTGTTTCTCGACTGGGAATCAAATCCGCGACGCAGCAATCGAGTACTCTAACTACTACACCAAGTAGCTGAAAAGTTAAAGCTCCAATCGATAATGCATGTACATACGTAACGCAATTCCTATGGGTTATTTGGACGCTGTTTGTTATGGGCATGCCATCGTGGAACATTGTCATGTGTCTGATGCGACCATCGCGTGTCTTATAAAATCGATAATGCAACAACACCCTTATATGAATTGTGAATATGTATATTTTAACCGTCTTCGAATAGGTGGTTCTCGATACTTCACGATTTTTGAGGTTATGATTTTTTTTGCTCGACTCGACCGGAAGGTTCATACTCTCACAGACTAGTAACGTACAAAACATGGCAAATATTACCACGGGCCGCAATCATCAGATGACTTGAGTATTCATTTCCACCCCTAATATAAATAAATAAGAACATATATAACATACATAATCTATATGTAATATATGCACAATGTACAATGGCAGAAAGAGGATATAACCTCAGATATCAGATGTCGACAGCTTTTCGTATATATTGGGACAAAGCGAATAAATTGAATTGTAAAAGATTTATGAGAAAGCTGAAATTATGTGTCGGAGTTCTATCACTATGAGAAGAGTACCTTGTCGCTGAATATTCAATTTCTGACATTATTTAACAATTGGTAGATTTCCGAACTTGCAATAAAAAGTAAAAAAGAGAATGTCGTCGCTGTAAATATTTTACTAGATTCCCGTTTCTCAGTGACAGTTGACAGCTCAACGTTTTAGTGTTGCATCTCGTCACGTCTTTAAAACAATTTAGCGGAAAATGTCAAGGACACATATTATCAATTTAAAGCTTTCTTTTTGATTCAAAGTTGAATATATATTATTTTTTGTTATTCTCTTAATAATAAAATATATTTGCTTGAAAAATCTCAAACAGTGCTGAGGCATTCGATTTTAGTCCTTAGAGAAACATATCTATGTTATAATTTCATAACGATGATTAATGGGCCAACGGAGAAACACCTAATATCTTTAAAAAGTATATTGATATGGAAAGCACGTACTGTTACGAATATATATAAAGTGTCGTGGCGTGTAAATAATTAAAGTAGGGAAATAAATCGATACAATGTAGAGCGACATACCTTTTGCAATTTGAATAAAAACTTTTCAAAGAAATTTTCATTCGCTGAGTAAAATATACCTAAGCTCTTGTCTCTTTTTTAATTCATTTTCAAGGCTTTTTGTACACATAAATGAAAAGCCTCGTCAGCACTTTTTGGATCAAGGCCCCTGAACCAAGCAACATAAACGAATTAAATTTGTAATCCAGATGTGGTAACAATATAGGAAATTTGTTACCACGTTTTTCGATTTTTGCATCATTAATTATGCAATAAATTTCGTAAAGCTGCTTTATGATCTAGGGTTTCCTTATAGTTCTTAGATGTGATTACCAGCCAACGACTTAAACTGAAGAAATATAATTATATTAAAACTTATTCATAGACTATCGTTAATTAAGGTTTTTTTTGAGATTAAGTGTGCGATCAAGCGAGTTCACCTGGTCAGTGATAAATGCAGTCATCATATACTTCTATATCTATCTTCATCAACTATCCAAGATGCATACGCGTTATCACCCCTGCGGTCTGTCAGATGGAATGGCTCACATTCGTTCATAGTTTTCTACACTCACCATTTGAAACACAACATTATTCTGTGTGTGTTTTCCCCAGTCGAACAGAACCATTCATGCGAGGTGCAGCTTGACTCCACTACTCTTGAAATCGTCTTTACAACGCCGAAATACACTTGCGTGCAACTTTTAACTGAAAAAATAACCTTAAATTGATAATAAATACGGAGCCCTTGACATTTCCCGCCAATTTGAAAAACGTCACACGCTAGGAGCTGTCAGTGAGAGACGGGGATCTAATAAAATATTCACCTCTTACCTGTCTTGAATGGAATCACGATATATATCGTAACAACGGCATTGACTCTTTATTCCCTGTTGTTTTTAGTGGCTTAAAAGAAATCCAATTAACCTTTGTTTTAGTCTTTGGTTTATAACAATGACTAATGGATTAAGTATCGAATCGATAATAATTTCATATAGCACGATGTTGTCATAACAGTACAGAGTTCGATGTGCAAAAGTAATCTCGTTTAAAAAATCCAAGTGTGACAAATGAGCACACTGCTTATCTGATGGCATGCGATCCAGTCCATAAAAACCTACATTCATACTCAATAAAAGATTCAAGAACATAACAGCCAATAACACATGTGCATGCGTTGTTGGCTAGTTTGTTGCTAGTTGCAAAGTTTCATCATCAAATGCCGCCTTCAATAATATGATGAATGTCGCAGTCATCACTTATCATAGGGTACACTGTATGCTCGTTCGTCACCCCTAATATTATAAAGTATGTATTATATATAATAATATATTTATTTATTGTATTATATATTATTAAGTATAATAATTTAGGTATCCTATAGATTTATTGTATTCATATATATATATTTTTAAGTATATTTAATATATTATTAGAAAATATATATTTTATTTTGCATCTGTTATTTTTACCATTTTTATATTATACGTATGTGCACCTACCCTAGCTTCTCAATACCACCCTCAGGTGGAATGGTAGAAAATGCTTTTAGCATTAAGTCCGGCTATTTAATTTGCATTGTGTATGAAGTTTAAAATAAATAAATAAAAAATATTAATGTAAAAATATCAATGTTCAAAAATAAAATTATGCCTATAGTTCAGAATGCGTGAAACGTTTTTTCTTTCTTTTTACTTCAAATTTATAAAGCCACACAACGCGCATCACTGATTCTTGACATACCTTAATCTTACATATTAGCTATGGTTGGGGTCATAAATCTGAATAAACTATTCGCTCTTTACTCTTTGGTCATGAGAGAAAGTCATTTAGCCCAACCTTATTAGTCTTATTATAATTGACTTTGTCCTTACATTTGACCCGTATATAGTACAAATCCCCAATAATACTATAATCTTCACAATTAGTGACCTAATTTTCCTGATCTTTGAATTGAATTTATTACATAAAACATGTCTAGACTTAAGTCTGTGAGCTACGCTTACATAAAAAAATCATTTTCAATTTTCTTTTTTAGTTTTTAATTATTTTTTATTCAGACAAAGTAAATAAGTAATATGTATATTTGGTATATCTTCTTTAGAATCTTAAGTGCTTTCTTGGTGATAAAACAATTAAGAATAGATAACCGCACGAATAACATAACCGTAACATAACACGATGAAAGGTTTCTTTTTATTTAAAAGAAAACAATGCCAAATTTCGGAATTCGCCGTCACTCACTATTTATTTCACGGAATTACAACCCCCCCCCCCCTCAACATTCCAGCTAACGACTTGAATGCTTCAAGTAGGCTAGAGAGACAGATATTTTAATTAATACAGCTTACCCTATCTTTTAACCTCCAACTTGACTTAACTAACTGCACTAGAAAAACACTATTAAATGAATCACCGATTCTCGTGAATCATGTGGAAAGGTTAAACAGAAAAATATATTTTTTCACCATTATTATTTCGCGTCAATTTTTTTTTCAGTGGTTGAAACGATTTGTATTGTCATAAGTGGTGCTTTATTACTTTATTACAAAGCTATTTCTGAACAGATTACTAAATAAGTAGTAAAAATTGGTAGAGCCCAGCTGTAATTTGTTTCTGGGTGCAGCATGAATGGGTCGGCTCGAACGAGGAAGGATAGGATACCAGCGTAAAATATGTTTCGACTGCTGAGCGTAGGGATGCGGAGACATTTTTGACACTGAGACTGGTAACGAGGCATTCCATTTTAGCCCTCAGGGTGACAATGTTTGAATTGTGTTCGTTTGTTACTTCAAAAATCATAAAAAATTGTCCAATCAACTATTTATGCGACGTAATTTCCCAAAATCCTAGCGTGTGTTTTATTACATTTCTTTACTTAGGACTCAACTTAACCCTTACTTACACCTAAGGTAAGTGTAATTAAGGGTTAAGTGCAGTTAGTGTTGCGTGACAAAGTTAACCTGTGGTTAAGTACGACAAGCGAATGGGCTAGCTGATTGCTTTAGTAAATTAAATATTAAGGCGATGATCGTACAGCTCTGTTCTTCATTTCTTATTTAACAGATTAAATAGCGAGAGGCTTTTTAAAGTGATTTATATTTTTCACAATGTAACTTTTTATGTTTGTTATCAGTTAGTCAGTCACAAATGTTCAGGTCTGTTAAGTATTTTGTTTAATTTTATTTTTATTCGATAGGGGATGGTCATCGCTATCTATGCGCAGCCGAAAGATCAACAGGTCTGACCTTCAAGATTGCCGAGGCGTCAAGAAACAAATATCTCTGACGTGTACACACACACTCCAGCCCGCACAAACGAGTGTTTCAATTTGTTCACCGGGTAGGACGGGTATGAGGTGTCAGCCGGACAAGATATCTGCGTCTGTGTGAGAAAAAGCAAGGCCGGCTTCGCGGTCTCGCGGTGTTAGTGTACGTTGTTGAGGTTGGAACGAAGTCCCCCGATATTGCAGAAATCCACTGCGAGCGCGGCAGGGTCTGCAGTAGCCTTTTAACTCTTAGCTAAGTTGTATAATTTCTTTATCAGTATAATATATTCTACGTAGTCTTTTTTATATAATATTAGATTATTAGTGAGAAACGAGCACAGTTCTCCTGATCCTGTTTTTTGTCAAGCGAGGACTGAGACGGAATGCCTTTAACCTGTAGTTGGGTAACCCGATTGTGTTTTATGCCCGTATTCTGTGAAGGCAAATTCCCCAGTCAAGCTGACCTATTTATGTTGAAATTAGATAATGGCTACCTTCCATTCCGCGATCTATTCTTCACACTCAGTTCATCACTGGGCCAGTTCTTCACGAGAGCCGGTAGAGTGGAACTACTTTCCTTAAAAACTCCATCTCCTGGCTGCTCGGTGCTCCTCGCTTTGCGGCTCTTCAACTCCTTTCCTGATACCAAAAAGATATATATATTATATAAATAATATAGAAGAAGAACAAGCGTATTGTATGGACAGTGAAAGGAACGCGAATTAATGGTGATTGAGGTAACACACCATCATAATTTTGCAAGGAATTAATTAATGGATCCATATCTTGATTTCTTATCGAAGTTGAATGGAGGTGTAGGACCCGGTACCACTTGCCGGTTGGGTTATGTGCCTTTTCACAACCAGATCTCTGAGGTAAAAGTGTGTACAAAGCATTCGGTGCTTCTTGTTTGTGATAGGTCTTCCTCATTTGAGCTCCAATCAAGTTAGTAAGATATTACGACAAAATTTTAATAATTAAAAATTTCATCCTCATCACCTCGATGGTTGGCAATCAACCAATGTGCGCTTCACGCGGATTTTCCTGCCACGCACAACTACTCTATGGAATCAGCTGCCGCGAGCGGTGTTTCGGAACCGATACGACTAAGGAACCTTCAAGAAAAGAGCCTACACCTTTCTTAAAGGCCGGCAGCGCATCTGCGACTCCTCTGGTGTTCCGTATATTCATGGGTGGCTGTGATCACTTACCATCAGGTGGGCGTATGATATATGATAGATATGGGACGTATGGTATATTAAAGAAAGTCGTGAAATTCGGTAATTAAAAATTCGAAAGAGCTAATCAAAAACGTCTTCGTAACTTTAACGTTGCCTTGCTTGCCTTATTGTAATTTTAATATTGTCGTGTGTTTATCTCTCCAGGACCCCATTGCTCGTAATCCAAGATGGTGTAAGTAATTCTGATTGGATTGAGTGCTAATTTCCAATGGCGGCTTGCAACTGTGTGTGTGTCTGATATGAGAGATGTTGACTTTGTTGGACCACGGGCAGTCGGCAGTATGATGTGACGCTTCTGAAAAGCTGAATTTGAAACGTCAATAGCCTAATGGTTTAGTGTACGGTCTGCGAAACTTGAGGTTGTAGTTTCGAATCCACCATTCGACTATTCTCGTGAACATCTCCTAGCACAAGCATTTTCAGCTTAGTTGGAGTGGTTAAACGGAATATCGGTAATGTTAATTTTTTTTTTTACTAATATATTTTTAAAAAGAAGCAGTGGTTATCATCATCATTATCACAAGCTATCCATAGTCCCGTGTTGTACATAGGCCTCCTCCGTCGATTTCTACAAAGCACGCTCCTGAGCCACCTGCATTTTCTTTTCATCATTTTATTTCACATTTCATCTGATGTCAAGTGATTCCTGCGGCCCATGCCATCTATATTCATCCTTGACAAGAAATCGTTGTGCAGATGCGTTGTTACCCTTGAGAACTGAGACGTAATACCTAATACCAGTAATAAAGGTCTCCGGAGCCCAACACTCACCAGACGAAACACAACAACCGTCGACTTCCCGCTAACTTGCAGTGGTCGTCGATCTAGTGTAAGGTAATTGCGATTGCCAGCCCGAGGTAGCCACTCAAGAACCTTTCCTCACCATCGGTTATCGGTTCTATACAAGTAATATATAGCATAATTAACAAGCTTTGTATATTAAATTTAACATTAAAGATACCAAATCACTACTATGTTTCTATTTTCAGATAATATGTCCAATATCAGGCCTGCTGGAAAAGATTTTTATTATAAAATAAGCTGCGCATTTTTACATTTTCTTATATTAGTTTCCCAAATAAATGCTTTGTGTACATAAAATTTGAATGAATAATAACTAAGGCCTCACCACATCTAGTAGTAGCCACAAGGGTTTCAGCTGACCTGGAAATGTTTCTTGACAGAGCTGACGGTGGGGCTCTGAGAGGAGTGGTCTGTCTGTGGTGGTAGATCATTTCACGGTGCAGTGGTTGAAACATTTTTAGATTTTTTAATGCCATTATTTATTCTATAAAACATTTTTTATGCGTGTAATTTTTCTTTTATTTAACGTTTTAAGGACCAATTTGACTAAACGTTTCTAACCAGTCGCGATAACGACTGATATGGAAAATGCGGGCTTATGCAGTATAATTTTTATTGTTTACATAAAATTTAAAAGAGTTCAATTGTAAACTTTATTAAGTGCCACTTTAAGTTTATAAGAAATAAATTTAACATTTAAACATTTTTTTACTATCAAAACGGATTATTTTACGACGAAATAATTTAGTCATGAATGACATTCCATTCAAAAAAATTTAAATAAATAAATTTAAAACTTTTACTTCTTCATTCTTGATATATGTCGTAATATATAAATAATATTGATAATGGTATGTAAGTATTTTATAGTAACTTAATTATTTTATTTTATTGACACATGACACGTAAAAGCGCGGGAAACATTGGTATAAAATATCTGTACGACTGTCAATTGCGAGCGCGCAACGCGAACTGAATTATATTATGATTTGATGGCGCCTGTGAGTGTGAAAGCCTCTTTTCACTGTAAATGACACAAGTTGACCCATTGTTTAATAAATTTATATATTATTTAAGTTACGAGCGTGTAAGCTATCTGATATTGTTTTGATTTATTGTTACTCAATTTAAAAATATAAAAATTTAATGTATTTGTTGCTGTTTCCATTTAAAAATACATTTTTATATATTTTTTCATTTTAATGGCAACAAATATAATATATCTTGTAGCCAGTGTCATAGTTTTAGATATTATTGCCAACCATTTGTCTATTACCTTATTGAGACAGATTTAGGACTTGAGCTTTAGTAGCTTAGTTCGATCCCTGGTGCCGGTACCAATAAAATTGACAATTGTTATTTTAAAGGAAGCTTTATCGCGTGCTTTGCTATAAAGAAAACGTGACGAAAACTTGTTGAAGAATTAATAAAAATATTTAAAAGACATGTTAAGTCCACTAATCCATAGTTTCTAGAGTGAGGCCGTCATTAAATAATAGACAGATATTAAAACTAATTCTATTAGCAAAGGTTTAAAAATCAACATAACATCGCTTTTCACAAGTAATTGTCATAAAATCAATGAACTGATATCATTGTTAAACATTCAGTATGAGCATCTTTACGGCTTCGTAGCATAGAGGTGGGAGTACCTCAATAGTGCGTGTTCCGTTTGATTCCCAATGGGGAACAATAACTGTGTATAACAAATTGTCGGTTCAATTCTGGGTTTGATATTGCATCTTTGCATTACGCTGGTCAAGTTAAGGGGTCGACGGGCAAGTGGCTTTGCGTTAGCTTCAATGCTTACTGCACTAAAATTTATGCTGAGCAGATGATGTCATCTCGTAAAGAACAAAAAAGAAAAAGACAACGCCTTGGAGGACTTAATGGGTTTCTTGAAGACAACATGGGTTATAGAGAGTAGGTACATGGTTATAAATGGCATAGCAGGTCGAGCGATCGATTTCCAGTTCATTTGGAATAATATTTTGAAACAAAAAATGTTATATTTACATGCTAGAGACTCGCCGCAACTATGAACTAGATGTAACAGTAATACTATCGCTCGACCGGAGAACGGCTACGCTTTCACAAAATAACAGAGTAAAATAATAACTTATCGTAACATAGTTTCCTGGTGAGTTAAAGGGACTTTATTACGGATACAAGACATTCCATGTTAGTCTCACAGGTAACAACATAGGCGGAAGGTATCTTCAGGTACTTATCATCAGGTATCAAATATTAAAAAAAAATTGGTAAAGGAAAGTTTTCTTAAAGGCGGCAACGCATCTGCGACTTCTCTGATATTGTGGATGTCCATGGGCGGCGGTAGTCACTTACTATCAGGTGCGCTGTTACATCGTTTGCTATTTCTATAAGAAAATAATAATAATAATAAATAATATTTATGTAAAAAAATAAAAAAATAATATATATATGTAAAAGATAACAACTTTCAAACCATTGATTTGAGTATTCATTATAGGAAAATGTTTTAGTTGTCACTCTGATTAATTATGAGTGTTCCTAACAGAAGGGGCAATCAAAGTCCTGGGGTGCTGGGGCGTTGACCCGAGGGCTCTATATTCATACTCATATATGTACTTATCAACTTTTTGCCTGTACATATATATAAATTATACAGTATACACACAAATGTATAGATAATGGTTAATCAAAAGGTAATGGACAAATGGTAGTTAGGGCAACTGAAACAATGCAGGTGAAAAGTTGGTCTAATATCCGTAAATGCCAGAATATAATTTTAATATAATATAATTTTAATTACTAATTTTCTAGGTTATAAGAGCCTGACAATATAAATTAGCAAAGTACTAATAGGCTTGACTGAGTATAGAATAAATATTCATCTATGGTATAACTTACATTTTTGTCCACGGAAACGGATGGAGTTATACTTCTTCTTTTTATTATTAGGGGTGACAAACGAGCACAGAATGTGAATTCTGTGCTCGTTTGTCACCCCTCAGTGATGATGGTGAGTGATTACTGCGGTCTTGGCAATCTACATACATATATCATTAACAAATATTGAAGATGCATATAAGATAGTTTCCGGTTCCTTGTCAATAGCCTAATGGTTTAGGGTACGGTCTGCCACTTAGGGTCGTAGGTTCGAATCCACCATTAGATTTTCGTGAACTATCTCCTAGCACAAGCATTTAAGCTTAGTTAAAGTGGTAAACGGAAATATTAGTAATTAAGGCACTGCTACCATTACTAGTTGTTTTTTAATAAAAAAAGAAACTAGAATAATTAAAAAAGTATTTCAGAAGAAATGTGAAGTCAGCTAATCCGGTGGAGACTGGCCGGGACTATGCTTTAAACCTCTCTAGAGAGAAGGCTTATGTCGAGCAGGGGGATTTATATACAAACGCAGTTAATTTTATAACGAAATAATAAAATCATATATCTTAACTCATGTGATATTATTATACGTAAGGGCATTTGCTCATACACTTTGGGCGGGAACCGGAATCTGTCATCCGTGCCCAACCGCGCATTATGGCGGAACTACGCGCATTTGCCGCTCTAATGATGTGTTCCACTTGCAAAGGATGTATTTTTCAGGTTGCAAAACTGTCCAACATGGATATTATAAGTCAACAAACTGTACGCAATCGGTTGATTTTATTACGATAAACGGTTTTTTTTTAATTATTTTTTTTAAATATGCAATTGGTAACACAATTTCATATATTTACGCGAATACTGCACATTGAATTGACGTCGGGACATCAAATACCTGAGTCCTCCCTGTGCTGTAAAAAAAAGCTTAAAATAAACGCTGTAAAATCGTTAAAAACCTGTTTTATTAATTATTAACGTTACTAACATTCCCGTTATCCACTCCAACTAAGCTTAAATGATTATCCTTGGGGATGGTTCACGATAAAAGTTGAATGGCAGATTCAAACTTCCGATGTTAAGTTTAGCAGACTAAACCCTAAACCATTATACTATTGACGTTTCTATTTTTTATGGAAAGGCCCATTTAAGTCACTATGCGTTGTGAATTTTGTTAGACATAAGATCTCTCTTTCTTTTTGTAATGTTTTTTTTGGTGGCAATAAACCTTTATTATTATTATTATTACAAAACAATGATCCTGTCTTTTTACCTTTAACACTTGACACCTTTAATTTTAAGAAGATTAATTACGTATCTGTTATAGAAGTGAATAATGACGTAACGGTAGATAATCACTGCGACAAATATCAATCATTAAAAATAAAGTTAAAAAAAGGAAAGAAAAATTAAATAAAATCTAAACATTTATTTTGTAATAAGACTAAAATAGTTGTAATGCAGGAGAATGTGGTAATTTTCTAATTCAGTAATTATTAGTTGCTGCAGCATGTCTCTATCACATGGACTAATATATTGCTCTGTGGAAGTATTAAATAATAAAAAAAAAAACGAAACAAAATAGCGGATGTAGCCATGACAACCATGAAAATTGTATCTATGGAGTATTTTTGCTTCTTTTACGAATAATATAGCGTTTTTGTCATATTATATATATATATGTAAAGATAACAACTTTCAAACCTTTGATTTGAGCATTCATTATAGGAAAATGTTTTAGTTGTCACTCTGATTAATTATGAGTGTTCCTAACAGAAGGGGCAATCAAAGTCCTGGGGTGCTGGGGTGTTGACCCGAGGGCTCTGTATTCATACTCATATATGTACTTATCAACTTTTTGCCTGTACATATATATAAAATATACAGTAAACACACACATGTATAGACAATGGTTAGTCAAAAGGTATGGACAAATGGTAGTTAATAGAAGGAAGTCATGGGCAACTGAAACAATGCGGGTGAAAAGTTGCTCTAATATCCGTAAATGCCAGAATATAATTTTAATATAATATAATTTTAATTACTAATTTTCTAATCTTGTAGGTTTTAAGAGCCTGACAAAATAAATTAGCAAAGTACTAATAGCCTTGACTCAGTATAGAATAAATATTCATCTATGGTATAACTTACATTTTTGTCCACGGAAACGGATGGAGTTATACTTCTTCTTTTTATTATTAGGGGTGACAAACGAGCACAGAATTCACTGATGGTGAGTGATTACTGCGGTCTTGGCCATCTACATACATATATCATTTACAAATATTGAAGACGCAGATAAGATAGTTTCCGGTTCCTTGTCAATAGCCTAATGGTTTAGGGTACGGTCTGCCACTTAGGGTCGTAGGTTCGAATCCACCATTAGACTTTCGTGAACTATCTCCTAGCACAAGCATTTAAGCTTAGTTAAAGTGTTAAACGGAAATATAAGTAATTATGGCACTGCTACCATTAGTAAAAGTTTTTTTTAATAAAATAAGAAACTAGAATAATTAAAAAAGTATTTCAGAACAAATGTGAAGTCCGCTAATCCGGTGGAGACGGGCCGGTACTATGCTTTAAACCTCTCTAGAGAGAAGGCTTATGTCGAGCAGGGGGATTTATATATAAACGCAGTTAATTTTATAACGAAATAATAAAATCATATATCTTAACTCACGTGGTATTATTATACGTAAGGGCATTTGCTCATAACGTACTCTTTGGGCGGGAACCGGCATCTGTCATCCGTGCCCAACCGCGCATTATGGCGGAACTACGCGCATTTGCCGCTCTAATGATGTGTTCCACTTGCAAAGGATGTATTTTTCAGGTTGCAAAACTGTCCAACATGGATATTATAAGTCAACAAACTGTACGCAATCGGTTGATTTTATTACGATAAACGGTTTCTTTTTAATTATTTTTTTTAAATATGCAATTGGTAACACAGTCATTTATTAGTCATTTATTAATTTCATATATTTACGCGAATACTGCACATTGAATTGACGTCGGGACGTCAAATACCTGAGTCCTCCCTGTGCTGTAAAAAAGTTTAAAATAAACGCTGTAAAATCGGTAAAAACCTGTTTTATTAATTATTAACGTTACTAACATTCCCGTTATCCACTCCAACTAAGCTTTAATGATTATCCTTGGGGATGGTTCACGATAAAAGTTGAATGGCAGATTCAAACTTCCGATGTTAAGTTTAGCAGACCAAACCCTAAACCATTATACTATTGACGTGTCTATTTTTTATAGAAAGGCCCATTTAAGTCACTAAAGTGAAATAAAAATCAGAGAGTGTTATTTTGCTATATTATCCTACATTACAATTAAGTATACCCTGAGTCTGCTACCATTTGTTGCATCTCCTTGTGCGATGTGAATTTTGTTAAACATAAGATCTCTCTTTCTTTTTTTAATGTTTTTTTTTGGTGGCAATAAACCTTTATTATTATTACAAAACAATGATCCTGTCTTCTCAACACACCTTTAATTTTAAGAAAATTAATTACGTATCTTTTATAGAAGTGAATAATGACGTAACGGTAGATAATCAGTGCGACAAATATCAATCATTAAAAATAAAGTTAAAAAAAGGAAAGAAAAATTAAATAAAATCTAAACATTTATTTTGTAATATAATAATAATAGTTGTAATGCAGGAGAATGTGATAATTTTCTAATTCAGTAATTTTTAGTTGCGGCAGCATGTCTCTATCACATGGACTAATATATTGGTCTGTGGAAGTATTAAATAATAAAAAAAAAAACGAAACAAAATAGCGGATGTAGCCATGACAACCATGAAAATTGTATCTATGGAGTATTTTTTGCTTCTTTTACGAATAATACAGCGTTTTTGTCATATTATATATATATATGCCGGAATTGTAATTTTTTGTGGTTTTATGTTATATTTTATAATTAATTCAATTCTTAGGTCGGATATTCGATTCAATATTTTTACATGTGTATCAAAGCTCTTACGAAAAAGAAAAGAAGCTAATAGCTCAGTATCCAGTATCCAAGCATACGTTTAAAATTTCATTGTACGTTAACAACCATAGTTCGGGCTCTAGCGCCGGGCTAGTGACTTAGTTCTCATTTTAAGTTAATCTACGACACAATTAACGTTAATAAACAAACAGTAAGGAAACATGAATGGTTTATAAACAAATAAAGAAAAATATTTCTAAGATTGAGTGCGCCAATACGACAGCCGCAATAAATATTATAGTCTAATACGTCAGTTAGGGCCGCGGTAGCTCAGTGCATATATATTTTTTGATAGCATAGATGGCAAACAAGCCAGCTCACCTTCCTCCCTTTAGATAGCGATCCGAGTCGAGGTTTCGTACCTCCTTATGAGGGGCCCTCGGATCGTATTATCGTCCCCCTCTGTTGTCGTCGACGTTCTTCGTCCACAGGGGTCGGAGTGCAGCGGTGGTGCAGCAGCAGTCTCTGCGCCAGCTTCTCATCATCGCCGTTGTCTCCCTACTCAGCGGGCCTCCCGCTCGCGAGTCTAATTAGATAAATCTGTAAAGTGTCTCTGGACCAACAGCAATACTCACACAAAAAAAAAAATAACGAGCTGATATAATAGACATCTGATGGTAAGTCGTTACCGCATAACCGCTCGCATTTAATTTACGTTCGATGGCGCCGGCACCATGGTACATGATGAGTCAATAGCCTAATAGATTGGGGTACGGACAGCCTAACTTAGAGTCGTAGATTCGAATCCGCCATTCGTTTATTATCGTGAACCATCTCCTAGCACAAGCATTTAAGCTTAGTTGTAATGGTTAATGGGATGTTAGTAATTATAGCACTGCTAGTATTTTATAGTAATATTTTTTAATAAAAAAAAAAGAAAAACAACTGACCTAAGTTACTTTTGCACGACAGTATTCTGTGGATGTTCCCACACTGATCAAGTTCACCTATTCATGTTGCAGCGGGTCTATAGTGCTGTTAAATAATATTCTTCCTCTTAAAGTGCAACCCCTGTCGGAGGTTGTTACTTTACAAGTTAGTGAGTGTATTAACTACGTTACCCTGTGTTATGAATCAGCTGACTTTTCCTCCTAGAGGCGTATTTCCAACAGAGGGATTTATATACATATATAGACTTAGAGACTGTGTTTTGTAGAGAGAAGAGCTGCAGCAGTGAGGCCTGTTTATAAATAAAGGCAGGACGTTCCTTAAATTATTTAAATATTTATTTATTGTAAACTTCATGCACAAAGTAAATTACATAGCCGGACTTAATGCTTAAAGCATTTTCTACCAGTCGACCTGAGGGTGGTACTGAGAAGCTAGGGTAGGTGCACATATAATATAAAAATGGGAAAAATAATAGTTACCCTACAAAATATAATATTATATTTTCTAATAATATACTAAATACATTAAAAAAATATATATGTATACAATAAATATATAGGATACCTAAATTAATATACTTTATAATATATAATTATATATATAATTCATACTTTATAACATGATGGTGTTATCAATCTGCGGACAGTTTATTCAAGACATACTCACGCGCCTTATCATATATTGTTTTCCTATTTACCGCAACGTGATTGTTTTATTTCGTTTAACTATATTATTGCAATAAGTCTGGTTTGATAACGTAGGGTAGATATATGTGTCACTTATGGTCCGGTGGTTATAAAGCACATAATGACGTGTCGGTTCCGGTCCTGCGCGCACCTATTTTTTAGTTTAGTTTGAATAATTTATACGTTACGTACGTTCCCATAGGACGTTACGTCACGGTAGAATTTACATTACAAGAAACATTATAACTTAGCACTCCCTCCACTGTGTCCTGGAAACCCATTGGCTTTATAATATCGATGACCTGCTACATTAAATGTAGAGCATTTTTATAATAATAGGTATGATGAAAAAGCTTACAGTTCACCCGATGGTGAGTGATGACTACGTCAGATAACACTGACATCGACCGTCAACAAAGATTCAAGATGCTCACGTTACATCTGTGGGCTAAGATGGAATTCCTCTACACTTGTAACTGAGTTTCCGGATCCCTGCATTCACCATACGAAACATAGCAGCGTTATTCAGATTTTTAATACTAGTATTCTGTGATCCTTCCCCATTGATGATGAAGGGCTCCCCAGAGGGAGCACTGCCCTATTGCAATTGAACCAGTCACTACGTGTCTCTGCCAGCTACCCTTGCCAGAACATCGCAACTACTCAAATTGATGTTTCATAGGTCTACTTTTCATGAAGTCATGGCTCTCCGGTCAGTACAATGCTAAACTGAATAATGGAAACGTGCAGTGGAATACAATAAAGCTTCCTCTCCTTTTTAATAGCACATAGACAGTAATTTTGGCGGCCAAATTTTAATTTTGTCGAATAATTAATACGATTGTTGTAAATTGTGTTTCGATATTATGATCATATTGTTAGGCACCTTCGCCTTGCAATTATCTTAAACATTTTACTTGAAATACGACACACGATCACAGTTCATTTTAAACTTTTGTTAAAGCCCAAAGGACATTTAAAAAAAATATTATTTACTATTAAATTTTCTATTATATATTTTTAAATATTAAGGTACACGAACGTGCGCATTGTTATAATGATTTCTTACATTTACTCGAATACTGGACAACAAGTAATTTAACGTTGTAGCATTCATTTTCTAATTAAAAAGCTGACCATAGTTCCGATTTACTATGACTTCAGGACGTTAAACACATTTTTTTTAAACAATGCAACAACGCTAACTAACATTCCGATTAACCATTCCAACTTAAAAGCTTAAATGCATGTGTTATGAGATGAAACACGACAATAGTCTAATGTCGGATTCGAATCTACGACCTTAATTTTCGCAGACCGTACCCAAAACCAATAGGCTACTTTAAACGACGCTTTAAATCATCCCCGTGACGTTGAGTGCTGCATTGCATTTGTAACGTCGTACCAAAAAAGGTTAAAGTAAACGTCATAAGATCCGAAAAATTCACCAGACGGTCAGCGATGACTGTAGGCCATGACATCAACATAGCCATCATTACCTGGTCCAGTACCAGTAATCTGGTATTATTATCCGGATTCCTATACTGATCATGTGAAACACAGCGGCGTTATATTGCTATTTCCCGGTGCAATTCTTTGTACCGATAAGGAGCACATACCAGATGGAGCTGACCCATTCATGTCGTATCTAGAAAGTAGTGTCACCAGTAACTTAACGAACACTAGCGCAAAATAGGTGCTCGGTGCCGCTGTGTTCATGGTGACGACTGTGCTGGTGAAAGGGTGACAACGTATCTGCATTATGTTTTATACACGATGAATGGGAAAGTCAGAAGATCAAAGAATGACTTTCCCCTAATTAAATAGCATGACCAATCCGCCAGCCGTGGCACTCGTGGCTAATCATGGACATGGATGAAGTAAACAAATCCACCTATTTGTATTTAAGGAATGATATTGATGATGATGACGACCATATAAATATAGGTTTTTTGTATGATGTGAGTGGAGCCTAATCCTGTAAGTTATCCCGCTAGGGTCAGATTAACGTATTTTCGATGTAGACATGACCAATTTGCTTCCGAATTGATGCATTTAGTAAAATTCTAGAGCTGCTGCCATTTGCCTGTCCGTGATGAGATCGAATGAGATAAAAAAATCAAAAGTATCTGGGCCTTCGAGTTACTACACTTACCCCGTAATTTACAATCCTATAAGTTACCCCGCTAAGGTCGGATTAATGTAATTTCGTTGTGGGCGTGACCAATTTGCTTCAGTTTTTTTGCATTTAGCAAAACTCTAGTGCTACGATTTCGATTCCATGAAATCGAATCAAAAAATATTCCTTAATGCTATTTCACGCTGATATTTCGTGCTATATATAAACTTTAAGTTCTACTTAAAACTTAAGGGTCTACCAAGTTTAATAATAGTTATAATGATTAAATTCATTTCGGCCCATTAGTAGAAATATTTTTTAACAAAAAGGACTCTCTAAGCAGCTCACGCACCCCTCAGTTCCGTCAGCCATGTGTCCGATGAAGCTGTAAGAGCGGCATAGGCTAACAGCGTCAACATCAACAGAATGCAGATATACTGAAACAAAGCCTATACATATAATAGTAACCTTCAAAGACAACAAATCGGCCCTCGCGTCTGTACGGACACACAAACAAAAAATCAACAATTGTCGTAATTATTATAAGCCAAGCGGACAAGCGAGAACAACCAGTCGGAGGAATGCCTTCACAGAGTATACATTGATAGTAAACTTAAAAGCTACTGGCTATTTATTTTAAAGTTCGAAATTTAAAAAATAATTTGTGCATTACATGTATGTGTGTGAGAATATTGTTTTTTTTTATAATTTGGACTTGTTGTACGGTCAGTGATATTTTGCAATGAATTTAACTCGTTAAGCTGGGACACACTAAAGATGAAACGAATGATTATTATGGTGAGAGATTATATTTAATAATTTATATGCATTTTGTACCTATTTATATGTTTTGTCTTATTAATATGAAGTTATTCAAAATAAGGATATGGAAACCTGGACCTAGGAAAGTATGCTTTTGAGTAGAAGACGGAAAAAAACTCCACGGGTTAATCATTATGCTATGTAGTATTTAGCGAACTATTTCAGGACGTATAAAATATGTCATACCGCATTGTTGCTGTTTGGCAGACTATGCAATGTCCTCTAGAGAAGGCATATGCCCAGTAATGGGTCCATATAATATTTTACTTTATCTTCCTTTTTACATATATTTTGAGCAAACGTGTAAAATGTGAGATGCACACAACATGAAATATCATAAAACTAAATTTATCATATATTAGAAAAGTTATTTAATTCAATTGATTACGTATTATACAATTTTAAAAATATTATTTTTTAATTTCTATATTTATTATTAGTTCATTTTAATTCATAATACTATATTTTAAAATTAGTTTTTAAATAATATAAAGCGCTGTGCGCCAATAATATAAGGGTATATACACATATACTAAAATGAAATGTACCCTTAATTATTCACATATACTTAGTTGGTAGGCCTAAATAAATGAAATAAATATATTTTATTAATTTATCGACGAATCATGTAAATATTATTTATTATTTTATTTCAAAAATAGTTATTTTCGTTCCTGTGATATTGCTGCAATATTGGCTGCGGTCCATGTTAAAGTTTGATTGATTTGTTTGATTTTCTAATAATGTTTGAAAGAAAATATTTATTGAGCAATATAGACTGGTGTCAAGAGGCGAACTAGTGACTCAAACTTTAAACTTTATCTGCACATTTCTGAGCAGAGGTTCTAGACGCCTACCACTAGGGCGCCATTTGTTCAAATTGTGAAATATCAGCATAAAGCTGTTGTATTTTATATGGTTCGTGTTTAAGTACAACTAACGAGTCTTGCCATTTTAGAACTCAGGGTTAACGCATCTTGAATCTTAGTTGATGTGAGAAGTATATATCATGGGCGTCAGTTATCACATATCATTACGTGAACTGTGAGCGCGTTTGTCATACTAATAATTAAAATAATGTCAACCTAATATTATTAAAAAAAAAACCATTGTAAAAATGGTTTACTGTTTTTTAAAACAGCGCCATCTACTACAACATTACAGTACTAGAACAACCTGACTTCCCGTTAAATTCTAAGCGTGTTTATTTTTTTTATTGAATAGGCAGCTCACCAAACTGTGTACTACTGTTACCACCGTTATACGTCTGGTACCTTAACTTATTGTTTCTTACCCTAGGGGTCGCGATCCCTGGGGAATCGCGTTTGTCGTCCTCGAGGTCGCAATTAGTTCAATAAAAAGACCCCTATACAAAACATTCGAATATTAAAGGAATGGATTTTAATGTAGTGTTAGGTTAATAGCTTGCTTTGTGTAAAAAAACTATTACTTAAAATGTATATAATTTTATAGTGAAGCGGGTCACAAGGCTTTTTACCTACCTTTTTGGCTTTTACGTGGGTAGCGATATAAAAATGTTTGGGAAGCAAAGCCTAAGGTGGTTTCATAAAATTGTCGTCCTGGTCGAGGCACGTCATCGACGATCACGATGACGCGACTACCAGGGCCCAAGTCGTTCATAAACACTATACACGTAGATTGCATACCGCCCCCGCCGACGGCGAGGGCGCCGTAAACAAGGATATTCCCGATACCGCCATGTCACAGACAGGTTCTCACCAGACAATAATGATAGAAGCGTCGCGAAGTTTCTTGTGCCACTTCTTCTCCGGCGCCCATGCATTCCGAAGTGCCGGTACAAATAGCTAATAATATTAGCGATATTAATTCAGCTAATCCTTAGTCAGAAGCAACTGACCAAGCCAAGGTTTGGCCCTCTCGGGCACCCTCGAGTCAGACGATCTCGCGAAACAGGGTAACAGTCGAAGCCGAGGCTCCCTCACGGGAGCCCTTGTGCTGGTTACTCACTAATAGAGGTCTCGATTTAGCACCTTTAGCGCTCGTTCACCTCAACCCGGTGAAACTGTAAATGCCATAGGGCTAACAGAGGATACCAGCCCGAAAAAAAAATGTCCTGGTCTTAGTGTATTTAAAATTATTGTTACGAGTCTGGGGGTGCCGTACCTCCGGTATCCTTCACACTGCATAATAATCTTTTTCTGATTTTAGTTCCTCTATTTAACGTAAATACCATGAAAGAGACCATGAAAATGATTACCTTTAGGAATCCAAATCTACTAGGGGGATAAGTTCCACATTAAGTTAATTAAACGATGAATTTTATTCTATAATTCTGTTTTCTACAAAGGATAGAAAACGCTCTGTCTTATTTTCGCAATTTTAGAAAACCAATAACTTTATTCTGATTTCTAAGGCTGTTGATATATGTGGTTATATAATATGTTTGCTAGCTTTTAGTAAGTGTATTTATATATCTATATTTTTATATGTATTTATATATCTCTTTTAATATATTTTTTTTGGGTAATGTATTTACTGCATCACAATCATTCGTAAATGGAAAGTCATTGTTGAAAACAAGGTTCGTAATTATGATCCGTAAAGTCAAAATGAATCGATGAAAGAAAAGTTTAAATCAAGCTTTATCATATACATAAATAATGTATCACTTAAATAAAAACAGTGACATATTAAATGATTATATATTAAAAAAAAAATTAAACGGATATTTCTTTGATAATTTGCATATTCGCTCCGCAATAATTGTGATAGCATTTTAATTACAGAGTCAAGTACATTGCACAAAAGGTTATGGGACCGTTGCGAAAGATCCAAGGTTGGAATCTACGGTGACAAAATTTTTATAATTGTAACATAATGCGGTCTTTTGTTATAATTCGAATGAATGAGCTCATTTCGTAATCATGTTTTCGAATATTTGGCATTATTCGAATAAATACTTATGGTAAGAAAGACTAGAGGCAAGCTTTTAATTTTTTTTTTAATGAAATATGGATTCAGTTCATTGATTCAAGATGCGATCTTTTCCATCGTAAATCAACTAATCAGAATCTAATCAAGTCTTAATTTTTATGATATAAGGGCTACAGACGACCACACAGTTCTCGTGATGGTATTTGAATCTGCGATCCATGACATCTCACTTCACCTCACGAGCACCCCATAAGGATGTGAGGCTATGAGAATACGTAACCTTACGTATATAAGGATGTGAGGATATGAGGATACGTAACCTTACGTTTTTAGCCATTTTAAATTGTTATTTTTAAATCGTAACGTAATCGCGTAAACTAAGTATAACGATGATATCACTTCCTGAATATACTTTTTTTTTAACTAAAAAGTGACATTGAACATTGAAATATGGTCCACACAACAATACACGAATTAATGCAATTATTTGCTCTATGGCTAACGTCCGCCAAAAACAATGGACTGATGTCATAGGTGGACAAAGTAGGCCGAAACCTAAACTGGGCCTTGATAACATGCTTTTATTCGAGTGTCAGTCATCATAAAATTTAGAACTTAGGTCTTATCGGTGGAGTAATTTCCAGATTGTTCTTCGTTTTGTTTTCGCTTTGGTTTCACGATAGAACTTGTTTTTTCCTTGATCTGTTGGCATTGTGATCACTTAATTTAGTCATAATAAAAATAATTGAAGTATTTAATAAAATTCTCTTAAGAAATTACAGAACTCGTCTTATAAAATTTCATACATAAGGCTATTATTATAAAATTAATGCAATGATGGCTTAAGTTATAACAATTTTTTACACAGAACTATTAGAAGTCAAATTAATTATTAAACTTCCGATATATTACGATCTGAAACTATTTAATAAAATGTATCAAATAACACGTATTCGCTTATTGAATGTTTTAATACAGATATACATACCTACAGTAGTACGTCTATAGGTGTGGAGGTCGGTGACCACCACTTGACCACTTTCAAGTACTGTTGACTGAATGAAAGTTCCATTCGTATATATGGTACTTTCCCATCCCATGATACTGAATAAAAATTAAGGCAATTTAACAATGTTGGGACTTCAATTATATAACAGGGTGATGCGTGGCCCTTTGATACTTGTTAATGGTGATATGTCTTAGTGTTTGTGTCTTGGTGCTGTTGGCGTCTTAGAATCTTGCTGTTCCGCTGGGCTGTATTTTGTTTTGTGTGAATTACGCATTAATATTGTTGTGTGTGTGTTACGGATAACGGAAGGCGAGGACAACTGTTTGCACAATTGCTTATGTCTTTGCTTGTACATTGTACGTCGTGACCGACTTTAAAAGTTCATCCTCACTCACATCTTAATGCTTGACAATCCACCACTGCGCATTTTATACTTAGTTCTTTTACCAAGCACAACAACTTTGTGGAATCATCTGTCGCCAGCGGTATTCGCGAAGCGATACGCCTTAGAGACCTTCAAAAAAAATCTTAGCCCTTAGCCTTTTAGGTCGCTTACCGTCAAATGATCCACCGAAATGTAAAAATAATTCTATAAATTAATTTTGCACTCATTGCATTAGGGAAACGGAAAAAGGAGTCCACGACTTAATAAAGCAAAGATGCAAATCTAAATATCAAATTGTACGTTTAGACCCCGGAAAATTTCATAATAGCGTTTTGAACAAAAACTGAGCAGGAAACCATGCTCGGATTCATGTAATTATGCAACAAAAACGAGGAGTGTGCTATTGACCGACCGATCTCGTGCGATAACGGCATAATTGTAACGCGTTTTAATCATAATTGCAAATGACTTATAATTTTAATTTACATTGTTCTAAGTTTAACGGTATATTTAAACTTATCTTCTTTATATCATATTACCAACGTAATGATGTTGATGTTGATGTCCTTGCAGTCGATTTCGATTGCGGCGACGTTTTTTAATTATTACCAAACGACATCAATTGCGCTGCAACTGTGAAATCAAATGTTACTTTAGTTATACTAAGTGCATTGCCCATAATAACACATTGACATAGAACATAGTAACATTTCGTCGTCTCTAATATATGTAACAAGTTAAAATAAATTAAAAAAAAGTGTCCTTTTAGGAGCAAGAAGATCAGAGGAAGGTTCGCATGCAGTGTCAGCGATACAGGATCTACATACATCACACAATACACCCTGTAAATTTTAGTTTTATTTTAATGCACCTTGCCATAAAAAACCCAACAGTGTAATGTTGCTATTCCACGCTGGTATTCAGTGAGGACTCGAAATTAGCTGCAACGTGATAATAGATCCAATAAGCACAAGCTAGTGAACCCAATGGATTGTTATTTCCTGTCTACTAAGCTAATGTCGTTAAACATAGCAGAAATAAGCGATAATATCAAACGATATTTCAGACTAGCTGTATTTCCGATTTCCTACGTGCGAACATGTATCATCTACGCATCCGAATCGCATTTTAAAATTGAAATACATTTTTTATTTGTTAATCAATTTAGTTAAATAAACACTAGCTTATCTTAATACATCACTGGAAACCATATTCAAATTGCTTCAGCCATTCTGGAGATTAGCGTTCGCAAACCAACATACAAAATGTGTGTTTATATTATTACACGTATAGATTCAATTTAAGCTACAGGAGGTTTATAATATTGCATCCAGATCTAATTCTTAGTTTCAATTAGAATTTAAACCTCTAGCGCTGTTAGGAATATACGATTTTATTTTAAACACTTATCTAAATTACTATACAAAACTATTTATTTTACAGATACTTGTACCTCTTCTATTGGCCTCTACCCAGCTTCGAGGGACAAGAGCGGACGGTACCGTCTTATCTACTGTGTTAACTCCAAACGGCGGTGAAACTCTACAGCGTCAAGAGAGAAGCTACTATGAGAGATATGGAGCCAGGAGGCCTTCGTATGATAGACTAGATTACGACAGGCCGTCAACATGTGGAAGGTGTGATGATGATAGGTACGATGACGGAGACGACTACGATAGAGGTCGTGATCGATACGATGACGACCGACGATCGAACCGACCAACGTCCGGAAGCAGATACGATAAGAACAAAGACTACGACGATGCTGATAAAAGATATACAACTGAAAGAAAGAACGGACAGAAAAATGGCACAGAAGATGATCACGACAGTGATAAAAAGATACCTTACGATGACAAAGACAGACCTAGTGGCGGCAGAAGGGGAAACAGGGACAGAGATAGACACAGATACGATGACAGAGATAGATATAGGCCTGACTACTACGACAGATTCTTGAGAGACCCCTATAGATATGATAAGCCGTACTACGACGATCCGTACAGAGAGAGAAGGCCGTATGATAGGTACAATCCATACTCGGATCGTAATGATGATGGCTACGGAAGTAGATACGATGGGTATGGATATTCGGGGTACAGAAGGCCTTCTTACTACGATAACCGTTATGATAGAGGGAGCACGTATGATCCTTATGGAGGATATGGACCTGAAGTTGGAAAGGGACCGCACGATAGGTAAGATTGGTTACCTATTTAGAAACTTTAATAATAACGATCCATGAATATTA
Source organism: Teinopalpus imperialis (assembly GCA_029286865.1). NCBI lineage: Eukaryota > Metazoa > Arthropoda > Insecta > Lepidoptera > Papilionidae > Teinopalpus > Teinopalpus imperialis. The sequence goes on along the minus strand of JAGSMU010000022.1, from coordinate 16,379,865 downwards.
AAAGTTTAAGCCTATCTTTTTAATATTTACGGGAACTATACTAAACTATAATATACAGTATATTTATCTATAAATATTATATACATGTATAAAAATATATTAAAACCTAAGTACGCGTACATCTCGCAGCAGAGCCTCATAGTGGACCAAGCCCTATCACTTCGCGAGAGCGTCTGACTCGAGGGTGCCCGAGAGGGTAGAACCTCGGCTCGGTCAGTTGCTTCTGACAGACGATTATCCAATTAATATCGCTATTAATATTAACTACATGTACCACCACTTCGAAATGCGTGGGCGCTAGAGAAGAAGTAGCGCAAGAAACTCTAGCGACGCTTATATCTGTATGGACTGGAGAGAACCGGCCAGTCGTAATATCGGCGGGAAGCCTGCTTCAGGTACTGAGCTATGGTCGGCAGATCTATGCGCAGATTTTCGTTACGCACGAACCACGGCGCACCGGTGGCCTTGGCATGAAACGATTATGTATTACCTGAAGTCGATGAATATGACGCGGGAAGACATGCGCAAATACGGGGTTTGCGTATGTCATTATGGGTCGGATGCACGGTTTTTTATCACCCTCTATTTTTAAGTATTTATAATATAAAAAAATATGTTATACGGATACTTTTAATACATTGAAATACCAAAAATTAAGATTGAGTTATAAGCCCCGATCTGAATGCAATAAGTTCTTTTGCGGTTTTCGAACGTTAATTCAATGACGTTGCAGTTCATTTACCGCGAAAATTACAAATACCCCGTTACGTTTGATTCATGTCACTGAACAGTGTTAATAATACTAACATCGAATAATAGAAAAATCGACGCTTCGGCCTAAAATTGCCATTGTCACATGTGCTCAATGACCGAGTAATAATAGTACATTGAATTGTAGCAACATAACCTAATAGTTTCGCTGCTGTTTATGTTCATTTCCCGCCAATGTAGCCATTGTTGTAAATGGTATACGTTTTCTTTTCTTTTTGATTTAGAAATTTATTTTATTGTAAATTACAAAGTTGTATACTATGTAGCGCCTTAACGATTTTTTATTATTTTTATTTATTTTTTATTTAAATATTATTTATATATATATTTTTTACTTTACTTAAATAAATAGGTATACTATTTATTTACCTACATGTCTAAGAATAACAAAAAAATATATCGGCGACATGTGAAGTACGCCAATCCGCCTACCTAGAGCAGAGGATGCCATGCCCATCAGTGTACCGTCATACCGACCCTGCCGACGGCGAGGGTTCTCACCAGACAATAATGATAGAAGTGTTGCTGGAGTTTCTGCGCCACTTCTTCTCCAGCGCCCACGCGTTCCGAAATGGTGGTTCAAATAGCTAATAAAAGCGATATTCATTTAGTTAACACTTAGCCAAAAGCAGAGGTACGTCCCTCTCGGGCACCCTCTAGTCAGACGCTCTCGTGAAACAGGGTAACGTTCCAAGTCGAGGCTCACTCTCGGGAGCCCTTGTGCTGGTTACCCACTAATGGAGGTTTCGTCTGAGCGCCATAAGCATCGGTCACCTCTCAACCCGGTGAAACTGTAAAAGCCCTCTGGGTTTCAGGGGAAAGTCTAAAGACATAAATGCCCATCAGTGAGATCTATATGTTTATTATTACCAGATAACGTTAACTAGTTATAATAGGTTACGTAGGCATCCGCATAAATGCAGTCTCAGCATCTTAGTCAGTCCTCGGAGATGACAAACGGTACTTACACATCGCCTCTGTAATTTTAACAGCAATCTCTCGTCGCCTCTTTCCCTTATTAGATCCCATACATGCGCAATAAGATCGGAAGAACGTTCAGATGCAATGTCAAAGGCACAGGATACACAGAAACACCCCGACCCGATTACGAACAATTTGTGATATACAAATATTGTTCCTCGGTAGTATGTCATTCGAACCCGATTGAACTCCTACTTTACTTTTCATTCTCTAATACTGGTCAATCATACTTGTCTGTGCCATTACTTACTTGTACAAAGACAGAGAAATCTTGATTACAATTACTTTGAAATAAAAATATTAAAAGTAATTATTTTGTTTATAATCACTGTTAAATTAGGTTTAAATTTGCGGAACATTGCTTACTTACCGGCCAGCCATTACATATTGCGATAATATACCTATATTAAATAATAAAAAATTGTAAAATAAAAAATAATAAAAACAGTCAAAGGTTAGAGATGGAAATATCTGTATAATTATATCTTATCGTTTTTATAAGCCGAACATTAATGGAAATGATTACCGATAAGGAATCGTAATGCAACAATTGTCACCACTGATGACCAAGATGAAATCCCTCATCACCAGAAAATTGCTAGAAATAAGCATCAACAAAACAACTTAACTTAGCGAGATCGTTGGCTTCATGCATGTCTTAAACTTAGTACAACTTTCTTTGTTTTGCGAACTTAGATGACTCTTAATTTTAAAAATAAATAAAATTAAGTTAAATGAAATGAAATAAAATAAAATAAAATTTATACCAAATAAAACTAAAAAAATAAAACTAAATTAAATTTATCCTTTGTTATTAAAATTGTGAAAGTCTTAATATTTTAGCGCAAAATCAACGACATCAATAACGAATGCATGTATTGATAGTTTCAGGCCATGGGACGAGACGTATCGGGGGCAATCGGGCTGGGACGCCGGCGGTCGAGGATACTACTTCGCATCGGGTAGGCCTGACTCTACGCCATCTCAGTACTGGGGACGTCCTGAATACTCAAGGTGCTTTCATCTTGTCATAATATAATAATATGTCTTAAGTAAAACGTACCTACTATGAAACTGGGTCCTGAATTACTTATCATAATCTCAGACAAACATTAATCCACCGCCAAACATGGCCAATGTTTGCCAGTGATTTCTGGAGAATTGGGATGGGATTGGATGGGTGGGATTGTGGAAACACTGACGTGAGGAATTCTATATATTATATTACATTTTATTCCATTCCGTCCTTCCTCGATCCTAGTTCGAGTGAACCTTAATACATAGTAAGCAAATAACATAATCGGTACCTCAAATTAGGCCAAATATAATCTTATTTCAAATTATATTCATTGAATAGAGCAAAAAAGCAAATAACCAGTATGAGAGGCTTACATAAAATCTTGCTTTTTCATAAAAACAATCAATCGTTTCTCTACCGCAATTCACGACGTGGTTGCCAATTTGTTGTTGTGGGTGATATGATTGTACCTCGACACGGCGTCTTCGTGGTTCGGTAGCCAAATATTCAAAAATTATTACGAATAGTCCATTGTAAGACATTCAACCGACTATCCTTATAATTATCAACCAACAATGTCTTCTTATTATCAGCTCACACAAATTTTAGAGGTTATAAAACAATTTATATTAAATTATGAATTGAATAAATTTTGGCAATCAATGTAAAGTCCAAAAGTCCGTTCAACTAAGCAATGATATAAGTACTTTTTACTGCATTAAACCCAGACGAAAAAATAGTATGGTTCCATCCAACTCATAAACAGTTGTCATTATCTTTCAGACCACAGTCCAACGGGTGGCAGAGCGTCGGCTACTCGAGTGGATACAAAGATCCTGCTGGAGATTATGGTGATTCTTTCGGGTATGCCCAGACCAGTGGATATCGTCAAGATTTAGGTTCGGGTTATGGTCAAGCCAGTGGATGGCATAGTGTTGGAGAAAGAAGACCGTATCGAGATCAAAGGTAAAGATTTTAATGTAATTTTATTTATAATGATGGATATTATTGTTACAAAATCAAATCGTGATCATCGTCATCCTTCTCTATATATTAATGATTATAATAAAACGGTATATTGTCACAGAAAAATAAAGAATATTATACACTGTGGCAAACGGAGGTGACTCAGCTTTTACTGAAACAGGATTATAGTCCCGTGCAGCGCTGGTTTTCAGCCACTCCCATCTCCCTTAGATGTAATGCGGGAGTCGTGGGAATTGAGTGATTTCCGATCACCATGTAAAAGTTCTATTATACAGAGTGTTCATACGCAAGTAAGTTTGAGCAGTCAAGAAGACTATCTGCGACTACTAACTATTATTAATATGTAGAGAACATAATGTATGTGTAGGTTTTTATATATAAATTCTGTACGTGTTTGTGTTCGATTTTATGTTTTTTTCTTTTTATTATGGTTGTGCAAGTACAAATATATAATATATATTACTACAAAGCACATTCATAAATCTCACTTTGTTATATAATATACTTTCTGCCATTTTGTACTCGCTCGTCTTGGTCAATCAAAAACTCGTCTTGGTAAATCAAAGCCGCCTTTTTGTATGGCACGCATATCTACATATACAATTTCTTGTGCTGACCGACTAATTGATTCATCAACGCCGAGCCTAAGCCTAAGCTACAAACTTAAAATTATGGCAGTTGATGCCTTTTATGTTGTCATCCACTTAGAAAGGATTTTTGGAAATTTCACCCCTAAAAGGGTAAAATAGGGGATGATCGGTTAATACAGTCCGTCATTTTCAAAGTAAGAAACACGAAGTTTCATATACGCAGGTTCTGTTTAAAAATAAATGTACACAATAATATAATAGGTTGAAAGTTTAAATGGACCGTTCGTCACTTTTGAAGAAAAATGCATGAAATTCAATATGAAAGTTTCTTTAAAGTTTCTTTAAAAATATTATAAATATGTTTACATCTAAGCTATATAGATGGCGTTGAGCACTGTTTCTCGATCGTTTGCTATGGTAACGTTACGCGGCTTTTAGCTTTTTTTACTACTCAAGCTAAGAGGTATTGTAATACACATATATCTACGCATGCAACTAGTATGACCTAACTAGCCTGTTGTCAAATTAGCAAAAAGGAAATAATAGTGAAAAGTTTTGAAATTGAAAATTGTAATTTGCATTTTCCAGCGGCGTTAATCAACTAGACAATAGCCTCAGTGATGGCTACAGATACGGTGAAGTCGGCCGTCAGCCGGTATACGGACAGCAGAACAGCTATAAAGCCAATCTAAACAATTACGGTTCGAGCAGCACTACCCCCGGTACAAGTTATTTGTACGAACGGGAGCATGACATAGTGACGGCTAAACCTGCTGAAGACACCAGCAAGACGCCATCTTAGAAATATTATAACATATTTACTTTTAATTCATTAATTTGTGCTAAAAATATTTTTTAAAGTCTCTGCTACTTATTAACTAGCTTCGTTTTTTTATAATCCTGTTTAATATTTATTTAATTTTATACCTTTTTAAGTTGTGCTCTATAAAAAAAATCAATTGACGACTCAAGCAAATTTTTAATTTTAATTTTTATCATTTATAATAATTTTCAAGAAGGTTCTAAACAAGATTTTAGTTTTATTTTAGTATATTAGAGTATATTCATTTATTTCTGTAATTGTGTGACTAACGTAAGGAATATTTAACTTTACGTGTTTCCTTATTCTTTGGAAATAATACGTTCATAGAAGTAACCATATGAATATAGTTTCTTTAAAACAATGTTTTTATAACGTTTGATTTATAAATAAAAATACTGTATTAATGTCAATTATAATGAACTTTTGACTGATATCTATTAAAACTATACACGTGAAGTGTACGGTTCCTTGTCATTTGAACAAAACAGACAAAAAAAATTTGGTTTGTTTAATGGAATAAAGAAATTACTTATGCGGTGAATACAGAGAAGATTTATAGAATAAAAGAGGTTTATTAGATGGTAAGTATCTAGAATAGTCTAGATTATGTTACCTGTAAAATTAATTAAATGACTAGCCGTGTGTGTTTTTTCATTGGCGCAAATATGTCTCATCTACACGCGCTGGTCACTCTAAAAATTACGTATATTTTTTATTTTTCAATACATCAGTAAAAATATATCTAAAATGGGTCAGCTATTCTAGAGATTAGCGTGCAAACAGACAAAAAGTCTATCTATTACAATTTTATAATATATATCGAAATAGGGAATCGCACACCATAAACACAAAAAAAAATCGTAATATAATTTTTTTTTTCAATCACTACGATTGAAAAAAAAAATTATATTACGATTTTCTTTGTTACATTTGTAAATATGAAATGAGCATTTACTATTGATTTTAATGTGACGATTATTTACCAACCAACCAGAACAAATAATAAAACTTATGTACTTATACAATTGTAATAAATTTTATTACCGTTTTTCTTCCCCTTCCTTTTCTTCAGTGTACAGACATTACTGGTCGTATAAATCTAGTAAGTGTAAATGGTTTAATGTAATCACTTCGCTTAGAAGGTGAACTTAGAGGTTTTCCCAGTTACTGTTATCTGGTAGACACTTTAGACCGTCGGTTATAATGAATTCAGTTGTCATTGACATTCGAAAGTGGTAGAGCTACAATGCAGTTTGTTTCTTGCTGCAGAACGAATGGGTCAGCTCGACCGGGGTAGGACCACGCCCTCACAGAATAAAATTACAGCATAATGCTGCTGTGTCTCGTCTGGTGAGTGTAGGGATCCGGAGACCTTTATTACTGGTGACATGGAGGCATTCCATCTCAGTCCTCAAGTGTGACAACACATCTGCATTATGTTTCCTTGTCAAGGATGAATGTAGACGTCATGGGCCGCAGGAATTACTTGCCATCTTAACTTATAAAAAAAAAACAGTTCCAATTGAAGTTGCGACGGGCGGGTGTTGCGGGGTTGATTTTAAACTTTCTAAAAACATTGAAATACAGATAGATCACTTTAGTTTTAATGCGATGGCAGTTACTAGGTTGGAATGTTCGATGGCTTGAGCGAAAGGACCACTTCACGGAATACTAGCGTGAAATAGCAACATGACGCTAATGTTTGTTGAGAATTCGGGATTCGGTTACCCAATAACAGCTTACGAAGTATTCGATTTCAGTCCTCGGGGTTGATAAAGCATGTTCAAGATATGCATGCTTTATCATCTTTTTTTTCTAATGATGGATGTTCGCTTGTCAAACCTATATATAAAAAATGGTTAACGCTGGTATTCTGTGAAAGCGTGTGCTCTCCCTGTCGATACACGTTCACGTTTCACCTAGTTTTTTGGCACCGTGGCTCATACCGTATCTCATAAATATGTAAGTTTAACATTTGACTAGATTAAAAAAAAGATTATGAAACATATTTACGTAATACTTAATACGTCCTCAATAAATTAATTGGTGCTCTAGATTAATATGCAACAATGATATCATGATAATATGATACGATAAAATATCAACTCTCTATCGGAATTTTACAACGAAATGATTAATTTTCAAATCAAACGATTCGTAAACAGTTTGTTATTTAATAATTAGTATTTGTCGTTGATAATCAATTAACAAGTGAAGTATCAACATAATATAAATTTATTTACTATTCGGTTAACTCGTTAGATCTATTACAATCACGGACAAATATAATATGTAATAAAAGCTACCACAATAATAGCAACAGTATAGTGATAAACTCGATAAACAATTTGGCCATCAGTAAATAAAGATGTTTTTTAAATAAAAAGAAATATAAAACAACACTATGTGTGTTGTTTCATATTTGTTGTCATGAAATTATTGTAATGTCATAAATCCATAAAACGTCTGACCATTATTCATATGTCAGTACGGGACTAACTTGGGTATAATGTATGATGTCCTTTGTCCTATTTCTAAGTGTCAACCTGGTGTTCTCATGCATTCCGCTGATTGCTTTTGTTACCGAGCAACTTCATATGCGGACCTCTTTCTGACTAGACATTGGCAGAATTATCACAACGATAGTTGCCAAATAAATAAAAAAAGGGGCTTGCCAAGTCCCCCTGCGATGTCGGTGTTGCAGCCGTTGTCATACTTCTTACTTGCTCTCTATTTCGGTGAAATCGCAGGCTCAGTAGCAACATATAAATTAAAAAGAAGGGCTTAAAGCTATTATTTTTTGTTAGTGTGAACTCTTTTAAAGTCAATTATGAGGAAACAGATAAAACACAACTAGTTCTTCCACTATTCCTGGTATTTCCAATTTAACCATTTCCAATAAGGCTAATATGTACGAAATATTCAAACTAGTAGCACCAGGTGTAGTTGAACAGTAGACATTTGATAATTAATTAACTATTTCATAGGGTTTCTAGATGTTAACTTCAGAATTAAAAAACAAAATTCATTTTTTTGTACCGTAGCGTCATCTTACAGCAACTTAGGCATAAAAGAATATTTTAATTCAAAATAAGATCGACAGATGGCGGATAACTCAAATTCTCGTATGGTTTGAATTAATTACTTATTTTTCTTTTGTTATCGTGGGGGAAATCTTCAAAACATCCCACATAACCCTACCTCCTGGAGGAAAGACAGGGTTATGTGGGACTTTTGACCACAAAACCCCCCATGATCAGGTGGTCATCCTCAGCGCATTGAAAGGTGCTCCGGGATCTCTTACGGAACGTTGTGCTACGGCAAACCTGGACCACTTCGGGTTGACCTACTTCCCGGGTTCGCTTACCTGGGCGGTCAGAGCCCCGTATCCTGAGCGCCCGCGAACCCGCAGCCCCCTTTGTTCGCCTTGTACGACAGGCAGGGAGTACCATGGTCCCATTCTTATGCCCGGTATAAAGGGCTAATGAGTTGTAACCTTTTTTTTTCTTTTGCGTTGGGAAATACCTATGCATACCCGCCCTCTAGGGGGCGAGGACGAGTTATGTTGGATTCGCACCGACTAAAACCCCACGGTGGCTCTCCAACGATCGCGAGGAGTCGCGGGATCTCCGTAAAGAACACAACCGCCACGCTCCTGCGCTTCGCTGGGATACCCTGTCCCGCGCCCCGTCTCGGAGCAGCAGCAGTCCGACTGCTGGCAGGGACAGCGACTGTCAAAAATGAGTCCCAGGTACTTCATGTACCGCCTCGCTCTGACTTCAGACTCATCTACTCGGACGCACGAGTCGGGTGGTTCCCTGATGCGCGGCAGCTTGTGGAACCAGAGAGCCTCGGTCTTGTGAGGCACTACCTCCAGTCCCAACTCGTGGACTTTGGCGACGACGATTTCCGCCCCAAGCTCGGCGAGCTCCTCTCGAAGGAGTCCCCACTGGCAACCACCAACGGTTTGTAACTTAATATAAGCTGGTAAACGACCATATATTTGGTTGTATCTGTACATTATACGGCCCATAGCACCTACCTACCTCCATCCTCAATAGAGATTCAAAATGAATTTTTAATGACTGAAGATAGGTAGGTACAGGAAGAAAGGTAGCCACCTATCTCTTTATCTTATGTTTTTCGGCTATTTGCCGCTGTTAGGCCGAGGGCTTTTACAGTTTACCGGGTTGAGAGGTGACCGAGCGCTTATGGCGCTCAGTCGAGACCTTTATTAGTGGGTAACCAGCACAAGGGCTCCCAAGACGGAGCCTCGGCTTGGACGGTTACCCTGTTCAGCGAGAGCGTCCGAGGGTCCCCGAGAGGGACTAACTCGGCTCGGTCAGTTGCTTCTGACTAAGAATCATCTACATTAATATTACTATTATTATTATTGGCTATACTGTGCAGGGTATATTATAAATTGTCCGCGCGTTATACATACATGTCGATACACCCTACTGTCTGTTTACAACTGTATACTGTGCAGCTATAAATTAGGCATAGGGCCTAAATCAATACACCTCAAAAAAATTGGTCACAACCCACACACCCAGACCCGACGACACAGCTGAAATCTAATCATGAAGATGTTGAAAATCTTTTAAAAAAACTTTCTCATAATCGTTTACAAATTCATAATAAATATATATTACTTGTTTTAACAAATATTGGTTAATTTAAAAAAAAACAAAACCGAAAAGCCGATAGTTAATTATGTAGTCGGTGAGATCTGGGAATCATATTAAATAGAAGTACACCGCTGCCTAATCATATTAGTTAGCCAATCATAATATCGTGAACATAAAAGCCTGAATTAAAATTTATCAAACAAGTAATGATTCGATAAAATGATTACACGATTATTTCTGATAACTAGCATGCTTCGTCCACTCGGCTTCAAGTCCTTGGATGTCTTACAACCTTCAAATTGATTGAATTAAAAATAAAGTGATTGCTTTTTAATTTATTTCTTTTTTGTAACTGGCCTAAATAAAATAGTAAAAATGACGGAACAGGACTCAGTGAATGTGACGGAAAGAGCTCCTGAGGCTGGAAAAGGCGTTAATGGCGGCGGTGAAACATCTCTCGCAGCGCCAGCTAAAAAGTAAGTACGCAAAATATATATATTCAAAGAGGAATCCTGTTTATCTTGAGTTGGTTAAATAAACAGTTGCTGTTATTTATTTTAATAACATTGGTTATTTAATTAATTAAATATACAAATAAAACTAATAGAATAAAAAGCCTTATCTTAATAAATAATTAGAGATAATGGGTATAATTATTAAATTGTGAGGATGTCCCCTCCTTGTAAGGATTATCGAGAATCGGTTTGCTTCTTATTTCCATTTTACTTGTGTCATTATTTTTTTTAATATTAAAACTAATTTGCTTTTGCGGAAAAGCGCTTAGAAGTACGAACAATTTTAGAATTAAAAATATTACAAATATTTGCACTCTATATTCCGTCATATATAAACGCGTAAAGCTATGTAAAAAATGTTCAGATATTTTAAACTATATAATAATTATTTTATATATATATATATATTAACGATTGTTATTCATTTCAATTTAATTAAACATTGTTTCATTTTATTTTATCCTCCATTTCTCAGAACTCGTCTTATTAACCGACATTTTCCTTTTAATTGGTATAATGGCATACTGTGTTAATGTGTCAGAATTATATTTATATAAACAAAGTTGACACATCTGTTTGTTGTCCTAAAAAATAAACATACCTTAATAAAAACCAAACAACTTATACACAACTACAGAGTTTATGATCAGAAATTCGTTGGACTTCTACATGTTTCGCATTAGATTTAATTTGATAAAAAGGATAGAAAATTATCTGATCGTATTTAACATATATGTTTTGTGTGAGAATCTATTGCCAAAAATATATAATTAATTTGTTTTATTCAAAATATTTGGAACTATTGCTACTTACTTAAAAGATACGTATAATATATTCTGTACAATTAATGGGTTAGCTCGACCGGGGTCGGACCACACCCCAACCAGCCTAAAAGATAACATTGAGAGTAACAAACGAGCACACAGTTCCCCCGATGGCAAATGATTCCTTTACTTCTGCAGCTAGAAACTGCAGCGTAGCTCTACCACTGTTATAGTTTATTAGTTTGTGAGGGCGTGGCCCTTTCCCAACCGTGCAGACCCATTCATGTTGTAGATAGTTATAAACTAGCTGCAGCGTGGCATCTAGCATAAGCGTTTAACTTTAATTTACAATTGCATCGTTCACGGAAAATCTAGTTTGTTAAAAGGAACTATTATCTTCTTAATAATGGTGGGCTACAACATTCATATTGTAAAAAATTACCACCGTAAAATATTGCGTGGCAATGGAAGGTAATCATTGCTAAGGGTCGGGGATCTACGGAGTGGCGGCAGAAACGGCATATTCCTTTGAACCTCCCAGTGTGATTTTATTTCACCATACCAATTTCATTCATAACTTGAATAAAGTTGAATTTCAAATGTTACTTAATAAGTAGTTTCGTATTCATTTCGTTTTTTTTATCGCTGATGGCCAATTTAGTCTGAGGGCTTTTACAGTTTCGCAGGGTGGAATCGGCCATCTAACGAGCGCTTAGGGCGCGCAGCTGAAACCTTTATTAATGGGTAACCAGCACAAGGACGACTACTCGAGGGTGTCCGAGTGATCCGAACCTCGTCTATTTGTCAGTTCGTCAATTTTCTTCAACCCTAAAGGAAAGCGATAAATATATTTAGTATTCTAAGTGCATAAGCAGATAGAAGGGATTCTGGACTGGATTCACTGGCATATTCTAAACCGTAATTTTGGTGTGTATAAAATAATGATGAACGTATTGTAATTATTTTGTGTTCCTTTATTTTTTTTATTAAATTAAATCGGTCCACTATTGTCTGCTTATTTAATTAATTCTATTAACAATAGATTAATAATAGTTACGTTACTAACAGACCTGATCTGAAATAAATGTCATCTATATTAACACATGAAAAAAAAACGCAGTAAGGTACAAAGATTTTTAGGGACATTGCGCGTACGTAGTAGTGTGAGCTTTGGCCTGGTTAAAGTTCATATGGAGAAGTAGTGCAGAAAGATAAAATTAATACATTAAATTTTAAAAAATATATGAATGTTTTAAAAAATATATCATACTGAATGTGAAACACCTAAAATTATGGTTGTCAAACACACGGACCGAGTAGAGATTATCGCTAAAGAATTTATGTATAATATGTTTTAGATTAAACTAAAAATTATAATAACAAAATATATATAAATACATTAAATTAAACTAAAACGTTCGCAGTAGACATAATAGAACAGAACGTTTTGTCCATATCTTTTCTATCCATAATTTAATTCCTGTCTCATCCATTACAGGCTAAACCTAATACGAGCTATCGACGATCGGTGATTCCCACGCTTGTCTGGAAATAACTTGCGTCATCACCGTTCAATAGCGAGCCATATTTTTCGGCCTATAAGACGTACCTTAAATTTAGAGACGATTTATCGAAAAAAAATATTTTAATGTCACCTAACACACTAAAGACGCACCCAAAATTTTAGTCCATATTTCTATAAAAAAAATTCTGTAAAAAGGTTTTGTGTAAAAAGCTTTAAGCCGAAAAACACGGAAAAAGAACCTAAATAAATATATATACTATAAACGTTAAAAAAACAAAAACAAACGTATTACGGTCGAATTTTGTCCACGTGGGGACTTCTCCATGTTACATTATTATTTATGAACATTATATTTTATGAAGAATATTAAACATTTTTCCTGAGTTTGAAACAATTACACATATTGTTATCATGCAGTTATAAAGTGGGCAATGATATCATTATCGTGTATATACTGTTACTATCTATTGAGTATTTACCGAGTGCTATAATGATTCGTTAATAAATTGTAGTAGATAGAGACCTATCTGTAAACAGGGTAGCTATGCAGCTTGTCTAACAACTTCGTGGATAGACCAGGGATCACTTCTTCACAGAATATCAATGGGAAATACCAGTATAACCCTGCTGAACATAGTGGTCTGGCGACATAATTGCAGGTAACGAGTAATTCGATCGTAATCTTCAGGCGTGACAACATTTTGCATCATTGTTGAGGATAGATTTAGATGTTATGGGAAGCAGTGATCACTTACCATCAGATGAATGTGTCCGTCTGTCACCCGTATATCTAATAAAAAAGAAAAACCGACACACAGTTACTGGTAGATGGCATTTTATCTCAATCGTCAAAGATTAGAAAGCATGTGCATCTTGAACCCTAGCTACTCATAAATAGAGATGATTATGAGCTGTTGTCACCACTTACCGTTTCAGAATGCATTTAAAAATTTATAACGTACGTAAAATAACGTATTTTTTTATTCTTTATTATTTTGAAAAGGGTTCTTATTAGATTATATCACCCTTGTGACAAAAATCTAATATTTAATATAGATTCAATTATATTAAATTACCTCTACGCTTAATTCCTATATCTACGACTTGCTAGAACATTATTACATCCTCCGATCTCATAAAAATATAGTTCATTGAAAAATTACAAAATTTAAATTGAAGTAAATAATAAGTCAAGTAAAGACATGCCATTTGATTCATTAATATTTTTATGTATATTGAATTTGTTCTGTTTTTATCTTAAAACTCTTAGAGTTCACAAGTTTAGTGTTAAATATATAATGAAATGTTACATTAATATAAATCAATAAGTTATAAGTGAAACCTCGGTAGGGCAGTGCCTAAGCGCTCGCTTTAATTTCACGATACGCGAGCAAACCGGATGAAGGCATTAACTTTAGGCTTTAACTGCAGTTAAAGCCGTGGTAAAGGAAAACGTATCTTTAGGTTCCAGCCCAATAGGGGGAGATATGTATATGTAATTTTTTACTTATCTTTTACTTTTTGTTGTACAATTTAAAAAAAAAAACACTCAAAAAAAAGTAAAAATAAACGGGATATAGCCAGTATTTATGCAAATATTTCTTATACTTCTATTATTTCTTCAAAGAGTATTTCGTGCATTGTATATTTGCGTAAATTTATAAGAAAACATTTTTAACCAAATCTAATCATCCTTCTCATTCGAAACTTCTTTCTATACTCACTATTACATTGGACACTTAAGACGTGCTCTGATAACGCGCGTTCGCTTAGATGGAGAAAAATAACTTTGTATGGTTACAAAGTATTCGACTTAAACCTCTAGAGCACCCATCAAAGACAATCAGCCCTAGGAACGTACGAACGAAATAGACTGAAATATCTGTCCCTGAAATTCCTCTTCCTGATATCTGTCTATAGTTTATTGAAGATGGTTGTATATCCAGAATGCTTAAAACACAATCAACTATGCAGGACAATACAATCCCGTATATATCATATACAGAGGTACTCCTGCTCGATTTTTATAATTCGATGTATCGCCTACGCCATAAAAGGTTCGAATACACTGCCACTGTCAGTGGGACGAGCTTCCAATACACAAATAATCACTCAATCACAATACTCAAATAAAATCGAGCGTGTGTGTGGGTTGAACAAATTGTGTGGCACAGACTGCGACCCACGTCATTGATCTAAGTTGTAACCCGCCTTTTATCTATTTACATATATTAATATATGGATACAGAAAATTGTCATACCTTTTTGTATGTTTGTTATAAACGGAGGGAAATAAAACTGACATCATACAAAAAGTAAAAATCGTCATTAATACTAAGGTGCATGCACCTCTACACAATGCTATGCACAACTACACGCATGATTTCCCCATACAAAATTCTTTAACCAATTATTAAAGCACTATTAATCACGTTCATGGCTGTATTCCCGACGAACTTATATCCCTTTGCCATTTGCTTTGCACGGGTAATTCGTATTAAAAAAATACAAACAAATATATAAACGTTGTTTCCATTATTTTCAATTGGAAATATCATTTACCTTTATTTATGTGATTTTTTATTTAATCGTTTATTATTATGCGATTATTTATTCCGTTTTTCTCTTCTCATTCTTTTCCAAAAAAAAAACCAAACATTCTTAAAAATCCTAAAAATTGTAATCAAATTATATAAGCTAGTATATCAGTAAATTAATAGTCCACTGTGTTTTTTTTTAATTTATATATTTAATTTGGGTCATCTACAGCGAACAATACATAAATGTACATACATGAAAACAATCTATCCATAAATACATGAAGTCAAATCTGATGCATGCACCAATTAAAGATGAAAACATTATTTGTTTTAATTAACGGTTTTCGTGTTACAAAAATTATTTAATGAAGACTAAAACTAAAACAATAACTGATTCAAAATAAAAACAAAAAACAGAATAACAAAATATAATGAATTGTAATAAAATAATTACATAAGATTTTAAAATTAAATTAAATGAAGTCACAATCAAATACAAATGAAGTGGGATTTAAATTAAATGTCAACGACAACATTATACAATATAGAGATTAAACAATTTAATAGCGATTAAAATCTACACGATACATTAAAATTAAAATTTAAAAATTGAGATTAAAATTATTAATTAAAATTTGCGCTTGGAATGTTTTCAGCACCTTTCGCTTAAAATTAAATGAGAATGTTTGCACTGGCCATAAAAAAATCTTTATTATCATGTGTTGACTGGGAGATAATGAAAAAAAAAAGCATTAATCTCGACTATTATAACCTTTAGTAAGCAAAGAATATATTTTAAACAAATCTCTACTATTGAACAGCATTCTATTATTATTATATTTAACACGTCATTGAATATAGAGTGCGTCCAAGTCCAAGTTTTGCGTTCACGGTATTAAATTCTTAACAACTGGATTATCTTAGTCGGTTATTATCAAGGTAATTTCTGATACTGTTATCGGAATTATTCATACCATTTTATTCAAAAGTGTGACAAATTATTTTAATTCTGTCTAATTTATGAAAATAGCAGGCTAACGATTTCATATATTACCAGGAATACTACTGCAGAAGGAACTCACAATATCGGTTTTTCGCCGGCATGCCCAATGATAGGGGCTTAAGCCAAGTTCCTATTTGACTTGGGATCTTGGCGGTGTACTATCTTGCTCCTGTAGTTTTACTACTATTTTTTAAACTTTCTAAGCAAGTGCTTGATCACGATCCCACCTGATGTTAGGCGGAAATGCAATCCTGCATGGTAAGGCGCACTAGCTCAGTAAATGCTAATTCACTCTACTCTTGAAAACACCCACATCGCAATCGGAGGGAAAGACAGACGCGGGCAAACTATTCCAGTCTTTTTGCTGTACGAATAATTTAAGACGAAGCAAAGCGCTTCGTGCGGGTGTTCACAACAAAAGGATGAAATTCAGCAGTGGAACGGGGATGGGTGAATTAGATCATGTAATTCTTAGCACACTCTCCAAAATGCATTCTATAAAACACTGAAAGGCTGGCCGCCTTACGCCTGTGTTCAAGACTGAGCAGATTGGTTCCAGCTGCGTCAACAATTAGCCTCTTCCCTTACCCTTTCAAACGTCCAACCCTGTTATATAGCTTCTAATTTGACTGTTTCTTAAATAACATTTTTTTTTAAACACAAGTTATTTATCACAAAATAACTAATCCACTGACTACGATTATTTCGATCTATAAAGATAAAATACCAAGGGCAATTCCTACAATTATATGGATTAACATTATATTCATAGTTTAACAGTGGTAGAGCTACACTGCAGTTTGTTTCTAGCTGCAGAATGAATAGGTCAGCTTGACCGGGATAGGACCACGCCCTCACAGAATACCAGCGTGGCATAGCAGCATATTGCTGCTATTTTCGTCGGGTGAGTATAGGATCCGGAAACTTTAATCACTGGTGACGAGGCATTCCATCTCAGTACTCAAGGGTGACACCGCATCTGCATTATGATTCCTTGTCAAGGATGAATGTGGGTGTCATGGGACGCAGGATTGATTTCGCATCAGGTGAACTGGGTGATCGTCTATACTGTAATTAGTACTGACCAGAAGGTCACGTGGCCGCCACAGATTGAGATGGCAAGTGCTGTCCAATATATAATACCATCCGTAGCCCGTCAACGACACAACGTGATCGCCATACAACGAACTATTATTAGCTTGTACTTTTTAATAGGAATCCGTAAACCGCAGTAATAATTTGTACTTACTAGGATTCGAATGAGCGGCCTCTTAGATGAGAGTTCGACGCTGGTCATCTACAATTTAGACTATCGACAGTGGTGTTTCACAATTGTAAACAATAATTTAATATCGATATCCACTGAATCTAACATTTAAATCACCTTTAAATTAGTACTATGCAAGTATAAGATAAAACATAAATAGAACAATGTCCAGAAGTAAATTGGCTTAGGCTAGTTGATTATAAATATTATAAATACTGGTATGGTATCGTTTGTTTCGACAGCTTGTTTTTCCAGCGTGAAATAGTAACTTGACTAACTTAAATGAAATAGTATGCTGTACTGTTGCAGGCTTAGTCATTGATTTTATTTGCTTTTCATTTTTTTGTCTTTTGATTAGGTAAAAGTCTTTTGCATGCTTTTCTTCTTTGTTTGCTTTTTAATTGTTTTTTATTGTAACAAATTTTACTATGTATTGTTTATGTGTGCCGAGTAAGAATAAATTTATATTATTATTATTATTATTATTATTGTGAGGATATTATTTATTTAATTACTCCGGCTGGGTGGTCAATAAAATAAATAAATATTATATTTGTCACCCTACAGTTTCACAGGTAAATTACTAAAAAGATCTCATGCTGATAGACCTTATGTATGACAGCGGTTTCTTATTGTGATTTTGTGGTTTTGACTCATTTTTACTTAGAATTTATGCATCATTTTTTTTGTTAAAATTTATTATAGCTTCACTTGGCGTCATACCGGAAAACGACGTAAGATTTTTAGCGGTATCACATCGTATTGTGTGGTGACCAACCGTGACGTGTATTTATTAGTTTCATACAGTTATAGAGCTACACTGCAGTTTATTTCTAGCTGCGGAATGAATAGGTCAGATCAACCGGGGTAGGACCACGGCCTCACAGAATACCAGCGTAAAAGCATAAAATGCAGCTGTAGGGGTCTAGAGACCTTTGTTATTGGTGACGAGGCATTCAGTCCTCGATGCATCTGCATTATGATTGCATGATGATCTCAAGGATGAATTTAGATGTGATGACCGAAGGAATCACTTATCAGAACTCGTTTGTTATTCTCAATGTAATAAAAAAATATATAAGTATGGTTTTTTTTTGAGACAATCTGGGGGCACCTGTAAGGCGAGTTGCCCCAGTGCATTTCGTACTAATTAACGGAACACCTAACGCACTGAGGGGTAGTAGAAAGTAAAAATCCTATTTTGTCCTGTTTACCCTAAGAGACAAGATTACGAACATTCATTCAACATCGTATTATACTATTTTATTTATACTCTGTAATAATGGGTCTGGGAAATAGTTTATATATATTTTATATTCAAATTCAAGATTTTTTTTATCATAGTTTATCTACATTTGATTATAATATATAATCCAACCAACATTGTGGCTACCCTTACTGATACTACGTTAAGTCCATAAACGTTTCAATTTTTTTTGAATAGCTTGTGTCGCATTTTTCCCTCCCTTTCCCTAATCCGATGTAGTGTTTGTGTATTTAGATCGGAGGAAGGTGCAGATGTTGTCTAAAAGACACGAGGCATACATACAAAACATTCAAACTTAAAAACACAAAAATTGTGTAACGCATAATTGTTTCTCGGCCGAGAATTAAACACGGGACGTGCGGTGTAGGTACAGGTACTCTAATCACTACACCACTACTAACTAATAGCTACTAATACTAATAGCTGATATACGATGACTTTAGTTGTATAGGAAATACGTCAGAATATATCCAATGAAGGATATTATATCTGTATTCCATCCAGCGCTGAATATAAGAAATATATTCTTACCATAGACATATATTTGCCTCCCTAGATGATTTTTTTTAAAATTGGAAATGAGGGTAACACACACTGTTTACCTGTGAGTGAATACAGACGTTCATACATACATCCATCCATCGTGTACATTTGCCACTCCCAATAATATTTAAAAAAAAAGCCAAAAGTATAATAATTTCGCAGTGCTATGGCCTCTTCGTGCACTTAATACCATTGCCAATTTATTTTAATTGGACTTCGAGTATCGCATATTGATGTCCCGCGGCACATATCACTTTTAAACGAAAACACTGCTAACAGAAGGCATCCTACTCAATTTATTCACAAACAAATGTGATTGTGTGTATATGTGAGAGCGGGCTAGCAAATACCAACCCAACAATATCTCTTTATAATTTTATTTAGAGGTCCTTACTTTCTAAGTGACGAACACCGAATGAACACTCCGTCTAAACACGACACTTTTAAAACAAAGTCAAATACCATCCTAATTAATACCTAAACAGCAAACTAATTTTACGACATAATAAATTTATTGATTATGTGAATTGTGTTTGATCAAAAATAACTGAATAAATAGACAAATTTCTAGATTTGAATTAAACAACCATTAAATATATTAATAAAAATTGGGCCGTCATATTATATATCTTTATACCTTTTATACGTGGTGGAGCAACTCCGAAAATAGTAGTTAATGGAGTACTTGTTTTCATCCTCAATATAAAAGTAAATTACCATCCCATTGCTGGTCATATGTCTGATGCATTGGCGGACACATGTTTTGGTATTTTTTCTTTATCTTATCACGGAGACGTGAAGGATTCCTTACGGTGTTTTCAGGTTATTGTTTTATTTCATGATCACCAAAGCGTAGACTGCCACAAAGCACGAATGTGCAATCTACATCCATCGACTGGTTAAAAAATATTTAATCTTAATACACATTGCATGCGTTTTTATTATATATATCTAATCAGATAAATGAATGATTATTTGAAAGTAGCGTCATAGAGAATTGTTAATTTCTCAATCGCACATGATAAGTTCAGCTACTAATTCAATGTTCAAAATTATTAAATAATATCTTACATATGACATCAGTGTGATGACGTGCTAATGTACTGAAATGGGATTTATTCTATTTTTTTTGTTAATTACGTTTCGTTTCCATTTCGCGAATATAAAATGTATACACGATTTATTATAAGAAATAACATAATATGAAAGCATGAATATTTAAATTAGATTTAAATATACATAACATAATTTATGTACATACATTAAATCGGATTTCTTTTTTTTTATAATTCATTTTATAGTAATACTCTGCAGCAAGTTTGTAGCTGAATAATAAATGTAACGAGAAAGGACCACATTTTCATGGAATACCAGAGTGAAATTATTTTTGTGAATTATATTGCCTACTATCATATGTACTGTGCGCATGTTTGTGATCTGTTTTATTACAAAAAAAAAAACTAAATCAACAAATTTCCTGATAATATGCTACATTATTAGTAATGATCAGACACTGCTAAATAATGAAGATTAATATTGCTCAATTCGATTTATGATTATTCAAACAGTCCGGGCATTATAAATAATCTCCTCATCAATCATTTAGTCCATAATTTACACACCAATATATAATCTGGCAAAAGCCGACTAAAGTATATTATTTTACTACGTACCCTGTACACATTAAAAAAGATTTAGCTTGTTAGTTTGTTGTTTTCGGCATAGAATATATTTCCAGAGCAGTTGATCTGGTTTCAACCAAAAAATAACACCATACTCAAAATTGATTAGAAGGTCTTCATGTATGGATCAGCTCGACCACCAAAGGACCACGCCCTGAAAGAACACAAGCGTTAAAAAGCATCATAACAAATATTTCCGTGTGGTGTTCAAGAAGCACCTCTTACTTTACACATCTTAGTCTTCAGCTTTGATATGCCGCATGTAAATCTTGAATCATGGATGGGGATGGATGGAGACGTTTATGGGTCACTTACCTTCGGGTGAGGGTTCGTTGTACTTAATTGTAAAAAAAAACATAAAGCACTTAACAAACCAGAAGTTTAATTGTTACAGTACTTGGTTATTGGGCCGTGAATCCATGGTTCAATTACCAAGTAATACTCAGATTTTAGAAAAAAAGAAATTTTAGAACAAAGGCCAAGCCTTTCTAGTCCTTTGATAGAATCTCTGACACTACAACTGCATTAAGTAAAATCAGGTTGAAATCGAAGATGTTATTGTCCATTTCGGCACTGCGTTATGGTTCTGGTAATAACAAGGGTCCCGTACTGCAGTAATCAATTACTATCAGCTGAGATGTGTTCTCGTTTGTCATATAGCATTTACACAAAGCTAACAGATGAACGGCTTTTTCCAAATTATAACTTCACTATTATACAAGGTTATTGGTAATTAGACGTTTTCCCGTCCCGTTAGGATGGGATGATAGGGGTGTCGACTATTTGCGATAAGTTTAATGCATTATTCAAAAGCGAACCATTTTTGAGTTATCACGTTTTTAAATTTTTGTTAAAATAAGTCATATAAATGCAATGTTGCATTTTTTTTTCAAATTATCGCAATTGACAATAATTATGTCCTCGATCGACAGAGGTACTCCGCTCCTTTCCTAGTCCCTATTCCAATGCATTAAGTTCGGAGAAAGGGTCAGATGCAGACACGTGGGTCAGTCCCGAAATTCAACAACTCGTGATGCAATAATACTGTTACTCGGCCGCAATTCAAGCCCTGGACCCGCTACGAAGTAGCCAATTATTCCGACCACTACGCCATATGATACTAGATGACCAGGAGATAACTTAGATATTGATTTAATAGAGAAGGGAGAGAACATCGATCAACGAAGATTTTAAGCTGTGTTTTGTAACGTCAAATGAATATATATAAATATACACTTATATAAATAAGTCTATAAGTGGTAGAGCTACACTGCAGTTTGTTTCCGACTGCAGAATAAATGGGTCAGCTCGACCGGGGTAGGACCATGCCCTCACAGTGTACCGGCGTGAAATAGCAGCATAATGCAGTATATTTCGTCTGGTGAGTGTCTCAGTCGTGATCTAGGGTGACAACCCATGCATCTGCACCATGAATCCTTGTCAAGGATCAATGTAGATGTCATTGGCCGCAGGAATCACTTAACATCAGGTGAACTGTGTGCTCGTTTGTAACTCTCAATGTACTAAAAAGAAAAAAAAGCATAATAATGTGGCACAAAAAATCTATTGCCAATGGCCCAGTTTCGATAATCTGATTAAGACTTATTACAACAGTTAAGCTGGAAGCCATTGCGGCTCGATCCGGCTTTATAGTAATTAGGTATGCACAAATTAATGGTTTTCGGGTCCCCATTCGGTACGGTCATATCGCTGACATAGCATTCAAATCTGTTCCAATCTCTTCGTGTCTTTTATAGGGTACGGAAACTTACCTCTGTGTTACAGAACAGATATATCCTTCACGATTGCAATCGTCTGATTGTAATAAGAAAACGTTGATTGACATTCCATTTCAGTATTTGGGGGTGACACCGGCATCTTTAATCTTTGTTGAGGGTTGATAGAGAATGTCATCACTTACCATCAGGTGAACCAAAGTCGCGTGTCAACCCCAAATAAAAAAAAATAGAATGGAAATGAAGGGGGGGTCACGATTATTATTTTTTTAGTATATATTGTTATATATATATATATATATATATATATGTTCATATATATATGCCGATGTACGTCGTAAATTAATATTAATTCCCCTTTGTCTTGCCAATGTTTGAAACCAGTAAGAAAATAATCTTCTTTACAGCTTTTAACTTCAAGGCTCTAAGTGTAACCATTTGACTGTCAGGTATAGGTGCATTGTTCAAGAATTTCTCATTTTTTTAATGTACAATTTGAAATAAAAATATTTTATGGACCGACTTATCATTATCGAAATACCTGTGGGTGGTTTTAAATACAAAGACCAATAAAGTGTTTCTTTTAACCTTGACTCTTTGAGGCTTATGTTCTTAAACTGTTTTATTTAACTTCTTTCTTCTATCGTCTTAACTTGTTTTATATATATATATTCTTAAAACGTCTTTTACCTAAAATTTTGAGTTTTTTTTTTTAATTGATGACAGGTACGTAAGAATAAGAGCAACATCGACCCAAAAACCAACAACTTAATGTATTGTAAACGCTGGTTACAAACATAACTTCACACCGGGCTATCTAGCAAGTATATAAGGAACATTAAATTTAAAAAAAATATCTAATTACTGCGTTCCTCAGCGGTAACTTAAGTCTCTAAAGTTATTCATGACAAATTATGATAACTGGAATTCTACTATGTACTAATAATTACTGGTAATGTAAAGCATACAATGGTGTTCGTCTGAAGCATACGAGTATGGTAGTGTCCATGAACACTTCACGTCCACGATATTTTATCATCGTTGCTTATATGAAATGCGGCAGATTGTGCCGCCTAATATTATAAACTGAAGTCTACTTTACTTAAGAAAAGAGTGAAACATCCTATCTCTATTTATCTTCATTTTATTTATATGAATTATATATAAATATGTATATTTTAACGTTTTAATGAGATTTAACGTAATTCTTAAAACGGTGGTAGAGCGACACTTCAGTTTGTTTCTAGCTGCAGAATGAATGGGTCAGGTCGACCGATGTAGGAACACGTCCTCACAGAATACCAGCGTAAAATAACAGAATATTGCTGCTGCGTTTGGTCTGGTGAGTGTAGGGATCCGGAGATTTTTATTACGGGTGAAGTGGTATTCCTCTCATTGTCTCAGTGTCATCCCATTGCATTATTATTCCCTGTCAAGGATGAATGTAGATGTCATGGACCGCAGGAATCACTAGCCGTCGGGTGTACTGTGTGCTCATATATATGTATACCTCTACATACTACATATATTCTCTACACACCTTTAACCTTCATTATTTTCGCATTTATTTACATTTTTCGTTTCTCAGATCTGTCAACAGAGAATTTCCTAGAAAACGCCAATACTTATATATTATTATTTTTTTGATATATAAATATGTGTTTTTATTGTCCGTAACGCGTATATGAATCTTTCACATTCACAGGTATCAGCTTATCGGCCATAACTTTTAAAAACCGGCTTTGACCCTTCGACCAGTTCGGGTATTTTATTTTCATATAAAAATTTATCAATACTGATGGTTATGGCTGTCCCAACAATCTCTTGCAGAATGATTTTCAGTTAAATAGTTGAAAAGTTAAGTTTAAAACTTTACTTTGCAACTAAAACTAAACGTTTAATTAAGGAAGAAGGATGTCTTAATAACAATACAAATTTATTACCAAAAAGGAAACAATATACATATATAAATCTTATTAAAAAAAGATCTTATGTCTAACGCAAATATTAGTCGCACAAGGAGATGCAATAAATGAAAATAGCAAAAGGAGTAGACTCAACGTATACTGTACGATGCACGAAGAAATGTTACCCTCGAGTCAGACGCTCTCGCGGAACAGCCCTTGTGCTGCTTACCCACTAATAGAGGTCTCGATTGAGAGCGGCATAAGCGCTCGGTCACCTCTCAACCCGGCAAAACTGTAAAAGCCCTCGAGCTAACAGCGGCCATCAGCCCGAAAAAAAAAAAAAAAAGAAACGAAGAAATGTGTGAATCTGTACTGAACTATAATTATTTATAGTTGACAATAAAAATAAAGATATTTATTTATATGTCATAGTGACCGTGTGTACAATTTGCATTTAAGAGATGTTATGGTAGGCTTTAGATTATTGATATTGGTTCTACAATAAGAATGCTTTTGAAAGAACTTTTAAAAACGTCGTGGTAAGTGTCTCCATATTTTAGTTGATTAACTGTGTATCTGTTTTATTCTCGGTAATTTTTTTGTGAAACACTATTTAGTGAATATATATCAACCGGTAATAAGTATAGCAGTCCGTGCTATTCGGAATTTTAATAAAAATATAATATTACGTCAGATTGAATAATTAAAAATCGATATATTGAAAAATGTGTTTGCTAACTATAATAGAATACCAGTCTAAAATATCATAACGCTGCTGTGTCTCGTATGGTGAACGTAAGGATTGGGGACCACAAAGGCTACAGTTAACGACGCATTAATTTTCAGTCATGTCACTCATTCAGAATGTGCATCTTGTAACATCTTCAAGGACGGATGTAGATGTCATGGGACCCAGTTATCACATCAGGTGAATTGTGAACTTCTATGTCACTCTTAGTGTCAAAACTAATATTCGAAGCGTCGCATACAAAATATTAAACTTAATTTTTATTAAAACTAAATTTGTTGAACAAATCGGTAAGTATCGGTTAGTTCATCGTATCATATTAAAACTAGGCTAGTCAAATGTATCCACTTTTCACTTTTGTTTGTGACGTTTTGTTTTTAAGTTTATTAATAAGATTTCTTATGATATTTTGTTATATTTTAAATAAATACTTTATCTTTTTTTATCGGATTCGGACGTCGGATATCGGATATCGGACGTCTAGGCCATAACATCTGGTAAATTATATGCTAGTTTGGCACTCGAAATGTTATTAAAAAAAACTAACTAACTTTTTAAAGAAGCAGTGCTTTTAATATTACCAACATTACGGTTAACCATTCTAACTAAGATGAAAACGCTTGCGCTAGGAGACGGTTCACGACAGTAATCTAATGGCGGATTCGAACCTACGACCTTAAGTAACGCAGACCGTAACCTAAACCATTAGTATTAACCAAACCTGAACTGCTAACACTCCCGGGCTGTTGTAAATGTTTCATTAAAAAAAGTGAGCTAGTAGTGTATTATTGAAAATTATTATATTGTATAGAAGCAAATTGTTATTAACGTGCCCATTGTAAAGAGTGGCGTTGAGTTTCATGCCAGATTTTTCTCATGAGCTTCAAACGGTTTTTTTTTCGAGCTGATGGCCGCTGTTTGCCCGAGGGCTTTTAGTTTCACCGGGTTGAGAGGTGACCGAGCGCTTATGGCACTCAGTCGAGACCTCCATATATGGGTAACCAGCACAAGGGCTCCCGAGAGGGAGCCTCGGCTTGGGTGCCCGTGAGGGCCGAACCTCGGCTCGGTCAGTTGCTTCTGACAGAGGATTATCGAAATTAATATCGCTATTATTATTAACTACCTGTACCACCACTTCAGAATGCCTGGGCGCTGGAGAAGAAGTGGCGCAAGAAACTCCAGCAACAATCTGTATGGACTGGACTAATATGGTATACTTCGTCAGTAATATAATCGTTTTGTCCATTCATACTCGCCTACTCAGTACCGCTAAGCTACATCATGCTGATATTTTCTAAATATCTAACCTTGACGACGACTCGAGCTACTTTTTTTAAGTATAGTCGGCAATCGAGCATGCAGCCCACCCAATGGTAAGTGATCACCGCGGCCCACGAACATCCGCAACACCAGCGGTGTCGAAAATGCGTTGCCTGCCTTTGGGAGGAAAGGATGAAAGGAAGGTGGAGGCTCTTTATTTGTCACTATTAAGGGTTAAAGACGCAATGCCTATTTACCGGTAAAACCCAATTACTAGTAATTCATCATAATCAACAGTGGAGACTATTGATAGGCTGCTATCAATAGTCTCCACTGTTGAACATGGTCCCATAGATTCCCACAAAACAAGATCCTGAAACTGCATTAGTAATTAGGCTTTTGGATTTTCTTTACAAAACAATTAGTAACTATGTATTTATGAATGCACCTATATAATGGCGACCCGTTTATGCTTCTATCAGCAACTTGAATTTATTAGATACAAAATGCTTCCGTTTCTACACCTGCAGATACGGAACCCTGAAAACTGTAAATAACTGTGGATTGTTAAAGCTTCCTATAAACTCGTTACGGATCTGAGAACACATGACCTCTAAAAAGTGAAAGGTCAGAAGACTAGAAATTGTATTATTTCTAAAACAATGTGCGTCTTTATACCGCGCAATGTGTAGACGGAACACGGTGAACTCTTAGGGTGATTACATATCAGAGTGCTAAAAAACGACTAAACAAAAATCCTATTTTCTCGCTTTCAATTTTCGTTATTTTACTCCTCAACCATCTGTAGTTGAGAAGTGGAATAGATAAAATTTTAACATTGCAGTGTGTGGATGAAAGAGCCCTTTTTTGTGGGTTTCAATCACGGATCGCTAAAGATATTATTTAACAACTAATAAAACAAACACTCACCGTCTTCACAAATATAATAAAACCTAGACGATTACCTGTTTGCTCTAACGACTAAACTATGAGGCTGTTAGTTATGTTTACATAACTAATAATACTATTTATATATAAATGATTATTTCCACTTACTTATCGCATAATTTCACAAGCGTTCGACTGTATTTAACAAATAATATAATAACATGTTGGAATAGTTTATTGAAGTAATTCTCCCATATAAACAACGGTTCAAAATCAATTTACGCATTATTAGCAATTATAAAATGTATATAATTGTATCGCATCCACACCGGTGCGCTCGGTGTAGTGAGGAATCACCTTAAGCGATGACACAACGCAACGCGAGCTCTCACTTGACCGGTCTTGCTGCTTGCCGCACGACGCCAGTTTGCCGCCAACGTTCGACTCGACTCTATGTCAACGCCGCGAAGTTGAACGCACCTTTAACGAAACGCTTTTGCACAAATTTTTTTTATTACATGACAGTTGTTTTTTTTTTATAATCCGATTATAGATCTAGCAAGTCTAATGTTCCCGCGTTAACGTTAAACTTAAGTGACAGATAAGAAGTGATAAACGAAATTGATAAATATTTTTTGGCCCCGGTCAAATTTGGTGCAGGCTTATTTTTTGTATCTTTCGTGTCTTGATGCATCAAGTGGAATGTGCTTTGTCGGATGTGGTGTTACTTTAATCGAGTTTTTGTGATCGAGGTGAGTCGACGATATTAATTCGCAATTTTGGACATCGAATACGGTCGATGACTTTAAAGGCTAATAATAAAAACTCGTTTAAGATTCATTACATGTAATTTTTTCATGGCAATATTAATAATTTATTTTAATTAAAATTGCCCTAGTAAATTTACTTTCAATACAAAAAACATAATTTTAACGTTCTTTTTAAACTTTTATTTCGATTAATAAAATAATATTTTTATATCGATTAATATAAAAATATTCTTTTATTACTTTTCAAGTTTAAGTTATTATCAAACTAAAGTTCATATTGCAATTAATATACTGACTAAAGTTGTTTTGTTTTCTTGTGATTCAATGATGATTCAAAACAAAATACGCCCAACCCTTAGAAGCAAAATTCGTTAAGAAGTTTAAGTTAAGAATATATATTTCCTCTAAGACGTCTTACTAAACGTCTTAAACGACGTATAAAAGATCTGTAAATAGCCTAGGGCTTAAAATACGGTCAAACGTACTTGCTTTTCTATTAGAAGATTTCTTAGAAGTAAAATTCAATCGACTGCATGCAAGTACCGGCCCTCGTTTGCGTATGAATTGAAACATATAAAACTAGGAGAACGGGGTAACCAATCTTTTGGAGGTAAATTGTGAGACTGAATGTAATAATTTTGAACGTGGCCTACCTGGCAGTTAAACAGTGGGTTTGATTCCCATCCAGAGCTAATATTCATGCAGAACTATTATATATGTGTATTTGTTAAATATGCGGTGTTATTTTCGTCTTTATACATACCTTTATTGGACTATAATAAAGCTATAAAAAAAATGGATGAGCCAGGCGAGTGGAATGTATTTGCTAAAAGACTTAGAGCACTATAATAGACATTGTACAGTTGACTTATCACGGCGAAATCTTCTGTTTGATAACAAATGAATTCACTTAGGCAGAAAATATTATGTTGTTTTACGTCACTTGCGCGAACAAAGAAACATTAAAGAAGTCGTCAAGCATTTCACATGAGTCCTTTTTAAACAGATTCAAGAATCTGTCATCAAAACAAATGTTTATATGTTTAACGCCAACATTGCTTTAAATTTTATTTTTACTTGACCTCACATAACTATAGTATAGGTGCTTACTAGCGCCACGGTTCGGTTTAAGCACCAGCACGGAATACCAACGTAAAATAGCACAAAACACTACTGTGTTTCGCATGATGTGTTTAGTGGCCCAGGTACTGGTAGAGGTCTTCCATCTCGATCCTCTCCTAGTGCTGAGAACGCGTCTCCCCATTTGAAACTTGTTTATGGCGGTGTTAATGGGCCGCAGTTTCCTATACTTCAAATTAATACTTTATTATTTCCTCATTCATACAAGGAAAGACAAAAACAAACATTAACATGCATTTTATCTCACTAGACCTTGCGTTGACTGGTAGAGAATAACAGGCAATAACTATGATAATGATATGATAACTATAATAGTAAGAAAGTAATAAATAAATAAAATGAACAGTTAAAATTTATTTATTTTCGATTACAGTTCACTTATATACGAGTAATAGTATCTACAAATGGAGGGAAGCATATAGAGCACCCTGTAGTGCTAGTGTGACCATGCCAACAATAGGACACTAGAGTGACCATTGCAATCAGTTTCCTCCCCAAACGTGGTTACTTACTTTTCGTCCGAGAAGTGACGGTCCTGAGTTAGTTTGACCATATTCTATCACGCGGCTCCTGGATATGCGGGTTGCCGGTAAAATATTATTATCTATTTCTTAGATTAGGTTTCCTCGCGACGTTTTTCTTTACCGTCGAACACGTGGAGCACTTACATTTGCACTTAACAATATCATTCGGGGATCGAATATTTGCTCGCATACCGTTAATTAAAAGAGAGCGCTTAGACATAGAGACAGACTTATAGATAAGTGACAGTGACACTCTAACTACAGTGTTAGAGCTACACTGCAGTTTGTTTCTAGCTGCAGAATGAATGGGTCAGCTACGACGACAGGGGTAAAACATGCCATGCCGTGCCCTCACAGAATACCAGCGTAAAATAGCAGCATAATGCTGCTGTAGGGATCCCGAGACCTTCATTACGAGGCATACCATCACAGTCCTCAAAGGTAACAAAGCATCTGCATTATGGTTCCTTGCCATTCCATGTCATGGGTTGCAGAAATTACTTGTCTTCAACTGTGTGCTCGTTTGTTACTCTCAATGTAATAAATATATATATATATATATATATATATATATATATATATATATATATATATATATATATATATATATACATATAGAAGAAATTATTAGGACTTTGAACGATGACTTTAGACCGTAGACCTTATTACTGGAATTAAGTAATAAGGTTAAGTTTCTTTGGACAGGCGAAACATAACAACGCCTAGCTTCCAACTTATATTAGTATTCTGTTTAAGCGCGGTTTTTCCACGGTGACGTGACGTTAAGACTATATAACGGGAATGTCCCACTGTAACCGATATGTTTGGTATCTTCTTCTTGGACCTTAACTCGTTTCAAGGGATCTATCGACGGATCATTAATCTAAATTTATTGCTTTATATTCGCTTTGCATTGCATTTTAATGATACTCATGATAAATATAGAAACATTTCTATGTGCATATTAAACTTCTCATCATCAATCGTCACATTCTATTAAGGTTTTACGTTTATAAATAGACAAATGACACTAGAGTTTCCAAACGAAATAGAAACTTCTGTGGAGTTCATTACTAAAAATAATAAAAATCATGATTTATCTTCCACCTATTATTTTTAAACAGTCTCTACTCGCGAGTCTAATTAGATACAGCTGTAGACGTCTCTGGACCAACAGCAATACTCACACAAATAAACAGTCTTTACTTAACTAAACGGTGATGATGATGATGTCCTCTTGGTCGATTTCGACCACGGCAATATGATCTGGTTATTGTCAGATGACCATAAAACCTTAAGCGTTTGCGCAAACACAGAGGCACTTTACCCCTTTCCCTAGTCCGATATGATGACGGAGGATGGTTCAGATGCATTGTCAGGGACACGGGGCACACATACACAACATATCCAGATCCAAAAATCAGCAATATTGTTGCTCGTCTGGGAATCGATCTCAGGACTCGTACGCAGGAGCAAGCTACTCTTCGAACTATACATAAATCGTAATATTACGTAACGATAACAATAAAAAATAAAATTGTCATATAAGCCGGTTCCTCCTTGAAAGGTGCTGCGGACGCTGGATACTAAATCTTGGTTATTTGCTCGATTACATTTTCTTATTTTAACCTTATTTTTAATGCCAAATAGATTGTGTATTCTTCACAAAGTTCTTAATAAATACGTGCCATATCTAAAGTGCAGGAATGGTGAAAACAATAAAGAAGTGATCTATTTAATTTTGGTCCTACTCTCCTACTCCTAGTCGTGACTACTACGATACACCTTTAATTTTTGTTGCAATAAACCTTTCTATTTACTGCGATAAACCATATGATGTTACTAGAACTTTGTGATGCACTGACGGACCAGACCACTGTGGGAGTAAACTAATTAAATTTTTGGCATGGCAGAAGCTACTGACTAAGCCGGGGTTCGGCCCTCTCGGGCACCCTCGAGTCGGTCGCTCTCGCGCAACAGGGAAACTGTCGAAGCCGAAGCTCCCGCTCGGGAGCCGTCATGCTGGTTACCCACTAATAAAGGTATCGACTGAGAGCCCTAAGCGCTCAGTTACCTTAGCTTAGAAGCTGTAAAGCCCTCGGGCTAACGGTGGCCGTAAGTCGGAAAAAACTCATTGGCATGATAACTGTATATTGTTATAGGTTCATCATCATGAACTTATTGGTGATGTGTGATCAAATAATCAGCTTTATTCTTCATAGCTTAAGACTAGGCCCTCATATGCTTTAAAGAAAGTTAACCGAAAAACCGTTATGCTGACGAATTAATATACTGACAAAAGAATTAATAGATATGAATTATATCATCCAAATCTAATAATTGTCAGAACGCGAAAAAGGATAAACTGATTAATATCGTTACATAAGTTTGCCCGAGTTGTTTAGTTTTTGATAATACATCACTGCTAAAATAAAACTTAATGGTTTAAAAGCCTAATGGTTTAGGGTACGGTTTACGAAGGAGCTCGTAGGTTCGAATTCGCCGTTAGACGTTTGTCGTGACGTCACCTAGCACAAGCATTTAAGCTTAGTTGGAGTGGTTAGCTAGCTTCCCTTTAAAAAAAATGACAATAATAATAATAATGGCTTTTTGTTCCTTTTTCATCATTATTAGCTTGAGGCATTTCATTACAATATTCTCGTCTCCACCAGAGTTTCTTAGCTTGATGATAAACATCCAGAAACTGCCACGCCTTGACGTTTTTTTTATTTTCTCAATATTTAATGGCAGAAGACTTGGCCATTCCAAAATAACTTTTTTTTCTTTTATTTGTATAAAAAATATTACATGTTAATTTTCGAGTTACTTGTAGTTCTACCAAGTTTCAATCCTAGATCTAGGATCTAACTAAGCAGCCTTAATTACCAAGCCGTACCAATATTTGATTTATCATTCATTTTGTTATTCTTGTTGTATAATTTGTAAAACCAACGAATATCTCTAACATTGACAAATATACAACTCAATTCAATGATTAGTCAGCATTAGGGTAGTCTGCGGGAAGATGATAGATGCAGCTGGGTCAGGAGAGTACTCTATGGTAATCTGTGGGGAATACCTATCTTCATCGGTGGACTAGTGATGGGTTGAAATGATGAATGATAGTGATGGGATTTAGTTATGTTTTTTTATATTACATTGAGAGTAACAAACGAGCACACAGTTCACCTGATGGTAAGTGATTCCTGCGGCCCACGACATCTATATTCATCCTAGACAAGGAATCATAATGCAGATGCGTTGTCACCCTTGAGGACTGAGATGGAATGCCTTTTCACCAGTAATTTAGGTCTCTAGATCCCTGCACTGACCAGACGAAACACAGCGGCATTATTCTGCTATTTTACGCTGGTATTCTGTGAGGGCGTGGTCCTATCCCGGTCGAATTTACCCATCCATTCTGCATCCCAACACACTGCAGTGTAGCTCTGCCATCGTTTTTAAAATGACTTTAAAAGCTCCATAAATATTTTTAAATGAAACGAGTTTAGGAAATATCAATAACAGTTAAAAAGCAAAAAAAAGCCTCCTTAGCTTTATTTTGTGTTAACCTTCAGTTTGTTATATATTTCTTCAGTATTTATATTTTTATAATTTCCTTTAATGTGAAGGTCGAATGCTTTCAAGGTCATACGTATACATTTAAAACCGCTGCATATATTATTTGATGTATCATTATCATCGTTTCAGCCCACACTAGTCCACTAGTGGACATCCTAAGCCACCTCGATCCATCGACTTCCCGCAGACTTGTATAGGTCCTGCTCCATCTAATATTGTATGATAGATAAATAATAATATTTTCGAAGATCCGGAGACCAAATGACAGGTGACAAGGCATTTCATTTCAATCCTCAGGAGTCATGACTTACAATCAGGTGATCTGTGTGCTTGATTGTCATTAAAAAAATATTGTCTATTCCCAGGATCTATAGGCATTTTTGTTTTATCTGTTATAGGCCCTACCTAGGCTAGCCATCGCCCAGAACTATCATTTGATGTGAGAGATTTTGTCTGTTCGTCTGCGCATTTGTGTTCGCTAACCTGCACAACGGCTCATACAATTTAAAACTTATAATGATGTATAAGTTTGATTTGCTTGGCTTAAATCGGTTGACTCATAAAGGAAGTTCAATTTTAATGACCGTCTTGTTATTTATTTATTATTTATTTATTTCTAACATGTTATATACAATATCATCTTTTACTTCAGGTTCTCCCTGCACATTCTCGCTGGGTAGTTTACAATTTTTTTTTGCTACGGGTACCTTACACGTTGCTGTATAAACTAGGGACTTGAGACATTAGAATATATAATTGTGTTAAATGTGGTGTGTGGTATAAACTTATATATATATTCTTTAAATATTTATGCATATATAACGTAGTAGTAGTAGTGGTAATTATAAGTTTAGGTTAGGTTAGTTTAATTTATCGATGCAATATAATTTTAGTTTAGATTTTATATTTTTCTCATTTATCGAATGTCTTATATTGTTTGGTATTTCGTTAATCAATGTTGGTGTCAGGTATTGTGCTGTGCGTTTACCGTAAAAGTTTTTAGCTCATGGTGCACATATTTTGTTTTCTGTTACACTTCGTGTGACTATTTTGATTGTGCAAGCATTAAGTATTTCGTAGTTAAAGTATTGCTCCACTAAAACATTGTATTTTATATTTTCGTGAATAGGTATTATTTTGCAATATTTAAATATTTCCGCTTCATTATCCAGTAATTGTGATTTTATATTTTTTGGTATAATTGTTTTTAATATTCTTAGTTGTGAGTTTAATATTCGATCTATGTAGCATTTAAAGGTACGACCATAGTTAGTAATTCCGTAGGTTATTATAGATTCTGCAAGCGCTAGGTACATGTTTAAGAAGATTTTGAAAGGTATCTTGTTTTTTATAACGTAAAATTTGGTAAGAATGATTCTTAACTTATCGCACACATTTTCGATATGATTTTTCCATGTAAATCGATGATCAATAATTAATCCTAGATATGTGTGTTGTTTTACTGACTCTATTTTACTGCATGTACAGACAGAGCAGGTTTTGTGAAGGCGGGAGTGACACTGAGCAATGATTTTGATCTGTGCGTCATTTTTAGTGTGGCTTGTTTATATATACATATACCATACTTGTGTCGGACAAGTCGAAAGAAAACCTTCTGTTCTTGGTAGTATAAAATCTCGTGTAGAGCTAATGATACATGTAAATATTTCTCCTTACAATCACACTTCCATAGGCATAAACGAAACCTATAAAGTAATAAATACAATAAAATATTATACTATATTAAATTAATAAAACAAAGGGGAGACTGTATATTAATTCAAGATTCGAAAATTATCTAAATTTATCATAATAACTTTAAAGATTAACCGACAACTGCTGGTATAAAGATGATATCCTCCAGGTTATTGACAGTTGAATCAACAGTGTAGAATAATTTATAGTGGCGTAATGCGGTTTGTGCAAACACAGAGGCACCCATCGCTTTTCCGGTGTGTAATAAGATCGGGAAACGATGCAGATGCAGTGTCATGTACACGGAACATACATACAAAACGCCTACAACAATTACTATAGTCGACGCATTATGAACAGAAATCATATTTCGGGTCATAAATCATATTTACCTGTTTGTCTCGCTCGCACTTACAGGTCTTATGGAGAGGTGTAGTGATGTGCGTAATAATTGTAGAGGTACGATCGATATGCTTATTTATGTTAAGTATTAATAGGAATAGTTTTTCGCTATTTGAAAATAAAAGTTTTTAATTTGTAAGATAAAATGTTTGTTTCGACGTAATCATAGAGAAACTGTATAGATCGTAATATGGCCCTGAAAAGGGCCGTTTTTATCTTTTATAGAAAAAAACAACCCTTACCCGTAACGACTAAACGGGATGACATCGCATCGCATCGACCCCGCGTGCGCAGGTAGCTAAGTGTCGATAACGGGCTGCATTGCGTGCCCATTCCTACTGTCAGTGACATTTATTGCCCGACAACTCAGTTTAAAATGCGTCGACTATAGTATATCATGTTATTATTAAGAAATTGTGTTTTAAATAGTCTTTACCCTTATTCATCGTAGTGTGTATACTCGAATGCGTCATAACAGTTAAGTAAATATATTAATCACCGATGACATCAGCTATACGATTCCCAGTTGCCATATTAGCAACTGTCGATACTTGACGTCTGTCTAGTCACATTTAATATGCCTACATTCTATAGCTTAATGAATTATTCAATGTAAATATTTAAGAGATGATAGCTTTATAGTCTGTTCATTGTTATTAGAGAAATATAATTTAAATTTAAACTTTAAGTTTTTATTTAAATTATTTTTTTTATGATATCATTGAGCGACATTCCAGCAGACAGTTCATCGTATGGTAAGTGATTCCTACGAGCCGTGATGAACTCATTAATTATTAATCAAAAATCATGGGAAGTACGAAGTAATTTCTGAGGACTTGATTGGAATGCTTCATCACCAGCTAAAGGTCGCTCCACGTACCCACATACCCACCGCTGTCTTTTCTAAACCATGATCAACAACGGTAGAGAAATTCAAAACATAGTATGATTAGGTCCTAAACAGTGGGGCAAAGTATTCAAAATGTTTTTAGCACAGAATTGATTCATAAATAAGAATAAAACGACCAAATATGGTTTTTAGATTATCCTCCGTTGCATATCGAGTGATAAACTAATTTAAACGTTGACATAGTCATTGCGCTCGGAGTTTACTTATCTAGGAGATTTCGACTGCCATGCACTTCGACAGCTGTTTTTCCATTTTAGTCTTCAACGTGATAGCGCATCGGTATTATGATTCGTTATTCATGAAGTTCGGAATCGAATCTGAAGAAAACGGAATCTGGAGTTCATGGGCCGCAGGAATCTCTTACCATTGGGTGACCTATGAGTTAGTACGTATATGCATACATATATATATATATATATACATATATATATATATATATATATATATATATATATATATATACACATATATATATATATATATATATTCCACTTCGGGGCATTCTCTCCCTAGAGAGAGGTGCAGCGCCATTGTTCAGTTTAACTGCTGAACTTAGATGAACAGGTTTCCTTCACCGCCGAGCGCGTGGTAAATCAGGAAATAAAATTGCAATTACCAATGCGACCGCTTGAACACAGAGTCTCACGAATCAATACTTTTAGAACAATACTACAATTTAAACACCTACATCGTGGACGAGGATCGTGTCCATCTATCCCAGCAGCTAATATTGCTTGGTCTTAAGTCAGGGCAACCATTCAAGTTATAGCCAATTTAGCCACATTTATCACTAATTTAAAACGCTTACTTCTTTTATATTAATTATATTTTAATGAAAATGAATAAACTGGTAACAACACGTCCACGACACCGAGGCAAAGGATTATTACATTCACCTGTCTCAACGTTTTTAATATTTAGTAAGTTATTATACAACAATAACGTTGCCCTAATCTTAAAGAAAAACATGGCGGATGTCACGCGCGCGCCTACTTTCCTAATTTTATATACCAACACATTATTAATTTGCTTTAGTAGTTTACAACACATTTTCAGTAGTTTTATAGTGAAAACTAGCGTAAAATGAAGTAATTATTAAGAAACCACATAAAAAAAATAAACCACTTATTTTTAAGTTTTTTTTTTTATTCGTTGACAGTAATAAACGAGCATACAGTTCACATGATGTTAAGAGATTCCTGCGGCCGATGACACCGTGATTCAATTTGAATAAGGAATCGCAATACAGATGCGCTGTCACATTAAGCACTAAAATGGAAAAACAGCAACGCTAAGCTCGTTTCCAGGTCGAACCGTCTTATTTGAGCTACAGTCAGTTTAGAGATCCATAAAATAAATAAATTAAAAATATTTAATATATATTTTCTTTATGTTAGATACACTTTATTATGAACATATATACTCAATTGACCTCCATCCCCTATTAGCCGGACAAATACATTTTAGCAACAGTTTGCTAGCGAAGTTTTGCTTATATAATACTTATTTCTTAAGTTGTTATAGTGTGTTATGTATAACTTAAGTTGCTTCTTATTAATAACTTAAGTATAAGAAACCGTATAAGTTATTTATCACCGGATCACCAAGAAGCGATGTTTTACCAGTCTATCTTTGAGGGTTTCTTTATTCCTCCGTGAGGTCTGTTAGACTAAATTTATTAGTATTTATATTAGGCTATCGTGGAACGTATCCTACAATAGTAACAATTCAGATGACAAAGCATAGGTTACGTCACTAAAAAGTACACAAGGCAGCCGTAAAACGACATTTTGACGAAGAAAAACCAATAACAATAAATGTTCAAGCACCACAATATAGACGTTTTTTTTATCTGTCACGGTTCAGTCAACCAAGTGTTTTGACAGTTGAGTGATTTCGCGCCTTAATGTTTTTTTTAATGATTTTTGAATGATAAAGGCTTCTGAAAGACTTAAAGACGCCCTCGTAAAATGTCATCATTATAATATCCATAGCGATAAAATTCAAATATTATTATATTGAATGTTGATTGAAATGGAATGTTTAGCTATGAATGAGACGTGTTGTTTGCCATTGAGTCAGTATTGTGTGGTTAATTACAATCGGTTGTGATACGGATGTGTTATTACCCTATTTAATGCTATACTAGCGTATGAGTAAGTAGCTTATAGAGATTATTAGTTTTGAAAGGAAAGGTATATATATATAGGTGAAATATATTTTGTGGGTTTGTATATTTTTTAAATTTGAGGGCACAACGATCGTGATCAAACTTTCATGTCTATGACTAAAATATTGCATAGAAAAATATTCTCTTTAAAATAAAATAATAATTATAAAGAAAAATGTTCATGGTATATATATTTGTATATATATATATATATATATATATATATATATACTAGGTCGGCAGTATGTATGTTCATTGATTCATCTCTTTTTTCTGTCAATTTCACATCTTCTGCCGCTTTTATATCGTTTTTCGCGCAATCCCTCCATCTATTCCTTGCACTATCCCAAAGCACGTCACCCTGTGACTTCTCAATTTGTCAGACACAGTGCGACTTTCAAACTTCGTCTTGTGTATACATTTTACATCTTCAATTCTAGTATGATTAACTCTATTCATCCGCGACAGTCACACTGACTCAGGTATTAAATCAGCTAAGTCAATATATTACAAAGCGCTTAATAATTCAAACAAAACTGTTTTATACGCGGATTATACTAGAATGGTTACGTCATGACTAACGCAGGCGAATGCGGCTGTACGTGTGATGTTTAATCTGTAGATTAAACATCATTATATTGTCAAGGACCAGGTGAAAATGATGTTCATAAATCGAATAATAAGTTATTAAAATACAAGTGATATTAAGAAGTATTTATTAATATATTTAATGTTATATTCCATCAAATGCTCTTCAAACGTCAACTACACCTGCATGAAAATGAGGCTCTAACGAAAAATCGGTCTTTTTTACTGACCATACGAAACCCTAGCCCACAACACACACACACAGGCACAAGACACAATTTAGATATAGCTGTTACATAATATCTAAATTGTGTCGAGCAATAAAATCTAGTAGTCGATATTTTATTAAAATTAACAATTTCACAGCAATCTACTTGGTAGAGTCACGTTCCAGTTGCAAACCAACTATAGAACGGAGGCTCGACCTCGGACTCGGAGGTATGACATTGCTCCTCAGAACACCAGCAGCTTAGCACTACTATGTTTCATCTGGTGAGACAAACAAACCCAAGTTACAAAAGTATCATGAATACTAAGGCAATGTTGCTATTCTAATTTTATATATTCTCAGGCAACAATACTGGGAGAATTGCCACAACAAAAATATAATTTCATGCCTATTGATTACTGCATTTGGTAACATATACGGAAATTAAAACATACTAAGCATTCACAATACAAGAACCACATACATCAATATTATTTCTTATCTATGCATCTGAGCCGGGTCTAGCTTCGATTCCCACCCAAAGACATTAAAAAATATTGACGTAACACGATGGCGTGAATAATACACTCATACGGTATACGTGTGTCCCTAAGACTATATTTTTTTTATAGAACACGTGGCAAACGAGCATGCAGCTCATCTAATGTCAAGTGATTACCGCCGCCTATGGACATCTGCAACACCAGAAGAGTTGCAGATGCGATGCCGGCCTTTAACAAACGTGTAGACTCTTTTCTCATTTTTTGTCGTATCGGTTCGAAAATACTCCTGTCGAAAGCTCAGCACATTCCACACAGTATTGAAAAGTTTTGAGCCCGACCTTTAAAAAAACGTTTTAAATTTTTTTCTAAATGATTATTTTATTTCTCTACATAGTCTCCAGAATGATCTATACACTTTTGCCATCATGTCTCTAGCTTTAGTATTCCTTCTAAAAAAAAAGAATCTACAATTTCATCAAAATATTCAGTCACAGCCTCTTGTACCTCGATATTCGTCGATAATTTTCGTCCTGCCATGTGTTTTTTTAGATTGGGGAAAAGATGGTAATCAGACGGGGCCAAGTCCGGCGAATGGGGTGGATGCGGCAACAATTCAAAGCTACAATTGTTTATTTGTATGATTGATTTCGCCGCAGTATGGACAGGAGCATTATCTTGGTAGAACAAAATTTCTTAGACAACATACCAGGCCTTTTTATTTTTATTTATTCACGCAGACGTTGTAAGAGTGTGCAATAATAGTCCGCATTTATGGTTTACCTTTTTCAAGGTAGTCAACCGTAATGACCCCTCTACAGTCCCAAAAAACTGAAGCCATTAATTTCTTGATTGACAAAACGGCCCGAGCTTTTTTAGGGGGCGGTGACCCTGCTCTTTTCCATTGCTTGGATTGTACTTTGGACTCTGGTGTATTTTGGTGAACCCAAGTTTCGTCCATAGTTACGAAACGGCTAAGAAAATCTTGAGGATCACTTTGGAACAGATCCAAACAATCCTGTGATACTGTTTGGCGGGAAATTATGTTCTGTGCTCGTTCATAGGAAATGCCTATTGCTTCTGCTATCTCTGCAATCGTCAATCTCCTGTCATTCAAAATCAGGTCTAATATTTTATTGGTATTTTCGTCTGTGGTAGCCGTCGGCGGCCTACCACTCCTAGGTTCATCTTACACTGCTTCTTTGTCACGTTTGAAACCCCCTACCCATCTTTTGACAGTGGCATATGATGGAGCAGATTCCCCCAAAGTCTCGTACATATCTTCAAAAATTTGTTTTAGCGTTAATCCTTTTTTTTTTTGTAAATATTTTATGACGGAACGGTACTCAATTTTATCTATTTCTACGGAAACGTAAATCGATCTCAAATTTTGCAATTTTGACAGAAGAAAAACAAAAGACAGCAGATTATAATTAAAAAAGAAATGGCTATTATATATTTTGAATTTAAATGTCAACCTTAGCATCAAAACTTTTCAATGTGCCCTCGTAGTTGTGCGTGGAAAAAAAATTCCCTTGAAGTACAGATAGTACTACACGTATATTACAAAGAGAAGAGAAAAGGCTTTTTTTTCATTACATTGAGAGTAACACACGAGCACACAGTTCACCTGATGGTAAGTGATCCCTGCGGCCACAGATGCACTGCAGGCCTCAAGGGTGATAATTCATCTGCATCGTCACCAGTAATAAAGGTCTTCGGATCCCTACGTATGGTGAATGTCCTAGTACCCAATTACAGGTAACGCGGCATTCCGTCTCGGTCCCAAAGGATGACAACGCTCCTTTCTTGAGGATGGAGTAGAAATCATGGGTCGCATTTCAGCGTTAGCGGTGTTTCCTTTTTTCAACCCCTAATATCATAAAAATATACATAAAGTAACATCAGTATTAGCCATACCTATAAAGTCCAAGTGGTGTTGCCACGCAACAGTTATAAAACACCTCTAGCAGGAATAGGTGGGGGGGTAAAAGCACGCCTTCACACCATATGTCTTGTGAATGAAATAAAGGCCGGCAACGCATTTGCGACTCCTCTTGTGTTGCCACGGGAAGCGGTGGTCACTTGCCATCAGGTCTGCTGCATGCTCGTTTGCCACCTATTCTATAACAAAAAAATAGGCCTTATATCTGGTAGCGAGGAATTTAATCTTACTCCTCGACGGCGAAAACAATTCATTTGCATTATGATTCCTTATGAGAATTGATGAGGGTGTCATGAAGAGGAATCACATAACACCTCTAATTTTAATTCTAATTTCACTAAAAACTAGGAAAAAACAACAATTATTTATTTGTGATAATATGCAGCCATAAGTGATTTTTACCATTATTGTCATAAGGTTTGAATATTACTAAGCAAACATTGGAAAAAATTAAGCATTAATAAATTTCCCACCAAATTTCAAAGTACTCTCACCCAGATTAACGTCTGTGCAAGCGAGACAAACAGTCTAAATATCTTCTTACTCTATACCTCTTGTAATAACTTAACAATAACGTGTACGAACATAAACATTATATTTTAAATTATTTAAATGTATTTGTAACATATGTCGAAACGTATATATTTACAATTGTTAATGCTTTACTTCTGAGCAATTTAAATGGTTTACTTCAAATAAAGTAAATGTGGATACATTAGTCATAGTATATAATTGACACAGATGTTTCATAACATACTTGTTAGTATGTTCGTTTTTTTAAAACAAATTTAACATTGTTACAAAAGAACTCGTAGAAGATATTTACATAATAAAATTCAAATCTTTCGATGAGTTAATTTATTTCAGTCATTTAAATAAAATGAATTATTAATGGTTCAATTATAGTTTATGTATCTGGTTTTATGTTGTACGTGTTATTTATTTGTTATAGTTGCAAACATCTTAAGATTAAAAAAAGTTTATAACGGACGCATTTAATACTTTTTGGCATTCTCTATCAGTTTTTAACGATGGTAGATCCACGCTGTAATTCCTTTCCAGCTCCAGTATGAATGGGTTAACTCGTCCGGGGAAGAACCACGCCCCAAAACGGTAAAGCGTAAAAAAGCACCATAACGCTAACCTTTATCGTCAGATACACTTTCTGGATATTAATGGTGACAACACATCTGCATTATTATTCCTTAACGACGATAAATATGGGTGTCATTGGACGAAGATCAGGTGAAGTTTGTCACCCTAAACATATTAAAAAAAAGTCCAACGACATAGAAATATTTATGACAGGTGCAAAGTTTGTCCTATTCATATAGAATTATTGTAAATACATACACACGCATGTAAGTATATTTGAAAAAGATATATAGATAAATGTAATTTATTATTAAAACCTGAAGACGCAACATTTTTAAATATTAATTAAATCAGAGACAATAGACCTTAATGTAAAAAAAACTTATGTCAGGTCAATTATTGCGGCCAAAAAAAATTATAAGTGACCGATTACGAAACTACTACAAACGCTTTATTCCGTGCATAATAAAAGAATTTCATCATGTGACAATTGACACAAGTAAAAACAATATAATTGTGAACAAAATAAATTATAAATTGTAATTTAGTGCTGAATTTTCACATGTACCGCGGTGACGCGGAAAGAGAAAAAAAAGTATTTTAAGTCGAAGCCATGTAATTTTCGCCGCCAGTGGAACAACGTGTAGTTGGCTGTCCACACTTTCGAGAGAGGTGGCTTATGCCCAACTGTTATGTTTATATATATAGGTTGTATACTTTTTTACTTTTCTTATTAACTTAATTACATAAAAAAGTCAAGTTTGCCTCAGTCATATAAAAGTTCTATTGAAGTTTTACGTAAAATAGCTCATACTAAACCCACGTGTCGTCATAACCGATGTGGGTCGCTGCCGCACCCCAAGGTGTGGCTCCATTGCTCCCCTTTTCCCCGTTAACTCCATTGTCTGTATTATACATCAAACAAGCAGACCCTTGTTTATTACTTCCCTAAAAAGGCAATAGTAAAACAGTACCATAAACATATTTTATTACATAAAAAGAGTTTTTTTTTTATTTAAACTTATACTACCGTAACTATTAAAAAATAATTGTATAAAAATAGTTTTATCGCGTTTATTTTATAC
This sequence comes from Teinopalpus imperialis, assembly GCA_029286865.1. Classification (NCBI taxonomy): domain Eukaryota; kingdom Metazoa; phylum Arthropoda; class Insecta; order Lepidoptera; family Papilionidae; genus Teinopalpus; species Teinopalpus imperialis. The sequence continues at coordinate 16,335,805 of JAGSMU010000022.1, read as the reverse complement.
GTTTTTATCTCGACGTTTTTAGCGTTTAACACCACTCTCTGGTGTTTACGTCCCGACGTCATAGTTAAACCGTACTACCAACTTTTTAAATTATTTATTAATATTGAATGTGCAGTATACACATAAATATAAGAAATCAAAAATAATTGTGTCAACTTTTTTGATCTAGAATTGATCTGCCGAACCAGTGGTAGTGTAAAAATTACGATTAATAGCAGTTTTATGGATATAGAATATTTTGAGTTGATTAGACCCCGTATACATACATTATGGTTCGAGCTGATGTGCGACCCTTTCGGACACCCTCGAGTCAGTTGCTTTTGCGTGGCTGTGTAACGGTCCGAGCCGAAGTTCCCAAGTGTACTGAATGATTATTTGTAATCTCTTTAGTCTATTACCTATTTAGTCCTTTTTCATCGGTAATGTTTCCTTTACAAACGTTACACATAATAAGGTTACGATACAATTCAAATTTTAAAATATTACTCTTAAATTTCCAAAAAGTTTCACTTCAAAATAACTTTTACCATTGCCATCGTCATACGCTATAAAAACAAGTCCGTACAAGTTTCTATTTAAAGCCCCCTTACAAATATTCAGTTCAAACTTGTTCATTTACGTATGCACTCGTCGGCCCGTTGCAGTAATTATTCCCAAATAGAAATGGTGTCAATGAGCTTCAAATTACATACATCGAACGTTTTTCGTGACTAAGGTTTGAAATAGGAATGTTTGAGCTAAAAACACAAAATGTAAGAATGTACATATATCGATTGAAAAACTTACTACAAAGTATACCATAAGAATAAGGACAGATCTTATCTGTAGTTAGGGTTGCCAATCCTACTATAATACGTATCTAAAAAAATAATTCTTGAAAAACATAGAGTAGACGAACTACTGTATTTTTTTACTTCTAATTCCGTATTAGTTTATAGAGCTCATATTTTGTGACGATCTTATGTAAGGTGAATTAATGGCGTTTCTCAAATTAAATTTATATTGTATTAAATATTATGATCATATAAAAACAAAATGTTAATTTGAATTTTACTATGCGGTTTTTAATTTCATCGAAATGTAACCCTAATTTATACAATATACCACATACCGAAGCCGTTACACGGCTTCGTATATTTTCGATATTTATATGTATTTACTTACCAAAATACGATAAACATAAGTAAAGGCTATCTAGGCAATACCAACTTAAAAAAAATCGTAACATTGCTGTGTTTCGTTTGGTAAGTGGCGGGCACCGAAAATTCAATTAAATAAAAAACGAGCTAACTTAGTCCTCTAGGGAGACAACGAATGTGCATCTTGATACTTTGTTGAGAGTGCGTGTGTTTGAATGAAGTTGAAATGTATGTTTATGGACCGCAGTCTTCACTTGCCATCAGGTGAATCGTTAGTTTTTTTTCATTATTACTTTCATAGAAATAAATGTTGGTTCGTCTAAATATATTCTTTCACAGATTGTAATCGATACTTAAAACTGCAATAATCAAATTATTTGCCACTTTTTTTTCTCACTATATGTATTTTAGCTTGAGCTCAAAAGCCATGACGCTGAGGTACTACTCCGTCCGTGAGGCCATTATCACTTATGGCATATTCTTTTGTAATAGTTCTATAATGTAATATATTCATAGGTTATACCTCACACGTAATACGGCACTGTTATTACTGCTCCCTTTTATGGCGATTCGTTGATGTCATTGACATTTGCGGCTGAATGCTTTATTGACCTTTGCTTCCTGTTTGTTCCGCGGATATTGCTATACATAATCTGCATCTAAATGGTCTCTGCCATCATGTTCAAAGAAACTAGTAAACGCAGCCGACGGACAATTTATTACGTACGTAGAAAATATTTAAAACTATATATGGAAACTTTTAATTTGCCAAAGTAAACAATAAAAATATTAAATTTCTAATAATTGATTTCAGTCACAATTATAAATGTAATAATGACGGCACGTACGGGAAGTTCGATATTAGAAATTATTTATAAATTTCATTACACAAACGAAGTAGAGCTACGCTGAAGCTATAATCTAGCTGATGCACAAATAGGGTCGGTTTGACCGTAAAGAAGTAGCGCTACTCAATAAAGTCGACGAGACATTCCTTCCTTGTTCTTATGGGTAATAAATGTGTCTGGACGTAACTTAACGATTAGGTGAACGGTCTCGAATACATCTTAAAATTACCAATATAATTTTGTATCGTTTATATATTTCTTTATAATCATCGTCATCATCATCACAGCCTATCCATAGTCCACTGCTGAACACAGGCATCCCTCGTAAAAGGCCACAATGGTAGTATCGTGCGATACTGAGCCAACTGCATCCGTTGACTTCCCGCAAACTTGCATAGGTCGACGATCTAGTGCAGGGTAATTGTACACTGCGATTACCACTCCGAGGTTGCCACTCGAGACCTATCTTCTTCATCTTTCATCCCCATCGGTTATCGGTTCGATTCTCGCAAAATTACATAGGTTGTCGCTCCATCTGGTGGGGGGCGTTCCCGTTGTTACTGCCAGTCCGAGATCATTTTCAAGAACCTTTAGCTTGGTGATATTTTCAGCTGCGTTGGTCTCTTTATAATATTTCTATTTTTGCCGAACCCATTTGTCATTGGTTATACAGTGGAATCTCTATAACTCGAATGTCACGAGAAATGCAAACCAAATCGAGTTAATGAGATTTCGACTTAGAAACGCGCGATTTCTAAGTATGGATTTTATTACAATGATTTCGGGGAATTCCAAGTAAGACGTCATTATATTTTACTAAATACGACTTACGGGGTCTCCTTTTTGAAGAATTATGTTTCATCAATACTTCGCAGGGAAATAACATTTTGTTCGAGTTATAAAGTCTATATATTTCGAGATTCCGCGTATTAAGAGGTTCAACGGAAGGGAATGATTATTTTTTCGACTTACTGAGGATTACGACGCTTGGGTTATGGAGAATCCACTTTAAACTAATATATAAATATATATTAATTTGGCTTCGTCTGAGACCATTGATCGTCAGATATATCCTATAATCTGGTGTAAGTTTAATCTAATGCGTAGGCATATATTTATTATTCCAGTTTTATCAATACCATTTTATCATTATCTACAGATAAAATTGATGCACCTACCTGATTAATGATGCGGGACACAGATGTTATTTACAGCTAGATATATGTATAATGTAATTCGTGTTGCCAGGAATGTTTATTTATTTCTGATATCTTAGGGATATTGGAAGTAATGCCGTCGATTGACTTTCAATAGTAGCAGTTGCCCCACGTTTGGGATACAGACTCAATCCTACAACCCTCTTCACACCTTGACTCTTTGTTCAGGATTGATGTACGTAAGTGTTTAAGACAATGTCATCGCGTCTCACGCAAATTTATAATAAAAACGTCATCCTTAATTAATCGCTTTTTTTGTTTTTTTAATTTATTTATGACATTTTATGTAAAAAAGATATACATTGACATACAGCCATTAAAACTCAAGTTAGCCTTGTCTATGAGCATCACGAATGTTTATGAATAAATAAAATTGAAACATCAAAAATATGTGTTATACCCTCGTAAATTTTTCGTAAGCTTGTCTAGATCTCATCAAGTCCGGTTTGTTACGACTGACTCATAAACGATAAGTATTGTTGCCACGCTTAATCAAATTTGCTGACACGATTAGATAAAATAAATCTATGTTAATATTACAAAATGCTACATCTTGCTGCGTTGTCGTGTTCTCATTTCAGTGATAGTCACACTGCAGCTTATTCCAACCTGCAGTATGACTATACCATCTTGATGGGCAAGGAACACGCTCGAATAGACTAGTGGTGGGTTCTGAATACTCAGTCAAGAGCCTTGTGTTTTAGGGTACAGTCATTCAGAGTACATTCGCTTAGTTGGAGTGGTTATACGGATATAACAATGTCAATAGTAATAGGTTTTTTTTAAAAAAAAAACAGCTATTGCGAGGCATTTCAATTTAGTCCTCATGATGGCAACGTAAGTAAATCTTGTTGAGGATGTATCAGTTTATGTACAGTCTTGATGCTCAGTCAGGATTCTCGTTTGTTAACTTTAGTTTAAAAAATATATAACAAAAAATCTTATAAGTTCGCTCGCGCGATCTTGCACGAGTTACAAAATACACACTTTGCTCTTATTAATAATCAACTTTCTCCCCAAATATAAAGTAAAGTGCGGTATAGGGTTTTATTTTTCTACTGACACAGCCTTCATTTTATATTGCATGATTGTATCGAAAATCTGTAATGAGTATTTTAACTAGTTTCGATAACAATAATTTATTTTCAATAATAATTTACTTAAACAATATTCAGTACGCAAACAAGTCGATACTAGAAGGATTTTTTCTAGTAAATAAATTAAAATAACTGCATCAATCCCTTAGAAGTTCCAGCTCGGAGTGCATATATCTGTTGAGGAAAGCGGTCAGAAACCCAGAAGTTGAAATCCAAATAGTCACTCTACAACTACCTTTTAGTTATCGCATTAATGGGTCAGCTTCTCTCGGGAAGGATCAGACCCTCACAGAATAGCATAAAGCTGCTTTAGTCGTTTCTGTGTTTTTATTTAGTGCAGGAGAGTCTTAAAGCATCATATCTCTATCCTCAGGAGTGACAACGTATATATTGCGTGTGTATCTTTGACGAATGTATTACGTGTGTGTCTTTGATGAATATATTACGTTTGTATATCTTTGATGAATGTATTACGTGTGTATCTTTGATGAATGTATTACGTTTGTATATCTTTGATGAATGTATTACGTATGTATCTTTGATGAATACAGATGTCATGGGCCGCATTATCGCTTACCAACAGTGACTTACAACGGATGAACAAACGAAACTCTCAAAGTATTGAAGATAGATGTATTCTTCTATATTTGAATATGTATAAAGTAACATATCATATATGTATATAAACTACAATGTTGGCGGAGGCCTCTTCTCTAGGGAGGGTGTTAGAGCATAGATCACCACGCCAAAGAAAAACCATAAAGGAACCTATGCATTTTTTAAAACACATCATCAGAGCTATAATTAGCATTACTAGCATTCCGATTAACCTCACCAACCAAGCTTGAATGCTGGTGCTAGGGGATGGTTTGTACTCCCACAGATGGGAATAAGTCTCCTCTCTGAGGCAACATAGTTCATTGTAGGAAAAACGGCATATTGATGAATTAAAGTATCTTCAATTTTTTATTTTTTACAGACCTCCTGGTTTCCTCACGATGTTTCCCTACACCTTAGTGCGCGGTAAATCAGTATTTAATATTGCAATTAACAATTTCATTGAGAAGGTACAATTAAAAAACGAGATCTACTCTACTAACTACCACGGCACTAATCTGAGTGACACTGTTGACTATTGAATTAAAACTATACCGTGAGCCCACAGACCGGAATTCAAATATTCCGAATATCTTTTTTTTTTGTTTCGTCTGAAGCATGTCGCCTATGTCCGCGTCGAGACATTGACCCGTGTTCAGACGTTAGGCGGCGTACAATTCTTTTTTCTACTAATAAAAAACCCGTCTTATATTTTCGATGTAAAAAAAACGTACGATGAAATCTCTTCTATAAAAAAAAACAACATAGAGCAGAAAAAAAAATTAGCGCATTAGACTTTGCTTTTTTAATTTATAAGATAAGAAGTTATCTACAATGATTAAATATTGTACGTAGTGGTAGCTTAGCTGTAACTTATAAAGCTCACGTTGGTAAGAAACGAACTACGAATTAACAGAATACCATTATAAAATTATTTCAGTACTAACAACATCCTATACCATAAACCAGTAATTTTAAGAAATAACCAATAAACATTTCAAAATAGTCCTTACTGTAAATAACTTAGAGTCTATGTGATAATATGTAACTATTCTGACTTTGTATTTTTTATTTTTTTATTTTAAGTTATACTGTAAAACCGTGGCATACTATTTTCAATAATAATTTACTTAAACAATATTCAGTACGCAAACAAGTCGATACTAGAAGGATTTTTTCTAGTAAATAAATTAAAATAACTGCATCAATCCCTTAGAAGTTCCAGCTCGGAGTGCATATATCTGTTGATGAATGTATTACGTTTGTATATCTTTGATGAATGTATTACGTTTGTATATCTTTGATGAATGTATTACGTTTGTATATCTTTGATGAATGTATTACGTTTGTATATCTTTGATGAATGTATTACGTTTGTATATCTTTGATGAATGTATTACGTTTGTATATCTTTGATGAATGTATTACGTTTGTATATCTTTGATGAATGTATTACGTTTGTATATCTTTGATGAATGTATTACGTTTGTATATCTTTGATGAATGTATTACGTTTGTATATCTTTGATGAATGTATTACGTTTGTATATCTTTGATGAATGTATTACGTTTGTATATCTTTGATGAATGTATTACGTTTGTATATCTTTGATGAATGTATTACGTTTGTATATCTTTGATGAATGTATTACGTTTGTATATCTTTGATGAATGTATTACGTTTGTATATCTTTGATGAATGTATTACGTTTGTATATCTTTGATGAATGTATTACGTTTGTATATCTTTGATGAATGTATTACGTTTGTATATCTTTGATGAATGTATTACGTTTGTATATCTTTGATGAATGTATTACGTTTGTATATCTTTGATGAATGTATTACGTTTGTATATCTTTGATGAATGTATTACGTTTGTATATCTTTGATGAATGTATTACGTTTGTATATCTTTGATGAATGTATTACGTTTGTATATCTTTGATGAATGTATTACGTTTGTATATCTTTGATGAATGTATTACGTTTGTATATCTTTGATGAATGTATTACGTTTGTATATCTTTGATGAATGTATTACGTTTGTATATCTTTGATGAATGTATTACGTTTGTATATCTTTGATGAATGTATTACGTTTGTATATCTTTGATGAATGTATTACGTTTGTATATCTTTGATGAATGTATTACGTTTGTATATCTTTGATGAATGTATTACGTTTGTATATCTTTGATGAATGTATTACGTTTGTATATCTTTGATGAATGTATTACGTTTGTATATCTTTGATGAATGTATTACGTTTGTATATCTTTGATGAATGTATTACGTTTGTATATCTTTGATGAATGTATTACGTTTGTATATCTTTGATGAATGTATTACGTTTGTATATCTTTGATGAATGTATTACGTTTGTATATCTTTGATGAATGTATTACGTTTGTATATCTTTGATGAATGTATTACGTTTGTATATCTTTGATGAATGTATTACGTTTGTATATCTTTGATGAATGTATTACGTTTGTATATCTTTGATGAATGTATTACGTTTGTATATCTTTGATGAATGTATTACGTTTGTATATCTTTGATGAATGTATTACGTTTGTATATCTTTGATGAATGTATTACGTTTGTATATCTTTGATGAATGTATTACGTTTGTATATCTTTGATGAATACAGATGTCATGGGCCGCATTATCGCTTACCAACAGTGACTTACAACGGATGAACAAACGAAACTCTCAAAGTATTGAAGATAGATGTATTCTTCTATATTTGAATATGTATAAAGTAACATATCATATATGTATATAAACTACAATGTTGGCGGAGGCCTCTTCTCTAGGGAGGTGTTAGAGCATAGATCACCACGCCAAAGAAAAACCATAAAGGAACCTACATTTTTGTATCATCAGAGCTATAATTAGCATTACTAGCATTCGATTAACCTCACCAACCAAGCTTGAATGCTGGTGCTACAGGGGATGGTTTGTACTCCTAGATGGGAATAAGTCTCCTCTCTGAGGCAACATAGTTCATTGTAGGAAAAACGGCATATTGATGAATTAAAGTATCTTCAATTTTATTTTTTTACAGACCTCCTGGTTTCCTCACGATGTTTCACTTGTAGTGCATGATGAAATCAGTATTTAATATTGCAATTAACAATTTCCATTGAGAGGTACAATTGAAAGCAGAGATCTACTCTACTAACTACCACGGCACTAATCTGAGTGACACTATTGACTATTGAATTAAAACTATACCGTGAGCCCACAGACCGAATTCAAATATTCCGAATATCTTTTTTTTTTGTTTCGTCTGAAGCATGTCGCCTATGTCCGCGTCGAGACATTGACCCGTGTTCAGACGTTAGGCGGCGTACAATTCTTTTTTCTACTAATAAAAAACCCGTCTTATATTTTCGATGTAAAAAAAACGTACGATGAAATCTCTTCTATAAAAAAAAACAACATAGAGCAGAAAAAAAAATTAGCGCATTAGACTTTGCTTTTTTAATTTATAAGATAAGAAGTTATCTACAATGATTAAATATTGTACGTAGTGGTAGCTTAGCTGTAACTTATAAAGCTCACGTTGGTAAGAAACGAACTACGAATTAACAGAATACCATTATAAAATTATTTCAGTACTAACAACATCCTATACCATAAACCAGTAATTTTAAGAAATAACCAATAAACATTTCAAAATAGTCCTTACTGTAAATAACTTAGAGTCTACGTGATAATATGTGACTATTCTGACTTTGTATTTTTTATTTTTTTATTTTAAGTTATACTTTAAAACCGTGGCATACTATTTCTTTCAATAATAAAGAATGCTAGGAGAGATATCATCATTACTATGAAATTAAGCTAAGGGTTAGGTCTACGACAATATTCGAATGGTGTATTCGAATACGATGGATTCCACCTAATGTGACCTACACATATAAATCTTCTTCAGTTTTTGGTATAAATAGACTCTTCTATTTTACATTTGTATTTTTTGTTAGAAATATTATAAAAAAGATACGACAACTTTCAATGTTCACGTATTAATATATAGATCATATGATCTGATCAACTTTATTGGAAAATACAATTTAAATACAAAATAGTATTCTGAAAAAGCCCGTCGGTTTAACATGCAGTTTAAAACTCAACAATTTATGAAATAAAAATTTCCATGTGAAAATTTTTATTGGTTGGTATATAAATAAAATGTTCACTTTTGACCCCGCATATAGTATAACTTATTAAAAGCTTGTCATTCCACATTACAATAATAGATAAATACGATATTAAACAGTAAATATCCACTAAAGAAGTTATTCACCGGCTTCCGGTACATTAATTAGGGATTACAAAGTAAGGCCACTGCGCGCTGTGGTTCTGCAAGAAAAACGCCACGCAGAGATCTTGAGCGTCATCAGCGCCCAGTACCTGAAGCAGGCTTCCCGCCGATATTTCGACTCTGCCGTCACACCCAAACCCCTTGATTTGTGGCGCTGCCACTTTACAATCCCATCGCGCATCATAGATTCACCCGCGTCGAAAGGAGACCGAGGCACGCGCTCGGCGACGACGCGACCACCAGGGCCCAAGCTCTTCATAAACAAGCGTCGCAAACAAGGTTATTCGCAATACCGCCATGTCACAGGCCGGTTCTCTCGAGTCAATACAGTTAGAGGCGTTGGTGGAGTTTCTTGCGCCACTTCTTCTCCAGTGCCCACGCATTCCGAAGTGGTGGTACATTTAGCCAATAATAATAATAGAGATATTAATGTAGATAATTCTTAGTCAGAAGCAACTGACCTAGCTGAGGTTCGTCCCTCTGGGGCACCCTCGAGTCAGACGCTCTCGCGTTCAGGGCAACGATCCAAGCCGAGGCTCCCTCTCGGGAGCCCTTGTTTTGGTTACCCATTAATAGAGGTCTCGACTGAGCGGCGTAAGCGCTCGGTCACCTCTCAACCCGGCGAAACTGTAAAAGCCCTCGGGCTAACAGCGGCCATAAGCCCGAAAAAAAAAAAAAAAGAATCAGACCGAAACAAAAAAAACCACTAAAAAATTATCACTCTTAATATTATAAAAACCTAATTAAATGGTTGTCATTGTATTAAGGATGATAGTGTAAAGTAAGGTAATAAGGTAAAAATAATCTCTCTAAAAACTTAATTAAAAGTTAATCGTCTCATCTCGCATTAACTGTCAAGTATTTTTGGCCATAATGCACTTTCAGGCCCACTGTGGACATATTTAATATAACATTATTTTTTCTTTGATGTTAGCGGTGAGAGTCACGGCGGCTACTTTGAAAAATGTATAAATCACAACACACGATAATACATGTGAAGTACTTATTAAAATACAATTTGAATACAATTTCAAATTAACAGTGACGATCTACACTGCAGTTTGTTTCTAGCTGCAGAATGATTGCACGGCCTGGGTAGGACCACGCCCCACAGAATACCAACGTGAAATAGCAGCGTAATGTTGCTATTTTTCGTCTGATTGAAGAGATCCGGAGACAGTAATTAAAACTGATGATGAGGCATTCCCACTCAGTCCTCAAGGGTGACAACGCATCTTCATATTGATTCCTTGTCAAGAGTGAATGTAGGTATCATGGCTTGCAGGAATCCCTTACAATCAGGTGTGCTCATTTATTTCTGACAAAGTAATAAAAAAATAATAATAATGTACTTTTAATGCTATTAACAACAAGACAACCTATGGGATTTCCTATGTCCAACAGTGAACTATTGATGGGCTGATTTTTTTTTTTCGGGCTGATGGCCACTGTTACCCGAGGACTTTTACAGTTTCGCCGGTTGAGAGATGACCCTGCGCTTATGGCGCTTAGACCTATATTAGTGGGTAACCAGCACAAGGGCTCCCAAGAGGGAGCTTCGGCTTGGACTGTTACCCTGTTCCGCGAGAGCGTCTGACTCGAGGGTGTCCGAGGGGCCTAACCTCGGCTCGGTCAGTTGCTTCTGACTAAGAATTATCTACATTAATATCACTATTATTATTATTGGCTATCTGTACCACCACTTCTGGGCTGAGATGATGATGATTTATATGAAGGTTTTTTAAACCGCTACCTTACAAAGTTTGCGCTGCGTATGACTCAGTGACCGTAGAATCAGTTACCCCATAACTTAAGATGACGTCATTTCTTCCGTGTGCTATAACACGATACGGCACGTATTATAATACTTATATCGGTTACTAGTTAAATATGTAAAGTTTATTATTTAATTTCATCATTATTTCGGTACATACATAGCCCACTGCTGATAAGTTTCCCCACAGATTGCCCCAAACCACAATCCTTGACATGTGCACACGTCTTCTTCCTGCAAACCTTTAGTTTTCAGTTGTTCAATGTTATTTATTTACCCTTTATTGCATTAACCTAAATAAAGTTTGGGGTTAGCAATGGCCGGACTTAATGCCAAAGGCATTCTTTATCTGTCAATCCTAGGTGTAGTGAGGTTATAATAGGGGTAGCAACAAGCTTATTAATAAAAAGAAAACTCTAAGAATGGCAAATATAAAAACACAAATAAACAGAAATACAAACATACATATATATAAATACATACATAAATGCAATAACGTTGTGTTGTGTTTTATTCTCTTCTTTTGACCAAATACTTAAATAAACTCAAATAACGAACCTAATATAGTACATACACGAAATAATAAAAGAGAGTTTTTAAAAATTAAACTTATATGTAAACACTGAATTAGAATACCGATTACGGTGTAGAATCATCGAATAGTTAGTTTCTTTTGATTTATAAATCAATCTTCTATATATCAAATGAAATTGGCCCATTAATTAAAAAAAAATAAAAATATCTTTAAACCGAGAAATATTATACAGCAAAGCGGGTTAAATGGCAACACAAATGTGCTATACATATTATATATCAAAAACATAAAAAAATATTACGTTACTTTAATGCGTACCTTATATTTTATAACGAAATCTACCGAATCGACACAATATTATTGACACCGTTACTTCTCGACATATCAAATTCTCTGTAGGAAAGGATCAAGTAATCCGACCCGACAGAGGCAACAGTTTGGAACAAAAGCGATATGACGCGATCAATCTTTGCTTAGTCTGTGACTATGCGTGCGATATATGTAGGTAAATATCTAGAACGGATAGTAGTACGGCGGTGTTGCGGGTCCTGAATTCGTATCCCAGTCGAGGATCAATAAATGCCCAATCACAAATTATTACAATAGATTAGGGTATGTGACTGCATGTTTGAGCGAGTGCTTACGGCACTACAACACGTATTGCACATTTAACTCGGCGATGACCAAAATAAATCTCCGTGGTACAAAACGACCGTAATCATATAAAAAAATTGGGCTACTATGATATCAAGATATCAAGTAACACGGTCGAGGTAATAGTCTGAACAAACTCGATACGATGCCCTCTGCTTTTTGCTTACTCTGTGGGGCTCTGTGAGTACAGGCTTTACTCTTTGATTACTCTGTGCTCAGTGCATGCAGGCTCTAATCATCGGTTACTCTGTGCTCAGAGCGTTCGGCCTCTACTCATCGCTTACTCTGTGTTCAGTGGCGCGCGCTATGCCGTTGATTACAACGGATTATTTTTTGAGAATATGCACGCATGCCGATTCGAATCCTGCTTGTCTGCAACGTTGTCTGTTTAAAAAGGTGTTTCTTCTACTTTTAGTAAATAGATGTAATTACCATTTACTATGACAATATAATAATAATAATAGAATATGTTCTGAAATATTTTTTCTCAAAATAAAATGATCATGATTTTTTTTACAATATATTATTGTATATAGAAAAATATTAAAATAATTATTACTAAAGGCCATTTAATGTATAAAATATATATAAATATATATATATAAATATATATATATAAATATATATATATATATATAAATATATATATATATATAAATATATATATATAAATATATATATATATATAAATATATATATATAAATATATATATATATATAAATATATATATATATATATATATATATAAATATATATATATATATATATATATATAAATATATATATATAAATATATATATATATATAAATATATATATATAAATATATATATATATATATAAATATATATATATAAATATATATATATATAAATATATATATATATATATAAATATATATATATATATAAATATATATATATAAATATATATATATATATATATATATAAATATATATATATATAAATATATATATATAAATATATATATATATATATAAATATATATATATATATATATATATAAATATATATATATATATAAATATATATATATATATATATAAATATATATATATATAAATATATATATATAAATATATATATATATATATATATATAAATATATATATATAAATATATATATATAAATATATATATATATATAAATATATATATATATATAAATATATATATATATCATAATAATCATATTTTTTTATATATCATCGGGTTGTATAATTTTAAAGAATATTTTTTCAGAGCATATGGAGGAAACTACTTCGTCTTTATTACATATAAATACAAACAAAGCGCCAATAGCCTAATAGTTTAGGATACGGATTCAGAAACTTAATGACGTAGGCTCAAATGCGCCATTAAATCATTGACGCAAACTATCTAGAAAAAACCATGTTCAGCGTTAAAAATTTTTTTAAAGAAATAGATATACTAATCTCTTTATAAGCGCAAATTTAATATTTATTCCTAATTAAATATATATTGCTATATATTATTGTATATAGAAAAATATTAAAATAATTATTACTAAAGGCCATTTAATGTATAAAATATATATAAATATATATATATAAATATATATATATATATATATATATATATATATATAAATATATATATATATAAATATATATATATATAAATATATATATATATATATAAATATATATATATTTTTTAATTGTGGAGTGACAAAGGCATCCTTGATAGTATATTTTATAGCATTTTTAAAAAGTAATGAGTTTTGATTTTAATTCGAAGTTTAATAAAAGATTCATCGGGCTCAAATCAATAAGCTCGATTCATTAAAATTCGACGCCATTCAGTTTGAACGTGACAAGTAACATGGCGCGCCCAAAAATGGGTGAATAACTGTCTTATATCCTAGATTGACGATGGACATACCAGACGTTTTGTCATCGGCTTACGAATTCCTCAGAATTAAAATTATTTTATACGCCTACTTATGAAATCCAATGTTCTGATTAATTTAAATCTCATTACGTTACCTAAAATTTTTCGTTACGTGCTAAATAAATGTTGCTTAACTGACTGATTGATCTTACAGACTGTTTATGGACACATTCTATCACCTAGTGATTAAGGTCTAGTCAAGCTGGACAATTCGGTGATTTACTTCGATGTTGTAAAAAAGATGATTAGTTTTGATAACGACGATGTCCTCCTGGTTGATTTAGAACACGGCGATATCTTCTCATTATTGCCGGATGACATAAACTGTAGGTTATTTTATAGTATCCTGAAATCACACGATACAAGAGAGAACTACAAATAATCGGTGTTACTACAAAAAATTTAGTGGTGGATTGGAGACAGTTCTGTTAACTATTAATATGTTATTTGAATAAATAAATAAAAGTTATTAACCTACTTGTAGGTTAATAATTTGCCGATTCGCTGATTGCCATTGTTATCTCGAAGGCTTTCACGGCTTCACCGGGTTTTAACATGTTATACAGAAGCTCACTATATATACGATATATTTATATAACTTTGATGAACAATATTTTATCGGAAACTTTGATATCGTGATTCACGTCTCTTGGTCGATTACTTGACGTTGCCTGTGACATGCCAGCGTCGCCACAGATACAATTTGAAATACTCCAGCAGCTACATTATTAAATTATAAGTTGGAAAGTAAAGTTAAAGTAAGACGTTGAAATTGTTTTTATATTTTAAAATAGTACAGCCGCTGTATCAGGAAACTTTTATAAACTTATAAAATAATATCGCGTTGCTAGTAAAATCAATATAATGGTGTTGGTGGTTTCACAGAAACACACTTCGACGTTGTTTTATCCCTGATATAAGCTAACACCTAACTACCACCTGCTAAAATGTATCTATATATCTTATGTATGTGAATACAATCATAAGATATGCATTCGTCATTATTAAAAATTAATAAAATATTTCGATTACTTGCAACACCGATCTAACTGTCACTTCACGTAAAACAAACAAAACTGCCGATACTCGATAAACGAGCATTTAAGAAGGTCGATGTTAATGTGTGTGTGTGTGTATGTAGCAGTTTATTGTTCCCATAGGACGTCGTGATGTTTATTTTTACAGCTAGACACTTAAAGGCCATTGACTTCTTTAATCCCGTTTTCAAGGCGGCAGTTATTAATCATTTTATATGCTATCAATTTATAATTTATACGTTCGTAATACTTCGCCGAAGTATCTTCTCATTGCCTTTGAGTTATTACGCTAAATGATTGAATTTCGTTACTATTAGAATTAGTGCCTCATACCTGATCCGTGCAGTGGAGGATCCACTTACACCGTTAGCTATTTTTTTTTATAACCTTTTTATTTTATATAAATATATATATATAAATATATATATATATATATATATATAAATATATATATATATATATATAAATATATATATATATATATAAATATATATATATATAAATATATATATATAAATATATATATATATATATAAATATATATATATATATATATATATATATATATAAATATATATATATAAATATATATATATATATATAAATATATATATATATAAATATATATATATATATAAATATATATATATATATATATATAAATATATATATATATATATATATAAATATATATATATATATATATATAAATATATATATATAAATATATATATATAAATATATATATATATATATATAAATATATATATATATATATATAAATATATATATATATATAAATATATATATATAAATATATATATATAAATATATATATATATATATAAATATATATATATAAATATATATATATATATATATAAATATATATATATATATATATATATATATATATAAATATATATATATAAATATATATATATAAATATATATATATATATAAATATATATATATAAATATATATATATATATATATATAAATATATATATATAAATATATATATATATATATATATATATATAAATATATATATATAAATATATATATATATAAATATATATATATAAATATATATATATATATATAAATATATATATATATATATATATAAATATATATATATATATATATATAAATATATATATATAAATATATATATATATATATATATATAAATATATATATATAAATATATATATATAAATATATATATATATATATATAAATATATATATATAAATATATATATATATATAAATATATATATATATAAATATATATATATATATATAAATATATATATATATATATATAAATATATATATATAAATATATATATATAAATATATATATATATATAAATATATATATATATATATATATATATAAATATATATATATAAATATATATATATATATAAATATATATATATATATAAATATATATATATAAATATATATATATATAAATATATATATATAAATATATATATATATAAATATATATATATATATATAAATATATATATATATATATATATAAATATATATATATATATATATATATATATATAAATATATATATATATATATAAATATATATATATAAATATATATATATATAAATATATATATATAAATATATATATATATATATATATATATAAATATATATATATATATATATATATATAAATATATATATATAAATATATATATATATATAAATATATATATATATATATATATATATATATAAATATATATATATAAATATATATATATATATATATAAATATATATATATATATAAATATATATATATATATAAATATATATATATAAATATATATATATATATATATATATATATAAATATATATATATATAAATATATATATATAAATATATATATATAAATATATATATATATATAAATATATATATATAAATATATATATATAAATATATATATATATAAATATATATATATAAATATATATATATATAAATATATATATATATATATAAATATATATATATATATATATAAATATATATATATAAATATATATATATAAATATATATATATATAAATATATATATATAAATATATATATATATATAAATATATATATATAAATATATATATATAAATATATATATATATAAATATATATATATATGTATTCTAATCACTACACCATATCACCATTATCTCCAATGTTATATTCACAATTATCTTGGAAAAAGGAAAAAACAGTTTTTTAAGAATCTGCCAAATTATTTTTGGTGACACTATTTCACTACTATTCCTTTGCCATGTTTTGTTTTAATTTAGTGGTGGATTGGAGACAGTTCTGTTAACTATTAATATGTTATTTTAATAAATAAATAAAAGTTATTAACCTACTTGTAGGTTAATAATTTGCCGATTCGCTGATTGCCATTGTTATCTCGAAGGCTTTCACGGCTTCACCGGGTTTTAACATGTTATACAGAAGCTCACTATATATACGATATATTTATATGCTACACAATGTACACTTTATCAAATCGTGTCATCTGCCTCGGGGCGAGTTCCTTAATGTAAAATTGGGCTACCACACGTGAACGTCATAGTCCTTAAATACTAGAGAGGGATTACCGCTAACATGATCGTAACAGTTCTTAATATATTAGAGTAGGGTTACTTACGTGATCCTAACAATCCTTAAAATACTAAAGTGGGGTAACCACTCATGCGATGGTTCCAGCACTTAAAATATTAGAGTGGTATAACCGCTTACGTGATTGTAAAAGTCCTTAAAATACTAGAGTGGGGTTACCACTCACGTGATCCTAACAATCCTAAAAATACAAGAGTGGGTAACCACTGATGAAATAGATACAACACTTAAAATACAAGAGTGTTATAACCACTCACATGATCCTAATAATCCTTAAAATACTAAAGTGGGGTTACCACTCACGTGATCCTAACAATCCTTAAAATACTAGAGTGGGGTTACCACTCACGTGATCCTAACAATCCTAAAAATACAAGAGTGGGTTACCACCCACGTGATTCTAATAACCCTTATAATACTAGAGTGGGATTACCACTCACGTGATCCTAACAATCCTAAAAATACAAGAGTGGGTAACTACTCACTTGATCCTAATAATCCTTAAAAAACTAGAGTGGGGTAACTACTCACTTGATCCTAATAATCCTAAAAATACAAGAGTGGGTAACTACTCACTTGATCCTAATAATCCTTAAAATACTATAGTGGGATTACCACTCAAGTGATCGTAACGGTCCTTGTATTATAATACGAGAGTAGTGACACCACTCACGCGATCGTAACGTAGTACCTAAAATATTAATATTTCTTTCTATAATTTATTATGAAATCACTTGATATACCACTTGGATAGTAACATGTTAACAATGCAAGAGGCATTGACAAATCAACGTCAGTTGGTATGATTCCTTATTAATTTGCATTTAATTAGTTTTACCATTTTTTTACCTTAACACCTAGAAGATATTGGTGCAATTTAGAAATATGCCTAAGATTTCATACGCGAAAATACGTATCATTTGATTGATATCTCAATAGGTCAACTAAAACTACATCGAAGAATTTTTTTGCACGAAGAAGTTAAGAATACACAAACGCACAGAAGTCTGTTTACCATGTTATTAATTCATTTATTCAATAATAATAAATTGTGTTTATTGTACAAAACAAAATTTATGAAGCCAAGTGAAAAAAAATAATTACAAACTATAACATTAGTTAAATGAAATATATATTCGATAATTTATTTTTCTTGTCAAATTCTTTTCTTTTAATTATATAATCGAGTAGTAACTCTTTTTTTAGGTTAGTTTTTAGACTTCTTTTTAAAAATATCATACTTTATTATTTCTAATATATCTGTGAGTAAACGGATTAAATTATGTCCATAGACTTTGTAATTACATGTTAATATGCATCCTTAGTGCGAAGGATTTCTCTTGGCCTTCATAAAATTGCTAATAAGAGTCGTTAGAGTATAATTTCCATGTTTATATGAGGGTCGCATTGCGGTACAGATGGCCGCTTGTGATTATCCTGTGCATTTTATTTATGATCTCTTCCACGGCCAACACTTTGACATGTGTTCAAGAACGTCTTATATTTGGCGATGTACTCTGATAATCTTTTTTTATTATTATATGGAGGTTAACAAACTAGGACACAGTTCATAAGTGTTTCCTGCGACCCATGACACGCACATTCATCCTCGATTAGGAATACGTGCCACGTGTGTGAGAAGGGTCTCAGGATCCTTCATTGACGCTAGCGTTTTACTGCTGTGTTTCGACTGGTCTTTTGCCAGCCGAGCAGCCCCATTAATGCTTTAGTTAGAAAGAAACTGCAACGTAGCCCACTATTGTATTAATACGGTACATCAATAGTTTGTATAAATATATACAAACTATTACAGTAAAAAACGTCCACATATATATTTTTTTAGTATACTAACATATTACAGATGTACAAATCACTAACAAGAAAAACTACTTATAAATCTATGTACTTAACAATGACATATATTTAACTATTTAGTACATATTTATGTATGAACTATATTAAATATATAATATAACGGTAGCAGTTTACTGTAATATAACATATATACGTATCTAAATAGCATGCAAGTGCCATTAGTGTAAGTGTAGTGTGTTCTGATATTTCAGAACCGCTAAAGAACATTTAACTTTTTATTTATTTATCTTCAATTGTAAACACCTAGAAACTATTAAAAAAAGGGTACAACGAACGGACTTAATGTCTTATGGCATTCAGTACCAGTCAGTCCACCCTTCAGATGGAGAAAGACTGTTGGCGTCAATAATAAAATAATCATAAATATTAGTAAAAAATTAGTAACACACTGAATATACATAATAATAAATAAAATATATAAACCAATATTATAAATGACATAATAAATACATAAATATGATGTACTATAGACATTAAATATATAATTAAAAAGATAAGATAAACAAATTGACCTAAATATTTAATATCCAATTTCCGATGATTGCCATTGTGCCACTCACGAATCAGTTCTTTAGAATTATTTATATTAGGAGCTTGCTTAATGTCATCAGAGAGGGCGTTCCAAAGCTGTATAGCACGAACAGTAAAGAAACTATTAAATAAATATTATAACGGGATAGGTAATCGCGTGGTGTTGTAGATAGAGGAACTGTCTCCTGCGTCACACCTCACCCTCTGTCTCAACGAAGATCCAAAGTCCATGAGGGTTCACCCCGGGGACTGGCACGAAGTGCCTTGTTCCCTGCGCCACGCAGAATGTTATCTTGTCGTAGGTTTCGCATTTGAAAAAATATACAATACTGGTAAGGTTAAGGGCCGAGTGGATCTGTAGTGTGTGAAACGGCCTACGCAAGTGTTAGGCAAATCGATGGAGGCAGTTCTTGGGGGACCCCGGTGCTCAGGAGTGATCCTCTACCTCCTTAGATACGTATAGATATAAAAAGAGCACATGCAACCCATGTGATAGAATTGACTTCTTTGGCCTCTTTTTGCCTGTAAATATTTAAAAAAAAAGGAAATAAACAACAGACAGTGGTACAGCTACACTGCAGTTTTGTTTCTAGTTGCAGATTGAATGGGTCAGCTCGACCGGGGCAGGGCCACGCCCTCACAGAACACCAGCGTAAAATAGCAGCATAATGCTTCTGTGTTTCTTCTTGTCGAGGTGGGATCTGAAGACCTTTATTACTGGTGACTAGGAATACCATCTCATTCCTCAAGGGTGACAACGCATCCGCATCATGATTCCTTGTTCATGATGAATGTAGATGTCATGGGCCGCAGGAATCACTTACCACGAGGTGAACTGTGTGCTCGTTTGTTATTCTCAATGCAATAATAAAAAAAACAGAAGAAATAAAAAAGCCACGAACAAAACTACCGTTGGTTTAAATTATAGTTCTCTTTTTCTCTCTGTAACCTAATACTTATTTTCCGTCCTTTTTACGTCAGAAAAGTTACATATAGAGACGTTACATTCAAATACGACCTTGACATTTTACTGCTAATTAAATTTCACTTCAAAAAAAATTATAAATATACCGTCGACGTAAAATTTTCGCTTTCTAAAAATCTCTGATTTTGCATCCACTTCAATAAAGTCGGTATTTTATTTGTTTTAAAAAAAGTATATTTATGACTTAAACATATCACACACAACATAATGAACGTGGAAAATATGCAGATTTGCGAACGCATGTAAATCGCTGACTCTTTAAGTTTTTGCCTTCGCCTGTCTCATTTGAGGACGTAAACATTTTTTTTATATGATCGGATTCTATCTTTGTAACTGTGTTGCCAGAATCGGGTTATGTAAATAAACGTAAGAGTATCGTTATAACTTCTGTCTTACAAGTTGTTTTCTTTCGAAGGTTGTTTAAATTTATTGAGGTCCTTTCTAAATCTTTGCTAGATACATATTTACGTATATAATGATTTCTCATTTTTATATATTATTAATTATTTTATTTTATCACTTTATTTTTTATGTTTACAAATCTAACTATTGTCCTGACACCTGAACTAAGATTCCTTGTGCTATCTATGAAATATTAAATAATTATATATTACAAAACGAGCTGTAAATAACTGGCTTAATTTTAAATTTAAATAAGTAAAATGGCTTTTTAACAAATTTTTTGTCAAAATAAAATACGTAAAAAAATTGTCCGATATTTGTATGAGAGAAAGGTGAGAAAATAATCGGGTTTTTGTGTCTGAGAGATAAGACGGAGAAGGAGTGAGAAAGTATGGTTGGGATTATGTATGTGAAAGAGAAAAAAGAGAGAGTTTGGTTGGATGTATCTATATTAGAGAGAGAAAGGAGAGAGTGAGAAAGTATGGTTGGGCTTATGTATGTGAAAGAGAAAAAAGAGAGAGTTTGGTTGGATGTATCTATATTAGAGAGAGAAAGGAGAGAATAATAAAGTATGGTCGGGTGCGTGTGTATCTGTAAGAGAGAAAGAAAAAGGAGTCAGAGTGAGACAGTTTGATCGGGTGTGTTCGTGTTCATCAGTGAGTGTGAGTGCGGATGCAAAAATACGATATTTTTTATAGTATTTCTATATTATAATTTATTTCCTCAGTACAGTCGATAATTCTTAAGACATTTACTAATGAACTGTCATTTTCACAAAAAAAACCATTGTTCAGGTCCTTGCGACATATTGTAGTCGGTTGATACAACCTAAAACCATATTCCCTTGACATAAGACCTACAAGATTTTAGAGTTCGTGACTTTATAAAGATTAATGAATTGTCTTACGAAGTAACACGCAATCTAACTAATCCACTTTATGTAATAAGATTTCGGCATTTTTTTTTAATTAAATCGGAAACGCTTGTAATAACATTTTGTTTATGAAACTAAAAATACACTAAGCCAGCCCAGTGCTGGTGTAATTCATTTTTTAAATGAAAAAAACATAAACCTTTTTAGTGGTGATGGAGCATCCCATCCAGCATCCAGTCATCACGGGTGACAACGTAATATAATGTCTTAAGCGCAGAATTTATTATAATGCTGTGAACTTTTCACAAATAAAGATTTCTTCGTCGTATTCCTGATGTTATAAGACTAATGGAAAATCAGATGCAGTGTAAAAGACAAGAGCTATCAAATTGACATACAAACATTGTTCCGTGGCTGGTAATCGAACCCAGACCCCGCGACACGGCAGTCAGTTACTCTAACCAATACGCTACGCGCCCATCAAAATTGTTTCTACATCTTGATATGTCAGTCATTATCAGGTTAACTGTGTGCTCATTTGTCACCGTGTGATCACAAGATTTTATATATTAATCTAAACACAGTTGCAAAATAATTTCCTTAATTACAAGCCTCTTGTCAAGACAGTATTATTGTTGATTGTTATTATGTATGGAAAATTCCAGGTAGGTCATTTCCAGATGACGGTGGTTCCATGGTGTTTATCATAGTATGGGTGATGATTGAATAATTGTTAAGTAAGTAATACTGTAGTGAAGTAAATTTACTCAGTAAGAGGTCCAATGTAGTGGGACCAGAGAACTCCATATGTCTTCCGACTCGCATATAATTCAATCATTAAGAAGTTAACAAAATTCCATTTCTGTTCCAATAATAATAATCATGTATCATGTTGAAATTCATTTATTGAGTATTAAAAAAAAATTAAACACAATACTATTATTATATATATATTAATATAGTATTTTTATTTTTGGTTGTGAACAGAAATGGTGATTTTTTCATCAGTCACCTAACATAAGTGCTATTACAAATAAAGGTGTGTACGAGTGTCTTTGCGAACGCGTCAATTGAAATAATTTTATCCAGCCCAAAAACATGATATATGTTAATAAAAGGGAGATTAAGAAAAGCTTCCATATTAAGTACTTCCATACAAAGCGGGTGACAAATAAATTAAAATAACGTAATCCACCGCGTTGGGACTTAACCCTCCTAGGGGGAGACCCGAGCACCACGGGAGGTATTCACGGGGACTTTTGTTAATTATTATTCCAGAAATACAAATTACAAAAGTCGTGAACACACGAAAATTTGCCAAAATTTAAAAAAGGTGTAATTTCGATATAGTGTCTCGATATGCTGAGTGAATACATTCAGAGGCTACCATATATAACAGCGGACATATAATCTTTTTTCAATGACAAACGTATTATATTTGTTATTTTTTTTATATATTTCACTAATACATTAGTTGCGAAGTGGATTTTATTGTGCTATATGTATATTATATACTATATGTATATTTTTTAACCATATATATGGTATAGGTAAGAAGTAAAAGTAAAACATCTTATGTATTTAAATTGCACAAGAGTGTTTAGGCCTCCTCTCTCAAAAGGGAGAGCATAGTCCATGGGGCATTAAAATATTTGTTTTATATTTATTTAAGTTCGTGCAGGTTTATCACGACGTTTTCATACTTCAAGGAATATTTGGTTTTTTCTTATTAGGTATTATATATATATTTTTTTTAACTTTCAAAGCAAGTGCTTGACCACGATCCCACCTGATGTTAAGCGGAAATGCAGTCCCGGATGGTAAGGCGCACTAGCTCAGTAAATGCCTATTCACTCTACTCTTGAAAACACCCACATTGCAATCGGAGGGAAAGACAGACGCGGCCAAACTATTCCAGTCCTTTGCTGTACGAATAATGAAAGACGAAGCAAAGTACTTCGTTCGGGTTTGAGGGATGTTCACAACAAAAGGATGAAATCCAGCAGTGCGTCGAGAGGTCCGATGGTGGAATTTATAACATGATCATCAAGTAGATAGCTTCGTGGTACTAAACATTTCTTTATATGGTAACATTAATAAATGTTTTATAGTATATAACTTACCAACACAATACGACGTCGCCAAGAAAATAATTTTAATTTACTATATTTACGCGAATTATACACATATAAAATAAAACTAATCTTACTTTTATCGCCTTTAATTTAAATGAGTGTTTCCACATAGTGACAAGGAAACTAAAGTGTTTGACCAAGAATACTGTAGAGCACTCGAAACGTTAGAAATTATAATAAAATAATAATAATGCTAATCAAAAGGACATAAACATATATATGCTTCTATTTCTGAACGTTTCGCTGTAGGAAGTTTTTATTTAGTCTATGCGCTTAATTTAGGTCACCGGGCCAATGCCGGTTGTGCGATGCGCAACGAGGATATGTGCAGAGTGACGTCACTACCTCACTGCAACTCCGCTGATAATGGCGGGAATATATGAAGATACTACGTCACATCCTATCAAGTACTATCCTGTTGGCTTTTAATATATTACTTCTTTCTATCGCTGAAAAAAGGCATCCTTCGTATATCGCACGGACTACAGCAATTAGTTAGTCAGTTACATTGTTTAGCTATACAGTTTGCTAGCGAATATAGCACTCGAGTATATCATATAAATGTAGTCATTGCTAATATCTAGCTCCAACATGAATGCGTCAGCTCAACCGGGGAAGGACCGCGCCCTCACAGAGTACCAGCGTGAAATAGCAACTCGACGCTGTGTTTCGTTAAGATTAAGAGACATTCCAAAAATCTTCAGGGGTGTAACATATATGCCATCAACACTTAGTATCGGGATGAAGTGTGTGCTCATTTGTCACACTTGACTGTACTGAGTATACTGTACTCGACATAGAAGCATATATCTCAATTTTATTAAAAGAAATAGCTAGAAAATAGCAGTTTATATAATTATTATAAAAGGGCACATATCAAATAATTTTCCCTCATATTTGCACAATCTATTGACAATGTTTCATCGTATAATGTCAGGACGTCGTGGTATTCATTAGGGCAGCGTAATACCAAGAAAGTTGACATTCGTAAATGTCAAGACAATTTAGCGTTAGCGACTCAATTCCCCACAGGTCTTCTAAAATTGTAGTTTTAATAGTTTTATAACTTTTTAAAATTGCTAGAGTTTGTAGTTTGTTTCTAAAGTCAGCATGAATGGCTCGAATTAAAGCTTGGGATCTCCACTAAAATCGAAAGTATGAAATTCGTGATGACCGTGAAATGATCCTATACTCAATAAATTTACCAGATGGACGTGCGTTGTCATATCTTACGTTTTGAATGCCTTATCACATATAACGGTTTCGTGTTGCCTACACTCGCCATACAAAACTGAAATATTATATTGCTGATTCTCTGTGCGGTCGCCAATTGACTCCAGTTTATTTTTCATATCATTCCGTCACTGCTAACGATAAGATCGCAACGCAACAAAGTTTAAAGAAAGGAACAGAACAAGCGAAAATAACGGGATTACAATCAGTAAGAAACAATAAACATAAGCAACATACATACGAGTATATATTGCAAATCTCTCACGGAAACACATATTCGACCTTAGTGTTCTTGGAACTGTTAAATTTGCGACTGGTCTACTTCCCGCGAATTTGTTCGTGACACGTGCGTCATAAATAGGGCTGCCATATTTGGATAAGGTTTCGTCGGGACACTATAGGGTGAGAAGGTAAAGATAAACATGATGTTTGTTTTTTAATAATAATTTATATACAAAATAATGGTAATGCACTTTGGGGGCTGGCACGATGACCGTAATATTCGCTTAGGTTGTCTGCACTTTTCTGAGGACATATTGAATAAGTTCATTTCATTTTGGGGTTTTAAAACACAGTGCAAGTAGCCTTGGAAAAATAATCCCACCTTTCTTTTACGTTTTATTTCATAATCCACTCTTCCGAAGCAAACTTTGACAAAAGATACGCAAATTTTAATACTTACACCAGTTTCAGCAAGGTTTGTTTGTCCATTTTAAAATTTCATAAAACGACACCCACTCAAACGCTTAATGTTGTTACGGAGACGGGTTAAAGAGGAAGTTACAGAAAAATTGTTTCAAATTGTTCGTCACTCACAGGCGTTTTCAGGAGGCTGAAGTATGTTTTCAGGCTCTTGATTGATACTCATCGGAAAGAGTTGAAAGCGGTTAGTGAATTTCTGAAGGATTTTAAAGTGAATTGTTTTGCCAGTGATTCCTTTTTGTTTATTATTAAACTTATTGTTACATTAAAGGCTGTTTTCTATCCAAGGAACTCTACAGCTCGTAACAATATAAATCATACGAACCAGACCTTCTTTTCGGGTAATGCCCTATACAATAGCTACTGTCACCGCTTCGAATTTGGTAGTCGAATTAATGATTTGATACGTAAACGGGATTAGTGCATTGTGTTGGTTTTAATCAGGACAAAGTTTTGTCGGGACAGAGGGCTTAGTAAAGGTCTTAATATATCTGGGACGAATGTCAACCCTAGTCTGAACTCATAATTGTCAACAGATGCGTGGATTTGTAATAACATGGAATTGCGCTATACTCTGTATATTTATTCATTATGAAACATGATTTGATTATCCATTGAATTCTCCTTTTGCTATGAAAACAAACGATGAAAAATAATAAATATATATATACTAAAGCATCACGATACGCGCTTTTGAAATCAATATTGTGTTGCATTAATAGAATATATTTTCATAGTTTTTTTTTATTATTATATTTAAAGTAATAAACAAGCACATAGTTCACCTAATGGCAAGTGATTCCCGCCGCCCACGACATTTACCTACCTAGATGCGTTGTTATCTTTGAGGACTGAGATGGTATGCCTCGTCGCCAGTAATAAATGTCCGGAGATCTCTACATTCACCAGACGAAACACTGCAGCATAATGCTGCTAATTTACCCTTGTATACTGTGAGTGTATGGTCCTACTCAAGTCGAGCTGACCCATTTAATCTGCAGCTAGAAACAAACTGCAGCTTAGCTCTACCATTGTTTTCTTTCTTTAAGATGTATTGTCACCCTGAGGACTGCCTCAGAGTGCCTCATTTACTATAATTGAATCCCCGGAACCCCACGCTCACCACACGAAACACAGACAGCCTTATACTGCTATTTCATGCTAATATTCTGTTAAAGCGTGATCCTCCCGCGGTCGCGTTAAATAATCAAGTATTATCGTGTATTGAATTAAAAAAAAAATCATGTCTGTTTAACACAAATCATGAACAGTTTAACTGTTAATTCAAGGTCAAGGTTAACTGTGCATTCGTTCTTTACTACAAATAAAAGTTTAACACAGAATCGAAGCGTACGATCTCATTTATAATCTGGCGTTGATCACCAGGAAAGTTCTGAGTGTGGAAATCACTGATGACTTAGCGTAAGGTTAATAACATCTTTTTTCTTATCTTGTCTCCGTATATTTACCAAACGAAACACATTGTTATTTTGCTATTTTATGGTGGCATCCTATGAGCACATGGTCTTTCCTCAGTCGAGCTGACCAATGCTGCAGCTAGCTTCTAGCCTTACTATTAAAACTATACCACTATGTAATCGTTTTGAACCCTAAGTGAGGAATAATTAATTAAAAATTGCTAATTCCGTACCGTGTTCCGTGATTCTGACATTCGATATTCACGGAATATATTTTACACTTAAATTGTGTTTATTTTACAATTACATCGGACTAGGGAAGTTAATAAGTCAGTGCCATTTTTGATTGAGAGCTGATTCCATAGAGTAGTTGTGCGTGGCAGGAAATTTCGCGTGAAACGCACAGTGTTGGATTGCCAACCATCAAGGTGATGAGGATGAAATTTTGAATTCTGTCGTGATGTACGATTTTTAACACATATACACATTATTAATTATATAATATCGCCGTGGCCGCAACCAACGCTGGGTACATATTATTAATTATATAATATCGCCGTGACCGCAACCAACGCTGGGTTCACGTTATTAATTATATAATATCGCCGTGGGCGCAACCAACGCTGGGTACACATTATTAATTATATAATATCGCCGTGGGCGCAACCAACGCTGGGTACACATTATTAATTATATAATATCGCCGTGACCGCAACCAACGCTGGGTTCACGTTATTAATTATATAATATCGCCGTGGGCGCAACCAACGCTGGGTACACATTATTAATTATATAATATCGCCGTGGGCGCAACCAACGCTGGGTACACATTATTAATTATATAATATCGCCGTGGGCGCAACCAACGCTGGGTACACATTATTAATTATATAATATCGCCGTGGGCGCAACCAACGCTGGGTACACATTATTAATTATATAATATCGCCGTGGGCGCAACCAACGCTGGGTACACATTATTAATTATATAATATCGCCGTGGGCGCAACCAACGCTGGGCACCACATGCTCGTCTACGGAAGCGTTTGTGTGGTGCTAAATTTACGGTTTACAACTTTATTTACGGCACAACGTTCGTGTATATTCTGGTCACGTTTGACGAGTGCCGTCTCACAGAAATATCCTTCTGACACGCCCGACTCACATCTTACATCAAAAACAACGTAAGGACGTTCAAGTTTTAACATTGTCAAAATTAGTAATTTGTCGTATTATTTGCCAAAATAACTCATAACCGGAATCGAGGTCGTCCGAGGTATTCATTTTCGTTAAATTTATTTACATATTACTCGATTTGCAAGTACTTAAAAACTAAGGCTTGTGCCTTAGTGTTTTTTGATTGTGCTTAAGTGCTTAAGTTGGACGATCTTAAGTATCATGTTTTGATAATTAGAATTTTTCACCAGTCAACCCATGAAATGGCGATAAATTTAGACATATGCATAACAAAGGGACAATACAGTAAGGGAGAATTTAATTAATTAGACATAAACATACATAAATAAATACGTATATACAAAATATATACGCAATATATACAAAATTTATGTATATATAATATAGTGAGAGAAAGAGGAAATAACCACAGTTATAAATTGTCGACAACCTCAAGAAAGTAAACACAGACCAGTTTTTTAAATAATTTATTTTTTATAAACGTTCGTTGAACACATTACGTAATAATAACAAAATATCCTTATAAATATATAATTTGCTCCAAACTTATTACTAATATACATTACATTACCATATACACTATAAACTAAGCATCCGTTGCCGAAATATGTCGTTGTGTTATATGTTAGTGTACGTTAAAATCTATATGCTATATTTTTGTGTAGCTTTTTATTAAAAACTTATAGGCAAGCATATATAAGACGCACTCAGAATAATTAAAACACTTCACTGTGGCACAAATAAGTTTACTTCAGCGAGAACAAGTCACTTTAGTTAAAGAAGTCAAAAACATTACCTTGTTTCTGGGGCAGTAGGGTCAAAAGAACATCGCAACAACTATAAAAATACGTAACTTATAAAGAATTAAAATAGATTTTCGAAAAATGATCAAATCTATCTATAAATTTTTATATAACGGACAAATAAAAGCTTTTTTTTAAATGTAAATAACACAAACACGTTGATGCAAGCTATTGAACTGTAGCCTAGTCGCTGCTTAGTTTTGATCAATGTTTTTTTTTAATTTCAAACAATATTATGAAGGCCGTACGGTTTACGACTTTAGCCTTTGTAAAGCAACGAAGCAAATGCAATTAGACACGCTTCGGAACAGAATATGAAATAGCTTAATTTGTTTTCGTACCATTAAAGATATGTTAAACATTCGTAATCTTTAACATATTTCTTATTACGAATACCTAACCAACCTTTTCTAAGACCAATCTTCGAGGTATTTTTTTAAAGAACTCTCCATCTTGGCGATGGCATGGCAAAAGTAACTGACCGAGGCGAGGGAGGCAACTGAGTCAGTTCAGTGTCAGTCAACAGAGAGCAACAGTCATCACTAAACATCAGATGAACTGTGTGCTAGTTTGTCACCGGTAATGTGGTAAAATAAATAAAGAGAAATCCATAAAAATATCGAGCTCAATTTTACATTACTATGAAATAATTTTCCTTATCTTTTTTCATTCCATTCCTTAGAATTTTAGTATTCTTCATGATGTTCGAGTATTATGGCCGACTTGGCTATTGATGAGCGCAGGGATCCGGAGATCTTTATTACTGGTGACGAGGCATTCCATCTCAGATCTCAAGGGTAACAACGCATCTGCATTATGATACCTTGTCAAGGATGAATGTGGATGTCATGGACCGCAGGAATCACTTACCGTCGGGTGAACTGTGTGCTCGTTTATTACTTTCAATGTAATAAAAAAAACACAACTTGTTGGTGTTCAGGTATGTAAATTGTGCGGTGTCTATGACACTACTTCGACTTCATCCAGTCCCAAAACATATTTTACATCGGAATAGGGAAGAGGACGACAAGTGACTGAGTGAGCCCTTAGTGATGCCAGAAAATATTGCGTTGTTCGAAACTAGGACGGCATCGGTACAAACTAAAGCATCAAAATGAAATACAGTAATTAAACTGTGAACACTACAAATTTAACCGACAAAGTTTATCAAATCATAGATGACTAAAAAATATTAACGTAAATTAATAGCTATTACGAAACGTACCGAATCAGTGTAGATTAGTCATGTTAGGCAAAAGTCGAGAACCGTGCAGCCTTGTGTAAGAAAAGATTAAAATTAAATTTTAGATAATATCACACTTTAAGAGTGCTTTAGTTTTATTATGACATTAGAATATTACATAGAAAATTTAAACGATTAAATCGTAAATACTGCATGTTCGGACACCTGAAATAATTGATGTAATGACGGTTGTAATAAAACTTAAACAAAAATAATGTACATAAAAAAAGAGAGAGGGAAAATACACCTTGCACCGTGCAGACTATAATAATACTAGTCCGGCCATAATTTCTGTTACAAATGAAAATGCATTTTTTTGTTTTAATGAAGTAATGTAATATTATTAAAATGTATACCTACATATTTATTAGTCAGTAAGCAAAAAATAAAAAAAATATTCTATTCGAAAGGTGACCTCCTTTGGCTTTTATACAGGCCTTTAATCTGTTTGGCCACGAATCTATGGATTTACGCACTGTTTCCAAGGGAAAAACTGCTTGCTCCAAACATTTTTTAAGAGACTCAATGTCACCCTGTCGTTTAGAGCAGGCCATGTCCTCTAAAACTGACCATAATTTGAAGTCTAAATCGTTGAGGACTGGGCTAGATGAGGGCCAGTCTTCAGCTCTTATAAAGTCCGGAACGTTGGTTTCAAGCCAGGCTTGGGTAGTTCGTGCCTTGTGACCAGGTGTAGAGTCCTGCTGTAAAGTTCACGGTATATTTTTAAAAAGTGTATTGCTGAGAGGTTTCACAACATGATTCAAGACTGTATCTTGATACACTTTGGCTGAAGATTTCACTCCTTTTTACAAAAATATAGTTTTGTGACTCCTTGATAAGACACGCCCCACCAAACCATCACTGACGCAGGATGATGACCACGTTGTACCTTTCCGACCACTTGAGCAGATTCTTTAGGACTGTGAGCGTACACTTTATCATTATGATTATTGTAGTGTCCTTCAATCGTGAAATTTTTTTATCGGTAAAGAGGACATTTCTGTGCCTTTCACCTGCGTATCACAACAGAAGGCGTTTTGATCGATCCACTCTCTTTAATTGTAATGATTGATTTAGGCATGTCATGTATATCGACGATAAGCACCGACCTTCAGGTCTTGTTTTATAATACGCGATAGAGTCCTAGCGGGAATCTTCATTTCTCGTGATAAGATTTTGATTTTTCATGATGAGATATTGATGTTTCGACGAATTCTGGCTTTAACAGCATTAACAGCCTTTGTAGTTCTAACAGCACGCGGCCGTCACGCTCTTGTCTGGTCTTCGACAGAGGAAGTGTTGTTGTATCTGTTGATAGTATATATACGATAGAGTAGATATACGAACAAAAGGCTGATACCATACTTTTAAAGTGTTTGGAATATGACCGACGGCTCCATAGCCACTTTGTGCAAGGCGATCACTGCAATCCTATTTTCTTTAACACCCTATTCCATATTGTAATTTGATAATCAACACGAAAAAATATGTGAAATGGCGCAAAATCGAAAGAAGCTTTTTATATAATATACGTGTTCCAAATTCAAGTTTTTATGTAACTGTATTTATTGCCAGACTTTTTTTATAGTTATATTATAAAAATAAAAAAAATTGCGCAATGGACAATATTATCTCTAAAAGGATTTTGTTTTATTCTGGGGCCATTTGGCAGAGACTTTCACTGTGTGCTCGTGAGGTTTGTGAAAAAGAAAATTGTTTTTCCTAACTCCATTCTAAGACTATTAGGAAGTCTAAATCATTTATTGAACACTTTAAAAAAATAACTTGTATCCCTCCTGTTTTTTATTTACGAAGGCATTAACACGATTATTTATAAGGTATTTTAACAGTGGCAAAGATGTAGAAAATTTCTAGCTATGTCGATCGGCTCGTCCGAGGAACACGCCCTCACAAAATACCAGCAAGGAATAGCAGCATAACGATGCTGTTTCGTGTGAAGAGTTAAGGAATCGGGGAACCCAATTGTTGGCATGGGCTACTGTTATCACTAACCACGAGGTCGATTATATGATCTTTTCCCATGCCTAATATTATATAATAAAAGTATATACTTAGGTAAAATCATAGTTATACTTACGCCAAAAATAACTTACATTCGTCCATTTTTACATTGCTACACTGCAGTTTGTTTCTAGCTGCAGAATGAAAGGGTAAGCTCGACCGGGGTATGACGACGCCCTCACAGAATACCAGCATAATGTTGCTGTGTTTCGTCTGGTGAGTGTAGTGATCCGGGGACCTTTATTACTGGTGTCGAGGCATTCCATCTCAGTCCTCAAGAGTGACAACGCATCTGCAATATGATTCCGTGTCAAAGATGAATGTAGATGTCATGGGCCACAGGAATCACTTACCATCGGGTGAACTGTGTACTCGATAGTTACTGTGAATGTAATAAAAACAACCAGAACCTCTGTTAACTTTGTCTAACCTGATCATGGTTATGAGAGCACATTGTGTTCTAAATGTAATTAAAATAAAAAAAACAATTTGTTTTGTGTGGCCATTCTGTATTATTGTTATGTGGAATATTAAGCTAACGACACATTATAAACGGTCACCTAATTACCATAAACAGTAACATTGTATTGTATTTTAATTAAACACGTCATTACGGTTTATGGCACAAATTATTTGTAGCAAATAGGTGTAAATTAGGAACATACACGCGGACTTTAGTGTATTAGTTCTTGAGACACGAGCGAGAATTGATTTTGAAATAGTGGTGTCGTGTTATATAAGACTTTACAACGTGTATGTTTTTTTTTAAATTTATGTGATTCATTTTATACAAAGTCATCTAAGTGTGGGGTCAGTGGGTCGTATATTGGTTATTACATTAAAAGTGTGTTTGGATTACTTAAGTAAGTAAATTATTATAACAGATACAAGAAAACTTATTTTTATTCTTTCGTTTACTTAAGAGTTTATTAATAAATATAAATACTTAATGGGAGAATGAATAAAAAACAAAACAAATTATTTAATGTAATAAAAATATGGATCGAATCCAGGCCAAGTTGCAGTCGGATATGTTATCATCAGACTGCGGCATTCCGCTGCTAATTATGAGGGTCATCGCACAACTGTGTCACATCGCAGCTAAAAACTTACCCTAGCTGCTCGGCGCTGCCATTTTGTTAGCTGAGTTTGAGGCAAGCCATCTCAGCTTTAAGTTATTAGGCATTATAAATACTTACCGAATTTATCTTGGCACAGGCCGCACGAATGAACCGTGTTCTGGTTTGTCATTAACATTATAAAAAAGCATTCAACACACGTTCCGGTTTAAACCGTCACAAGATGCATAAATTATGAGATGGATAGCCTTTATTATCTCTGTCTACTCCGATTACGGTTATCCTGCTCTATTAATAATAATATTATGTATAAGTCATATGAAAATCATGTTAATGTCACTCGTTATAGACCCAATTTCATTGTAATGAGGCATTCCTTAAACTTTAGCGGTGAAATCACATATTGACGTGAGATTTATGGGCTGAAGTTATCACGTAATATCAGATGAATTGTGTGATCGTTTTTCAACGTTAAGTAAAAAAAGTAATTAACAATAAATTGAAGCTAACTTATATTATTTTTTATGAAACTTATTTCAACAAAAAAAATAAGTTATGTAAATTTTTGGCTTAATTAAGTTATACCATAATTGATTTTAATAAATGTCCTTGAGCCGTTTATATGACCGTTAAACACATGTGTGTTACTGTATTTATTATCTATAGGTTACAAGTACGTCACGCTTGCTTCCCCCTGTCTATAACGGGGGCTGGTCACCCTAAGCAGTTACTTATTATTTTTTAAATTATACACAAACCCGTTTATAAAACAGGCCAAGGTCCGTCATGTGCTACGTTGTCTTATTGGTTACAATTTTCGTGGTGTTTTAAATTAATTTTAACTTTTTTATTTCTGTTTTTGGTTATTATATAAAATATACCAGGGTGATCCAGCCTGGCTCTGCTGTCATGTTAACGATGTTATGTAGTGCCATCTGTTGATGTGTACCTAATATCAATTTAAATATGTAGGTTACAAATGTCTGTTTGCTTTAACTATCTATAAGATGGCGCTAGAAAAAAAGATGTGTGAAAATGAATTTCGGATGACATTATTACGTGAAAAATAAAATATTATCCAATTACAAAATATCTAAGTCTAAGAATTAGTAATAAAGAAGTAATAACTAAAAATTACTAATACAGTGGCTAGAATAACAGTTATCACTTCGAATTAGCGAGTTTTTGATTTTTTATAATAGTGAAGGGAAATATATTACATAAATATTTTAATTAATATATGTGCCCGTTGCTAAACGATATGCTCACCCGTTCATTGCATCACGTGGAACACATTTCCGATGATATTGTAGTCACTACGTACACGTTTTAACCTAAAAATAAAATGTTTTAATTAATACTTCATAGAGGAATTAATCTCATACATTTCTCTAATTATGTTTTGCACCACAAATTGTGATAGCTAGCCGCAGTGTTGATATATATATAATAAAACAAAAGCGCGCCTAAATGTCAATGTCATCAAATTCCCGCGTAAACAGTTGATGTATTGTTATCGTTTTAATGCCTAAATATAGTATTAAATATGGACTTGACAATGGAATAATAAAATAGTGAGAGTAAACAAATAATAATAAAATAATTAACATATAAAATGCTAGGAGGAAACGAGAGTAGTAGTGTTATTTAGTAGTAGTAGTAGTACTATTTGGTAATAATGATGATGTCCTTCTGGTCGATTTCGATCATTTTGTTTATTGCCAGATGACATCAACTGCAAAAGAATCTTTCATAGTGCCGTAAGCTTTTGAGCAAACACCCTTACTCGTCGTCTATCCATGTTCTAAATCAATCCAAATACTAAACTAACATATTCACGCTATTTTTCGTCGTACCTCATAGGTATATAATAACGTATCAAATTTAAAATTCTTTTGTCGAATTGTGTCCTATCGATTTACGTTATTTCGCCATTACTATGACAATTATATACTTTGTCATTTACGTGGATACCCACATGGCTGTCAGATCTATATAATACTTAAGTTATAATAACGCAGCTAAACTTTTGATACCCGAGCAACATCCGTACGCTATCGCAGCTCCCAGGAAAGTCGTTAACAATTATATTTATATTTTTCTGCTACAATCAGTTTATAAACGGATTTCGTATAAGACTGATGTCTGTTTGCGTTCGAAAATGGGTTATAGTGAAGTCGAAGATGGCCAAGGGTTGTTGTACCGTATTATCAAATTTCGGTAAGAAATATTTTTTTCTTCCTCATTCTACAAGACCGACATTAGATATTAAACCTTCAAAATTTCCCATACTCGCCACACTAGCCATGGTTGGTGAGTAATGTCGATGCCCTAGCTCCATAGCTAACCTATTAAATATATTCTGGCCAAAATTATGTTAGTAAATTTACTATCAATCGTTGGTGTTAAGACCATATTAGGATGCAAAAGAGTTTGGCGATTAAAAAAAATATTCCCCCAATATACTTTTCGAAATTAAATCGAAAATTAATTAATCTTTGTAAATATACACATATAACAATTGCTATGTCAATTAAGACGTCTTCCCACACGTTAAGTATTTTAGAACTTATCTAATACATTCATTAATAATGGAGCTATATATCTTATATATACTCGTATAGTTCCATTATTAATGAATATAGCGATAAGAACTCGTACTTGTCTATACTTAGTGTTACTGTGTCGGCTAATAATATAAATTTGCAAAGTAATACTACTTACTATGTAATATTATATAGTAGATTTGACAAATCTTTAGGAGATTTACGATTTTTAGGCTATCGAAAACAGTAAATATATACCCATATAATTACTAAGTAGAATAGCCTATAGCCTAATGTTTACGGTGCAGTCTGCAAAACCTAGGGTCGGAGGTTCGCATCTGCTATTAGACTATTGTCTTGAACCATCTCCTGGCACAAGCATTTTCAGCTTAGTTGGAGTGGGTTACCGGAATATTAGTAATGTGTAATAGCATTGCTAATATTTTTAAAAAAAAGAATTGGTAGTCACGCTGAGGTTAGTTTATATTAAAAAAAGTAAAGCATATATATATTTGGCACTTTTTGGCATAAACTTCTTTTCTAGATAGGGCGTTAAAGCACAGTCCACCACGCTTCTCTAATACGGATTCGCGTATTGGCGTGTCTTCGAAATATTCTTATTTATTTATTTCTTAGACATGCAGGTTTTCTCAGTGTGTTTTCATGCACCAACATGATAAATCAGCACTTTAAACAGAATTTTATGGGGATCGATCTGGATTTGCCCGCGTACCGTAAATTAAAGCACTTAAACACTGAATAGTTTCTTCATGCAACAGACTGGTGAACCTCACAAAATACTAACGTGAAATAGCAGCATAACGCTGCTGTGTTTCATCTGGTGAGTGGAGGGATTCGGACACTCTTGTTACTGGTGAGAAGGCATATAATTGTAGTCCTCAAGGTACGAGTACTTGAATTATGGTTCCTTATCGAGAATAAATATATATAGTACTTTTACAATGAATAAACTATTATATTATAGTATTTAAGGAACGCAGTGTAAATGTGCGTATCTCAAAGCATTCCATCTTAGTTCTCAGGGTTGACAACTTTCGTATTCAGGGTTGACATCTTGAATTTGTTGAGGATCGAACTGTGTTTACGAGTCGAAGTAATCAGATGAATGGTGGTTTCCTTTTTACCTTTAGTTACATAAAAAGCTTGTGAGAGAAGAGCATTTGCTTGTAATCGCAGTAAACTATCATCGCTTCATGTGTACCTATAGCGGTATACAACCGTCCTTCACAATGGAAAATATACTTACGAATTCCTTTATCATCTATTCTGAAGACCAATAGCTCATTATAACATCCCATTTAGGTACAATGGTACGAGAAACGGTAAACAATATATATATAGTGAGAGTGTTCCAAACACATACAAACATACACACGCAATAAGTGTTATAGCCATGTTAAAACCAGTTCCTAGCTACAATAACATTGTCTCGATCGGGAAACCATGCCCTCGCTATGGAGATATGAGGTGTTTCGTCGCACAACTCAGGGGTAGCAAGCAACTTTATATTGGCTACCTTTGGGTACCTAAGGTATGAAAATGGCTACGCATCGAGTATCCGGAATGATATTTGACGATGGATTTAAATATCAAGGGCTGCAGTAATCACTTGCCATGGTGTGTGCTCGAATGACAATGAACCTCTACCTAATCAAAAAGAACCTAACCATACTTTATAAAGAAAGATATAGTTCGTGCAATACCAAAAATAGAGAATGGCTACGCATCGAGTATCCGGAATGATAGTTGACGATGGATTTAAATATCAAGGGCTGCAGTAATAACTTACCATGGTGTTTGCTCGAATGACAATGAACCTCTACCTAATCAAACAGAACCTAACCATACTTAATAAAGACAATATATAGAGCCGTTTGATAACAGCTAATGTGGTTGATTCCACGAACTTTATATTTACTTATCATTTAGCAGCGTGGGACTCTATAAATAGATCAAATATAAAAACAGATTCAACAACCGTTGGTTATACTTTGATGTTAATAATAACATTATTATAACATTTTTTATTTTATTTACTGTTAAAGGAATCTAGAACTGAATGGAACACACGTATGCACGCCATAAATAGTATAAAAACAAAGTGATATATTAAATCAGAATTTTTAAATGCCCTATTGTTAAATGCGCAGTGTTATCACAAAAACGATCAAAAGAAATTTCAACAGAACAGAAATTCTAGTAAGGGCCGATAATAGCACTTTAATATTAAAATATTACATAAAAAATATCTTATAACTTAAAATCGCTGTTTGAATATATTACAAATGGGTGCCTAACCCTTAAGTTTAGTTTTCCTTTGAGATCATTTTTTTTTCCGTTTCTTTGAAATAAGTTCCTAGTTGGTATGCATTGTTGGAGAGCTAACTAAACGGTTATGTTTTAAAATAATCTGCAAGCCAAGTTTCATGACGGTTTTGTTTTTGTTTTAAGGCATTTCAGTGGGAAAAAAATCTCAAATAAGATATATAAATAATATCCTTTTTGTGTCTAAATTTGGATCGATAATTGGTGTTATAATATTGATAAATAACCAGTGCTTAATCGTTTTTATAAATCTGAAGAAGAAATAAGATTTAAATTAATACTTTTTTTTAATAAATTTTGATTTTGCATTTTGACTTATTTTGAATAAAGCTAAAAAACATGATAACTCAAAATAAATGGTTAACTTTTGGATAATGCATATGTGGGTTAAAATTATCACAAATAGTCACTCCTACCACACCTTATCACCTCCTAACGGGAATACGTCGAATTAACAATAACCCTGTATATGCAAAGAAATATATTAATTAATGTAAGATGTAAATATATTATAAAATCTTAACAAGACTGTGTGATCGCGCTGAGAGAAATTTCTAACCCTTTATAAACTTCCCGAGGCTATTTGTCTTAGTTTCACTCTTCAAGGTTTCAAACTTTACTGATAGAACTGCTTGGTTCCAGCCTGACCCGTCCGGTGTCGGTGCAGGGCGTGATGGAGCACGCGTTACAGCACCGCGAGCGCGTGGGCGTTCAGGACTTCGTGCTTTTGGAGGACTACAGGTCCGAGGCCGCCTTCATCGATAACCTGAGGAAGAGGTTCAGCGAGAACATCATCTATGTATGTATATAATTTAAAATTGACACAATGTGATACATCAAATCACTTTATAAAAGTCAAAAGGCAGTACAAAATAGTTCGACGGTTAAATTTAAATTTACGAATTTTCTAGCGTCTATTTTGAACTCTTTAATTCCCTATAATTCGAGTGCTTCATAACACTCGTGGTTACAAGAACCAACCAAGAACCTAACCTAACCTAACTGCATATTTAAAGGACTTTAATCTGATGGTAGCCCGAGTTAACTACGACATCGGGACTTCAAACTACCCCACGTGACCTCTGGGGAAGTTTGAAGCGGGACCGTGACGACGAGTGATGCATAAAAATCGTTAGATTTATTGAAAGAATACAAGTTTTCTTACAGGGTAACGGTCCAAGCCGAAGCTCTCCCTCGGGAGCCCTCGTGCTGGTTACTAACAAAAGTCCAGGCTGAGCGCCATTAGTGCTCGTCCCACCTATCATCCCGGTGAAACTGTAGCCATCTGTAGAAACCCTCGGGCTAACAGTGGTCATTAGCCCAAAAACAAACTGATTTATTTATGACGAAGTGACAGAACATCACAGTTCCTTATAAAGGTCTGGATCACAACTTAAATATGGTAATGAACCATACCTACACCACTCTATGAATATATACCATACATATCATCAATACTATCGTAATTTATCACTAGTTCCTGCTACACATAGCTCTCCGGGCACCCGCGTCTGGACACTTAGAATACTTTAGCTCCAGAAAACAAACTCGAAAATCACGAAGTAAATGTAAATAGCACAAAATATCTGTATTGATCCTTATAATTATTTTTGTTTTTAGTTTTGTTTCATTGAATCTATTCCTCCATAGACTTACATCGGCAACGTGCTGATCTCCGTGAATCCTTACAAAAACCTACCCATCTACACAGAGGAGAAGGCGAAGCTCTATTACAAAAAGGCTTTCTTCGAGGCACCCCCTCACGTGTAAGTATGATTCACTTTTTAGTAGTGGTTGCAACTACACATGGATCTGGATCCCTTGAATTTTTTCCCGATTTTAAACCACTTTAGGAAACTAACATTTTTTAACAGTGTTAGAGCTACTCTGCAATTTGTTTCCAGCTGCAGAATGTCAGCTGGAAACAAATTGGATGGAAGTCAGCTGCAGTTGGTCAGTTCAACCGGGATAGGACGAAACCCGCACAGAATACCAGCTTAAAATAGAAGCATAATGCTGCTGTATTTCGTCCGGTGAGTGTAGGGATCCGTAAACCTCTATTACTGGTGATGAGGCAACGCATTTGCATTATTATTCCTTTTCAAGCATGGAAGTAGATATCCTGGACCGTGGGAATCTCTTAACATCAGGTGAAATGTGTTACTCTCGATGTAATAAAAAACAATCTATGGACTGAAAATTTCAACTACTTTATATATTTCTAGACTCACCTTAGCTACCTCAAGACGTCTTCAATCGTCGAACCTAAGCACAAACATTTTTCATTTCAACAGAAATCTATAATTCTCTTGATAGCTTTATATGATAATGACGATAAAGACCTCTTGGTTGACTTCGACCACGGCGATATCTTCTGGTTATTGCCAAATGACATCAACTGCGCAAAATAGTTATTAGTGCCAAGCATTTGCGCAATCACTGGTCGTCATCTTCCCTAATCTGATGTGTTGCATTTGCAATAAGATCGAGGAATGGTTAAGATACGGTGTTTAAGACACGGTACATACACATACAACACGAATCGAAACTAGGACTCTAAACATGACACCACGTGGCTATTAACTT
Source organism: Teinopalpus imperialis (assembly GCA_029286865.1). NCBI lineage: Eukaryota > Metazoa > Arthropoda > Insecta > Lepidoptera > Papilionidae > Teinopalpus > Teinopalpus imperialis. The sequence continues at coordinate 16,293,965 of JAGSMU010000022.1, read as the reverse complement.
TCTATAATCCTTTTACAGTAAGAGCTTTAGAAAATTAAATATGTAATACGTTATATACCTATTATTATTCACGAAAATACTATACATGTAATGATAATAGATTTCGTTAAATAAATAAACAATACTAAAATTAGCCCTCTTGGAATTTCGTTACATATTTTCAAAGACCCAAACCGTGATACCGCGATCGATAACTTTGATAATCTTTTATCAGTCCCTATCTCTAGTATATCGTATTCATTCCAATAGCTGGACCAGCGCGATTGGACGCCATTAATACCTTTATCGGCGTGTTTATAATTCACGTGTTCATCTGCACGTTTTACAAGTACTTATCGATTAAATGGCAACAAAAGTCATTAAACATTATTTCAATGCTAGTGTTTACCTTATTTTTGTTTCATAATTAATAAATATGTATGTATGGCAATAAAATGAAATGTCAATGTTTTTGATCGCAGTTATCCCTGACTATCAAGTGAATTGTTTGGCACCCATAATACAATAAAAAAATATGTTTAATGTGTTCTAATTGTACATATAAATTATATTATATCTAATATTAATACATATAAATTATTATATATTTTTATATAACCTGTGCTAGCTTGGTGTTAAAGCGCTTGCTTCAATTTTTATTGTATGTTATTTAATAAATAAAGCCTAAGATAATGCTCTTTCCTCTTTCCGTACTCACGAGTTTTCTACTCGCGAATCTATTCAACCTAGTCAACAGCATATACCGCTATATTATTTTAACTAACTGAATAAAGAACGGGACAATTAGCATTTTTGGTCAGGTTAGAAACAATTAAATCCAGAAATTTTCAATAACATTAGGGATATAATACTACAAACTTAAAAATACTATGTACTGTTTATTAAATCGAGGGGTTCAGTTGAGAGTCGAGGAAATGACGAACCTTGTCGCGAGGTAACCAAGCAATTTATAAATTGCGAAAACAATTTTGAACGTCTCGTCTTTTTTACGATTCACCATAAAATGTTTTATTTGTGAGTTACGTTTTCGACATTGATATTTATGATTTTTTTGAATTGATATATATGGGTAATTGAAAACTAATGGTGTATATATGTATACATAAAAAAATATATATAGATCATTAATTTTTCTGGATAAGTGGAATTGGCTACAGTTTCACTTACCATCTTACCATTTACCACTTACCAGTAAGCAGTGAAGAATATGGTCAAAATCGTTTTAGAAACTTTTGTATATGAACAACTATGTCTTTGTTGTTCAAACTTTCTCCTCACCAAAGAACTATGAGCTTTTCTAGCCACCTACGCTGAAATTATGAGACGGACTTAGGTATATATAGGCATATGACCAAATTCGCCATATGACTGGCGATTCCTTTAACGTTTTTTGTTTACATGATCGGCGGTGATCACTCTCTCTACTCTACTCTCTCACTATCTGGTCATCCACGCCTTTAATTAATTTATTTGCCCCTTCTTTAAAAAAAAAAATATTACCAACGGAACTGACAGTCGACAACCTTACCCGACTCTAAAATTAATAGTAATTATTTGGAAACAACATAGCCTTAATTTTCTGTTCCAACAAACTATTTAGATTGTATGATAAGACGCTTTTATTAAGATCAGATAACGATATGGTTATGGTCACTGATTCTTTTAAATCATATCATCGATAAAATTTCACGAATATAAGATTATTACTAAATAGAATACTCGGTCAATTTTTTTACTTCATTTTTGAAAAAATTATTAATTTTACCTTTAGCGGCCAAATCGCTTAGAGAATTCTATTTACGTCATTTATTATGTCACGTGGTCGATTGTATTGTTTGAACAAATATGTGACCTCTCCTGTCCATTAGTTGTCCACTGCCCCCCATATTGCCATAAAGCAAGCTCCTGTATAGTTGAGCTTAATTGGTGATGATGCGAAGATATTATTTTAATATGATGATGATTTATTTAGTATTAGCTGCGCTTTAGCTGATATATTAAAGTATCGTAAACACTGGGGCAATAACACAATCACTCACATGTTGTTAATACATGTGCAATAACATTGAACACAAATAAAACACACGCAGACACGAAAACTGAAATTAACGATACATGCCCGGGTTGAGAAAATTATATATAATAATAAGGAAATGTCAAAATAACAACTATTAATAAACATTCAACAGTTTCAATGAATACAATTCGAATAAATATTACAAAACTTGAAATTTCCATGCCCAATAGTTATAAGTTTTTGCGTTAATATCCGAAACTAATAATTGTTTTCTAGTTACAAAACCGAAATATTTTTTTTTTGTTTATAGATTTGCCATTGCAGACAATGCCTACCGATCCCTAGTCTACGAGCACAGGGAACAATGCATTCTCATTTCGGGTAAGCTAATCTATGTATACATGAAAATATATAATTCAGAAAGTTTTACTAGAACCTACGAACTATTATCCTGTGTTTAAATTTATCTTAACTTTTAGTAAAGAAACGATTTATATATAATATTATACTAACATTTGTCATATATATGAAAATATATAATTGAGAAAGTTTTACTATCACAAATTTTCATGTTTTTATTAAAATTTTGTTCTACCTTTTTATATTTTCACTATCTATAATTATCAAAAGTAATTCAGATCACGAAGGTCTTAAATTTGAAATAGAATGCCCATTTTATCTTTAGGTGAATCCGGATCAGGTAAAACCGAAGCTTCCAAGAAGGTTCTAGAATATATTGCTGCAAGAACAAACCACCTCCGCAATGTCGAGACGGTCAAAGATAAACTCCTTCAAAGTAATCCCCTCCTTGAAGCATTCGGCAATGCCAAGACACATCGGAACGACAATTCAAGTCGTTTCGGTAAATACATGGATATTCAATTCAACTATGAAGGTGCCCCCGAAGGAGGCCATATCTTGAATTATCTTCTAGAAAAATCAAGAGTGGTTAGTCAGATGACAGGGGAAAGGAATTTCCACATTTTCTACCAATTGTTAGCTGGGGCTGATCAGGAGTTATTGAGGCAGTTGAAGCTACAAGGACGGCCTGAAGCATATAAGTATACGACTGATATGGTAAACATATTTATTTTTTTATATAAATGTGGTAACAAACTTGCACACAGTTTAACTGTGATCCCTTCGGGTATCAAATATAACCTAAATACACACACTTCGATCTTGGACAAGGATGTAAATGGTTTTTTTTAATTTTTTTTATTTGCAATACATGGATTTTACTCCTAATTATTCGAACACCATATTACAGTAGTAGAGCTACACTACAGTTTGTTTCTAGCTGCAGAATGAATGGGTCAGCTCGACCGGGCTAGGACCACGCCTTCACACAATATCAGCGTAAAATAGCGGCATAATGCTGTTGTGTTTCGTCTGATGAGTGTCGACATCCGGAGACCAATATTACTGGTGACGAGGCATTCCATCTCAGTCCTCAAGGGTGACAACGCATCTGCATTATGATTCCTTGTCGAAGATCAATGAAGATGTCATGGGCCGCATGAATCACTTGCTATCAGGTGACCTGCGTGCTCGTTTGTTACTCTCAATGCAATAATAATAAGGAAATGTCAAAATAACAACTATTAATAAACATTCAACAGTTTCAATGAATATAATTCGAATAAATATTACAAAACTTGAAATTTCCATGTTATAAGTTTTTGCGTTAATATCCGAAACTAATAATTGTTTTCTAGTTACAAATCCGAAATATTTTTTTTTTGTTTATAGATTTGCCATTGCAGACAATGCCTACCGATCCCTAGTCTACGAACACAGGGAACAATGCATTCTCATTTCGGGTAAGCTAATCTATGTATACATGAAAATATATAATTCAGAAAGTTTTACTAGAACCTACGAACTATTATCCTGTGTTTAAACTTATCTTAACTTTTAGTAAAGAAACGATTTATATATAATATTATACTAACATTTGTCATATATATGAAAATATATAATTGAGAAAGTTTTACTATCACAAATTTTCATGTTTTTATTAAAATTTTGTTCTACCTTTTTATATTTTCACTATCTATAATTATCAAAAGTAATTCAGATCACGAAGGTCTTAAATTTGAAATAGAATGCCCATTTTATCTTTAGGTGAATCCGGATCAGGTAAAACCGAAGCTTCCAAGAAGGTTCTAGAATATATTGCTGCAAGAACAAACCACCTCCGCAATGTCGAGACGGTCAAAGATAAACTCCTTCAAAGTAATCCCCTCCTTGAAGCATTCGGCAATGCCAAGACACATCGGAACGACAATTCAAGTCGTTTCGGTAAATACATGGATATTCAATTCAACTATGAAGGTGCCCCCGAAGGAGGCCATATCTTGAATTATCTTCTAGAAAAATCAAGAGTGGTTAGTCAGATGACAGGGGAAAGGAATTTCCACATTTTCTACCAATTGTTAGCTGGGGCTGATCAGGAGTTATTGAGGCAGTTGAAGCTACAAGGACGGCCTGAAGCATATAAGTATACGACTGATATGGTAAACATATTTATTTTTTTATATAAATGTGGTAACAAACTTGCACACAGTTTAACTGTGATCCCTTCGGGTATCAAATATAACCTAAATACACACACTTCGATCTTGGACAAGGATGTAAATGTTTTTTTTATTTTTTTTATTTGCAATACATGGATTTTACTCCTAATTATTCGAACACCATATTACAGTAGTAGAGCTACACTACAGTTTGTTTCTAGCTGCAGAATGAATGGGTCAGCTCGACCGGGCTAGGACCACGCCCTCACACAATACCAGCGTAAAATAGCGGCATAATGCTGTTGTGTTTCGTCTGATGAGTGTCGACATCCGGAGACCAATATTACTGGTGACGAGGCATTCCATCTCAGTCCTCAAGGGTGACAACGCATCTGCATTATGATTCCTTGTCGAAGATCAATGAAGATGTCATGGGCCGCATGAATCACTTGCCATCAGGTGACCTGCGTGCTCGTTTGTTACTCTCAATGCAATAATAATAAAAAAGGAATAATAATAATAAAACTGGCAAGCTTATTTATTTGTAATGATTAATTACCATACTATATTCTCCTTTACGGCCGCGTGCTATATTCCTTAGCGTATCTGATAGCTGCATCACGAGTTTTGATTCCCAGCCGTGTAACAATATTTGTATATCACAAATTGTTGGTTTTCCGTTTTGGGTGTGTTGTATGTATGTCTCGTTTCCCTGACACTGCTTCCGAACTTACTTATTTCATATGCATTACATCGGAATAGGTAAAGGGTGGGCGATGAGTGAGTGTCTCTGTCTTTGTAAATGCTAATGGCACTAAAATATTCTGAGCTGTTGATCTCATCTGGCAATAATCAGAATCAGAATCAGAATTGGTGGTCGAAATCGACTTTATTAGATTGTATTATATGTTTTAACATTTAGAAAACTTGCAGCATTCATCGGTCAGCCAAAAGGCAAACGACGCAGAACAGTTCCGCATAGTCCAAGAGGCAATGAAAGTGATCGAGATTGGAGACGCCGAGCAGAGTGAAATTTTCCAAATAGTCGCAAGTGTACTGCATCTTGGCAACGTGAAGTTTGTACAGAACGATAAAGGATATGCCGAGATTCTATCTCACGATGCCAACACTGGAAATGTAGCCGAGGTGAGAGCATTGCTTTGTTTTTATTCATTCTAATTAGCGTTGGCATTACGTTCATAAACACCATGTAGAAAAGTAGAGAAATATATCAAAAACCGAGAGAAAATTAAGGTTTTTACAAAATGAAACAATTTGAACAGGACTGTACTTACTAAAAGTTAGCTTTTTTGTCTCTCACGTTCCATATTTATATAATTCACATTAGCAATTTAGTTAAATATACCTAAGTAGCCGATAAGAGAATTTGCAAGATCCATACAAACTTCAACAAGTTAAAGGATATTTCATCTAGCTTTCTTTTTACCGAGTTAAACTCGTATGTAATCCAATATGCTTGATTTGCCCAGGACTATTTACAGACTTCCTGACTAATTCAAGAGCCTTTTTTGCCTAGGAGAACATAACTCTACATATAGTGTCTCTATAGAATTTCCGGATAAGACAGTTACTTCTGCTTCAAGACATTTTCTCAGAGAAGAACTATATCAATAGTACTAATAAATGTTTAGGAATGTTGATTTTCCATCTTTTATCAATTATACTATAATAAAAATATTAAAATAATGTATCGCAAAAGTAATCCATGATTATTTTAATATTTTGAGAATGAATTAATTACTATTATTAAATATATATTACTACTATTAAATTGAAACTAATAAAATCAATTAATGTTTGATTTTTGTCATTTCCCCTCGATGTTTAGCATTACGCAATCATCTTTATGATTTTTATATCCTCCCATAGTCTTTACGTAAAGCTTCCCCCACATATTATCACGACGCACGATCCTAAACTTGCATTCATCTATATATTCTCCTTTTGCCATATGTGACGTTACCATTGTCTAATGACTGGAGCTATTTAAATATGTATTACCGCAAGGCTGTTACCTAAGCCCATTGTTCTACATTGTATATATAAACATGTGTACAACTTCATTAGTGCTTGTATTGTGTGTAGATGCGCTATCAATATCTCTATTATGGAAATACAAACCTACGTTCACTCTAATATATCAACAATACAACTTATATATGCTCCCCGTAAATGAATTGCGTGAACTTGTAGGGCCGTACGTCATAAATTTATTTACCATTATTGTAATTTTTTTTTAAGTTTTTCTCTTGTCTCGTGATATAAATGCATTTTTTAAATTTCTTTTTTTAATTAAAGCATTCTGCTTGTCACTTGACTTACTCGCTTTTATACTCACGGTAAAATTTACCACAGATTTTGATTTATTTGATATATTAAATATCACAACGTATTGCTATATTAATCCATTGTCATATAGTCCTTCTGCACAAGATTTTCTAGATACTTTATAAGAAAGTTACAACAGTCCAACTGTGGTGATTATAGAGCTAGTTTGTAGCTACATCATGGATGGGCCGGCTCGATACAGTAAGGATAGCAGCATGATGCTGTTGTTACGTATGGTGAGTTCAGAGTCAGGGTGCTCCAACGCCAAAGGTAACGATATAACATTCCTTAGTGGTGAACATGAATGTATATGATCCGGAATCATCACTTATCATAAGACGCTCCCGATATATCGTGAAACGAGGCTAAAAGGCTACATTTGCCAAACATAAGGTAGTAAGTTCGAATGACTTATGTCGTAGAGCTATTTAAACAACACACACAAAAGTATTTTAACTTAGTTTGAGTGGTTAACTGTAATGTAACTTGACAGCACTGCTTGCATTCTATTCTTTTTTTTAAAAAAAAACAGTTACAATTTCAATTGACTATTTTGAAACCGGCTGCTAGTATTAAAGCACATATTGATACTAAATAAAGAGGACATTCTAACAATGTATCCCTCATTCCAGCTCCTAAAAGTGAATCCATTAAAACTCCGCGAGGTTCTGACCAGCCGCACCATCGACGCTAGAGGGGATGTCGTCAATACTCCGCTGGATTTGGAACAGGCTCAGTATGCCAGAAACGCGACGTCCAAAGCAATCTACGATAAGCACTTCAGCTGGCTCGTCTCCAGGCTCAACTCCTCGCTGGCACCCAAGGACAGGGATTCTAGGGCCTCCGTTATTGGTATCCTGGATATTTATGGTTTTGAGATCTTCCCGAAGAATAGGTGAGATTTACAACTTCGTGTTTATATTTCAATTTGTGTATAATATGATTATCTTTTTAAATTTTTGCTAACGCATTTGTCTCCAAAACTGTCCAGCGATTCATTACATGGGAAAATTTGAGATCAATAGAAACCACGTGTTCACAGCTTCGAGCAGTTCTGCATCAACTTCTGCAACGAGAAGCTTCAGCAGCTCTTCATACAGCTCACGTTGAGACAAGAGCAGGAGGAGTATCTAAGAGAGGGAATCGAATGGGAGCCCGTTGACTACTTCAACAACATCATCATATGCGACCTTATCGAAGCCAGGCACAAGGGTAACATTAACATCGTTACAAAACAAACAGATAAACTTTTACATAATATATATATATATATATATATATATATATATATATATATATATATATATATATATATATATATATATATATATATATATATATATATTCTTAAAAATCCTGTTGAGAAATTATAAATGATCACAAGTTGATTTTGACTAAGGTGTTTTTTTTATAGAAAAGGTGGCAATTGAGAAAGCCAATCATCTAGCGGTATATGATCACCGCCACCTGAGAACATCCATAATACCAGAGTAGTCGCATTAGCGTTGTCGGCCTTTAAGAATGGAGTAGGCTTTTTTCTTGAAGGTGATCTTTAGTTCTTACCACACGACAGCAGGACATATAACAGTACCGTGAGCATTGGAGCAAACAAGCAGCCTATAATCGACGTCCTACCTTAATCCAATGAAAGGCAAATAAAAAGGTTTCCATTGTGACCGATACGGGACTTTAGTATACTCAGATCTAAAAATCAAATCGTCACGGCGAACTACGTGTTCGTAGTGACGTAGCTTATCGTAGTAGCGAAGCTTATCGTAGTAGCGAGCTACGTCACAAGCTATGGCGTCGTCTTCATTAATGTATTTAACCACTTACTGTAAACTTTAAACTTCACCAGGTATAATCTCGATCCTGGACGACGAGTGCCTACGTCCCGGAGATGCGACAGACGCGAGTTTCTTAGAAAAGCTGACACAACATCTAGATGGACATGCACACTACAAGTCGCACCGCAAGGTCGACTCCAAAACGCAGAAGCTCATGGGGCGAGACGTGAGTTTTAATTTTTAATTTATTTTTCTATACATCCTTTTAATATTTCCTTAATATTAATTTTTTAACCATTATCAATAAACCTTTGTAAAATACATAATGATTCTAGAACAATACATATTGATGAGTGTGGACTAAAAGTGAGGATAAATGAATACGAACCGTCACCATCAAATGAGCTGCAAAAGCTTAACCTTTTGCATAATAATAGAAAAGCGGCAATAAACCCTTATCTCGCCCTTCCCACAGGAGTTCTGCCTAGTCCACTACGCGGGAGAGGTGACGTACAACGTGAACACGTTCCTTGAGAAGAACAACGACCTGCTCTTCAGAGACATCCAAGCCCTCATGGCCAGCAGTGGAAACACCATCGTCAGCAATTGCTTCAAGGTAATAAACGTTTAGATGTAAAAATGAAACGTATCACGTCCTTTATTTTTAATAAAGTTAGACAGAGATATGATTCATAAGCATTTTTTTTAAGTTGTTAATCTAATACATCTCGGATCATCATCTTTACCCAAAATTACTCCGCTAGTGAAATTGTCTTAAGAACTACCCTAGTATCCTGTGCTCCCTTTTGTCTTCAAGGACCTGCATCCATCGAATTCAAGTATACATACATATATATAACATAAACTTAAATTTATTTCTCCCTCAGGATACAAATCTATCAAGCAAGAAGCGCCCGGAGACGGCAATAACTCAGTTTAAAAACTCACTAAACGACCTCATCAAGATCCTTAGCAGCAAGGAGCCTTCTTACATACGCTGCATCAAACCCAACGATTTCAAGATGCCAAGTAAGTTGACACGTTAGGCATAGGAGTGGTAGAACTTAACTTAAACCATTATGCTTTTCTGTGTGTCTTACGCATACATAGACATGTATTGGTGATGCTGTTGGTCCAGTGACCTTTACAGCTTCACCTAAGAAGACTCGCGAGCGAGTAGGCCACGCATTCTTAAAAATTATCCTTAGAAATTAAAATAAGCTTAATATGATATAGTCCAGTTTCTTTTTCTCCATTTTTTTTGTAAGTAGTCTATGTTTCTATTTTCCGATAATATGTCCAACACCAGGCCTGCTGGAAAAGATTTTTATTGTAAAAATGACCTGCGCCTTTGTACATACTTTTCTTATCTTCGTTTCCTTGTATAAATGCTTTGTGTACATAAAAGTTAAATAAGTAAATACGTTCTTAGGTGTAATACTTTATTGTAAATTCAATCATTATTTACTTTTTTTATTTTAGTGCAATTCGATGATAAGCTGGTCTCCCATCAAGTGAAGTATCTGGGCCTCATGGAAAACCTGCGCGTGCGTCGTGCCGGCTTCGCGTACAGGAGGACTTACGAGGCTTTCCTCGAACGGTATGTATATAGTGATGTTATCGTAGCGATAGGTTATATATCGACAGTTGGAAATATTTACCAACTGCTGTTTTGTTTTTTTTTCAACTATCAAATACATTTTCATAAAAAAACATTTATTTATTTCAGAGTACAGTACAGAGGAGGCTTATACATATATAGGCTGTTACTATACTCTTTTGTTCAATATATTTTTATTACAGATACAAATGCTTGAGCACGGACACGTGGCCAAATTACCGCGGCCGAGCTCGGGACGGCGTCCACTGCCTGGTCAACGTCCTCAACTACGAGAAGGAGGAGTACCGTATGGGCAAGTCAGTATCACAACATTGTACTTGTTATGTGCCAATTGCACAACATTATACTTACTATATGTCAGTAGCACAAAATAAGTTCATATGCAATAATTACTTTATTTGCTACAACTAGCACTTCATCTCACCACGCCTTAGGATAACTGGTAGAGAATGCCTCTAGGATCTTAATGCTTAACATATATATAGTAGAGATTCACAAAGGGAAGTCCTTTGTGAATCTCTAACTTTGTTAATGCAATAGATAGTCATATATCATCACCATAATCACAGCCTATCCTACATCCACTGCTGATCATGTCTCCCCCATAGAATGCCACGAGAGTAAATAATTAAACGTGTGTCAGTTATTCTTGTTATGTGTCAGTAGCATAACATAACTTTATATATAATGATTAGTTTATATGCTACAACTATCACAACATCTCACCACGCCTTGGGTTAACTAGTAGGGAATGCCTTTAGCATTAAGTCCGCCCTTTGTGAATCTCTATTTTGTTAAGGTTAATGCAATAGAGAGTCATCTACACAGCTTATCCAAAGTCCTCTGCTGATTATATGTCACCCCCATAGAGTGTCACGAGAGTAAATAACTAAATTTGTGTCAGTTGCACAATATTATACTTGTTATAATATGTCAGTAGCACAATTTTACATTTTACATACGTCAAGGTGAGTGTAGGAAACCGGAGACTCCATTACAGGTAATGAGGTGTTCCATCTTTATTTAGGATGGATATACATGTCGTGGGCGGCAGTCATCAGGCGAACCTGGCCCTAGTATTAACAAAAAACTTTTCTTAGTAAGTTCCGCAACGTCGCCGCAACCACGGGGGTCTAGTATTTAGTGAGGAATCTATCATGAGGACTACATATTCTCGTGGCATACAAAGACTTGATGCAAAGTGACTTTACCTCCCGGACTATTGAATGGACATAATTTAACACACAAAACTTAACTTAAAAGGACTTAACTCACACAAATTCTATTTTCAGTTATAGTTATATACGTTTTATATTCTTAGTGGTTTTCTTCAGTGATGTCTGTTAATATCCAATTTATCAGAAATGACCTGATTTAAGGCTTTTGATATTATCCTGGGATATTTGTAAGAAATACTTAAAATATAATTTTTGTACAAACAACTAGACTTAGACAATTTTCTCGATCGAGTCCTTGCAAAATATATCCAAGAAATATTGAAAAAAACTTATATTAGAGATTTTATCGCGCTAACTCAAGGTCGCGTAGGGTGACCGTAATTGCTGAAAAGCACTTGAAACGTCATGTGCAAAATAAACGCGAGAAAATCGAATAGTTTTTTTTCCAATGCCTTTAGCTTAATGGTATAACATTGTTAGACGGCAACTCTCATGTCATCTAACGCATGCGCGCTTATTATATTTACATACTTGGCTTCAGTTTAGGGGTTGATAGTTATCACACGGAATACTTTTCCACAAAAATCAATCATAAATCTTCAATCTGTACGTTCCCATCTAGCACAAAGATCTTCATCCGCTTCCCGAAGACGCTATTCGACACAGAAGACGCATACCAAATCAAGAAGAACGACATTGCAACCATCATCCAGAGCAGATGGCGGGGTTACTGGCAGAGGAAGCAGTACCTCAAGATGCGTGAGGCCGCGATAGTCGTGCAAAAGTGGGTGCGCAGGTTCCTAGCGCAGAGGCTAAAGGAGAGGAGGAGGAAAGCTGCTCAGGTCATCAGGGCATTTATCAAAGGTATATGACCAGAACATTAATTTTATTTTAAACTAAACTAACTAGACTATCGTTGTTTAACAGTGGTATAGTCACTCTGTAGCATATTTCTTGCTGTAGCATGAATGGTTCGGCATGACCGAGGAAGATCGCCCTCAGGCAGTATAACATCGCTGTGTTTCGACTGAACCCTTCATGGGTCTTGGCCACTTCAACAGTGTCTTGCCATTCGTTACGATCCTTGGCTTTCCTTCTCCAGACGTTAAACATTCCCATGGCCCTGAGATCTTCCCCAATGCTGTAGCACCCTCTCACCTTCGACCTCCCTCTTGGTCTTTGTTGTTACTGCTTCCGCTTACCCGTTACCTTGGATGTCCTATGGTCTTGCATCCACTCAATGTGTCCTTGCCCACCTTTGGTGTCACTACCGTCAATTTCATTAATATATTGAGCTAGTGATTCATCCGGAGGCGATATCCAACGTTGTCATCACTATGTTTATATCCTCGTTTGTAACATACAAAAAACATAATAAATTGTTATCGATGTATAAGCCCCCATCTAATTAAAAAAAGTTTCAAATGGAGGAGCATATATTCAAAGATAAAAATGAAAGGAATGATTAGAATTGATTTAAGTATATTATTAATAATTAAGTTATGTAGGGAAGGGGTGTTTTTTGGAAAGCCTAGTTGGCCTAGTATAAACACCAGGTAGGCGACAGATAGGTATACATATATATTGAGGTATACCTAAGTAGATTACATAAAAAATATGTATACGATATACGTATACCCCTCAGAGCCAGCAAGCAGTTATCTACCAAAATTAGGCCGTCACTAGCGCAAGCAGCCTAATTCAGTGTCACTACAAGGTGCTATCTGAATAATATATATTAGTCACAAGACAGGAAGCTAAGATAAACCAGAATCGCTCGTAGGAACTAACTCCATTGTGCAATGTACCTCAAAACTACTTAAACAAAGCCGTGCGGAACCCGTCACCGCGTCACAGGGTACGTGTGGCGCCATCTATATTTTCTCGTCGTAACTAACGGGCTGCAGTACTATAGCGGACAGCGCCATTGCATATCATATTACGTTGCACTGCAGAAATGTTACAGCTATCATTTACCATTATTGATCATTCCTCGACTTTTAATTAATACTGATGATTATTATTTGTGGGATTTTCATTACTAATTTCGCCCTAGCTGATCAATAAAACACTATAAAATAAATATAATTATTATATAATATATAGCACGGTATGTGATATATTTATATAAATATATCACATTTACGGTCTTGTAATTAAATAGAGTTAATACACACTACATCAATAATGCTCACAATCAACATTTACTATGATATAATAATAATGTTGACACATCCCCAGGCTTCATCACCCGTAACGGTCCGGAAACACCAGATAACCGACGTTTCCTCGGCATTGCCAAGGTGCACTGGTTGAAACGTCTCTCCACCCAGCTTCCCGCCAAAATACTTGACCTGTCATGGCCGACTTGCCCTGCCACTTGCAAGGAAGCCTCCGCAGAGTTGCACAGGCTGCATCGCGCCTGGCTCTCCAGGAAGTACCGGCTAGCACTGTCATCGGAGGATAAGAAACAGTTCGAGCTGAAGATATTGGCTGAGAGCATATTCAAAGGTAAGCTTGACTAAACACTGCACCTGTCACTGTTAGAAGATAGAGAAAATAGCCGTGATAGAATCCAATCAGAAAAAAATATTATCAGGTGATTGATACCTGCCAACTTCTCCCGTAACTTTATTAAAGTGTATAAAAAGTCTTCATTCCCTAGACCACATGTAAATCTTTTATTAGGAAAGATTCTTAATAAGATTGGACAATGCACGTAAAACATATTCAATTGATTTTTTGAGCTGTATTGCTTTATGTACCTATCTTAATTTCTGTTGTGTAAAATATATATAAATTGTGTTTTCCCCCTTAATAATAAATAAAACTTAAACTTGGTAAACTAGAACTGGTCTTCATATATGTATTATATTATATTGTATATATTAGTTTCTTCATATATTTATTTATATACCAACCAGGCGGAAAAACAAAATATCCCAATAATAATAATAAAACTAAAATATATAGAATTATAGAATGATCGAATAAGAAACGTGAATATACGTCAACTAAGATAACCGATGGAACTCAAAGGAATAGTAAGCGGAAGTGACAATGGGTCTCGGTCATATAGCTACCGTAGAACCGGTAACCGATGCGGAAGAAAGGTTTTCGAATGGCAACCTCCAATGACAATGATCAATATATATATATCTAGCTATAGCTCTAGCAGAATGGATCAGCTCGATCAGGGTAGGACCACGCTGTCACAGAATACCAGCGTAAAATAGCAGTATAATATTGATGTGTTTCGTCTGGTGAAAGTAGGGAGTACCTTTATTAATGGTGACGAGGTATTTCATCTTAGTCCTCAAGAGTGACAACGCATCTGCAATATTTCCTGATTCCTTGTCAAAGATGAATGTAGATGTTATGGGCCGCAGTAATCACTTCATCAGGTGAACTGTGTACTCGTTTGTTACTTACAATGTAATAAAAAAAAAAGATGGAGTGACGACCTATACAAGACTACGGGAAGTCAATCGTGCTCTATGACAGTCTGTGAGGGGGAGGGGCTATGCCCAGCGGTGGACTAGTGATGGACTGAAATTATATATAGACTATTGATAGTCCCCATTGATCATCGGTTTCTTTCTTTTAATGTATGAAATAGTGGCCCTGTTCCAGTATTTTACGATGAATTTCTATAAAAACGTAGTTTCTGCGCATGTGATATCATTTTTACATAATACTGCCACGAGTTCGACCAAGAGGACATCGTTAATGTTACACGAATAATTTCAAGGCAACTAATTCCAACGCAGGCAAGAAAAACAGCTACCCCAGCAGTGTGGCCGAGCGGTTCGTGGCGGACCGTTTGACGTCCGAGCATCGAGTGCTCAGAGACACGTTCATGGCTTCACCGTCCTGGCCAACCGGGGAACAGCTCATCGTAAGTATTACTTCAGCTTTTCTTTTAAACGAGCTCGCAGCCTCACGCCACTACTATTTTACAAAAGCTTCATACCGTCACGTAACGTAACATATAAGCTATATATAAACAATACCTAGAGTTGGGCACAGATCTCCACTTTAGTCAGGGTGTTGTATCGTATGGTAGTCCTCAGTTCCACTGCAGATTTGGTTTATTTATTTAACTTGGAGACTAACAGAAACAAAAGATAAAATATAAGATACAACATATATAGAATATAAAACTATTTACAATTGTTCCCTTTAAAATGCCTTACTGCGAATATATTTGGGTGTCTTATAATCTTTCGCATGTTTTTATTTGACATGTAAAGTAATTGGAGCGACCTATTGAGTTATTTATAATATTGGTAACAACAGAAGTAGTAAAAATACAAAGCAATCATGGGTATTTGAGTTTACAGAAAGCAATAAAAGTGTGTTCAAAAAAAGAAAAACAAAATTGGACAAAAATTAAAAATTACAAATTTAAATCAAAGACTATAAATTGCGGAGCAACATTTTGACACGGGATGTATAAGTGGTGCGAGAGCATGAAAACATATCTACACTGTTGAGCATTTTATTGTGGAGGGTGCACATTCTATAAAGAGGTGCGCGTTGACCGCTGTTGGTTCTGGACGGAGACACATGAAATAAGTTTCTTGATCGGGTTGTCTTAGAGACAATTCGAAAGTTTATCTGGGACAATAGTGCCTCGCATTTCACGTCTCCTACACAGATATTTCTAAGAGATATTTCTATTAATGAACGTCGGTGTTTTAACGATAATATATTGTATCTTTTTAAGAGATTGTCGTAGGAATTCCGGGGATATTGAACGGTCTTCCAAAACATTTTCTTTGATTTATTTCTTGGACAGGTTTCATTGCATTTTGCACAGCCTCGTGGTAGATCAGGTGATACAATTTCAACTAACAATTTCATTGGTGCCGGGTAAAGCTCACGGTTTAAGAAAGTTATTCAGAGAAAACTTAATAATAAAAGCTGTTACAGCACTATAATATACCCTGGTCAGTCAATGTCCCCCCAGTGGGTGAGAATATCGTCATATCTTAAACGTAGGCGTAAGTTAGTCATCCTATCATTCAATCCATGGAATTTAATTGTATTGTTGCATTTCATGTGAGCTTTTTTTCCGAGAATCCGCTACAAGCATAGCCAGAACATTTTTGAGTTGTCCCTGTGAATATGAATTATTGCGTCAACTCGAGTGGCGATAATTCCGATATCGGTATAACTATATTTCATATTTATCGATTGAGAATTAATTAAGGATAAATTATTGTAATCAATTAACCAAATAAATATTGAATCCCTAAAGGTTAAAAAAGAAATATAAATTAAAGTATTGCTTATATAAAAAAAACACTAAAAAAACTGATTTCGCGACTATGTGTACGGTCATGGTTGGTTACCTTGCAGTCAACCATATTTATTCATTTTTCTTTTCTAATTTCATGCAGTATTCATGCGAAGCCGTGAAGTACGACCGGCGAGGGTACAAGGCACGGGATCGCGCACTCCTGGCATCAGAGCGTGCACTGTACGTGCTGGACGCGTCGGGCCGCAAGACCTACAAGCTGAAGCACCGACTCCCACTCGACAAGCTCCGCGTCGTGCTCACCAACGAGACAGACCAGCTTGCCCTCGTCAAGATCCCCCAGGAGCTTAAAAAGGATAAGGTATGTGAATGTAATGATTTTTAATTTTTTTTTCGGGTTCAGGAAGGATACAGTTTCACCGCTTTGAGAGGTGACCGAGCGCTTATGGCGCTCAGTCGAGACCTTTATTAGCCGTTAAATAGCACAAGGGCTCCCGAGAGGGAACCTCGACTTGGACCGTTAACCTGTTCCGCGAGAGCGTCTGACTCGAGGGTGCTCGAGAGGGCTGATTGTAATGATTACATACAAAAACTAAAAACTGTGCTGTACTGAAAAAACTTCTTTTTCCATAAAAATCGAGTTCGGACAAACATTTAAAAACTAACCAAATCGATCCACCAGCCGTTCCCAAGTTATGCGCTTACCAAAACAACAGAATTAAATTTTTATTTATATTATATATTTATAGTATTTTATTATATTTATATGTTGTATATAAAATATATATGTTGCTATATTTGCAGGGTGATCTAATCATATCGGTATCACACCTGATCGAGGCGCTTACAATCGTCACGGACTACACCAAGAAGCCGGAGCTCATCGAAATTGTCGACACCAGAACGTAAGTCCAGACCTATTTTTTTCTTATTTGATGGCCGGGCGGACCGGTAACCACTGTAGCCACCAGTCCTTGCCAGTACCGGTGTGTTAAGTCGTGTCGTGGAGTGACATTAATCCGCCGAGGTCAACACACAGGTTAGGGCAACACTATCCTTTTTGTTTTCCAGGATTGCGTGTGTTATATGTATGATATAACACACGCAACATATACCTAGTGATGAAACTGCACCTCTGATCTTTTTCCATATATAATCTTATTACACGTGTATCCTCATACATGGGAAGGGGAATACGAGGAACACTTTAGGCACTATAATGTATCCAGCACAGTTGACAGTCATCTGATAGGCTAGGACCATCTGGTGAAAACTGACCGATATCGACCAGGATCTCATACACAAATCAGTTTTCGGGTCTACATGATGCATGTACTCAATTGCTTTTTATTATTATTAAATTGAGAGTAACAAACTAGCACACAGTTCATCTGATGGTAAGTGATTGCTGCGGTCCATGACATCTACATTCATCCTTGACAAGGTATAATAATGCAGATGCGTTGTCACCCTTGAGGACCGAGATGGAACGCATCGTAACATTAATAAAGGTCTCCGGATCCCTACACTAACCAGACGAAACACAGCAGCATTATGCTGCTATTTCACGCTAATATTCAGTGAGGGCGTGGTCCTACCCCAGTCGAGCTGACCCATTCATTCTGCAGCAATAAACAACAGCGTAGCTCTACCTCTGAAAACGGCTCTTACTGTTCTAAAATTGTACTCCGTTTGTGAGATCAGTGAGTGCTTCTATGTTTTGCGTGAACGCTAATGAACACTATACAAAAACGCCAAATGTTATGGAACACGCGACAGAATTTTTTTACGCATTGTATAAAAAAATATATATTAAAGCTATAAAATATACAAGCAATTATAAAGACAACAGGAGACATTGTAATACGTATTTCTACACCATCACTCTCTTGTACGTTGTCTCGCTCACTCACATGACAACGATACGCGCTGCCGAACCAATGAGGTGCGTTGCAGCGCTGCGTTCGCTTGCTTCTTGCGTAATAGGTTTCCATCCCGAATGTGCGTTTACAAATTTCGCTTTAATATATTCTGCGCAATTAACAATATAACAACGAGAAACAATCGTAATTATTAATTAATAGTTTTTTTTTGTACATAAATAAAATTCATTCATAAGGTAAAATCAATGTATATACCTAGTTAAAAAACTCCAAATTCTTTATATATCATATGATATAATTAAATTTTCAATTAATTTATATTATTACTTTTATATATTCAAGTACATAATATGTTATAATTAAAATAAATTTACCTCCATTATTGACCCTTTATAATCTTTTAACGCAAAACTGCATCGAAAGGCACACCAGTGAAACGACGCAGGAGTCGCGACTTTTAGAAATTGCGTAAGTAATACTCGTAGATAGCACTTGGTGTTATAGGTTATGTATATTTGGTTAAGAAATCGTATAGACAACATACTTATTGTATGGTCTATACGTTTGTCGTATTGAACCAATAAAATAACCACATGTATATAGTATTTCGCACGTTTCGGTATTCTATTAGTTTATGGTTAGTTTTGGTAAGTTTCGAAACTAAAAAATGTCTGTTATTGCGAAACATGATGATGTTTTTTACCGCGTTTTGGAACACAGCGACATCTTGTTGTTACCAGAATTTGAACTGAGGCGAAGTTTATACTCCCCTTACCTAATCCAAAAGGCATATGCAATAAGATCGAAGAAAGATGCCACGTCAGAGAGAAATTCGAAATCCAGACTAGCTTTGTAGTTTGTATATATTTAAATTAAATCCTTACTAACTAAATATGGATATATACCTGAATTTAATTGTTAATGTATACCATACGTTTTTTTTAATATATGGCATGTATCGTTGTGATAATTCTGCCAATGTCCGGTCAGAAAGAGGCACTTATATGAAGTTGCTCTGGGAGGAGAACACACAATGGTTAATTTTATTATCCAATAAATGTGACATTAAATAACGTTATAATGTAGGGTGTATGTATAATTATGATATTAAATAGGATAATTCTGATCGCGGGATGTATATTATAATGTTTGAAGCATTCTGGGTAAACACAGAGGCACTCACTCAACACGCCCTTCCCTAGTCAAATGTAATGCATGTGCATAAAGATCGGAGGAAGGTTCGGATGCAACGGTGTCAGGGTTGGAGCCGAAAACCAACAATTTGTCTGGCACAGATCTCGTCCTTTGATGGGAAATCGAACCGACTATAATAATATTGTTGTTGTTGTCTATAAACAGGATCGCGCATAACCTGGTGAACGGCAAGCAAGGCGGCACCATCGAGGTCACCAACGGCGCTCAGCCCGCCATACAGCGCGCCAAGAGCGGCAACCTGCTCGTGGTACGTGATTTTACCTTCACCTCTTCTTCCACAATATTACCTAATATTATTTTTTTCATTACATTGAGAGTTACAAACGATCACACAGTTCACCTGACATTAAGTGATTCCTGCGGCACATCACATCCACTACGTTCATCCTTGACAAGGAATCATAATGCAGATGCGTTGTCACCCTTGAGGACTGAGATGGAATGCCTCGTCACCAGTAATAAAGGTCTCCGGATCCCTTCACTCATCAGACGAAACACAGCAGCGTTATGATGCTTGCTATTGATTGAGCTATTGGTGCTATTTCACGCTGGTATTCTGTGAGGACCACGCTACCCGTGCTGGTCCATTCATTCTGCAGTTAGAAACAAACTGCTGTGTAGCTCTATCACTGTTACATCTCATATCACAACCTTTTTACTTCCCTAAACACGTTCCAAATAGTTTACGGATTCTAATTTCAAGATATTATTAGATTCATCGTGGCAGCTAGCATAGGATAGGTGACATCGCAAGAAAGTAAATCGCGACCGTAATACTCTGTTTTGTCAAAGTAAATTATATTTTGAGTTTTACTATAAGGGTTTCCAACAGTGTGAGGTAGGGTACCGCAGGCCCAGTTATTGGTATCGAGGTTTACCATCTCAATTCTCAGATTATCTCTTTTTTGAATTTTCATGTCACCCTTCAAGTTGTAAAATAAACTATTCCACACGTATTTTACCTGTAGATGATTATAGATTAGCTTATGAATTTATATAGCAACTTCTGTATTTCGTGTCATTAGTGTAACAGGAAACGAACCTTTATATACGTTTATATACCTAATACAGACATTTTTTCTTAATCCTCAATCAATGCACCTTCACTATGATTCATTACCGAAAATGCATATGGACGTCTCTATGTCGAAGGGGTCATCTATCAGTGGACTTCGCTCTTATAAGTCACTTTTAGATTATACAAAAAAAGAACAAACAAACAGACGCCTGCCAAAAATGTATGCTAGACTATAGACCCGAAGAACTTCGTTGGAAATAGTCAAAAGGATACAAATTTACTATTCCGAATTCCTTATTACCAAGATGTTACCGCCTAATTTATTTTCGTTATCATCGACTGCATCCATCGACTTCCCACAGACTTGGATAAATCATCATTATTAAAAATGTATTTTTTTTCCAGGTTGCAACACCATGAGACCTTTACCAGTAGAGTATTACGAAACGACGTACGTAACAACGACCATTCTCCTAGTTATATAACTAACGTAAACTATTTAGCTCTAATTCTATTATTATTTTTAATTTATTTGAAAGTCAAAATTATTCGTTTTTAAGACGCAATTGAACAAGTTTTCTTTAATAGATTTTTTAATTAAATTTTGAAGTGGTACTTCGATTTATTTACTAAATATGAAATATCAACAGACTATGTGTAGTACAGGAATTTAAAAAAAAACAGATACCAGAATATTATTTTTAGGTCATTGTTTTATAAAATATTTAGAATAATATATCTACATATACATAAAATAAATATTAATATTCCTTTATGTTTGTTTCACGTTTTGGAATTGTAGATTTGGATTTAAAAGTTTTTTTATATTTTATTTTATTTTGACCTATTCTCTCCAATTGGATGTCAGAATTGATATATTTGTAACTTCACTCTTCGAGCACGTTTCCTATTATCGTCCGAAACAATTTTAATGATGTTTAAAATTTTTAATCTAGTGTAATAGGATATATTTTAAAATATTCGTACAAAGTACTTAGCTATGTTGCCATAGAATGCGAAAAAGTGAAATGTGTCATTACTGATGTTCACATTAAATTTATCTTTTAAAATTTGTGTCTTCCTCGGATATTTAAAGTGTTTCATTTTCATCCTAAGAAATGACGCCTATTCTTCCTTGAGGTACAAAATGTGAAAGTTGAAACAGCTTTCTTAATACAAAATGGACTGTATTCATTTGTCGCTTTTGCTTTTATGAAAATTAAAAAATAAATAACATCAACCTACGCTATCGAAGATAATCTTTATGGTTCGATTCAGTGTAATGTTTGACATATTTCACTTTGATTGTACAATTTGTATTATGTAAGCTGGATCGAAGGTGCCTTGCAGCGGTCACGTGTAGGTGACAGCGGCCATTTTGTATACCTAATATAAGTAAAATGGATATACTATATTACATACATTTATTTATTACATGCTATCTCACTCTAATACGAACTCTACTGCATTTAAATTAAATTACAGCTTGACTTCAGTCAATATCGGCATTTTTTTTCAATATGACCGTATTTAGAGATTTTTTGTGTTACAAGTAAGTCTAATTAAATCTAATGTATGACAGATTTATTTTGGCATACAAAATATTAATTATATTTGGCATAATCTTAGTTAATTCCAATGTGATTCTTCTAGACTGGTGCACAACAATATCTTGACTTACACTGCCTTATTCATTATAAGAACTTCCGTATAATATGTAGTTCCGTAGAAAACTATAAATATAATCATTGTTACGTGGGCAACATTTTCTTATTTTTTCATACAATGATTTTTAAATAAATTACTAATTCATATCATAAAATGTAACACGTGTGAGCAACATTTTCGGTAAAATGCAAAACGAATAAAAGTTATTATTTTTAAATACATAATGTTATAAATAATTTGTTTACACTTTAGGACTTGTTTAAAACGGCAAGATGTTTTTTTCTACACTACCCTAATACTATTAATATAAGGATGAAATGTTAAAGAACAGTAAGACATAGATGGTGACATGCTATACTGTTGATGTCATATATCATCATACTGCGTTTGGATACATATTACAGATCATATATTCATCATTATAAAATATTTACCCACTATCTTCACTGTCTGGTTAATCTACGCTAGTCCAAAGGAACCCATTACTTCTCTCATATCAGGCTTGTTGGGGTTTACCCAGTTTCAGATAAGACTATAGGGTTAATTTCGATAGGCATACCACTCCAAATGACGGTGACCTCGAGTGCCAGGTCCATATTTTGTCTTCAATAAATTATTATTATTATTACCGTAACCGAGAGCACGAAAGGAGTTTTTACGCTTGACGTTCTGAGCCCTTCATCGTCGAGCGCATTGTATGGCATCCTTTGTACAACGATGTAACGTCACCTTGAGTGTTAACTTATCGTTAGTTTAGACTTGTGTTCATCCGTGAACAAACAAAGATGCGTTTTGATTCGTAAGTAAACACAAAACCATCACATTCATAATCTCTATTTGGAGTTATATGGACTGTACATAGGTGTTATTAATTATAATAGTGTCCAGCACATAAGGTAAGAGTACAGTAAAGTCAACAGCCTACATCTATAAATTGCATTATTAGGTATAGACCTCTTCTGCAACTGCACTTTAAATGTTTTCGAAATTGTTTTTTCATATACTTCTTAGACATGCTTGCTTCCTCATGGCGTTTTCCGTTCACCGCCAAGCACGTTGTAAATCAGTACTTAAAATCTCAAATAAAAATGATATTGGTGTCATAATGTGAATTAACCCAATTGACTGAATAGGTCTTAAGATGAACATGGACAAGACGAAGATCGTGGCTAATGTTCATGTCACACCTATACCGGTGGTTGGTAGTACTCGATAGGTAACGCCTAGAGCAAATAGACCAGCTGAGTTTACTGGATTTAGCTTCGAAGCAGAGGTCAATCGATGAATCCAACTCCAATGGGCAGCGTTGGCGAAACTGGGACACATTTTATCGTCGAACTTCCTCAATGTCTATAAAAAAAAGTATTTAATTATTATTCTTCTATTGGTATCCAACACTCAAAATCTTTTGATAACAATGATTAATAATTAGATTAATTCTTTACCAATTACGTGAAGTAATAAAAAATTAGAAACTACACAATAAATTATTACTAGGCCTATATTTCCTGTACTGAAATCAAAATCTAGTCATTAATTTGATCCAAGCCGTTTTGCTTTTACCGTAATGTGTGATCATACAGAGTACGAAAATAAAAAAAAACAAATTGTCAAATGAAGGCAGGCAAAGAAGTGCCTTATAGGTTATAGTTATAAGCCAGTTCCTTTGTAGTCATTTTATTAAATAAATTCATTTTATCCAATTGTTTTTTTTTCCACATATCCTTTTATCTGAATTTTTGGGGCGTGCTGCGTTGGAAAACATTAAAAAATATTACAAACTTAGATTAAAAAAAAATATATATGTATCTAATTATACCGATTAATTCTGCGTTTTAATGACTTAAGTTTAAAACATTGCATAACGCAAGAGGTAATTGTACTTATAAATGTCGGTTTCTGAATGTCACCCTATTTAATATTATCCGAGAGAAACTTTAATAGCACACATAATAGAAGTAAAAATTACGTTATAAGGGCTCAAAAATCAGTTCAATAAATACAAAACCACAAAGTTAATGGACAACAAAAAGATTCCTTTCTGATAAAGTTTTCACACAGAAAATAAACATTCTTACAATGAGTACGATGATTCACGGCGATATTTGCTGTTTATAGCTAGAAGACATCAACTACGCAGAATATCTAATAGTGCCATAATCATGTGCACAAACACAGTGGCACTCACTCGTGGTTCCCTTTCCTATTCCGATGTAATGCATGTGCAACAAGATCGGTAGATTCAGATGCAGTGTCAGGGTCACGGGACACACTTAGACCAAAAAACCAAGAATTTGTGATGCACAAATATTGTATATAATAAGTACTCTAGCGTCACGTTATTCATGCTGTCCCTAGGGCTACCCATTCACGAGCAGTTCGGGTTTCGCAACCAACACTCATACACACATCGAGTGCTCCGCATCACGGAGGACATTCACAGTAAATTCATTCGGGTTCCCAAACCGGCTGCTCTTCCTCGACGTGGCGAAAGTGTTCGACAAGGTATGGCACAAAGGGCTCATATACAAAACCAAAAGTGCAGCCATGTACTTCTCTCGGCGCAACAAAACGCCGCATGTCCCAACCATAGAGTTATTAGATCGTGTAATCCCCTGGGAAAAGACAGTCAAATACTTAGGCGGCACATTAATGAAACTCAGCTTCGGCCGCATATTCACTGGCATACAGCCTCGTCTTTGCGCATGCTTCCCCGCGGCGCCTTCACCGACTTCAGGTAATGCAAAATCGTTTCATGCGCAAGGCCACCAGTGCGCGCTATGATTCTTGCGTGATAAAAATCTACACATAGATGAGCTGCCGTACGTACGTTGCGTTACGTAATTTGCGTAAGATTCGGCGTTTATACATTGCCATATCTATGAAACCAAGGGTTGAGAAAAGAACACACGGTTCATCCGATGAGAATGTAAGGAGGAAATCTGTTTTATCGAAAAATAATAAATTAAAAAAATATATATGTAACCGTCACATGTTATTTATGTATTCAAGTAGAAATTTTTGGTTTTAGAACGTCAGCATATTGCAGACAATATAACAAAATCTTCAATTTCCGTTACCGACTTCTTAGTACGTCATCTTGTCTAATGTTAGATGTAATAATTTCTATATTAATATATTCTATATTTCTATATTTCGCTATACAATTGTGGAGAAAGAGGTGCAAGATTCCGTAATGAAACCAAACATCGTAATTCATTGCAGTTTTATTATATTTAAAAAAAGTTAGGTACATTTTTACATCGTATTTAAAACTAAACAACAATCCAGAGTAATGGCGACAGCGGCCGTTCAGTCTTACAACGTAACAATACTCATAACAACACAAAAGTCAAAGTACTAGATACATACAAACACGGCCTATACTATATAGGAACTGGCCTAAATTTTTCTTTTTCCATTGACTAAGAGTTTATTGTT
Source organism: Teinopalpus imperialis (assembly GCA_029286865.1). Taxonomy (NCBI): domain Eukaryota; kingdom Metazoa; phylum Arthropoda; class Insecta; order Lepidoptera; family Papilionidae; genus Teinopalpus; species Teinopalpus imperialis. The sequence continues at coordinate 16,268,006 of JAGSMU010000022.1, read as the reverse complement.
TCTTGAAATTTCATTCTACTTTTGAATTAAACAATCAACAGGAACTATGTACATGCAACATTAATATATTATAATTTAATAGATAAAAAGGTATCTTAGAGGCTCCTCTTACTTCAACATATCAAACGTTCATTTTATAAAGAGGAACAAATAAGATGTAGCTAAAAGTACATACACCATGTTCAACATATCTTAACGTTAAACACAAGATATCCCCATCACACTTGTCGCCTAAACTCCGGATTGTTTGTTCGCATGGCAACACCGCGTCTTATTTCTATATAATACATCGGACTTAGTCTTCGCGGCGATGTGCAACGCTTTCTTACTCCTAAATTAAACTAACGATTCATTTTAGGAAGCAGAAATTACAATCTTAAAAAATGAGGATTGGTTTAGATAACCATTGCCTTGCATAAAATTGTGCTTACATACAGTATACAAAATACTAAAAATATCTATTCACTAGCATCTCAATCTTTGTAAGCTATAAAATTAACTTTTTAAATTAATAATAAAAAAAAAACATTGCTCAATATATCCATTACCCTGTGCATCTTAATTTTCGCTTCCTACAATGAATAAAGATGTTCTTTGTAAAATACAGGGACATGCGCATCTTGTACACGTGAAAAAAAAAGTCTGCTATGATTTTTGAGCTAAAACTGACATACAGGAACACCCCAAATCCTTTACAAGTTTGAACTAATTCCCATATCTATTATTGGTCAGGTTGGGTTTTAAGTCGCTAAAATTGTTTGTTCCACTTAAACAATGATTTATTACCTAATAATAAACAAGGTAAATATACTGTCCATTACATTTCATTGATAATATGAATTATTTAGGTCCATATAACATCGTCCACATTTTTACTATTGCAAGAATAGTGGTTATAAACATTTGTGAACAATAACATGATATATAAGCAATTTAACAGTATATGTGTATATATATATATATACAAACACCCATGTGATGCTTCATTGGTACTAATATAATAAAATAAACTAAAGCTTAATATACATATTATTTACTTAGAAATATTATTATGACATAATAAATGCGAACTAGTTTGGATCGATCCGATTTATTATGATAACTTAGATTAAGATACGGCATCGCACCCATCGCATTAACGATATTGTGGAGTAGTGAAGGTAATCACACATATTTTAAAGTAAGCTAAAAATGTTTTGATCCATTGTGTTGTTATTCTGATAAATTCGTTGTACATAGAAATCTAACGATGCTCCAGTAACAATCACAAGAACTGTTTCATCTGTTGTCAGTAATTAGTTGCATATAATCAGGCATTACCATAAAAGCTACCGTTTGTATACTTTAAGAATATCTTCATCCCACAAAATCATAAATCTAAAACTGTTACAAATGTTTCTATCTAATTTAACATGAGATTGGAGGTAGTGATGTGCAGATGAAAATATTGTGTATTTTACTACGTAAATAAACGTACGCCTAGTCGAATTGAAAATCAATATGAATTTTGTAACTAGATATATATTATAATTTAAATTTTCAACGATTGTGTGACACCTAAAAAATTAAATATATAATTATAATGATACTAATGAATGAGGTCTTGTAAACCTCTCGGTTTGTTCCAAACAATGTGCGTCTGAATTTGGCTGGGATCTAGCGGCCATTTTACTTCAGTCGACTCGTTGACGTAAGCTTCATATGTTTAAATTCTCGCTTTCGATGTTGATTATGGTTAAGTTTTATTGTAACTGTGTTTGCATAAATTTGTTTTTTTCGAGTTTTCGAACATGAATTAGCGTGAGTCAAGGACTATTTACGTACTGTTTGAGAGAAGAATAGACTATCGATTAATCGATAGTATCAACTCTTAATCACTCATTCGTTCATATCATTTGAACTTTTTATACCAATATCATCGATATTTAAGATTTTAAGTTCTAGATATATCGTGATTTGAAGTTACCGAAATTATTGATAAAAACACTATTGTACTATCGATAGTATTTTAGTCGTATTTATAAGATGATTTCTTATATTTTTTATTTATTTATGCTAGAGGTACCTACTAAGTACTTAGTGGATAACAAGTCATGTCAAATGGCATTATATAATTATTTTCTTTGCCTGTAGACCATTCTAAATAACTGCAGCAATATTATTATTACGAATGGTACTATTTTTTACAGTATTATAAAAATATCAAATTAGATACCATCGTTTTATTTATTGTCTCGGAATTTACTTCATAGTATCAACAACAGATACATGTTAAGAAGACCACCGTCGATTTAGTATAGGTATAAAACGGTCTACTAGTATTTGACGATAGTATATGTGATCTTGATCATTAGTATATTGATAATATCGATAGACTATCTAATTCACAGTAACACTACTAAAGTAATATAATTTTTGTAATCACAAAGTCATATGCAAAAGTAAATAAATGTAGATCAAAAATGTTAGTGAGACGCTATTTCTTGTTTACATAAAATCTCGTGCTAAATGGTATAGGATGACAAAAGAACTAATAAGCAAAACAAAACAGACCTAAACCCCACTGTCCCCAAACACACAACCGTATACATAAAAATGGTTGTTACACCTAAGTACCGATTATCTGTTGAGCTCCCATATAAATGATTAAATCTTGAAAGCGAAACATGGTATAATAGAAATTGTCAATGCAGACATGATAGTTTTGGTAATAAAAATAGTTTTTTTGTTCACTTCCAATATATTTTATATTAATTTAATTTTTTTTTTGTATATACCTATGAAGACCGAGTCAATTATTCTATTCGTATCGATATATCTAAAGGAATTATTGATGTGTGGGCGGCAATCTACAAATAAATAAATCTATACACAGGTTTATATAGAAATGTTTAAATTAGATACTGCACTATGCAATGACTAATTTGGAATGGTTAAGTTATAAGCTAAGTTAGTGGCCGACATCTGTGATGCATAGAGCCTGGCTTTCACCAGAATAACGATATCACCATGGGAGCAACTGTCATTTCATGGACGTTGTTAGAGACGACAGAAGTGGTTTAAGAAAATCTTGTCTTTTGTGTTGTTACAAGCATTTAGTTAAAATCACAGACGAAGTTATTCCATCTGACAGGAATGGAAAACCTAGAGGCAGCCCTTACGTTTAACAGTAGAACAATAAAATGTACAAATAAATGTATAGATTTATTCAATGGCATAAATCTAATAAATGTAATATTGCTTTTCGAAGTTTTAAATTCAAAAACATTAAAAATAAGAAACTTGATTATAAATTATTTAGCCATATGGTTGTGAGTAACGATCTACCATATTCACTAATGTAGTTCATGGAACTGAGATACAGGAAATGGATTACGGTAAATAGTAAGCACTCAGTTATGACTAAATAACATAATAAAGTACACAGGCAGCCTATACAGGAACAGATTCTACTCAGCGAATATCACTTTATATAAACTCAATATTGTCTTTAGATAAAATTTTAAAACGAATTTTTGGAGAATTACAAAATTTTAAAAGTTAAAAGTAATTGAAATTTTATTCTAAATATTCCCCACAAGGCTTAACATAATGTTGCAAATACATACAATTGTCTGATGGTAAATGGACGCAAAATGTACAGTAATATATACAATTTTTTTTTTTTACAAAACGTGACTTATTTTACACAATTTAGATTGCAATTCCCATTCTGTGGGGTAACTAGCGCCGTTCTCAAAGCTTTGGTTTTGATGATAATTTGGTTTGTGCTCTCACAAATTCTTCCATTTGCTTATTGATAAAAGCTGTTATAGAGTAAACATTTACAAATTTGATCTATCCTGGTTTACCTGGATCCAGGCGGCTACGAAAAATTAGTTTAAATCGCTAAAATAAAACAAGTATAAGATTGCATATGCCTAGGAAAAAAAACCACTGACCCAAATATCCAGGGGTTTTGAAATTCTATGGCCAATATAATGTGGTAAAGTCAAGCTATGGCTAGCTTCTAGCAAGACTAATTGCTTGACCAGGATAGCACCCCTCAGCTACCGCAACCCTCACAGACTACCAGCGTGAAATAACAGCATAAACCTGCTGTTTCGTATAGTGTTTGCACAGATCAGAGATCCGGTGACCCAATTACAAGAAAAGGAGACACTCCAACTCGGTCCTTGCCGGTCTTGCTTCTTTTTGAGGATGGACGAAGACGTCACGGCCTCCAGTCATCACCAACCATTAATGGAACTGTGTGCTCGTTTCTCATCCTTAATTTAAAAAAAAGAGAGTGTAGGCTTTAGAGGCATGCTGCATGAGAAATGAGTATAGATAATTTAGTGATAGTGATTTGCGACATTAAACACTTTTATAGGTTCCCGAAGCAATGCCTTCCTAACGTGTGCGTGTGTGTGTGTATATATATAATGTGTATATATGTGTATATATATATATATATATATATATATATATATATAAATATAAGTAGCTCAACAACAACCTCAGCTGCAGTTCGAATGGGCAAGCTAGACAGGGGTAGGACCACGGCCTCGCAGAATACCAACGTCAAATAGCATCATAACACTCCTGTGTTTCGTCTGTTGAGCGTCTGGGATCCGGAGACCTTTATTACTGGTGACGAGGAGTACCTTTGTCACTGTGAACCGTGTGCTCGTTTGTTACTCTCAATGTAATAAAAAAAAACGGAATTCATTTTAAGTGGTATTCAGAACGATTTCAAGGTCAATGCTATCAAAATACTGTCATAGATCAACACCATTTCTGAGCCAAGTGGGAAAAACGCCCATTAGTATATTTAAGTAAATACTTGCTGTAGTTTTGCTTACTGAATAATTATTGTATCAAAATCCATTACATACGATATACAGATCAACATTTTAAATTTAAGTATAATAAATTTTTAAACCCATGGATTTGAGTGTAGCAACGTCTTCTAGGCCAAGAACGTACATGCAAAAAGTTAAACAAAACGAATATCGTTGTCGGGAAGTCAGTGAGAAAGCACAATGTGGTAGAAACCTTGAAATTCCTCCACCAACTAGAGCAGAGCTCATAAATATATGATGAATGAAATTACCGTCCAAATAGTGCAGTATTTTTTTTTAATAAAGCTAATGCCCAATGTAGTTAATGGTTTTGAAATTATATATTACATACTAAATTAGGCACGATCAACTATATCTTAGTGTGTAAAGAAATTCGCAACGCAATATGAATAGGAAGAAGTTATCTGTCAATTTGTCTAACCTGTGTGTCGGCTTATACTGGCTTAGTTCATGTGCATAAAGTATAACTTCTAATGCAAATTCACTTACACAAGTACATGCATGCACAATGTTCAGTAAATTATGTTCCAGCCAGTGCATCACCCACTGGATTGAACACAACTCCGGCAACAAATTGGCTATGACACCTCATATGCATGTAGTCCACTATAAAGAAATGTTTATTCTGAATCTATCCTAGTTATACAATATTAATATTACAAACATTTCAACTTCTGTCCTTTGCTCATTAGACCATCTTCACAAACATAACCTCGCACTATGCTCCAAAGTAGGACACAGGCTGGTAACCTCATCGGGATGAAAAGCAGAGCCAGCAGTATGTGTAGTGTCTAACACCTAGATACGAAATGTGTTGATTCAATTTAGTTACATTGGCACAGTATCAAAATATTTTAATCACTTCACTTTGTCTATGCACTTTTTGTATTTCACTTGCACTAAGTGTAAAAAGCAACTATGGTTATCCATAATAACCATAGAAATACTCCATGTACTACTTAACCTGACCCACTGTCTCTTGACTCGGCTCGCTCTTGTACCCACTCTCCGTTTTGTACTGTTCGCTCTTGAAGCACAAGTCGGATTGGTTAGAGGAATCGTTTAGTTTATTATCGCAGTCAGCGGCGAAGCCGTAGGACTTCGGTTTCGTCTGTTGGTCTTGCTCGCGTTGTTGTCTTCTCCTTTGCTTGGACCATAGCTCGTGACAGTCCTGCCATGTGGGTAACTCTGGGGCGGGCATTCTATTACAAAGAGAGTTATATTAAACAGTGGTATAGCCACGATGAATATAGTCTCCGGTTGCAGCATAAATGGGACGTCTGTCCCAACGGGGGAAGTACCACATCCTCATAGATTACCAACAAAAAACCTAACTACTAGTACTGATGGATGGAGATGCAATAACTATCTGCTCGGGGTTGACATCATATGTGTATCTTGAAACTTTTTTTAGGATGGATGGATTAATGATATAGATATTGCTTACTATCAGGTGAAGTGTGTGCTTGGTTGTCTGTACTGAACAGAACCAATCCTAAAACCAAATAGTAAATAATACTAAATATTTACTCATTTTTTTTTTTTTACTATTTGTATTGACTTGTAATTGGTCTTTCATATTAATTAAGTTATTGGTTTGTATTAGCTGTAAGTATTTGGTAAATTGTAAAAATAAAAATAAAAATCTGTATATAACATAATATGTATAAACTCACTGCTCAGGCACTACATTCTTCAGCCAAGGACTCTTAAGTGCCTCTTCCGCTGTGATCCTTTTATCCGGGTCCAGTTCCAACATCCTGTCGAGCAAGTTCAGAGCCGGCCCTGGCATGAAGGCGAACTGCTCCCTGACACAACGTTTGTGGAAGCGCTTCGGTCGTAAAGTGTGCCACAATGGGAGGTTTACTACGTTGGGCCATACTCCGGGTACTGGGGTTCCACAGACACGGGAAATCATCTCCAATTGCATCATTTCAATGTTGGCCTGAAAATATCATATTATTTTTTCTGTTAGTGTGTTATAATAAAGTTTTTCAGTAAATTCATTTAGTAATAGATAAAAAACATTAATAAACTGTTTGAAAATAAAATGTAAAATACGTTTCTACCTCATGGAATATTATATTATATATATGATTACAGAGTTGCATGCACATAAATTATGGGAAACAATATTAAAGCCATGAAATATAATGCATAGGTTATCATTTACAGTAATTAGATGAAGTTGTTACACTTATCTCTGGTAATATTTATTAAGACATCAGGATGTCACCGACAGCCTCTTAAATTGTTATATATCCCCCCATATACTTATGTATATACTTACCTTCACTTATTGGGAATGGATATACCTATATGGATTACATAGCGATTATAAAATGAAATAAAAAAATAACTTATTTATTAAGAAAACTAACATTGTTTGTATATAATTAGATGATCAAAAGAATAAGAATTATATAAAATTAAATGCTAGTTGTTACTAATCGGTCTCAACTCGGCATATGCTGGTTATGAAACAGTGCTGGTGTTACGTTGGGGCAGTTTGCTGACGTCACGACACAACTTCAACAATTTTTTTTTATTGCTCCAACATATTTACAATTTATAGACAATTAAACTGTACGCTTTATCAACGGTGACGCTAATTGATACATTCAATTCATACTAAGCGGTTTCTACAGGTCATCAATCATTCACATCGGGTTAACAAAGTATCACCACTTACCGCTGGTAAAGGAAATGGCAAAAGCACAAACCTGAAACAGAGGATGTTTGAGGAACAGCTCCCCAAGAATGCAACCCATGGACCAGACGTCCACTGCCGGGCCGTAGCGCTCCTCGCCGAGCAACAGTTCGGGCGGACGATACCACAGAGTTATCACTTTGTTCGTGTAGGGGCGTTGCCTGTCTTCCGCCGACCATAGCCGCGCGAGACCGAAGTCACCAAGCTTCACCTCACCCCTGTGGGACGGACAGAGGTGGAACAAACAAGTCAAACAGATGTTTCGCGTATCAGTTATAAATTGGTTGTAACATAATTGGTCGGCTCGACTGGTGATATCAACGTATTGCATGAAACAGTAGAAGACCTTCACTGCTGATCCATCTTAATCCTCAAAAGTGACTTTCATCTGAATACTAACTATCGAGGAACAATGTGCAGCAGAATTCAACATAAGATGAACTGTTCTACTCAAATATTATAATAAAAAATCAAAATAGCTTGACATAATTCTACCTGGTGTTAAGTGATGAAATAGACTAGAATGAGAAGATAAACTACACCTACATAATATTCGAGCGAAACATTTTTGCAGGATAGTTATACCAATCTTTACCTGGTCGCATCACAAAAATGATGAAAGGAAACGTTTCGAAGTCGTTCTTTATATTCACTACGAACGGATTATAACCTGTTCGTGTATCCATTGAATTCTAAGAATGTTCAATTGCAATTTATATTTAAGTCGTACTTGACTTTGTGAAATATTAAAACAAACAGCAACTGTTTTAAAAAAGCAATAAAAAAACCCTGACGTGTCGATCTAGACGACCGAAGGTGAAAAAGGAGATATTAGGCGGGACAATTTTTTTTATTTTATTACGAAAACAATTTATTTTATTATTATCATTCTGGCCTATAGGGTTTGTAAATAATTTATTTTATTTACAAACCCTTTGGCCAGCTACTTTGATCAATAGGCCACCTCAATAAATATATCCCTCTGATGGGAATAGAAGTCCACTTGTCCATTTCGGAGTGTATTAAAATAAGAAAAAAATATATATTTGAATATTTTAGCTATTCAACGACTCCCAATTAAGGAGAAAGGGAGTGAGGAAAATTAATTCTTATTTGCTCAATTTATTTTCTTTTAGACTTTGATTTGATAATAAAACTAACAAATACGTTACCGAAAATGCAATGCCAAATTAATATATGTTTTCGAGTATCTGTTCATTTCAACTGTCGTAGTCGACTGTATATTAATAGAGTTTCAGACCAACCATCATACGAACAAGACCTGGCTGTATGGACTAAAGTCCTTTGCCTTTCCCATTAGGGATAAATTAATATCATCATCATGTATATTGATATCATACTTATAGTTTTATTACATTCAAAAACTATTCTCGATGTATTAAATTACATACAACATATGTGATAGATGAATATGTGATTGATAGTTTGCTTGCTAATGAAACAGCAATAATAGAAGATTTTGGAGTTTTAACAAAAATGTCATAAATGATGGTATGATATACCCACTTACGAAACATCTTTACTACGCACATAATAAGTGTCTTATTTCAATAAACGTATTTTACATTATTCCGTATTTTTATTTTTTATTTCGTAACTAAATGTTAAAGGTCTTAAATTAACAATTACAATTGTTTGAGTTGAGACTTATCAATTCTCTATGAAGTATAGTCCAATACTTGTTTTTTTTTTTACTTGTGTGTGAAGAAAAAGGACGCTTATACGCGCAAGCTATAGTCGACGCACTTTAAACCGAGTCGTCGGGCAATGTCACCGACGGTAGGAATGTGCACGCAATGCAACCCATTATCGATTCTTTGCTACCTGCGCAGGCAGGGTCGATGCGTCATCCCTAGAGAAGATAAATACGGCCCTTCTCAGGGCCACATTACAATCTATCCATTTTCTATATGATTACATCGAAACAAATATTTTATCTTACCAATTAAAAACTTTTATTTTCAGATAGCGAAAAATTATTCCTATTAATGCTTAATATAATTTAGCATATCGATCGTACCTATCCCGTTATCGATATGCCCCTGTACAATTATTACGCACATCACTACACCTCTCCATAAGACCTGTAAGTGCGAGCGAAACAGACAGATAAATATGATTTATGACCCGAAGCCTCAGTTCATAATGCGAATTTCAATTTTTTTTGTTAATTTATTATTAATAATTAAATTTTCTTATCTCTTTGTTAATAGCTAATCGATCCATGTAACGTTATCGCCGTTTCGTAATGTTTTTTTCTTTTTCTTACCATATTTCTATGCATCGTCTTTAATTTGTGTCTTTATTTGTACAATATTATCTCCATATATATTTTTTTCTACGGAGGTGACATGGTCACTCTGTGACTATACTCTCTATAAAAAAAAGAAAAAAAAAGAATCCATGTAATCAAACATACTTTAACACTCACTTATTATTCATCAATATATTACTGCACTTGATGTCGCGATGTAGAAAGTTCTTCCTGTGGCAGTAGGCGAGGCCGTCCAGCAACTGGCGCATTATGGATGCGTTGTGCGACTCCGTGAAGTCCACCATTTTGGATTCCAACAGACCCATTAAATCGTGGTCCATATATTCAAACACTAGATAGAATGAACCTTTGTCCTGTGTAAAAAGACATAATATCGATAAAAGTTTGTCATATGTTTTGCTTCATTTTAATATTACGTCATCAAATTCCGTAATCCGATATAATGCAGTATGGCAATACTGATCTTATGTAAAAAAAGTTTGGGACATAGGACATTTACAAACACACCCGAGGCCAGAGAACCAACCAGATATGTTACACAAATATTGGATCAAATTGAGTCAGTGTTGCACTCTAAGTAGTTTCTATAAAACTGGGCGATTGCATCTGTGATTACTTTTTTATTCTATATAGTTTTTTATTCTATGTTGTATTCTATATTGTGGTAAAATCTCACAATTCAATTTTTTTTAATATTTTTTCGAAAAAATGGTGCATGCAATAAAACAATAAAGAACACATTATAACGTTTTTAAATCGTGCTTCAAAGGGCTTTTTTTATTAAGGGTAATACGATCTCTCCACTTCTACTCTATAAATATATATATATATATATACTAGACATAATTTAAACGACATCATGTTGCGTTTAAAAATAATTTACACTAAAATTCAGAGTTACATGTTAATAACATACAGATTATCCTTGGACTGGTTGTAAGAGACATAGAGGTTGTGTTACAATGGATATCTCATATTGGTGTATGCGGCAATGAGATAGTGGAACGCCCCTAAGATTATCTACCCTATTTTACATTACTAAAAAATTGTATGATACATCTCGAGAAGAGTATTTTGATGATAGATCGCGCAGTAACTGTACGAAACTATCCAAGCTAATTCCACCTCATTTCCCTTGGATAGACGCGACCAATATTAGCAGGGCAGATGTAATTGTCATTACCTTTCGGTTACTTTTTGCTTATACAATGGGTAAAAATTGAAGACCCATATCATCATGGTGGAATATGTTCGAAACGAGATCGATTGCCTTTCCGCAGTCGGATAAGGGTAGAATGTTATATTATAAAGTTGAATGTAGATGATTCAATATTGCAAGGTCACCAATGTTGGTGAAATGATCATTGATTGACCAAACCCTTTATAGTTGAATAAATAAATTAAAAAACATCAGAAACTTTAATAGGAAATATAAATAAATATTCACCTTCCTAAAGTCCAGAGCGTCCTGTTTATCGGTGACAATTTCCCGCAGGTTGACGATATTTTTATGGTTCAGCTGCCTGAGGATCTTGATCTCGCGCACAGCGGTGATAGGGAAGCCCTCCTTCTCATTCTCCAGACGTACCTTCTTTAACGCCACCAGTTGACCTGTGTTCTTGTCCTTCGCTTTATATACTTGCCCATATGTGCCTTCACCGATTTGTGTTATTACCTATGTTTGTAATTAATCAAATTATTAGTTTAAAATTGTTGATTTGTATATTTTTATATATTAATATCATCACTTGGACAAAATTGAGTTTAAGAGTGTTTGAAAGAATGAAGTCGTACGTTGTGATTATAGATGTTTAAATTATCGATGTATATTGCTTTGGATGCATTTGGATTTATCTTGAATATACAATTTATATTTACAGACGAGAGAGAGAGACAGATTCAAAACTCTGTTTCAATGTTCTCTCGTTTTTAAATTCTACGGACGTAAGAAAACAGAGTACGATCTGCGATAGACGGTGGACATAGACATCAATCAAAGTTTTAATTTCAATTTGAAGTACTGATCAGGGGAAAACATCGTAAGGAAGCCTGCATATGTAGGCAATATATAAATACAATATTTCGAGCGCATAGTCTAGTCGAGAAGAATATGCGCTCCAGTATTATCGAATGCGAGACTGCGCTCTTCGACACAGACATAATTTTTTTTTTATAGTTAAAAGGGAACAAACGAGCGGCGGGAACACGGAGGTGCTCATCGTCGCCCATGGACAACACCAGAGGAACTGCAGCTACGTTGCCGGCCTTTAAGAAAGGAATAGGCTCGCTTCTTGAAGTTAAGTCGTACTGGTTTGCAAAAACCGCCGAGGACAGACCGTTCCACAAGGCAGCTGTGCGGGGCAGAATATTCCGCGAGAAGCGCCCAGAATTCATGCTCGAAAAGGAATCATAATTCTCTTTGTCACCCCTCTGGAATGCTTCACCAATAAAAAGAGTTTCCGGTTCCCTTCACCATGCAGGCGGGTCAGGATCGTGCTTCTGGTGATAGACTAAGATTTTTATGATCGGAGTCTTTCCAAATGTAGCCGAGCGATTTAGAGGATGGGTCCAGCAATAGGTGGAGAACTGTGTCCGAACGTTCTCTTGCAAATCTTCTTTTGCAGCATCTGGTGCAAAGTTTTGGTGTTGCGGATGTCTATGAGTGGCGGTGATCACTTACCGGAGGGCTGTTTGTTCGTATACTAGATATTCTACAACAAAATGTATTAATAAGTAATAGGGTAAAGTACGAGTGCCTCTGTATATTTATTTATTACCAGATTGGTTCTTATCAGATAACCATACCTGTGCAGGATATATTATAGTGCCGTAAGGTTTTGGCACTCACTCGTCGTTCCCTTCTATGGTGTGATGTGATATATATGCAATAAGATAGCACAAGCATTGTAAACTTCGTTGGAACGGTTAATCATTATGATTCTTTACTTTTAATTATCTCAGCCGTCCACCCTGTTAGTCTAAATAATAATTAGTTAGTCGTATATCGTAATTACCACGAAGCCGTCCACGCACTTCTCGCCCCAATCTTTGGCGTGGTGGGTTGGCGTCGCAACCGGTACCACTTTGGAGCCACGTCTCTTCAATATCCTCGGTCTTTTGAGTTTCGACCCGGACTATTAGGACAAAGTTTTTTTTTTATTATATTAAAAGTACCAAACGAGCACGAGCGGTTCACGTGATGGCAAGTAATTCCTGCGACCCGTGACATATACATTCATGCTTGACAAGGAATCATAATGCAGATGCGTTGCCACCTTTGAGGACTGAGATGAAAATCCTCGTCACCAGTAATAAAGGTCTCCGGAACCCTACACTCACCAGACGAAACACAGCAGCATTATGATGCTATTTTACGGTGGTATTCTGTGAGGGCGTGGTCCCACTCCGGTCGAGCTGATCCAAACATTCTGCAGCTAGAAACAAGTGGTATTTATTTATAGTTGATCGAAAAATTTAAACACATCGAAGGCCTTTTTTGAGTAGTCTTTTTTTATAAAAACATCTGTTTTTTTTTATTTTAGTGTGATAGACAATTATGCAGTCTACCTGCTAATAAGTGATCGCTGCGGTATATATAATAAGCGGTGCATAAACACCTGCATCCAATCTCAACATAAAATCATGATCAGCAAGCGCATCCCTGAGGACGCCTCGCGTCCATTCAATAGTTTCCGAACCCTTACACTAAACCAAAACGAAACACAACGGTATTATACGGCTACGTCGGTATAACATGAAGGTGTTCTTGTCGTGTCACGGTCAAGCCGTCCCATTCATGGTGTAGTATGGCCGTACGTACATTGGGGTCTCGCTGTTTGCTCCTCGCACTGAACACGTGCGAGTAAGAGTCGCGACGGGCGGCCGGCGGTGGTGTTGAGCCGTCCAGCTCGTCGCCACTCAACACTTCGGACTCTGGTACCACTGCAACAATCATAATTATAAATCAATGTGTTTCAGATGCGTTTTCATACCCTGAAAAGAAACGTCGAATGCCTCTATGCAATTGGATTCTAAGGGTGACAAATGAGCACAGTTGGGCTGTTGGTAAGTGATGACTGCGGCACATAAACACCAAAAAATCCAGCCTCAACAATGATTTAAGTTGCATATGCACTCCGAATATATCATAGCCTAGGATCTCTACACTCGTCATATGAAATGTTATGTTGATATTTGACTTTTTGTTCCTTCCCTGTGATCTGGCCGATCCATTCTGCATCTAGAAACAAGCTGCAGCATCTACTACTGTTTTTTCCACTCACATACGAAACACAAATGTATGATATGCTTTCTTATGATGGTGTTATGTTAGAGAATGCTCCTTCCCCCCGGTGGAGTGGAATTTCATTAAACACATCATAGAATGGAATTTTTGTGACAGGGAAACACTATACAACCATTGTAAGTATGAATTACTTACATGGCGGCATTGGTAGATTCATGATGCCAGTCCTCTTTGGCTTTTCTGGTTTCTTAACAGGACTAGGAGATGGCGTACTCAGGGGACTCTCGTTAGCTAACGTCTTCAAGTCTTCAACCTGAAAAATAAAATAAAATTGACAGATAAATAAATGTTTGAACACCAACAAGCTGATTACATTAAAATAAGCCATAGTCTATTTCCTGCAACGCGTCACATCATAAATTTATGGGCTTGGTTTTGTTGGAGGAGTAAATTCTGTGTTTCTTTACTACGACTTGCCCAATTTATCACGAGATTTATTTAGTTCTTTGATTCATTGCCTGTGGATCCCCGTCTTCTCTTCCACTCTTTCTGCTCCCTTCTAATTCACTCATCTCTTAAGCAATTCAAATTAATAGTCATAATCAAAATAGACCTTAATGACTATCATGAGAGATAAACTTCTTTATACTTGTGAGATTTAGGGCATTTCCATGAAACTGTGCGCGGCAAACAAGCAAAAAGTTCACATAAGTGGTTACCCATAGACACCCAAGTCTAAATCTTGCAAATGCATTATCATTAGCTGGTTTTCCATATTCCCACATTCCTCACCATACGAAACACAGCAGTGCTATGCCACTATTTCATGCTGGTACTCCGAGCGTGGGTGTGGTCCTTACCATTGATGGTGCTTCTGAAACAAAACTGCAGTGTGGCTCTACCACAAAATGTGTATTACGATGTAAAGTCTTATCACCTCGTAGCCAAATGCATAGTTTATTCAAAATAAATGTCCTACCTGTGTGTTCGGAGGCATGGGTAATTTGGTAAGACTCTTGGGTTTCTGGGTGAGCTGCTGCTGACTGTTCTGCAAATACACTCCATCCACTACACTGCCGCCAACTTTGGGCAACGGCGGCAATGATGAGGCGGTCGATGTTGGAACTTCTACCGTGGGTGGAGGCGTTTGTGGCTTTTGCTGTATGGACTGTTTAATACATTATATATAATCCTGGAGGGTCGCGTTTGTTAAATTATAAGAAGGTTTATACAAAACACTTTAGAATCGTCAAGATAGCTTTTAGGACCACGCTTCGCAAGAAGACTCAGCTAGTTGGTATTTTTTTAAAAAACATGGATGCAAAAGATTTGTTTATTAAAGGAATGAATTTTAATATAGTTTTATAAAATTATATAATACCACGTAATAACGAAATCGAAAAAAATAAATTTATAGCTTGCTTTGTGTAAATAAACTATTAATTGAAATGTTATTATATTTTGATAGCGAAGGGGGGTTCCACAAGGCTGTATACTCTTAACTTTTGGTTTTCAGTGTGTCGCGACATAAAAATGTTTGAGAAACAATAGTTTCGAGTAAATATTAAAAAGGTTTAATAATATGTTACAACCCTTAACGTTAATCATAGAATGTTGAAGCGTAATGCTTCATGCCGATCCATTTTTCTAATTACTACCTTCATATGCATTCGTAATTATTACGACTGCGTGGTGTTACTCCACATGGTTAAAGTACTTGGCTGCTGCGTCGCGGGTCCTGCGTTAGATTACCAGCCGAGAAACAGGACTTATTCATCAGAAATTGTTACCAAATCAGGTTTGGTCGTATTGTATATATATTGTATTGTATGTACCGTATCTCAAACACTACATCTGAATCTCCCTCCGACCTTAATGCGCATGCATTACATCGGAATAGGGAAGGGGACGACCGACAACCGTCGGTTGGTCTATTATATATATATATATAAAAGTAACAGCAGTACATATATGTAATGTATCTCGATGCTGTGCACAGGCCTCCTCTCTAAAGAGAGTGTTACAGCATTGCCCACATGTATAAGTTGCGGCAAATAAGTCTAGCGCTGACCGTTAATGCGCAGAAGTCGAAAATAAGGTATCCCCGGGGAGTGAAGGGGGCGCGGGCGACTATACGTAAGCGCTTATTGGCTCTCCTGCCGTACTCTGCCCCGCGCACCGATACGACACCCCGCTCGCTCTGGTGTACAGTGGCTTTCTAAATTTAATCTTAATTCTTTTTTAAATAAAAATTGTCACACTTTCATTTTTGTGGAAAGTGGTACTCTAATGTACATAATTAATAAAAAAAATCTACTGACTTCGTGTAAAAAAGTAGCCTTCCAGACTATAATCCATGTCCGTGCTAAATTTCATCCATACAAACATCCAAATTTTCGCATTTATTATATTAGTGGGATGATGATGATGATGTTATTATATTAGTTATATAAAAAACATAAAAAGTACAAACAAAAACACTTTATTCCTAATCAACTTGTTGAAATGACCAATTTCGTTCGCGACAGTGCCCACGCGCAGCTATCGCCTCCACGTTTCGTATACATTAATATTTATATCAACATTTAATATTATTCTTCATTTATTTCTTAGACATACAAGTATTCGTGCGTGTCGATGCTTTTCTTCACGCGGTAAATCAGCACTTTCTTTTTATTTTATTTTATTAAATTGAGAGTAACAAACGAGCGAGCACACATTTCATCTGATGGCAAGAGATTCCTGCGGCCCCACGACATCTACATTCATCCTTGACAAGGGTATCATAACGCAGATGCGTTGTCACCCTTGAGGACCGAGATGGAATGCCTCGTCACCAGCAATAATGGTCTCCGGACCCCTACACTCACCCGACGAAACACAGCATCAATATACTGCTATTTCACGTTGGTATTCTGTGAGGGCGTAGTCCTACTCCGATGAGCTGACCCATACATTCTGCAGCGAGAAACAAACTGCAATGTATTATCACTGTCTTAAAATTGCAATTAATAATTCTGTGCCGGCGCACCGTTGATCGAACTCGCTTTTCTCGCTTACCGTGTAATAATTCGTAACGTCAATGCGAAGCCCTAATAGTTTGGGGTACGGTCTGCGAAACTAGAGGTCGTAGGTTCGAAT
Source organism: Teinopalpus imperialis (assembly GCA_029286865.1). Lineage (NCBI taxonomy): Eukaryota > Metazoa > Arthropoda > Insecta > Lepidoptera > Papilionidae > Teinopalpus > Teinopalpus imperialis. The sequence continues at coordinate 16,250,769 of JAGSMU010000022.1, read as the reverse complement.
CTGCCATTCAAATATTGTCGTGGCACGAGCATTTAAGCTTAGTTCGGAGTGGTCTACGGGGATGTTATAGCACCTAGTAGTATTATTTTTTTTTATAAAAAAAAATGAAGATACTTGGGCACAGCATCCACGGCTGTGTAGACCAGGCCTACTTCATTATATACATATGTACAAACCTCGGTCTCATTACTGTCCTTCGTCTCTCCATTGGCGGTGGCCGTCTGCTCGAGCACATCGACTGCTGGCGGCGCCGACGTCGGAGTTGGCGGGTTCACTTCCTTGGTCGCTTGGCTCGGCATTGGTATGTCGACGATTTCTTGGATCGCTTCTTTGTTGCTATCACCGTTTTCTTTGGAAGCCTTGAATGTGTACCAGACAATGTGTGAGTATATTTGTGAGACGAAAATTCTGACAAAGAGCAGTAATATATTTTGTTTAGTTGGCTTTTACCAGAAGTTTTAAACTATTTGATGGAAAATCGAGTATTACATGCAGAATATGAGTATGCATAATTAAGAAAAATGTCTGTACTTTTTTAAACTAAAAGTCAGCGACACATTACCTGGTTACAATTTTTTTTGTTTTTATTATTACATTAAGATTAACAAACGAGCACACACCTCATGGCAAGTGATTCCCGCGACCCATGACATCTACATTCATCCTTGACAAGGAATCATAATGCAGACGCGTTGTCACCCTTGGGGATTGAGATGGAATGCCTCGTCACCAGTAATAAAGGTCCCCGGATCCCTGCACTCACCAGACGAAACACAGCAGCATAAAGCTGCTATTTTACGCTGGTATTCTGTGAGGGCGTTGTTCTACCCGGTCGAGCTGACCCATTCATTATGCAGCTAGAAACAAACTGCAGTGTAGCTCTAACACTCTTTAAAGTTGTGTTGTTATATTAAGGAAAGATAAGCTGGAACCGGTGACCATCTTGGTCTTGAGTGAATAATACCAGAACCATAATAATGATGTCTGGTTATTGTTAGATCTACGCAGTATATGATGTGAATTATCTATTTTATCATCATCACCTCTAATAAGGCTCATGACATGCATTGTGACCCCTGAGATAGAATGCCTTGTTACCTGTAAATGGATGACCAGAACCCTACACCAAATAGTATAAACAAAGTATAAGAAAGCTCATTGAACAATGTTTGATTTTATTAGAGGTGACAAACAAATCGCACAGATCACCTCGTAATGAGGCTCGTGACATGCATTGTGACCCCTGAGATAGAATGCCTTGTTACCTGTAAATGGATGACCAGAACCCTACACCAAATAGTATAAACAAAGTATAAGAAAGCTCATTGAACAATGTTTGATTTTATTAGAGGTGACAAACAAATCGCACAGATCACCTCTAATGAGGCTCGTGACATGCATTGTGACCCCTGAGATAGAATGCCTTGTTACCTGTAAATGGATGACCAGAACCCTACACCAAATAGTATAAACAAAGTATAAGAAAGCTCATTGAACAATGTTTGATTTTATTAGAGGTGACAAACAAATCGCACAGATCACCTCTAATGAGGCTCGTGACATGCATTGTGACCCCTGAGATAGAATGCCTTGTTACCTGTAAATGGATGACCAGAACCCTACACCAAATAGTATAAACAAAGTATAAGAAAGCTCATTGAACAATGTTTGATTTTATTAGAGGTGACAAACAAATCGCACAGATCACCTCTAATGAGGCTCGTGACATGCATTGTGACCCCTGAGATAGAATGCCTTGTTACCTGTAAATGGATGACCAGAACCCTTCACCAAATAGTATAAACAAAGTATAAGAAAGCTCATTGAACAATGTTTGATTTTATTAGAGGTGACAAACAAATCGCACAGATCACCTCTAATGAGGCTCGTGACATGCATTGTGACCCCTGAGATAGAATGCCTAGTTACCTGTAAATGGATGACCAGAACCCTACACCAAATAGTATAAACAAAGTATAAGAAAGCTCATTGAACAATGTTTGATTTTATTAGAGGTGACAAACAAATCGCACAGATCACCTCGTAATGAGGCTTGTGACATGCATTGTGACCCCTGAGATAGAATGCCTTGTTACCTGTAAATGGATGACCAGAACCCTACACCAAATAGTATAAACAAAGTATAAGAAAGCTCATTGAACAATGTTTGATTTTATTAGAGGTGACAAACAAATCGCACAGATCACCTCTAATGAGGCTCGTGACATGCATTGTGACCCCTGAGATGGAATGCCTTGTATGAATGTATAAAATATTTTTAATTATACCTGTGTCGAACTGTCAGCCGTGGCATTGGAAAGTTCATCAATGGTCAAAATCTCTGGGTTATTTATAGAGGCAGTTGAAGAAATAGCCCCTTGAGACTCCTCCTCTTTTTGGCTTAATATCTCTTGTAGTTTCTACGGAAAATAACATTTAATATACTTTTAACATTGTATACTCATCAATCAGTTTTATGTCGCCCCACTAAAAAGCCAAAAAGGTAAGTAAGTAACCTTTGCTATAAAACTGTGTTAATATTTTAATTAATACATTCATTGAAGCTATTACCCCCCGCCCCTCTACTACCGACCCCTCTTTTCAGAATACCAGCGTAAAATATCAGCATAACGCTGCTGTGTTTCGTCTGGTGAGTGCAGGGATCCGGAGACCTTTATTACTAGTGACGAGGCATTCCATCTCAGTCCCCAAGGGTAACAACGCATCTGCATTATGATTCCTTGTCAAGGATGAATGTAGATGTAATGGGTCGCAGGAATCACTTGCCATCTGGTGAACTGTGTGCTCGTTTGTTACTCTCAATGTAAAAGATCTTGAGGTTGAGAAACGATTTCTTTGAATAATGTTTGATCTTTCACCGTAATTCACACATCTTTGAAAAAGATTAAAAATGCTCATTATTCTATGTATGCACTAGCATTTTTGTATTACATGTGTACACAATAGCATTATCAAATAATTCAGTAAATGAATTATATAGAAAAAAAAATATTTATTTGTAATGCATGTTATTTAAATAAATTCCAACCTTAGCTCTTTTGTGTTTATCCTTAACAAGCTCTGCGAATAAACTTGTGTCGCTAATCTTCTCATTGAAGTCGATTTTCCGCTGTAGTGCTGAAGGTGGGCTAGGCGACTCGTGTTTATTTCTAAAAACAAAAAAATATAACAATTGAATACAAACTAAGCTTTTAAACTTTAATGGGAAAAAAATATTGAAATAATATCGTTTCTCGTCTCGCATTTTTAAATTTGTACCTTGGATTTGTTTTAATATTGACAAATAACTAGTGTTTAATCGTTTTTATAAATCAGAAGAAAAATGAGATTTCAACTGATACTTTTTTTTAAATAAATTTTTGTATTGCATTTGTTGACTTATTTTAAAAAAGCTAAAAAACATGATAATTAAAAAATGTTTCACTTTTGCATAATGCATATGTGGGTTAAAATTACCCAAATAGTAACCACTATCACCTCCTTACGGGAATACGTCGAATTAACTATAACCCTGTATATATATATATATGTATATATATATATAACCCACCTGTGTCGTTCTTTAGCAACCTCGCTATGTCTTGCCCTATGCCTGGGAGGCGACGACGAACGCCGTCTACCCCGCGACACCGAACGACGTCGCTTCATCGAGCTTCGGCTGTGTGATCTATGGATAAATTCATATTGCCACTAATTATTAACAGTTTACGTAAACGACGGAACATTGTTTTTTTTTACAAAGACATATTTCAAATTCATTTAATGAAACGTCAATAGCCCAATAGTTTAGGGAGCGGTCTGCGAAGCTTACGGTGGATTCGATGTTACGTCGAATCCATCATTCGCACTGTCGTGAACCATCTCCCTGCACAAGCATTTACAGCTTGTTTGGAGTTGTTAACCGAATATAATCAATATATATATATATTTATATATATATATATATATTTATATATATATAAATATATATATATATATATCTTAATAGCATTGCTAATAATCCATTAAAAAATTTGTGTATATTTATTAATATTGTTTAATGCATCGTTCCTCAACCTCGGGTTCGCGACCCCTGCGTTGCGTTTATATTAAAGGGGGTCACAATCTGTTCAATGAATAAGACCTATATCTACAAAATATTCGTTTATTAAAGGAATAATTTTCAATGTAGATTTATAAAATTTATTATTACGATGTAATAATAACATGAAAAAATAAACTTATATCTTGCTTTGTGTAAATAAACTATTACTTAAAATGATTATAATTTTACTTACCTTTTTGACTTATTCAAACAAATCATTGAGAAACAATATTCTAATGTAAAATTATAAATTCTACAGTTTATATAATGGCTGGATATAATAGTGTATTAACTGCATAAATACAGTATGCACTAAGTGTGGTCTTTTCATGTGCAACGTTGGCAATGTTAGGACAGGCCCCGGTTGACAATGCCCCAATACTTGATTACGAGATGAGGTCTGTACCTCAGCAACGTGATCTCATGACACTCAGATTAGTTTATATACCTGTGATGTGCACGGGCCTCCCTATGCCGCTCCCGTTCCCTGGTCCGAAGCCGTCTGCGAGGACTTTTGCGCCGGTGGACGCGCCGCGGACTGTACTCGCGACTCCGCGCCGGCTCGTGAACTGGTGAATCTGGGATCATATATAAATATAAATACCTTACAGCTCATTTCAGAATTAGGGATCGCGTTATTTTCTCACCCTTCAGAATTGTATGCGTTTATTACTTCTTAGTCGTTAATCAATAAAAATAACCTTCAATGAACTACAGCAAGGAAGCGTCAATAGCCGCCCAGTCCTAGGGTGCGTGCAAAGCTTAGGGTCGTAGGTTCGAATCCGCCATTCTACTATTGTCGTGAACCATCTCCTGCACAAGCATTTACAGCTTGTTTGGAGTTGTTAACCGGAATATAATCAATATATATATATATTTATATATATATATATATTTATATATATATAAATATATATATATATATATCTTAATAGCATTGCTAATAATCCATTAAAAAAATTTGTGTATATTTATTAATATTGTTTAATGCATCGTTCCTCAACCTCGGGTTCGCGACCCCTGCGTTGCGTTTATATTAAAGGGGGTCACAATCTGTTCATTGAATAAGACCTATATCTACAAAATATTCGTTTATTAAAGGAATAATTTTCAATGTAGATTTATAAAATTTATTATTACGATGTAATAATAACATGAAAAAATAAACTTATATCTTGCTTTGTGTAAATAAACTATTACTTAAAATGATTATAATTTTACTTACCTTTTTGACTTATTCAAACAAATCATTGAGAAACAATATTCTAATGTAAAATTATAAATTCTTTTTATATAATGGCTGGATATAATAGTGTATTAACTGCATAAATACAGTATGCACTAAGTGTGGTCTTTTCATGTGCAACGTTGGCAATGTTAGGACAGGCCCCGGTTGACAATGCCCCAATACTTGATTACGAGATGAGGTCTGTACCTCAGCAACGGGATCTCATGACACTCAGATTAGTTTATATACCTGTGATGTGCACGGGCCTCCCTATGCCGCTCCCGTTCCCTGGTCCGAAGCCGTCTGCGAGGACTTTTGCGCCGGTGGACGCGCCGCGGACTGTACTCGCGACTCCGCGCCGGCTCGTGAACTGGTGAATCTGGGATCATATATAAATACCTTACAGCTCATTTCAGAATTAGGGATCGCGTTATTTTCTCACCCTTCAGAATTGTATGCGTTTATTACTTCTTAGTCGTTAATCAATAAAAATAACCTTCAATGAACTACAGCAAGGAAGCGTCAATAGCCGCCCAGTCCTAGGGTGCGTGCAAAGCTTAGGGTCGTAGGTTCGAATCCGCCATTCTACTATTGTCGTGAACCATCTCCTAGCGCAAATATTTTCAGCTTAGTTGGGAGTAGTTAACCGAAATGTTACTAGCATTGATAGCATAAAAAAAAAAAACAACATCTTAAACCCAACATTAAAAATAATAAATCCTCCAAATATTGCAGCAAAGCCAATAACCCTGTGTTCATTTGTAAACCCTAATATTAATAAGAAAGATAAAAGACATCATTTCAGATAGGTCTCAGGTTACCCGATTATGGACATTAATGATTTATCAAGCGCAAGATGAAATATGGATACGGTAGATATTTTTCATTTATTATAATAAGATGAAATATGGATACGGTAGATGTTTTCATATATTATATTAAGATGAAATATGGATACGGTAGATGTTTTCATATATTATATTAAGATGAAATATGGATACGGTAGATGTTTTTCATTTATTATATTAGGATGAAATATAGATACGGTAGAAGTTTTTCATTTTTTATATTAGGATGAAATATGGATACGGTAGATGTTTTTCATTTATTATATAAGGATGAAATATGGATACGGTAGATGTTTTCATATATTATATTAAGATGAAATATGGATACGGTAGATGTTTTTCATTTATTATAATAAGATGAAATATGAATACAGTACATTTTTTCATTTATTACATTAAGATGAAATATGGATACGGTAGATGTTTTTCATTTATTATATTAAGATGAAATATGGATACGGTAGATGTTTTTCATTCATTATATTAAGGATGAAATATGGATACGGTAGATGTTTTTCATTTATTATATTAAGGATGACGTACGCGAACACAGTTCACCTGATGAGTAAGTAATGATTGTCACCCATGAAGAGCTGCTCCCATAACTAATTTACTTAACAAACGTTAAAGAACACTTATATCACATCCCTGAGAACAACGGTGCTGATTGGGAATGTTTCCAAATTGTGAACTCAAAATTTTACCACTAACCATAAAGCTGTATTTTTTTTTGAGTAACGTCTTACAATGGTAACATTACTAATATTCCAGTTGACCACTCGAACGAAACTAAATTGCTTGTGCTAGGAGATTGCTGCTTTTTGTCGTGACGTATGTCTCGGTATGTCTTTATCGGTAACGCACCCTCAGATCTCATAATCAACGTTTCACAGGGCCAACCACGTAGCAATGCACGAGAAGGTTATGCTGCACATGCATGCAGATGCGAAGATGTCATCTCGCTATTCCAGCTCGTACACCACTCACGTTCCCCCTCCGTGAATGTTTCTCATCACTGGGTGGAGCACATTTATATAATAATCTATTAAACTTTTTTTTCTCGGGCTGAGGAGTATAAGATTTGGCATAGTGGCAGAAAGATATGTGTATATATTCAATTATAAAAAAAAAACGTTGTTTACATCCATACTGAATGTAAACTCTGTGGTGAAACAGACGCACTTAGTAGAGATTATCGCTAAAGATTAAACTAAAATTTTCAATAATAAATTATATATAAATACATTAAATCCAACTAAAAAGCTCGCAGCTGACGTAATTGAACAAAATTAAAAAATATTATAGAGTATTTATTTACTACTATTTGACAACAGAATCTAAATAAAGATCAAACTTAAAAACGACCGAGTATTTATGTTATATTGTTATATTTACGCGAATACTGCACATTGAATAAAATTTAAATGCTATCACCAAAAACTTATTATTTTATTTTAAACCCGACTTTTTAAGTGGTTACTAAGATGTTTGAAATCCTGATGTCACAGTTTTTTTTTGAGGCTGAACGCTTAGGACTCTCAGCAGAGACCTTAATTAATGGGATAAACAGCACAAGGGTTCCCGAGAGGGAGCCTCGGCTTGGACCGTTACCCGTGGCGCGCGAGAGCGACTGACTCGAGGGTACCCGAGACGGACACGGCCGTACTCAAACGGCTCGGTCAGTTGCTTCCGACGCATTAACATGTCATACCGTATAGTTAAACCCGAACTATCTTCAACTTTTTATTTATTTATTTTGGCAAACCCAGATGTATTATAGATAAGATAGAACCAAACCTGATATAATCATAATCGGAGATTGTACCCGATGATCTGGCCAGTAATCCCTTCTCACTTGCTCGTAATCCTGATCGTTGTCAGAGTCTATCGTGACTGTTTCATGATAAGGCGGCGCTGCGGGTGTATGCGGCGTCATCGACTTTTGTCGTCTTCTGTAATACAAGATAACGGATTACTCAACAAAATCAATCAAACTGTATCGAGGAATAAGAAAAAGTACGATACATGATTTAGGAATCCAATGACCACTTAACGACTTAAATATAATTTGGGCTATAAAAAAAACTGATTACATTACAATAATGATTATTTTTATTACGTTATACACTATATAAAATGGGAATTATATTTTATTTATATATTATATTTAAAAAATGCATCATCCAAATTAAAACCCGTTACGATCACGGCACGTCTTAAAACTATCGATGGACTGCGCGGCGAACTAGTTCCGAAGTGTTCGCCATTTCTCTTCGAATATTCTTATTTGTACAGTTCACATCTGTCATTACCTAGTTCAATGTATTATATATATATATATATATTTGTATTTTTTTTACATTTATGGTAACAAACAAACTAACACAGTTCACATGATCGTAAGGGATTCTTAAGGTCGATGATGACATCTACATTCATCCTTGACAAGGAATCATAATGCAGATTCGTTGTCACCCTTGAGGACTGAGATGGAATACCTCGTCACGTCACCAGTAATAAATGTCTCCGGATCCCTTCACTCACCAAACGAAGCTATTTCACGCCGGTATTCTGTGAGGGCGTGCTCCTACCCCGGTCGAGCTGACCTATTCATTCTGCAGTGGTAGCTTTACCACTTACAAAATGAAACACGGCACGCATGGTATTCCGCGAAGGAATGGTCGTTCCCCGGTCGGGCCCACTTTCACCGAGTGCCTCTATGTTTGCGTCAACGACCACGCAAACACAGAGCCACTCGCTAGTCATCCCCTTCTTTAGTCCGATGTAATGCATTTGTAATAAGATCGAAGGCAGGCCCAGATGAAAGCAACAATTTGTGATAGACAAATACAGTCTCTCTGCTGGGAATTGAATACATATACGCAACAGCCTGATACTTGTTGAAATTATAAATGGTTATACTAGAGCTAAACAAGTGTTTCCATAGATGTAAACGGTCCACATGTTTATTTTAAAAAATTAACTATTTAAAAGTCTTAAACTTAAAAAAAACTCGTAGTTTATCAAATGTGCAGTAAAAGTTTGTACAAACAATTGCAATTTATATTGTTATATCTCTATTGAGGAGTCAATAGCCTATGCTTTAGGGTATGGTCTGCGATACTAAAGTTCCCAGTAAGTTCAAATCGGCCATGAACTGTCTCCTCGCACAAGCTATTGAAGCTCTGTTGGAGTGGTTAACGGAAATGTTAGTAACAGAAGCACTGCATTCATTAAAAGATATATATTAAGACAAAATAATGAAACTGTAATCATTACCTTGCGATGGTACTGAAAGCATAGAAAACAAAATATTATTGAATAACAAAACAAACGGAATATATGGAGGTCGTGACAAAAGAAATTAGATACATAAAAATTATAAAATTTGCTCGTAAATAGTTTAGCTTTTAGGTCATTGGCTTTTTTTTTTTTATATCCGATGGCCACTGTTAGCCTTAGGGCTTTTACAGCTTCCGGGTTGAGAGGTGGCACAGCGCTTAGGGCGCTCAGTCGAGAACCTTTATTAACTGGTAACCAACACAAAGATTCCTGAGAAAGCAACTGACTCGAGGGTGCAGAACCTCGATTCGGTCAGTTACTTATGACGGATTAAAGGCTTCTTCAATAGACCATAGACCACTGTTGACTTCACATGTGCTACAAAATACTTTATTATAAATTTGTTAAGCATTTGTATCCGGCAAGGGCGTCCCAAACAAGGTTATTTGCGATACCGCCATGTCACTGGCCGGTTCTCCAGTCCATACAGATAGAAGCGTCGCTTGAGTTTCTTGCGCCACTTCTTCTCCAGCGCACACGCCAATCCGAAGTGGTGGTACAATAATAATAGCGATATTAAGTTAGATAAACCTCTGTCAGAAGCAACTGACCGAGCCGGGCACCCTGGAGTCAGACGCTCTCGCGAAACAGGATAACGGTCCAAGCCGAGGCTCGCTCTCGAGAGGCCTTGTGCTGGTTACCTATATATAGAGATCTCGACTGAACGCCATAAGCGCTCGGTCATCTCTCAACCCGGTGAAACAGTAAAAGCCTTCGGGCTTCCAGCGGCTATCAGCCCGAAAAAAAAAAGCATGCTTTTGTTTACCGCGGGGCACGTGGTAAATCAAATAAACATAAAAATACAATTAACAATCTCCCCGGGGATAGAACTTGATTTGCTCACGTGCTAAAAGTTTGGACACTGACCTACCCGGACTGTTTTTATTTTTACACACCTAAGAAATCTCAAAGTCCTAAGCAGCCAGCAACATTATTAGATTTTAAACCGCACGCCCTTTTATCTTTAGAATGAGATTAAATTTACAAGTACTAGGGTGTGGGGCAATGGGGCGGGTGTGATATATATATATATATATATATATATATATATATGTAATTCCGTCTGTTAATACGATTTTTTTTTCGACATTTCGAACATTCGCTTATGTAACCGCGGTTGGAGTTTGACCGGTTTTCTTCTCACATATAAAGCTCGCAAACCCACGTTGAAATTCAGAAAACAAATAAAAAAGTTTTTTCGATCACGAGCTTGTGTATTGGCTGTAAGTTCAAAGCATTGTTATGGCTTTAAACGTTTTCTTTTCAATTTTCAATGTTTAAATTTAGAAAACCAAATTAAATGTTTTGTAATTGTGAACAAGTATAATAAAAAATTGTATGAAAGTTCAAAAAGCTTGTTGTAAACCATAATAAATCATATAACGCGGAACGTACGTCATAGGTTCTCTACATTCAGATTTTAAAAGTAAAAATATGTTTTATTAAGTTTTCATCAATCTATCAGCAAATGAACAGCCCTTACAACGGTATATAACTTACCATTGTCAACAAATGAGTATGGAGTATCTAATTTCTTTTGACACTCATTAATGTTATATTACAATAAAATTAATTAATGAACATGTTAAAATAAAGAATGACACAGCTTTTGTAAAAGAAAAATCTTAAAGTTGTTACATGTAAGTTACTTAATTGAACATCTAATCTGACTTATTATGCCAGTATGAAAAGAAAAATCAAAAAAACTATTTTTTTTTGCATTAAAAATCACATTAAATGTTATATTTTAATTTTTGTAATAACATATAAATAAATATAATATAAATACACCAATTGTCTAAGAAATGTCAGATGGCATATGAAATTATTGATATATATTTTACAGAAAATAGATTTAGAACAACTTTCTGGTGAGAAAATCTAATTGAAATTTCCATAAATTCCAATGAGCATAAGTTACAGCTTAGGTCTATAGCAGATCTAGGTAATAAGTATTGATATAAGACCATATCAAGATATTTTAAATGGATAACCATTCTATATTATGCAGTATATACATAACTGTTATGCATTACATAAGAAATGGGAAAGACAAGGGGAAAAATAATTTATTATTATTGCTAAAAATGTGGAATAAATGCTAATAGTAGATGTTTTTACTGAAAGACATGCAACAAGTTTTCCATGCAGTTTAAGTATATATAAAAAAACTTACCTAATTATAGGTGACCTTTCCCGGCGTGGTGAATACATAACAGTGTGAATATTTGTTTCTCTGTGGACTGCAAGCCGGAGGTGGGGAGAGTCTTCATGCCTCACTCTCATCAAAGGTGGTGTTGTTGGAGACACAGGTGAACATGATCCATTTTGAAGAGGCGATGAAGCTTTCTCCCATTCGCTTATAGGCACTTGCTGGTATCTCTTTGGAGTTGACGGACGTACAGGAGTCTCTGCAGGTACATTATCATCAGGAGATACACTCTCTAGACTAGCTGATCTAGACCGGTGCTTTGACTTCTTCTTACGTTTCTTTTTCTCTTTCTTACGCTTTTCTTTTTTCTTCTTATAACTGGAGTGTTCATCGAAGACTGGCTCAGCTTCCACGTATTCGAGTCCTCGTCGCTTCCTCGATACTGCTGAAGAAGAATCACGTGTAAGAGAGTATTCTTCAAGGACGCGACGGCTTGAAGTGGTAGATACAGATATTGTCTTGTTGTCAAGAAATGTCCGTACTGGATGCGATTTTCTCGTACGGTCAAGATCATCAGCGATATGTCGACCAATTGAGCTTGCCTCACTCTCTATTTCTCCCGCCTCGGGGGCCGACAAATCCTCCGAACTAACATCAGAATACTCCACAAGGGGTTTATGAGAATTTACTGTAGCATAAGATTGTTCATGAGTACCACTATGACTTCTGTATCTTTTGTGAGCTCGTTTCTTGTGTTTCTCCTTGTGATGCTTGCTATGTCGCTTGTCGTGGCTCCGTTCCATAGTGAATAAGGGCGGAGTATCCGCCCTGGTGCCGACTCTTCACATTACACCAACTGAAACAGTGATGATTAAGAAATTAAATCGTGTACTGCTCAAAGGCACTTTATACATATACATGTTTTTTTGTACCTACCAAAATAAAAAGATTTTGATTGTGCAGGGTAAAAACAATTCCGAGCCTTAGTAATGGCTGCTTTCACGTCAAGTATAAAAGTTATAAAGTGCAAATATACTTTTTGGCAACAATTATCACACGACATGCAGAAATTTACGTAGTTTAAAAATACTTAGGAACTCAGATATTTGAAATCACACGGTAAATTAAAAAAATAAAAAATTCCATGGTTAAACAATCGAAACACGAAACAAATTTAAACAAGATTTCGAGAATATAAATAAAAGTAACTTACCTGAAGAAGAAACGGACGTGCGTCCACCCCAACCACTATAATTCGTATTTTGCGAAATTCTATATTGCTTAGATTAGGTTCTTATTTAGTATCTAGATTGGATATAGTCAAACAATATACAGTTATTAAGTTTCTTTATAGCTTATGTAGCCTTATTTTGCTAATCATTATCATAAGTAGCGCATTATTCATGTTATTACATCGGATTATTTTAGTATGAATTCAAGAACGTCGATTCAATTTCTAGTCAGCCATTTGCTTTTTCATTTCATTTCATCATCGTTCCCTGCTAGTGCGGTAAAAATTGTAAATGTTACCAGGTTATCAAATGAAAAAAAAAGCAAAAGTCTGTCACTGATAACAATTTGTAAAACAAGTAAAATTAAATAAGGTTTTATTTATTCATTTATTTTCAATTTGAAGCAATTAAAATACAACCGCTTAAAAGGTAAATATTGAACATAACAGAAATACGAGACTTCAGGAAATATGTCAACCAAGATAATAATTTAAAATAAATTTATAAATGGTCTAAAAAGTTAATTGAACCATATATTTAGTTGCGAGCATTAGTTGCGTATATCTATGTAATCTATTTCATTCCAGTTCTTACAATTATTTTTTAAATCGATAATGTACTTCATAAGCCAAAACTATACTACATTATTGTCATTTATATTGTAATCAAAAGAAAGCAAACTTTTATCTTAATTCTATTACAAGGGCAAGCTTTGTTTTCAAAATTTGAGTTGCTTAACTTATTATTTGGTGATCATTAATTATTTAATATTTTATATAGTAGGATTAATATTGAATGATGGGGCATGTGAATTTTTTTAAGCATTTATATTAAAATTATGCATAAAATAAATATAGGTAAATCGTTACTTACAACTAAAAGCTTTTAGTTGAATAGAAAGCGCAACAAGAGTGATCACTACGCTATATTTTTATACAAATTAAGAGCCAAATACTAGTATGGCAATGCGCTGTTTGCCATTATCATTAATCATATTTAATCTGTAGGTTGCGTGCGATTTGCATTGCGTCCTTCGCAATAAGCTTTATTTTGTTGGGATATAAAATAAAATAAACTTTAAAGTTCCACGATAATTAATAATTAAACTATTTTTTTAATGCCAACTGCAACATTTTAGCTTATATGTTCAGTTTTACTAGAATAATCATAAAGTCGTGCTGACCCATAAGTTCACGGCTTCTGTTGGCTGCGTCTCGTGAAATTATCTAATGGAAGAGACATTTTAGCTATTTAAAATGTAAATGTGTTTATTAATATAATTGTATTTTTACGCGGACCTTATGTTTGTCATATACTGTGCAACAGGGAGTTTAAATCTAAGTGTAATAGTATGGTTATGTTGGTGGGAGAGTCAATGAACCTACGTGCGGCATGCTGACACTGTGACTTTGTGACGAAAATATGTAAATAAACATGAATGATATAGGCGTTAAAATAGCAGAATCTTCGAAGAATTTATCGGGGGTTTCTCCAGCGCCAGAGATCGGTGTTGACAATGAAGTTGATCCCTTATCCATAGATGTTACCGAAGTGGGCACGGTAAAAGATCCCTTGAATATAGAAGATAATGTTGAAATAGAGGGGGAGAGCTGTGATGATAATGCCAAAGAAGATATTTTAAGTGTGAGCCAGACTAATGATGACACTTTAGCTGTGCAATCAGAAAACATCAAAGGTATTGTTTTCACTAGCAGCTTTTTTAGATAACTTATAATTAAATTATGATAAAACAATGATTAAGATCCAAATCTGATTGACTAGGGTACTACTATTTTTAATACATAGGTGATACTGTACTTACTATGGTTATCAGCATATATCAACAAATCATTCATGAAATGCTCTTTTGTAACCATGTCTGCTGTAGATACTCAGTGATGTAATTATGATATGCATAAACTTAAGTTTCTGTTCCCTATTTAATATCTATTATATTCTTACTATCATTGAATAGATTCCATAGGATTTTTTGTTGCAGAGGGCAAAAATTGTCTTGAAAGCAGTGGTATAATATTTGGTATAGTCTACTGACAATAAATACAATATGAATTTAATCAAGCATGTTAGTTATAAAATTAAAAAACATTTCATAAGAATAGTATAAAGTTCTGTATAAAGGAAGTATCATAAAAGTTTTACTTCAATATGATTTTTCTTTTTATGATTTGCTTGATGGTAAATGATGGCTGCAGCCCATAAACACTTCCATCCATTCTTAACAATGAGTCAACATGAATACTCTTTGCCACCTGCAAGGACTAAAATTTAAATTGCTATTTGTTACTGGTTCCCTGGATTCCTACACTAACCAAAACCTAATTAAAATGAGTTCCTGTTTCCTTGATTCTACATCCAAAACATGCTCAAAGTAGTTTACTCAACCAAAGAAGGATCAATTTTTCAGATAATACCACTGTAGTATACTAGCTCAGGGCCTCTGTTTTAGCTGCTGAAGTAAAAAAATCCTGGATATCTTATTTCTGATGATGTATCATTTCACCTTAGAAGGGTCTAATATATAATAATAATAATGTGGGGCAATGCGGTGTTCCAACTCCTATCATCACTTATGATGGCTTTGCCATAAACAACAAAATCTATCCTCAAACAAAGAATCAAATACAATAGTTGATGGATGCAATGTCAATGTGATGTATCATCTTATGGAGGTCCCAGATCCCAACAATCAATTATTATTTTATTATGAGTGCGGTCCTGCCCCACTTGACCCATTGATGTTAATGCTAAATTACATTAGCTCTAGCATGGTTTTATCATTGTTATAGAAAATTAACCTTACCATAATCTGCAGCATTCAAATCAAAAAGATGTTAGTCCAATTTACTGTATTGATTTTTAGTTATAACACCGTAATACCTGAATATCAATAAATTATATAAATATAATTTAAAAAAAAATCATTGCAATATACACTAATTACCACACATTTAGATTAGAGGGGATTCATCATCAGGCAATCCACAGTCCATTATATGTTTTTTATTATATTATGTTTAGAGTTCATTATGTCACATACTGTCATAAGACTAAATCCCAAGCCATTCATTGAGTTGCTGCAATGTACAGAAAAAACTGGGAATAAAATGCTAACTAATTATCTATATGTAACATAAATTTTTAGAAGGCCTGCTCAAAGATGAAGGTCCTATTAATGTGATAGAGGATAAAAATGTAACAGAGGAAGTCACTAATGATGTAAAACCTGAGGAAGCTCTCCACAATACAGTCTCCGTGTCAAATGAGTGTAAGTTGTCTCAAGATGTAAAAGAACCGGTTGCAGAAGCTATAGATAAGGAACTGAGTCCAGAAAAGGAAATTGCTATAGTAGATGTTGAGGAGGTGAACATTCAGGAGATAGACACCGATGTGGAGATGACAGAAGTGGTGCAATTATCTGATAAGAATGAGAAAACTGAGCCCAAGCTAAATACACAATCTTTGAATGGAGATGTTATTAAGGTAAACAATGTATTTTAATGTGTGCACTGCATTTAAAGTTCTAATAACATTATTCCAAATTGGTCAAACAGATATTGGTAAGATCATTCTAAACATTATTACAATTGGTTTGAGTGATATTACAAATATCTTTATGTATCTATAAATTTAATAATCAATAATAATTAAAAAATAATATCATATAATACTCTTGCTATAAATATAGAATTATGTATATCAATTTCTATAAACTGAAAACCTTTTTTCAATAGTGGTAGAGCTACACTGCCTTTTGTTTCTAGCTGCATAATTAATGGGTCAACTCGACCAAGGTAGGACCACACCCTCACAGAATACCAGCATAAAATAGCAGAATATTGCTTCTGTGTTTCATCTGGTGAGTGTAAGGATCCGGAGACCTTTATTACTGATGACGAGGCATTCCACCTCGGTCCTCAAGGGTGACAATGCATCTGCATTATAATTCCTTGTCAAGGATGAATATAGATATCATGGCTGCAGGAATCTCTTACTATCAGGTGAACAGTGTGCTCATTTGTTACACTCGATGTAATAAAAAAGAACAGTAACTCCAGGCCATGATGATTGCATGTATTGCATAAACTTTATATCAGTTTAATGGCTATTAAGGAGTCAATGCTTATGTGATTATACAAATTTTTAGCTCTTTAATATCTTGTGAACTAATCATTCAGGTAACAATCAGGCAAAGGTTTCAGTCACAATATAACAAACCTGGAAATCAATAAGGATTCGGACTCGAGACCAGTAAAAATAGCTAAATATACATTTTATTTCTTCAGACCATTTCAATCTAAAAAAACTCACTGAAATATTTTTGAATTTTATCTCAAGTTTTTCACTGAGATGAGAGTAGTTACTAGATGATGTAGATATTCACTGATTAAGTCTAGATATAGCATAAACATAGAACACTCATGCATCTTCATTTATCTATAACCCGCAAGAGTTAACTTGAGACCTGAGCGGAATGCGCGCTCCCCTCCCGACCCCCGCCTTCTTACCGCTCTCGCCATTTACGTGTCAGTACCGCTAGCTATCTCACAGTTAACGTACGTGCGTTTGGTTTCGTTTGTTTTTTTTACCTGAATGTATCAGTTTGGTAGTTTTATGTAAAATTTGATTCAGATAACTGTACAGACAATGATAATATGGAAATACAGTTAACCAGTAAATAGTTTAAGTATGTAAAAACAAAAAAAAAATCATCAATCACATAAATCTTTTAAATTTTCTGATGGAAAAATTGTTGTGTATAATTAATTATGTTGCTATATTTTTATAAGACCAATACAATTAACCATTAAAAAAAAGTTCGACAAAAGAGACAATATTTTTTGTACCTCGCTCTTACGTCATCCTAGTGGAGTTAACTCTTGCAAATGTAATGCATCTACAATAAGATTGCAGAACAAGTTGATTGCAATGATGATAACTTTGCTATCACCAGTACTGACATGGGCAACTTGAATATATATGGCTATTAAAATGTATTATTACATTTGTGCTCAAGCTAAGTTATTTTCCAGGAGGAGCAAGCAACCAAAAGACGAATAAGTGAAGATGTAGATACAGAGTCACCACTAAAAAGACTCTGTCAAGAAGTAGAAAAGACTTTCCCTCAGCATGATGTAATGGTAAATGACTACATACAAACAGCTACCAAAAACAATGTAGACGAAATACAAAGGCACACAGAACAATTGCTTTCTGAAATACAAACATTACGAGAATTGGCACAGAAGAAAGAACATGAATGGAATAATATACTACATCTTAAGAAAGTAAAAGAAGAAATTCTTTTAAGGCTCCTACGACGGAAGCAAGTTATATCATTTGAGAAAACAGCAGATTCAAATGGCCCTGAAAGAACTGATCCCTTTGAGTATTTAAATCAAGCGAAGAACCTAGCCATAGACAAGAGTGATGAAATATCAGGACTGGTAATAAAACAAAGCAGTTCTACAATGGTCAACCCTCTCCTACAACCACCAGTGATGCCCGGTACTACACATTTTAATCACATGTCAGGCTTGCCACCTCCATATGATAAAGCCACTCATATGCAATCTATGCCAAAGCCAGTATTCCCACAACCACTAATGCTACCAGGTCCAATGCCTGGATTCCCCAGAGACATGAATGGTCAATTGCCATCCAGTTACTTGCCAATGGGTCGGCAGGGGCCAACTAAAGATGTTAAATCTATAATAGCAGATTATAGGCAAAGAAATCCTGAAGTTACTCCTAGGCGAGGAAGGAGGATGAAATCCATACTAAATCCTAGTATGATGAACACACCAAGACCTATAGCTCCTAAAATTGATGGTTTAAATAATTTTAACAATCTCAATATGCTGTTTAATAATTTGGATGTGGTAAGTTTTTTTTTTGTTATTTGTTTGTATTGTTGTACAATATGCATGTTTTGTATAAACACTACTTACTTAAATGAATTTATTTTTAAAATTTATCATTATCATATGATTATGGTAATTGTGGATGGGCTCACAAACAAGTTGTGTTTTGTGTTCAATTATTACCATATATAGGAAGTCTATCCATTTGAAAACAAAATATTTGATTTTGGTTCTACATATATTTATATTTGTCCCATGGATGGACGTTATCACTTAATAGTGGTAGAAATTAGTTCCTTGGGAATGGGTTCGCTCACCAGGGAAAGGGCCCAACTTCATTTAGGTTCCATCTTAATTGTCATTGGTGACAATGCGTTTGGATCTTGAATCTTTGTTGAGGTTGTGTGTAGAGGTTCATGGGTCTCAGACATAACTTGCATCATCAAACAATCATTTGTAACTGGATGCTTGCTTGTCACACTTAGTTTTATTAGAAAAAAACATGCCATGCCATCTAAGTTCAGAGAGGCGATAACTACAGGAAACAAGTATCAGTTTTTTCTTTCTTTTTCATGGGCAACAAATGAGCACAAAGTGCACTATAGTAGCATGCGTGTATAGTATATTGCTTTGCGTTTGTCGACCTAATTTCATAAAAATAAACCAATTTAAAAACAAAATACTTCAGTATTAATTGTCAATGCTTGTTTATAACGCCCCGGCTACATTATCGGGCGTCGTCAAAGATTCGCGTTGCTGGTTATAAGCGTAGACAAAAATATAATTGAGTTGTCATTGCGAGAATTCGAATGCCAATAATTGTTGTCGTTATATAAATTTTTAAAATAAAAATTAAACACAACAAAACACGACAAAAGTAAAAATTATATAATGAAACTGCTTTATCTATTTTTAATTCATTTGTCTAAATTGTGCCGAAGTTTCTATATAATGCGGCCACACTTTTGTCGTATAACGAACTTTTGTCGCAACATCTCGCCACGAGCTATCGCCAAATAATTTAGTCGGGATAAGTACGGCTATTATTTTTTAATTTTATTAATAGGAACACGAAACCCAATAACACAATAAAGACTTGACCGCGTGACCTTTCACGTCGAGGCCGAGCCTTTTAGATGTATTTTAATGCGTCACACTCTGACCATTGTTAATATTTCTAATATTCATTTGAAGTATTCAAATAATAATTGTTGTGTAAGTATTAAGACATTTCTTTTTTTTAATTACATAATGCTGAACAAAGTATCCTGTCTAGTAGACCATCGTCTTATATTTATATATTCTACAAATTAGGAATTAAGGAGGAAGCTCGGCAGGTCAAATCAAAATCAAAGGATGTAAATAATTGAGCACATAGATTTTCCTTATTTACAGAGCTAGATGCGTCTAGCAACTCTTCTATACACGCTTGAATTTTTTTTTCGAAATTGTGAGATGACGAAATAGTATAAAGTTCACCTCAGACGGTATGCGTTTCCAACGGCCTATGAAAACTACATTCATCTTCGATCGAGTCAGAATGTGTGTGACGACTGAGATGGAACGGAAGAATGAATGGTGCTATTTCTCGTTGTAATCCTGTGAGGGCGTGGTCTCCTTACGCTGGGATGACGACCCATTCACCTTGAAGTTATGATCTATTTAGTGTTGCCCTGAGTTTCAGACCAACCATCATACGAAAAAAGACCTGGCTGTATGGACTAAAGTCCTTTGCCTTTCCCATTAGGGATAAATTAATATCATCATCATTAGTGTTGCCCTACGACTGTTAATAACGATAACTGATATCAATGTCCTCCTTATTTTATGAAACTAGTGACATACACGGTGTACACAGTTCACCTGATGGTATGTGATCTCACGAAGCCTGGAGTGGAGGAATCCGGAGACGCTGCTACACACAACGAGGCGTTCTAGCTCAGTCCTCAAAGGAAAGTCGAGGGAAGAATTTCGTTTTTTTTATTTAATTTGGGACATCTACTGCACATACAAGAAAACAATCTAAATTCACAAATCCATAAAATCAAATCTGATGCATGCACCAATTGTTACATGGTCATCGTGTGTATGTAGAGCTGCGCTGCAGTTTCTAGCTGTAGAATGAATGGGTCAGCCCGGTTGGAGTAGGACCCCGCCCTCACAGATTAACGGCGTGAAATAGCAGCATAATGCTGCCGTGTTTCGTCTGGTGACTGTAGGGATCCTGTGACCTTTATTATTGGTGAAGAGGCATTTCGTTGGTCTCCGTTTAAAATACACATCAACACCACGCATATATATTTTTAATCTTCGTAAGAGGCCGTGATCCTTCTCCCATTCGAGTGACAAGCTTTTTTTATGAATTCATTTGTTAAAGGCAACCCACCACTGGATAGAGGTATGCAAAGTTTTCTATTGATGCCATATTTAATAAAAAAATAGTTTCGGGGAGAAATCTTCTAAGTGGTGTGTACCCTCTGTAACCTCCTCGGTGGCAACCTCAATGTATTGCGAGGGGTTCCGAGGTCGCGTACAGAACGCACCGGAGCCCCTCTACGAACGACACCTAAGAACGTCTCGATGGAGACGTCTCTTCCCCTAGCATCCTCACAAATCGCGGCCACTCCGTGTTGCCTTCCTTTCTGGGCTTGCTATCCTGAACGATCTAAACACCCACCCCGATCATCCGCGAACCCGAGATTCCCTTTTAGTCTTATACGACAGGCAGGGGTAACTAACGAACAAATAATTCAGCTGATCATAAGTCATTACTGCAGACTAGGACATCTCGATCTATCCTCAACAAAGATTTAAGATACACATACGTTCCCATACGTAAGATGGATTTCCTAGTCAACTGTAATTGGGTATTCGGATACCTTACTCTCACAATAAGAAACAGCAGCGTTATGCCGTTTGATGTTAGTATTCAGGACGCGATCCTTCCCCGGTATAGCCGACAATTTCTTTAGCAGCCTAAAATTTTAATTTATTTATTTCATGTAGTCCTTTTTAAAGTACTTTTGAACAGCAAATTACATATTGTAGATGCGGATATCTGCTGGGCGGGTACATTCAATAATTAATTGTTTTATATGTTTTTATTTGCACTATAGCTAACCGAACAGATGTTGTCCTATCTGAATTACAATAAATTAGTGAAAATTTTCTATCTTTCGAATCGTGAGTTAAGAGTCTTTGATTCATACAAAAATCTCTTAGAAAAAAAGCTGTTTTTCCGGAATTTTTCGATTTTTCGGAAACTTTTCTAATGTTTAATACCATAAAAATAACATTTTAATGTTTTTTTTATAGTAAAAAACATAATTCGGATTATTACGAAAATTTAAAAAATTACGAAACCGCTCCAGCATTTCTCAAGTGTTGCGATTATTAAGGAAGAGCATTTATTTTTTATTTATATAGATAAAGTTCTCATGCTACGTAAGAATCAACGTGTTCTACTTTCAAGCAATTGTGTCTCTAAATAAATAACTGATTACAAATTGCGATAATTCACCAGACCAAACGTACTAATGGCGCCGCGAGGCATCTAATGGAATATTTCTGTTTGGCACAAAATTTAACTGTTTCGTAGCCTTACCATAGATATTTTTCAATTTGTGTAGATAGGAAGACAAAGGTGTCAGGTTTATTAGGGTTGACGTCCACTCAGGGCTACCAACAGAATAATAATATACAGCATGTTTATAAACTGGTTGTAGATCGCTTGGAATTTTTATTTTTTTTTACATTGTCCACTTTTGATTTCGTTTCTTTTTTTTTCAAACTGGTATTTTAGGCTTTGTTTTACAAATGGCGTAATAGATATGCGTTTCTATGAGAGTTTTGTGATTTAACATTAATAGGCACCTAATATATTTATATATATAAAATAGAGCAAAACGATAGGCTTTTTATAATGTTGGGGGTGACAAATGAGCACACAGTTGACCAGATGGTAAGCCGACTGCGGTCAATGACTTCAACATTCATCCCCAACAAAGGTTCAGGAAGGCACAGGTCGTAGAAACGACGATAAATTTATTAACACCATTTAAATTATCGTCTGTATTTATAATTTTATTTATACGATGGTTCCAGGTTTCCCCGCCGAGGAAAAATACTTAAATATCACCAATTGTTGGTTTTTCGGGTATGGGTATTTCTTATTTAACATACATCCCAATGGAAGACGAAAGTATACTCCGACTAAGTGCCTCTGTTTGCGACTAATATATTCTGTACAGTTGATGTCGTCCAGTAATAACCAGAAGATCGACCAGTAGGACGTCGTTTATATTTGAGTTCAATAATTTACTACGTCTTCCCAATAAGCGAATTATTACTGTTTTAAAATATTTGCTTCTCACATTGCTTTCTCTGGCACGGTGCGCGATATTTATTTACGTGCCAAGTGCCAAGCGAGTGCACCTCGCCACCTAAAGCGGTTAACGAACGGCGACCTTGGTGGCGCGAAGTCGAATTAATAATTACGTATCCTTGACTCCGATTTGCGATGGCGGTTGTCGAGAGTTCGTTGGTACCGATCGCTTGATCAATTTGAATCTAGATATGTAGGGCGCGCGTCGCCACGACCTAGCTGGCCGGTAACGTACGCTTGTCGGTGAGAATGAATGCCTAGGATGCGAATCCTGGTTCGCCTTTCTCAGAAGGATTCGCGGATTCGTTGTAGGTTTGGATGAAGGTTGTTTCTTTATACTTTATGCAGAGGTTGATTACAATTCATTTATAATAAATGAACGACTTATTCTTATATATTTATCTGTTTCTTTTTATGTAACTTCAACTTAGTTGGTTAAAAAGTCGTAAATTGTGAGGGTTATGACAAATTAAGTGTGATAGAGGAATTAAATGTTAGACAAGCTATTAGAGCTCAACCTAAAAGCTCTGAGAAAAAATCGAATTCAGTCACAAACATTATGGTTTCCATGATTGTAGGCATCTGAATAGCAGTCCATATCAGGTGAACTGTGGTCATCCATCAATGTTTCTGGCGTATACGGGTCATCTCGATTGGAGAAACTCCATCTCCGTATAGACGTCCGGAGGTTCAGTTACTGGCGGCGAGGACATCACGGTCCACGGGATTGACAACGCTTATGTCACTTAAATCTTATGTTAACTATGGATGTTGTTTATGCGCTGCTATTATCGCCCTCCGGTGAACTGTGTTCTTTTGTTATACTTGGATTCACTAAAACAAAAAAGTTACGTAAACGATAGTTACCCGAATTTGTTTTTGAAAGGTCGAGGAGAACCTTGATATTTTACTGAATTACTTGATGGGTAAAAGTTTCACTTGTCTAACTATGTGTGTTTTGGCATCATCCTGACAGTACCTTATCACGGTAGCCAATTGCAGAGATGGCATACTAAATTAATGGGATGTTAAATGAGATTTGTTCCGAAGAATATTTCTGTCATTTATGTAGCTCACGTCTTCCCTCTGTCGCTTATCTTAGTTGAATTATACGATGTGGAAAACAGTGTATAAATTCCAATCAAAATTTTTCAGAACCAAAAGGCGATGTTGGAGAGACTACAGCAGATGCAAGGAGGTGGGCTCCCAAATGGTATGTCTTTTAAAGACGTGCTTGTCCAATTCGCCAACATGCAGCAAGCCACCCCTAACCTCATGCCCAGCAGGCCAATGGAGACCATGACTAATAGACCAGAGCACCACATAAGACCAGACGGGAGGCGGAGACCAGAAAGAAGTCATGAGGAATCACATATCCCCAAACAAGTGGAAAGACTAGCGTCGCCAAGCCCCAGGTTGCCACCGCCACCTCCTTATCCAGAAATATCATTGTTGCCAGTTACAAGTCAGGAAACCTCGTCTCAAAACTCCTTGCTTCACGGTATATTGACGAAGGTAATTTATATTTTTAAATGGCAACTTTAGGGTAAACTCATAAAACAATTTAATCAGTTAGCAACACTTAGACTTAGCTTTTCTTATTTCTTAGCGATTTTAGGTGGCTTCAAATTGGGCGGGAATGTTACGCTTAAGTTGAAGACACTATATTTCTTTTATTGTGCTATCAAAGAAAACATAACATATTTATCAATGAGCAAAAGGGATGGACATTGTAATTGCCTTCGTTTTTTATTAATTTATATTTATTTTTTGTCATTGTTTAGTATATACTATTTATGCGTTTATTTTTATATATATATATTAAAATTTTGAATTGATTCAAAATATTAATCTAAATGTATTTCGAGCTAAATGTATTGCTAAATTTTAGTTACAGATTTAAATGGCTGCCTTTGTCCATCCCTACTTCATTTATGTCACAGAGCGTTCCAAACTTTTGAATTAGCTTGAATGGGTGTTGCCAACCTTCCAGCAGGCGTCCCCTGCATCTCAGAGTTTCTCCCCGACGTTGGCTAAACTGCTTACGTCGCCGGAAAGGAAACAGAGCGCGCCAACGTTGCCAACTTTCGGTCAGGCCAAGGTACCACCTTAATGTGTACGAAATAAGACCCAAATTGGTGTGCTGATTGGCCTCGATCATTCCAAATTCAAAATTTAGCTTTTAAGAAATATTATTTCTGTGTTTTATAAATAGTTGGAGCCGCACCTAACGCTAGTGTCCTATTTCAAATTAAGAAAAGGTGTAATCCGTGCAATTAAATTAGAAATTACACAGATTATACCCGATAGACCGAAAAAGCGTTTTTGAATCATTCAGAAAATATTTTTTAATATTCATTCCATCCACTGATTTCGAGGTGTGTGTATGGTTTGAATGTACATAGGTGCTTCAACTATTTACAAAATAGAACCGAAACATGTTTGAATAAGTGATTTGAAAAAAAAATACAAAACGGCAATGCTCATTACTACTCGTGATAATGCCACTTCATGTTTCGTTCCTTAACTTAATTCAATAATATCAAAATCTAAATATATTTTCAATCATTCATTTAATAAATTATATCACAACATTATTATTGATGCGTGTTAACAATATAGACCAATTTTCTAAAAAAAAAGAATTATTTAAAAATCGTCATAAAATATAGAATTAGTAGGTAGTACAACTTACATGTGAAAGTAATGAAGTGACAATAGTTCCAAGACTAAACTAAAATGGCTATTTCTTAATAATTTATTTTACCTTGGTAATTGCCTTAAGATAAAAGCATGTGCTCTTACTTTCTTGCGTAACTTCATGCATGCATGCCTCATATGTGAATGTGCATGGGAGTGCATGACTCGGTGAGTAAAGGGTGTCTATTGTATCAATCTCTATTTCCTTCTCTCACTCTCCAACTATTTCTAAATCCTTAATTTTTATTATTTCCCAAACTTGTGTTTATTTAGAGTTTGGTTATGGCCTTTCATTTTTGCGTGAAAATGTGATACTAGCCTTGGAACTATGTAGAAAAATATTTTCAACAGAATTTTATATTTTATTGATATAATTATAGGTTTTTTTTTTGTAATTCTCATTTTAGATGTCCCAAAAACTAAATGTAAACCTTATACCTCGTTATTATTTTTCATATTCATATTTTTTTTATGTGTTGTACGTCTTAAGTTTTGTCACACACAGACACACATGTGTTTAGTTATGTCGGTTTTCAGAATTGTGGTGAGATCACGATAACTCCGGTGCAGCCTACTCCACCGCCGCCTGAACCTCAACCAGAAAAGGCTGAGGAAGTGGTCCAGTTAGTGAGTACTTTAACATTGTAATTTATTTGTTTATGGGTGCATGATTTTTATTGTTTCCCCGTTTCTTATACAATTAAGGTGTTACAGTTAACGCATTATGGTCACATTTATTTTACACAAACAGTCAGAATATATATTATAAACAAAATGATACCTGTATCTGCTAATTACAGGTAACAAGGTATTCCATCTCCGGCCTCAGGGGTACTGACGTATATGCATTTTGAATCTTTGTTGGGGATGTGTGTAAATGTCATTTGCCAGTCATTTACTATCAGGTGAATTATGTACTCTTTTGGTCACCACAAAAATAATAAATAAATATATTGATAAAAACAATATTACAGTATACAAAACATTGACTAGATAGGAAAAATACAATGTCCATATACTTACAAGTATACTATTACATTATAGCTTTCAACCAAAACTAAACTATATCGAGCTAAGCTAATTACACATATTCCTAAATAATTTATTTTTAATCAATTTAAGGAGTAAATAAATTATAAGAAGAAGTCTTATTGATGCCCTTATGTACTAAAACTGTGATACTGTGCGCTCGATAAACTTGGCTTTTGGGTAAAAGCTTCTGCGGTCCCACAAGCTGCTGCACAAAGTAAATACATTATAAATCTATGTCCGAGTAGTTTTATTGATGCCCATAAGTACTAAAACCGTGATACTGTAAGCTCGATAAACTTGGCTTTTGGATAAAAGCTTCTGCGGTCCCACAAGCTGCTGCACAAAGTAAATACGTTATAAATCTATGTCCGAGTAGTTTTATTGATGCCCATAAGTACTAAAACCGTGATACTGTAAGCTCGATAAACTTGGCTTTTGGGTAAAAGCTTCTGCGGTCACACAAGCTGCTGCATAAAGTAAATACATTATAAATCTATGTCCAAGTAGTTTTATTGATGCCCTTATGTACTAAAACCGTGATACTGTGGGCTGATAAACTTTGCTTTTGAGTAAAGACTTCTGCTGCTGCACAAAAGCCGCTTGTTTTTATACACTTGTCTTAATAGTGTTAGAGCTACACTACAGTTTGTTTCTAGCTGCAGAATGAATGGGTCAGCTCGATCGGGATAGGACCTCGGCCACACAGAATACCAGTGTAAAATAGCAGTATAATATTGATGTGTTTCGTCTGGCGAGTGTAGGGATCCGGAGACCTTTATTGGTGGTGACGAGGCATTCTATCTCGATCCTCAAGGGTGACAACATCTGCATTATGATTCCTTGTTAAGGATGAATTCAGACGTCATGGACCGAATCAATTATCATCACTGAACTGTGTGATCGTTTATTACTTACAATGTAATAAAAAAAAACATGATAGAGTATGGCATAGCACTACCCTACTATGACTGAATAACTCGGTTCCCCCAGGATCACCCTTTCACAGAATGCCAGCGCGCAAATATTGTTTCGTCTGGATAGTGACCAAGCCTGAGTATATTGATATCAACTTAATAAAAAAATAAAAAATGGCTATTTCCTTTGGAGACGACAAATGTCAATAAAGGTCGCTTTGATGACGAATGAGAAAGAAGTTGTCGTCATAGGCTGTAGAGTTCAATTTTTTATTTATTTATTTTATTTCATGAATTCACCACCAACAGAATTACATGTAACTTCATTTGTCGAAAAAAAAATGTACATAATTCTAATTAAAAAAAATTAATACGTATTGGCACAATAAATTAATTACAGTAACTTAACTTAGTAACATATAATTGAGTGGTCATTTTTCACCTTATAATTTAAAGTATATATATTTGTAAACATAAATATTTCATCAACTAGAAGCTCGTAGTGATGGCCATCTTCAAAAGTTTAACGCGAACTTCATGATCTAATACAACAAACAAAATACCAGTACAATAATTACCTTGTCTAATTCCAGGATGACGAAGAGAGTCCAGCCTCAGAGTGTTCGGGTGCTGGTTCGCCCGCCGGCTCGGGCTCGGGACGCCTGGTCATCGACGAGGGTGGAGAGACCAGTACGGATCCGGCGTCCACTCCAATGTGCCAGGGCTGCCGGCGCAGGGACGCGCAGTTCGTATGCGCGGGCTGCGCCAACCAGTGGTACTGCAGCCGCGAATGCCAGGTGTGTGGGTTAACTTATGCAATTATCATTCCATACTATATCTGAATGAAATATTCTGTATTAACGTAATAGACTTATGATATGATACTGTAGACACATATTTTATAACACGAAGCAGTTGGCTCACACCGCGTTGGATGGGTAGCATGCAATGCGGTGTGAAGGTAGGATTCTATGCGATGCGGTATATGAGACAAGATTATATGTGATGCGGTATATGAGGACAAGACTCTATGCGATGCGGTATATGAGGACAAGATTCTATGCGATGCGGTATATGAGGACAAGACTCTATGCGATGCGGTATATGAGGACAAGATTCTATGCGATGCGGTATATGAAGACAAGATTCTATGCGATGTGGTATATGAGGACAAGATTCTATGCGATGCGGTATATGAAGACAAGATTCTATGCGATGTGGTATATGAGGACAAGATTCTATGCTATGCGGTATATGAGGACAAGATTTAATGCGATGCGGTATATGAGGACAAGATTCTATGCGAGGCGGTAACGGTGCGATGTATGAGGATAGGATTCTATGCAATCCGGTGCCGGTGCAATGTACGGGAATAAGATATTATGCGATGCGGTAGCAATTCGACGCGAAATCGTAGATGTCTCGACCGTAGGTAGCGGTGACGTGAGATAGACACGCGAAGCGGTAATGATTCGTTGCCGATATTATAAAAAATAGTGTTTCGGAACCCTTAAAAGTTTGGTTTGCGCCCGAGCACCTCCGAACCAAGCGCAGCCTACCGTTCGAGCGTCTTCGGCGCCGCTCATGAGTTTTCGGTATTCACCTACGCGCCGGTCTGTCTCGAACTCCGACGCCGTAAGGACGCGCGCATGCGGCCACTTACGAGAGCTAATTCTCTATTAAAAATAATTATCTTTCGATTTGTAACCATCTTACGGACAATATACATTTATTTATATTTAGATATATGGTTGTTTTACTTCTCGCATCCCCATAATAGCAAGCAAAAATTAACAATTTATGTAAAGATTTCACATCACCTATTTACCGATAGTTAGGTAAGTAGTAGTAGTTAGTAATTTTTTTCTCTGAGGTTAATAGGACATTGTTCTCTTAACGTCATCAATTTGCTTTATTTCCTGGTGTACTTACGCATATCGTTGAATGGAATTTCCGCGAATTTATACGTGGCAAACCTATCGATGTCTTGGTTATAATAAGGTAATATTCTGACAGGGAACCTGCTAGATTATTTCGGTTGTCTCCGCATAGTTGCATTCGATACAAAGGAGACGAGATTCTATTGAAATATACGAACAATACAAACATCATGCATTTTTATCCCTTTATTGCATTAACCTTAACAAAGCTAAAACTAAAACTAACACAAAGGGTGGACTTAATGCCAAAGGCATTCTCTACCAGTCAACCCAAGGTGTGGTGAGATATGTGTATGATAGGTGTAGCAATAAACTAATTAATAAAAGAAGAAAAAAAAGAAAAAAAAACTAATACAAGCAAAGAATAATACATACACATTAGATATTAAATACATAATACATGTATAAATATACAATATATATATATATATATATATATATATATATATATCCATCCATCATATATCCGTCCTATAAGCCGTGCATATTAATAATTATATTTATATATTATTGCAGGTCGCCGCCTGGGACGAACACTCCGAAATGTGTTCCGGTTAAGACCTACCAACTAATTACCTACCTACCTATAAGTAAGTGTTGAACGGAGGTTGTATAACAACTAGTTTAGTAATACAATCACACAAATACCACACATGTGTCTCAATTTATAACAAACACTTTTGTCTTGTTATAAACTAAATTACTAATTAGTTTAAGATTCATTTATATATAAATTTTAACCCATATAAGTGGGGGTTAATCGGTGAATCTCTATTCTGGGCACACGGCACACACATATTTATTTTTATGACGAAATTTAATTATCTATATTAGATGGCAATAATCACACCAGGCAACTAATAATTCTTGTACAAAAGTTACGACAAAAGACGGTCACCTATTTTCATAAACAAATGTCCTATATATTATTTTCCACCATAAATTTGTAGTGATAGTGTATTCAGACACTGGTAATACAATTCACTTTAAAACCCTTCAGGAATTCACTCAATAATCAATATCTGAAGGAAGGAAACAAAAGATGTTTCTATAACTCTTCTCCTTTGACAATATAATTTAAAAGATGGTATGTTCACATTGTGTTCTTTGGCATTGTACGATTAAATTTAGCAAGTCTCTGCGGAGACACACTGCAGCTTGTGTCTAGCTGGAGCACGAATGGGTCGGCTCTGTCGGAGGAGGAGCACGTCCTCACAATACCGTTGTGTAATAGCAGAATTACCCTGCTGCCGTATTTCGTTTGGTGTGGGGATCCAGAGATCAAGTTACTGATGGATATGACGTTCCTTCTCAGTCCTCATGGATAACAACGAATGAATCTTTGTCGAGGATTTAAGAGAGTTTAAGGGTTGCCGTCATCATTTACCATCAGGTGAACTGAGTGGTGATACCCTTAGTTTCACAAAAAAATTAAAGCATAGTGGCTACTACTTAAGTTCGAATCTCGACTGATTTGTGTTTAGCATTCTTAGTTACAAATAAAATCACTCGATGATACTGGCGCCCAATGTATAGTGATAAACGATTACGATGAAAGACTATAATTCTAAGGCTTAACTACCTGAAAGCTTTTCATTAAACGAGCGAACAAAAGTGCGATATTATAGTGTCAAAGCGCCTAAAGAAATGCTTCAAGAGAAAGAGGCATTAGTTAAGATTGGCTTGTAGAATTGATATTAAGTTAATAAGTCTTTGCCATTGAGGGCAGGCTGCGTCTTCGAAGAAAATTGCTATTTCTACGTTACCATATGTGTATAATGGATCTGTATAACATGTCTGTGCCCTTTATTTCATTAATTAACAAATGCGAATAATTATTGAGATAAATACGATTTCAGTTAAAATTGTTTTACATTTAACAAACGAATCGGTATTTGAGAAGTATCTGTTCACTTCAAAATCGTTACAAATTGCACCATCTGTTGTATGTATTTAGGTTTATATTACAGTTGCAACTATTTATTTACATTGACTATGTATTGTTTAGTGTGGATTTTTAAATAAAAAATGTGAACCACTGCTGTACCATAAGATAAGATAGTCTTCACCATTTCAACCCTATTCCAAATCGAACGATCCTGACCCACTTGCATCCATTGACTGCTCGTAGACTTGCATAGGTAGTCCGAAACTGCAATGGCCAATACGAGATTGCCACTCGAGAACCTTTTTCTCCCAATCCGTTATCGGTTCTACGAATTATATGGCCGACCCATTGCTTATTCAGTTTACTGTTCCTTTGAGCTATGTCGGTTACCTTAATTCGTCTGCGTATATCCACATGGAGTTCATTCCAAGTCGCGGATATATAAATAATATTCTGTTATAAAATTGATGATAGTAATCTCGTCACTTCGAACTGAAATTATTCTGGATTTAAGCCTCTAATTTTTACCGAAATATAATCGCGTGCACAATTTAATATATCCTGTTGCTATAGTAAATATAAAATAGTTTTTCCGAAGAACGATGAAATAATAACCTATAAGTGTTGCCAGCGGTATGGGTCTTAAGCGCTCATTGAAAGTTTGGGAATAGATTATTTTGCATTGGACACATGTAACATTATCACGATTGAACGGTGAAGAAATCAAAGCGAATGAAAATTAAAACCAAAAATCATCTGGTCAAACGTTCCTATAATGGCGAGCAATTATCAAATTTCGTGGCACACACCTCGTAAGGATTTTGTTTTTCAAATAATTCAAAGAAAAACCACCAAATAGGATATGTGATATGTGGTGCGTGGGAGGGTTTGATTTTTTTTAAACTTTACAGTGCAACTGTATTCAGAGACAATTTATCAATCACATCAGTGTTATATGTAGACCTATATATATATATATTACACCTTTTATATTATATCTCGTCCTAGCTAACTCTGCCAAAAAAAACCCAAACAAAATTCTGAGCCTAAGTTCAGGGTCGTTGTCGGTAGATTAAAGGAACAAAACACATTATACCGTACAGAAAAAGGATATTGTAAACTTTATTAAATATACATAATAAAATTTATAATTAAAAATATGAAATCACATAAAAATTCCAAATACTTCACTGTCACATGTGTGCGCTCGTTAAAAGTTCCTTCTTTTATTTCGTTGGCGTGATATTTTTGAATTCCATGAAAATAATTCATAACATCAATAACTGACTGATGGATGATATATTAATTATATTATAGAAAATTTTAATTCAATTAAATAAAAAAATTATAAATTAGATTTTTATCAACTAATTACACAAATATGGACTGACTTCAATAATATTAAATATCAATCACTGATGAATAATATATAATTCATTTTAAAAACATAAATGGTATAAATACAGTTATCATACGCGAATAGTCTCTACCTCTATACTGTTGGTTTAGAGCTCTATTTGCTCTATAGCCTTTTTGTTCCGAGACTACGTACACGGCCGCCTTAAAGTTTGTGAGTGGCGTCGTCAACTCCAACATGTAGATTATAATATCGCCGACGTGCGCACGCGCATCGTAAAAGTTTACTCCCATTTTTTTGCTAATGTTTGGTATGTTAAACTAAATTAAAAAAAAAATACTAGAGACATTCTATTGTTGAACACAACGTTGATTGTATATAATTTACGGTATTCAAAATATTCATAAATATGTTAGTGAATGTTCACATTAATTAGATCAAAATCTATTTCAGTACGGTGTCTTGTTTGCGGTCTTAAGCGTCACGGACTCTTCTAAAAAATGAATTTATGCAAAAATAATAAGGGTTGCCAACTTATAAAAAAAATCGGTTTTTGTCAATATATTTCCCTTTCGTTCAACATTATCTTGGTGGTTATTTGCTACCAGTTATAGTAGGATATGACAGCCCGTAAATATTAATTATTACACATATATTTACCCCAAATAATGTAAAATATTTTATTACTACGTATGGTTGGTAACCCTAGATGTATATACGTACGTATATGCCTTGATATAAAACATATTAATCATTGTTGTTATTGCTAAGAAACACGGAGGATTGGTGTAAATAAAATCATATAAATTATTGACTGACAAATACAGTTTGAATTTGTTATAGTAAATGTCGTAAAATAAATTAAACGCGGCGATACGGATCTAGAGTCGGTTTTATCAAGACATTTCGTAGGCCGCTGGTAACAAATGAATGGTTGTGCATATTTTTAAAAATTTGAATAGGCTCTAATTTGTAACCTTACAAATATACAATATCAATTTATTAATATGATCATTTATTAACGTACACAAATACAATTAAATAATAACAGACGTATACTTTCGGTGTTGCAAAGATAGAAAATAAAATATAAATAAATCCTATATTGTGACAATTACGTGTTATACCTAATGAACATCTGGATTTGGTGTGTTATAATTTGTAAGATTATCCTGGATTTTTTGTAGAAAGATTTCATCAGTAAATCTTTGATGCAAGTAGGCGGACACGTTACCTCTTGCCAGACCTTGCAGAGAATATTTAAATTTTTATGTGTACTCAATCTGAGCGCGACGACGCCTAGGCGCAGTTATATATATACATATATATATATATATGTATGTATATTTATATATATAGATTTCTACTACTATAACAAAATAGTGTTACCAAAATATAATAATCTGCATTCAGAAATTATATCTTTTTATATTGTGATATTTTTCTGTATATTTTAAAATAAATCCTAAAGTTAGTGGGTCCAGGCAGTCTGAAATATCCTGTTGATCTCTTTTAGTTCTTCCACTACCTAACACAAAAGAAAAATATAAATTTTTGTATATATAAATTTGATTGAACCCTATTTGTTAATGGTAAACGGTTTAATTTGTTATATTTATTTAAAGTTTGTAAAAAAACATCAAAATTTAAACCCTATTGAAAAAAAAATCCTATTGCAATTATATGTAAACACATTCTTATTTGTGTATAAGCCGGGAACTACTACCGGAGATTCAAATATGTGCAAACACTAGCCTGGTATATTTCAATGATAATTTTTTTGTCTTAGATTTTAAAGGATATATTGGTGGTATTATGAAAGATAAAAATTTTCAATGAAAATATCAAATGTCCCTTAGTTACTGTTCTAATTCCGAATTTAGACATTGTTTAAGTTATCTACGTACATTTTATTTTGATAGTATTCCTAACGCCTGATTATTTTGTATTAGGATATTCCTTTAAAGCGGAAAGTGTGTTTATCAAGCAAAATGTTATATATCATTTATATTATTTATGAGTGGGGTATAAATATTTGTATGGAAGTTCTGAATTATGCAAGTTGATTTTGTCTTACTTTCAACATATCGCAATTATCGCCATTTAAAGGGTCACATAGCGCTAGGTTTTGTTACTAATCAAAATCCTTCTCGGCGTCATACGAACGAATATATTTTTTGTAATTTTGCAAGTGACGAATTCTAATCAAAAATCAGACAGTGGATGTAATAATTCGTTACTTGTGTACAAATAGTGACTTAAGTAAAAAAGCCTAATGTCCCTGAAATCTTCTAGGGATCTCCTAATCCAAAGGGCGTTTTCGATTTTACAAATAATATGAAAATTTAAAAAAAAAAAAAAGAACGCTTTAATACTAGTTAACTGTGTATGTAAGAATAAACAATTACTAAAATAAAAAAAAGATTTGCCCGTTTGAAAGGAATCGCAGTTCCTATCATTAATCCAATAACCTCAATTCGTTTCAAACGGCTCCGTTGATGTGTAATTCAGAACTGCGCTTGTCTGAATATGTGTATAAAGCTTGTAATGTAAGTTAGTTGTTAGAGAATACATAAACCTGTAAGTATGTGAAAAATCAATAGCATAATGTAAAAATAACACATTATCAGGACACCGGACGGAGCGAGATCAGATTATTTTTTCTAATAATAAAATTAGTATGTTTACTCAGCCACGGCAACACTAATATATTTATTGTATGCCATTAATGCAGTTGACTACAGACCAAGAGAAGTTGAATTAGTTTTTCCTACAGCACAGTTTTATTTTATTAATGAACGTTGTTAAAAGGCAAAACTAAGTTTTGTCATAGATTGCAAATATTTTTATTGGAATATATTCTAAAAATTAAAGTATTTTTCACAAATGACAAGTAATATGGTTTGAAATGTCAAATGTCAAAGGGCTGTACGCATTTACTTTACGCCCTTTGACTACTCAGCGATGTTGAAATAAAATTATATATGGAGATGACGATATTACGAAACGTTGAATATTTGAAATTATACAATTTATTTTACTACCAAAAAAAATGTTAAATGAAAGTAATTGGTAGCAAAGTAATGCAGATTATTGGTATTTTATAAAATCGTGGAAAAAGTATGTGGTTTGAAATTGAATCTCATATTAAAAAAATAGGGAATATAAAATAGGGTAACCTATAAATATGAATTCCCTGTAAATAGCGTAAGGTTTAGTCGCCTTGATAAGAGCGTTATGTAAGAGAAAATTATTACAAATATATTAATTACAATCAAAGTTTAATAACATTTGTTTTATAGTTTCGTAATTCCACTAGCTTTTTACGTCATCGAAATTCAATGATATCTCTAATTAAATAACTTCCTGATAAAACTATATGTCATCCTACATAGAATGCTAAGTACCGAGAATGGAAAGTTTCTAAATAAAAATAAATATTAATGGTACTCGAAGGGATCGTTTACCATGACAAGCAATGTCCTTACCTCTCGTTACGTGGTTGAGTAAAAATTAAACAATATTTAATAATAATAGCATTATTTATTTTCTACATTCATAAATTTAACTATGATAATTGATAAGTATTAAAGGCGTTCTATTTTCTACACGTGCCGTGCCAAATATACAACCAGATTTTTTTACCTACTATTAACTCTGGATATTTTACAGTTGGCAACACAACGTGTATGTCAGTGTTGTCTGATAGAAGAAATACAATATTTTTATAATATGCCATGAGTGGTACTCTATGTTTCGGTCGGATGCTAATTATTTATTTCTATTTTACTAGATTTTTTGCCTTTAGCAATGCCACACCACAATATTTATTTTTTAAAACGTCTATCGCTTTTTTAAAGGCAATTTTGTATTATTCTTGTAATATTGAAGACCGGAACGTGCAGTGTATCAGTATTGCGGAAACTGTGCTCTGAATCCACATCAAGCTGTATATTATCTCTGGAACGCTAGTCAAGTGTTTTGTTACCTATATAACTGTTTATGTATTTTGAAACTTATATGATGTTATATAAGAATATAATAAATCAGTACTGTCTTTGAAATGAGATTCTTGCGTTTTCTTTAACCTTAATCATTAAAACATGCTGCCGTCTGATAAAGAAATATATATTCAAACAATAAATATAAAAAAAAAATTATAAAGTTCTAAAATAAGGTAAGTAATTGCAGGTGGTTATTAAATTTAACAAATTTTCCTTATGGTGGTAAATTTACTGAATCATCCCATCTTGTATTGTGGACAAAGGGGAAAAATCAAGTTGATTTCAAGCACGGCCTGCGTGATATTCTTTTGGTGAGTGGACTAAGTTGGATATTGCGCCCTAAGTTATCGAAAATACATTATTATATTATTATTTACCCCTTCAATCCTCTAAAGCAGGGATTCCCAATTTATTTTGGCCAAGAGACCCCATTGACCAAAATGAACTGATACCTCAGACCCGCATAGTCAAATTAATTATAAACTTTCAATCCAAGTGCAAGTTTGTCATATAGTAAAATATCAGAAGCATGTTTGCACTTGAACATGATCATGATTTCGTTCATGTTAAATCGGATATATGCATCAACTTGCTGAGTTTTTCTTATCTTGTAAGAACTTGTGAAAGCTTATAGACTTGATGAGTTTTTCTAAAAGTACAACAATCTATATCATAGAGGTCGATTTTTAGACCTCGTTGACCTCCAAAATCATTTTTCATTTATTTATGACGATGCATGGGAAATCGTTATGGGCCACTAGGGAATTCCTGCTCTAAAGTATATGCGATAAAAGAATAATAAAGTTCGAGACGCAGAGTTAGTGACGAATCAAAACAAAAAGCGCTATTTATAGAAATTAACAAATTGTTTTGCAATCTAGCGACAACGATCTTTGCACTATATCATAAATCCATGTTGGTTGTGTTTGGTGTTATTTTTATTAATATTATTTTAAATTCTATTTGTGTGCTTACAAATAGAGTTTAAAATAATACCACAAACAAGTAAGTAATAATTACTGTCTAAATGAAAACCGGTGGAGTGAGTTTCTGCTTGGTTTATGATTACAATTAATTTCATAACATTAACCGATTCAATTGTAACGGAAGTCAACTGAAGCGGAACCTGATATAATGGGGAATCAATAATACTCTCACAGCACTACCACTTATACGATTTAATGTTTGCTCGTACAGGTAGATCGATATGCAACATTAAAATTCACCAACAAAAATCTAAAGCTGTCGAAATACGGCGTAAGAAAGCTGCTATTAATATACAAAAGGCAAGCATAATATGAAACGTAATTTCGATAAAAAAAGAAAACTTCATAAATATAAAAAAGGGCATTAAGTTCTATGGAGGCAAACACATACATGTACTGC
Source organism: Teinopalpus imperialis (assembly GCA_029286865.1). Classification (NCBI taxonomy): domain Eukaryota; kingdom Metazoa; phylum Arthropoda; class Insecta; order Lepidoptera; family Papilionidae; genus Teinopalpus; species Teinopalpus imperialis. The sequence continues at coordinate 16,212,375 of JAGSMU010000022.1, read as the reverse complement.
CGCTAGGGTTAATACCAAATTAGATGTTGTATTCTCTGGTCCATATATAATAACAAAGGTATTACCAAATGATAGGTATCGAATTAGGAGTATAAAGGGATTACGTGGTTACAAAAAGTTCACAGGTTTAGTGCAAATAGACCGCTTCGACCTTAAAGGAGTATTGCCTCAATATCAGATAGTTGTAGCAGCTCAGACGAGCAGCTCGAAACAGAAGACCTAATCGACCTATTAGAGAGCTAATGCATTTCTACATTCCCATTGCGGGAGCAATTGTTGCAGGATAGCCGAATGTAACGGAAATCAACTGAAGCGGAAGTCAACATACCGACTATGCGCCCGCCGGTCCTGTCCACCATAGCCCCGCCACATTGACTCCCCCCCCCCACTCTTGATGCCAACCGCCATCCAATAGTGGGGAAGGGTCAATATAAGCCAATGCCTTTTTGAATCATTAAATCGTAAAAGCAGAAACTCTGTTGTTTTTACTTGTCGTATTTTACACAATTTATGTTATTGATAATTATATTGCCATCAAAACAAACGTCCTATAGTGCGACGCTTATTTCTATAGCGTAACGAATGAACGTTAAAATAAAAGATTTTAATTGGTCGTGCGTTTTTACAATACACTTCATTAAAACTGATGTTAATTGAATTAAAATGTTCATCGTTATCACCTCGTGCTTTTAATAATGGTCATTAAATAATTATAACCTTGAATTGATCACATCACAGAATATTACATATTTTATATAGTAGGTAGCAAACGAGCATGCTGCTCACTTGATGGCAAGTGGTTACCGCCGCCCACAGAAATACCTTTATGAAAGGTCTTTCTGCTATTACGGATGGTCTTGGATTCACGAAAGGTCTTTTCTTGAAGGTCCCTAAGTCGTATCGGTTCGGAAATACCGCTGGCAACATTTGATTCCACAGAGTAGTAAGCGCACAGTGATGGATTGCCAACCATCGAGACGATGAGGTTGAAAATTTGAATTCTGTCGTGATATACGTATGTTTAAACTCAGGTAGATGATACAGAAAACTTCATCCTGTACAATAAATATAACATACTTTCGTTAAAGAAATGTGGGTATTCATATATACGCAAGTATATATATATATAAATATGCAACGAATATGCATAAGTGTACATGCACAATGCACGTGTTCCCTTAACATCATAAATTTAACAATTAATACACATAATTAGAAGAATTTAGCAAATAGATATAGATATAAAAATAGTATCGAAAAACATGGGTTATTAATACAATGTTAATTGTTATTTAAATAATTAAGAGGCGGGGCCTTGTAGTACATTGAACAAAAATCAGCGCCCACCAGCTTATAAGTGCTTCTGCTACAGTAAGGTAAGTTTATAAGCATACTTTAAAGACTTAACTGTGGTAGAGCTACACTGCAGTTTGTTTCTAACAGTAGAATTAATGGGTCAGATCGACCGGGGAGGAACACGCCCTCACAGAAAATCGGCGTGAAATAGCAGCATGACGCTGCTGTGTTTCGCCTGGTAAGTGAAGGGTCAAGTCGCCATCTCAGTCCTCAAGGGCGACAACGCATCTGCATTATGATTCCTTTTCTAGGATGAATGTAGCTGTCATGGGCCGCAGGAATCACTTAACGTCAGGTGAACTGTGTGGTCGTTTGTAACTATCAAAGTAATAAAAAAAAGATTTTTATTATATATATATAGATAAGTTTTTATAAATTATTATTTATTTAACAATTAATTATATTGACAAATATATTGTTTTGAAGAAATCATGAATAGTATTTACGTGTTAATGTTTCGTTTTGTTTTTTGTAATGTTTAACCACCGACCAACCGTAATAAGTTTCAACCGGTTATCGCTAGTTCTTATGATTTGCAACGATTGCGGTCATATGCTAATATGAGACATAATAAACGATGAGAATAATTAAATTGGCATAGCGTTTGTTTTAACTATTTGTCGTGTAAAATTGCGTATATAGATTTTTTAAATTCCAAATGTTTTGATAGTAGAGTATATAAGCAAGTATACAATTGTGTTTCCAGTAAAGAATTTTAGCGAAAGCATAAGAATTCAGCCCACATGATTGCAATAAAAACTATTTAGTGCAAATCCGTAATGGAGCGTGACGCGCGTTTACGGAGCGCGTCTCTAGCCATCTTTGATCAAGTAATGTTTTTTTCATCTATATATTTTTTTATTCCTATAATATATAAATATAAAAAAATATATAAAGCCCACTACTGGAGACAGGCCTCCTCTCTGCAGAGGGTTAGAGCATGTTCCCCCACGGGGCTCTACTGTGGGTTTGACGGACTTCACGTTTCAACATGTCTGCGGCACGACATCCAGGTTTTATCGCGACGTTTTCCTTCACATCTGAGCACGGTTTTTTTAAAAAAATAGGTGAAAAATGATCAAGCAGCCCACCTTATTGTAAGTGATCACCGCCGCGCACGAACATCAGCAACACCAGAGGTGTCGCAAATGCGCTGCCGGCCTTTACGTATGATTCTACATACAATAGTTAGATGCAAAGTATTATTAATGAGCTGTTGGTGCTTAAAATAGATATCCCTGACCTGTAAGCACCAGGATCAGCCAACTTAGACTATTATACAATACAATTAAAAATAGAAAAGACGCGGAAGAGGGCGTATTAAACAATAACAAGATATGGCTTAAGTATACAGGTAACTTAATATAGTCTCGCAGAAGTAAAGTTTTGTATTTGTATATCTCTATTTGAGTTTATTATGTACTTGTGTGTATTGGTGTGGGTTCTTGCGACTGTACAGTCCACTGCAGAATATAGTGTTTCTCCATAGATATCCATGAAGCACGAACTTGACCCACCTAATATAAGCGTTATTACTTTGAGATAAACAAACGAACACACAGTTCACCTGATGGTAAGTGATTCCTGCGGCCCATGACATCTACATTCATCCTTGACAAGGAATAATAATGCAGATGCGTTGTCACCCTTGAGGACTGAGATGGAATGCCTCGTCACCAGTAATAAAGTTTTCCAGATCCCTACACTCACCAGACGAAACAAAGCAACATTATGTTGCTATTTTACGCTGGTATTCTGTGAGGGCGTGGTACTACCACGGTCGAGTTGACCCATTCGTTCTGCAGCTAGAAACAAACTGCAGTGTAACTCAACCACTTTCAAATGATATAAAAAATATATTAACAAGGTACCTATTTATAATATAAGTATAATATATTTGATATTTATTTTAAAGCTATATGATAGAATGGTAGCTAAATAAGTATTTATTTACATTTGAATTTACATATAGACGTATATTACCATGTCAACATTAACGGCCGCGTAGTGTGTTAGAGTATCTACCTACCTGTGGGTCTTAGATTCAAATCGCAGATGCGGAACTATATTTATATATCAATTGATAAAATCAAAATAAAATGTGGTATTCGGTCCTGTGTCCCGTGTCTTTAACACTGCATCCGAACTGTCCACCGATCTTTTTGTACATGTATTACATTGTACTAGTACGACGAGTCATGCGGGTCATGCCTTGGTAATGTCAAAAAAATAAAAAAAATATTTCGAAGACATGATCTCCGCCATACTACAAGGCGGATTATGTTCCAACACCCTCTAAGGAGAAAGCTTAAGTACCAGCAGGACTTATATATAACGTCTACCTATCATCCCCTCTGTTTCCTGTAAAACAAAAAGTAAAATGCCATCATTTTCGAGATATCGAGTTGTTTATTTTTTCTAAAAATACTAAGAAAAAAGTAAACAGTGTTACAACTTCTGAAATCGCTATTATACAGATAATTTAATAAGCAACAGCAGCAGCAGCTCAGTACTTTTTTTTTACCTTCAAAGGCAACAGTTTAATAAAATAATCTATGATTTTTTTTTAAGATAAAATCTTTTGTCGTTTCAACTTTTGATCAAAATTATGAATAATATAAAATAATTATTCCAGAGTATGTAAAAAATAACAAAATTATCTGCCTATTGATATCTTGACAGTAATAAAAGATAGAGCCAAGGAAGGTGCTTTTAGAAAAAAAATCTCGATGTTAAAACTTAAACTTGTTTACTTTACTTTTAATTATTCACATAGTATAAGGTTCCCCGTCTCATCAACTGCAAGCGCTCGTGACTAGCACAGCACGGTGATTGTGGTGGGATTGACACGTGTAATTACATTGCGTTGTTACAATGTTTGACACGAGGCGCTTACATCGCATGTGATTATTGAATCAAGGCCAAGATAATGTCTTCATAGAATAATAGGATATTTTTATTAATTGAATTATGTTTTATTTTAATTATTGCAATTATTTTTAAACTGGGTTAAATCAGATTAAGTTTATTTTTTAATTTTTGTAATACATTGATTTAAATCATAATATGAGTAAACATTCGAAAAATACGGAAATACAGGTCTTCAACGAACTCGGGTAACCGTAACAAGCATCAAGTACAATAATTTATACGGATTTTTTTAAAATTTTATCAATCGTTATTAAATTTTAATAAATGGGAGCCACGCTGCCATCATGAATTTAATTGCAGAGCTCGACCTCGGGAGGACAATGCCCTCATGGAATACCAGCTTAACGCTGCTGTGTTTGGTATGATGAGTGTAGGGATCCGGAGACCCCGTTACAAGTAGAGAGGCGTTACATATCGATCCTCAGGAGTGATATGTAGGCATTACATATCACTCCCACATGTGCATCTTCAATTTTTTCTCATGATATGACAGTGTTTGTGGGTCGCAGTCATCACTTATCTTTTTCCGTTACGTTTGCCCCCATAATATTAAAAAAATTGTTTCGTCAACATATTTAAGTGAACTTCCCAAGGCATTTAAGAATGGATCATTCTGATATACATTATATTGAAGGACGTCTTTGTTAATGAATATATAGAATTACTTATATATTTTATACCATGTTTCTAGTGTATTTTTCTATATCTATATATCTAGGCATACATATATTGAACAGATTGCGAACCCCCTTCAATTACGATCGCGGTTTAGATATTATGAGTTAACGTGTTTGCGCTGCATAATTGTGTACTAACATCTAAGAATACATGCAAAGTGCATTATGCAAACTGAAATCAAATAAATTAATAACTGTATTTCTCACATTAGATATAAATCTTCCTGGCTTCATCTTTCAACAACGTCAGTAGATATACCTAAAAATAAATGCCTTTGTATTTCCATTCTAAGACGTCGACTGTAAAATCTCTTTCAATAAATTTAAATATTTCATTCCTCAGATTGCGCAAATCAATTCAAATTGTGAAAGTTTAGTACGTATGAAGCATTAACTTAAATTATAGTGTTTTAAATAAGGACAATAAACAAAATGATTTGATTACAAAAGTTGCAAGAATATATATATATATATAATATATAAGAATATTATTATAACTATATATATATATATAGTTATAATAATATTCTTACATCAAACCCCTTTTTACATTATCACAGGAGGTTTATTCAACCATTAATAATTATGGTTTTGAATTTCTTTAAACTTATTTTTTTTCAATTAATATCGTGATAAAACTGGCACACAGTTCACCTGAATGTAATTGAGGACTGCGGGCTATGACAAATAGATCCACCCGCAACATCAGATTCAAGCACTCACCATAAGAAACGCAGCGATATTCTTCTATTTCACGCTGGTACTCTGTGCGGGCGGAGTCCTTCCCTACGAACTAAAAAATAGCAACAATGTCGCTCTGCCACTTAAAAACCTTATCTTAAACCTTACTTCAATGGGTACGTGTCATTGTTAAATATATATAATACTTTATGTACGTAATGAGAAGATATGTCAATATTAATGTGTTTACCGTCTAGATTGTTTTCTAACGCGCTACGACACGTAACAATATTTATTGCAAGTGACAAAAATAAACACGCGTTATAAATATGGGTGTCGGAACTAGCGGGCTATTGGCTATTGCTTTGGATCATTATTGGAAAATGTATCCATCTCCAATTAATCGCAACCCTGAAGAAGCGGCATTTTGTTCTAAAATCTTTTTGTACTGTTCCTTTTACAAAATTCCTTCAATTTTAATCAAATCGTCAATTCCTTGGCTAGAGAAGCAACTCCAGAACATAATTGAGCCACGATCATGCTTGATTGTTGGGACTACACAATCTGACAACATCTTTTCTTGGGCACTGCGTCGAACGTAAATTCTACGTTTTGAACCGAATAGTTCAAACTTGGATTCATCGGTCCAAAGCACTTTTTTAAAATCTTCTTCAGTTGGTTTACTTGAACGCGAATTTCTTGTGCTATTAAGCGTCTATTTCGCTTGCTCTTAACAACAATGAAATTATCTTCACTAGACGTAATAGCTCTCGGCCTTCCCGAGCGTGGATGATCTTGAAAACTGCCTGTCTCCCTGTATTGTGCCATGAACACAAGTCTTCGATAACTTCAGTTGTGAAGCAATCTCACATTCGGATTTGCCTTCATTATGTAAAACAACGATGGCAGAACGCACTTCACTGCTAATTTCTCGACCTTTTCCCATTTTTTGACGTCTTCACTGTAGAAACCAAAAGTTAAGACTAATTAAGACTGTTTGTGAACAAACCCAAGTAAATTCGGGTAATAATAAGTCAGAAACATGTTTTCAGGACCTATATATATATATATATATATATATATATATATATATATATATATATATTAAACAATTATATAGCTGTAATAATATTATAATAAATACTAAACATTCCACATATTTTTTATCTTTTCTCGATATGAAACACTGCACTGTGCTATTATTTTACAAAGTGGTCCTACCTATGTAGCGCCAACCCATTCACATTAATTGAACTAAGCTGTAGTGTGTACCACATAAATTTTTATGCAATGATATTTAATTAGCAGTTCATCTATTTAAGCAAGAATTACTTAATATTAAACACAACAACGTAAACTTTGTAGTCATATCGTAGTTATAAATTAACTGTAGGACGACAATATCGGGATAGGACTCCGCTTTCTGAAGTACTAGCCTACCTTATTACTGACGAGACGTTTTTTCTTATCCCCCAGGGCTGACAACGAGGAATGAATATCCGTGTCAGGGATGCTACTACCACTTACGATAAGGTAAATTGTTTATTCACTGGTCACCCTCAATACTAAAATATAAAAAAAAACCGCATCCCACATAAATCGTTGACACAATGTAGATAAATATATTGGGACTTTAAAATTGAATTTTCGAATGAATGCGTTGAAATAACACCAGAATATCTCTTAAAGCCCAACCTCATGTTACTGTACAAACGCCATCAGAATGAGGTTAATGGTTCGGAAACAAATAAATAAACGGAAATAGTCTTGATTCCGTTAACTTGTCCTTGTCTGTCGGTAAACCGTCGTGCACTGAAATTCCGCCAATATTTTAGACACATAAATTATACCTTTGACTAAGTTTTATTTATTTAAATATTATATTATTATAATAATATTATATTTTATTTAAAAAATAAAGATTTAATATTTTTTGCATAAGCCACATAAAAATCCAAACGAAAGGCGGAGTTAATGTTAAGATGCATCCTCTAACAGTCTACGCCGGGAGTAATGAGTAATGAAGCAAGGAATCACAATGTTAGTTTGCTTCCAAATTAACCAGTGGTTGAGCTACACTGCCGTTTGTCTAGCTACAGAATGAATGGATCAGCTCGACCGGGTTAGGACCACGACCTCACAGAATACCAGCGTAAAATAGCAGCATAATGCTGCTGTGTTTCGTTTGGCGAGTGTAATGAATCGGACCTTTATTGCTGGTGGTGAGGCATTCCGTCTCAGTCCTTAAGGGTGACAACGCATCTGCATTGTGATTCCATGTCAAGGATGAATAGAAACGTCCTGGGCCGCGGGAACCACTTGCTATCATGTGAACTGTGAGTTCGTTAGTTACTCTCAATGTAATAAAAAAAAAAATTGGTAGCGTAACGGAATAAGATTAAACAAGTTTAGACCAGTTGCTATTTGAAATATTTTTTATAGTTATTCTGTGGTATAAGATTAAAATTTTAGTTTACGATATTTAATAACCCCGCGTTGCAAGTTGTCTGCAGCATGCACGAATGGTCTCGACCGAGGATGGATCATGCAAAATGCCAGCATAAAATAGCACCTCGAAGCTGCTGTGTTTCGTATTGACACCGCGCCTATATTATGATTAATAATCGAAGATGACATACATACATCATGGGCACTGATAATCACCCGTTGTATAACTTACCTAAACTGTTCGTTCACTTATAATATTATTAAAAAAACTGCCTGTAAGTCATTGTATGTATAGTAATTCACAAAAATTACTTTATCAGAAGAATTAATTTTAACAGATAGACAGACACATTTATTTTAATAGTTAATATTTTTTTTTATATCTCGAAGTCCAACGTCCGGTGAAATGATAAAATTATGTATTATAGTCGGTGATAAACAGTCTAACGACCTTCTACAATTTAAATTTTAACGTATTCTTATTGTGATGTTAGGCAAATTTAATTTACTATGACGTCATATAGCAAAAGCACATATTCTTTTGTACCACTTGGAGTATAGTGCCTTACTCTATGGAAAATTAATAGTCGAGACTAGAGACTTTTCTGATAAAGTAAGTCTTAGCTTCGAATCGGCGTTTTGTCTCGAAAATCCAAACAAATTAATTCAGGGTGGACTGAATATCTAATGGTTCAGCTCTGCCGGTAGAAGGTAACTGCTGTATTTCATATCGTGAGGGATTAGGATACCTAAATACAGGTACTAAGGGGTTCTCATCCCTCAAGGGTGCATGGGCATCTTGAATCTTTATTGAGGATGGATATATGTGTCACAGTCTACAGCCATCACTTATCCACTCAAAGTCCTGATTTGTTAATTTCTTTAATTAAAAATCCCTATTTGCCGTTTCCTATTCAATATTCTTATTCAACTAAGATTTAGCTTTTGTCAAAGAAGTATAACGTCTAACGTACATATATCAGGCACGAGGACGCCTCTCATTTGATGGTAAGATATCACTGCAATACATGATCCATATATCTGTTCGATAGAAATTAAAGATTTCTAAATTGTCTAAGATATTCGATTTTCAATCCCCTCTGTAACAGTTATTGGGTTCCTACTTTTCCAACGCCACACAATAAAGTCGCTGAAATATATTGCATTGGTATTATGTAGAAGTGTGATCCTTCCTCGATGCAGGGAACCCTATAATAGAATAGAATAGGGGATATCGCGGTATATTAATAGTAGTGTAGTTATTTTAAATAACACTATATATTACATTTCATCTTTAAAATGACAAGTAAAGAATTTTAATTCATTTTATTGCTCTTCGATTGCAGTTGACTTTAATAAAATTAAAGATTTACTAAGGGCTTAATTTAACATTTAAATAAATTAGTTAACCCTGGGCGTGGATTTAGTGATAGGTGATTGCTGCACTAAAGAAATAAAAATAAGGATATAATACAAAAAATACAAATAAACTCGTCCAACAGCGTGTTCTTATGCATCGTCTTTTTAACGGTTAATACAAATTAACCGGACAACCACCTAACCCACATTATACGCTGAATAAGTAACTCGGAAACACCAATTGAGGATTCATAGGTAAATTAATCTGCTCTAAAGTCAACAGCATCACTTAGGTTGTAAGACTAACCATAGGATAAGTGAATATTATATTATATATTATTTTCAATCTTTAGTGAAATATGCTTAAACCTAGAAGACGATTAATTAAGGCTAATTTACCCTTTATGAAAAATCGAGAAATAACCAGTTGCGGTACTGTTTAGAAAAAAAGTGAAATAGTTCGATGTGGATCTGATCTAACTCCATATATTAACACAGTGAACTGTGATAAGAATAAACCGAAAAATATGAAAGGTATAAACAAAGGTTACGGAGCGTGAATAGACTTAGTTTAGGGTACGGTCTACGAAACTAAAGGCAACGTAAAGGTAGGTTAGAATCCGCCATTCGACATTTGTTTTACACAACAAGTATTTTAAGCTCAGTTGGAGTGGTTAACTGGACTACACTTAAACGACGAACTAAATTTAAAATCGCTGTTTGAATATCTTACAAATAGGTTTAATGCGTGCCTATGCCTTAGACTCGAATACGAATTTCCGCCTGCTTCGTTCGTGATATTTTTTTCAGTTTCTTTGAAATAAGTTCCTAGTTGTTATGCATTGCGTTTTTTTTTGTTTTTAAGGCATTTTAGTGGAAAAATATCTCAAAAAAATATCATTTTTCGTCTTGCATTTTTAGATTTAGACCGATAATTTTTGTTTTAATATTAATAAATAACCATTCTTTAATCGTTTTTATAAATCAAAAGAAAATATTAGATTTAAATTGATACCTTTTTTTAATAAATTTTTGATATTGCATTTTTGACTTATTTTGAATAACGCTAAAAAACATGATAACTCAAAATAAATGGTTCACTTTTGCATAATGCAAATGGGGTTAAAATTATCACAAATAGTCACCCCTATCACCTCCTAACTCTGTATATAGGCTGTTACTTTACTTTTAAATAAAAGGTCAAATCACAATAAAATAAATAAATAAAAAATATTATATATATGAGTCAACGATGTTTATGAACTGAACTGGTCACCATTTATTTCAGTGCTTCGCAACAACGCAGACAGTATACGATAAAGCGAGTCGCTTGTCATTGTGTTGATAAGGTTGATATTTAGGATATGATGTATATTTGTAACAGTCATTGACCCCTTTTTTGCCCTATTAACAGTATGAAAATAAAGAAACTGGAAATTATTTAAATACTTAATATAATATTATATATAATAACTTTTTTTTAGAGTATACACACAGAGACATATATATATATATATATATATATATATACCCACTGATACGGGGCGAAATCTCTTAATATAGCTATATAATATCAAGGCGAGCTTTATTCGATTGATTGCTTGTTAACTACAGTACTACATAAACCCTACTTAAAAGGTGCAATACAAGCAAATGTAACGAAATGTTGCCAGCAATATAAAAAACATATTCACAGTCCACATTATGTATATTTGATTCTAGGATAAAGCAGCTCGGTCCATTTTCGTCTGGTGTTTTCGATGTACATAATTTGTAAGGCAAATCAGTTTATTCTATAATCTAAATCGGTTGATAGAACCGACAAACACCGCAACAATAACGGTGAATAAACAATGTCAAAATTATACAACATACGACGCTACTTATTTATCGAACGAACTATGTATATATATATATATATATATACATATATATATATATAAATGTTATTACATATTTTGAAGAGGGGAAGTATATGTATGTAGTTCAGTATGTTTTTTGGAGAACACATATACATATTTTACAATTTTTCTAATGGTACATTTTATTTAATATAATATGGAGAGGTTTATAGGGGTAGAGCCATATTAGAGAATACCTGCTATATTAAAACCTAATACATACTGTGTGTTTCTCATGGTAAGTGTAGAGTTCCGGGGACGCACCAGGATATATGTAAATGTCATGGTACCGCAGTGATCACTTGCCATGATGTTGCACTTTACTACCCTAATATTATATGAAATATCTAAAGGCAAAAATATCTATGAAATAGTGTACGTCAGAATATATTTGATATTGAACTATTGAATTCTTATTGTTATTATAGTCATAATCAAATCAGATCATATTGTTTTAAGCCAGCCAAGCCAGCTGCATATATTTTGTTACCAATTTTAGTTGTATGTTAAAGTAAATTAAGTTGAATTTCAGTTGTTAATAAATAAATCGTTTCGCCCGCCACTGCGTTCTCTGTATGTGTAAGTTCTAAATTAATCCAACTGGTGAAACTTTTTTAATGGTTTACTTTTACTTTTGTTGTTTTATTATATTGTGCGTAATAAACAAGCACACAGTTCACCTGATGGTAAGTGATTGGCCTAAGATATCTTTATTTATCTTTGACAAGGAATCATAATGCAGATGCGTTGTCACCCTTGAGGACTGAGATGGAATGCCTCATCAACAGTAATATAGGTCACCGGATCCCTACACTCACCAGATGAAACACAGCAACACAGCATTATGCTGATATTTTACGCTGGTATTTTAAGAGGACGAGGTCCTACCCCGGTTAAGTTGACTCATTCATTCTGTAGCTAGAAAAAAAACTGCAGTGTACCTCTACCACTCTTAAAAGTTATACTTTTACCCTGACATATCTCAACATTTTTTCGATTTATTGTATGTACAATACATTGGTCTAGGAAAGGGGACAATGGGTGAGTGCCTCCTTGTTTGCACATATGCATATGGCACTATAAAATACTCTGCAGTTGTCATCTGGCAATAACCAGAAGATATGCATATGGTTGAAATCAATGGAGATGATATCATCATCAATATGTTACTATAAAAAACATGCAATGTATGTAATTATGAATTTTATTTCTGATGACATTTTGACATTTTAGCATCTGCTATGCTTTTTATTCTCTCAATAATGGTGGGAACTTCAGCCATACCTCCCATACCAGTGTCACCACAAATAAGAAGCTTTTTGATAGGAGGAATTTCTTCATGACCCCACTCTTTTAATATTTGTATGTGTTTTGATGTAATTGGATGCTCCCACATCCTAGTGTTCATGCCAGGACAGAATAATAATGGTTTCATCAAATCCCAAGCACGAGTGGTGCATGTTACAAGATTGTCACAAATTCCCTGAAATTTATTTGGTACTATATTCTACATTGTCATTTACTTATACAATAAGAATTTTGATGTTAATATTAAAAAAAATAGATTTCTCTATACCTGTCTTTGTTGCTACTTTTAGATTATGTAGCTATACTATTTTTTAATATATGTATATTTTAATATATAATAATATATCTATAGTTGTTCTTAACAATTATGGTATTATTAAATAAATGATCAATTAATCAAATTCTATCTGTACCTGAGCCATTTTAGCTAAAGTATTAGCGTCTAAAGGTGCAATGATCATCATATCGGCCCATTTCCCAAGCTCTATGTGAACTACAGGATCACCCCTCTGTTTCCAAGTTTCCCATTCCCTGGCATCATCATATATAGTAACTTTAGGCGGTATTTCTGAAGTCTTGAAGAAGTGTTTCGCGCTCTCTGTTACTACAAGGGAGATCTGATGAAAGCAAGTACAAATATTTAGTATCGTAAAACTAAAACATTTCCTAACCTTAGTGTAATCAAAAGTATACGCTAAACATAACCTCAAATAGATATTGTTGTTTTTCATTTAATTCAAGAAGAGAAGCTATCAAAAGGGGTGTTTTCATAGATGCAACGCTTCCACAAGCAGCTATTAGTATCTTAAATGAGCCTTTACTCATATTATTGCTATTACCACGTCTTTAATTGAGATTAAATAATTAAGATTATAATAAATAAATAATCTAAAAAAATATTTTACAACAAAGCGGTGACATTTTTACAGTCGTTTGTAAACAAGTTGAATGTAAATGTCAACACTGTAAATATATCTTTATAATATCAACATTCTCATTCATTTTTAATACGTTCTAAGATTTTTTCTTGAACTATTTACAACAAAGATGTAAATTTATATTATTGAAATAGCAATAAAGTTTTTTCAACATTTTGTGTAAATGTATTAATCGATTTTGTTTGCCTTTTTTAATACGGCAACATTCTATCCTTTCGTTAACAGGAGCTCGACGACCGAAAAATCAGATTACAAAATTTTTAAATTGACAGTTTATCATGATCCGCGCTAGTGGTAAGAGTGTTAGTTGGTTGAGTAAAATTTCGGTATTAAGTTACGACGATAGCGATTTCGCTTGATGGTTGCTTTCTTCTGACTTTGGATTAACAACATTAAATTTAGAGTGTAATTTTGTTTTTATTAGTGATATGCAATCAAAATGTGAATCAACATTAGCAGTTTAGTTATAAATTTCTAGTTTGATCACTATGGATGGAAACGCGAAGTATTACGAGGGCTGCGGGCAAGAAGGGCCCATTCGCTGCATATTTTTGTGTGAATTTCATCCAACAGCTGGGCCTAAAATAACTTGCCAAGTACCGGAAAACTATATTTCGAAGGATATTTTTGACACCGTTAGCCATTATATTATACCGAAAGTGCAGTTGCAGAGATGCACATTGACTGTGTAAGTTTGCCTTTGTTGTTACCATTTAATATCTCGTTTGTTCCTAAATAAAACACATTTACTGTCGAAACAAATGTTATCAGTTCATTATAGCCCGCGATAACAGTGTCGCGGGTTAAATTGTTTACAAACAATGTCGTAATCTTGTCAAGTTTATTTATGTTTTAAGTGAACAATTCGTTTTAAGCAATTTCAATGCTAAATTTTCTAAACTAAGTATCTATATATATATATAACTAATTTCATAATATTTTTATAAGTTTTTAAAAAGATCTTTTGTTACCAGGACACTGCTTGGCTCTAAAATCCTTGGGTTTCCTGTGAGAATAGATAACAAGAAATATGCTAGAAATGCATATTACTTCAACCTATGCTTTGTGTGTGATGCTTGGGCCAGGACTGTACACCTTGAACCCTTAGTCAAAAAGCTCACAGAATATCTGGTAAGCTTAACTTTCAACTGATTAAATGATACACAACATTATCATTATCAACAATACATAATTAACCAAACCTGGTTTTTTCATTAAATCTGAAATGGTTGCCTTTAGGAAGCTATAACTGAAACTTACATATAAATATAATTTTACAATAGAAATGTTTGATAAATTGAAAAAAACTCATTTGCAAAAAAAGTTCCCTTTGTATATCTAAAAAATACATTAAAACAATCAGATAAAATATCTGGCAGATAAAATTAAACTTACTAAATTTGAAAATTACAAATTTCTAAAAGACCTGTTACAGTACATCAGCTAGAAATTAATTCATTTAAAAATAACTAATACATGTTCTAGTAATTTCAATAATGAATATTGCTGTTGGTTTGTTTAAATATGTTTTTTGTATAAAATTTGATTAAATAGTATGGCGGACAAAATCATAATCCCTGGCAACATTCAAATTTTTATTTTTGAGAAGACCATACTGAATGTTATATTTCACAACAGGCAGATGTCAGGCATTATTCTGTCCTGAGAACCTGGAAGAGATTTCATGACATTGGTTCATTCAAAAGAACAGGATTGGGAACAAAATGGTGTGCCAAAGACCATGGTAACTGACTGACTGATTGTGAGCCAAACTTTACAGAATCAGAAGTCTAACTACCCAAAGATCATCAGTTAATAACAGCAGACCAGCTTAGGGTACTATCCCTATTCCGATGTGTTGCTTATAATAAGATTGGAAGAAGTTTCCTGATATGCAGTGTCAGGAACATGTAAACCAAAAATTCCTAAGGCATATACATATAGTGTTCACCGCCGCCCATGAACATCCGCAACACCAGAGGAGGTGCAAATGCTTTGCGGGCCTTTAAGGAAGGTGTAGGCTGTTCTTGAAGGTCACGAAGGCGTATCGGTTCGGAAACACCGCCGGCGACAGCGGATTCCACAGAGTAATTGTGAGTGGCAGGAAATTTTGCGTGAAGCGCTCAGTGATGGATAGCCAACCATCGAGATGATGAGGATGAAATTTTTAAATCCCCTGCTGGGAATGAATCCTGGGACCCGCAACACCAGCAGTCAAGTAGATTAACAATTATTTTATTGTCCAATTTAGTTGTCCATGGAGCTGGAAAGTGAGTGGCTGTCGAAACAGTCCATGTCCGGTGATGCGAAGGATCTCGGTGGTCTCATGAGGCAGGTCATGCAAGACATAAACTGCAGGAGAATGTGCACCTTGACTGGTAAGCATTTCTTATTTAAGGATAATAATTTTTTCTCCCAAAAATGCTCCATTCGCATTGAATCGAGGTCCATGTGATGTATTCACAAATAGGCACAGAATTTTTTTTACACTTTAATTACCTTTAAATTTCCATCTCATATCACATTTGAAACCCTTAAAACATATTAATTATGTGTTATTAAATTTATACCTTTACCATAGTGACCGAGAGGAACTAGATTAATATAATTATGAATTAAAATAATAATAGATTTAAGTCGAATTCCGGCTTCTACAATAATGCCTGTCGTCTAAACCAATAATTATAATTGCTCTGTGTTGATTGCGGTCAAAAGAAAGACTTCACTATTTCTTAGACATGCAGGTTATCTCACGATGTTTTCCATCACGCGGTAAGTTAGTACTTAAGGTTTCAATTAATATATTTACGTGGAGCGGGAATTGGCAAACGCACTCGGTTTGTTTGCGTATTTAAAGGGAACGCTTTAGAGACACTGAACTATCACGGATCTGAAAAATGAATGGTCTGTTGAGCACCAAGACTCGTGTATTTTCACCTCGAATTTTACGTAATTCTTGGTGTTAGTTAGTTTGGCTACCTCAGAGAAATCCCAATTCTTCATGCAGACCTGGCAATAGTCATAACTGGTACTGGCCATGTACCAGCGCTCTAGCACTAGAAGGGCAAGAGCACGATCTTACCTGACTAAGGTCAAGCATAATGGTGACTGACTGAGCCAATCTTTACGGAATCAGAGGTCTAACTACAAAAAGCTCATCAGATAAAAACAGCCGAAGACCAGCCAGCCAGGGTACTTAATTACTCCACGCACAGTGTTGCAAGGTTAGAGTTTTGTAAAAATTCAATATGGAGCAGGGTTTTATTTTCCGATGAAGCCAGAAATTATTTATTTCGTGAGGACCAGTTCGAAAATTGCTGAGAATACCTCGAGAGCATTGTGCAGAGATTACTTATCTGGCTTAAGAATTTGTTCTCAGATTTAGAGGAGTTAGTTTTCATTGTAAATTGCTCTCTGAATTCACAACGATACCGCAGGGAAACATTTGCCATTATTGAGGATGCTAATGGACACAGGATGTACTTACCTGACTGTGGTCTGGATACGCCGGTTAGATCAGCCGGCACGTAGTCGAGCCTTATCCCAACACATCGAGGGTTCTAAGTCAGGTGACGCCTCCCGTGGGACGTTACGGCTTACGTGCAGAGGGGCGCTTGTGCATACCTGGTGATAGGAAATACAATAGTCCGAAACTTTGTTATTTCCGAGTTATTCAAGATTTAAGAATTTTAAATAAAAACCCCAGTTATCGTGTTAAAATGTAAAAGCAACTAGTGTATTGTTATGTATACGGTACTTTATTTATAATTTAAAAAATTTAATAGGCAAACGACCAGACACAATCATATGCGGAATATGTTGTAAATGTGCTGTGTTAATATGTATTATATATGTATATGTAAATCTTCCTTCAATTCCCTAATTCTGTTCACCTTTTCACTTCATTAAAGATGAACCCTTCGTTAGTACACGCACCTTTTTCACAAGAATAATAATATTTCTATATGAAAAAATATAATTATCATGTATACATCATGTATTATTAAAAATAAACTAAAGCGTTTTATTTGATATACAAATTTTTACTCGTGTGTGTTTATACTGCGTCTTTGATACTGAAGCAGACGCGTCTTCAGATCTTTAGACGATACATCAAGTAAGTGTCCGATCATCGTTGTTCATAATAAAACACAAATAAATCTGACTGAAGCGTTAATATATATATATATATAAATAACCAACATAAAATGATGTCACAAAAATGTTTTTATTTTACGATATCGTACCCACCAACGTCGTTATAGCCTATTTCCGTACGTTTGATGGTTTTTTTATAATATAGAACAGGAGGACTGTTATCGTATTTAATCGACTTCAATAAAAGCAAGGTGTTGTAGTTGAAAGAAATGTTTAAGAAAATGGAGGACAAAAGCCAGTATCTACTCCTCAAATTGGGACAAGAAAGTAGTCAAGTTAAGCACTCAGCGATAGTGATGTTTATAGTGTATATATTTCTTTACGTTTAGTGTTGTATAAAAGAAAACCCATCAATCTTACCCAGCACTCTATCTTCTGTAAACCAGGACCGATAGCAGTACAAAAATTAAAAACAATCGACGTTGTGGTCCTGGAAGTGGGACTGGGAACTCTTAATTTTGTCCCACATTTAGAAAAAAAAAGAAATAGCCGCAGTTTTGTGTCACGGGTGACGATCACAATTATAGAGCGAGACAGAGGACAAGTTTCGAAGTCATTTTCATTATCATTACAGCCCATTACTAGTGCAACTCAAAACACAACTTTGGACACATGGCACTGGACACGATCCACCTATATTTTATATCGTACATCGCGACAGACTTTAAAATATCATCCCCATCTCGACGGTAGGCAATCACTGCGCCCTTTACACGACATTTTCTGCCACGCACAACTACTCTGGGGAATAAGCTGCCGCCAGCCGTATTTACGAACCGATACGACTTAGGGACCTTCAAGAAAAGAGCCTACACCGTTTTTAAAGACCGTCAGCGCTTCTGCTACTCCTCTGGTGTTGCGGATGTTTACGGACGACGGTGATCACTTATTTCTGGGTGAGCTGCTTGGTCTTTTGCCACCTATTCCATAAAAAAACGACTTCCCGTAATCATACACGGAACGTGGGCTTGCTCAATCTATGTACATGATCTACTAGTAGAATTACTAATTAATAATTTATTAATCTCACTTTAAGTGACAAAAGTAAAAGAGGTGGTCACTTTTGTATATTACAGGACAATCAAAACGCACGGGGTGTCCATAGCCATCAATCAGGATTCAATTTATGGACACGGCGAGTCATAAATAATGAGCAAAGTATGAGCGTTTCATTGTTGTGTCTAGAACAATTGGCCATACCTACGTCCTATAATGAGCAACAAGTTTTGCGTGTCGTAATTGAATAGTAATTGTGATTACTCGCATTGGTTACTAAGTATGTGGACGGTTGCTTTGCGGTCAACATGATAGAGCCGTTTTACAGCAAAAAAGTGGCATTAGTAGATTCCTTCGACGTTTCGGCTCGACCATGCTTTCACAGACCACCAGCTGTAAATAGAAGGTTAATGATTTAAGTAAGATGGTGAAAACTGGAGACTATTGCTCTCTGCAGAATGAATTGGTCAGAACGACCTCACAGAATTCCGGTGTGAAATAGCAGCATAACGCCGCTGTGTTTCGTCTAGTGAATCTAGAGACAAGATGGCAAAAGTGTATAGATCATTCTGGAGACTATGTAGAGAAATAAAATAATCATTTAGAAAACAACCGTTTTTTTAAGGTCGGGCTCAAAACTTTTCAATGTGCCTATATATTCATCGTATAACTTCGGCATTATAAAAATTTTAGTAGTTTTATTATACCAAAATTATAAAAATATATTATTTTACGTGATCCCAAATATAATGACAAAATAATAGTTTTGTGTTACTGTGTTTCATCTGGTGAAGGAACCTGCATTCCTTAAGACATAATAAAAATCAAAACAAGCTTTATTCTAGTAGGTTTATACAAAATACTTTTGATCGTAAAGATAGCTAATAGATCTCTACCGCCGAAGAAAGAAGAAACTGCAAGCAACTTGACAAGTAGCTCTTTTTTTTTTAAATGATAAGTTACAAAAAATCCAGAAGTTGTCCACTATTGGCCCCAGAGCTTAAACCTTAAATCAAAGCATATTTATCAGACAGATATTCTGACAAAGAGTAGTAGGATTTTTTATTAGTTGGTTTTAACCAGAATTTTATTTAATGGCTGACTAGTCGTGACATTCTATCTTAGTCCTTAGTGATCGCAACGTATTTGCGTTCCTTATAGAGTTACCTATGTATGTGTTTGCCATGGGCTACATGAACTGCTTACCACCATCGTGTAAATTGTCTGTTAGTTCGCACTAAAAATATAAAAAAAACTAGCCTCATAGGCTGTTCAACTTAAATATTTGCAAGAGCGCCAATAATAATTTTGGAAGCGTCAATACTTTAGGGTACGGACTGGAAAACTTAGGTCGTAGGTTCTAATCCGCCTATGGACTATTGTGTGTGTACATCTCCTACCTAGCCTAGTGCTCCTAGCATGCGTTTTAAGCTTAGTTGAATTAGTTACATGAAATGTTATTAATATTACTACTAGCTTACTAGTAAATTTGTTAAACACACAAATAAACTAATAAGACGAACAATATAAGATATTTCGTCAAAACATCACGCACACATACAAACATACACGTGGACAAGCACGTGAATAATGCATAGATCGTAGCTAACGACCGATTAGGAACATTAATAGTTTAGATTTGATGAATAATATAATTACCGTCCACATATATAGGATAGAGAAAACAAACATTCGAGCTAATATTAAAATATGAGTTCAGTCACTCTACAGTTAGCTTCTAGCTAGGGCAAGAAGCAGCTCGACCGGAAAAAAAAATACGCCCTCACAGAATACGAGCGGAAAACAGCAGCATAACGGTGCTGTTTTGTCTGGCGATTTTAGGGACACCCTTATTACTGTCGAGACATCCCATCTTACTCCACAGGGTGACAACGCATTTGCATTATGATTCCTTATCGAGGATGAATTTGGATGTTATGGGCCGCAGGTACAATGTATGCTCGTTTTACCTTCAATACAATAAAAGGCCACGTCCTCACAGAATACCAGCCTGAAATATCAGCATAACTTGGTGTGTTTCGTATGGTGAGTGTAGGGATTTGTTAACAGGTAACGAGGTATTCAATCTTAGTCCTTAGGGGTGATATTATTGAAGATGGATGATCTCACCATGATGTGAATTGTGTGCTCGTTTGTCACCTATTATTTATTTATTTATTTAAGCTTTATACAGTGATGTACAAAGGCGGACTTAATGCTTTAGACATTCTCTACCAGTCATCCTTAGGTTGATGCAATAATGAATTGTACTTAAAGCTTTGGCGCGTTTAAAATAATATTATATTAATTATAAAATAAACAATATATGCATAATTAAACTACTTACATATAACAAATACTAATATACATACTTATATATGGTATATATATATAAATATCCAATGTTGAGATGATTCTGCCAATCTGTTTTATATCATATATATTGAAAAAAAAAGTTACTGTAATAATTACAGAAATCGCAGATAAATGAATAACACAAATTCCTTTAAGGATGTGGATCAAAAAATATAATAAAAGCGAATGTTCAAATACAAGTAAGTCAAAGAATGTAAGTAGGATCGAGGCCAAACAGTTGCCGTAGAATTTTTGAAAGATGAGTTCAACATCTGTCAACAACATAGCATCAAATTATTACGGTCATAGGAAACGTAGTATAGCCATTAGTAAAGTAAATATTTAGTGTAGGGTATCTATTAATAAAACGTTTTAGTCAAATTACTGTCTCTAACTGTACAAAAGTAAAATCTATATATATAATAAAATCGAAAACAGACCGTTTGTTTGTGCGTTTTTGCACGCTAATCTGAATGGATCAAATAACTTGGCTGTGATTTTCAGTGATGCGATGACGGTGATGTTCTTCTGGTCGATTTCGACCACGGCTGTTTATTGCCAGATGAGATCTGCGCAGAATATTTTTATAGTGCTGTAGTCATTTGTGTAAATATTTTATAATTAACAGTGTTAGAGCTGCCTAACGAGTTTGTTCCTGGCTATGGAATCAATGGGTCCGCACGACCGGGCTGGGATCACGCCCTCACATAATACCAGAACAATGCTGCTGTGTTTCGTCTGGCGAGTGCAGGGATCTCCACCTTTGTTACTGGTCACGAGGCATTCCATCTCGGTCCTCAAGGGCGACAACGCATCTGCATAATCATTCCTTGTCAAGGATGAATGTAGATGTCATGGGCCGCAGGAATCACTTGCCATCAGGTGAACTATATGTGTGTTTGTTTGTTTGTTTTGTGAGCGCGTGGTCTTACCCTGGTTGTGCTTCCCCATTCATTCTGCAGCTAGAAACAAACTGCAGTGTAGGTTTTAGTGCTCGCTTTAATTCAAGAAACATGCTAATTGCAATTTTAATACTGTTTTACCTCGCTTAGCGGAAAATAATGTGAGGGAACCAACTGTGCATGACCAAGAACTTAAAAATATATAATTCATATAGACATTTAAAGTCCGTTAATCCCCAGCGGAACCGTGTGCTCAAATACCCGCTCCTAAAGGGGTTTGAGCCCAGCGGTCGAATATAATATAATATAATATATCTATACTAATATTATAATGCTGAAGAATGCCCCGCTGCCTCGGCGATATCGTCCGACCAGCGAGCCGACGGTCTGCCCACTGATCGGCGCCCCTGCCCCGGTCCACCGACCGTATACTTATACGTATAGCTTCCGTTATTTTAAACGTTATTAAAATAGCAGAGCTAAAGGAATTGTTATTTGAAACCGGTTGTTTCATTGAATCGGTAAATAATATTATTCGGATGCATTTAAATTTGGATGTTGTCATTGCAGAGTTCGATGAACCTTACCGAATAACCATATTAGGAACTATGTTCTTATATGGTATAATGTAAAAGTCGCGTGGCACAGTGTTAAGGGTTCAGGAATCCGCGTCGCTAGTCCCGGATTCCCATTTCCAGCTGAGAAACAATATTTGTGTCCATCGCAAATTATTGGTTTCCGGGACCTAAGCCTGTTGTGATGTATGTAATTTTCTTACATCTTGTGTACGTGAATTACGTCATACTAAAATATCATGAAATAATGTCGGTAAGAAAGAAAAGTAATTGTTTTTTTTCTTCATAAGAAGAAGCCTGGCAGTGATATATTAACATTACTAACTCTCCAGTCAACCTTGTGCTAGAAGATATTTCACGTCAATAGTTGAATTGCGAATTGCGAACCTACGATCTCAACTGTTGCGGATCGTACCCTAAACTATTGGGCTATTGAAGCTTCGAACGGCTTACTCGTATATATATATCTATACTACTCGTATATATATATATATGTATCTATGCACTGTAATAAATTAGGTGCAGTACGTGTTATCTGGTTTATTACCAAAAGATACGGCCGTAGTAGAGAGTTATCAGCTTTTTATTTTAGAGGCACGCTGCAGCTTATTTCTAGCTCCAAAATGAACGCGTGTTCCGTATGTTGGATAAGGTTGAGGTGATCGATATGCAAACTGAATGTGTGTGCATATATATATATATGTACTCGCTAGCTGTCTGCCTGCGAGTTTGTTCGCGTGCAGACATTCATACGTACAAATTTATTTTTATCGGGATAAAAATAATCCTGTGTTAAGTTATAAACTATCTGTGTGCTAAATTCCATTCAAATCAATTCAGACGTAGTTGCGTGATTAAATAACAAACATACAAACTTTCACATTTATAATATTATTATATATAATAGGATATACACAAACGTGATTTAGTTGTGTGAAATAATATTCATACCTGTTTTCCATTTAATGGGTTGTAAGTTTTTTTATGTTATTAATATACAAATAAAATTTAGCGAAACTCTTCCTTCACTACTATTCATAAACATCTTTTAATAATAAACCAAAAAATGTTAAACTTATTTACTTACCTAAATATAACACCAACTTAAGAAGAACACTATTGA
Source organism: Teinopalpus imperialis (assembly GCA_029286865.1). Lineage (NCBI taxonomy): Eukaryota > Metazoa > Arthropoda > Insecta > Lepidoptera > Papilionidae > Teinopalpus > Teinopalpus imperialis. The sequence continues at coordinate 16,188,667 of JAGSMU010000022.1, read as the reverse complement.
TAAACATCTTTTAATAATAAACCATAAAATGTTAAACTTATATACTTACCTAAATATAACACCAACTTACGAAGAACACTATTGATAAACATCTTTTAATAATAAACCAAAAAATGTTAAACTTATTTACTTACCTAAATATAACACCAACTTAAGAAGAACACTATTGATAAACATCTTTTAATAATAAACCAAAAAATGTTAAACTTATTTACTTACCTAAATATAACACCAACTTAAGAAGAAAACTATTGATAAACATCTTTTAATAATAAACCAAAAAATGTTAAACTTATTTACTTACCTAAATATAACACCAACTTAAGAAGAACACTATTGATAATCATCTTTTAATAATAAACCAAAAAATGTTAAACTTATTTACTTACCTAAATATAACACCAACTTAAGAAGAACACTATTGATAAACATCTTTTAATAATAAACCAAAAAATTTTAAACTTATTTACTTACCTAAATATAATACCAACCTAAGAAGAACACTGCATTATCAGGCAGAAATTTATTTTCCAGTAACTTATAGCAATATGATAGAAAAGGTGTTTGCAGGAAGCCAAGAATAATAATTTTCGTAGGTTTTCGTTTATGTTTTATAAGTACATATTGTTTTTTTAATGTAGATATAACGTAAGTAGTTGGTAAGAACAATTTATTTCTGGGCAGTATGCCATTATTTTCCTATAAGTAATGAGACAATTAGTTAAATTATAGTATTGTACTTTGTAAAGTTTTCATTGTACTCATTGTTGGAAATCCAAATAAATATATCTGTACAAGTCTCATAATATCATGAATCTTTTTTTTTTCTTTTTTTATTAACTATTGTTATTTTCAAAACCAGGGATCACTGTTACATAACACCAATGTAGATTGCCAGCATAAAGTTTTGCATTGTTTCGTCTGGCGAGTATAGGGATTCCTTATTCCTCGAGGGACTCTCGGATCATAATTTTTATTTATTCTTATCCTAATCCGTACTAGCAATATTCAATTATCTCGTCTAGTTAATGTCAAACTGGCATGCAGTATTTTTCGTACTATATGACGTACCTCAAATTTAAAGACATATGTAAAAATATATTTTAATGTTCGAAGGTAAATTCGGACCATAAGACGCGCCCAAATTTTGAGTCAATTTTCTAAATAAAAAGTTTTGTAGTCTGAAAAATACGGTAGTTCCCACTGACGAACTTTATATATGTTTGAAATATTTTTATTACTTGAAAGTTGCAGGTTTTCTCACGATGTTTATTCTCCGATGATCTCTTTTACAGCACGTTTTTTTTATACCGGCAATCGAGCATGCAGCCCACCCGATGGTGAGTGATCACCGACGCCTATGAACATCAGCAACACCAGAGGAGTCGCAAATACGTTGCCGGCCTTTAAAAGCCGGCGTGTTAAATAGGCATTCAAAAGTTCACCAACTCTGTTTGCTCGCGTACCGTGACATATCCGAAGGCCCGGATGACTGAGCTAACACCTCTTGCGTCTCTTCTGCTATTATCGTGGCATGCGTAAATGCATTTCACTCTCTCAATAACTGACGTCCGCGTGGTGTAGTGGTTAGTGTGCGTTGCTGTTGCGTTGCGACTCTCTGAGTTCTATTCCCAGATGTTCAAAAATATTTGTGTCCCTCACATTGCATCTGAATCTTCCTTCGATCTTATAGCACATGCATTATATCGGAATAGGACCACGAGTGAGTGTGTGTTTGCCCAAATTTTTAGGGCACTATGAAAACATTTTGCGCATTTGATGGCGGCTGGCAATAACCAGAAAACTTCTCTGTGGGTCAGGTCTAGGTCTAACACAATATTTAGGCCTTTTCTATACTATTGCATCTAATAGAGGGCGACAAACGGGCAAAAAAATCACCTGATGGTAAATTATTCCTACAGCCCACATAACACCCAGATTCATCTTCGATAAGGAATAAAAATGCAGATACTTTCCCACCATACCTGTGGACTTGAAATTATGATTTTATGGAATTCTTTGTCACCAATAAAAAGGACGTAATACAGTAGCGTTATGCTGCTATTTTACTCTGGTTACCTGTCTGTGACCCTTCCCCGATCGAACCGCCCCATTTAAGCCGCTTCAAAAACCAAACGGCAGTGTTGTTCTACCACTGAAATAAAGTCCAGGTGCTATTTCTTATTATGTTGTGTACACGGCCTTAATAAGGCGGAAATTTACTAATAAGAAAAAGTTTGCTCCCTTATTAGTAATATTAAAATCTGTTCTTACATAAATTACACACCTTTTTTTCTGCGTTATATTAATTTATGTATGAATCTTTATTATTATTAAAAACATTTCTCAGCTTATCATAGGAATATACTTAGCCAAAAAAAAATGTTGCCAGTAATAAATAATGATTATTTGTGAAAAACAATATTTGAGTTCAAAAAACCCATTGTAAATAATTTATGAACAGGCTTGGAATAACTAAATAGAAATTCACATTTAAAATTGAGATTGAAATATTCCGTCGCCCGCATTGCTCTCTAATACTGTTACTAGGCATGTGGATAACATTATCTAATAAAGATTGTCAAGAGATAATGAACTCTTTTATATTGTTATAAGGTCTTCATCATATTGTCACGTGTGTGAGATTGGGAGAATATTGACACGTATTTACAATCTGTTGGTGTTGCTTTCGCTTGTTTACCTTTAATAAAGTATTTTATTGATCTGACTTACACGTGTACCCGTTACGGACGAAACATATTACGTCCAGTACGTTGACAGCATGGTGCAGTGGTTAGAATGCCGGCTGCTGCGTCGCGGGTCCTGGGTTTAAGTTAATATTAGGAGTCTTGGTCTTTACCTGAACGGAGAGCCCATGCTAGGAATAAAATATAATTAACATTACTAACTCTCCAGTCAACCTTGTGCTAGAAGATATTTCACGTCAATAGTTGAATTGCGAATTGCGAACCTACGATCTCAACTGTTGCGGATCGTACCCTAAACTATTGAAGCTTCGAACGGCTTACTCGTATATATATCTATACTACTCGTATATATATATATATATATATGTATCTATGCACTGTAATAAATTAGGTGCAGTACGTGTTATCTGGTTTATTACCAAAAGATACGGCCGTAGTAGAGAGTTATCAGCTTTTTATTTTAGAGGCACGCTGCAGCTTATTTCTATCTCCAGCATGAACGCGTGTTCCGTATGTTGGATAAGGTTGAGGTGATCGATATGCAAACTGAATGTGTGTGCATATATATATATGTACTCGCTAGCTGTCTGCCTGCGAGTTTGTTCGCGTGCAGACATTCATACGTACAAATTTATTTTTATCGGGATAAAAATAATCCTGTGTTAAGTTATAAACTATCTGTGTGCTAAATTCCATTCAAATCAATTCAGACGTAGTTGCGTGATTAAATAACAAACATAGAAACTTTCACATTTAATATATTATTATATATAATAGGATATACACAAACGTGATTTAGTTGTGTGAAATAATATTCATACCTGTTTTCCATTTAATGGGTTGTAAGTTTTTTTATGTTATTAATATACAAATAAAATTTAGCGAAACTCTTCCTTCACTACTATTCATAAACATCTTTTAATAATAAACCAAAAAATGTTAAACTTATTTACTTACCTAAATATAACACCAACTTAAGAAGAACACTATTGATAAACATCTTTTAATAATAAACCAAAAAATGTTAAACTTATTTACTTACCTAAATATAACACCAACTTAAGAAGAACACTATTGATAAACATCTTTTAATAATAAACCATAAAATGTTAAACTTATTTACTTACCTAAATATAACACCAACTTACGAAGAACACTATTGATAAACATCTTTTAATAATAAACCCAAAAATGTTAAACTTATTTACTTACCTAAATATAACACCAACTTACGAAGAACACTATTGATAAACATCTTTTAATAATAAACCAAAAAATGTTAAACTTATTTACTTACCTAAATATAACACCAACTTAAGAAGAACACTATTGATAAACATCTTTTAATAATAAACCAAAAATGTTAAACTTATTTACTTACCTAAATATAATACCAACCTAAGAAGAACACTATTGATAAACATCTTTTAATAATAAACCAAAAATGTTAAACTTATTTACTTACCTAAATATAACACCAACTTACGAAGAACACTATTGATAAACATCTTTTAATAATAAACCAAAAAATGTTAAACTTATTTACTTACCTAAATATAACACCAACTTAAGAAGAACACTATTGATAAACATCTTTTAATAATAAACCAAAAAATGTTAAACTTATTTACTTACCTAAATATAACACCAACTTAAGAAGAACACTATTGATAAACATCTTTTAATAATAAACCAAAAAATGTTAAACTTATTTACTTACCTAAATATAACACCAACTTAAGAAGAACACTCATTGATAAACATCTTTTAATAATAAACCAAAAATTTTAAACTTATTTACTTACCTAAATATAACACCAACTTAAGAAGAACACTATTGATAAACATCTTTTAATAATAAACCAAAAATGTTAAACTTATTTACTTACCTAAATATAACACCAACTTACGAAGAACACTATTGATAAACATCTTTTAATAATAAACCAAAAAATGTTAAACTTATTTACTTACCTAAATATAACACCAACTTAAGAAGAACACTATTGATAAACATCTTTTAATAATAAACCAAAAAATGTTAAACTTATTTACTTACCTAAATATAACACCAACTTAAGAAGAACACTATTGATAAACATCTTTTAATAATAAACCAAAAAATGTTAAACTTATATACTTACCTAAATATAACACCAACTTAAGAAGAACACTATTGATAAACATCTTTTAATAATAAACCAAAAAATGTTAAACTTATTTACTTACCTAAATATAACACCAACTTAAGAAGAACACTATTGATAAACATCTTTTAATAATAAACCAAAAAATTTTAAACTTATTTACTTACCTAAATATAATACCAACCTAAGAAGAACACTGCATTATCAGGCAGAAATTTATTTTCCAGTAACTTATAGCAATATGATAAAAAAGGTGTTTGCAGGAAGCCAAGGATAATAATTTTCGTAGGTTTTCGTTTATGTTTTATAAGTACATATTGTTTTTTTTAATGTAGATATAACGTAAGTAGTTGGTAAGAACAATTTATTTCTGGGCAGTATGCCATTATTTTCCTATAAGTAATGAAACAATTAGTTAATTTAAAGTATTGTACTTTGTAAAGTTTTCATTGTACTCATTGTTGGAAATCCAAATAAATATATCTGTACAAGTCTCATAATATCATGAATCCTTTTTTTTTTCTTTTTTTATTAACTATTGTTATATTCAAAACCAGGGATCACTGTTACATAACACCAATGTAGATTGCCAGCATAAAGTTTTGCATTGTTTCGTCTGGCGAGTATAGGGATTCCTTATTCCTCGAGGGACTCTCGGATCATAATTTTTATTTATTCTTATCCTAATCCGTACTAGCAATATTCAATTATCTCGTCTAGTTAATGTCAAACTGGCATGCAGTATTTTTCGTACTATATGACGTACCTCAAATTTAAAGACATATGTAAAAATATATTTTAATGTTCGAAGGTAAATTCGGACCATAAGACGCGCCCAAATTTTGAGTCAATTTTCTAAATAAAAAGTTTTGTAGTCTGAAAAATACGGTAGTTCCCACTGACGAACTTTATATATGTTTGAAATATTTTTATTACTTGAAAGTTGCAGGTTTTCTCACGATGTTTATTCTCCGATGATCTCTTTACAGCACGTTTTTATACCGGCAATCGAGCATGCAGCCCACCCGATGGTGAGTGATCACCGACGCCTATGAACATCAGCAACACCAGAGGAGTCGCAAATACGTTGCCGGCCTTTAAAAGCCGGCGTGTTAAATAGGCATTCAAAAGTTCACCAACTCTGTTTGCTCGCGTACCGTGACATATCCGAAGGCCCGGATGACTGAGCTAACACCTCTTGCGTCTCTTCTGCTATTATCGTGGCATGCGTAAATGCATTTCACTCTCTCAATAACTGACGTCCGCGTGGTGTAGTGGTTAGTGTGCGTTGCTGTTGCGTTGCGACTCTCTGAGTTCTATTCCCAGATGTGCAAAAATATTTGTGTCCCTCACATTGCATCTGAATCTTCCTTCGATCTTATAGCACATGCATTATATCGGAATAGGACCACGAGTGAGTGCCTCTGTTTGCCCAAATTTTTAGGGCACTATGAAAATATTTTGCGCATTTGATGGCAATAACCAGAAAACTTCTCTGTGGGTCAGGTCTAGGTCTAACACAATATTTAGGCCTTTTCTATACTATTGCATCTAATAGAGGGCGACAAACGGGCACAAAAATCACCTGATGGTAAATTATTCCTACAGCCCACATAACACCCAGATTCATCTTCGATAAGGAATAAAAATGCAGATACTTTCCCACCATACCTGTGGACTTGAAATTATGATTTTATGGAATTCTTTGTCACCAATAAAAAGGACGTAATACAGTAGCGTTATGCTGCTATTTTACTCTGGTTACCTGTGACCCTTCCCCGATCGAACCGCCCCATTTAAGCCGCTTCAAAAACCAAACGGCAGTGTTGTTCTACCACTGAAATAAAGTCCAGGTGCTATTTCTTATTATGTTGTGTACACGGCCTTAATAAGGCGGAAATTTACTAATAAGAAAAAGTTTGCTCCCTTATTAGTAATATTAAAATCTCTTCTTACATAAATTACACACTTTTTTTTCTGCGTTATATCAATTTATGTATGAATCTTTATTATTTTTAAAAACATTTCTCAGCTTATCATAGGAATATACTTAGCCAAAAAAAAATGTTGCCAGTAATAAATAATGATTATTTGTGAAAAACAATATTTGAGTTCAAAAAACCCATTGTAAATAATTTATGAACAGGCTTGGAATAACTAAATAGAAATTCACATTTAAAATTGAGATTGAAATATTCCGTCGCCCCCATTGCTCTCTAATACTGTTACTAGGCATGTGGATAACATTATCTAATAAAGATTGTCAAGAGATAATGAACTCTTTTATATTGTTATAAGGTCTTCATCATATTGTCACGTGTGTGAGATTGGGAGAATATTGACACGTATTTACAATCTGTTGGTGTTGCTTTCGCTTGTTTACCTTTAATAAAGTATTTTATTGATCTGACTTACACGTGTACCCGTTACGGACGAAACATATTACGTCCAGTACGTTGACAGCATGGTGCAGTGGTTAGAATGCCGGCTGCTGCGTCGCGGGTCCTGGGTTTAAGTTAATATTAGGAGTCTTGGTCTTTACCTGAACGGAGAGCCCATGCTAGGAATAAAATATAATTAAAATTATTACAATACGTTATCTAAATAATAGCGAAATACAAAAAGACGAAGATTCTAAAAGACGCCACAATAAAAATCAAATGAGAGTCGAACACATGTTCCAAGCGAGTTCCATTTTCGAATTCCGTAATTTTTTGCTTTTTCTTTTTTTTTTATTGTAAGTGGTACCAGAAACTTGCAACATGCACCACGTATTAAAATTATTTTGTCAGGTCCATGTTTAATACGACGTTTATGTTGTTTACACATTGCGTGAAACTAGTGGAAATTGTTTTGGCGGGAAAGTGCTATATTTGATGTTGTGAAGAAGTACCTATATTATAGACTTGATGAATTTAAGTTGATTGAGGAATAATATTAAAAATGTCACTATTGTTATTAACATAGCAGTGAACTACTCAAAGACGTGATAGACTATTCCTTAACAGATCTGCTAGGTGAGGCATTCTCTGAGCAGACATCTATTTGGATTTATATTTATAAATTTCGAATGCCGAAATACCTACATCCAAACGAAGGAATACAAATTAGTATTAATTATTGGCTGCCCTCCAAAACTAACCATAATACTGTACAAATATATTATACAAAGAAATTTACGCCATTACACTATATAAAAGTAATTTCAATACAAAATAATGAAACATAATTTTCGCGCTACACAATGTTGCCAAACTTATAATAAAAAAGATAGTTATTAATGTTTTGTAACGTTGTTAATACTGTCAATGGCATGGTTATCACAATGTAAACACATGTTCAGTACATGACGGCCAAAGTACACGTGTCTTACATACTTATTTCAGTTGTCGTAGGACCAAGCGGGTTCATTGACCACGAAACGTTCTCTTTTTAAAGTCTCATACGGGAACACTACTTGCAGACATCTGATGGTTATATGGTAAGTTACTCGTGTCGTTGTTTGATAAATATTTAATTATATATATATATATATAAATATATGTTTTATTTTTATTAGTAGAATTATTATTATTATTATATATTTTTTATTTTTTTTTAATTGTATCCACTACACCTAGCACAATTTCACTCCACGCCACGGGTTGCCTGGTAGAGAATGCCTTAAGGCATTAAGTCCGCCCTTTGTAACCCTTTTTGTAAGGTGTGAAGAATAAGTTTTAAATAAATAAATAAAAAAAATTTGCTCACTCCCTCATACAACAACAACTTACACTTAAGTGTCGGTTTTTTTTAATGGCTTTTTATGTTTTTCGGGCTGATGGCCGCTGTTAGCCCGAGGGTTTTATAGTTTCATCGGGTCGAGAGATGGCCGAGGGTTTATGGCGCTCAGTCAAGCCCTCTATTAGTGGGTAACCAGCACAAGGGCTTTAACGGCTGATGGGCATTGCTTTTACAGCTTCAAGCTTGTAAGGTGAAAGAAGGCATAGCGCACTCAGCCGAGACCTTTATTTATGAATAACCAGCACAAGGGTTCCCCGAGGGGAGCCTCGGCATGGACCGTTACCCTGCGCGTTAAGTGTCGGCTATTTATGATTATTTTTAGAGCATATGATTTGTACTCATTATGGCTACGTAATTGTGAACGTGATTATATGCTTCCGGTTGTTTAAAACATACAATTACGATGTCCTCCCGGTCGATTTGGACCACGGCGATATCTTCTGGTCATTGCCGGATGATCAACTACGCAGAATGTATCTGTAGTGCCCAAAAAATTTTGCGCAAAATCAGAGGCACTCACTCTTCGTCCCCTTACCTATTACGATGTGCAAAGAGGATGATTCAGATGCAATTTCAGAGTCACGGGACATGCATACCAGAAAATATTGTTCCACGTCTGGGAATCGAACCCGGGACTCGGAATGCAGCAGGTAGGTATTCCAACAACTACCACCAACCACGCGCCCGTCAACAAAATATATAACAATATGAAATATATGGACGGACACGCACATTTCTCTAGCCACCCTTCCTTATCGTTGTCGAGCATCGGTTGGTTTATTGAATTTAAATTATTATAACATTATGTTTGGTCCGATCTTCGTTGAAGGAAAAAATTTAAAGAAGCTAGCAGCATTCTAGTTAATATGACATCAAACAGAAAACGAGGAGAACGAGGGCTCTTCCTGGACCTAAAACTTCTGTAAAGCACTCAGTACGTCGAGACAAAAAAGTTTATATAAACGCAATAAAACCGTTTAATGTATTCGCGTAAATATAAAAAAATCTTTAATTAAAAAATAAAACTGCACACGTAACAACGTACTTAGCTGTCAACGGTCGCTTGCATCGATGCGGCCGTGGGCAACGTCTGGCGATGGCGAGATCGCGAAAATGACCACCGCCCGCGCAACTCGGCGAGCCCGCACGATATAAGCGTGTAAGGGCAGTGAACTCGCATATAGCAACACATAAAAATGTGTTCTTTCACAAGTAATTTTTTTTTTATAATATTCCCATTACACTTAACACAATTTCTCTCCACACCACGGGTTGACCGGTGGAGAATGCTTTAAGGCGTTAGTGATCGGCTATATCTTATTTAAAGAGGAGTCCTGCTGTAACCAGCAGTGGGATTAATGTACTATATAGGCTGGTACTTAACTTTTTTTATTATTATTATTATCACACGAGCTATATTTAAGCGCTAATGAATCGAGTACATTATCTCTGGTCGAGATAGGCCGCTATCGGCTTATCTCTGGAGTGAAGAGATTAACTTTGATGTATGTTAATTGAAATATGGAGCAGTGATTTAACAACACAAGCTTCTACATGAAAATGTAGTAGTGTATGTAAACAGTGATCATATATTACCTTATCTCCTTTTTGTTAGGTTTAAAAGTGTTAAAGGATACACAGATAATTTTTTGGCAATATTAATTGTTTGGTTCGTTTGGGGAAGAACCTGGTCGCACAGAACGTAGGCAGGTCTCACAGAACACCGATAAGAAATACGAGCATAAAGCTGCTGTGTTTCGTATGGCGAGAGAGAGAGAGATTCGGTGACTTATTACTGGTGACGAGGCAGTCTATTGCAGTCCTCCAGGGCGACACCGCATCTGCATCATGATTCCATGTCAATGATGAATGTAGATGTCATGTCGCAGTAATCACTTAACATCAGGTGAGCTGTGTGCTCGTTTGCAACTCTCAATTTAATAAATTATGCCCAGCAGTGGGATTTATATATGTAGTTTTTTCAATTAAAATGATATAACAAATAAATAATAAAAGACAACGAACACATACAGCCGTCGACGTGATGAAAATGCCTATTTGATTATGCGTGTATGGTGGCTTTATTTTACATACCTCGGTGTTTGCGCTAATCACGGCATTATGTCCTGCTCAGTTGATGTCTTGTCCTTATTTTGGTGTAGGCAAGCTGTAGCTAGTATCTAGTCGGTATATGAATGGATCGGCTACACCGGGAAATATCACGCCATCACATATCAACAATACCTATACTCATCATATAAAATACGATGTGTATTTCACATGGTGAGTGTAGGAATTCTGGAATTCCAATTACAAGTGAAGAGGCAGTCCGTCTCAGTCTTAAGGGGTGACAATGCATTTGCATTTTGAATATTTGTTGAGTAACAGTCTCAGTACGGGTCGCAGTTGGTTCTTGCCATCAAGTGATATTATAAAAATATAATCATTTATTAATTACCAAAAGAAATTTCCGTGGGCGAGAACGACCAGGAAGACATCGTGGATGAATGAAACCGATAAAGCAAATAGATGTAAGCCTTCCAATATTCGTAAAACTTATTCCACGGGACAATAGCGCTGATGAATAAATTTCATGTATATTTTTTTTTATTACATAATATGGCCATGACATCTACATTCATCCATGACAAGGAATCATAATTCAAATACGTTGTCACCCTTAACGACTGAGATGGAATGCCTCGTCACCAGTAATAAAGGTCTCCGGATTCCTGTACTCACCCGGCGAAACACAGCAACATTATGCCGCTATTTCACGCTGGTATTCTGTGGGGTCGTTGTCCTAACTCTGTCGAGTAGACCCTTGAATAGCGGACTCGCGGACCTACGATCTTAAACTTGCAGACCGTATCCTAAACCGTCGACAATCGTTACAAAGATTTTTATTTTTTTTTCCACGGCAGTTGGCACGACGACCACACACCTGACAGTGGTGAGGGTGAACAGCGACCCGACGCCAGTGAAGGACCACCAGGTTCCGGTGTTCCTCTACAGCCAACAGTCCTTCGTCACGGACCAATGGGACTTGACCACCAACCAGGTGAGTTTGCGATCTAGATAATAATAGGTTAAATCGACATGAAATCTACTCGACTACGACTCTAAAATTTTCGCCTTCATCATCTGGAGAAATCATGTAATAGTCTTAGGCCATTTTAAAACTGATAGTCTTTCTAGAGCATCGTACAAGACACTCTTGGTGGAGCTAGTTTCTCATTCTAAAATAGTGTAATATAATAGCGACATCCGTCTGTGTGTGCTTATTTAAAACAATATTGAATCATACATTACGCCCTAATTTATGGGATCATTAATTTTTGTTTTTTTATGTCGGTGACAAAAGACCACTTAATTCACTTGATGGCAAGTGATTCCTGTGACCCAACGGCAGACATATTGATCCCTGATAAGGAATCATATTTTACTAACCCAAAGATTGTACTTATACGGATGTTCTCGTAACCAGTAATAAAGTTCGCAACAACACCGCTAAGTAGTTATTCTGTAAAAGCATACCTACATACATGTAGGAAAATATGAAAATGTTGATCTAGCATGAAACACGTAAAACAAGCGTTGACTACAAAGAAATAAGAATCCACAGCTGCATACAATTGTCCCATTATCGCATAGAAGAGAACAAAACAAAACCAATTGGTATTTCTTTTGTCTCGACAATGTACGATACATTCAGGTCGACAGCGAATTCTCTAGATTTCACCGTTTCACAAATAGAAATATTCCGACTGGCTGAACACTTGCGACAATAAAGTGCCAGCGAATCTGTGTACGGAATGCCTCTACTAGTGTTTATTAGATTTCTCGTTTGTTAAGCGCTTATTGGCCATAACATTAACGTGCAGTATCACAACTTTATGGACTTGCGCTAGCAAACCCTTGGTATCGTATGGACTGTGTTCTCGTTTGTGACCCTACCTAACATTTTTACAAGTTTCCTGAGGATTATTAGTTTGGAAGAATATAGAACGAAAAGAGAAGATATCTCGCACTATTCAGCTGCGATGCTTATATCAAAGCTATATTACGGCGTTTTACAATGGTGGAAACATTTATATCGTGATTCAGGCCGCACGGTATGTGCACTTGAACGATTATTTGTTGTACGATGTTATTTATTTTTCCTTCGCTACATCGTGATCCTAAAAGGGCTATTAATCTTCTTTACTGTTTGGTGTGTGAGTAATATAATTCAATTTACGATACTTGTAATTTGACAATTTCCCAATGTATGTATGGTCGCTCCCAAAAGTGTATCTGCATATGGGCGCAAAAGGCCTGTGGCTAGTTTGGGGTAGGGGAGGGGTAGGGGGAGGGATTGTAGGGATGTGTTTTATGGACTAAGCATGTATACTTCAATAAGGGTTTTAAAACATCCGGACCGCAGATATTGCATCTAAAGTTATATTTACATTACTTGGTTCTTTATTATCTCTTGATAACATCAACGTTTTTTATATATGTACTTATTGATATTCCAACAATAATGTGTAAATTAAATATTTTGCAAATAATGTATGGTTGTAATTGTATTTATTTAATTATTCAATACAGAACCATTACATTCGTTATCAAAATCACCATCGATTCGGGAAAAACTGCAGACCTGAGAAGGACCGGCGAGAAAGTAACTGCGGTACTTTATTATATATATTGTTTTGCAATAATATTTGTTCACAATATATTTTGAGTTTATTTGAAAGTGCCTGGAGCGATCATTTTATTTCTGATTAATTTAAATAAATATATATTATAACTAAGTGTGCCCGGGACTTCGTTTGCGTAGACTACAGGATGCTTGCTATGTCTCATGTGAAGCAACGCTTTTTTTTAGAACTTTTAAAAGGGAACAGTTCCGTCATACATGATTTTTTTGCGTAATTTTAACCGTTTACAACAGCACACGCAACGAAAGCTCTCAAAAGGGATGAATATTTTTCTCGTTTTTGTAACATTTTTCATTGATGCTCCGCACCTATTGGTCGCCATGTTTCCTATTTAGCCTTTGTAGCCTTTCTCGATAAATGGATTATCCAACATAAAAATAATTTTTCAATTCGTACTAGTAGTTCCTGAGATTAGTGCGTTAACAAACAAACAAAATCTTCAGCTTTATATATATATTAGTATAGATAATCTTTTACAAACCAAAAACTCCTTTGTTAGTTTTTCAGTTGATAGTTATAGAGCGTTTTCTATGATTTTCTTGTAAAAACTTGTCCCATAATCCACATAATGTCCAAATTATTCCAAACAATCTAGTTATGTTTAGAATAAATTTATGTTTATTCCTAACGTAACATCATGCATATCACAATTGGTATTAAATTCATTCTTATATCTATGGAAACATTCTTTCATTTTCTAGTATATGCCGAAGAACCACACTCAATACTTTTATATCCATAGACAAATTTCTTTGAATTTCTTTGGGCCAGTTAATAAACTGCTCTTATAAAGGACTAATATTGTATTGCCTTAATTAATTCCATAAGACACTAATATACTGTAGAATCATAATATAACTAAATTACACCAAACAAGCCGTATCTAGCGCTAATCTAGATGTATCGGTGACCTAGATACGACTCCGATGTATATTTGGTATCAAATTTTCCACACGGCTATTTACTAACGCTTAATTTCCAATCGGTAAAAGGTTGTTATGTATGTAATACTCTAAAAACCTAAATTAGATGAGAATAAATTTGCAGTTAATTATCATATTTAGAGTTTAATAAAAACTCATTCTTCATTATTAACTTTTTTTTTAATAGAATAGGTGGCAAACGAGCAAGTAGCCCACCTGATGGTAAATGATCACCGTCGCCCATGAACATCCGCAACACCAGGGAGTCGCAAATGCATTGCCGACCTTTAAGAAAGGTGTAGGCTGTTTTCTTGAAGGTCCCTTAGTTGTATCGGTTCGGAAACACCGCTGACGAGAGCTGATTCCACAGAGTAGTTGCGCGTGGCAGGATATTTCGCGTGAAACGCACAGTGGTGGATTGCCAACCATCGAGGTGATGAGGATAGATTTTTGTATTCTGTCGATATGTACGATGTTTAAACTTAGCAAAGTACCGCTCGACAGCCATGAAGCACGATCCTGACTTCCATCCCTATACCTAGATTTTAATACTCAATTATAAGACCTTAAAAACTATGGGACACTTACTTAGGCTTACTTAATGCTTCTTACCATTTTCTCCAAGTCAACTCACGAATCGTTGATGATCAGGAACTTTCAGATTGGCTTGATTCACTGGCAATACGAAGAGATGTTGCATCTCTATGCATTTTTTATCGTATTTACCAAGAGAGTGTTCCTAGTTGTTCGGCTTAATTTCAGCCGCTGAGTTTAAACAGACATTATGACAGAATTCAAAATTTTATTCTCTCGCTCTATACCCGAAATTTTCTGCCACACACAACTATATGGAATTAGCTGTCGCCAGCGGTATTTCCGAACCGATACGACTTAGGGACCTTCAAAAAAAGAGCCTACACCTTTCTTAAAGACCTTTCCTCTGGTGTTGCGGATGTTTATGGGTGGCGGTAAACACTTACCATCCGGTGAGCTGCTTACTCGTTGCGCATTTTCTTTAAATAAAACAAAATAGGAGATAGTAATAAAATTTCAGGCAGGTGCTTATCAAAGGAATTGTACAGATACAGGCTTTGCCCGCGAATTCGTTCGCGTAGACTACAGAATGCCTGCCATGTCTCATGTAAAGCAACGCTTGTTTTTAGAACTTTTAAAGGGGAACAGTACCGTCGTACATGACATGTTTTTGCGTAACTTTAACCGTTTACGCAGCAAACGCAATTTTGAGAAAAAGCAATAATTTTTCTCGTTTTGCAACATTTTTCATTAGTGTTCCGCTTCTATAGGTCGTAGCGTGATGTACTATAATCTATAGCATTCCTTGATGAATGGACTATCCAACACAAAAAGATTTTTTCAATTCGAACCATTAGTTACTGTGATTAGCGCGTTCAACCAAACAAAATCTTTAGCTTTATAATATTAGTATAGATAATCTTTTACAAACAAACCCTCCTTTTCTATTTTTTTTTCAGTTGATAATTATCGAACGTTTCTATGATTTTCACGTAAAAACGTGTACAGTGCAATCATGTAATCAATGTTATGTCCTTATTTTATATGTAGTAATATGTCCTTAAATGTAGGGATTTAGAAATACGAAAGCTGTACAATTATACACAGATATATAAACATACGTAAAACGGTACTTACATATATAAGATAATGGAAGAGAAATGAAATAATCAAAGATATATGATGTTGATAGCTTTATAAAAAATGAATTTATTATCTATTGTTTCTCATTTTTACCCAGTGTAATGAGTACTGTCTGTCATCGAGCAATTACCCGCGGCTAGAGATGCCGAGGTGGGCGTTGTTGTGACATATTGTTTAGATCTGTTTAGGTAGACCGTCTAGTTGACGTCTAGAGAATGTGTTC